>CM061041.1:98548347-99795847 GCA_030762985.1 Adelphocoris suturalis | reverse complement strand
TTCCTTCTTTCACGTTTCCACTTGATAATTAGTGCAATCACGAGTGATTGCGAACGATACTCTGCTTTGATGAAACCATTGTGATGGTTGGAATGAGACTGAAAGAAGCGAGACCGTGGAGACATACACGACACTGCTCTCGCTATCACCTCTAAGAGCGGTTTCAGAACTTTAGGCACTCTAGCTGTCTCAGGGCTCATGGTGTAGACACAGATGACACTGCTCTACGCAATCAGAGTCGCTCTAGCTCTTCCCGTGTAGACCAGAGAGAATAGAAAGAAATTCTAATTCAATTCTATACTATTCATTCTATACTCAACTCATGCTGTAGCTTTAAACTCGATCGCTAGAGCGTCGACTATTAAATACTTCATAGCATCAAGTTTATTCACCACAAATAAGATTCATTAGGTTCTTGCCACAAAGGTCAGCATCAATTCGGAGAGGGTTAACTAGATGAATCCAGATCAAATGAGCCACACATTTTCGGTCGGTCAGTTCCTAATTCTGTGTTCGATCTCTTCAAGTGCCTAATTCAATTTTAACCACAACTTTTCCTTGATTTTTTTTTTACTTATCCGCTATATGAATCGTATTGTATTTCAGTAGAGTTGGAATGAGTCCTACAAGAGTTGAATAAATATGGACTGTTAGCGGAAAACTGTCGATTTTTCAGATTCAGCGATCCCTTGACCCACATCGGGTTATCAGACTGCAGGACGGACGAATTCCCACGCTGCTGGGGTGAGCAGCGTTGGAAAGCTGACGCTGCAGAAGCCGTTTGGTTACAGCTGGACTCCGTATGACTCACCTTCGCGGATGGTTAAAAATATGGCTTTCCGCGCTACAATGAATCCGGTTTACGTCCCACGCAGGAACGACGAAAAACGTGAAGGGAAAGTCGGATTTGGCTTTTAAAGATCCACCTTAAAATTGAGTTTTGTTAGATCGCACGAACTTCCGAGCAAACGCCGGCCGAGGCAAACCTCATGCCGGTGAACATAATAGGTCAATGTGCAACCTTATCCGGGTTACATCAAGCAGGAATTAGTCGAGGGCGTGACAAAGTGTGTTCATCAAATCACACACGTCAATAAATTTGTCAATAATCGAGGAAAATAAAAATGAATCACAGGGAGGTTTTGATACGAACTAAATCACTCAAGGCGAAGTTGTGGAGACCCATTTCATAATGGAATATAGGTAGTGAAAAACGTTTACTATTTCCACACAAAAAAGTAGTAGGTATAATGTTAAATTGATTTCGACGGTTACGTCATTGTTACTGTTGATGACCTAACCGTCGAAATCGATTTAACATTGCAACTCTTTATCATTCTTCGAAATAGACACCGTTTTTCACTAACTTCCGTTTTGAGGGTTTATGATAGTCACGTAACATTATAGGTAGCGTTATACGTTGCATTATACATGTTTTTAGACTAATTCACGTCTTTCTCAGATGACAAAAATGTATAGATTTCGCACTCTAAAAATGTATAGAAGATATTGCAACTCTTTATTATTCTTCGAAACTTCCGTTTTGAGGGCTTGATGATAGTCACATAACATTATAATTTGCGTTATACGTAGCATTATACGTGTGTGTCTTTCTCAGACGGCAAAATTGTATAGAATATAAAATTTAGCATGCATTTCAATATTTTAAACACTTTATATCAAAATTAATATGAGTTATCAAGAAACCATTTTCAAGCTCATTTGTTTTGACGCTGTTTTTTTTTTTTTTTTTTTTTTTTCTCTCTATGCGTCTTTGAAATTTGTAAAAAAACTAATCTCAACAGAAAAATAACCCTGGTGGCCGTTAAAGTGGTGTTAGTCGTGTTACAAAATAATAACGAACAGACCATTTTTTTTAGTTGTGTTTTATACAAAACATAATAAATGACAAATAAATTCATACATTTTTTAGAATTTACGTGAAATTTACCAAATTAAAGAGAAAAAATGATCGACTGTAACGTATTGAATCAAAGGCCAAAAATTTACTGCTCGAAAAAAACTTTACTTTGAAAACCACTCGTCTTAAAAACTCGCCCTTCTCGTGGATTTTTCAAAACCGGGACAATATCGAGTCCCGATGCGCCTTTTCGGGACATTGTTGTAACCTTAGTTAGGTATGAATCAGGAACAATGTGGATAGACACTTATAATTAATATAGGCGGATCCAAACTCGACTAAGGTTCATAACTGTTGTAAACAACCTTTAAGTATGAGCCATGGTGGAACTGTTTAGACTCATATAACTATCGATATGCGATTAATACAAACTTAACCTAATGTACACGGAACAGTAATAAATTGAGGAAGCATCATCACTATTAATAAATTATAACTGTAGTGATACAACAGATATGGAGAGCGAAATCGGTGACAGTCCCGGGACGTATGGCAATCCCTAGCTTGAAAGAATTTTAAATGTAAATTGTGGTCCTGGTGTCCAAAGTGTATCCATATTAAGGTTAGTTGATGAAATTTAGACAATTACATTAGACAATAAAATTAGACAATTAGCTGTATTAGTGCTTATAGCAAACAAATTGTTTTTATCTATTCGTGCATATGAGCCTTACTGTGCTCTACCGCCTCCCAGATTCCTATTGCCCCTGACGATTGCAGCCTTGTCGAGCAGGTTGGCGGACGACCCTGGCAATGAAAGTGAACGACCCAGCTGATCGCCTCCGGTCCTCGACTCCACTTTCGTTTTTTGTCCAAAGGGTTTTGAACTTCTGGATTTCGGATTTCCTACTTGACTGCTATCATAAACGGAAGAAAGCGAGTGCGATAATTACCCACCTATTCATTAAGCGGTCGCCCTGTTCTGCTCATCAAGCCTTAGGTAGTGTTTACCTTTCATTACAAAATCAGCTGTCCTACAGCACAAATCTACCCGTCAACTTGTCACTATTCAGTTAATTGTTTTCCAAAGACTGTTGTAATCAAGGTTGCTCGACTAACTTTATTTTTAATCAATTGCACATTTGTACTGTATTCTATTCTCTATATCTTCGTATTTTCGTAAAAAATGTTTGAAAAATTTCTTCATTGAAATTCGTTTTGAGGCATTTTGAAACGAATCGCAGAGGTTAACGCTTCTCCGTAAATTTATATATACACACACACGTGTGTGTGTGTGTGTGTGTGTGTGCGTTCATTAAAAACCTATCACTTCACTATTACAAACAACCTGAAATCATTTCAACTAGAATAGCACATCCAACGAGATTTCGCTTGGAAGGTAATGTTATGAACTCACGTATGAAAACAACTCTGTTTACAAAAAAAACCATTATATAATACATGTAGTTCATAAGTCCTTTCCCAGAGTAATAATCACCCTTCAACTGAACACGAAATGGATACAAAAACATGTATATTCCCGGTTAATTTCAGTTGGATACATCTCCTTAAATAAAATTGTAGCTAGTGTTCATGTTTGAAAATTTCCTAATTCCTCGTAGTACTCCTACATATATAGATTTATATTTTTTTCTCTCTCTTTTGTTCCTTATGTAAATATTTTCTTCTTTTCTTAAGTTTCCTGATATAACAGAACGATTATTTACTCGTATAAGGTATTATTTTTACTCATATAAGAAGTAGTGATATTTTAAAGATAGGTAAAATAACAGTTCGTGGATGGTGTTCCTCTGTTTTGCATTTCGAGCTGAGTTTCGACTCTTGTCGACAGCACGGTCTTCTTAAAACCGACAATAAGTTGACCTAATACTATGATCAAATGGTTATATGCTTATATTTTTTATATATGAAGTGTATCCATTCTTTGATTATTCCCGCTTTGTCAATAATCGTTTATTCATCTAATCTTAATATTAAAATTAAATAAAAATCCAGGAATCGTTATATAATGCCTCTAAACGGATTTTCAATTTCTTGGAGCCATCGCATTTAGGTAAGCTGGATTTTCTAAGAAAATTCTTCAAAATGGACTCGCTCTACCTTTTAAGCGATCTGGGAAGGAGAAATCTCTTTGAAACGGCGGAGCGAAGGGGCGTCGAACCCGCGGGCGTTCCATGCACACGCTCGCGATGTAGACGGTATATATATATACAAATGGCGAGTGGCCCCCGATGGCAAAGCCGGGGTGGTTTTTTTTTTTTTTTTTTTTCTTTCGGAGTAACTTTCTTTCAATAGGTGGAAGGCGTGCGGACAACAGGTCCCGTCCGGCAGGAACTAACTCTAAACTTGAACTGGATCCAGCCAAGTTCACCGGGCTACATCTGAGCGGGAAGAGCCCGACTTTTAACGAGGAGCGGTGGATAATTTTGATAATTATCTGACGAAATTGGCCAATAAAGTGTTACGAAATCCAACGAGATGAGTAGATTGGCAGGACGAGAATAATGTTATCAACTGTAAACGCACTACGATGTTACCAACCAATTTTGATGGTAATCTCTACCAAGACCTTAACAAATGAATCACAGAAACTTAGTTCGATTTACTATTTTCAATACTGAATTTTCGTGATTTTCGTGAAAAGCTCCCTCTGAATTTGTTGTTTTATACGTTTCGAGATACGTAGATATCAAAAATAGATTAAAAACGCCTGCCAAGTTGGATGGGGAGTAGCGTTCTCACTTGTTGTAACATGGACGTATAGAATTAGTTGAGAGAACCCGTTACGACGACGTGATCAGAACTTTAAAGTGCGCATGCGCACTTGCTACTGTTTGTCCAACGGCAATAAAATTTATAGACCACCTACCTAGTTGCTAACCCACACGATTCCTGGAAGTTTAATCGAAATCGGTCTATTACTCTAGGAGTTTTACGTGTGGCAATCTACACTAGTTTTGCGCATAAGCAATATTCATCACGCAACCAATCGCGATATGATTCATTCCTGAAACCTTTACCCAACGACGCTCTCTTTGAACAAAATCGGACCGATAGAGCGTGGAAAATCAACATTATAAAACTCACATTTGCGCATGCACAGATGCCAATGTTGATCCGGCGATAATGAAACGTATAGGGAACCATCTAGGAGCTTACCCTCACAATCCGTTAACATTTAATCAAAATCAGTCCATTAGCCTCGGAGTTTCACGAGTGTCAAACAATTTAGTTTTAAACATGCGCAATGGTCATTAATATATCAATCGCGATAAAATTCACTGGGCACCTTCCTAATACATACAATAACAAACTGCCCTCCGAGCTTGAACGAATTCGGACTAATGTATCGTAATGAATCGATGTTATACTTATAAGAAATCCAGGGCAATGAAATTTATACAGGAGCATCCAGAAGCTGACCCACACAATTCCTGAAGTGTGATAAGAATTCACCACCGACAGGCAGACATACACTCAACCAAAATTGATCAGCAAGCTCTGAAACGTAAAAAGCTTGCGGAAATTAAATTTAAAAAAACGCTGTATTATATTCACTTTGTCTGTTTACGTACATATACCTATGTATCCTCGAAAAAGCGCATTAGGTCGAGAAGGGCTGGACCGAATTTGACGGGACGGGTCGCAAAATGATCAGCTGGTTAATCAAAATGAAGTGGTTGCAAAAATCTTAATTGATTATCAGCAGAGTGAGATGATTTTGTGATTCAAAAAATCCAATTTTGTATGTTATTTATCCTCCGAAGCTGAAATTTGGAATGTGAGCCAAGGGGGGTGAGATTTTAACTAGCCGAACCACCCTAATCAGCTGAGTGAGCTCTTAACGCTAATTTCTATGCTATTTATCCTACAAAGCTGAAATTAGGAACGGAACCTCTGTTAGTCAGTTTAGAATAGGATTTTAACTTGCCGAACCACTTCAATCAGCTGAGTTTCTATGATAGATGCTAGTTTCTATGACATTTATTCTACGAAGATTATAAACTTTTTTTGTTTTATCAACGAAACACTAATCTACACAAAAGAAAATATGCACAATATGTGGCTCGGTACGTAAGTGTAATCACTGATCTTTTTTTTAAATATTGTTCAAAATTAATTTTGAAACAATCACCAACAAATTTTGAGGGAAGATTAATTTTTTTTCCATGATCGATTACTACGGTGGAGATTTAATTGGAGACATTTCTCTAACGGTGAGTCATTTTTTTATTATGATTTTTCAAAGTTTATACACCGGTGGTCTCATTTATGCACCAAAAATTGTGAAACCGAAACACTAGACCTACTCGTTGTAGGAAAGCGGTTTGTTTATCCAAACGCACTGTTTAGGTCATGAGTACCAACTATCTTTGAGAAAAAAGTAGAAGTCCGAGACGGTGATGAGTTATTTGGCGTTTGACGTGACGAACGCATTTCTCTACACTTGCTTCTCCGTGCAGCACACATCGAGGGATCCCCCACTCTTCTTTTCTGCCATCGAATACTCTCGATACTATCGATCCAGCCTCCCAACACATCGATTTGATTTTGAAATAAAACGACCTTCTGAGCGCCAAAATTGAAAATGTTCCAGTCAGGCAGCATGATTGTATGAACGAATTTTCTCAAATTACCTATTGTATTGTGATATGTTAAATTGTATCGGAATTTGAGTACAAAGAGATTGTTAAAACCAGCAACAAACTGAATAAAATTCGGCGATTCAAAAAATATTTTTTGCAGTTTCTATAGATTTTTCACCAAATATTAATTAAATTTAAGTACGTTTTCAGCATAATTTTGTGCAACCATTTTTTTATGTCCTAGATGATCGTTGGCGATTTCATTTTGACTAAAACTCTGCTAACATTTTTAGAAAATAAAAGTTGGGCATGTAGATCAGAATGATGTGTATTGTTTGGTGGTCTGGATGCTCGCAAGCTCGCATCTCAAGAAGACATAACATCAAGTAGTCAATCCCTTAGTAAAAATGCAGATTAGTTGGGCATGTAGATCAGAATGATGTGTATTGTTTGGTGGTCTGGATGCTCGCAAGCTCGCATCTCAAGAAGACATGACATCAAGTAGTCAATCCCTTAGTAAAAATGCAGATTAGTTGGGCATGTAGATCAGAATGATGTGTATAGGTTGGTGGTCTGGATGCTCGCAAGCTCGCATCTCAAAAAGACATAACATCAAGTAGTCAATCACTTAGTAAAAATGCAGATTAGTTGGGCATGTAGATCAGAATTATGAGAATAGTTTGGTGATCTGGATGCTCACAAGCTCGCATCTCAAAACTACATAACATCAACTAGTCAATCCCTTAGTGAATATTCAAATCAGTTGTACATACAGGTCAGAATGACGTTTTAGAAGTACATTTCGGGAGTTTTACGAGCAAAAAAAATATACCAATAGGCCGGATTTGAACCCACAACGTTAGACTCACGAGGACGTAATCATTCGACTATCTACTATGGAGACGATCACAATACTTCAATATTCAGTAGGAGGGAGATAAAAGTGGGAGACTAGCGCCGCTGCGCGGCGGAGGAGAGAACCGATTCTATCCCCTCCCTTTTCAGAACTTCTGACTGCATCGATGTGTTGGGAGGCTGGATCGAGAGTATCGAGAGTATTCGATGGCAGAAAAGAAGAGTGGGGGATCCCTCGATGTGTGCTGCACGGAGAAGCAAGTATTTCTCTACAGGGGCGTACTGAGACCCGACTCATCATCGCTCGTCATCGCCTGACGCGAACTCTGGCGATGAAACCCGGAAATTTTCTTGGCCCGACACGAGACGGTGATTTTGTGTTTCGAAATTCACGATTTTGCGGCATCGGTTGTTTATGCATTATACAGTTACAGTCCACCAATCCAGTTGTTTTGAGTACTATGATTCTGCAGGATGATGAATCAGTTATAGTTACAGGGCTCGATATTCCGACGTAATGGGTAAAATGTGAGGAAAATAGTGGAATGAGGTATTTTGGTTCATTGAGGTATTTTGGTATTTTCAATGACGAACCTTTTAATCGACCAACACCCCCCAAATGTTTGTTGGTTTACGTTTTTCGAGATGCGCAGAATAAATAAAAAATAGAAATCCGTCAGTCCGCCGTTAGCCGTACAGAACTTTTCTTTGAAACTACTGGACCAAAGTTTATGAAATTTGGCACAAAAATCATACATCGGACGGGGATGTGCTTGTAACATCGACATCAATTTTGATCTAACCTAAAGGATAGTAATTAAGGGCTAACATATTCAAAAATCGAGATCTCGAAAACTTTCAAGGTAACAGTGATGATTTTTTGCTTGTCAATGATAAATATAATCCCAAAGAATCGATTAAAACCATCCGCAACGCTGTACGTTGAACCGTTCGCTTTCCCTAAAGGATAGAACTTCGAAAAAACACCTTCGGATTTCCAGGCGCGAGAACATGGAGAAATGATGAACAACTAACCAGTTACTCAGTGGTTAGGGTACTCGATTATGAGGGAGGCACGCCAGTCGTGAATCCAACCAGCGGCGGTTCGTATCCCAGTGGAGACAGTGTTTTTTTTTTTTTTTTTTTTTTTTTTTTTTTTTTTCAATTTTTTCTTCCTAATCACTTTCCAGATTCCCCCCCCCCCCCCCCCAATCATTCATACTTTTAGCGAATTTTTGAAGAAAATTAAGCTATTGCTCTCACCTCAAAATTTGTAGAATGTGAATTTTTGAAAAAATTTTATGCAGAAATCCGTTTCAGGCTATTCTGAATCATATTCTGAAGTTTAACGCATTTTTTTATGTATGTATTTATGTATGTATATATGTATGTATATATGTATGTATGTGTCATTCCAGACGATAACTGTCCGTAGAATTGTGCTAGAAACTTCAAACAAATTTTAAAATGTTAAGGACACAAAACGAAAGTTCAAGTTCGTTGGCCAGCATGATCGGATTACATCTTCGGGTTGAAATTTTCAAAAATGTAGTCAAAAATTTCAAAATAGCCTGTTTTTTGCGATTTGTTGTGCGAAATAATTTTTTCAGCATACTAACATGTGGTATATTCGGAATCAGCGTAAAATTTCATATAAGAATATGTATCAAGTTTTCAAAAATTTCAAAGTTGAAAAATCAGTCAAAAATCGAAATAATGCCGTTCGCTAGTTGTAAAAATCGGTAATATTTGCATGAAACATTGTCCAAATTCAGATTGAACTACTCTAATGGAAGTATCTCTGTATAACCAATCCTAGAACCATGCTGTTTAAAACGTAGGTAGTAGGTGCTTTAAAAAAAAAATGTAATCACAACTGTTGAGTTTACTCTGTGCATGTGTTAATAATTTGATTCCGTGTTTGTCTATCAAAATCATAAACTAAAATTTCTCAACACGATCAATAGCGACTGAAATGTCGAAGATTTCTTCAAAAATTCGCTCATGGGGTCATGCTGCATGACTGGACTTTTTTGTTAATTCATTTATTTTCTTCGGGTAGGTGACATCGTCCAATTATATTTCGATAATGCACCATAGACCTCAGTTTGATGGGTATTTTGTACTAGCGTTCCCCCCGCGCGCGTTGCTGCGCCCAAATTAAATTTGTTTATTGATCGTAATTTTAAACTGTTATTAAGAGGTGATTGGATGGACGGAAGCTTAGCCTTTGGTTTCTGCCTTTGGTTTCTCCCTCCTCATCCTCCTCCTCTCTCACTCCTCCTCCCTCCTCTTCCTCCTCCTCCTCCCTCACTCCTCCTCCCTCCTCCTCCTCCTCCTCCCTCCTCTTCCTCCCTCATCCTCCTCCCTCCTCCTCATCCTCCTCCTCTCTCACTCCTCCTCCCTCCTCTTCCTCCTCCTCCTCCCTCACTCTTCCTCCTCCTCCTCCCTCCTCCTCCTCCTCCTCATCCTCCTCCTCTCTCACTCCTCCTCCCTCCTCTTCCTCCTCCTCCTCCCTCACTCCTCCTCCTCCTCCCCCTCCCTCCTCTTCCTCCCTCATCCTCCTCCCTCATCCTCCTCCCTCCTCCTCCTCCCTCCTCCTCCTCCTCCTCCTCCTTCGGTCTTGGCTTGGGTAGTTAATTTTCTAAACAATAAATTTCTAAAACCTGACACTGCACCCTTTTATGTCCTCTGGGTCAGAGCCCTTTGAACGGATTTGCACCAAACTTTACAGGAACAATCCTTGAATCATGCCTAATAATACCTGAAAGTTTCATTACAATCTGTCGAGCGGTTTCGGAGTCTATAGGCAACATACATACATACATACATCCTCTTTTATAGATATAGATTGATCAGTGTTTTGCCTAGGACCAGCGGATTACCCGGCTCGTTGCAGCTGGAATAAATAGACTGCTGACTAAAATAATCAACAATGCGCTGAAACATTCAACTACTTATTAGATACCTACTTTAATTCGCCATCACTTTGTTTGAGATTATGTTATATTGCGTAATTTAATAGGGGTACCCGTTGCGATCATCCCGGGAGTGCAAGGAATGAGTTGGAAAATTTTGCATTCCAATAGGACGAAGGATATTCCCGCGCATAAAAGACAAGGAACGTATATAAATAAATAAATATATATATGATTATATATATATATAATATATATATATATATTATATATATATTATATATATATATATTATATATATATATTATATTATATTTATTATATATATATATATATATATATATATATATATATATATATATATATATATATATATATATATATATATATATATTTCAACGCCTCTCAAAGTACGAGTATCAACAATTAGTTTGTAAGCGAAAAAAATAACCAATATAGGACATGAGTTTTTAATTATTATTATTATGATTATTATTATTATTTTTTTTTTTTTTTTTTATAGAAATCAAAAAATCTTGTAGTAATTCACCCTATATACTACTTACTGCGATATATGTCTCCAGTACAACTTACATGCAGTAACCAACATGTTTGTAACTGCGTAAAATTGTTTTAAATTTTAAGCTTAAATTGAAATAAGTTTTCCGCTTTACTGGGCTAGTAGGTACATGGCTTGGAAAAATGGGTCAACCCATATTTGAGTCTTTATTTTCAAGTCACGGCCGAGTAACGATAGCTAGCGCCAACGCCAGATCGTAACCGCCAGACACCTGCTCTTTCGGATCTCCGTTGTAATTTGTTTCACGCGAACGAGTGCGATATGGGATCCCGAACCCGGATATTATGTTGCAGTTTTTCTTTCGCATCCAACAGTCGTAGAAATAATCGACGTAACCCGAGCGGTTCCCGGCTCTCAAATATAAGGGCGCTATTCATCTTCTGAGCGCGTGGACGTGCGGTCATTGTGCTTTCTGCGGGTTGCCTCCGCTGATCTCCTTCACCCGTCCCTTGATTGGTCTGTAGTAGACATGTCCGTTATAGACATATCTGATTTAGACATGTCCGTTATAGACATATCTGATTTAGACATATCCGTTTGTGCTATCTGTGCTGACAGTTAAAGTGCGTTCAGTACTTGTAGATAATCATATCCCGAGTCAAGAGTCTTCTCATCTACAACTTCTGATTGTGACAGTCATCGGATTTCCTCACGTGAATAATCAAGTCCTCTCCTTCGGTAATGATGGTTCTCTTCCGTTCCGAAAACTCTGCAAGTTATTGATCAATGGTTAAAAATTTATAACACGGGCAAAGCCCAACAAAACATTGATTATATATTTATTAAGACAATATAAGTGAGGTGTTAGGTAAAAATGAAGATGAAAATACCCACATTAGAAAGTAAAATATCCGTATAAAATTATGACATGATGTTGAAAAAATGGGGAAAAACTATTCATCACGAAAAAATATTCTGGACATTGTTCAATATCCTGCTATGTACTACTGCAGGTGATTGGGAGAAAATGTCCAAATCTGGGTACCTACTTCTACATCGCATGGTTCATGTATCGTGACAACCTGCACAATGGCCGATTATAGAGATAATTAGTGGGTTAAACGGTATCGATCCAGGGTGCCAACGGTATTAAAAAGAGGCTTGTGGAACGCGAACCAAGAGCGATAGTTAAAATGCAGTGCATGGAAAAATTTCAAGTCGGCCAAACAGCCCCTGATCTCAAAACGCTGTGTACAACATTTTCCATCCAAGAACTCAAAATTGATTGTATCCTATGGGATATTTAATTTGTAGGCTATGTACTGCAGAAACTTTTGCGGTGAACTCTCTCCAGCTGGTCTATAAGGCATCTGGTGAGGAGTTCAAACGATTGAGGCCCATACGAGGTTGGGAGAATAAGTGACTCGTGAAGTGTCGTGATTGCAAGGACGGATTATTTCACTATATATATATATATATATATATATATATATATATATATATATATATATATATATATATATATATATATATATATATAGCCTTTCTGGGCAAACCACTATTAAGCACCTTTTTTTTTTTTAAATATAAATATCTGAAGTAACCCTTCAGATAGGGCGCATATTCGACCTGCTCCCATTGCTGATTACAGCAAACAGCACACATGCAACAAATAATTCTCAAATTATTATAAACAAAACAACTCGACTGGCTCGGTTACATCATTAAGAGAAAAACAGTATAAAATACAGACAGAAATAAAGTAAGACTTATAAATTAATGCGAAATCTGTAAATTAATGAAAACTACAAAATCTTCTTAATATTTCTTTTCTAAATCCTCCGGCCGTTCCGAACCATCCAGCACCACTTTTACTCAACGTTTCGTAGAAAAGGAGGTATTACAGCCGTCGGCGGCACTTGGGGGTGGGGATGCATTTTCTTTGCGTTTCAAAGGGTGTAGAACACGTTTACAACAGTCATTCATTTTCAGATTTCTTTATATATATATATATATATATATATATATATATATATATATATATATATATTCATTTATTTATTTATGGACAAAATTTTGTGCTCACTACTCCTCCGAAACTGCTGGTCCGACTAGGATCAAATTTTGTTGTATTATCATGTCGGAACTTGTGCCTCGATAACTTTGGTGAGGACCCACTGACTACGAGCCGTAATATCAATCATAGCGATGGCAAAATCGTGCTCAAATCACTTCTATTCACCCTAGGACATCGAAATTTGATAGGGAGCCTCTCTGGGGCAACAAGAGACAAATGATCTTACAGGCTTCATCCTGATCAGCTGAGTGTGCTAAATGTTATGCCATACGTCTGAGTATAACGAAATTTGGAAGGAAGCATCTCTAGGACATCAAGGGACGAATGAAATTATGGGTCCCACCCTGAGCTTCAGCTGACCGATTCGCTAAGTTGGTCTTGCTTACCAAACTGCGTAAGTGTTTTTGTTTTTAGACTTGACCGTTGTGGTTCAAAACGAGCCATACCGCAGAATAAGATGATCCCACGTCTGAGAAAAGTTCTCGTTGCATGGCAAGTATCGTCTTGAACTGTACCAAAGCTTTTGAGGAAGGCCCTTTTCTTGTGCAGTTTGAGCTTGTTTGAGCTGACATGATGAACTGAAATTTGCCATTTTTAAATGTATTGGGATGTGCCCTTATTATCTACCCACATCTCATTCCATGTAGATATATATTGTCGTCCCATCATGCAGAGTTTCACGGTCTACGCAGGTGCAGAAACTTGAGATGATGCAATTCACACTCATGTTTTATCAGTTAGTTGACGTAATCAGCACAACAGTTTCAACAGCCAGCCCACACTATAGCGATAGGACGACGACGGCAGTGCAAGTAGTGTCGGTGCAGTGTCGTTGCCGTTCAATGTTCACACTCTAAAACGACCCCTCATCGACTCGACAGCAACAATATTGTTTCTATTGATAAGTCAGGCTCTTTGGGTGTAACTCGAAAGGTTAAAGTTTGAAGCTTCATTCAAACCTTGATAATAATGGTCGCTGAGTTTTTGCAAATTTTCGTTGAAAATGAAGTTATTACAATGGCTATAGCAAATGAAACCCGTCTTGAGACTTTCTGAATAAGTTTAACCCATTAACCCTTTTTCATAAGTTTATATATGTGTGTGCGTGGGTTGGGGAGGGGGATACATCACTTGCCGTGCCTTTTGGGGTAAAAATGAGAACCTGTATCATGTGGTGTAGCAGTGTCTTCGTACTCACGGTGGCCCATTCTACGTCACGATGCGGTTGCCAAGCAGATAGCAGGCTCTTTTTCATCCAGAGGTAGGGATGCTGAACAGGAGAAACTATACCACATGCCGAGTGACCGGGGCAAAAAGCTAGATATCGTTGCCATAAAGCTCGATGGGTCTGCCATAATCTTGGATGTCCAGGGTTTCAGTGGTAGGGTGGACATGGAGAAGACCTGGCGGGCTAAGATAAGTAAATATGATAGAAATGGTCTGCGGCAAGCGATATCTGATCTAAAAGGAGTGGCGACTGACAACATCAAGGTCATGGCCGCGACCGTGTCATGGCGTAGGGTGTGGTGCGTTAAAAGTTCCACGGAGTGACATGAGTTGGGTATCTCTGCAGGAGTACTCCGTGTTATCACCACCCGCATCCTTAGGGGCCATTACCTCAACTGGTGGTCATTTCATAGAGTCACTTCCTTTCATCTCTCCCTTCTTCCTCCTCCTGCATGTCCCTTCATCCCTAGAGCCTGCGTCGAGTAAGCCTGGGCGTCCTCCCCACTTTATTTATTTATTATTCAATTTAATGGTGCCCCACCTTTGAGGGGAGTTTTTTAAAAAGGAAAAGAAAAAAAGCGCATGTGTGTGTCCTTCCAGACGATAACTCAAAATTTCGTTCTTGCGCCATAAAATCAAGATTCCAAAATGAGATATAAGAACTTAAGTATACAAGATTATACGAAACCTGACGGTCAAGGCGTTGCAGTTCCTTCTAATCAATGGTATGTGCATATATTCACCATGAACATGCATATTAGTGGAATCTCAGGTTTTACGCCTGAAGCTTAATCAAAAATACCTTGTTGGATATAACTATAGCTAGGGTGATGCGTTTCGAAGGATAAAAGTGCAAATATGGAAAAATCCATGAGAAGCGTTCGTCACAGTTTCATAGACAGCTGACTAACGTCGACTCTGATGGCAGAGGGCGGCCCTTCAAAAGAAATACCTAGGTACCTATGCAAAGATAGAAAAGATCACAATCGTTTAGGAGTCATATACGGACTTATACGAATCCTGGCTGTTGAATATAAAAATTTAGCTGAAGTCAAGCGTTTGGAAGGTTTAAAGTGCAACTAAGGGTTGCATCTTCCATGTGAAGATCGTTCGTGACCGTTACACTGACAGCTGACTAAGGTCGACTCTGATGGCAAAGGACGTCCCCCTAAAAAGGAATATGTCAAGATCGAAAGCTTCACGAGCGTTTAGGCGGCCTAACCAGCCCCAAGTCCTTCGAACCGCGAGCTCCGTAGCATCAGAGCTCATCACTACTGACCCACTCTCTAAAGATCAGCCGAGCTCGGAGATGCTGCGCAAACCCCGCACAATCATTTCACTCGGGGAACCCACTCGATTAATCATAATGAGAAGAGAAGGCGAAAGTGAGCAGGGCATTACTTCATCGCCCGCTTTACTAACATAAAGGAGTAATAATTGTCGGGGGTCCTGCGAATGCCTTCGGGATGGATCACGAAACGCCTTCACGCGTCTCGCATATTCGGGATCAACCATCCACATGAGAAATCTCATTCAGTCGTATAAGTTGGTTAGTAAGATACCTGTGGTAATAGAAAAGGAGAAAACCTCTTATGGACGTTTTACCTGCATTTACATAATTTCAATGTGATGATCACGATTGTGCGTTGTGGTAATTTTGGTTATTAATTTTCAATATTGGAGAGTTTTTGTACTTTCCGTATTTGTATCCTTCGTAAACAGAAACTAAGCTGTTAGAGCGAGCTCGATGAATGCTACCCTTTTTCGCATTGATTTGCGATCAACCTGAATCGCAATCGCAGCGAACCTGGCGGTATGGAGGTAGGTTCGGTGTACAAGAACAAACCCTTGTTACCTGGAATTCGCAACTCCGATGTCAGCAACAAACACCATCACATAAATCAACCTTCCTTCTTCCACACATTCCGTTCCGCATCCACTTTTCCTAGTTTTCACTTTAATTGCAATAGTTCTTCAGTAATTTCCATCATTTCAACAATAAATCAATATCTCGATCTATATAATTTCTGCCGTAAACAGGTATCATTCATTCTCTCAGCTGACTCCCCATTGATAACATCAGTGAGGCCAACCTAATTATTCCATGATATGGATTGTTATAGGTCACTTGCGCTAAAATTCCTTATTCAAATGGGATTTTTGGTAATTTCCTAGTGTTCTTGTTGTTATTATTCTATGTTAGAATTTTTGTTAGATGTTTATTTATTTATTAAAATTTAGTTCAGTGTTATTTGTAGGAAAAAAGTTTTACACGTGTTGCTACGCATCATTCCTTTGTTCTCACGGATCGCCATTATTACAACTTCTCGCCACGTCGAAAACTGACCTACCTTAACGTTTTTATCCTCGCTTTTTCAAAAGTAAATGCCGGCCGGCTCTGACCCATCCGCAAGTCCTTTTGTTTTGCTTCGTTCACGACGTGCAGACTTCGGTGCAGTTACCAAATACTCGCTGGAAAGGTGCGGATTGTTTGAGGAAACAACCCCCAAACTTGGGTTACCTGGATCCTGTTCCCTAACTGGATTGAAACCGGTAAGATCTTACCATATTACCATCTCCTCTGACAATAAGGGAGAAATCATCATAATTACAGTTTTGGTGGTCGCACTCACCATAATTGTATTGAATTTAAGAACCAGGGTATCAACCCCTTCTTCTCCACCTATTTACCTACCTCTTGGATTCTCAAGGGCCTTCATACCTACCTACTTCTTCACCTACAATTATCAACAATTAATTAGGTAGTATATGAACTATTTACAGCCCAATCAACCATATAATTTATATTCCTTATTGTCAATGACATTAGTAGGTTCAGTGGCCACTGCGTTTAGTTTTCCATTATACAAATTTAAATGTCTTTCAATTATACTGTTTATTCATTGGAATAATTGTTACAGTTTTATTGCACTACCATAATATCTCTCTGGTATTCCAGTGGTCCTTCGAAGAAAATATACCTATCAATTTTATTAATTAAAACCAGCGATAGTAAGTCATATGTTGGGTAATTGTCAGAGTTACTTCATAGGTACATAAAGGGCCCACCTACATATGCACATTCGGTTCAATATAGATTAGTTGATGTGTATAGTTTGATGTTCTGGTTGCTCGCAAGTTCGCATCTCAAAATTACATAACGTCAAGTAGTCAATCCCTAACTAAAAATTCACATTAGTTGGACATACCGCCATGTTCGCTGCGATCGCGATTCGAATCCGGCCTGCCACCATTACCCAGTCGTTTTCGCATCGCGAGAGCAAGAGAACTCGTATAGTGACGTTAACGTGAGTCTTGTAGTGACTCACTGCTTAAAACTCGCGGTTGACAATTTTCAAAATATAACATGAAATAAGAAACAACGACCACTTACCTCTACATCATACAAACAAGTAGATCTGTGCTCATATATGAGTCACATGATAGCGAATTTTCTTGTAAGAAGATCTGCGTAAAATAGACGCTTCTTGCGTTGAATAGGAGACAAATTGGCTTTGGAGCTCACTCAGCTGATCGATGACCTCTCATGTCTTCAGTATTCTCCCTTGAGCTTCGTTCTCAAATTTCAGCTTCCTGTGCTGAATCGTTGACAAAATGACTTTGGAGCTCACTCAGCGAATCGATGACCTCTCAGCCGGCTTCTGCATTCTCCCTTGAGCCTCCCTCTCAAATCGGAACTTCCTGCGTCGAATTGGAGACAAAATGGCTTTCGAGCTCAATCAGCTGATCAATGACCTCTCATGCGTCAGCTGCCCCTGATACATCTTTATCCTCGCCATGTTACAGATTACATCCATACAAAAGTTTCATGAAAATCGGACGTTGAGAAGTGACATTTAAAACGATTTTGGGAGGACATACATACATCCATCAACGGACAAAGTGAAAACAATAGCTCATTTTTCCTTTTTTTAATGAAAATGCGCTAAAAAGATTCAGCCATGAAGAACACAAATCTTTAAAACGTGTAAAATAAATCGTGAAAGCTTTTTCCTTGAGATGTAAAGCTGAAATCGTCGCGTTAAAATGACGAAAGCGCGAACGAAATGCCACTAATGAACCTCCTGGTTGAGGTGCGGGGAAAAAACATGAATAAAAGAGACAAATACATAGGTTAAACCAACAACGAAAGACAGTACGATAGCTGGAAAAGTCAGACAATTTTGTAGGGTGAGTCCATTGTGTCCATACTATACTCGTAATTAAAATTCCGAAAAAGCTGAGAACGAGAAAAGCTAACTTTCCCCGTTCCAAAAATCCTGACCACGTAATGAAAACCTCTTCTCGTTTTGGAAAGGCTATTTTCGTCTACGAGAAGATGAATACGAAAAGTACCTACAAAAACTATCTAAAATTGCAAAGTACCTTTGCAACCGATCTAAAAATTTGTTGGTTTATTTAAAAATGAATAGTTTAGAAAAAATCGAATAAGAAAGCGCTGCAAAATATTAAAAAAAGGTTTATTATATCTGTAACAGATAGTCTTCTACGCAGAACGCATATCTATATTTATTATACGATGTCTTTGGTAGTTTCACAATATGCAATACACAATATATAACTCCATAGACTAGACGAGACCTACCGACGAGAAATAAATAAAATTTAATAAAAACACCTACACTTTACTAGTCCCTCTGTACTTAACAAAAGTGGATGTCTAAGTACAGTTGTACATCAGAATAAGTAATATGTATGTGGACATTGACGTATGCACTCACCAACAGAAAATTAATGAGATAAAAGAAAACATCTATCTACGCTTCACAGTCCATCTATTGGCAACAAGGGTTATTAAACTCAATTTCGTGAAGTGAGAATACAATTGGAATTTCGTAAGCTGATTCGATCAACGATGTTTATTAGGAGATTTTTAAATGTTTTACATGTGTTAACACCCAGTATATTTTACATTTCCTGAAAATGTATGCACTTTTGTCATCGTAGTTCTATCCCAAAGTATCAAGAGGCCGGTTTATCAATGCTCAGTCAAATCTCTGACCAACTAACCTCTGATTACAATTACCTAGTCATAGATTAAAATGTGTTGGAGTTTCAGATACCGTTTATCAATCTTGAAATGACTGCTGACTAATTAATCAGAATTTACCACGGGGAAAACAGGGATACAACAACAACAGCAAAATATTCCCACGAAATTAATTTGGAACACTGCGCAGTATTTATTTGTTTCCATAGCAACTGCTAGGCCTCAGCTTTCAGGCGCATTTTTCTCCCATAACCTCTTTCTATTGCATCGTTGTGACAATGGTGAATCCTGTCTTTCGTGAATCGCTGAAGTTATCTGTTTTTTTTTTTTTTTTTTTTTTTCCCCTACAAATGATGAAACATATACCAGCTCTCAGCCTCAAAACGAACTCATGACGTTCAATGCAATGCTTCACTTTACTTCCCCAACAATTGTACTAAACGAATTGGCGTACTATTTATTTTTGTACACCCTTCATATACCCCTCCCCTCTCCCCCTTTAATGCTTCCCAAACATTTCACCAGTTCTAGAAAATTTTGTTTAGACTAACAACAAAGCTTCCTTATTGTCATTCGAGGCGTTGGGAATGTGAAAAGTGCTTAGGAATCTACCTCCTTGTAGGTACCTTCATGGAACGACAGCACTTTGGGAAGGTAGGTACGTAGAACCTAATTTAATTCCTCAACACTCTATAACCTTTGTCTTCCTGTCTATAAGTAGGCTCATTTTTGATTTTCTAAAGCAGAACAAATAATATACCTTTCATTAAATGAAATCGGCTAAGGAAATCCACATCCTCCACTACCAAGAACAAAGTCGGACTAGGCCTCGCTCTTACCCAAGCAAGAAAGGCCATAAGTTTTCATCAGAGAAATCAAAACCTTCTAATTCCCAGTCAGAATCAGAGTCCATAATTTTCAAATACGAAAAAAAGAATAATGAAAGTTGTGAGGATATAAGTTTTTTACAATAAACTGGCACGAATGATTCCAATAGTAAATACCTACTCATTCAACTAAGCAGCTAATACGGTAATTGAACCGCAGGCGATTGATTAACATAGTCAGCGATTATCAAATAACTGAGCAGTGAAGATGAATTGATTAACAGGTATTTCGAAGATAGTCAGAGATTTGAAAGTCAAACTTTAATCGCACTAGCAAACGCCATTGATAAACCGGCCCTAAGACTACTGATTAGCTGAATTGGAAGGTAACTAACGAATCTCAATGAAACCACAATTAGGCTGAGACTGTTGAAATGGGAATCGCGGATTTCAAGTGCGGTCGGAACTTGATTGAGTTTGGAGGATGAGCAATGAGCTGCCAGAGTATCCGACCTGTGACTTGTTGAGAACCGCAAAACCTCTCGAATTGTACGCAGCGGCCGAAATTCCTTGCGGATACTTACCGGCGTTTACAACCCACGACCTTCTACATACGGCAATAGATAGGTAACTGACGATGTGCTAAGATCCCCAAAACTACGCTGCAGTCGAAACCCCGTCCATTTTAGTGGAAATAGATGTTGGTGAACCGAAACCGAAAAACTCCTCAGTGGTAAAATCTAATTTGTATTAGCGCGGTATTATTAGAGAGTGTTTGGTGACTTCACGTCACCCATCTCCATAACCTTGAGGGAGTAAATGAAGATGCTAACCCAAATGGAATCGGGGCACAGTCTTGATCTCATGTTAACGCGATATTTTCCCCCAGCTGTCTTGTTGTCTACTGATTGTCTAATCAACTTCTTTATTTCAATATGAAACGCCGATTTTTCAATCCTAAATCATTAGTTTCAGTACAAATACGGGCTAAATTAGTTTTGATTATGAACCATTGTAATCGACAAAAAAAAAAAAAAATGTTAACACTCCCTGAAAATTTTTTGGTTTGCGTTTCAAGATGCGTAGAATCCAAAAATCGAATTTAAAAAAAAATCCGTCCGTCCGCCGTCCGCGGTTTTTCCGAAAATACTTGACCAAACTAAATGAAACTTGTGTTAAAAATCACATTTAGGGTCTAGATGGTCCTAAAAGCTCGGCATCAATTTTTATCAACCCTAAAGGGTTGTATTAAGGGGCTAAACATTTCTAAAAAATCGAGATCTCGAAAACTTTCTAAGTAACAGTTATAATTTTTTGCTTGTCAATGATAAATTTAATACCAAAGAATCGATTAAAATCACCCGCAACGCTGTACGTTGAATAGTTCTCTTTTTCTAAGGGCTTGAGCATCGAAAAAAAAAAAAAAAAACCTTTGAATTTCTAAGCGCGAGAAGATAGAGGAATCACGCGCTGTTAGCAGAACTATTGAATAGAAGATCAAGCCTTAAATTCCATCAAAGATCGCTAGATAGTGTTACTGGAATGCATAAAAATTGCCTTGTAAATATCAGCTGATATAATGCTAATATTGGAATTATCAGGTGATATAGTTCCAATAGAATTTATACCGTTGGAAAGTGAGATTTGGGCCAAGTTTTTCCCGTAACGTGCGCGGGAATTCAGAGGATTATTGTATGCCGTCCTGCGGTTTAAAAAATAAAAATTTTCAAGTTTCCTCAATTTTTTCACTTTGGTGTGAATTTGTGGCTACTAAATCCACATTTTAAGCTCTTTCCAACGGTATCCTCAAATTTGTATTTACTCAATATGGAAGGGAGTTAGTTACCTGTAGTTAATTTTGTGATGTAAGATTGAAAACGCGAAGAAAATCTAAAATCGTGAATAACTCGAAAATAAAGCCTCTAAAAAAAAAATCTAGGAGAGACTTTCTGTTGAAAATTAGTTGTAGAATCGCCCACTAGGAGGTCAGTAACCAAAAGTGTTAACACCCTGTGTACGCAGGGTGTCCCACCGAAAGGTTACATCCCCCTTCATTTCCTCTGAATATAGCGTAAAAATTTGGGACCAACGCCACTCTTCATAATTTTTTTGTAGACCTCAGGAAAAATATTTTCGCGCGCGCCACTTGCGCTAATGTGGCGCAAATGACATCAACTTCGTTTTTTCAAATAAAAATTACCCCCATTTTTTATTGCAGATTCGAATGCAACATAAATTCACTCGAATATTTCAGTGCATGCAAAGTGGCGCGATTCGGCTCCAAAAGTGTGAAATTTCGCTCTAAAAGTGCAAAAATGGTGAAATATTGAGTTTTGAAGATATTCAATTGCCACTTGTAATACACGATTTTTGGATATTTTTTCGTGCTGAACCTCGTAATGATGTTCATTAATTGATATTTGCAACACCAACTTCTGAAAACACCGAAAAATCGAACAGAATTGAACTTTTCTTACGCATTTCCAAACAGCACAAAGTGTACTAAAATGTTGTTTTCTCGGTTTTTTCGCAAGTTGGTATTGCAAATATCAATAAATATACATCATAACGAGGTTCAGCAAAAAAAAAATACCCCAAATTCATGTCTTACATGTGGCAATTGAATATCATCAAAAACTTATTTCACAATTTTTGCACTTTTAGAGCGAAATTGCGCACTTTTGGAGCGGAATCGCGTAAGTTTGCTCGCTCTAAAAAAAATCGAGTGATGAGTCATTTCTTCGAAATTTCACGTAGAATTCGAATCTGCCATAAAAAAAAAATGGGGGTTCCCATTTAAAAAAACGAAGTTGATGTCATTTGCACCACATTGGCGCAAGTGGCGTGCGCGAAAGTATTTTTCCAGAGATCTACTTACGTAAAAAATTATGAAGAATGGCGTTGGTCCCAATTTTTTCGCTGAATTCAGAGGAAATGAAGGGGGTGTAACCTTTCGGTGGGACAACCTGTATATATATTATACATTAACATGGTGACATTCACGATCATCATACTACGCATAGACTGGATCTTGTGATAACCTCGATGTAGATTAGCCAGCACACAAAACCATTTTCAATATCCTTGGGATATTGATGTTCAATCACTTACCTTTGACTTTAAGACAACTTGACTAAAAAAAAAAAGGTTTTCATCTGCTATAAAAAATTGTTTGATTCAAAACTCACTCTATGAAATTAACGAATTCTTTAAGCTTTATTGTTGCAATAAATGTCTGCGGATTAGATAACAACACATTGGGACATTTTGTCTTTAGTTGAAGACAAGTATGTGTTGCAGACTCGTATGCAAGCTGTAAGAGCCACTCAGCTGATCCGGACCCTGGGCATCGTCACGTAAATGTGCTAAAGAGACTACATACGAAATTACAGCTTCCTAGAGTGTAAAACATAGAAATTAGCTTTAAGAGCCACTCATCTAATCCGGACCCTGGGCATCGTCAAGTAAATGTCCTAAAGAGGCTACATACGAAATTACAGCTTCCTAGAATGTAAAGCATAGAAATTACCTATTAAAATGATTTAACCACCGCTTCACAAATCAAACCGTTCTCGCAATATTCGGATCACCTGCTATAAATCGAATCATCGAAACACCAGCTCAATGAAATCATCAGAAATTAACAAGCGATGGCAATCATGTTCACAATATCAATTATTGAGAATGATCACCTGAGTGTACACAATTATTCAAATAACCTTGCTCATAACTCAGCTTGTTGGTCACGCACTTCGCAGTAGTTAACATAATATGGTTGGATAAATCGAGAGCTTTCGAACGAATGGTCAAAGAATTTTGTGGGATGAAAAACGACGAAGTACCATTTCCCTAGCAACGACTCGGTTGTAAGTGGAAATCATCAAAATATTTTCGTGAGCAATTTTCCGTGACGTTGTTTTAGTTTATGTGCCATAGCAAAGACATAAAATGTCAATATTTAAGAAGTCCCTTTATTTATTGAGGAATATAAATTAATAGAAGCACTGAACCTAATGAATAGTTTTTATGTATAAAGAAATTTAAAATCTGTGATTCCTGCTAAATCCGTTTTTATTATTGTTGAATTTATTTGTATGGAAAAGTTTGCCTATTGTTTATTCCTGTGTTATTGGTGGTTTTATTATGTTTAGATTAGCCACATTGCATATATAGACTAAATATAGAGCGGATACGTAAAACACCTTTTAAATATTACAAAATGTTTGACGATTTCTGTACCAAAACATTGGTGACTGAATAAAGATTTCTGATTTCTGATATTATGTATTTATTCTTACATGAAAATGTGACTACGTCCAGTAGAGTTAAACCATTTTATTACTAATTCATTAACCAATTAAGATAGGAATTTGAAAATTTGCATGGATTTTCTATCCTCCTAGGAATTAGATGGAAAAGTCAAAAATGAAATTTTATGGCCCAGATTAATTCAAGCCTGAAGGGGTTAAGTATAAGTCAATCCAAGTCATTTCTGATTGAGGCGCAACACTAACGAAGATTTTACTTTTATAGTTTGTGTAATTATTATCACTATCTACGATATTTGTAGCAGCATAAATATAATGTCATTCTCGTTAATCTTAGTTTTAAGTAGATCAAACCATCCTGAACGATCAACGTAAAGCTCATTGTTCCTATTGTGTTTCAGTGCCGGAAACTCTGGGGCCGCGACACTTCGTTTAAACCAATCAAGTCCTCCAACAACGGGGAAAGCACTCAATTTGCAAGTCCTGGACGTAAAACGGCGTCTTACTTCACTACAAGACTTGCGGTAACGCTAAGGTAATATCGCAGGTAACATCGCATATCCCCTTCACAAAGGTTCGCCCATATCCCACCACGTTTACCCGAGATTTCGCCGGGTTCTGAAAAGAAGAAAAAAAAGTAAAAATCCCATTTTACACCTGTTGCGTGCTCAGGGAGCGCGTTGTTTGGAGCGGGCACGCGGGCCTGTGACGCACGGTTGGCCCCGCGTCGCGTCACTCAGCTTTGCCGGGCGAACGTGAGCGGTTCGGCTGACACGACGCGACTCCCAATCTCTACTATGTTGTGTTCCGAAGAGATTATCCCTTCAGCATTGCTCCAGGCTTATAAGTTCATTTATATTTTAACTGAAATGAAGGTCATTTCTTCAGGAAGCACAGCGCCTTGGGTTTTGGAAAACCGAAGGATTACGTATTCGCGGATTACTTCGCAGATGATTCGGCATTTTTTCGTACGTTTTAGTCATCCGATTTCATTCAAATTCAGAGGGTAACTTGGAAAAAGACAATTCAATCCCTCCATATCCTGTATATCTATTTTATTACGACAGCGTCCTTATGAGTTGCTGCACGTGTGCGAATGTGAAATCCTAGCAACAAGCAAAACTTATACAGTTTTTATCCTACTTTGATGAAGTCATAATAGAATGTGCGAGTTAGGCTGTAGATGGACCCCAATCAATTTCATTGCATACAAATCAATACTTCACGCTGAGGATGGGCATACGTAAATTCTTACAAGCATAATTTTCTCACGTTCTAGTCGTTCGATCTTGATCTAATATGGAGGGTCGTTAAAAACTGCCGATCATACTAATTTCATTACCACAGCATCATTATTAGCTGCTGCACATGCACGTGTGAAAATCCATCAAACGTAATTTCCTCATGGTCCATTCGTAAGGTCGTTGGGAAATGACAATTTGATTACCTCACAAGTTTCATCACGATCGTAACATTAATGTGATCATTAATACTACTGTGCATGCGCGAAACAAATCCTTACAATAAGCATGAAATATATTGGTTCGTCCGATTTCGATGACATTTTCAGGGATTGAACGGTTTAGACAGTAGTTTCTCCCCAATGACGATATCGCGCCCGAATCACTGGTATCTTTCGAGCATGCGCAAACGTAACCTCTACCATGCTTCATTTTCGTATTTCCTGAATGGAGATTTTGCTTAAACTCTCCAGAGGAACCTCTGTGGATTATTTGAAGATTATTTCAAACATTTCAATGTTCTATACAGTAATGATATGAGGAATCTACATACCACATCCAACATGGCAGACGTTTCTCTCTCTCTCCCGTTATTTTGGAATTCCATTTTAAGATAGTAATTAATTCCTTTCCTATGAATCGGTAGAGTTAGACTATGCTGTTGTCCCGTCGTTTTGGTAAGGTCTCTGACGAGCAATATTTGTTCGTTAATTGATTAATATGAGCTCATTCAAGACCATCTACAGTCTAAACCGTTAAATCTCCGAAAATTTAATCGAAATCAGGTGAAAACTGTAGAAATGCAGTCACCAATGCTACAATCGTCAAGAAACTCATATGGGGGTATTTAAATACGAGACCCTCTCGAACGATCAAGTTTGTCCCCCACCCCGGCAATTTCTTGGAACCGTTCCCTACAAGAAGAACTGTGAGTTCTTCAATTCCGTTCAACGCGGAGCAGCTCATGAGTCACAAATGAAAAGTCACATTTACTTTTCTAAACTGTTATGTGATCGTGTTATGAGACCACAAAACTATACACTTCATTCTGATCTACATATCCAACTAATGTGCATTTTTACTAAGGGATTGACTACTTGATGTTATGTATTTTTGAGATGCGAGCTTGCGAGCATCCAGACCACCAAACTATACACTTCATTCTGACCTACATGTCCACTAAATAGGTTGAATGGAATTGAAGAACTCACAGTTCTTCTTGTAGGGAACGGTTCAGTTGCCGGGGTGGGGGACAAACTTGATCGTTCTAGAGAGTCTCGTTATTTCAATTCTCATTTCCCAACCACATTTCGAATTTGAGCTAGATTGGACGAATAGACCATTAAACAATTACGCTGATGTTAAGTTCGCGCATGTGTAATGTGATGCGTAATATCTATTTCCGAATAATAGGCGAACCATCCCTAGCATAACCCGTTCATGCCCAGGAAATTTTATCCAAATCGAATGGAATCTGTAAATAGAAGTAAGGCTTGTTGCAGCAGGTACTAATAGTACGATCATCATGACATTAATATGAGATGATTAACTCGTCTTTCCCAAACCACCCTCTAAATTTGGGCAAAATCGGCTTGCTGGAACTTACGTTTGAGCATAAGCACAATGAAGTATTTAATTTGTAAACAATGAAACTGATACGAGACCATCTACAGCCTGTACACACGCTCCCTGAAATATTCACTAAAATTTGATGTAGATGTTAGAAGTTGAGCGTGTAGCAAGGATTTGTGAACACGGACAGACACATTAACACTAACACACGTTTTACACGAAACCAAAGTGGTTCAGAATGGTCTGAAACGTTAAATGCGAGTGGAAATTTTGATTTTTAAGAAAATACAATTTTTCATTTCCCGAAAGTAAAAACAATTCTTCCGCTACCTATAGGTAGACTCGGAAGCAATAAATAAAATGAATAAATTAACATATCAATAAAATAAGTCAGTCCAAGCGCAATTTAGACTAAATTTTCAAGGATTGTGCAGGATGAGTTTTATCTCTATTTCAAGAATTTAAAACAATAGTGAGGACAGAAATTGCATTTTTTGGAGCGAGGTAAGTTGTTAGGTACTACGAAATTCGTTTATAAACCTACTAGTTGTTTGAAATACAACGGGCGCTAGAATGAGGACATCCTAATAGAAAATGCCGTTGGAACTGTCATCATCGTAGGTAGAATAAGGAAGAAATCAGGCTCAGAGTCTAATCAGCTGATCATGGTAGCTATGTACCTTGTCATTGTAACCCAGCAGTCCCAAAGAGGCTCTATTTAAGATGGCGGAGTGTTATGGGGTAAAAAAAGCATAACTGGATCATGAAATTAATGTCAAACAGAAATGTCTATACCTTGTCATTCTTAACCTGTCTATATGTATTTTAAAAAAATTAAATAGCTCTTCGCTCAATAAACCTGCGATTATTTGGACTTCCATTTCCTCGGCCCCACCCAAAAACAAAGTTTTTAATAATTACACCCTATCCATACAATATTCGCGCACAACCATCTAAAATAAATAATGTCAATTTACTCTTAACCCACAGGAATGTTCCGCACCCGAAAATCACCAATTTTTTTATTCCCATGGTTTTGTATAAATGAAACAAAAACATTATTCGAGGCCTTTCCTACCAGTAAAAAAGCTTCAATCAAGCGTACCTGCTATCCTCCTTTGTAATATTATGTTAATGTCTATCGACAAATAGCCAAGGAACTATACAATGATTGTTATGACAGATTCCTTTTTTTTTGTGTGGCAAGTAGTAAGGCGTTCAGAACATCAATTTTTGATGATCTGACTTTGTCAACTACAACTGAACGGCTCAACCAACAAAATTCATTTTGGTATCTTTGGCTTTGTAGTAGCAAGTTCTGTCCGCCTGATCCAATCCCAACCTCACTTGACGTGTGAAATAGTTCCGCATACACGGTTGTCCTTACTTACCAAACTTGTTTACCGGGGCAACGTTGTTAGGGAAGTCCGAGCTGACGACGAAGGAGAAGGTTCGGAGGAGTTTACTATAGCGTAAATATTAATTCGAAACTTTGCGATCATTTTTCAAAAACCAGCATCAAAATCGGTCAAGCCGTTTGGACGTGAATCGGCCTTACACAGACAGACAGACATACTTCTCTCTTTTATTTAGGATGATTTTTAATCAAATTATGGCGACCTACCAAGTGTGTAACGCCAAGCCGAGAACAATCCATATGACTCAGAAGAAGGAGCGTTATTAGAGGGGTCCTGGATCTTGCAAAAGATTCCACGAAACTGGAATGATGCTACGTGCAACGATTCCACCTAGACGACCCGGACTTGATAAAAGGTCACGGAACCCGTTTTTCGTGGTTTCATCACCTTCAACGAAAATTAGATAAGTGCCGACCCCCACGTTATTATTATACGTAGGACAAAATGACAGGGTGGTTATAGTTATAATGCTAAAGTAGCCGAATGCGCTTACCTACCTAACAACGTGACCCATGATGTGTAACTGGTGTAAATAGCCCATGAGTTCAACTAACCGATATTCCTGATCAGAGGTGTTCTTTCAAGTTACTGTAGAACGCAGGAGTTAGTAGAACCCTATTTATGCAACTACATGAAGAAGTACGAGAGGCAGAGAATGAAGGTGATAGATTAGTTGGACTGCCAATAACTTGGCACAGGCTCAAAATGTAGAAAAACCCAAGTTAGGTGACAGTCACCTCGCGATACCTTGATTGTATAGTTCATTAAAATATGTTAAATGCTAACTAGCAAAACACTAGTTTTGCATTGCCAAGCCTTAAAAAAACCGACTGCCGCCACTGCAATGAACGAGACGCGCCGAGACAAGTAACAAAGTAGAACTTCGGCAGAACATTGGCTCCTTCCCGCCCTCGCCCTATCTGCTCAAACTTGATTTTCTTTGCATATTCTGGGGGCATACCCCCTGAGTCACATGATGCCAAACATGTAAAGGTATTGATAGATTCTATTTAAGCTAAAACGTGGCGTCAAAAGCATATTTTCGGACTTTTTTTTTGCCCAACTGTTCGTAGAAAGGAGGTATTACAGCCGTCGCCGGTGACATGGCGGCACTTGAGGGCACTTACCTGACATTTAATAATAAATATATTTTAAATTTCTGTGTTGTTTCTATTAGTCAAGTTATACAGTTTTTTATCACGTCCGAACAGCTGATTGCTGAATTTCGTTTCAAGATAGTAGCCTTGAGGAGATCATATCGCCTGGACTCCCAACTCTGGTCCGTGAAGTTACCAGTTAGCACAACCTTCTCCGTCGAATCTGACATCGAACCCTAAAAAACCGCCCCCACTGAAGAGGACCCTCTTAGTAAAGTTGCGTATTTAGTTGTGCAACTCCCGGGAACGGGCGATACTCATCTCTCGTGTTAAGAGGGAAACAGATCTGTAGTGTCTACTGGACCAGTGAGACGATAGATGGGATCGCCCTCCCCAACCCCATTGTCTCGACCTCTTCGCTCCAACAATGAGGCAAAGCTCCTGGCCAGATTAGGCCTCTGGATTCCGGAGGTGGTGGAGTGGTGGGCGAAAGACCTCCGTTTTCGTGAAGGATATTGCAACTTACGAATCCGCGGGTTGTCCATTACCTGAAGGGCTCTTCTGACAAAAACAACTCCGTCTTAGATAACCGGTCATTTGGTTTTGAGTCCGGCCGAGAAATCAAACGATGTCGGATCAATCAGAAACAAAACGCTCCTTACACTACCGATCTTCATCAACGACTTTGACTTATTGTTCGCGCTTATCACCATTTCGCAATAACAACTGAAGTATTACATCCATCCAAAGCCAATCCAGCAGTTGGTATCCTATTCATACATTGAAATCAAACGATCACCAAAGAAACCCGTGATATGTATTGAACTTCCACCTATGTCACTATGCCTGATTGTTTGGGGAGTATCACGATGATATAATTTTATCTAAGACATACTCATCGGTTGTTAGTTTTGTAATCGCAAATCTACTAATCTTTGACCAATCAGCATCAAATCACTCCTGACTAGTACCGATCCTCAACAACGACCTTGACTTATACTTCGCGTTTTTCACTACTTAGTAATAACAACTGAAATATCTTTATATATAATTCCGATAACGGTCTTTGAAATTGTGAAGAACTTCGCGGTCCGATTTCAGTGTTAATCATTCGAATCAACGGCCCAAGTTTGTTGCAAAAGTTTCGCCGTATCTCTATACGCCTTGATCGTGTTCTACGGTCCTTATCAACGAGAGTAGTTTATATACAGTTGATCAATTCACGGTAAGTAATAAACGTATGTAGTTACTACATCTAGGAGAGTTATTTCAACGAAGAAATTGAAACTGAAGAACTGACCTTGAGTGTTAACGGCCCCAAGTGTCGCCAGAATAGGGCTTTCCAAGCCCTAACAGGCCTCTAGTTACATATATACCAAACGTATATACCAAAACCATATCCAGCAGTCGGTATCATTTATACTGAAATCAAACGATCTTTATGGTTACACAAATCACCAAAGGAACCCTTGATAACCATGTCACTTTGCCTCATTTTTTGGGGAATATCACAACGATATAATTTTATCCAAAACATTCTCATCAGTTGCTGGTTTTTGTAATAGTGAATCTAGCAATCTTTGGCCAATCAGCATCAAATCGCTCCTGACACGTACCGCTCCTCAATAGCGACTTTGAATAATTGATACTTCACACTCCTCACAATCTAGCAATAACGACTGAAAATATTACATCTACCAAAACCATATCCAGCAGTCGGTATCCTATTTATATGCTGAAATCAAACAACCTTTATGGTTCCACCAATCACCAGAGAAACCCTTGATGACCATGTCATTTTGCCTCATTATTTGGAGAGTATCACAATGATATAATTGTATCCAAAACAATCTGGTTTTTGCAATCTTTGACCAATCAGCATCAAATGGCTCCTGACACGTACCGATCCTTAACAACGACTTATACTTCGTGCTTTTCACTATCTAGCAATAACATCTGAAAATGTTAGATCTACCAAAACCATATCCAGCAGTCGGTATCCTATTGCTATACTGAAATCAAACCATCTTAACCGAAGCATCAATCACCAAAGGAATCCTTTATATGTTTGAGTTTTCACCGTATTTCTTTGCCTCAATATTTGGTGAGTATCTCTACGATATTATACTCGTAACTGTAACCAAAACATACTCATATGTTCCTCGATATTTGTGATCGCAAATCCATCTAACTTTTTACCAGCTTTATTTTTGAGAAATAGGGGATCTGCTTCCTATTTATAGGAAGACTCGGAAGCGAAGTTAACGAGTTATAGAAATTAATGAAATAACTTTTCTGGTTGAGGGGGAAGTAAAGACTTACACAAAACCATACTGTTTTGGGAGTTATCGGGGATGATTTTGACTAACTGCTCGTCAAGTGCAATCTAGTGCACTTATCGGAGCATAATGTTAGCATTTCTCTTCCCATCCGTCACTTCCCGGTGTTATCATAACTTGTGGGAGATCTGAGAGGACGAAGAGCCTTTAATTTCATCGAAAGCGAGCTCCAAGTGTGCGCCAAGAGCTATTACGAGGCACCGACTGCAACGGCTTCCCGCTACTGACCTTCCTTGACCTTGGGAGAAAGTGATCTGACTTGACCAGCTGCCCCGCACTTACAGGGCTTACGCACTTCATTTAAATTAACTACAAACTGTTAGACCTTATATAGTCACTAATTGAATGGGTGTCTAGAAGAAGGGCGTATGTTATTTTTCGCAACTTTTCTGGAGGACGAAACAGCTTTCAAAACTTACTTTTTAAATTTTTTTTTTCAGTTGGTTGATGATATTTGCCCTTAAACGTATATAATTTCCACCACAAGTCTCTTCTCATTGACTGCATTTTACTGCAATCTACCGGTAGTTTACTGTACCGAAACCACTCCCTTCTCATTCGTCATTTTCAACAAACGCCCTTCTAGACACCCATTCAATTGTCCTTGGCCAGGTTTAGGGTTAGCCGATGTAATTAAACCTTTTACCAAATGAAATCCGTCCTTTTCCCTAAATAATTGAACCTTTTCCCAATAAAATTAATCTTTTTGCCAAAATAATGAAAGCTTTTCCCGGAACAATTGAACCTCTAGCTAAAAGGGGATGTAATAGAAATATATAAACGACATAACAACCAGTATAAAGTCTGTGAGCAACTCATGAAGTAGACACCACTGGTGAATCCCTTCCGAGGGATAGGTATCACTCGGAAGGGAAGCAACTTCGAAGCTATATGCGGCTATTCGTATGCCAAAGCTCTAACCCTTAGCTTTAGGGGGAGGAAACAGTTTAACGTAAAGCGATCCTTCCTGCTGGTTTCATTCGATTCTTTGGGATAATATCTACGAATGACGACCAAAAAACGACATTTATTCCAAAAGAGTTCGAGCTCTCAATTTTTGAATATTTCCAGCACTTAAATTCTACCCTTAAGGGCTTAGGATTACTAGAGCCAATGTTTTTGGCACATCAAGGCCGATGTACGATTTGAAAAGCTTTGGACGGCGGACCAACAAAGTTTGAGGGGAGGGGGATGGGGAGGGGGGTAAAAATTTAGTACACTGTTCATTCACCCATAGATCACACCTTTGTAACATATTAAATTTTACCAAAATCTTCAGAATCGAGTACAGATTCAGATATAACAAAAAACAGAAACAAAAGTTTTTTTCAGTTTTTTGGTAACAACTGTAACCCCTTAATTTCACTTTTAGCGAATTTATGAAGGAAAATGAAGCTATTGCAAAAAATTTTTAAATAAAAATTTTTGAAAAATTTCTTAATTGAAATCCGTTTTGAGGCATTCTGAAACGAATCATAGAGTTTAACGCTTTTCATTTCATTTCAGAATATATTTGTCATATATATATATATATATATATATATATATATATATATATATATATATATATATATATATATATATATATATGACATATATATTTATATTCATGTATTATATATCATTCCAGACGATAACCCTTCTTAGAATTGCGATAAAACTTCCGATCTTGCGCCAAAAAACAAGCTTTCCAAACGAAAGGATGAGTTCGTTGGCCAGCGCTTTTTGAGCACATTAAATTAGTCAAATTTCCTTGAATTTCATTAAAATTTGCTAAAAAATCGATAAACGCTGCAAAAAAAGCTAAAAATACGAAACCACTTTTTGAATAGCTGATTATTATTTAGAATACGTTTTTTGCCATAAAATTAATAGTTCACAATGTCCTTGCACTTGAAAAGCTTAAATTTCAAAACAATAACATTATACAATAACGATAATTTACGAAAGTTTGCTCATACGATCATGCTGCGTGACTGGAACTTTTTGACAAGGTCTCGTTATGATATTTCGGTTAATGTAATAACATAAAACAAGCGAAATGGCCCATTATGGAATGACATTTTCAGGAAATACCATCAGCCCATGATGAGAAGAAAGTCAACCGGTTTGCACGCGCCGCACTCACATATTCGTGAAGGTCACTTCCAGGCCAGCTTTAATTTTATTCGCGATATTCCGCCTTTTTTCTTCCGTTTCTTGATTCTTTCTATTGAATTCTGCTGTGATATTATGGCGTATCGGTAACTAATCAATGCACTACAGGGACGTCCCTATATATGATTGAATGAATTACATGTTAATTGACAACAACAAAATTAATATATTCATGAATGTTTACAAACGGAACGCTTTGGTCTAAAACCATCAGCGGAGTTCCAATTCCATGAACAACTTTCCTTGTGGAAAATAAATAGATTAGTACATTAATATCTACTTAAGTGATTCATATTCACTCAAATGATTTATGCAATTTTTAAACTAGACCTATAAACGAGAAAAGAGATAAGAGGCCACAGAACTTGATACATTTGTAGACATTTTTGTCGAAATGTTTTTAGAAGTTTGAACTTGTGTGGACAGAAATTAGTAACTATCAGTTTTGATGTCAAAAATTTTTCAACACAACAAGAATATGTTTCATGACTGTGCCTATAGGATAGGAGCCGTTCCTAGGAAAATTTAACTTCGTCAGTTTTCACCCGACTGAAGTGGTTCACAACTCGTTGGGAACATCTCAATTTATGCTTAAATCTTAGGCTGCCTAAACCGTTCCGAAAATGAAGGAGGCACCTGAGCTATGTACACGCAAAGTCATTAATGAAGTTTAAACAATTCTAGAGTTTTTGCGTACCGACTGCAAACCGCGAGATTTTGAAGCATTTAGAGGACCTACTTTTAATATGAATATATTTTAAGGCTGGACCTATTTGATAGAGAAACAGAATCATGGACTCTTTACTGATCAGCTGAGTGAGCTACATTCTGACCCTAGGAGATTGAAAGTTGAGTGACCCTTTTTAAGTACGATGAAAATTCCTAAATAAAATAACTTTACCAGCTCAAACAAAGTTTTGGATTTTAGCAAATCTTTTTTTTTTTTTTTTTCAAGTACATTTTATTGAATTTTGAATCCATACCTAATGGTTTATTATTTTCAATAATGAAAAAAAGACAATCCATCCGCTTTCCAAAGCTTTTTTCCGTAACTACTGGACCAAAGTTTATCATACATGGGATTTAGTTGGAGTTAGTCTTAGAACCTCGACGTTAATTTCGATCAACCCTTAAAGTAGGATTTTTTTGCGAAAACATTTAAAATTGAGATCTCAAAAACATTAAAATGGAAGTAATTATTTTTTGTGGTCATTTAAATAGATATCCCCAAGAATCGATTGCTTCAACAACCGAAGAATATCTCGATTATATGACTGATGATGACGAGAGTTTCGTTCGAACCCGGTATGAATAGGCAATTTGAATTTAAGATGTGCCTTAAAAATAATTATGGATCTTGTGCATTATAAAATAGTGCATATATGTGTAAAAGCTACTCACACAACATCCGGGCTCGATGCGAATTTCGAGGTCGAAAATGGAGAACTTACCTGCAATAGATAACAAACATTATTGTCTTCATTGATATATCCATGATTTAATTCTTTACGAACATTTCAAATTTTATCTAGTGATATTAATACATTAAATATAAATATGTATTATTATACAGGATGAACTGCTCGTAGATGCAAAATTTTTTGGCGTAAAACTACATCAAAAATTGAGTAAAATACCGCCAACCACACTATCTATCTAAATCCGTTCTTGAGACATGAGTTTTTAACGGGTTTTTTCAAAGAAACCCGTATTTTTCCCTCTTAAACTTAAATTTCTCCTCTTAAACTTAAATTTCTCCTCTTTGACTCATTTAATTTTAACTTTTGTCCACATTTTCGGAATTAGCGTTAAATTTCGATAAGTATGGTGCACTTTGGTTCAGAAAAATTTCCATCTGAAGCCTGTAACTACATATCTAATATCATACATATATGAATACAGTTCAGTGGTAGGTTCAAATAGTTATTTTCAAGAGTAATAGATAGGTGTCTACCAAGCAATAAAAAATAAAAAATGGAGAAGGTTTTTGAACTAATTGATTCCTTATTTCCTTAAACTGAATGCTTAGGAATCCAGTTGCAGATTTCATTGATGAAATTCGAGTAGAATAGTGTGCACCGAGGGAAACCTCTTATAAAAACGGCTAAAATCGATTTTTTTCGTAGTTTTATGGATCATTCTTTTGACTGCTATGCCCGAAATGGCCGGCTATCCCAAAATTTACTTTCGTTCTACTCTAGTATAGCTACAATTTGAGGGAAAAATAAATTTTTTAAAAATGTTGAAATTTGAAAAATTATGTTTTACAATTTTTAAACTCGTTTTTTTTAAGTGAATTTTTTTTAAAATGTAATTCACTACAGGAAAGAGCAGGATTTTTTCTTCATAGAACACTAGAAACAAGAGTTTTCTGGTTGCAAAGAAAGGGCGATCAAATCCACTGAAATAGACCCTTACTATCAATTTCTGTATAGGCAGCCGGCCTGTGAAAGGGCCAAAAGTAATTTTGAAAACCTGAAATTTGGGAGGAACTATTTTTTTAATATAATGCACAAGTTGTGAGAAAATATCCTTCAACTACCGAATTTGAACGAAATCAGACCAAAGATGAATATAAATCGACGTAATGAAAAATTCACGTTTGCGCATGTGCACAGGCTACTGTTGATTCGACGGCTTTGAAAATTAGAGGTGACCATTTAGGCGCTAACCCGCACGAACTCTAAAAATTTCATCGGAATCCGCCTGATACTTAGTATAGTTTTGGGCGTGACAAGGATTTACCACAGACAGACATGTTAGACAAACAGACGGACAAGGAACCAAAATTGATCAGCAAGCTCTGAAACGCAAAAAGCAAGTGGAAATTTTGATTTTGGAGGACACCAATTTCTTAGACTTCAATCACGACCACAAAGCTTGCCTAACTTCGATAGTGAGGAAACGAAAACTGTGAAAAAATCGTCAAAAATCGGTTTTAAAAAACACGTTTTTTGGTAGTTCTTAGGCAAAAGACACGGTGAGGAGGCATTTCAGACCCATAATAGGCGTGTTCAGCGTTAAATTTCCATCAAGAATATAACCTTTTAATTGAAAATAAATTATTCTGGAATTCAAGAGATTTTTTCAAACATGCAGGTGACGTACCACAGAAATGAGACTTCTACGTGAAAAACGGGCTTCGGATTTGGATTCAGCACCCTCTAAAACACACGGTAGGGGATGTCATTATATTTTATTAATTTTTTTTATTTTTTATTTTTTGCAGTGTTATCAAGCACTTTTTGCAACCACTTTATTTTGAATGACCAGCTGACTATTTTGCTACCCATCCCGTCTAATCGGTCGAATCATAGCGGTTTTACGAGGATACGCGTACACATACATACATACATAAACAGACAAAGTGAATACAATAGCGCATTTTTTAAATGATTATTGTTTTAAAAAGAAAATGCGCTAAAAGTGAGTAACACGTTAACAATTATTTTAATTAAAAGAATGGATAAAGAGGGTACAATCAATATATTTATTAATAATAAAGGTTTTTAAGTTAAATTAGCCGTCTTGGAAGGGACCGGTTGAGGTTCTTTTTCATGTGAATCGTCGATGTCTGCATAGCCCAGTAACCTTGTCGTCTGAAAGGAGAGGCGTACCGTGCGTCAGATCCAGTAGTTCTGATTTTTTGCCAACTTGTTTATGATGTTGGCCCAATGAATAATCCAAGTAGCTCCGAACGCAATCTAGTCAAAAATGGAAAAAACCGCGAAATTTTCGACTTTTTTTGGTGATTTCAACCCTAAGAGGCGATTCACACATAAGAGTTACGCCGCACTAGGGTCCAGACGCGGCTAAAAACCCCCAAATCCAAGGTGAGATTTATATCAATTTGATCATATCTCTAGTTAAGGAAAAGGATGGAGTATTCAGTAACCGAATAAAAATGATCGAGCGTACATCAACATGGGGCAAAACTCGAAAAGAGTGCGCTCTGCGTACAAATACAGCTAAAAACAACATTTTGTCACCCCTAAAATACGGACGAGCTGATTTTCACAGGGTACTTTCTTCGTGCGTAGGCCCCAAAACTGGAATTTTTCTATATCATTGCTGAAGGTCGCAATTCTCTACACAGACCATGGACGGACAGACAGACAGACCACGCACAAAACTCTAATAGGTGGAGATTTGATTTCTGTTTGAATCCAGACCCCTTGTAGGAGGTGCACCAGAAATCGCGATTTCGACCGTTAATATAACTTTCCCGTTTTAAAATAAAAACCGGAGGGGGTGCAGTGGTTCCATTCAAATCAAATCATGACCCACAGGAATATTTTGGTGGGGGAGAGGGGGGATTTCCTGCAGAAAAATTATCAAAACTCACTCAGAAGAATGAAACGTTGCTGAAAATTGACAAATCTGAAAATTTTGATGTATTTTAAGACGCTATATCTCAAAAACTACCTAGTCTACTGAGATGGTAATGGTCTCAAAATGTAGAAAATTTAGTCCACTTTTAAAACGTATTCGGTAAGTATTACCGAAAAGCGAGTCCTTTAGTGTTAAAACTGCCAAAAACTAAAGTAAAGTCGAAAATTTCGCGATTTTTTCGATTTTTGACAAGGTTGCGTTCGGAGCTCGAGGTCTCAAACTTGGATTATTCATTGGGCCAACATCACAAACAAGTCAGCAAAATATCAGAACTACCGGATGTGATGCACGGTACGACCCCTTACTAGGTTACTGGGCTATTAGAAAATGGTGGTAGAAGTATGCGTCTTTTTCAACTTAGCAGACGGTTTTGAATCAAACCGAAGATTTTAACGATTTTTGAAAATGTCAAAAATCTAATTTGGAGGTACGAACCCGATTAGAGCCGTTTGATTTGGCTAGTTGGCTAGGGAATCGGAGAAACCATTTTTGTACCAAATATAAACCCTCTAGATTGATCCTTTCGAATGTTAGAAAGTTAGAAAATTATCAATTTGATATTGATAAATTTTACGCATACAAGTAATTAACTTAGGTATGAATTTTATACATACATGTATATATATATATATATATATATACGAAAACGAAATTTTTCTTTTGGCGAACAAATAGATACTGTTATCTCAATCTTAAAGAAAGATATGGTCTGGAATGACGCATGCATACATAATAGAGTTTATGACATAATTATGCAGAAATGAATGCTATTATTCATTCATTAATTTTTAATTAATCCAGTTCAGTCTTTTTTGTTCGACTTTGGCCATTAATGCTAATTACTTTATTAATATATTTCTAATTGCCTTATTTATTGTAAACATTTCTTTATGTGTATTAGGTTATTATATTTAAAAGTTTAAATTGTTTCTAGCACCCATTGTATTTCCGTTATTCGGTCTTGATGAAAATGATTGGTTGATTGATATAAACCTAATACATATAAAAAAGGATTGAAATCATTCCAAAATGCCTCAAACGGATTTCCAGGACGAAAATTTTGGAAAATTGAATTATAAAATGTTAGGAGGCATCGCAATAGCTTAATTTTCCACGAAAATTGGCTATAGTTTTAAAATTGATTTTTATAGGAGAATATTATTTGAAAAACGTAAGACGTAAACGTAAAAAAGTTCCAGTCATGCAGCATGATCGTATGAGGGAATTTTCGTAAATGACCGTACTACATTATGTAACATTGTTTGAAAATTAAGGACTTTGAGGTAAAAGAAATTGTTAACTACCAATTTTATTGCAAAAAACTCGTTCTGAATAATAGTTTGCGATTCAAAAAGAGATTTAGGTTATTTAACTTTTGTGCAGTTTTTATCGTTTTTTTAAGCACATTTTAATGAAATTCAAGTACATTTTCCAGCAAATTTGGTACATATATTTTTTAATGTTCTATTTCATAGTTAATAAACTTTATTTGAGTAATACTTTGCTAAAAAAAAATTCAACGGCTAGTCTTTTGTAATTTTTAGTGACTTTTTCAGTACTTTTTTGAAATTTGACCAATTTAATGTCCTCAAAAAATGCTGGGCAACGAACTCGTCCTTTCGTTTGGAAAGCTTGATTTTTTTCACGCTAGAACGGAATTTTTTATCTCAATCCTAAGGAGAGTTATCGTCACGCGCACACACACAGAGATATATGTATATATATATGAAAAGTATTAAACTCTAGGATTTGTTTCAGAATGTCTCAAAACGGATTTCAATGAAGACAATTTTCGAAAATTTTGATTTTAAAATTTTGGAGCGATTGCAATAGTTTTGTTTTAGCTAAAAACGTAGTTGCGAAAAAATATTACAAGGATGGGACTATAAGATTTGAGATAGATGGGTCATTCCTAATCGAATATCATTTGTAACTACAAAAATTGTAGTTAATTGTAAATTCCTAGATAGGTAATTGAAGATTGTTGAGGTGCGGCTTAATCCTTAAAAAATAAAAATAAAATCCCTTGTAAGTAAGTACGTACTTTGTGAAGAGCTGAGAGGGAAGAGGTGGCGGCAGTGGGGAAGCGGAGGTCTTCAAGCTCGTGAAGAACAGACCACACGAAAGAGCAACGGAGAATCGCGAAGGAGAAAACGGACGTCCCTACAACCGACGCGACCGATTCGGAAGTGAAGAGCTCGGAGTTGGGCGAAGGTGGTGGAGCGTCGCTGTAGGCCGAATGGGGGAGGGGGAGGGGGTGTAGAGGCGATGGGGGTGGCGATGATAGGGGTGGTGGTGATAACGGTGGTGGTGATAGGGGTGGTGGAGATGGGGTGGGTCAGTGATACATCACCCCAGACGGGGATGGCTGCGGGTCCGAAATTCGAAAACCGGATTTGACGACAGAGATGGGCAAATCGTATTCAAGATTTTGTTCTATGTTATCCCCCTCCCCCACCCAAATCACATATTTTAAAACAATTTCCTCCAAAATCACATTTTTAACAAGATTTTTACCGTATGGTGAACATATAAATCGCTCTACAGTTATCAAAAACGCCTCGAAAAATCCAGGAAGCTCATACCATACTTTTTTCGGGAAATTTCACTCCGAATCGAATGATACCAAAATAATTAAAATAATATAAGATTTGGATTACCCCCCCCATCAATCACATTATTAATCATAAGAAGAATTGTAGAAAAAGGAGCAGGAACTGGATGGACTACCATTATCAGCAAATATTGCATAATATAATGGTGCATCCGTAGATCTAGCAATTTTCTCATTACGTTTAGCAGGAGTATCATCAATTCTAGGGGCCGTAAACTTTATTTCAACTATTTTAATGGCAGATCGATACAACCATCGGTTTAGAAATTATAAGTAGATATTTGCCAAAATTACTGTTATTTTTCTTCAGGTATCTTTTTTCAAGTACTACAGTTTTCATTTAAAAATTGATATACACTTCATTACCTACTCATACGATTTTCTTACTCTTCCTTATATTACCTAGTTAGATTTTGTTTGAAAATTCGACTTGAGCATCGTGTTCAGCAACAACTGAAAAACCTTACAGGCACTCCAAAATTGTATTTGTTGATTTGATTTGTTGGACTTCATGATTCGTTCCTGGACGCCCAAAATTTCAATATTCATCTTCATAGGTTGAGTAACAAAGAAATTCGGTCCGGATTTAACTGAGCTGATTTGGGGGGTTCTAGGCTTCATAATGCTCCGGATCTCACTCGTCTGACGTCGGTAAACCTTTTTTTTCTCCTCTGAAAACCGTGTTTTTTCCTTTTACTTGAATTTCTCCACTTTAACTCAATTAATTTTAACTTTTGGTCACAATTTTCTATAATCATAGTGCACTTTGATTTTCAAACTACTGGACCAAACTTCATGAAATTTGGCTCAAAAATCATACATCGGCCGGGGATGTGTCTGAAACATCGGCATCAATATCGATCAACCGTGAAGGGTGAGTAATCAAGTGCTGAAATATTGAAGAATCGAGATTTTGAAAACATTTAAAGTAGGTAACAGTAATGTTTTTTTGGGTCTCATTTATGGACATCATCCCGAAGAATCGGATGAAACCACCTGGGTCGCTATATGCACATCCATTCGTTTGCTCCTGGAGCTGTAAAGGTTTGAACCAATTCGGAAGAGTAAATTAACTCTTTGCAAAAAATTAATTTTTCTCTTTCTTTTGTAGTTTGAAAAAGACATCTAAGCCGAAATATTAAAACTAGCCAGTGAAGTGTATTACTGTGTTTCCTTCTTTTCGTTTCATATACTAGCTCTCTTAGAGCCACTTATCAAGTGATTAATATATATATATATATATATATATATATATATATATATATATATATATATATATATATATATATATATATATATATATATATATATATATATATTTATACTAATTAAAGTTAAAGAAATTTCACAGAAATAAAGAGTCACAGAAATAGAAGCACAGTCAAGGAGCTTCTATGTGGGGAAGGCATCCCAACTGAATCTAAGGATGAATAACCATAGAGCTTCCTTGAGTCAGTCCCAGCAACGTCCGATAAAGCTGCATGCAAGAACGCACGGTCAAGCAGTCACCTTCGACGAATGTTTTGGTGTTAAGGTGTTGAAGAAGATGCCTGAAAAATCGAACGACCGGCTTCTTCAACAGTCCGAACGGGCCCGTGGGTACTGGGTTCAAATCGGCCTCCTGGACTCAACCTCAATGATTGAGTAACTCCAACATAACAACAATGAAACGTTGGATACAAGCTTGGTTCCAGGGAATATTCAAAAAATACTCTTTCTTCTTCTAATTTTGACAAAGACTAATTCGAAATATCAAAAACCTTTTCCTCTTTATTTCTGTGAAATTTCTTTAACTTTAATTAGTATATAGTGCAGTAGCACAGTGTCCACAATCAAGTGCATATATATATATATATATATATATATATATATATATATATATATATATATATATATGTATGTATAAAACATGTGAAAAAGCGTTACACTCTAGGATTCGTTTCAAAATGCCTCAAAACGGATTTCAATGGAGAAATTTTGCCAAAATTTTTATTTTAACATTTTTGGAGCCATTGCAATAGCTTCATTTTCTGCGAAAATTCGCAAATACGACCGTATTTTACAGCTTGGCCTTACGAGGAAGTTTCTGTATGATACAGGTATATCCAATTATCTGTAATAAAGGTTCCAATGATCATAAGCACCCATATAAGTGAATTTTATTTATTAATTTATCGAATTATATTCATGTTGAGCTCCTTTTTTTTTATTGAAGCACTACCTATGTTTTCTCAAATAATGTTCAGCTATAAAAAATAATTTTTTGAATGTTTATCCTTTTTTGCAATATTTAATGGATTTTCAGCACATGTTAACTGGTACCTATTTAAGTACACTTTTCAGCACAGTTTTATGTTAACATCTGTAGAATTCACTGTGTTAAAATAATCTTTCCAAGTAACTTTCAATTCTGCTAAAAATATATAAATTCAACTTTTTTTAAGCTCTTTATTATATTTTAATACATAATTTGGGTTAGCTATCAACATTTTTCATTCATTAACCCTTTTTTTTCGAAAATTTCGATTCTAACATTTTTTGAGCTATTGCAATAGCTTAATTTTTTACGAAAATTCGCTAGAAATGGGGGTACGTTTTCGAGCTACCCATGATGTATGAATAGGTTTCCCGGGTTGACATCAATCAAAATGTAAAACTCGGGGAAAGTATTGCAGAAAGCCATTCTCACGCTACCAATAAGTTTGCATTTTGGTACTCCCCTCCCCGAACCCAATATCACAGATGAGAATCGTAAATCTTGACCAATTGCCAGCTCGTTTTGCTCCACAGCTGATCTGGATAGCGCTGGGCGGTCCATTGTGTCGGGGGTCCCATCACGCTTTGTCGTGGCGAGAAAAGGGCATCAGAGGCAGAGGGTTACGAACGTTTTCAAGTCAGTTTCTGTACCTGCAAGACTCTGATATCAAACACCGTTTGAGATTTATAGGTACCTATCGAGTAAAATTGATTTTTAACGATTTTTAGAGATAAACAATCATCTCGAAAACGGATTTAGATAAATTGATAATTTTGTTTTGACTGGAATTCAGCTAAATCTGTACAGATTTACGACAAACCTGATTAAATTTCTCCCTTGATGGGAAAAACAACAGATGAAGGTTGAAATGAAGGTTAATACTAGAAATGGATGCAGGAAGTTGTAGGCAGGAAGAGAAAACAAAAAAATTACATAAATAAACAGGTAATTTATTTTATTTAAACAGTAATTGAATTTGAACTGGTAATGCTTAATAACGGTTTATGATAACTAAAATATGATATAAAAATGTCTCGTTTCCAGATGATCTACATATCGTGTGAACGGTATTCGCACCAGCATTATTCCTTGTTGTAAAAATAGCTGGATCATTGTTCAATTGTAGACAAGGTAAACGTTTCATGAATGAATTTATGTAAAAAGACCAAATTGACCGCCCAACAAAAAGAGAGTGCTGACCTGCTGAGGGCGAGCAGGAAAATGCTCTACTAAAATGTGTTGTGTAGACGATTATCGCTGGGTAGGAGAAGATAAAGGACTTATCAGTAGATAGAGATCTCTTCCACGTTCCATTTTGATGTTTTATAATGTCGATTTTCCCGCACAACTAAAATGTATTTTTACCCAAATTTTCGTAGAAAAGGGGGTATTACATCCGTCGGCACTGCGGCAATTGGGGGTGGGGATGCATTTTCTTTGCGTTTCAGAGCGTGTAGAACACGTTTACAATGTTCATTCATTTTCAGATTTATATATATATATTTTTATTTTATTTTTTTATTTTTTTATTATTATTATTATTATTTTTTATTTTTTTTTTATGGACGAAATCGTATCCCCATAGGACGTTAAAAATTGATAGGGAGCCTCTCTGGGATGACAAGAGACGAATGACCTTACAGGCGCCATCCTGATCAGCTGAATGAGCTAAAATCTCTCCTGTTCACCGTGGGACGTTGAAAATTAATAGGGAGCCTCTCTGGGATGACAAGAGACGAATGAACTTACAGGCTCCATCCTGATCAGCTGAGTGTGCTAAAAGTTATGTCGTCTGTCTAATTATAACGAAATTTGATAGGGAGCCCCCTCTAGGACATCAAGGCAGCTCCACCCTGAGCTCCAGCTGCCCGATTCACGTGACGTTTTTTGCAACACGCTCCGCTAACGAGCAGCACGTAAATAGGAAAGCATTGTGTAAACAAATTTTCCGCTAATTAATTCAAAATTATTATTAACCACGGCTCACCTAACAACAAATAATCACCGAAATTTTTTCAGTGAAACTTGACATTCGGGTTTGAAGCTTGACTTCTCACCTCCTAGTATTTTACCTATCTCTATTTGAAAAGTTTTTTCTGCTTTCGCAAACTGCGTGAGTGTTTTTATACAATAAAGTCTTATACAGGGGAGAAAACTGAACTAAATGGATTATTTCCTGCGAGGCGGAATTGTTCAATGAATTACGTAATTCAAGTTTTTATTTAATTATATAATGAGATTAGTGCAGCATGATTTAATATTTTCTTGAGTTATTAGACGCATTCATTTTAGAAATACTGAGTTAAATTGGACCCGGTTTCCTCCCGAATGTTTAACTTCGGCCCGTGATCGGTAGTCGTTGTAGCAACTGGAAATGACAGATACAGATTAGAGGACAAACGACGTGTTCTGTCACGCACGAGCTCAGCTGGAGACCTGTGGTGCTGGAGGCCTGTCGAATTGAACACGTAACTCCCACAATGAGACTCGGGGCTCTTCTTAACCCGGAGTTAATCCAAATATTTTAACACGCCAGTCAGTCATCAGTCAGGTTCGAGGTGAGTATGTGTTAACCCTCATGAGCGGCTCCTGGTCCAATCTTGTTTGGACAGCCGAAAACGGTGTTGTGAATTTGACTTCGAGATACTCGAAAAGAGGTTGTATGTTCAAACTGACCAACCTAGCTCGAGTTAATTTACACTTAGTAGAAAAAGGGAGAGTGAAGAAGAAGAAAAATTACTTTATTGAAGATAAGTTACATCTAGTAAAATATAAATAAAAAACTTTCTTTTGAGTAATGATAGGCTTAGCCTAAGGCTGTCTGCCGAAATTGGCACAAAATAACTGTTCAAGTTTTGCATTTGTAATAAAATTTGAAAACAAAAAATAATAATAATATGGTAATAATAATATGTCATGTTTTGCATTATCATGCAGAAATTATTAAAAAAATTAATCATAAAATTTTTACATAGAATTAAAGATTACCTCCTCACCAGTTGAATTCATCAATCAAAACCTTACGGTACAACCACGCATCACATGCAAAGTTCGAAGCCTTTCCCATCAGGGGCGGCCGGTGAGGGGGGGCATCGGGACATTGCCCCAGTACTTTCGGGAAAATAGTCACAAACTAGAACAAAGCCTTTACAAATAACTCATCGTTTCAAATTAGAACAGAAAAGGCTTTAGCTCCATGCTGTGGCTCGAAGGTGGCTGCTAGAAGGAATATGTTTGTGCAAGGATCCATCTACCAGCGAAGAAGTACGTAGATTGCGATATCACTCTATCGAGAGGGAAATTTCGTCGATTCAGGTTAGACTGTGAAGGGAAATAATTGGGAAATAACGGGCAAGGAACGGGAAATAAAGGGCAAGGAACGGGAAAAAGAGGTCAAAATGGGATATTTCCTATGATTTTTTGGGGCAGTGCCCCAGACAGGGTTTCAACTTTTCTAAAGACCATAGAATGATATGTACGTCATGAGTGGTTTTCACTAGAGGGGTTTCTGTTTATTCTGTTAGCCAAACTGATTCTCAAGGAGGTGTGAACTACTTCTAGTTTCATTTTTTCTTTTACTCTGTGATATCTTCCCTACCATCCATGCTAAAAGTTCTAAACTACAACAACCTCTAAAGAGGTTACTTTTCTATTCTATAATCTAGAATCCTAGGTCCTATTCTGCTTTTTAAATGTGAAAATGTGTTCATATTTCTCTAATACATTCCTAGTTCGTATAATATGCACGTCTAACCTTTTAATAAGGATCGGTAGATTGAATGTTAGTATGTTGAACAACAGCACCTGGCGCCTGATCGGAATTAGGATTTGGGACTTAAGGTAAGTTTCCTTCACATTTTATTCCACATTCTCGTTAGTACTTATATATTAGCTTTGTTTTGACTTAAATTGTTAGAAGTAGGTAGCAATATTTCCACCCCAGTCAAACACTGTGGCGAATTTGCAATCAAAATCCTCTACAGATGGTAGTTATGAGGATATGGGGATTAGGGTGTTCATTAAAAGTTTGGGGAGAGACACCCCCTCACTTGAAATTAACACAAGTTGCTAAAAACGGGAAGGGAACTCATAAATTCAACCCTGAAATTTATAGCAAATACGAATGGATCACTGGGTACACTAGAAAGAATGCTTTGTTTTGTTTCATTGATTAATACTAATATTAGGTGGAGATGGGTTGTGGAGTCAGAATGGTGTGACTGATATAAAACATCTGACAGATAGGATTAAATCACACTAATCTAATTTAAAAAATCTCAATAACGTCACAGAATTAGCTTTGATTGGCCGTAATAACATAGCTAAACAGTTAGATTCAGCTCATCAACTTGCTATACTAGAAACACAATGAGCAAGTTGACAGAAATCGATAAATACTTTCTGAAATTATTGATTGCATCAAGTTTCGTGGTCTTTATGAAGTAGGATTCAGAGGCCACGATGAGAGAGATGGTTCATTGAACCGAGGAATTTTTCTGGGGTTAGTAACAAAATCAACCAAAACTGACGACATTTTGAGGTCACATTTGGAAAAAGCTACAGTGTTCAAAGGCACCTCCAAAACCATACAGAATGAGTAACGAAAACGTCTCTGATCAATATTTTCAGTAGAATATTGATCATTCTGGATGGGTTGCATTCATGAACCATCCCCCTCCTAGGTTCATGGTTGCATTGAAGAAAAAGGTTATACATAAGTGAGTGGTAGTTGTGGGGTTAGACAACATTTCTATAGCCTTTTGAAACAATTTTTAATTGACGTATGACGTCACACTCCTATCATTTCGTCATAATTTAATTTGAGTTTCTTAATATTCCTTCAGAATTACTTCTCCTAAGTAGTTGACTAGTGCAATACAATCGAAGCCTTGATAATTTTTAATACATCTAATAATAAAGTAGTGTAGGTGTTTTTCTTGTTAGGATTGACGATAAACAGCCAGTTTTTCTATTGGTCCTATTGCAACGTACCTACATCCATAATAATTTTTCTCAGCTCTTTCCATGTTAGTTCGTCACACCTAGTTCCATGAACATAATATCCATCGTAACCCAATAGTATAGATCCACACCAGCATTAAGCCACAACCAACCAACAAATCCGCAGAAACGTTGCAATAGGACCAATAAAAAAACTGGCTGTTTATCGTCATTCCTAAAGCCGGTTTCACATGGAGCAGTACGAGCGTAACAACCGGAAAGACGGAAGGCTGGAAAACCCAGTGGAGGGGGCGGCGGAATGCGGCAGGTTGTTCACATGAACATGGACACACGGAATCATAACCTTCCTACTGAAACCCTCTCTGATCTGAAACCTCTACTTGCGGTTATCAACATTCCTGTCCAATAAGCTTGCGCTCCGCTCGACGGAACGCGGCAACGGTATAAACATTTCTACCGCTGTCCGCTGACCACCCATTCCGGCAACATGGCAGCCACCATCCTCAACTGTTGTCCCAACAGCCAATCAGATTGCGTTCAATCTTTCCGTCTTCCGGACATACCGCTCCATGTGAAACCAGCTTTAGTAAGTAAGTAGGTCCCTATAAGATAGTATTTTTAATTTAGTTTATTTAATTAATTTATTTATATTTATTTATCAATAATATTTAATGATCATGATTTATTGTCCATGGCATTTGACATAACCCAAGTGGGATTAATGTTTCATGTGTTTAGATCAAAATTAATTTACACTGAAAGCAAAACAAATGGATGAAAAACCTCCATGCTCTTTTTGACTGTCAAATAGGTAAATATTTTTGTGCCCCACTCCTTTTTCAGACCACCGGCCGCCACTGTTCCCTATCTACAAGGAGTGACAAAAAATCGTGCTCACCAATAGCGCGAACACCAAAATACTTGACCGTGTATTCTATTTGTATTGGGCAAACCGCAATAAAGTTAAATACATCCTCCTTTTCCCCATAGTACAGAGAGAGAGCAGTCCACCCGCTCCCTCTCACAGTCAGGACGATTGATTGACAATGTTAACGTGGTGATGGGCTGCTGCGTGGATCTTTCTAAGGCTTTCGACCTAGCCTCGCATGAATTGATTCTGAGTAAGCTGAAATCTGTGGGTGTGAGGGGCAGCGCTCTTCAATGGGTTGCTTCTTACCACGATAGACGCCCAAATTCGGTTGTTCTAGACTCTAAATGCACTCATCACACATATACGGAGCGACACTCTGTAAGAGGCGTCCCTCAAGGTAGTTTGCTCGGGCCCCTGCTCTATCTGGTATCAGTGAATGATCTCCCTACCGTCATCAGTTCAGAGCACACGGCTATTTGAGCGAGATCGGACAACGGGGGCGTGAGACAATAATGGTTGATGGAATTTACGTTTGCGCATGCGCCGAGTAAAGTATTGATTCGGGAACAACGAAACTCATAAGGAACCATCTTCACCCTAACCCGCACAAACCATGAAAATTTCATAAGAACCGGTTGAATATTGTGGAAATTAAGCTTGCTTACAAGGATTTGCGGACATACCTACACACACAGATACATACACAGAGATAGAGAGAGAAAGACACGGAACGAAAGTTGTTCAGAATAGTCTAAAACGTAAAATGCGAGTGGAAATTTTACCACTGTAAAAAAACAACAGCCGTCTGATTTTAGTGGGGACCACAACTTTTAAATCTCTCGAAAATGAAAACAATGCTTCCGCTACCTATAGGTAGACTTGGGAGGAATTTAAAAGATGAAATTTAGCATTTAGGTACCAATACTTCACTAGTAGGTACATCGCACGGCTGTTAACGTTAATAAACTCGATTTCGCAACGTTATAATAAATTCCATTGGAACTATGTCACCTGATAATTCCAATATTGGCATTATATCAGCTGATATTTACAAGGCAATTTTTATGTATTCCAGTATTACTATCTAGCGATTTATGATGGAATTTCGAGCTTGATCGTCTATTCAATAGATCTGCTAGCAGCGCGTAATTCCTCTATCTTCTCATCATCAATAGAGAGTTTTTGTTCTTCCCGTAATTTTCTACCCGTGTACGGGAAAAAGGCCTATCTACACGTGCACGGGAAAATGCATTCGTTGGAATTTCGGCCTACGGGCAGTCATCAAAGCCTGACTCAAAGGTAACCACAGCTTCCGGTAACCACAGTGTGACCAAGGTAACCGCAGTTACGCAGTTACCAGCAAAGGTAACCACAGTGTGGTTGCCAACAACACGTTGGTTGGTCAACAAGTCGAGAGGTTATAGTGAAATGCTCCGCTACAAACTTTAGCCATTTACCTAAGGTACCTAAGCAATAAATGTATTTATAATTTATGTATTTATAAATAATTATAAAGCAATTAATTATTTAAATAAGAATAGGTTGTACGAAAAGAATACGAAACAGCTTCCGAAACACTTATAGAGACGTTAGCGTGACGTTAGCATTTGGTTTTTCACGTATACGTGTAGAAATACGCGTTAAAATCACGTGAAGAGCTAGCATCTCCAGCTACTTGCTCTAGACGCTGCTCTACGCGTCAACGGGAGAAAATCTTACGGGAAGAACAAAAACTCTCTATTGACGAGCAAAAAATTATAACCGCTACTTAAAAAGTTTTCGAGATCTCGAAATTTTTAAAAATCCTTTAGGGTTGATATAAATTGATTCCAAGCTTCTAGGACCATCTAGACCCCAAATGTAATTTTTGACACAAGTTTCATATAGTTTGGTCTAGTATTTTTGAAGAAAGCCGCGGACAGACGGAATTTTCAGGGGATGTTAAAATTTTTTCCTTGGTCGATTATAAATGTTCATTACTGAAAAAAATAATAAACCAAAATAAATAAATAAAATAAAATAAATTGGATCTGAAGGAATTTTTCCGAGCTAGTTTTGTGATATGGACCATCGTGAGACGTCACCGCTGTCCAAAACTTTGAAAAATCATGGAAAAATAACTACTCATTGCAGAATAGTGCGACTTATGTTAAAATTTCAATAATGAAATCTTCTTGCATTTAAAAATATAAAATTACATCTTTTACTGTGCTGACAGCATTATTTTTATGACGATTTTCCGTCTTAGATACGTGTGAGTAATTCATTACAATTGCGTAAGACCCATTAGCCCCTAACCTAAGTGCAGGTCCATCTCGGCCAATAAGGATGAACACAGTTGTTCCTAGAAGAAGATCTCGTGATGGGAAAAACACCGGGGGACGGCGGAAAGGCGCCAATTTCGTGCCTTTAGCTGCCCAGGATCACACATGCGACCTTTTGCACCCTTGGCCAATTTTGAGTTGAGCAAGCCGGTGATGGTTCGTCCCGAAACTAAAAAACAACCTTCGGTTAGAATAAAATACCGGACCCCAACCCACCCCTGTTGTAACAGGGTTGATGTCAAGCACTCAGCAAAATATCACCGACAAGCTTAGGAAAAAATTTCCAGTCATGAAGCACGATCGTATGAGAGAATTTTCGTAGATCATCGTAATACATAATGTTACATAGTTCTGAAATTTTAGCAATTTGGGTTCAAAGAGATTGTTAATCACCAATTTTATGGCAAATAAACTTGTTCTAACGAATATTTTGTGATTCAAAACAAATTTTAGATTTTTATTTTTTATTTTTTCCCAGTTTTTATCGATTTTTCAGCAAATATTATCTAAGTAGGTCTTTTCAGTTTTTTATTTCGTTTGTTAGGCGTAAGTCATTGACCCATGTGCCATTCAACTTTAAAACTACCATAAGTTCAATGCAAAAAAAAAAAAAAAAATAAATAAAAATAAATAATAATAATAATAAAAAATGAATCTACAAACCATAATCAATGGTTCTTAAAATAATCAGCATAATTATTTCAATAAATTTTTTAATAATTTAGTTCATCGTTGATAAACTTCCTGTGACTAAAATTCTCCTTAAAATATAAGTTCAACGATTATTATCCGTTTTTAGTGACCTTTTTTTTTTTACACATTTTTAGAAATTTGAGCAATTTAATGTGCTCAAAAAGTGCTGGTCTACGAACTCATATTTTCAATTGGAAAGCTTGATATTTTGCCCACGCAAAATAATAAAACAGCCCAGAGGAATCGCTTAGTAGTTTGTCCTTTCTTTTGGAATGTTTGATTCTAAGAAATGTTATCGTCTGAAAAGACACACTATATATGCGTTGGAATTCAGGGATAGATGTCAGAATGCCTCGATACGGAAGAGCTCTTCCTTGGAGAGTATTAAAAAAAAAAACGGAGTAACATTAAAGGTTCACGTCCCCACATAAATAAAATTTTACCGCTTACACGGTAAAATCCCGGCATCCAGACCACCAAACTGTACACATCAACTAATCTATATTGGACCGAACCTACCACTATATCGCCAGGTTCGCTGCGATCGCGATTCGAATCCGGCCTGCCCACATTGTCTTGTGTATTTGAAAGGAATTAACTAAATTCTTCACGTCCTAAGTCTTCTCGACAATATTTTCATTCTACTCAACTATTATTCAATGGGAAATCATTAGGAAAATCCCAATAACTAGGGAAGTGTAACTCTATCGATATTTCACCTACAAAAATCGTTATCCACTCGTTGGAAAGTTCTCACTTTATCGGATACGTCACTATATCTCACGCAACCAATTTCTGCCTCTATAAATCAATTTAATCGTTACATTTTTTGGGTTGAAAGAAATCTCCCCAGCCAAAAGACATATCATATCAAAAATGTATTTTAAAACTTTTAGAGCCATTGTAATAGCTTTATTTTTTATGGAAGTTCGCTAAAAGTGGACAGACTGACAGATGGATGGTTGACTAATGTTGATTGAAGTCTTAAATTCTATATTTCATTAAAGTAAAGATTCCTAATCACATCAATCGAGAGCCAGCTATAGCTCAATACCTTCTTTGTTCTATCATTTCGAGATTATGACAGCTTCAAGCTCCTGCTGATCAGATGCCGACTAGCCGACCCGCCCTAATGAAGTTTTCCCGAGAACGTGGCAGCCGGCCCGGCGGTAACCGCATAAAACACCCGGTTGTGACACCAAATGAGCTCGTCTGCTTTTAGCGATGAAGGTGGTCCAAGTTATAAAATAGAGAGGTTCTTAGAAGTCCTGCAAGTCACAGTAATAGACCTGCGCAATCGCACTATTAGGTATAGCGATGAAGATGATGGAACCATTTCCCAACCCTCAGACTCCACTCAACGTATATCTTTAGGAATTATTATCAGCTCTTATTTCCAAATGCGATCTTGACCTGTCTATTTATAGCTTCTTGCCCCATAGTTTTGTTAGTTGGAGACAAAAAAAAGTGTTTGTACCACCACTATCGTACAACTTATCAATTTCCGATGATTGACGTCTGCATGTAGAGACTGGATGTACTAACCCACAACAGAATGCAATTTCAGTTTATTATCCAATAGTATTAATATGCCTGAAAGAGTGAGTAATCTTCGCAACACAATTAACCCACTCGATCATCTCAATTTTGATGAAATCGTGATCTGTGAACGTACTAATTTCATCGAATTTATGGCAATAGTTGCTTTGCAACAATTTGAATTCTTGCATTGCGTATTTCATCATCAATTTTAGCAGTCCAAGGGATGGACCTCGAACTTTCCCTTTGGAGAAGAGGAACTGTATTATTGAATTGCAGATTTCTATAGCCAATCTCGGATCATCATGATGATCCTGAGGCTTTGACGCCTGGACAATAAATTCATCATCGCTTTTAAATCGCCTTTAAATGTACTCCCTGAACCTGATTTATCAAGTATACCCACCAACCGCCTTTAACCGATGGCAGCTGATTCGTAAAAGCGTCCATCACTTCTAGCAGAGATTGAAAAAAGAATATATGACCAACCAGCAGACACGGGCTAAGTGGTTAAACTGCCCCACAAACAAAGAATGAGTGATTAGCATCTTTATAAAGTATAAATATGTGTTTGATTTGAAAAAATCGATCAGTGGCTAGAAAAAAAGTTGTGCTATTGGAATGTGTAAAGTGACTGGAGACGTAAATCTGCTTGCCGGTAAATCGATTCCCATCCAGAACTATGTAGTGCGACTGTAGATTTCATAGAAATTTATTCAAGGAGTTCAACAAGACAGTTTTGCGAAACAATTCATAAAGCGGCTCGAGGGTGGAACATTTTTTTCCTAAGTTTTTACAAACCAAGCTAAGATGACAGTATAGCATTCGTTCGTATTATGACATGTAGGTACCTACATGTCATGAAATAATGGTGGTTAATGCCAAACGGCAATAGCATTAAAAAACCACGTCATAGTAGCTAACCCACATAATTCCTGAAACTATGACCAAAACTGATGATATATTTTTTTGGCATCGGAATCTACGTTTGCGTACGAGCATGCCTTCCCAAAGAATCCTTGAGTTTGTCTGAGTGATTTTTTATATGACACCAAAGGTTACCAGCACTTATTGAATTGGTCACATTTCAGAAAATGTGGTAAAAAATATTACGATAAATAGCCAGAAACCGTTAAATTCATAATTTTTCGCAAAATATCTGCTAAAACAAAATTATCAACGATCAACCAGGATATTAAAAAAATTTTGTAAAAGTTATAGGTACTGAAAAACGTTTTCAAATTTATTAATATTTGCTGACAATTTTATGAAAACTGCAAAGAATTTTAAAAATAAATACCTAATCTTTTTTGAATAGTCAAATTTTATTTACTATGAGTTTCTTGCCTTAAAATTGGTTTTTAACAATTTCTTTATACTCAAATTTCTCAAATTTCAAAACAATTCAACTTACTATATTACGATAGGAGGTAAAAAAATTCGCTCATATGATCATGCTGCATGAATGGAATTTTTGAAGGATATATTGAAGGATGAAGGAAGTATTGAAGGTCGAAATCGCCTATAATAAAACCCCTTCAGTAGTGGGGCAGCAAATGGTCTGATGGGGTCGTTAGAGACCCCGAGGTATTAGGAACGTGAAAACGAATGTCGATGCTTTTTGTTCTTTTTCGGAGCAACACATCTTCATCCCATTTCACACGTCGATGTTCGGTTTTCAGACCTAACCGCTTCGGGAACTCTACAGGGTTCTTTAAAGTTCAAGTACAAGCGGGCGGTACAGTGTTAGTAGTGTTAGAGGTCGGAACGGGATTCTCCGCCTTAGGAGCCAACATCACGAAATCAGATCTGACTTGTGCAACCTGTAATTGGTCAATCCGCTGGTAAAAACGTCTTCGAACTCATCCATCCTCCGCGCCAATATTCCCAGGGTTTCCACTCCACCAGAATACGGAAGACGGACGGAGGAATCGTGGCATTTTCTCAGACACATTTCACGAGAAAAGTGAAGAAAATAACTCTAAAATATCCCAGTCGTGCGGTATGAGTACCTAAGTAAGGGTAAGTCCCCATTTCAACCGTCCTGTCTCAATGTCCAAAGATGATGTTAAATATCCCCTTTTCAGGAAAGAGATGAAAAAGGGTCCTGTATTAAATCCAGAGGGTTATTTTCATTAGTAGTATTTAATTTGTTCATTTATTTATATTTATTAAAGGCAAGCCCATTTATTTAACACATTACAAATTGTTACACAACAAACAATAGATACAATGTAGATCATAATAAAATAATAATGGAATTGAAAAGTAATATAATAAAAAGCGCGAAAGAAGAGTATTATATATATATATATATATATATATATATATATATATAAATATATATATATATATATATATATATATATATATAAAGTTGTAAACTCAAGGATTCGTTTCACAATGTCTCAAAACGGATTTACCCCCTACATCTTTTATCACGGAATTCAAAATTTCCGAGGTCGTCTCTCTTAGAAATAAGGAGCCTTGCCTGTATGACCTAGCTTCTGAGGGATTTCCTAAAAAACAAAGCTGGTTTCGCAAATTTGCGCTCACGCCCGACGCGCCAAAATAGAATATTTGGATTCCTCGCAATAATTACTGGGGGTTACAAATTAATCTTTTTAAAAGCTTGGTTCATAATAGCTGGGACACCCTGTATTTGTTACTTTACTATCCTCGTCAAAACATCGGTACTTACTTGAAAACCCTGACTTACCGGCCTCTTCGTCCCGTGCCAACTCAGAAATTCGTTCATTTTTTGTAATCCATCGTTGATTTAAGCCAACGGACATTATAATACGGAGGAATCGTGGCATTTTCTCGAACATTTCTATGTTTGTCTCAAGGTACAAGATTTCCCTATACGTAGCTCTGACGGCAATTGGCGGCTCCAGGACACCAACACAGGGGGGTCATCAGCTTCTTAGGCTCCAAATCTTCCATCTCATCTGCCCTTGGGAGCCGCCACCTCCTCATCCGCGAGCCCCTGCAACCGCCTTCATTGTTGGACCCGCAATAATTAACATGTCCTCACACCTTAACGTTGCTCAAGTGCTACTTTCTGTTGCTCCTCAGTCGACACGAGACATCCTGAAACCCTACTAGGTCATTACCGACGGGGACTCTTCCTTTTTTTCCGAATTTTGAAAGACCTTTCAACACTACGGTCTTAATTCGAAAATTCTCGTTCTGTGTAGATGATGTTTCTGCGTAGATTAGCATTATCTCCTGTTCAATAATTAAAGGAAAACGTCGGCCAAATTGGGTGTAGCACAAGGTTTCCTCGACCGTATCAGGAATGAAAAGAGCATTGAAATGAATAAATTTAAATAATCATAAAAAATGCCATACCCGGCTCTTATAGTTGGAAAGTAGTAAATTAAGGTGGAGCGTTACTCAGCCCTTCTCAGTGTCACGTTTGTTGTAGGTAACAAAAGCTTCAGCTACTAACTTCATAGTTAGCAATGTAGCACACACTGGTAGCAAGATGGTAGCAAGTTGGTCTAGTGTGGAGCATTATATCTAAGGAAGCCATCAGAATGTTACTTTGCCTTAAAACAACCTCTTACAATGTAGTAGCATAGTTTTCTCGCTCGCTCGGGGTGTGATGTGTTGATGAGCAATCCGTAGAATGATTTGAAACGGTAGATCACTAACGGTGGATAAAGCGGGTGATTTTGTACTTTAGTAACTCCACCCGTCCCTCGGGTTTGGCCACAGGGACGAGATTTACCTACTTAATAGATAAATTAGGTATTTGTTTTTTATTTTTATTTATTTATTTGTTTTTCTGTTTATTTTTATTTTAGTTATTTTTAGTATTATTTCTATTTATATATTTATTTATTTTTATTACTTTTTTATTTTTATTTATTTATTTTATTTTTTTAGGGGAAAAATGTATTTACTAATACCTGTCTGCCAACAGGTTATGCCGGACTTGGTCTGGGAAGATGTCTCACACAAATCCGACTAGAAACCATCCCTTTGTGCCCGTGACGGCAGAGGGATGGTTGGTAACTGATACAAAGTAGTGCAATGGTGTAAAAATGTAGATATGGATACCTACGTAATCAGTAGAATGATTGGAAACGGTAGATCACTAACGGTGGATAAAGCGGGTGATTTTTGACTTCAGTAACTCCACCCATCCCGTGGGTTTGCCCACAGGGACGGGGATTTACCCATTTATTAATTTTTTATTTATTTATTTTAATTTTATTTTATTTATTTATTCATTTATTTTTTTAGGGGGAGGGGGGGGGGGTCATTTACGAATACCAATGTAATTTATATAAACTCGGCGCTCCGATCCTCGCCAGGGGGCAAGCCCCCTAGACCCCCGGTTACCTCTATTTACATACTTCAAATGAAATTATTGAAACACAGAATGTGTTTTTGCTCACTCGTTTCACATAAACCCGTGAAACACGCATAAGAGAATGACTCAGGTTTTGAGATATATCTTATCACTACTACGTCAAGTTGTTTTATTTATCACTACCGCAACGACTCACCACTAACTCAATGAAATCAGCATATATTAACAAGTGGTAGCAATCATGTTTACAATATCAATTATTGAGAATGATTGCCTGTGTGTATACAATTATTCAAATAACCAATCTCATAACTCAGCTAGTTGAAAACGCACTTCGCAGTGGTTAGCATAATATGGTTGGAAAAATTGAGAGCTTTTGAAAGAATGGTCAACGAATTTTAGGGGGCACCTGCTTTGGACCAGTTTTTACATTCCCTTTGGACCAGGGAAAAATTCATGAACAGCCACTTTGGACCAGGAAAAAAATTTACTCTACACATGGACTGAATGAAACATGGTGTCGTCATAATCTTATTCGGGCATTACTCACATTATTTCATTTTTTTCCTGCAGCAGCGAGTTTGTAGGACGCTTTTTTCAAGTAGGTCATCATGGCACCGCCTTTGCAAAATTCATTCCATGCTTCCTGCAACGCTGCATATTTCTTCAAGACGTCACGTCGCTGTATTCTCCGTCTGGAATTCCTTCAAAACACCGAAAACTTTGTGAATGTTCGGATGGGCAGTGTAGAAGCTCGAATTGTACTTCGAGTGGAAAGCCCCGGAACCATTGGTTGTCCTTGGCTCGTTGTTATTCGGCTCTCCTGCCCAAACTTGAGGAGGGAAGGCTGAATCTTTCGCAGTGAAGGTGTTCATAATGTTGTCCGAAAATTTCACACACGAGCAATCGTCTTCAAGGATGTCTCCGACTTGTTTATCCGAGTATTTTCGATCTATGTTAAAATAATTTTGCTTGGTGGAGCAAAGGTTAACATTACATTATTTTAGGTCAGTACATAAATCTCTGTTTCTTGGTATATTCACTCGCGATAATTTGAAGTTGTCCACCACAATTCATTTGATTCCCCAACGGGTATCAATTAGATAATATAAATAGCGGATATAAATTAGAAAACGCTCGGCCAAAAAACACGCATTAAACGGGGGTCCCACCCCCCTCCTGACCACCAGCCCATGATTCCGGAGGGGGTAGAAAATTTCATATATTAGATTAGATTAGATGGGGTCTCCAGAGGGGGGGACGGAGTTCTACTCTTCTTGATTCCATCTAAGAGGCCCAAAAACTTCTAATTGAAATGCTGTTGAAAAAAAAGGATGAGGTTTTCTCTTCTTTAGAATTATATAGATAATTACTCAATTGCAACACCTATTGAATAAAATCGCCTTAGTTAAGACTCTCAAATCAGTTTATAATAACGAATTATGTTTTTTTGGAAAATTAGAGTTCGGAAGCAAAACTTCATAAAACTACCTTTCAGAAAATCGACCCGTGGCCGACTAGTCTTACTATAGGAGTGTGGAACTTTTTAATGCTTTCCCAAATAACCTATGCCTTATTTCCCCGTTATCGCTATTTGAAAAGAAGCTCAAAAAGTACTATAATCTCTTGTATCTTGATTGAAGTGATTGAGAGTGTGTTCTTTGGTTAGCTTATATCAGTGGTGTTTATAGAAATATTACGAGTATATTTTATATAAAATTATTGATAAAACGTGTGTGCACTATCGGATAAAATTATAATTCTCATGTGAATCTCATATGATAATTCTAATTTTTTCTTATCAGCAGTGAGGGGGGGGAGGGGGGGTTCCGAGATTTTCCCCCAAGTTATTGATTTATTTGTTAATGAAATTTCTAAACTACATGGGAAGCCAGTTGTTGCGGCAATACCTTTTATTTAATAGTTTTTAAGCAACTCCTCACTCACAGCACAAGTCCTAGATTAAAAGTGGGGAGTACATTGTGTGTAAAAGTGGGGAGTAAAATTGTGTTCTGCCAAGTATTATTGTGTGTACGAAAATAATAAAATACATAAGTTTTTTTTTTTTTTTTTTGAAAAAAAAGTTGAAAAAGTTGTTTGTTGTACTACTTGTTTCTGGCAACTACAGCTAGTAGTTTCTCGTTTTCCACCATCATCAACTGCCGGCTGCAGTGTCAGGGCCGTTTCAAACATTACCAGAATGTACGACCCACAGAACATAGAATACCTAAACTACTTTATGTGGTTCGACCATACCACTCAACGGGTAGGTTTGTTCAAACTCATTTTTTCGTTCAGAAGGAAAGTTGTAGAAGATGTAATTTTGCATCAAACGAGATCACCGCCACAAGTTTTGAAAGTTTTTTATTTTTCAATTTTCGGGCCGTTGGAATAACTTCATTTTCTAAGAAAATTTGCTAAAAAATATTTCTTTTGTTTTAGGCATCATTAAAGGGTAACCACAGATTCCATGTTAGGAACGCTGGAAGTTATTATTTTTATTAAGTTTTAATTAATTTTAATTTAGGTAGTGATTTGTTGATTCAAGTCAGCGATGGTTGTCGAATCTTTGAAATTCAAGTAGATATACGCATAAATACCTAGTTGTTTTCCTTTTATTTATTTATTATTATTATTATTTATTTATTTTTTTTTTTTTTAAGAAAGCGGGGTTGGGAAATGGGGGGGGGGGGTGTTCCTTAATAAAACCGAGAATTATTGAGTTTTTTAAAACAGTAAACACAGCTGTAAGGTAATTTGAAATGGGTCAATGTAATCAGGCTTTGTTTCACAAAAACCCCTGTTTCTGTCATGAATGTGTGAATGTACTTGAGGACGATCTCCAGGAGATTTTCCGAAATGATTGTTTACCATATTAATAAAGGGAACGTTGTAGAGTGAGAGAGAGGGAGATAAGGGAGGGAGGAGTGTGTGAGAGGGAGATGGGACATAGGTGGGACAATAGGGGCTGTTGCTTAACGGCGTCACGTGACTTCGTTTGGCACTCAGCTGTAGGGGGACGGACTTTGGCGTTCCGTTTCCCAGAGAACCGCTAAAAAAAAAATACTTCACACGGATCAAAAGATGAGATGTTGACTGGAGACGCATAGGAGAGGAAGGGTCGTGTACACACGTGATTACTAATCAGATAAAGGAAACATCATGATCGAAGGAACAGAGAAAAATGTTTGCCCTTCAGGTGATAGTGAATTTTTTGGGGGGCTTTGGGCTTGTGGAGGTCCTTACGTATCATGGGCAAATGCGCAAAAGCTCCAGCGGGTTGAGAGCGATGAAGTTTAATAGGAACCATCTACTGTATAAACGTACTATAACTAACAATTTCTTTGAAATCGGTTGGAAATTGTAGAATTTATACTGTTACAAGGATTTGAAGTTCGATCATGCACAGCTACCAATGATGTTACGATCCGGATGAAAATCGTATGGGGGTCTCAAATCGTCATCTTTCCACTACCATCCGAATCTGAGCGAGATAGGATAAATATACCATGAGAAAATAAAGCTTGATTGAATTTACGTCAGCGCATGCGCAGTAAAACTTTTAATTTTTGACTGATAAAAGTGGTTGGGGATCATTCTCAGCCTATCTCGCGCATTCCAAGATTCCGAGAAAATGTCATCAAAATCGAAAGAAAACCGTAGAAGTATTGTTGCAGTAAGTATTCCACATGCGCGCATGCGCAGCAGCTACCAATGACGAACGTGCAGAAATTGTTATGAGATGGATGAACCGTCTTTTCTCAACTACCTTTCAAACTTGAGCGAGATCGGACGAGTAGGACGGGGGAAATTATGGTTGATGGATTAAATGTTTGTCCATGCGCAGAATTAAGTATTGATTTGTGAGCAATGGAATTGTTATGAGACCATCGTCAGCTTAATCCATACAGCCTTTGAAACTATCATCAAAATCGAATGATAACTGAGGAAAGTAAGTGTTTTACAAGGATTTGAGAGCAAGTTGATGGAGAAATATTCGTCTCCCGAAACTTAGCTCGCAGATTCATTGTGACATGTATGCCCTTTGGCATTAACTACGTGGTCCAAACGCCTTACCGAAAGGAACATAACGAATGCTCACTCAGCTGATCAGGAAAGAGCCTATCATTTCAATCGTCCCAATAGTGGCTGCAATCATGTTTACAAAATTAATTGAGAAGGATCATCTGTTTGTAAACAATTACTCACAAGCAAAGCCAGACTTATACCTAAAGATTTGTTGGCCACACACTGCGCAGTGGTTAACATAATACGGTAAGATAGTTTGAGAGCTTTCCAACGAATAGAGAACGATTCTTGTGCGATGAAAACTACAGGAGTTACATTTCCCGAGAAAAGCGTTGGTTGTGAGTAAAAATTATTTTAAAACGTGGTTACATTTTGGGTAAGGGAACAGGTTACAGAATCCTGACATTTCCGTGTCTTTAATATGGCTCCGGTTTGAAATATCACAATTTGCATCGTACATCAGAGCGTAACAGAAAAGCTGAAAATTATGTTCACTTTAAAACTCTAGGTGATATCTGAAAAAATGCGTCACTTAACTTTATGTCAGAATACTTTAATAATAACAAAAATCTTGTTAATATATATATATATATATATATATATATATATATATATATATAATATTCCTAGGTAACGAAAAGACACGAGTGAACATAACGACAACTTACCTACCAGGGTTGCCAGATCTACAGTATTTGTATTTCCTTACTGGATTTACTATCCACGGTATTTGTGAACCCTTCTAGGTTTTTCTTACAGTTCTACGATATTTTGCAAATTTTCTAGCTATTTTTTATGAAAATGAAAAATTAAAAAATGATGAACATAGTAATCTCCTTCGCAGGAATAGAGCGATTTACAACTTAAGATTGTTATCCACTGTCATTAGCTGTTTTGGAGGAGAAGTTCAATTTTGACGTTCATTTCGAAAGTTATTACTTGATCTTGACAAAGTGTTCTACTGTCTCGGTATAGTTGTTCCTTCAGTCCTCTAAGTGAAGAGAAGCAAGTGTTTTCTGCGGAATATAATTTTTTCCACTTATTTTTGTTACTGACTGTAACAAAAAGGTAGCCTGTTCTGTTCTAGAGGTTCCTTCCCTCCCCACCCCCTAAGTGTGCATATGCATGTAAGGTGATTATTTCAATTATGGAGGCGGTTGTATGCTGCTGGGTGACTACTAATATTCGCGAGAGAACAAGAATACCAAATAAACGAATGACATAATTGTATTTTGTAAAGCTATCAAAATCAAGATGTAAGCTAAAACTACTTTTGACAGCTAGACATGCATCCAAACGGTTGATATGGTAAACAGGTGATTCCCTCGTCAAGTGTAATAATGATGAAATTAGTGTAGAACAACACCCACCCCCACCTGAGTGACCTGACTGCAGAGGCCATCGTCATCTGTGCTAATTCCTCAGGCTTAGCATCATAATATTCTGTGGTAAAGTGTTTTGTATGGACATGTCGATAGTATTCTACAGTTTTTGATTAAAATCAACAGTATTGTATAGTATTTTGAATGGAAAAATCCACAGTATTTCTACAGTATTTTTCTATTAACATCTGCAGTATTTTGTTTCTAGTCTGGCACCCTGCAACGTACCTACACAAACTAGATTATTTATAACGTTAAAAAAATAATACCTAATAATCCTACGCCAGCTCGCCCATAAATCAGCAGCAGCAGGGAAGATGATGATGGGTGTTGCGCAAAACATAGAAATATCTCTTGGTGTTGTGGATTTATCGGCGTTCAAAATAACTCCCAGTGGTAACACATTTATGTCAAAATTATGCTTCCGCTACCTCTAAGTAGACTGTTTTGAGTGAACACATCTATATTTTCGAAAACCGTTAATTTAATTTGGAAATGGTGAATGTCTCGTGGTCTCCCGCTTGCAATGAACGTTGCCAACTCATATTGCAGTTATTCGAAAACCTCTCCCTAATGTCTTTCAGAATCTGTTGAAATATTTTCAACGAACTAGGTGAAAAGACTGAAGTTAAGAAATTACCGAGAGTACATGCATAGGATTATTAAAACATCCCACATAGTTGAGAACTTACGTTGTCGACTCTTGTTCTAATGATTGCAAATGTCTGCTGTGGCGGGATGTAATAGAATGCGCATTACAAGCAGAAGATATGAGAGCACATTAGGACCGGGAACTAAACAACAACAGCCTGATGAAGAGGATTCGCTCAGACAGGCGGTGAACCTAATTCTCTAATCATGTAACACCCTCGTTTGCATAAAGATGCGACCTCAGCTACTGCTCATTTCCACAGCTGGGCTATGATGAGCAAATGTACTCATACCTACATGACAAGTAAGTAGGTACCTGCCTACCTCTACAAGCCTATTGTTGGAACCAGTTGCGCAATTCCTGAATGGACATGCCGGGTTGTCGAACGTAGGAATGAAGCTGCCTGAAATTATTCATAGTTCGTCTCTGGACGTCCCGAATCAGATTTCAAAAGTTCAAGTCATGCAGCATAATCGTAAAAACGAATTTTCGTAAATTATCGTATTATATTTGTTGATCTCCAATATTGGAGAACATAATGGTGGTGGGCGAACAGGTGGACAATTTGTAATTATACATTAGATACGAAGTACCGACATCATAGGTTCTGCTAAACACGAATATAGTATTGTCAACACAACGTTACTATATTTAGCACATTCTGTTGATTGCGCAGCCTATGAAAATGGAGACCTCATACAAAACCAGAAGACAGTTATGGCACGGTGGAATTCCCTCCAGTAACAATAGCAGGGAGCAGGGGTATTCCACTTTACACAAATATACAAATTATGTAACTGTATCTGCTAACAAGAACATAAGAGTGTAAACACATCGTACCTATTTTAGCAGATTCCGATTCCTAAAATCGGAATTGGCATCTGGGAATGGTGGCCATCTACAGAAATGAGAAGACAGTTATTGTATGGTGGAATTTCCTGCAGTAACAGTAGAAGGGGTTTTCTACTGTATACAAACATGCAAAGCACATTTCCAGGTTTGCTAACTAAGTCACATTGGATCCGCTGATTCTGCAGATTTCGTCCATAGCTCAGCCTCTGGAAATGGTGACCATCTACAGAATTGAGAAGGCATTCATTATTATAAGGGGGAAATGCCTTGTATCAACCATCGCAGGAGAGTTCTACTATGTGCAATATATGCAAATATATCGTACATCACCAGATCCGCTAACTAAAAACAATAGTATGAACACAATGTATGTATAGCAGATTCGGATCCAGAAAAGGCAGCTATTTATAGTGGAATTCCCTGCAGTAACAATACCGGAGTGTATGCACGGTGTACAAGATATACAAAGTACATCACCAGATCAACTAACAAGTACATCACAACATATTTAGCAGATGCCGAAACGTAGCGCAGCCTCTGGGAATGTTGATCATTAACTGAAAACAGCGGACAGCTGATCGTGTTGGCGGGCGAAACGTGAGAAAGTGAATGCTTGACATCATCTCACGTTTTGCGAGGAACCGGTCCACAGGGCGTCTGCTCTTCGCAGCACGTGTGTAGGACTTGGACGGACCTGACTCCAGACATACTTTTTTGAACCAGTTCATGAGAGAAAATTCATCCTATTTCCTTCATTATGATGAAGAATTTTGTAACGCTCGTGTACTACCCCAAAAATGTACAATTTAATCGACCAAGAAAACTATGTTTGTACTTCTGCATTAAACGGACTACCTTTTCATAGACGAAGATGGTAGTAAATAATTGAATTACCGTTGTGTGTGTGTGTGTGAGAGAGAGAGAGAGAGAGAGAGAGAGAGAGAGAGAGAGAGAGAGAGAGAGAGAGAGAGAGAGAGAGAGAGAGAGAGAGAGAGAGCGAAAGTTGATGGAGAAATATTCGTGTATACAATATTTTATACAACATTTCCTATTCAATATATTATATATATAGAACCAATGGTATCCAAAGAGAGAATATCAAAACTAAATTTGTGTTTGCGCAAAACATACCTATGCATACCTACCGCCACTGCTTGCTTCTTACACAAACTTCTACCATTTTTTATCTCATGTCCCTCAAGTACCTATTGTCAAAAACTTCAGTCAATAAACCTTCAGAATACAAGTACGAAGAACTATTAAAAAACGTCTGCCAAGTTGGATGGGCAGTATAGCTCCCTCACATATTGTAACATGGAATTATAGATATAGTTGAAGAAAAAAGTATGAGTCGAAATGATTGATAGGTTGGCATTTTAAGAAATTAATGCTCCCGCATGCGCACAGACTACTATTAATTCCACGGCAATGAAATTTGTTGGGGAACCTCTAGGAGCTTGAAATTTTCATAATGATCGGTCCATTAGTCTTGGAGTTTTGTCTGTATCGATCAATTTTAGTTTTGCGCACACGCTGTAGTTATTACTCCACCTATCGCGATATAATTTATTTAGTATTTTTCAAAAAGATATACACAATTACCTACCGAGTTTGAGCGAAATCAGACCAACAGATGTTGAGAAAAGGACGTTATGAGAAATTCACGTTTGCGCATGCGCACAGGCTACTATTTAGTCAACAGCATTGAAAATTATAGGGAACTGTCTATGTGTCTATGAGCTAACTCGCACAATCCCTGTAAATTTCATCGGAATCGGACTTAAATTTGGTATAGTTTTGGGCGTGACAAGGATTTACCACAGTCTTAGACAGAAGATAGACATCATACAGGCAGACACAGAACCAAAATTGATCAACAAGCTCTAACACGCAAAAAGCAAGTGGAAATTTTGATTTTGGAGGACAACAATTTTCTCGACTTCAATCGCGAACACAGAGCTTCCCTACCTTCGGTAGTGAGGAAGCAAAATTACAGAACAATAAACGGAGAACACTGTTATCAGTGTTTAATAAAAAGACTAGTTTAGTCGCTTAAACAGTTCTGTTGTTCACGTAGTTGTTCGGACGAATTGGTCTTTGCCAATGTAACCACCCTCATTCAAAACCGGAGTTTGTTTGTGCGAACAAAAGGTCGTCAGAATACGCATCCGTAGTAACTACGATTTTCAGAATCACAGGAAAATATTGGAATAACTCATGGACCACTCAGATGGGTGCTTTGAAAAAGCATACACAGACACACGCTTGGGGTGTTTGGCACCCCAGAACCACTCTGACACCTTCCCGTTTGAGATCTGTATGAACGCTAATTTAATTAAGTGGGCGCAAGGGGCGGCAAAAGGCGGGATTCTTCAAAAGTAGTCTAGGGTTAAAAAGTTATAAAATAAACAGTTGCTCACGGGAACCCGTTGAAACAACGGAATCAAACTCTTCACAATCCTTCCATCACGAAAACTCGTGACACTATAAAAAAAACTGTTATAATCGGCGGGTGCAGCCGCGAAGAATGAAATCCCTGACCTTCGGTCCACTCAAATGGCGGAGAAGTTACGAAGCTGCTTGTAAAGAAGAAAAGTGTTAGGATTTTCCCATCGGCGGGTGTTGACATTGTTCCGTGATGAAATTTAATCCCTGGACGTGATGAAATTGAGAAAACACTATTTGTTGGCGATTTCTGCTGTTCAGTAGGTCATGTGAGTTTAGTTCTTGGAGTCCCGCTGTTTAGAGCCTAGGCTTAAATGTATTACTTTAACCTTAAAACTGTGTATCGCTTTCTTCACGACTTCGTGATTTAAGTCACTTACAAAATGAAAATAAGCAGACACCGAAGAATTCCCACCAGCAGATTGAAGGAGGAGACGCAGAGACAGCTGTAGGTACCTCTGACTAGTTCCAGCTGACTAGCTCTACTGCTCCTCAGTAATATTCGAAACACTAGTAGCTATAAGGCTGAAGAAACCCCAGATACATTGTTTTGAAATTTCAGCACTTCGAGTACCAAAAAATTATAAGAAAAACTCGTTCCAAATAATAGTTTGTGATTCAAGAAAGATTTTTGATTTTTGGATTTTATTTGCTTCGTTTTGCTTTTATTGCTTTTATTACTGACATTCAAGTACATTTTTCAACATAAGTTTGGGCATAAATTATTTAATGTTCTTATTCATCGTTGATAAACTTCTTTTGAAAATATGAATTTACCAACTTTCAGCCATTTTTTTTTAAAGCACATTTTTCTAAAGTTGACCAATTTATTGTACTCGAAAAGTCTTGGCCATCGAACTCATCCTTTCGTTTGGAAACCTTGATTTGTTGGCGCGGAGCTTTTATCTCAATCCTGAAGGAAAGTTATCGTCTAGAATGACAGATATGTACATATACCATGAACATATGAAAAAGTGTTAAACTCTAGGATTCGTATCAGAATGTATTAAAATAGATTTCAATGATGAAAATGTTCGAAAATTTTTATTTTTAAATTTTTCGGAGCCATTGCAATAGCTTCGTTTTTACGAAAATTAGCTTATTTCATAATGATTTATACCCTTATCTATTGATCGTACCAGGTTTGCCATTCATTCTTAACAACCATCCCCACAGCATATAACACGTCTGTGAGAGGGATTGGGGCTTGAACAGATCTGTCTTCTGCTAAACCTCCAAGTTTGGCAGCTTGGTTCGCTCGTAGGCCTAAATGTGAGGGAATCCATTGGATAGTAACAGGTCTGGTGGAGTTCCGAAATAGTTTGGCAGTGTCATAGATTATATAAGTTTTGCATTGGCCATAGTGAATCTGTGAAAGCTGCTGACATGAGACTTTTGAATCCGTGACAATCACAATCTCTTGGGTTTAATTTCTTTTTATGGTCCCTTTCAGGCAGGTCCTTTATGGCCAACATTAGCGCTACTGACCTGGAATGTAAGCTGGAATGAGGAAAACGGTGATAACTCGGCTTCCGCATCATAAATTGATAATTTCCGCATCATTTATGATTATTAACTAACTTATATGGGCCTGTTAATAATTTCATCAAAACTGCAATGATATAAAATCTCTGCAGCATAGCAGCGAAGGAGAAAGAAGCAACTAGTGATGGAGAATTAACAGGGATCCATACTGACTGGAAACTTTGTTGGAAACGTTTCAACTCGCCATCTCCCGCATTTCAAGTTATTTCAAGGTAATATAACTGTATCTATCTTCTCTCTGTAGTTCGAGCGATGCATGTTGCATTTGAAAGCATCTCGATGCACCCTATGAGGTATCCCTGAAGATAGAAACTCGAGCTAATCATCCTCACCTGTGTACGAATACGTTCTCTGCCGGCCTCCGAAGGCCGCGCACTCCGCCCGCGGCCAGCGCATGAGATGATCCGAGTAATAGATAGGTCCGCTCACCTATCTGCCGGCCAGGCTAACATTTCGCTCTTCCATCTGTATCTTGTTATCTCCCTCAAGGCTCATCTTATTGCCTTTTATTGTCTGTTCCACGTTCCCTGGATATTTCGAAATGAGTTTACGCCGGGTCAGGGGCTCTGGATAATCTAATGTGGGTGAAGATATACACAAAGTAAGTACCTATGTGGAAATCAACTTCTATCCCCCCAACTCACCGATTTGATCTTTGTATGAATCGGTTAGTGGTGAAATTTCTTCCCATGCATTAGTCATTTATCCAGGTATTAACTTTCTATTACAATAGCAGATAGACATGGTGAGGTAAGGTATAAATAACTTGACTCCTCTGCAAAAGAACTGTTTACTATTAAAGTAGAATAAAGTTCCAGTCATTCAGCATAATCTTATGAGCGAACTTTCGTAAATAATTTAAATTTAAATTTCAACATATACCCAATTACCTGCCGAGTTTGAACGAAATCGGACAACGATGATAAGAAATCGACGTTATGAGAAATTCACGGTTGCGCATGCGAACAGGCTACTGTTGTTTCTACAGTATTGAAAATTATAGGAGAACGCCTAGGAGCTAATCTGCACAATCCCTGAAACTTTCAACGGAATCTGACTGAAACTCGGTATAGTTTTTGGCGTGACAAGCATTAACAACAGACAGACATCAGACAGGTACGGAACCGAAATTGATCAGCAAGCTTTGAAACGCAAAAAGCAAGTAGAAATTTTGATTTTAGAGGAAAAACATTTTTTCGACTAATCACGACAAAAGCTTCGACTAAACACAAAGCTTCCCTACCTTCGAGAGTGAGGAAGTAAATTTGTATACTACATATCCGAAACTACAAGACCAAAGTTTACGAAACTTAATCAAAAATCACCTTCGAGGTTCAGTTAGTCCTGAATCGTCGAAATCACTTTCAATCAAACATTGAGGCTTGAATTGGAAGGCCTACCTATTAGAAGAAATCGAGATCTTGAAAAATTCCGAAATAAGAATAAAAGTTGTTGGTTGTCATTGATAGATAAATCCAAAGAGTCGAATGAACCGACCCGGACCGCTGTAAGTTCATCCATACGCTCTCCCTGAAGGCCTAGAATTTTCACAGAAAAAAGATTGACCACATGGGTGTGAATCAGAACGTGTGTCACCATAGTACAAATCACCTTACAAACTACGGTGGTACCAGCTGATATATTTCCACAGACAATGTCCAAGAAATCGAGTTTATTATAACTGCTGCCACGAATGAGACATAAATATTTTGGTTTATCAATATGCAGCCGAATATTATAATTATGTTTGATGGAATTTAACAGCTACATTTTATAGATAAAGTTCTCTTATATGAATAATTTCACAGGAAGACATATAGGCACGTGTTATCAAAATCTGCAAGTGATGAAAGCTTCAGTCTTACTTTCTTGTCGATTTGTAGTTAAAGGTTTGTGGGATCCAAATTGTGATGAATTTTAGACCAGTACCTGAAAGAAAAAAAATTTTAAATGTGATTTTTTTCTCATTTTACAATGGATAAAAATTACAAAAACGTTGAAACTTTGAGTAATAATGTGTAGATGTTTATAAGCAGTAATAGGCTCACAATATATCGATCTCATTTATCCCGGTGGTAGAGTTGGAGGACTGAATGGATTTTTCATTATAATTGTTATTCTAATGAAGCGAATTCGTGAGCCTTTAAAAAACTGCGAATGATTGCAAAAAGGCCAGAATTATTTCTGTCCTCTTTTGATTAACTGATATGCTTTTTCTCACTTATCAAGTAAATGTAGCATCCTGCAAAGTATACAAAGTACATCTTTTTGAGTATACACTTTGCGCTGTATTGAAATGAGTGAGAACAAGTAAAAATCTGGCCAATATTTCGACGTTTTCCCAAGTTGGTGTTACGAACATAGATAAATGAACATCATTCCGTGATTCAGCATGGAAAGATACCCCCAAATCATGTAACACGTGTGGCAATTAAATATTTTCTAAAACTCATTATTTGCGCAGAATTTCACCTTTTATAGCGCACTAAAAAAAATCTAATCTGTAATAAAAATGGGGATTCCTATTTAAAATTACAAAGGTAGTGCGCACTGCACACGTTCGCGAAAATGTCATATTTGAGATCAACAGGAAAAATAAGGGGGTTACCAGTTGAAGTTTTTCTTGTAAACCATTTGTAAATGAAGATAGAATAGGAGGAGGGGGGGGGGGGAGTTATTGGGTCACCCACTAATCGATTACTGTTGCACCAAAATTTTCGCACTAAAATTAGGGTACTAGTGGGTCTAGAGCGGTGAAGTTCATACAGGGGCCCATCGCATGAAAACTGTGAAGATCAAGTTTCTTACATGAATTTGAGGGTCACATATGCACAGCAGCTACTAATGATACGACCGTGATGAAACTAAGGTAATTAATTGCCTAACTACCTTCCGAATTTGAGTGAGATCAGATGAATAGACATTGGCAAAATGACGCTTAATGGGTTTTACGTTTGCATGTACGCAATAAAAACTTTTTTTTTTTGACAGATGAAATTTATAAGGGACCATTCTTAGGCAGAACCTTCCCAGAAAATTCCATAAATGTCAAACAAAAACTGTAAAATAATGCTTGTTACATAGATTTCGTATTCGCACATGCGCAGCAGCTGGTAAAGTTACGATTGTATCAAAATTGATACGGGATGTTCAAATCGTTTTTTCCCGACTGCTGTCCAAATTTGATCGAGATCGGACGACTAGGCTGTGAGAAAATTACGATTGGTGGATTTAGGATTTCACGTTCTCTTTTAGCAAAGGTGGAAACCTAAGTATTTATTGGGAACATACCATGCTTGATTGGGTTACCACGCTGATTACGAAATTCACAATTGAAATAATAAAATAGGACAGGGTTGGAATTATGTCTGTTGGGGATGTAGTTGTATCACCATCTTTGGGCAAGAGTATGATGGTAGGTAGATGTCAGATCATTACTTGCTTACTTCATACAAAAATGTTACTGTAGTCTGGATGGAATACGTTCAACGATCGACCCACAGTGCTCGCAGTACCTACATACCTCCAAGAGTCGTACTAGGAACATATTTACATACGTTTAGTACACATTATTATTAAGGGGGTCCTGAACAAAGCTAAGGAGAAGATTACTGATGAGCTGAAGGTCAGGGTTTCCGTCCATATTGTGCGAAGTGATGAAAGATGACAACAGAAAACTTTCACTCATAGAAATCCCAGTGTCAGCCGCCCAGAAGTTTAAGGAAGATAAGAATGACAGACGTGACGGACCGAAGGGAAAAGTGTGTATAAGTATACCACAATGGACGAGGATCCCTCCGAAATCTAGATTCTACAAAATGAGAAATCTTTTAGAAAATTTATCTTTTAAATATAGGTTCAGAAATCATACTTTTTGGTTTTAGCGAATGTAGGTAGAAAATGAAGCTATTGAAATGGCTCATAAAATTTTAAAATCAAAATTTTTGAAAAATTTCTTCATTGAAATCCGTTTTTAGGCATTCTGAAACGATTCCTGAAGTTTGCGCTTTTCCTACACATATATATATATATTTTTTTTAGTTTTTTTATTTATTTATTTATATACCTATATCGTTTATGAACAAAATAATGCTGAAAAGTGTACGTATATCATTAAAATTCGCTATAACAAATCGATAAAAATAGCAAAAACTGTGTGTACAAAATTATACTGAAAATGATTCAGAAACTCGTAAACGAGTTCCACTATCTGCTTTACAAGCAGATACCATGTTACATGGATATGTCTTTGACTGGGGATTTCATAACGGTTGTCCTCGAGAGTTGTAAACAAATACTTTAACTTTGGAATGTAGGCGACGAAATGTAGGATAACAAATATTTTATTATTCTTGGAGGCACAAAAAGCATACTATACATAGGTACTACGAGTATTAAAGTTATTTCTCCAATACAGATGCTATCATTTAATGTTCATGATAGCCTGATTTTCATTTTTTTTTTTTTTTTTTTTTTTTTTTTTTTTTTTTTTTTTTTTTTTTTTTTTTTTTTTAGCTCCTCCAGCCGGTTTGAGTGTTCCTCATACTGGTAATTTTTTGTTCCTCAGCCAAGCATTCTTTGTTGTAGAAGACTTCTGCACGTGCCCACTGATTCTTCAAATTTTGCAGCATATTAACCGGAACGATCTTCTTATTGGGAATTTCCCAAATCGCGGGGTTGTTTGCACTTTGAAACAAATTTTAGTTTCCGCCAAACGAAAATTGTTTATAGTTCAATCAACTTAGTTTAGGAATGTAGGAGAAATGTACGTAAGGAGGGAGAAATTGGTAGCTTGAGATGTGAACATTTATCACATAAATCAAGCACTTTCCAACGAGTGGCGAACGATTTCTGTGCGATGGAAACTGCGGAAGTTCCATTCCCCTAGCAACGGCTGGGTTGTACGTGAAAATCATTAGTTTGGAAAATCGTGACATCAACTTTTGCGTGACGAAAATTTTTGGTTGACCCCCCAGAGCTTTGGTTGTCGAAAAAAAAGCTAAAAATCCAAAACCTCTTTTTGAATAACAGATTATTATTAAGAATACGTTTTTTCGCGTCACATCATTTCGACACGTTACTTTTTCACGTACCGCTAAACCAAGCTGAGTGAAATAAATTCCCACCTGTTCAACCTAGAAAGTTGAAATTTTACAGGGAGACTCTGAGTTAATGAGAGAGATTGAAATGTTGAGCTCTTTACTGATTATCTGAGAGAGCTAATTCCTCTCCTGTTCACCCTAGGAGGATGAAATTTTATAGGGAGACTCTTTGGGATATTAAGAGACGATTGGAATGATGGGCTCTTTCCTGATCAGCTGAATCTGCTAAACTCTCCTTAGTTCACCCTATGAAGCAGAAATTTGATAAAGAGACTCTTTGGGACATTAAGACGATTGACATGAGGCTCTTTCCTAGTCAGCTGGGGGGTTAAAATTCTCTACTGTTCACCCTAGGAAGTTGAAATTTGATAGAGAGCTTCTTTGGGGCATTAAGAGACGATTGAAATGGGGTTCTTTCCTGATCAGTTGGATCTGCTAAAGTTTCAATTTTTCACCCTAGAAAGTTGAATTTAGACAGAGAGACTCGTGGAACACTAAGAGACCATTGAAAATGATGGGCTCTTTTCTAGTCAGCTGAGAGATATAAATTCTCTCCTGTTCACCCTAGGAATTTGAACATTGGAACGGCGTCTCCCTGAATGTGGTAAAATATAATTACTACTTGGAGAACAACTCTAATCTGTTAGCTCTGGAGCTAATTTTGTTCTTATTGCGCTAGCGATGCTGAAATTTAGATTATGGAGCTCTTGTCATGTTCTTTCAGCTGATGGATTAAACAAGATAGGTAGGGATACCCATTAATACATTCTGAATTTTCCGGACTAACCCATTTCAGAAGTGTCACACCCAATGTGACATTTCATACAAAACTGGGCTGACAACAGCAAGTTTGATTCACTTCACGACTTTCACGTCTGCAATTTCTCTGAAGTCCAATGCACGTCGACCAGTCTTCCAGAACAAACTAATTACAGGAGGATGAGGATATATCTCAGACAGGGGGTTACAACACGGGAGAGGGGTTGCCAATATTCTCATCGTTGACAGCAAATTACAAAGGTTTACTCCTCCAATCAATAAAACCCAACGTCTCATCTTGGAAAGCGTCCCATCAATAAGTTCGTTATGAAGTCTCTCCCCGAGGGCCATATCCTGGGGGAATCTCCTGAAATGTGGTGACATCCAGAAGACGAACCGCGGGTTGTCGGTCACGACGGAGCCTTAACGAGCTTTGTTGGCTCCGGTGTCTGACTGAAAGTGGAGCGGATTGACCTCCGTTTATTTTTCAGGCAAAATCTCCATGTGAATAGATGTTAAAGCTACTGAAAGCCAGAGAAAATCCTCGATTTACCGACGAAACATGTAACTGGAAGTACCAACTCCATGCTTCTATAACGAGCCTTTCTACTATGAAACTGAAATACCCGTTAGATCGTAAATTCCGACAATCTCCGAAAAAAGGATAAGCCATCATTGCAATATGCATTTCTCTTGAATTCGTTCCCAGACCGAAGGGACGCCTGCTGAGTGCAGTCGGCAGATGACGTCAAATGGCGTGATGTTAAAATAAGCCTTAATTCCCTCACTATATTTAGCGAAGTGACAGGGGTAAGGGAGAAGAGTTGAGCCAGGTTCATATATCATAACTCGTAGAAAATGAACGATTAAAACGATTTATAAAGGACAACCTGGAGGTTCGAAGATTTGATCCCTGGGAAGAGGAAGAATTTGGAGAGTCGTTGACGCCGCTCGACGAATGAACAAAACTGTTTCGCGATAGTTTTGTGGTCTTTGTTTTGAAGTTGTGTACCCGTTTTGAAGATGAGGCTTGCGTCTAGGGACAGCTAAAGGCGGAACGGTCCCAGGAAATCCAGTTTCCTCAGTGCCTGTGGGCCTAGAGCCATAAAAGATGGAAGTTGAAGACAGCGGCCACTTTACTAGCCTATGAAATAATGCTGCTGATGAAAATCCAGGATCTCAAACTAGCACCGATCCCAAGTCACGGTAAGCTGGCCTCCTCAATATTGGCACGAAGAGTTTCTCTATATTCGCTGGAGCCTAATCAGGAACCACAAAAAACCGTTCCGACATTGTCACGGTCGCGACGCACCCGAAAACTGGACAACGACACGAGAGTGTTATCTAAAGGCACCTAGGTAGATTTAAGCATAAGGAGTTTAGAGACTCAAAAAAATTATACATACACACTCCCAAAGATGGTAGACTTAAGCTTATAATATCGCATGCTGATGTCATAAGTGATTAGTAGGTATGAATAAACATTGTTGGCCTTTCGATATATCGTCACTCTGATTATATCATTTCGCTGACCCGATTACACTTCCAATACAAAGCAAGAGTAAACAAAATAGAAGTGACCAGTGGCTCTAGTTTGCAGATCACGCGTCCACGAGTTTGACGGCCCGCAATTTGACGAAATAAAGGCTTTTGGGCGCACAAATTCCTCCCAAATAAGCCCTCTTCAAGGAATTTATACCACCCAAACCTCCCATTTTCAATATCAGCCTCTCTCGTACTGCACTTCAGAACGCAAAATGGATTCCAAGCTGAGAAAATTTGGAACCACCAAAACAAATGGTACCTGCCATTCAACTCGTCTCCAGAAGCGATAAGACTTGAATGTTGTCGTTGATTTACTTTTTCGTGTTTGACTATTGGAATTGGTATGACATCAGTACATTTGATCCATTTCACGACTTTCTCGTCTGCAATTTCCCAGGCAATCGAATGCACGTCGACCAGTCTCCCAGAACAAACTAATTACAGGAGGATGAAGAGATATCTCAGTCAGGGAGTTACAACACGGGAAAGGGGATGCCAATATTCTCATCGTTGACAGCAAATTACAAAGGTTTACTCCTCCAATCAATAAAACCCAACGTCTCATCTTGGAAAGCGTCCCATCAATATGAAGTTCGTTATGAAGTCTCTCCCCGAGGGCCATCTCCTGGGGGAATCTCCTGAAAGGTGGTGACATCCAGAAGACGAACCGCGGGTTGTCGGTCACGACGGAGCCTTAACGAGCTTTGTTGGCTCCGATTGTTGTACCGAAAGTCGGACGGATTGACCTCCGATTGAGTCCGGCGAGGCGGAAACTTCCCCGTGAATGGAAGAAAAAGTTACTCACACAGAGGCGACCGCATCATTGATTGGCGGAGGCACAATAAATATCTCAATAATGACCTTTCACTCGGCCCTGTTCGCCTGGACCGCGGCGCTAATGAGTCTCTTAAGCCTCCCAGCCTTCATCTTCTCACCCACTCGAAAGTTCTTGTTACGATCTTGTACATATTTATTGTTACTTTTTATGTAACTAAACGTCATAATGGATGGAGATTGCTTTTTAAAAACAAATGTTGATGGAAAACGCGAACAGGATGGACGTTACCAACTTGGGATGCCTATAACAGTTCGGAGATGACGCGCCTGTCGGGACTGGAAACCTTGTCGAGTCTTTGTAGATTGGCTGACGTAATTTTTATTCACATGCTGATTCTAACACAAAATAGACTTCGCGAGTTCTATTTCCATGTCCCACCATATGCCACTCGACTCACACACTCTTAGTCGAGCGTAAATAGAGCTGAATCGACTGGTGCACCTTCCAGACGACGTGGATCTGATGTGTGGTGGCGAGGCAACTTTCAAAAGATGTGCCAGAAGAGATGTTAAAGTGAGTGCTGTGTTGTTGAGTTGTGAAGTTGTTGTGAAATCTGTATTATCCTTTTATCATGTTTGCTACCACTGAAATGCTTCTCTTGTTTTTAACGTGACGTATATATTTTGAATGCTGCCTTAATTGATGAATGCATTAATACATTAATTAATTGTTTATCTTTACTCAATTTGGTTCGTGTAAATAGCGCTAATGCTCTTGTATTAATATATAAATAACTAGAATGCGCTAAGTTGTTCGGTTCATACACTGAATATTAGGTCAAGGGAAACATAGATAGTAAATTTACCATCCCATCGAACAACACTTGTGCAACTACACTATAACTATTATGCAGGTATTTTACAAGTAAACTAGGTATTTAACAAGTCAACACTAGATAATAAAAATAAACTTCTACTAGGAAACAGAAAAAACATAGGTATTTAAATGTTTTACTACCTATTTATTTACATAAATTATCAGAGTACGAATGCATTTAAGTTGAGAATAAATAATAGATATTTATATTTCTTTGATTTGATGAGGAATGATTTAATTGGAACGAATAATAGGATGACTCGGGGAGTGACCAGGGCCTCATTTCCCAACACGAATTATTGCGTGGGTACATGCAGGAGCGTAGCTAGGGTAGCAGGGTTAGCACAAATTCGGACAACCTAGTCAAAAATCATCTTTATGCAACACGCATTCAATAACCTCCCCCCCTCACCACCTTTTGATTTTTCCAAAATCGAAACTTCCATTCACATTTCACGTTTTAGACTATCATTCTAAACAATTTTAGTTTCGTGTCATTGGTTCCACAAATCCTTGTAATGCGCTTAATTTCCACAGTTTTCATCCGATTTTGATGAGAATTTCATGGAAAGTGCTAGAAGCCCCCTATTCAGTTCTATTAATATATATGCTGGTGCTCACAAATCAACACTCACTCTGCACAAACGTAAAATCCATCAAACACAGCCTATACGTCCGATCTTGCTAAACGTCGGAGGGTAGACGGGAAAAGAATAATTGTAACCCACATCAATCTGAACACGATTGTACCATTGATAGGTATATTATATCCTGCGTGTTCGCGAATGTGATACCATTGCAACATGAATAACGTCTACACGTCCCATTCGATTTCGATAATATTTTGCTGGTGTGGGTTACACTAAGATTAGGTTCCAATAAATTTCATCACTCAGAAATTGAAATTCTCCATACCCCATGCGCAAACATAAAATTTATCAAGCGTCATTTGGTTGTGGCCTATTCGTCTGTTTTCCTACAAATTTGAAGTATTTGGAAAATGATGATGTGATTACCCCATACGAGTTTCGTCACGATTGTATCACTAGTAGGTCCTGCAAGCCTCAAATCCTTGTAACAAGCATGGCTTTCACTGTTTCTATTTTCGATCAAATGTTAGGAATTGAATGGTTCATTTTTTAAGAATATTTAATACCTTTCAACGATCTACCTATACATTCATGTTAAGGATACGAAAAAGCTAAACTGTCCACTCAACTTGACAGTCTGTTTTAAAGTTATTTCATTAATAATGGAAGGTTTTTAAGTATGAGGGATTTCTATGGTGGGTATGCAGCGTTATCCTCTCTGGCCAGGTTTGTCTAATTTAGCTTAGTTCTAATCAACAAGGAATGTGGTACCGACGCCCTTTGAGACGTTTTGAGCTATTCCAGACGCCATCCTGAGGGACCATCAACTAGCCAGAGCCGTGCGGTCTCTTCGGGACCCCTTCACTTTCTCACGGATGAGCGCGAAGGATATGCGGACCGAAGGTCTTCTTCAGGTTTTAGACATTCCCCGCAAACAGTCGGCATAGCGAACAACTAATTGCCCCGCTCAATGGAACCCATGTCAACAATCAATGACTAGTGTGGTGTTACGTACCTATATAGTTATATCTGGAGTTGTGAGTCGGAAATCTGTTTTGAAATTTAAGTTTCTCTGGGTTCCTATTTGCTATTAGTTGTTTTCCCTCTACACCAAATACAGGCCAAAAGGGAGTACACACAATGAACACAAACATTATTCCAAAGGCTCCATGTTGCGCGTGGTTTTAGAGATAAATGCCTCTAGGTTGATAGGAGTTTTACAAATTATACCCTAAGATTTAAAATTTATACTTTGTAAGGTATTGAGAAACCAACCTGATGAGAGATGAGGCAGAAGTCGTTATGCTTCAAGTATTGTTGAACATGGAATTTTCATACCTAAGGTTTCTGCATTAAAATTAGTTCTTAAGCGTTCTGGAACAGTTACTCGATTGTTAACATTTTAAAAATATACAAAGTACCTATCATTTGTCATTCCAGATGATATTACTCCTTACAATCAATATTTTAAAAGTGCATTCTATCGTCCAGAATCAAGCATCTCAAAAGAAAGGATAAGTTTGGAAAACAGCAGTAAATTCCCTAGCAACGACTCGGTTGTAAGCGGAAATCATCAGAACTTTAAATCACCTTCTACAAGGGTGATCTGTTGAAACGCTTGCATACGAGTCTGCAACGCATTGGGACATTTTCATGTGTTTACCTATGAATGGTCAACGTCATTTCTGATGGTCATAATCATCGTTGTGGCCACTTGGGACAATTTTTTTCGTGACGATTTTTTTGTTATGTGCCATATGAAAGACATGAAAATGTCAAAAATACACTTAAGATTCGAAACAAAAACTATTAAAATCCCTAAGAAATTTGCTTGTATTTTAGATCCAGTGGTCTATTGCGTTTGTCTATCATTGTCTAATAATGTGCCTCCCAAGGTTTTCGTATTCTTGAGTTCGTCTTCAATTGATAAGGAGTTTTTTTTTTTTTTTTTTTTTAAAGATATTTTCCCACAAGTACCTTAAATTTTCCAACAAATGCTTGCACACGATAAATTTAGGATTCCATTTCAAAAGATTTTTCAGGTCAGTTGTTTCCCGTAGCGTCAGAAAACGGATCAGAACTTTTATAAATATTTTATGTCTTTACAAAACTTCAGAAAAAGCCTGCCAAGTAGGGTGTGGCAGATAGCTTCCTCGTGTCCGGAATATGATTGTATAGATCATTGAAAAGCTCTAAATGATCTTAAAAATTCCACGGTGGAAAAGAGTAAATCGTGATGTAAGCAGCGTGAAACGTCATAATTGGTCAATTAAGAAACAAAAAATAATACTCGATGTAATTTAAGTTTTCCACTTGCGCAGAATGAAGTGATGATTTGAGAACAATGAAATTAATAAGGGACCATCTTCATCCGAACCCGCACATTTCCTTTCATCGAAATCGGATGAAAACCTAGGAAATTAAGGTCGTTACAAGGATTTCATATTAGCGCATGCGCAGTAGCTATTAATGATATTATAATGTTGAAATTAATATGGGATGATCGAATCGTCTTCTCCCAACTATCATCCAAATTTGAGCGAGATCAAATGACTAAGGTGTGAAAAAATGTAGAATAATGGAATTTAAGTTTGCGCATGCGTAGAGTGAAGTGATTTGGCAACAATGAAATTCATAGGGGATCATATACTGCCCGACCCGCACAATGCCTGAAAACTTCAACAAAATCGAATATAAACTGTAAAAATTAAGCTTGTAACAAGGTTTGCAGACACACAAAAACACACACACAGACACGGAACCAAAGCGGTAAACGGAACCAAAAACGTAAAATGCCAGTGGAAATTTTGATTTTGGAGACAGACATTTTTCCCCCGCGAAAGTGAAAACAATGCTTCCGCTATCTATAGGCAGACTTGGAAGCGAAATCCTATGAAAACTGAAGAAGTCATGCTTGTTACAAGGATTTCAGATTTTCGTATGTGCAGCAGCTACTAATGATAAGGTTGTGATTAAAGAGGTGTCGCTGTCTACATGGGACACCCTTTCAGAAGTGGACTTCGAATCGTGCTGTGATCTTCGTCGGCCGCATCGCACACATGCATTTGCCGAGGATGGTACGATACCCGCACCTCGTAAAACGTCGTGTCTCATATCGTTCGTCGTCCCGTATGGATCGTGTTTCAGTCACGTCCAATAAGCCGAGAGAGGAGGCAATGCGAGCGTCACATGGACGAAGGCGAAGAGTTTACTCAAAAGGCATGTTCTGTCCTTAAATTGGTTTTTTATTAATATATGAATATCATATATAATAAATGGTTTATTTAAAAAAATACAATAACTAATACATATACTTGTAAATATACAAAATAAGCAATACGGCTAGGTTAAAAAAAACCGTCCGCCGGAAGATTGGCCTTCCACTTTAATTCCACAGGTAGATAGCACGACAATTCATTACAGGAAACAATTTCACAGTATTTATAAATAAATGTAATAATATTACATATATGCAGTGGATTTGGAAAATGATGAATTAAAGACTGAAAGTTATAATGGCTATCAAGGAATTGTCTGTAATGCCAGGCTAATATGCAATACTTAACCAAACTTGACCAATCAGGGCCATTCAAAATCCAGACTGCTTGCTCTCTTGATAATGAGGAGTGCCCAAATGCGATTATACGAAACTCCGACAAAATGGGGCATTTTCTCATGATACGGGAAGTATCCTCTCTGTTATGGAGATTGCACATCGAGTACTCCTCCCGGGAGTCGGAAAGGTACGGTTTGGCATTGAGAGAGATGAGCTCAGTTCGAGCACTGAAGGCCCAACGCACAGCATTCAGGGGAATCGATGGAAAATCATGCAGGAGGCTGGTACACTTCACAATTGGATCTAGTGTTGGATCTGGCATAAAGTGAACCTTTCTGATTCCTGGGCTCTTCGTCTAATATTGGCTCTTTTCTGGCTTGTGAACCCCTGTAGAATTAATCTCACATCTTTCATCAGGAGGGAGGGGTCGAGAGAGGGAAGATTATAATCTATGATGTGCATTGTCGCTAGAGATCTCTAATTCTTAGCCCAATATATCCCAGCATTGATGACTTCTCTTGCAAGAATTTTGGGTAGCCGGCTATCAGGCATTTTCGCCACCTTCAGAATTTAATGCTGATGCAGGTGAAGAGTGTAGATAGAAATAAAATCTAGTTCAGTTTCCAAAAGTAATACCTAGGTAGTCCGGAGCACATCGCGGTAGATGAAAAATCCTCTTCAAAAATAAAAGGAGTACCCTCTCAACCTCGAGATAGTCCTGAAACCCCACACCTCTACAGAATATGCCACGATAGCTCGTACGACAGCAGTGAATATCTGCAGTTTGGCTTGGAGAGACACCACTGGACTGGCAAATGCGCTCCCCCAAATGTAGCTCAGAGTGGTCTTTGCTGCGACTGCCTTTCTCTTGAGGTGTTTTGCAAAAGACAATCTTGGAGTGAGTGTGGTACCAAGGTATACATACTCGTTCACAATATCCACCCTCACCTCCAAACGTCTAGTGTTCCCTGAAGCTGCGCCGCCCACCATTCTGAAAATTCGTCATCTTCCTGGTTTTTTATTATCTCCAACGTTTCTCCTCAGGAACTGGAGCTTCTTCAGGGATACAAAATTCTGAATATAAAACTCAAAATTGGTAAAATAAATACTTATCGTTTTCTTTTTGTGATAAAAACTCGAATTCAAAAATTCAGTCTAAGAAAATCAAATTTAACATTGTTTAAGAAAACGAATTTAAGTACAGAACAGGCTTTTTTGTAAAGTTATAATTTGAACTGTTCAAGTAACGAAACGTTACGAAGGCGAAGAGCGACATAAGGGTAAGACATAGATACCCATCCAAGTGTCCATGTTGCAATGTAGGTTCTGGGAAGCGGAGGTTTTTGTCATCTTGTGTTCCCGGTAATTTGCACAAGGTCATGCTGTGTTTGTAGTTTTATTTCATTCACCTCAAAACCGAGAAAGAAAGATGAGGATATGAGTGTTGTGTTGCTTTAATGGGATCCTCCGTTCGGGAATCCTCGGCCTGTTACGTGAAACTTGACCGAGTTCTTTTTCTTTGGGGCGGCCTGTCAATTTCTCACACATTCACCGGCAGTTATGTGAATCCTCGGGGGGAAGATGCGTTGCGGAGTCCGCGGACACGCGCGTTAACTACCACTTCTTAACTGCCACTTTTTAACTACCACTACTTAACTGCCGCAGGTTAACTATCGGTGCCCGCTCCGTCATCCCACGTTCGGACTCTACCGCGAGCGGTCTTCCTCGTGATTATGACTCTTCGAAAAGCCTTTTTATTCTGGTCTCATTGCAATATCTCATTTCACGAACCGGAAAAACGGTTTTACAGATCGTGCATGGATTTGTAAATGTGTTACCATTTTATAATAGTACTAGCTGTATACGCACGCTTCGCACGCTCCACAGTGGGCCCAAGTCCCGATTTAGTGGGACAAAGCTTATGTCATAGAATTGTCCTTCTATTAATCGTAGTTATTAGTAGGTTTATATTACAAAATTGGGAAACTAATGTTTTGCTCATGCACAAATTCATGTTGCACCCTTGGAGCCGGCCATATTGAATTCTAGTTAGTTAGTCTTCATCGTGTCTTCGTCCTCTCTGTATCATCTGTGTAACTAAAGTTCGTGTTGTCCAGTGTTAGTTGTTATCTCCTAGCACGTCCTAAATATCCGTACATAACACTAGCTGCGAGGATGGGATACAGACTAACTAACTAGAATTCAGCATGGACAGCTCGGTCTAAAATCAGTGTGCTTCTGTTCTTGGTGAAGATTCGTGATGGCTCGACTAGGAAAATCCACAATAACCTCCTAATAACTCATTAAACTCACTCAGCTCATTATGGGTGCCCATGTTGTGATCATACTCTACCAACATCATTATAGACCGTTCAAAGTTCAAAATCCTAAGTTGAATAGGAACAAAATTAGCAACAGAGCTGACTTGGCTGATTAGAGTGGTTAACCAAAATATTGGTTATGTTATCTCCTTTACCGCACCCAAAAAGACCCAATTCCGAAGCTCAAAAAGTGGAATGAGAACAAAATTAGCTCCAGAGTTAACTCAGCTGATTAGAGCGGCCGGTACCTCAAGTTATAACTATGCTCTTCCACACCTAGAAAGACCCCGTTCCAAAATCCAAATCTAATGGCAATAGGTACAAAGTTAGAGTGGTTTCTCGTGCAGCAATTATACTCAAACTACCAAGGGGGCCCCGTTCTAAATTTTAGCAACTCAAGATGAATATGAAAGAAATTAGAATGATGAGTGGTGTGTTCGTTTCTGCTGATTAGAGTGAGTCCCCATGTTGTAAATATGCAGGGTATCGGATGATTAGAAGTGGTAAAAACCGCAGTGTAGCGAAAGCTAAGTGACGTTATATAGGACTACCACATCTCCACACCGTCCACCAGTAACGTCTTCTTAGTTTCTCTATGCTGACCTTTTGTCAAAACTATTTTGAGTTTTGGGGTGAAATTTTGCAGTCTGGTGTTATAAAGCCCTATCCCTTCATCAAAAATGAGAAACTCTATCACACGAAATGTACTTTGGTAGTCTTGAAAGCGAATCATACTGTTAGCAGTGAACAATGGGAGGATGGGTACTTTATATTTGTCATGTGTAAAAATAATTATTGCAACGAAATGCAGAGAACGAAATGGATCTCAGAGGATGGTTAACTATCCGGGTTTTCTCCATCTTGAAGTCCTTGTGACCGCGTTATTCAAGGGGTTGGGCAGATGAGGGGTCAATTCCCACAGCCGGATGACTTAGTGCAATAGAAACGCAAGAAAACGTGCTTGTTATAGTTTTTTTTTCTTTTCCTGATTTTGTTCCAGAATGCAGTTCTGGGGCTTCTTTCTGATTGAGTAATCCTGACAAAACCACAAGTTGTAAACTGATAAAGAAGGTTTCAAGAGTATCAATGACATTCCTTATTGGTATTTCATGCTATCCATCACAACGTGCTTAGTTTACTGTGTGACATTTACAGAAATTTATAAATCAAAAATACCTGTTGGAGGAGGATCACGAACATCTTCCAGGTTTAACTCAACGAAATTAACGGAAGTAAATGAAAATGCTGTTTATTTCCATGAAATAAATAGTTACAACGTTAGATCGATTTCCACGGTCGACTTATGATGTAAGTAATTGTCCGTCACTAAATATGACCTAATCGATTTAGCATTGTAACTCTTAATTTCGTGAGAATAGGCAACATGTTTACATGAACATAATCTGGATTGTAGCTCCCTATACATGATACGGATTTCCATTCCCATTTATATGCATTAAACGAAGTCGGATTTTCGATGTTACAGAATTTATAACTGAAAAACGGGTTAACGGATTTGGGTTAAATTTGGCACACATTTAGTTTACAACTTGTGAGCTATATTGTCACGTGTTCACCCTTAAAAGTTGAAATTTGATAGGGAAATTGTCTGGAACATTCGGAGACGAATGGAATGACGGACTTCATCCTGATCAGCCGAGTAAGGTAAATTATCTTCCACTCATCCTAGGAAGATAACATTTGATAGGAACACTAGCTGAAACGTAGGTAAGGAAATTATTGAAATGATGGGCTTTTCCCTGATTAACTGACTGAGCTAAATTCTCTTCTGTTCTGAGATGAAATATCTGTGGAAATTTGTAGACGAATGAAATGATGGGCTCCGTCCTGATCAGCAGAGTGAGCTAAATACACTCCTGTTAACCCTAGAAAGTTGAAATGTGATAGGGAAAGGGTCATTCTCATTTCATTTGACGCTTTGGGGCGGTTGAGAACCTCAGTGACGTGAAATATGAAAGTGCTCGAAAATGAGGTTAGATCAGCAAATACTACTCATTGTACATTGCAGATTTGTGTTCCATAGATGAACAGTGAGTTTTTCATTGATGTATTTTATATGTTTTTTTTGATTAAAAAACAGGATATCCAACTCATGAGTGTTACCACCAGATTTCAAAAATTGATTTCTGTAAAATGTATGATTAGGCAAAATTGTTGTCGGGGCTCAAGTAAGTACACAAGAATCACTCTCAAACGTAATATTCAGATTTCATGGAATTCATGTTGAAGGAAGTGTAATTGAGCTTAAATCTAAGGAGGTTACCCTATTAGTGTTACCGTAATATCAGGAGTGTTACCCATCCTTTGTCACACTCCTGAGAGGTAACACTCATGAGAATTTCCGATAAAAATGGTGTCACACAGGATGGTGTAATGACAAAACTCGGGGGTGGCTACTGTTTGAAACCTGTCACCAAGCAATATGGTTGTTGATATAGGATTATTTTGTTTAAGTACCAACAACACTCGTAATTTGTGTAACACCATGATTGAAAATAAAAATACTCAACATGTTTTTAGGCTTATTTCGCTGTAAAAACTGCTGCAACTCCAAGCACTCCACTACAGTCTCACATCTTCAACTGGACAATATAACCTTCACATCTGACTGTTTCCCGCCATTTTCCATCAGCTTTCTTGATCGCAAAAATGATAACACTCCTGAGGTCCCATTGAGAAGAGATATGGGGGACTGACTGAAAAACTAGTTTTTCACGGGTTGGGAAAAATCTTAAAAATTTAAATCCTTACTCTAAATAAAGAGGAACCAACTTACTGCAGCTAGTAACCCTGGCTAGTTCTAGATTGTCATTGTTTCGTAACTACCTAACTTCTACTTAGGTGTTAGGTAGGAGGGGACAGTAACACTCATGAGTTTCCAGGATTTCAGGTTTCATTCGTCATCACTGTGTATTGGTTAAAGGGGATTTTGGGCAGTCAGTTTATTACTTCGTTGATCTCCCAACTTATACTACCTTTTTTCCCCCAAAATCACTAGTTTTGGTCAAGAATTGTGAGAATTCGTCGTCGGGCTAGTTTCACATAACAATGAATTGTTATTTTTCAAGTACCATGACTTAATAGTGAAATTGCTAGCCTTTTGCAATAGCTATTTGCTTTAATTGATTTGTTACATGATTTGCTAAAGCGGTCACTCTTGATGGAAGCTTTACCGTGCAAATCATTGGTGTTGAAGAATGACAGTACACGAGCATCTTCGGATTGGCAAGCCTTCCAGGAAGTAGGTTCATTTCACGACTCCCAAGTCTGCTATTTCCCAGACAATCGTGTTCCCGTTTACGTCCCGCGGAATCAGACAATCAGCCTTTGGGAAGGATCTAATTGCGGAGAGTGTGGTCGGAAGATATCCGCCAATCCTCATCGCCGACTGCGAATAACCAGGGGTTACTCCTCCAATCAATAAAATCGAATGTACCAATCATTTAGGAAGTCACTGAATTAGGTATGTCTCCTGACGAATTCCTCGTGAGTGGTGACATCATGGAGGCGGTTATCCATCACGACGGACCGTAATCGAGATTTTTATCAATTCATCACAGATCAAAGTTCAGAACCGGCAAAACACAGCGAAATTTGATTGAATGAGGGGTAACTTTTTTCATCGAGTTTGTACTGTAAATGAGTCATGATTTCATGAATGAAGTTTTTCCTTATCAGAGAACAATTTTGACTAGTTGATGAAGACGGAAACATTTTCTAGGTGCCCCAACTAGGTACATACATTGTCCCAGAGAGACTCCCTATCAAATTTCAACTTCCCAGATTGAACAAGAGATCTCACTTTTTCTTATTTTTTAATAATAAATAGTCTTAAACTTTATTAAATGAGTAGGAGGATGTTTGAAAATGTAAGTAGTAAGTATGGTTACCTACGTAACTACGACTTTCTTGATTTTTTCAAAATCTTTCATATTTTAGTTTTTGACAATGATGTATGCCTTGATCAGTGACCTGCACAGAAGGGTATCTAAGAAAGAACTGATGAAGCTTAGTATAATCATTAAATGCGTTTCACTTTCATTTATCTGAAATCTTCTTGAGGATATCGTAATTTTTTCAAGGAGTGCTGTAGGGATTTAATGTGCAATATTCAACAAATCGAAAAATACAGAAAAATTTCATTTGCGCCAACAATTTTTCATCGTGTTTTATGATCAATAAATTCAGATAATCAAGCCGTGTGCGTTTAAGCAATTTTTGGCAGTAGGAATTGTTGGAAAAATAAAACTTTATCAACATACTTGGTAGGTACCTATTCTAGTTGATCGCGCAACACCATGAGATTAGGGAGCCCCAAACATCTCTGATAATTTTTTTTTTTTTTTTTTTTCAATTCAATCAATTTTAATTAATTTTGTTTGAATCAATAAATTGTTTTTCTCATAAAATTGAAAGATACACGAAGTGCTCGAATTTCAAAACAATTGAACATACATATAATGGGGAACTTTCGTCTGTTGGAATTTCACACTTTTTAACCTCAATTTCAGTTTTAAAGCACTTGAAAACCACATGCTCAGCCCCATTTCTCAGCTCATAAAGACAGTTTAGTTTGACCAATCCGATTGAGACGCGGCTTAAATTCAAAAAACGGATGGGAAGATCATGCATAACGTAGTAGCGCAAGGGATCAGAGGATTTCCCCCAGGCGTGCGAGGACCGTGAATTTGAAGAGCCGCTTTACTGGTAAGATACCCCTCATATGACACTTTTTCGGAAAGATCTCGTTCACATTTTGTCTATTGAGCAAATAAAACAAAACAACGAATATTCCTCATTCGAAAAATTAAAATACTTTTGGAATAATGCTGTACGACTGAGACCTTTTGGCTTTTGCCACCAGAGGAGTAGGGGCCCCATCTGATAAATTTAAAATTTGAAGAAACTAAACTGCCTTTGGCTGGCATTGGGTGGTATATTTTGACGAGATTTTTCGCAAATCAATGGACACAAATCTTACAAAAAATTTAAAGCTGATTTCGAAAATGTGGCCGAACGTTGAAATTGGTTGAGTTTAAGAAGAGAAATATGGGGTTTTGCGAGAAAACTATTACCTACGAACATGAAACAACTTCTTCTACCCTCTTCACCTGAACAAGACTTTTTATTACATTTCAGCATAAATTTCATCTAGAATTTCCAAAATTCTTTTAGAAAGGCTGTCAAGTTTCTAATGTTTGAAGAAATTGGAATATTTCAAAGTAGTTCATGTATTGACTCGTGGTATGGTCTTTGGATGGCGTTTTTCGAGATCAACGATGTTTTTCTTTTGAAAAATTCAACTTTGATTTCGAAAATATGATCAAGAGTTGTAGTTAAATCATTCAAATATGGGATTTCAAGGGAATACTGTTTTCTAGGGGAAAAAATAAATCTGGACTGAGATAGAAAATTTTGCTTAATATCGTTGTTTTACTCCATTTTTTTTGTTTGATTTGAGTAAATAAAACTTCACACATCCGGTTCCGCTCTGCATATTTTTGTTGATAATCAGTTAGTTTGCAGAGCTGAAAACATGATAAAAAAAGAAATTTATCCTCAATTGACTCTTTCAGCTCAATTTTCGGTCCATAATGGGTGTAGTGAGAGGCTAGTCTCGAATTGCCAAGCCTTCAAAAAACCGACTAGCCACTACTGCTATGAACGAGACGAGTGGAGATAAATAACAAAGTAGAACTTCGGCCCCCTATCGGCCCTCTACCGGTCTAACCCTGTAGGCTCAAACTTAATTTTCTTTGCATATCCTGGGAGGGCCATGCCCCCTGAGTCGCCTGATGCCAGTATATCGATTCTTTATAAGCTAAACGAGAGGTTAAAATGCACGTTTTCGGACTTTTTTTTCTCGTCCCACATGATTATTTGGCCACCCACTTCTACCAGTTCTCCTCAGCTAATTTAGATGAAATTTGAAACGTAGGGTACATAGGACCTGACGAAGTGCTTTTTGGGGTTTCGGAGCCACTACAACCAAGTGGTGGGAGTTGTAAGGAAGGGGATAAATATGAAATTCTCTCCCTTTCATCATAGGAAGTTGAAATTTGATAGTAAGACTCTGGGAAATCAAGAAATGAACAAACTCTGGGGCCCTTTCCTGATCAGCTGAGTGCATTAAATTCTCTCCTTTCACCCTAGGAAATTTAAATTTGACAGGGAGCTTCTCTCGTACAACAAATTTGAATGAAATGACTGACTCCATCCTGAGCAGCCTCTATATTCCAACCTTTTCCTCCTATACCACGGGAAATGTTTGATATTCCCCCAAAACAACGTTGGGAGTACAAAAGATGCCAAGCCACAAAATTCATGATATCATCCAATGTGGGCCATGCCAATAGTGGGATCTTCTATTACTGTACATTCACTCTTTTCGACTCCATTTGGGAGTAAGGCACTTCTTCAATGGCTCGGCCAATTTCCGCCAATTACACAACAAACACCATTGCTGTTCTCCAAATGTGTAGGGACATGTATCATTCAAACGGACTTCCCTGATTTTTGTTTCATTTCTAAATAAAGACCATGACCCACGTCCACTGCATTTCCTACTATTTTTATTTATTTATTTATTACCTTCATCATACATTACAAAATTTAAAACATTTTAATATATATATTCACAAAATAGAAATATTAATATGTATCGTTCTATACGCAGGTAATTTACAAAAGTCTTGCTTGTGACGACATACATGAGCCAGTTTCCAACTCCTGATTACATATATACGTGCTTAAAATCGAGGTTCCTCTAATACAATTACACAAAATTTTGTAACGATATTCTTATTTGTAAATTATTTCATGATATATGAACGTGTAAATCATAACAATCTGTTACCTTTACCGTACCTAATCATAATTTGTGAAGTGCGTACTTTAGGTATCTTGATTCATCACTAAAAACAATCATGTTTTTCATTTTTAATAGATATCCTTTGAAAATATGAAATAGTTTATACATCGAAGAGTTGTTTTTATTGACAAATAAAGGGTGAAAATACTTAAAAAAAAAACAATTTTAAACAACTATTATTCTATACATAGGGCTACGTCCAGAGAAAGTTTTTTATTTTTATTTTGGGAAGTTCCATTCTATAAGGTTTTTTCTCGAGTATCTCATTTTTGCGTTGAAGTCTTTTTTGTTTTTTAATAAATATTTACCTATATTAAAGTTATATAATTGTTGTACGCTCACAATTTTAAGTTCTTTAAATAACTCAAGTGTGGAGTACCTTCTATGCTAGTAAAATCCTATTTTCAATAATCTTTTCTGTAGGACAAAGAGCGGTTCCAAGACATATTTGAAGGTACCACCCCAAATGGTAACGCCAAACTGTATAAGCGATTGTCCCATAGCATAGTACACAACTCTTTTAATATGTTCTCCTAGGAATTTTATCTTGTTCATAATGAATGCCACTTTTCGAAGCTTACTGGTGATACATTTTACATGCTCGTCCCATTTTAGCCTATAGTCCAGAATATCTCCCAAATATCCCACAGACCTTACCACAATCAGTTTATCACAGACCTTACCACATTCAGTTTATCACAGACGCAAGGGATTTTATTCTGAATACAGTTACCTGAATGCATGTAAACTTTCAAATCAGTTTGCCATTTTTTCTCCCTTATAACCGCAGGTAGGATATTAGATTTATCAACATTCAAATTAAGTTTATTCAAATACATCCACTGTTTAATGTTAGCAAGATCTGACTCAAGTTTGCTTGCTGCTTCGTCCCAGGTTGAGCCATAAGTAGTTAGAGCAATATCGTCAATAAAGTATATGTCATCCAATAGATCTACGTTGACAACATCATTCATAAGCTTGGACCCAAAGCTGTACCCTGCGCAATGCCTTAGTCCCCCATGCTTAATGTGTCGCTCCAAATATTATTGTCTAAGGCGACTACTTGACTTCTATAGCTGAGATAGCTCCTAAACCAATCATGGACTGTCCCTCTAATTCCCATGCTGTGCATTTTTTTTTTTTTTTTTTTTTTTTTTTTTTTTTTTTTTTTTTTTTTTTTTTTTAAAGTAAGTTAGCGCTATTGCAGAGCTTTAACTTTAACACGAGACCAGTACCAATAGAAGTATGTAAGGCTGTTTCATCCCTTTCTAATCCCAATCTGTGAAACTTCTTCCATTCCATTGTGAGTGTCATTCAGTTGAAATGACATTTGCGTTACGTACACGTCTTACTAATGCAGTACTAAATAAGAAGAGCACTGTACCACATTGAAGGGTTCACATCCCCATTTAATATATGAATGATATATTATTATTCAATAATAGGAATGTATTTTCAGTCTCAGTGAGATGTGTGAATCCACCACCACACTTACCCGTACGGTTGTGCGATAAGCGAAAATCGACCAAGCAGTTGAAGATGCGCCTCACTCCCAAATGCAATCAAAAAGAGTGAGAGAATGAATGCGCTATAGTATTGGCTTGGTCTAAATTGGATGATATCATTCATTTTGCGGCTTGGCATCAAGTGGCTATTGATTCAATAGTACCACCATAATCCTCAAAAATAAAAAAATGCAGTAGATAATGGAAGTGGGTAAGTTCTCGTGCATGGCGCATGCAACAGGAAGACTCTGTTGCACTGCCCGACTCCCACGCTCCCACAGCTGTTTGTCACTCGGAGGATGTCCCAGTAATTGACTCACGCATCTTCTTCAGAAGGATTTCTCTCTTGCTCAAGGCTTCGTGGGTTTTCGCAGGGTCCCTAGTTGTAACGGGATTACGACCGCTTAATCCTCAAAATGGCAAATCGTCTCGTGATCTCCTCATTAAATTTCGGGAGAATGTGCGCGTTGAGCCGCGTACGCATTTTTAACACACCTCCTTGTAGTTCCTCCGAACCAATCAAATCCGATGTTCGTTGCGACAAAACTTCAAAGGAATTAAGGTTCAGAAGAGTGATACAGTGCCGATCTTCTTGTTGACGTTTTTCCCGGACGTATCAAAGGAACGTTGGTACCATAGACCTACGAACTTCAGAGCATTGAACACTATCGTTCGCTACGTGAAAGGTTTTGTGGGAACAGTGATTTGGGCACTTCCTATCATTCATTTACTGTTAGTTCAATTTATTGCTTTAGAGGCTTCGACTGTTCCTAGTAAGATCACAATTATTATTAAAAGTGTTGATTTTTTCGTATTACCTATTTTTGCTTTCACACTACCGAAGGTAGGGAAGCTTTGTGCTTGTGCTAGAAATCGAAAAAATTGTTGTCCTTGTTGATCAATTTTTGGTTCCGTCTCTATACGTCTGATGTCTGTCTGTCTATGGTAAATCCGCCCCTAAATTATACTATTTTAGTACAGTTTTGATGAAATTGTCAGGGATTATGCGGGTTAGCTCCTAGACGGCCCCCTATAACTTTCATTGCCGTCAGATCAACAGTAGCCTGTACGCATGCGAAACGTGAATATCTTATAACGTCAATTTCTCATCATTTATGGGTTCGATTTCATTCAAAATCGGGAGATAGTTGGGTATATGTGCCAGAAAGATGCCCTTTGAATTACATTGAGATTATTGGACTAATAACGCCCAATAGTAAATACGCCCCTGAACCCCCTGGATCAATTCCAATAGGTCGTCCCTCTATTGTCAAAGCCTAGCTGCAGAGGGACGTCCTAAAAACAAGTGTGTTTTCGAGGAAAGTTCTCTCTTGATCTTTCGAGGAAAACCGCTACGCCAAAGTCATTTCGCGTCCCACAACTACACAAAATTGGCAGTGCGCATTGTGGTCCAGGAGGGGGTAGCATTGGCCATTTTGGAGAAGTCAGATTCGATGGGGACCATCTTCAAAAGCTCCAGGACTACAAATTCCTCTACACACATCAACGGAGAGGGCGAGGATTAGTAAAGCATAACGCAAACATAAATTTGTCTTTTGAGATTCGAGCTGACATTTTTTCTCAAACCGGCGTGAAGTGGGAGGTTCTGGGAACTATTCCGGGTTATACCCGTCGGGATCGGAGCGTCATTGTTCCACGGAGAAGTTATGTCACCAGGTTCGTCAGGGGAAAATAGCAGACGGCACATCCATCTGCTGGACCCCTGTGGGAACTAACAACCTCCTACAGACTTTGTCGGGTTGAGGATGAGGGCTCCAGTTATGACGACCATATCCCGTCCTTAATACCCAGTTCTGAGGAGGGAAAAATATCATGAGGTTGTTGTGGGCAATTCGAAAAAGCATTTACCACTTACTGCTGTGTAGGTTCATTCCAGAAAACATTCTTTATTATTTTTACAATTTAATTTCGCAGAGAATTAAAAGCAAATTGCTGATTCCTATGATTTTTTTTACATTCGAACAACCTGAATGTAATGCGGCGAGGGAACAACTCACATATATTATGCGGCGAGGGTCGTAAAAGCAGTAGACTGACGTTCGGTATCAGCAATTTTCTAGTTTTATTTGGGAAATCTCAAATAGTGCTTATTTGAACTAAATAAATCAGGAATGTTGCCAATTAAACAAAGCCTTGAGCAAGATAATTACGTATCCAACTTCATTCAGTATAAACTGACAATCAACAAAGCACAACTATCTGAATGAGTTAATCAAATGTAAACTGAAAATTGCTAACTTTTTTTTTTTTTTTTCATTTAAACCATTTTGTATCCTTTTATTGAAAAACATTTGAAAACTTTAGCCCTAAATTCCATTTTTTGGGATTGTTTGAATGTGACGTCCAAATTTCAGGGCCATCGTCACAAGAAATATGATTTTTGGGGGTACTCTATGGTACGCCCCCCATTGTCTTAGAAGCACATTTCTTGCAAAAATTCAATTTTTTCCGTGTTTAGGTTGGTTTTTGGTGGTCTTGATAGAACACCCGATTTTTTAGCCAAATTTTTGTTTAATTCGGTCCCGTAGTTTATGAGGAAAGTGACGGACGTCGAGCGGACAGATGGTCTATATTTTATGTTAGCCTAGTATTTAAAAAGCATTCATTTATTTTTCAGCAAGTTGTTTGTAATTGCCTACCTTTGTTAATAAAAAATAATCGATATATCGATACCTTTTACGATATATCGAATTACTAAAACGATATAATTTTGAAATATCTATATTTTTAAACAATACAATATTTGTTACTCTTTGCTAACAATTACATAATATTTTTTACAACTTTTATTACATAAATTAATTTACTTTATAATCTAGAGAGACACTATAATGAATCTAGTTAACGAATCGGTCGTGTGAGCACTCCCAAACTATCCACGAACAAATCCACATCCAGTCTGTTTGCCGTCCTCAATAATTTGGAGTTTTACACTTGGAAACGAGGGCAAGAGAGAGATTTAGTTCCCCCTCCCTTCCAGCTATCTCTCACTCCTGTGTTATATAATATTGAGAACGTATACCATCGGCCACACTGCTATGTCCAACGAATAATTCATGAATAGTTAGGTAGTTTGACGGTAATGATTGTCGGAACACGGGTGTTTATGAGGGCGGATTGACTGAGCGTGCGATCCAGGGAGTGCGAAGTTGGTCCCCATCCCGTGCAAACAATGCCGAAGAAAAGGAAAGAAAAGCGAAAGAAGAAGAAAAAATTGAATAAGAAAAACAGGATTCGCTTCTTCCTGCTGTTTCGCAGCGTTAAAAGTATTCGGCGATAAGGGGGAGAAGAAGTGCGCGGGAACTGAGTGTTTGGGAGGGTTTACTCTACTTCGCACGGCTTCCGCACTAGCGGCGGAAAGAAATCCCGTGCCGCGTCGGTCCTTCTGTGAAGGGGACTTACATTAACCTTCTTCCCATTGAGATCTACAGGGAACCAGATAGCAAGTAGGTCAAACTAACAAGAGAATTGACGATAGGTGCCAATAGCTACGAATATTAATCCCTTAAGTGGCGTAGTTTGAGCCCCTTAAATCTTCCGTTTACCTAACGGTAGACTTAGAAGCAAAATTACTCGGGATGGGAAGATAAATTATTCAAATCGTCGTAATAAAGTGTTTTCCAAAGAATGGTTAATTTTGCAGAATCTCAAGAAATAAACACTCGAACAATCTTCCTCTTCTGGAACGTAGATCATCAGCCTGTGAATTTATTGACCTTTTATCCCAAGTTAGATACCTGTTATTATTCTGTCGTCACTGAGTAGCTTAAATTCTTTAACGCCTAACCGTGACCAGCTGGTACGATATTTACTACTTGAATAATTCGTTGCCCATGACATTTAGTAGGTACTACTAAACTACCAATTTGTGAGAATCGTTAAGAAACTGCGATTTATTCTCTCTTCGGCACTGTTGGTGGTGTTTGCTACCGCATTGCGGTCAAGAGATTCCTACGGGTGGGATAGTGAGGAGCTGTTGTTTTTCGTTGAAACCGGGCCGTAAAAGTATTATAAGCATCGTCGTCTCGGAGTGTTTTACAACCCGAATGAAGAATTTCTGAACTCACGATGACTGAGGCAGTCGGCCAATTATGTGCATCAATGATGAGCCACAGCAATCTGCAACTCGTGTAGGTGGTAAATGAGGTTTGCGAAACTGCTCAGGTTACTAGATCAAGTCGTAGCGGGAGTCCAAAAAAAATTCTTGTGGCGCAATGCTTTCATGAATTATTGAAATTACTGAACAATCATTGCAGCTAGTTGTGAGCAAGTAATGGTACATAAATGATGGTGAGTAAATGATACAATCAACTTCACATCATTGGCGATTTGATAATAAATATTGGCGAATGGTGTAGGCACCCATCTGTAAAGGAGCACATGGTTTTTCATCATCCAAAAGACGCAAAATGGATGAGGGTAAGTTATGAAACTGCCTGATGTTTGGACTTGAAAATTTTCCAACACAACACCAAAATATAGACTGAAATTCAAAACCTCTGTATGATTCAGAGATATGTATGTATGTGATCTGTCAAGTTAGTTGTGGCGAATAGCTTCCTTGGCTTTATAACTTCACTGTAAAGAAAGCATGAATGTTTCAATAGAGAGAAATTAGAATATGCTCAGTTATGAAATTTGATGCAGGGGCATAACATGAAGAAATGGAGAGAAATGATTTTAAACAGGAAATCAGGAAAATATAGTTCAATGAACATGAAAACTTCCCATCAGCACAATATAGACTAAAACTCAAAGCATCTTCATGATTCAGAGAAATTTAAGCATGTACCCATTCAGAGCCCCCCCGCCCACTAAAATCGTTATTTATGGATAAAACTTTTTTTTTTTTTTTTTTTTTTTTTTTTTTTTTTAAATTTTTTTTTTGTTTTTTTTTGCACATTGCGCAAACGTGCGCAATTAATTTGTTACCTGTAAAAATGAGCAATCCCACTCTAAAAGTGCAAAAATTGTGAAATACTGAGTTTTGAAGATATTCAATTGCCACTTGTAATACAAGATTTTGGGGTATTTTTTCGCGCTGAACCTCGTAATTATGTTCATTTATTGATATTTGCAACATTAACTTGGGAAAACACCAAAATAACTACATTTTAGTAAGCTTGTGCTGAGTGGAAATTAGTAGGAAAAGTGCAATTTCGGTCGAGTTTTCGGAGCCATCCCGAGTAGGTGTCGCAAATTTATACATATATTTAACTATTATTGCCGGGTTTTTTTTTTTTTTTTTTTTTTTTTTTTTTTTTATTTTTTTTTTTTTCTAACAATTTATTTTTAAAAGACATCTGTGCAAAAAACCAAATTTTTTTTTTTTTCAATGCTTGCTTTTCTTAATAAAGGATTTTTAATTCTAATCCTAAGGGGAGTTATCGTCTGGAACGACACATACATAGGTAAATGTCTAAATGAAGATGAGTGTGTTTGAAGTATTATGTCGGCCGTGTGGTGTTCGTACTTGGATATTGTTGGGTCCAGAAGAGCTTTAAGCTTCGGATTGTGGCAACCTTGATGACCGAAAGCTTTAGAATGCTACAAAACTGATCCCCATTAAGAAAATTTTGGAAGTTTTCGTTTAAATTATTTTTGAGCTATTACAATGGCTTCATTTTCTTCAGATTATCGCTAATTAAAAAGTTCCATTCATAGAACATGATCGTAAGAGCGAATTTTCATAAATTAACGAAGGTACTATGCTACTTTGCATATTTTTGAAAACGAAGGACTTTGAGTGAAAAGAAATTGTTAACTTCCAATTTTATGGCAAAAAACTCTTTCTAAATAATATTCTGCAATTCAAATAAGATTTTGGATTTCAATATTTGTAATACAAACGTAATAAGAAGCTAGACTAAGCTAGACTAAGAGCAAGATATTCTTGTTTATATATTTTAGATCCATGAGGAGCCGAAAGTACTTGGATGTAATGGATGTCAATAAAACTGTAATAAGTTCCGCTTATCCCAAGACTCGTTCTCTAAAAAAACCCCTATATAAAGCGTAAAACTCTGGGATTTATTTTTGAAATTCTTAAAACGGATTTCAATAAAGAAAATTGTTAATTTAAAATGTTTCGAGCCATTGCAATAGCTTCATTTTCTACGTAAATTCCCAGTTTGTTGAAATGCGTTCAAACGAGGGTCGCAAAAGGCAAGCAAAAAATAATATCCAGGGGGGCCTGAACACCACAGAAAACACCTATTCTTATATACCTGGCTATTTCAAACGAAGTGGCGAGCTGTTGTTCTAAATTGCCGAAGAACGGCTGCCGCGACATCAGATGCATTGAGGTAGGTTGAGGTGGGAATGACATTCTACGACCGCCTCTGGCACTGATTCGCCGCACTCCGGTCGTTGACGCTAAGAAACCGCTTGGAGCTGTAAACTCGATTAGGAGCTCGTCATCTTTTCGAAGCGACTTAGCCGACGTCCAAAGTATGCTTTCCTCATTCCGAAGAATCCTCCACCTCATCCTGGGAACCGGAATCGTTTTTGTTTTCCTTCTCACTGAATGAAAGTGAAAATTGTTTACACGCAGAGTGACTAAGGCTGGGTTGCTCATGCAGACATCTCTAGGTTGAAAGGTGAGGCATCCATCATCATCATCATCAACCAATGGGGAATCAGACTCCATGATTTAATGTTAACAAGGTCAAGAGTATTCCAAATAATCCAGTAAGGCCAAAATATTCTTGGTAAGAAGATTACTTGGAGGTTGGTAGTGCCAAAGAGTAACCAACCACCTACTTGGGAAAATGTACTGCCTACAGCGCCTCGTGTCAGGACCCCAGTCGTTCTCAAAATCTTAAGTTGTTTAGTCATTTTAGTATTTTTCAATCAAGTGTTTTCATTTGAATTTAGCAATTCCCTACTCTCTGTCTTGTCTTAATTATATATATTAAACAGCGCAAACTTCAGGGATCGTTTCAGAATGCCTCAAAACGGATTTCAATAAAACAAATTTTTAAAATTTTTATTTTAAAAATTTCTAAGCCATTGGAATAGTTTCATTTTCTACGAAAAGTCGCTAAAGTAAGAAAGAGGAGGTAAGAGAGGAGGTAAGAAGAAATTACAATTCGAAAAATATTTATTAAAATGTACGTAAGTACTAATCATGTTTTACCACTAGGTTGTGCGCTCGAAAATTAAGCGCTAGTTGCCATGACGACATAAATCTATTGATTTATTAGCCTCCCAATAGACCTAGAAGGCTGAAATTTGGTATGGAGCGAGTCTGCTGTGCGCGATTGACAAAATAAGGATCCTCTTACATGACAACTTGAGAAAACATGATAGGTAGGTACATGATTTGTATTAACATTGGTTTTAACTGAAAATCGACTACTTTCAAATATTATGTATATATGAAAGTAGGTACCTATGTATTTTAAACAAATTTGAAGCCGTCTTCGTTTTTTAAGAGAATTTTCTGGAAGTGAATAGGTTCACGTCACGACGTGTGTTTCCGCATTTTCTTACACATCATATTAAAAAAAACTAACCGTGAAGAAAACAAATTGTTACTCAAAGGTTTATTATTTCTCAAATGTTTTGAAAAATTCCTTCATTGAGGCATTCTGAAACGATTCCTGAAGTTTGCGCTTTTTCATTTCTATAAGTAAGTATGTTGTATATGTAAGTATAAGTATTGTAAGTATTGTTGTATGTATTGAGTAAGTATGTTGTATATGTTGTATACGTAAGTATGTTATTCAAGACGATAATTCTCCTTAGGATTGAGATAAAAATACCGTTCTTAAGCGCCAAAAAATCAGGCTTCCCAAAAAAAAAGGATGAGTTCGCTGGCCAGCACTTTTTGAGCACATTAAAGTGGCCAAATTTTATATAATGTGCTAAAAAAAGTTAAAACTCCTGCAGATTGAAAGCCACCAGCTGGCGTAAACGTCCACCCTATTCTATCTCATCAGACTTGCTGGTTTGATCTGTGGATTAAGCATTCTGCAGCATCCCACTTTTCTTCCTTATACTTCGCAAGTATTTGCTCAGCGTCCCGCCCTAAACTCTTGTTATCCATACATGGCAGATTGTTTGCAATGCCGTACTATTCGCTGAGTGTTCCCAATATTTCGCCCATGATGGATTTTTCTCATCAGTACCTTCGCCACTATTTTAGGCAGCCTTTGGTCTCTAGCCTTAGGTAGTGTCTGGCATTCTAACTATTCTCTCGAGTAGTTCCAAAGTATGAACTGATATTGGATCTAGTTCCGACTCGAAAGGCAGAATTTAGTTTGGAGCGAAGTTTGGCCAACGGAAAAGGTTACAAATGAATGCATTCTGGATATTTCCTGCTAAATTTAAATACTGAAATCCTCAGCATTGAGCTGCATACGCCAGAATAGTCCTCATTGCTGCATGAAAACTTGGAAATTCGTGTTTATAAGTACTTAGAACTACTACTACTAGGAAACATATGAACTACATAAATAATGAATAATTTCCCCTCAAAATGCTCTGAAGCAGGTTTCACATTTTAGATCTTATCGACAACTAGGAATAGGTGTTGGAAAAGTTGCGCCGGTAACGGAGGTGAGCACAACTAAAGTAAACACCGGAATCCCATTTTCGAAAGATCGTTGTTCTGTTCCGATTAGCTTCGAGGAAAGCACCGCGTGACAGCTCATAAAGTTTCCCTCCGTCAGAGAAAAAGTCGGAAGCTATATCCAAGATAGCTAACCTTTACTTTACCGTCTTGCCGCAAAATCGAGTTCAGAAAAAAACAATGAAAACCATAGTCCGGCAAGACGTGAGATAGCATCCGTCAGCGGCATTTCAGAAACAAAAGTCTACCTTCCTACTCCTACACGTTCCCTCATCGACAATCGTGAAATCGCTTGAAGTTTCTTCGGGATTCTCAGTTTGTTGCAAATCAATTAAACTAAACCTTGGAACACTCGTGCGTGCTCTCGTGCCATTCAATAATGTTAATAAGCTTTGTAAGCTTATTGTTGAACTTGTTGTGGTTGTTATTGTTAAGCCTTCTGTCCTTAAATTGATTTTTGGTTTATTATTTTCAATAATAAGCCTTTGTGATCGTATAGCAAAAATTTGTATACCCCCCTCAAACTTTGTCATTTTACGTTTCAAAGTGCGTAGAATCCAAATTTGCCATGTCCGTCCGCCGTTCGCCGTCCGCCGTGCTTAAAAAATCCATTCTTTCGCACGTAGACTCCACTTGGGGTCTAGTTGGTCCTAACTTCTCGCCAGCTCGATCGCTCCATACCCATGGGTGCTATGAGCCAAAAATAGGTGAAAAAGTGTCTTTTTCGAGGCTTTGAGTGTTAGACTGACGTACGCGCGCACGCCTGGCACGCTTTTTTAAACATCTTTACTGTGAACCGTAAAATTGCGTGGTTTTGGAATTGTAAAAGTGTGAACCCTTCTCGGAGGCACAGTGCGCCAAGTTCTGATCCTAAATTACATACGGGGTTAAATAATTGTAGACCAATGAGCTGCGTAGAAGAAATACAGAAATAATAAACCATTGTGTAACAATTTGCAGCGTTTTTTAAATTTATTTTTATTTATTAAACTCCAACGTTTCTCCCCAGAAACTGGGGCTTCTTCAGGGAGATTAATATTCAAAAGTATCTACTTACTATCAGACTATCTACTTACTTGTAGTTTTCTATTTTTGTTAAAAATCTAATTCAAAGTTATGAGTTTATTTGAAGATTTTCGAAAAACTCATAACTTCAAATTCGACCTTTAACAAAAAAAGAAAACTGTAATTAAGTAGATATTTTACACTTTTGAATATTAATCTTCCTGAAGAAGCTCCAGTTCCCGAGGAGAAACGTTGGAGTTTAATAAAATAAAAAACCAATTAAGGACAGAAGGCCTTTTTATAAAGCTTGTTATAATCAGAACTGTCCGAATAAAGAAACGTTATAAATAGTATTAATAGAGAGTTTTTGGCGACTTCAACTCAACGTCACCCGTTACCGTAGTCTTGAGGGAGCAAACGAAGATGCTAACCCAAAAGGAGCCGGGAGAACGGTTGCCTTAATTTTGATGTCACGTTAACGGTGGTTGGGTAACGCGATATTTTTTCCCAGCTATCTTGTTGTCTAATCGAATTCTTTATTTCGATGTGAAATGCCAATTTTCAATCCTAAATTAGAATTTCATGTTAGTCTCAGTACAAATACGGGCTAATTTATCATTTTTTGTTTTCAATTCGTAAACAAGGCATGGATTTAACGCAAAGATAGTAAGCCTCAAGTGGGAAACACCTCGATTTAGCTGCACTTTTAGGTCTTTAGTCGTTACAAACTTCATGTTTTTGGGTTTTCGGTTGGGTAATATATCAAGAAGTATGAAAAAGTATACATCTCTATAACAATGAACCAGGATTTTACCTGATAAGCATCAGTGGAGGCAGCACTTCACGCAATGTTCACGAGAAAACAGCTGAGATCAGGCTAACTAAGAACAATACTGCGAAGAAGTAGTGTCTTACAACTCAGGTTCCTCTTTTAAAATATGTGAAATTATAATAAAAACAAAGCTCTAATCGACCAAATAGAGCCTGTGCGCAAAAGAACGGATTTTTTCCGATCGAGTTGAAGGCTAGTAAAGCGCGACGGCGGAGGCGGACTTCAGATGGCATAATGACAGAGTCAGAAAGACGTATGGGCTATGGGGTAGATATTTGCTTCCAAAATAACCATGGTTTAACTTGTCCGTACAACCAGAATTCCCCATTCCCATGGTCTGCTCAAAATTATATACCAATCACAAAATTATGTACCAATCACAGGTACCTTTTTTTGTCCACAACACGATCGTAAGATGTCTTAATTCAGCGAGACCCAAGCCTTTAACGAACGTTACCCACGCTTTCATTTTATATTTTTCAATTAAATTTGATTCCATTCTAACAAATTTGGTACCATCCACACTCTTCTACGTTGAGTAGTTTTCTTTCTATGATTTTTCAAAGTTTGCACTGGTGACGTCGCACTGGTAGGCAGGGGGTTCCGCACAGGCGGGAGAAGAGCTTTGTCACCAGTGTGAAAACTTTGAAAAATCATAGAATGAAAACTACTCATCGTAGGAGAGTGCGGTTGATGCCAAACTTCTTAGGATGGAATCTTCTTCCATTTAAAAATAGTTAAAATACCGTTTTCACACCCATGGGTAACGCTAAATACCATTGCAATCGCAATGCCAAGCTTTCAATAAACCATTACCACGGGACGCGCCGAGATTTGTAACAAAGTAGAACTCCGGCCCAACATAGGCCTCCTCCCGGCCTCACCCTGTAGGCTCAAACTTAATTTTCATTGCATATCCCGGGAGGGGTATGCCCCGTGAGTCGCTTGATACTAACAATGCAATGGTAGATCGACTTCTATATAACGTTAAACGAGGCGTCAAAATGCATGTTTTCGGACTTTCTTCTTTTTTTTTCTCGTCTCACCTCGTTATAGCGAATTTTCGTAAGAAATTAAGCTATTGCAAGGCTCCAAAAATTTTAAAATAAAAATGTTTGAAAAATTTCTCCAATGAAACCCGTTTTGAGACATTCTGAAACAAATCTATATATATATATATATATATATATATATATATATATATATATATATATATATATATATATATATATATATATATATATATATATATATATATAGTTTTCCAGACGATTCAGACAGATTCCGGACGATAAAACTCCTTAGGATTAACTGTTTATTTACACCCGAAATGCTCAAATTTCAAAACAATGTAACGTTATGAGATAATTTACGAAAATTCGCTCGATACGATCATGCGCCTTTTCCATTCGCCTCCGATCAAAAGATATCATTAATACTGCTTCTTTGTTGAAAACTACCCAAAATTATCAGTTTAAACAGATTTAGAATTTTCAAATGGGCATTTGAAAATATGAACACGAAACGACCGAACGGTAGCACGTATATTCTATGCCACAATCATTGCTTATAATCAATAAAGAATGTATTCAACTACCAAGAGAGCACCCTACAGAATGTTTGATAGTTCTGATGCGCTGCCCCAGGATATTGGACGAGAGATGCATTTCTGTGCATAGAAGATTGAACTGGTAATGTCAGTTTGGGTTTGTAAAACGGTTGGTAATCATCCCGGGCTCTGGACTTCTGGAATAACCTCTGTGGAATTGCAGCTACTTAATGAAGGAATTCCCGTTCTCAGGTAGAATAGCTAAATCGGGTACTTGATGCCCCTCAGTGCAGAATCACGAATCTCAAGCCGAATCGCGTTCGATGGCCGAAGAAGATGCAATACAGATCAACAAGAGTAAAAGTGAAGCTAAAGAAGGAGGAGGCGATCACGATCGTTAGTTCATTCAGTTCAATATCATATAGGGGCAGTGGGGCGTCCTACGGAGTAGCTACTCCGCTAACGCGAGCCTCCCCCGCACTTTCACTAGTACCATTTTAGCGTATTTTCTTTAAAAAACAAAAAGTCTGCAATTGAGTTGGCAGTATAGGTTCCTCACATATTGTAACATGGAAGAACAAAGCATGAAATTATAAGTTTAGAAACAGTTGCAAGACAACGGATCAACCCTAATAATAACTGAAGAGTAATTTCACAACATTTACCCCTCTCCATTAGTTTGTCAGATAGTCACTGAAGTAGCCTGGAGGTTTCCGGACTCGAGATGAATAGCGAGGTGGTGTCCGTGGGGCTCATTGTTGATCTCACTTGCTAGTGACGATTGGCTCCCATCAACGTATTCAACTGAAGGGGTAGTTGAGCTCGTCTCTGGGGAAGATGTTGTTGAGGGTGTTCCTAAAGGTGGGCGACGAGATATAGGATCTTTGATAGCTATAGATAGGAGCCGCTGCGCGGCTATGGCGAGCGATGATCAAAAGTCACCACCATTGCTGGATTGCACGGTGGTACGATTTGAGTTTTCCAGAGTAACCATTACTTTAATAATAAAATCGCTTTGTCTATAGACCTATTGAACCTTCATGAGGTTCATTGATTCAATCATCCGTGTCGACACGCACTCACTCGGTCTTTAGGGGGTTTGAATGATGATTGGATAAGGTCGAGAAGTAAGAAGGAAAAACAATTAGGAGCTTCACGGCTAATCGGATCTCAACAAGCCGTGAGGTCAGACGCAAGATGGAATGGAGGTGAGGTCGCCAGCGATCCGAACCAAATACCCAGTCATTTCATTGAACCGTATCATTGGCATCTCATCTCGCCGGGTTAACTGGATCAAGATGAATCTTTCTAAACCTTCGATGCTATGAGTAAGCACAAATTATGAGTTCCTGGAGCCTTTGTGAGCGCTATGCCGTCTCTGCTCGAGACAAGTTGTGCAGTGCAATAGAGGGGGATTAACAGGAGTTGATGAGAGTACGCTCGAGTTCAAAGAGCATTCAGCACAAAGTATATAAGGGATAGCAATTATTATATTGTCGGTTATTCTTCAATCTTCTGAATCACGTGATGTTTATTTAGTGAATACAATAGAAAATGCATATCAGATAGATAATTCATCAGTGGAACCTGGATAATTCGAACTTCTTTAATTCGAAATCTTCTTTAATCCTAATATTTCTCTTGGTCCCTAGCATTTTGTATTTAAACTATGCTAAAAAATTCGAATTTTATTTTGGATAAATCGAATTTTTGGCGTGCTAATTAGGGTATAAATTTTAAGCTGCGACTCAAAATAATTGTAAATTTATCGGGAAATACGTTTTAGTAACGATATTCGGCAAAAGGTTGCGTTAGACCAAATGCATGTAAGTCAGTGCCATTGTACAGTCTGGTAACTCCCCTTCCCCTCCCGCCACCCATCGTCCCAAAACAACAAAACTAAGCCACGTTACAGGTCCAAGCCACGTTTGAAAGCCGAATTAGTGTAAGTGATTCATACTTCAACTCTTTGAATGCGTTGGAATCATTTATAATGGCCGAGAAACTTAATTCAATGAAACAGGCCAAAATATCATCCTTTTTTGAAAAACAATAGATTGTTTTTTTTTTTTATGGTTTCAGTTAAATACAGTACCATTCTAGGTGTCTTTATATTTATTGTTCAATATTCTGTTGGTCAATACAGTATTCAATGTTACTGTATGTACTTTACTTCGTACTGTAGTTTGTTAAAATATAATTTATTTAAAACTTCTTTAATTCGAATTTTTGATTAATTCGAAGTTTTTGACTGGTCCCTTGAGGTTCGAATTATCCAAGTTTCACTGTATTATCCAACTAAAAACCATATGCGTATAAATTATTTTGCTGCATCCATAAAATTGTTACAGTCAGTTTTTTTTCTGCCTTCTCGACTCATAGCATCCTTTTTTTTCCACATAGCACCTGGCAACTCCAGTTTAGCCGCGCAACAGTCGTTCGTTTTGAACGTAAAATATGTAAATGAATTGATTTTCCGTTTGGGCAGGATTTACCTAATCCTCGAATACGTCAATTACGTGCGTCTATCGCCCGTTGACAAGTGAATCCGTCATCGACATATACAGTTCGACGTTACGTAAAACACGTCGACTTAATTCCCATCGAAAGTACAGAACCCTTCACAAAACAGTTCGGCCACACCATTATTAGGGGCCGGTGAAGCGAGCGCATAGGAAAATTAAGAGGTACCTACATGATGTGTAGATCTCATACCGTCCCAATGCGAGAGCTTTTACTCCTATACCCACGCACGCCATCTCCGAATCACGAAATGTCTACGAACTTTTACTGTGCTTTTGTCGGACCGATTTTCAAAAAACTTCTCGGATCCGGTCATTATAAAACGACGGTTGCATGTTTGGGTTCCTGCCTAAAAAAAGTTGGGTGTGGCACTCAGCTTCCTCGTATCCATAACACGATTGTGCATAGGAATAGGACTGAATGTGGTGTTTTAGAGGATTTACAAATCAAGTGTGGTGTTGTAGAGGATTTACAATCTATTGATTTATGAATTGATATCCATGAACGTATAACCTGTAAAAAGGACTTGAAGGAAGGAGCAAAAGGAATCCGTAAAAATCCCATCGAAATCGTATAAAAACTTTAAAAACTATGTTACAAAACTTTCAAGTTAGCGCATACGCAGGGGCTGGGAATCGTGGGAATATTGCAATTTAGATATCCATCCCGACTTCAAACCCCATAATATTTAAGAATTTTATCAAATTGTATAACAGTGTCGAAGTTTTGATTGTGATAGAACTTTGAGTTTGCACGAACGAAAGAAAATCATTGCGGACGCACAAAGAACCCAACTGAGACAGTCCCCGTGAATTTTATTAAAATATGATGAGATTATAAATAAATAATATAAATAATATAATAATATAAATAATAATAATAATAATATAATAATATAAAATATTATGAGATTTGGTCTGAGGTGGTCTGACATGGGAATTCGCTTTGCGAATCATGTAGGGAGGCGATGAAGTTTGTCAGTCTCCAAATATCCACCTGCTCAAACCCTAGGGATTTCATCTGGTAAATCTGGAAGTTACCATATTTTAACTAGAATTTTTTCACATGGAACATGGTTTTAACATCATAACCCGGCCAAAAATGAAACAAAATTACCGTTACATGACATTTAGTGCGTTACGCTCTTATTTTATGATTATCGCTTACAACCAAATCGTTGCTACGGAACTGTATCTTAGGCATTTATCGTCGTACCAAAATCGTTCGGCAATCGTTGAAAAAGCTCTCGATTTACCAAGCCACTGCGCGGTGTGGGGCCAACAATCAGAAGTATAACGTGGCTGTCTGAATAATTGTTTACATACAGGAGATCCTTTTCAGTTAATTTTGTAAGCATGATTGCAACCACAATTAGACTGTAAAGAAGCTAGGAAGTTGAAATTTGATAGGGAGACTCTCTGAGACATTAAGAGACGATTGAAATGATGGGCTCTTTCCTAATCAGCTGAGTGACCTAAATCCTCTCCTGTTCTCCCAAGGAACATGTTCCATGTTCTGTCAAGATTTAGTGCTTAGGACTAAATTTGTTTTATTTTATTAGTGCGTTTATAATAGAGCGTTTTTGTACTTCTCGTATTCATTTTCTCGTATACGAAAATGGCCTTTCCGAAACAAGAAGAGGTTTTCGTTACGTTGAACACTTTTCGGAACGGGAAGAGTCAGCTTTACTTGTGCTTAGCTTTTTCGGAATCGTAATTATGAGACGACAACTTGACCTTTTTCTAGGATAACACACTAGAATAAGCAACTGTCATGCAGTTCGCATGGACACACACACCCGGCAAAATCGCCTGATTTTTCCCCTTGCCGTCTTTTGTTGTTGGTTTAACCTTTGTATTTGGCTTTCGTTCGTGTTTTTCCCCGCACCTCAACCAGGGGGGTCATTAGCGGCATTTTGTTTTTGCTTTCGACGTTTTATTGACGATTTCAGCTTTTTCATTCTCAAGATTTCATTTCAAGGTTCATTTTACACGTTTTAAAGACCCGTGTTCTTCACGGCTGAATCTTTTTTGTATGATGTAGAGGTAAATGGTGGTTGTTTCTTACTTCATGTTATATTTTGGAAATTGTCTACTGTGACAATTGAGTTTTGAGCAGTGATTCACTCCAAGAATCACGTTAACGTCTCTGTAAGAGTTCTCTTTCTCTCGGGCTAACGAAAACGCTACGAGAAATTAATGCGAAAAGGTTAGCTCTAACAGCTTGTATTTACGAGAAATACCAATACGAGAAATACAAAATCTCTCCAATATCAATCTTATTGACGATTTCAAATGCCAAATACTGTCATTGATAACACTTCAGCATTTCTTTCATGCGGAAGAAATACTGTGATTACATAGTCGTATATTCCTCTGTATAAATAGGTATATAATTATAGTTTATAATCGGTGTAATACACTTTCTCTATTCAGTGTTCGTATAGATGATGTACATGAAGTGAGCGGTTCTATCAAGTCGGCGTATTTTCCGATCGTGCAAACCCTTCACTGACCCGTGGGTTGTAATGATGAATTGTTTTGGTGGACAAATAGCGTTATGTATTGATGTAGAATTTCGGTATTTACGAGAATATTCGGAAATTATAGGTATATTACCTAAGATACCTATTATTTATGTCTATAGTGTACTGAAATGATAGCATCTTCCGTACTTACACAAAAATTTAGCTCTCACAGCTGATCAGTATGGGCCTGTCATTTCATTCGTCTCTTGATATTTGTGAGGAGCTATATATCTCATTTCAAATTCTAGGGTGAACAGGATCACTCAACTGATCAGAATGGAGCTGATCAGTGTGGAGCCTGTCGTTTCATTCGTCTCTTGATATCCAGGGAGATTGCCTATTTAGATTCAATTTCTAGGGTGAACAGGGAAGAATTCAGCTCACTTAGTTGATCAGTATAGAGCCTGTCGTTTCATTCGTCCCTTGAGGTACCAGAGATGTTGATAGAAAAACTCTCAGGGCGGGGGTTTTGAGCCCCCAGCACGGAAGCCTGTTGGCTTGTTGTACTTTCCTGAGAGTTTTTTGTTTAATCGAAGAGAGTCAGCTCCCTGATGAGGGGTGGGAGGCCCTTGATTAATTGTTCGCTCTGAATAGAGCTCATTGGGGTTTGGGCCCTAAAGAGTTCAATTCTGTGGTGGGTGAGTGCAGGGCACTCGAAGATTATGTGGGATGCCGTTTCGTCAGTCTCCTCACATAGTCTGCACAGGGTTGAATTTTGTGTGAACCCTATGCGATGAGGTACCAGAGAGGTTCGCAATCCAATTTCAAATTCCTAGGGTGAACAGGGCAGAAATTAGCTCACTCAGCTGATTAGGATGAAGGATGTCATTTCGTTCGTCCCTTAATGTCCCCAAAAGAAACTCAATCGAATTTCAAGTTCTTAGACAAAACAAGAGAGAATTTAGCTCATTCAGAATGGAGAATGGCTGATCAGAATGGAGCCCGCCATTACATTCGTCCCGTGATGTCCCAAAGAGCAACCCCATCCTATTTCAAATTCTTAAAGTGAACAGGAAAGAATTTAGCCCACTCGGCTGATCAGGATGGAACCTGTCTTTTCTATCGTCTCTTGATATCCGAGAGAAGCTCCCTATCTAATTTCAAATTCCTATGGTGCACAGGAGAGAATTTGGTGCACTCAGCTGTCATAATGGATCCCATCATTACATTCGTTTCTTGATCTCTCAGTGAGGCTCCCTATCGATTTTCAAATTGCTAGGGTGAAAAGGAGAGAAATATGCTCACTCAGCTGATCAGGATGAATGTGTCATTTCATTCGTTTCTTGATGTCCCAATGTGGAACCCAATCATAGTTCAATTTCTTAGAGTGAACAGGAGAGAATTTAGCTTACTTTGTTTATCAGTAGAGAGCTTATCGTTTCATTCGTCTCTTAATGTTCCAGAGAGGTTCCGTCTAATTTCAAATTCCTAGAGCGAACAGGGGAGAAATTAGTTTACTCAACTGATCAGGATAAAGAGTGTCATTCCATTCATCTTTTGATATCCCAATGAGGAACCCAATCGAATTTCAATTTCTTATAGTGAACAGGAGACAATTTAGCTCACTTAGAATGGAGAATGGCCGATCAGAATGAAGCCCAAAATTTCATTCGTCTCTTCTAATGTCCCAGAGAGGCTTGTTATCAAATCTCAAATTCCTAGGAACAGGAAGGAATTTAGCTCACTCAGCGGATCAGGTTAGAGCCCTTTGTTCCATTCAAATTTAGCTATCCCAATTTGAGGCTATGTCAAATTTACATTTTCTTGGGTGAACAAGTGAGAAGTTAGCTCACTCAACTGATCAGGTTGGAGCCCGTCATTTCACTCAAATTTAGTTGTGCCAATGGGGCTACCTGTCAAATTTAAATTTTCTAGGATGAACCAAAGAGAATTTAGCTCACTCAGCTGATCAGCTTGGAGCCCGTCAGTTCATCAAATCTAGTTGTCCCAAAGAGGCTCCTTGTCAAATTTATATTTCCTGGTGTGAACAAGGGGGAATTTAGCTCATTCAGCTGATCAGGTTGAAGGCCGTCATTTCATTCAAATCTAGTTGCCCCAGTGGGAATACCTGTCAAATTTACATTTCCTAGGGTGAACAAGAGAGAATTTAGCTCACTCAGCTGATCCGGTTGGACCCCGTCATTTCATTGGAATCTAGTTGCCCAATTGAGGCTCCCTATCAAATTTAAATTTTCTAGGGTGAGCAAGAGAGAATTTACCTAAAAGTAAAAAAAAAGTGCGTGTGTGTGTGTGTATTTGTGTCATTCCTGACGATAACTCTCCTAAGGATTGATATAAAAATCCCGTTTTTGCGCTAAGAAATGTAGCATTCCCAATGAAAGAATGAATTTGGTGGCCAGCACTTTTTTGAGCACATTTAGTTGGTAAACTTTCAAAAAATGTGTTCAAAAATCTTTAAAATTGGCTAAAAGCGGCCAAAAATTGTTGAATTCATAGTTTTTAGCAGAATTTCAGTCAAAACAAAATTATCATCAATTAACTAAGACATTAAAAAATTTTTGATATGCTGAAAAACGTACTTAAATTTGATTAATATTTGCTAAAAATCTATGAAAATTGCAACAACAACAAAATATCACAACCCTGAGGAGAGATACCGCCTGAAATGATGATTTTTAAATATTTGAAGCCATAACGATTCTTCTTGGAAGAAATGTATTTATGCTTCTTTTCTTCAAAATTGTTCACTCATAAATTTGTCACTACGTTCTAGTCAAATGGTTTATCGTTCCTCTGCCAAAATGTTTATTCTGGTTGGGAAATTGTTTATTTTCATTAGCATTGAAACTCGTTCGTATAAATGACAGTAATTTAGAAGACTATGTAGTTATGTTGCATTAAAATTATAAAATTTTAAAACACACCGGATATCGTACATGGTATAAGCGTTGTTTGCTTTAGAACTTGTTTATATTGGCACGTTTCAAATCTATCGAATGTAAATAACGGACGGGACCGGCCTGAGGGGTGTGCGATGTATGCAGCCGCACACGCGGGCCTTTTAGAGGGGCATAAAATTGACCAATTTAGGTTTAAAATAAATAAATTTGGTAAATTTTTAGAAATTGATTTAAATGTTGGGCAGAAATATTCAAACTAGAAGGAACATTGTCTCAAAACTATTACAGTTTAATTTCAAGGTAATACCGACTCTCCGAAATGAAAGCAAGAAAAGCCCTTGTATAAATGTAGGACCTTTCCTGTTATCCAACCGCCCGCACCTCCAGCGCTGCCTCCAGATAGATTACCACCAATAATAAAATACCTATAATAAAAGAAATGAAAAATACCAATAATAGAAGAGACTATGTACCTAATAGTTAATACACTGTTGTTGTGCTTGCGCCATTATTAAACTCTGGAATTATTGGTTCATTATGTTCAGTTCTTTAATTTTCTTTTACTTATGAGACATGGAAATTTATCTTAGGTCCGGCGGACGGTGATTCCCATATTAGCTATTAATTTTGAGAGTACTTACAATATAAGTGTAAAAAATCATTGTATTTATTTACTAGAAGCTTTCATTAGTTTATTTAACATAATAGTGGTAAGGTACAAGGAAGAGTATCGAACCTAGCAAGTCAATCAATAATAAATCAAATTGAGAGACATGAATTTATTGTTCTAAAAAGCGCTAAAGTGCACAAAAACGGTGTTTTTAGATCGTAAATTTCAAAAATTTATCCTAAACCCCCGGTAGGGGCATAAAATGTGAGTCTTGCACACTTGCTACTTTCGCCTTAGGCCGGCCCTGATAACGGAGGTTTTATTTTGAAAAACCAGGTAACAATGTAATATTACATTTAAAATGATGAAATATTATGTCTTACCTGGTATAAGCGTTGATATTAAGAAAATAGTCCTTAGTGGGAAATAGAAAACGAGGACGAACCACGAACGACTGACGCGCCTAGAAGTTGACTGAAGACACGAGAGGCGACGCGGGGATGTGCAGCCAGCCAGGGGGAGGAGGGCAGCGGCTGCGGCGGAGGCGGCGGTGTGTGGGAGGGGAGGAGGGTGTTTGTGTGGCTCCAGGGCTCCGCGGGGGTGCTCCAGGGCGGGGGAGGTCTCCACGCTCTTCGTCGTCCTCCTCACGAAGGCGACCTCCCCGGCCGCGGCGCAGGCGGTGTCGTAGGTCAAGAGTCGCGGAAACGAGGAGGTTCTCATCCTAGAACTGTTACCCTCGAACGATACCGGTATCAGCGAATTTTCATAGAAATTTAAGCATCGCAATGGTGTAAACAACTTTTCAAAATTTTCAAAAAATGTCCAAATGGAAATCCGTTTTATATGCGGTATTCCGAAACAGATCCTAGATTTTAACGCATTTGATTATTTCTGTACAACAAAACGCTGCAAATTATTAAGCAAAAGTTTATTATTTCTGTATTAGATAGCCCTTCCACACAGATCATTGGTCTATAATAATAAAACCCATATTATATAATCAGGACATGGCACATCGTTCACACCTTTACAGTTCCAGGACAACAATACTTTGTTTAAGAAAAACCTAACTGTTTCATCACAACTGTTTTTTGAAAGTTATGTTTGGATTCTAGATCTATATTTTGTATTATTACATTTAAAAATGAAATATAAGTAATCGATGAAAAGAAATCATTGTGGCTTTTTCATTGTCCATTACTTCATACTGTTCCAGCACACAACGGGCCCTGTTGTGAATCATGTGGTTTTCTTAATAAATAACTGCCCTATCCTTAGCTTGACTTAAATTTCTACTCTGACCAGTAGACGGTCGATGCAAGTATTAGAGCAGGGCATATAAGCCCGAACAAGCTTGGACTATTGTCCAATCGGTCCAGACCTTTCAGTCCATCTAACTGTTGTGAATATACTTTTTCAACCTAGTTACCTGCCTCCTATCTCCTGCCTTCCTCATTTTCCTACTTAGATTGAATGGTGATATCGTGTCACTGAACTCATTTTAGTTAGTTATAAACTCGTTTATAACTTATCGTATAAGTAAATCAGCTTTCCTTGGCATTACAATGGCTTAGGGATCATGAGATGTTGTGATAAAATGAGAGCATTCCAAAAAGTGGCGAACGATTTTCCTGCTATGAAAACTAAGGGAGTTACACTTCGCTAGTAACGCATTGGTTGTACGTGAAAATCAATAGAAATAGAAAAAAAAAACCGTTGCATTTTATATTAGAAATTTTCGCACTCACGTAGCCCAGCCAATAGACATATCCATGTTTAAAAAACTTTGAAAGAAGAATATTCTCTCCTGTTCACCCGAGGGAGTTGAATTTGAGATTGTGACACTCTCGAACAGCGAGATACGAATAAAATGACATGGCACTTTCCCGATCAGCTGAGTGAGCTAAATTCTCTCCTTTTCACCCCAGGAATGTGAAATTTGACCGGAAGCCTCTCCAAGACATTATGAGACGAATGCAATGACGGGTTCCAACCAGATCAGCTGACTTAGCTAAGGGAAAAGCAGGAGGAAGAGATTAGGATTAAGAAGTATCGTTGAAAAAATGAATTGCACCATTGTGAATCTAAATTATTATCCCTTATATACCCGTATTCACCCTTTATACTTCTTCAATCAGATAATAAATCTTAATAAATATTGTTTTTTGTAACCATGGCTGCACGAATAATATGTGACGCGGGACAAAGTCTGTCGGGTCAGCTACTTGATAATAGAACTTGATTAAGTTAATGAGTTTACTAATGTACCAAATATAAAATTAAAGTTATTTCATTTTAAAAAGTCATCTGAAGTGTATAGGCATGTGTTGGTTAACGCTGCCTTTAATTTATTCCGGAACGCAGAGTACGAGGAAACTGATCTTAAATCTGGATGCAGGAGGTTGAAGATTGTTACGCACATCATGTGAACACTTTGAGATGCCTGCGTTAATCGCCTGTACGGAATGCATAAAGGAGAATAATGCCTTGCATTATAATTACTTACAACTCCATTCTTCAAAAATGAAGGGTCGTTGCTTTTCACAAAACAGGAGCACTCCAGTATGCACAATGAAATCGGCCGTTTGTTCGTGTGAAATCTTGCAACTGTCTTCTGCATCAGATCCTTCAGCCGAAATTTCTCTTGAACACGTCTTTTGTTCTAGTACTCAACTTTGTTAAATTTTCGTGACTGTCATTATTGTTTGTTCCATCCAGATTTTAGTCCAGTTATGCAACCTTGGAAGTTTTAAATTTACTGTCGATGAAGGGGTAAATGGGTAAGGGGGGAGGGGGGATTCCGAGAAACCATGATACTTTTTATTTCTCTCATTTTAATTCCCACCAAAATTATTTACAAGCCATTCATATGGACGTAAACGCATGCATTTACTTACCAATATGTTTGGAGATGACCATGAGTGAGGAAAAAGTGAACTACCTGCCTCCTCCTTCCCTACGCTGTTCTGTAAGCAATATCGCCGCCATTAGGAATTTTTTTTGCCAGGCAAGGTTTTTTTTACAATATCATGTTGAGCAGAATGCCCGTCGTAAAACGTAGTTTCCGCTCCTTTTCCTGAATTTCCTTCATCTTAATTTTTTTAGGATTCCATAATAAATAGCAATGAACAAACTGCCTATATAGAGATACTAAAAGGAGCCTAATATAAGATATCTCATGCTACGAATATTATGTTAAATTATTTTTCAATTTAGGAGGGAATATTCTTTCTATGATATGACACAACTTTGTTATAGTTTGTTAAACCTTTTCTACCAATTTACCGGATAAATATAATGTACTTGAATGAAAATTCTTTATGTTGGCTCATAAAATATCATAGAATAAAGTAGTAGGGGCTGCTGATGAAGCCGTTGGAGAGGAATCCAACCTTAGTTACGTTAAAACTATTCCCTACCAACATTGCTGCAGTTAGCATATCAATGAATAAAAACCATTTGAACAATAAATAAAAACTGCTCGGCTCAACTCACCAAAATTGTTTTGGTATCATTGAATTTGTTTGGGTTTTTCACGCGTGAACCCCCCTCCCCCATACTCATTTGACGTGAAATGTCCGATGCATGTCAGTTTTCCCTTTACAGAATTGTATCCCCAGGCGACGTCGTTTGGCAAAGCCGATTTCTCTATAAAGTCTGGAGGATTGTAATATAGCCTATGTGTTAACCAGGGACCCTAAGGATGTCCATTTACGAATTCAGCTCAATGTTTTTACGTGATTAAATAACACACCACACACTCACAGACACCATGAGATTCTTCTGTAATAGATATGTCATTCTAGACAGTGTAAGACCTTGGAACAAGATGAAAAATTTCGTTGTCTACAAGAAAAAAAGGACTCCATCAGAAAGACGATTGTGAAGTATAAACGAGTTTTCAGGAACATACAAGTGGAACACAAACGAAAATATTCTGAAAATCTCTACAAGTACCCCGCATCTATATATTGCGAAAATAAAAAACTCAAAAAATCATATAAAAAATAATTGTTATAAATCAATTTTGAAATTGATAAAGCTTAGCCCGCTAATAAATGTGACTAAATTTGATTTTAATTATTCAAAATCGTTACTTATATTGGGTTTGTATGTATTTACATTGAAAATGAAGCTCCATCATATTGCGTTGGCTCAAAAACTTTTAGAATCAAAATATTTGAAAAATTTCTTCATTGAAATCCGTTTTGCGGCATTCCGAATCAATTCTTAGAGTTATCGCTTTTTCATATACCTACACTTGAACTAGTCGCGGTTCTACTGAACTATATACTTCGTTTTAAATATAGAAAGAATTTAACAAATATATAGAGGAAAGAAAGAATCTAATATTTCGATTTTGATCTTTGTCAAAGAAGTTAGAGAAATGAAAGTAATTCTTGAATCTTGGAAATTGCATGTGTGTCAGCGTCCATGTTAATTATCAACAAAATTGTGATAAGTTTTCTGGGTTTGATGGCTAATCGTTTAGATTGAGACCTGGAGGACGATTAGCGCCTAGTACCCACCTAAAAGCTCTCTCGGATTGTTGTAGTTGCCGGTCATTTGCATGTTTCGGCATCTTCTTCAGAACCTGCACCCCATAGCACTCGTCAAAAGATGCCCCATGGGTGTCTGCATGCATCTTGACTGGAAGAGGACGTGGTTGGTTTATGGATGCCCTATGGTTGTTCATACGTAAATTCAACGTAGTGGCTTTTCCAACGTAGAAACCTTGTCCTCCATCCGAACACTTTTTGCATACCAATTGGTACACACACATGGGTGATTGGCACTCTGCTGTCCCCCGACATCTGTATGTGTGGCTGGTGTTTGCAGAGGTGAAGTTAGGGCCCTCTATCACCAAATTGCACAACTTACACCTTGCACGTCCACATGGGTGTAAACCGGCTTGCTGTGTCTGTGGGGGATGTGATCGAGGATGTCGATGGGAGAGTATGTCACCGAGATTCTTCCCTTGTCTGTAGGCCAATCGAGGTGTTTCTTTGAATACATCACGTGTCTGAGGGCTTGATGTTAAGATGGTTTGAAGGTCCCGGAGAATGCCATTGAGTTTTTGTGCGCCGAAAAAGAATGTGGTGACAAGTGAAACTCGATCACTTGATGTTCTTGGAGTTTGACGGTAGGGAACTCGTGCAGGAACCATCCTATCTTCAACAAAGTTTGCTGGGTAACCTCAGTCCATCAGCTTGTTGTGGATCCCAGATAAATACCCTTCCAAGTCCTCTTTATCACTGCAAATCTTGTGTCCTCTAATAGACAATGACCGGGGAATTGACCGTTTGATGTGTGGGGGATGACAGCTGTCATAGTGTAAATATAGCTGTTTGTTTGTTGGTTTTGTGTGGACAGTTGTTGTGATTTCTCCTTCTTCGTTAATTTTTATATCCACATCCAGGAATGTTGCATTCGTTTTAGAAAAGGACCACGTGAAACTAACGGAATACCGGGAATTCAGTTCCTCTAAGAATAGCTGCAGCTCTTCTTCACCGTGTTGCCAAACCAAAAAGATATCGTCAATAAAACGCTTCCAGATGATAGGAGTTTTTGCTCGTGATGCGAGGAACTTGTTCTCCAAGTCAGCCATGAATAGATTTGCATAAGATGGTGCCATGCGCGTTCCCATAGCTGTACCTCTTTTTTGAATGTACATCTGGTCACCGAATTTGAAAATATTCATCGTTAGAACACATTCAGCCAGTTTCACCAAGAAGTTTGTGGACGGGATCCGTGGTTCTGGTCGTTGCTGGAGAAAGCTCGTTAATGCACGAAGTCCTTCATCATGAGGTATTTCGGTGTATAAAGAGTTCACATCAATCGTGGCTAGGATTGCGTCTGCTGGTACTCTTGTGTCACGCAATACACGGAGGAACTCGTGAGTATCTTTGACATATATATATATATATATATATATATATATATATATATATATATATATATATATATATATATATATATATATATATATATTATTTCAGACGGTAACTCTCCTTGGAATTGGGATAAAAATCCCGTTCTTGCGCCAAAAAATCAAGCTTTCCAATTGGAAAGATGGGTTCATTGGCCAGCACTTTTTGATTCCAATTAAATTTCAAAAAATGTGCTTATAAAATCACTAAAAATGGCTAAAAACGGGCATATATCGTTAAACTTACATTTTTTTAAGCAGAATATTTAGTCAAAACAAAATCATCAACAATTAACCAGGACATTAAAAAATGTTTGCACAAAATTATGCTAAAAACTGTGCAGTAATTTCATTATTATTTGCTGAAAAATTTATGAAAACTGCTAAAGAAAATCTGAAAATCCAAAATCCTTGTTGAGTTGCTGAGTTTTATTTAGTAATAGTTTTTCATGCCATGAAACTTGTTTTCAACAATTTCATTCCTCTAATTGTTCAAATTTCAATACAATTTAACATATTATATTACGATGCGTAATTTAAGAAAATTCGTTCATACGATGACTGGAACTTTTTTCCCATGCTTGGGTTGCCCCACACGCCCTGGATCAATTCCAATAGGTCATCCCTTTATTATGGAAGCCTAGCTTCAGAGGGACGTCCTAAAAAATGAGTTGTCATCAGCAGCGTCCGTTGCTTTAGTTCTGCAGACAAATCTCTGCTCCAGTGAACGCGAGGGTCGGGCCTAAAACGGTCCTTGATTGAGATCCACGTTAGTTACGCCCTCAATGTCTCAACGACCAGGCCAATGCCAACCATCAGATAGGTCGCATTCAAGTCGTCAGTTCGGTGATAACACTTATGTTTTTAAGTTTAAGGCCCAGTTTCACCAACGAGACTCTCGTGTCTATAGTAAACCATAGAACACAGAAAAGAGAACTGTGTAATGGTTTGTTTAATTTCTCCATCAAAATGTTCTGTACAATTACACTATGTAGGTACATGAATGTAAATTACATTATATATCGCATGAACATCAACTGGTACATTCAAAAGTCCAACTAAATTAATGAGGGGGGGAGGAGGGGAGCTAATTTAAACAATTAGTATTAGCGAACTAAAGCTAGTACTAATTACGAGTATTAGTGAAATTAATCACTAAAGTACTATCAGCTTCGTTCTCAGTGTGCGTTCTGCTAGTTCGGAGCGGTTCTTTGCAAGCGTAGACGATTTTTGTTGTTCGCAGTGCCAGAACGCCCAGTTCCGGAACGCCGAGAAGACGAGTTCGGCGTTCGCAGTGTTTTGCGAACCCAGTTCCGAACGGTTCCAACAGTCCCCGATTTTTTTCAGAACTGTCAGAACTCGAACGCAAGGATGTAGTTAACGCATGAACATTTCACAATTTTTCGGAGATCGTGGAGTAAACAATACGCTCTCTTCGGCTTTGGTTGCCGCGTGTTCCCTGTAATTTTCCTAGTAAAATTTTGCTTTGTTCTCTTGTTCCCTGTTCATCATTTGAATCTCTTCATCGAAATGTCAACTCGATGAAGTCAAGTTCGGAAAGCGATAGTTTCGACGATGGTGGTGAATTTCATGGTTTGTAGACGATGAGGACGAGATTGAAGTTGTAGTTGGATCTCGCCTATATCCACGAAACTCGATTTTTTTCGACGAAATTGTGCCAAGTTTCGACGACGAATAGTTTGTTACAAACAGCAACACAGGTTTTCCACTTCCAAGTTCTAAACCATTCGCAGTGCAGAACGCGGTCCCAAAAGTTCCGAAACGCCCCGGGATTTTCCATCCCAGTTTTGATGAGTTTGAGATCTGTCAGAACGCGCTCTGAGAACGAATCTGCCAAGAACTCTTTTCTGTGTTCTGTGATAGTAACACAGGACCTAGATAACGACCGCGAGTTTGTATTTTCACCGTTCCACCATCAAATTCGGTTTATCATTTTCAATAATGATGTGCATACGCAAACGTGTATTTCTCATAACGTCGATTTTTCATCATCTGCTGGTCCGATTTAGTTCAAACTAAAAGGTATACGTTCTAGAAAAATGTCCTATAATATACATCACAATTTATCGGTAGAGTAATAACCGTTGCGCATGCGCGAAACTAATATCGATTGACAAAGGCATAACTTCGAACGATTTTGATGAAATTTTCAGGGATTGTGTGGAATGGCTTCTAATAGGCGGTCCCCTATAACTTGCCTTGCTGTCACATAAATGGTAGTCTATGAGCATGCGCAAACGTTAATTTTTCATAACGTTGACTGATCAATCATTTCGACTCGTACTTTGTTCTTTAACAAATTTTATCTATTATAATAATAGGATACATACAAAGTGATAACGCTTGAACGCCTGCACCGATTCTCTTCAAATTTTTTTTAAACTGACCGGCATGAAGAAAACTGGTGCAGATAATTCTACCAAGTTATAAATCATCATATTAAAAAACAAGAAAAAGTGCAAAAACGAGGGAAAGTTGTAGAATTATTTAAAATTGAGGCATCCATGGAAACTAAAAAATCATTGGGGAGATATTGGTAGTTCGATAACGGCCAATAGATTAGCCAATAGGGTCATTATACGATGCGGTCATCGCACTCGACAATAAAACCATTGGCCCGCACGCACCTACCGACCAGCCACACGTGAAAAACCCAATAGCTGCATACTTGCCGAATTTGCTCCGCAAATTTGACCGTACACATCGCAGCCAACGTACCTCAAAATTAAATTATTACAAAATTACGCGCGCAAATTATTACACAATTATTTGCATAATTAAAGTTTGTACTTGCATCCCGTGGTGACACGGGCTTTTCCACTAGTACGTCAATGTTACAATATGAGAGGAAGCTATACTGCCAACCCAACTTGGCAGACTTTTTTCAAGTACCCATACGGCAGTTTACGTGTTTGTATATGATTCTTGACCTTCTTAACCTTCTCATACTTGTTGATGTGTACGTTGTGATGGCTAATAAATAAAATGAAAATGAAAAGGAGCAGGTCAAGTTGAACAGAAGCTTTGAAATTATATATATAAGTAGATACGCATTCCTGGCAATGGGCGCTGTTGAGCTCCCGGTCCTGCATTGGGAGTTATGTGAGAGAATTCACATAATCGTTCTGGAAGCTGATGAGAAAACTGCAGGCTTTCTAAGGCCAACTCCCAAACCCCCCGCTGGATCTTATTCTTGTGAAAAGAAAAATCTGATGAAATTATCCGGCTCTGCACGCCGATGTCGTCCTTGGGGTCCAGTGTTTGACAGAAATGAATGTGCCCCAATAGGAAGGTACCAATTCATTCAATCAACCCAGAGAAAACGGATGAGAAACCTGGAAAGAAAGTTCCAGTCATGCGGCATGATCGTATGAGCGGATTTTCATAAATTACCGTATCATATTAAGTTAAACTGTTTTGAAAGGAGTTTGACATTGAAAATGTCAAACTAAAAAAACAAACATCCTAGACGTCGACTAACACATTGAAAATGACTTAGTCGACGGGTCAACCGAAAATTTTGTTACGCAAAGGAAAAAACGTCACTCAACCTATAAACAAGTTAAGTGTTGCTTTCTTTTGATTTTCACGTACAACCAAGCCGTTGGTGGGGAAATGAAACTACTTTAGTTTTCACCAGTCAAAAACCGTTCTCCACTCAATGGAAAGCTCTCGATTTATCACACATTTCTTTCGTACTTGTTCTTCTATTCATCTAGTAGTTTTATATTCATTTATGTTATAAATGGATACAGTAAACAATGCCGATTGTTTTGTTTCTTGGTTGAGAAGTTAATCTTGGTAATAGTAATTGTAGACGCGCACCATAACAGAAAATTACCTACCTGTGAATAATTCATATTCGTGAAAGAATTGGGCATCGTCGAGACTGGCTTACAGCGAATTGAATGTCAATAATTATTTTATGTTTTCTAATTGTTATTTTATTTAAAACAATAAAAAACATTGAAATTACTGAGACATTTTCAATGCTCAGTTCTCTCATGTTTTTGGAAAGAGTTTATTTTTTCTGAACTTGATTGAAAATTACAAAACACCACGTTTTTTGAGAAAATGACAAAATCACCAAGTTTCATTCAAAAGTAGTTTTTTCTCACGTACTTTACCTACGTGAATCCACATAAGAATTGTTGAACGCATTTTGGAAACGAGTAGTCGTGATCGAGGGTTTCCTTTCTCCCAGGGTTCTGAGGAGGCCGGTGGTGCAAAGTTACCCCACGTTTCGTGAATCTTGTATTAGGATATCAGGCTCACTTAAGAGCTCTTAAAAGTATTAAACTCTAGGATTCGTTCCAGAATACCTCAGAATGGATTCAAATAAAGAAAAATGTCAAAAATCTTTATTTTAAAATTTTTTGAGCCATTTCAATAGCTTCATTTTCACCCCTAACCCACCCATGAACTCGAAAATTAACAAATTTATGCACACAATAATGATGAAAGTGTACGTAAATTTCGTTATTTCAATATTAGCTGAAAAATGATAAGCACTGCTACAAATTCAAAGTTTATGTACAAATATATAATTTATGTATTATAATTATATATTGTATAGGTATATAATTTATTATATAATATATTAAATTATATTATATAATATGTAATAATATATTATTATATATTATAAATATATAATAATAAAATATAATTGATGTACACTTTCATCATGGGTGGGTTAGGGGTAAAAATGCAGCTGTTGAAATGGCTCAAAAAATGTTTAAATAAAGATCTTTGACATTTTTCTTTATTCGAATCCATTCTGAGGTATTCTGGAACAAATCCTAGAGTTTACGAGCTCTTAAGTGGTCCTGATATCCTAATACAAGATTCACGAAACGTGGGGTAACTTTGCACCACCGGCCTCCTCAGAACCCTGGGAGAAAGGAAACCCTCGATCACGACTACTCGTTTCCAAAATGCGTTCAACAATTCTTATGTGGATTCACGTAGGTAAAGTACGTGAGAAAAAACTACTTTTGAATGAAACTTGGTGATTTTGTCATTTTTTCAAAAAACGTGGTGTTTTGTAATTTTCAATCAAGTACAGCAAAAAACTTATTCTACGATTAAAAACCAATTTTGAATTTTTAGTAGTGTTTATCTTTTTTTCAGCAAATATTAATGAAATTTATGTACATTTTCATCATTATTGTGTGTATAAATTTGTTAATGTTCGAGTTCATCGTTGATAAACTTATCTTCACCAAAATTCAGCTAAAATATGTAAATTTAAAGGTTATTAGCCATTAAACACACTGCAAATGGTTAGGGGTGAAAATGAAACTATTGAAATGCCTCAAAAAATTTTAAAATGAAGATTTTTGAAAATAGCGAGGAGCTCTTAGCTGAGCCTGATATCCTAATACAAGGTTCACGAAACGTGGGGTTACTTTGCACCACCGGCCTCCTCAGAACCCTGGGGGAAAGGAAACAAACCCTCGATCACGACTACTCGTTTTCAAAATGCGTTCAACAATTCTTATGGGGATTCACGTAGGTACAGTACGTGAGAAATAACTACTTTTGAATGAAACTTTGATTTTGAAATTTTGTCAAAAAACGTGGTGTTTGGTTTTCAACCAAGAACAGCAAAAAACGTATTCTACGATTCAAAAAAAATTTAGAATTTTTAGCAGTGTTTATCTTTTTTTTTCAGCAAATATTAATGAAATATGTGTACATTTTCATCATTATCGTGTGCATACATTTTTTAATGTTCGAGTTCAAAGTTAAAGTGTAAAACTCTGTTCTACCGGAGTTTGGGAGATCTACACGTGTTACCATTCGATTCAGCGTGTAAAAATATATATATAAACCGGCCCCAAACTCAAATTTTTTTAAGGGGCATTTTTCACAAAAACCCTTGACTAAATGGAAAACCCATGTTTTTCAACATTCAAACATACTTTTCTCCTTTAATTAGCAATGTAAAATAAAAATTGATTATATCTGATTATAAATTGATTTAGCTGGAAAGCTGAGATTTTGGACAAGTTTTTCCTGCAACACGTACGGTTTTTAACAAATTTCTTGTAATACTTAACGGATCTTGAAAAAACAGTAATTTTTAAAGATTGAGAAATTCTCGTGTTTAGTCCATTATATTGCTTACATGACCTACCGTAAAAAAAAAATTTAAATACCTTGGAGAGGTTGGAAATTTTACGCTCTTTTCAACGATATATAGTTTACATTGTAGGTTAGGAAAGATATGACCACTTTAGTGATGTAAGATCAAAAACACGAAAAGAAAAAATTAAAAGTGAAACAAAAAAATCTTGGAATGGTCATGTCTATTTGATTTTCAATACATATTTCAAATTACAGGTGGCAAAATACTGGCTACAAATGCGAAATGACCCATGACAGTCAATCGTCTCTCAATGTCCCAGATAGTCTCCTATGAACAGGAGAAAACAGCTCACCCAGCTGAGTAGGCATGAACCAATCATTTCAATCATTTATTGAATGTTTCAATCAAAGAATTTATGATTATCCTATCATTTTCACGTTAGAACTTCCACAACAGTGATTTCTTCGAAGTGTAGGAAGGCTGGGTGGGCGGTAGGAGGGAATTAGTGTGAATCTCACGAATCTGTTATTGAGGCAGGACCAGAAAAACTAATGGCCATTCACGGTATTATTCACCAGCAAGCCTCATGCGGAAAAAGTGTCAATTTCATGACACTGAGGTCAAGACTGTCGAGGTGCAGATAGTGAATTTCATTTGAAAAAATGCACTGAACCACCGACAGTTTAAGGTATTTCTTGCTGAAATGGTCAGTCTGTATCCAGATGAACCTCATCATAGTGAATTTCGTTGGCTAAGTAGGGGGAAAGTTCTGCTTAGTTTTTTTTTCCATTTCTACGTAGGAATAGACATTTTCTTGACAAAAAGAAAAAATCGTGCTACTCCAGAATTGTCAGATTTTCCTTGGCTACGGAAATTAGCTTTTCTAGTTGATGTTACTCGAATGTTGAACGACGAACTTGAAACTTCAAGGAACGAACAGCCTGATTTCTGATTTACGATTCGTATACTTCCATATCAAAGCTTTTAAAATGAAAATGGATCTTTTCGAAACACATACAACAACGAAAAACTTGCTACCCTTAAATCCAAAAATGATGAAAAGTTTCCGAGTGAATTTTTCATCAGGTGACTACGAGACCAGTTCGAGACCCGTTTTCGAAATTTTGAGGACGAATCTTTGAACATCAGAATTTTCAAAACCTGTTCACTGCAGCATTTGAAGATTAACTTCCGGATCTTCAGCTAGAAGTCATTGAACTGCAGTCAAATGACTTGAAATGATATCCAAAAATTCTACGCTGCGCACCCAGAATAGAATTTTCCAAACCACCGAGACTTAATCCGCGCAATGATCTCTCTCTTCAGTTGTACCTATCTGTGCGAACCAGCCTTTTCGAGGAAGAAATTCACAAGATCTAAATACAGGGCCAACTTAACTGCATGAACATTTGGAAGCCAGTCTGTTGATAGGAACGACAAAATCTGAGCCAGATTTCGTAAATATTTTGAGCAACAAACAGTGCCCAACGTCATAATAATGTAATTTCACTGTTAAAATTACAATTCTAGGTAGGTACCTGGTAAACATTCTGAATAAATTTCATTTGTTCCTCTTTATCTCTAAATCTATTCTTTTTTTCCTATATAATGTTTGGCCCGCACCACCGAGGAAAAATTTCGGTTCGGCCCGCCCTGAAAAAGGGTTGGAGACCCCTGGTCTAGCACCTACTGCTTACAAGTACCTACTACTCAATAGTATAACTACCATGTACCTAGTACCTTCTTTTCACATTAATAGCTCATTATGGTTACTTAGCAGTATTCGTTTATAACTTTGCGTAATTAATCAGCTTTCCCTGACACTACAATGGCTTAGGGATTATGTGAACTTGTGATAAAATGAGAGTATTCCAAAAAGTGGCGAACAACTTTCCTGTTATGAAAACTAAGGGAGTTAAACTTCGCTAGTAACAGTAGGTTGTACATGAAAATCAATAGAAAAAGAAAAAACCGTTGCATTTTTCTATACTAATTTTCATTCTCACGTTGGCCAGCCAGACATATCCACTTCAAAAACTCATAAAATCAAGGGTTTAAAAAAAATTGCACGGAGGAGCTTATTGTTGGAAATTAGTTGTAGATTCGATCCCTAGGATGTTAACAATCTCAAGTGTGAACACCCTGTATAATATAGCTCCGATGAAAACGCAGCGGAGCTGGCTCACGGAGCTCTTGACTGAGCCTGATATCCTAATACAAGATTCACGAAACGTGGGGTAACTTTGTACCACCGGCCTCCTCAGAACCCTGGGGGAAAGGAATCTGGCTTGAACCCTCGATCACGAGTTCGTTCGCTGGGCAGCACTTTTTAGCGAATTTACGTAGAAAATGAAGCTACTGTAATATATATATATATATATATATATAATTTGTCATTTCAGTCGATAACTCTCCTTATTATTTTAGATAAAAATTCCTTTCTTGCACCAAAAACTCAGGCTTTCTAAATAGAAGGATGAGTTCGTTGACCAGCACTTTTTGAACACATTAAACTGGTCAAATTTCGAAAAATGAGTACAAAAATATCACTTAGAACCACTAAAAATGGCTTAAAACGACCAAAAATCTTTAAATTTATCATTTTTATCAGAATTGTAGTCAAAAATAATTATTAACGAAAAACTAAGCCATTAAAAATGTGTACACAAAATTATGGTGAAAACCGTACTAAAATTTCATTAATATTCGCTGAAAAACCTATAAAAATTGCAAAACAAACCAACAAAATCTAAAAATCCAAAACAATTTTTGACATGCAGAAATTTTATCTAGTAATAGTTTTTTTTTCGCCATACAATTGGTATTTAACTATTTCTTCGCACTCGAATTTGCTCAAACGATCATGCTGCAGGACTGAAACTTGAGCACAATATATTGTTCACAATGCAAAAAATTTGCAAAGAAACAAATCACTGATAATGGCAAAAAACTTCTAAACAAAATCGTTAAATTTATATTTTTTACCAGAATTTTACTCAAATAAAGTTTATCAACTATAAACTAGAACGTTCAGAAATTCATACTCAAAATTATGCAGAAAATGTACTAAAATTTCATTAATGTGCTAAAAAATTTAAAAAAAGTGAAAATGAAAAGCTGAAAATCCAGTATCTCTTCTTAAATAGCAAATATAATAAGAACGTGTTTTTGGCCATGAATTGAATAGTTAACTTTATTTTATGTTTATTTAAGTTATTTATGTTAATAACTATTTTAGTTTATTTATGTTAACTTTATTTAAGTTTATTTCTTAGCACTTTAAGTGCTGAAATTTCGAACCAATTTAAATCAGAAATGCAATAATTTACGATAATTTATGAAAATTCGCTCATACAATCACGCAGCATGACTGCAACGTTTGACAATGAAAGGACACTGTTATTTTAAGAAATTGAATGCTGGTATCGAAATCATAGACTAAGGTGGAAGTAGGGAGATGAACTGCTGTTTCGAATTCGAAAACGGTTTGCCATCGCGCTCAACCGGGAATGTAACGCAAACAAGCTTGTTGATTTAGGAACAACATCGGAATGTTGGAAACTTGGAAATTAGTTAATTACTCATACCTATAGCTTGGGCAACTAGTAGGGAAGGTTGTATTCTTTAAAAGACCATCTCATTCCACAGTCAATATCAAGGTTATATAAATATATATATACAGGGTGTCCCAGCTATTATGAACCAAGCTTGTAATCCACTTTTAAATTAATCTTTAAAAAAGTTTGAGTTGTAACCCCCCGTAATTTTTTGCAAGAAATCCAAATATGACATTTTTGCGCGTCGCCCAATGCGCAAAACGCACGCCAACTTTTTGTTTTTTTTTTTTTTTTTTTTTTTTTTATGGGAACCCTTTTTTTATTGCAGATTCCAGATCTACATCAAATTTTATGAAAAAAAAAATCACCCTCCACTCGATTTTTTTTACCTTTTACAGCCCGTTCAACGCGTGAGTGAATTTGGGCGCAGTGGTGATTTTTGGCGAAATTGACTATGACCGTAAAGTCTATGTTTGGCACATGATTTGACACTATTTTTTAACGATGAATCGAGTGGTGATATCCGTTTTCGATTAGCTCTATTCAAGTACAATTATTACCAAAAGTACCTACTCATCTCTAGGTGAAATTCGACATTGTTATTCTAAATCGCAACAGAACAACGACCCCCTTTTTACTGGACTTGCAGGTAAGAGAAATGAGAGACTTCTTACTTCTGACAACAATAGTTCATTAGAAATAAATGCCAAAGAATCCGTGCCTACATAATGGAAATTACCCTAACCTGGTTGTCATCGATCTAGAAATGATTCAGCAAAAGCTATAAGAGCCTTTATTTAGCTTTATTTAATTAATTTACGGGCAAAGCCCAATTACAATAATTAATCAATATTAATGACAATATTAATATTGAGACCAAGGTCACAGTACCTTACTTTTTCTATAAATTGCATAATTATAATATTTTTTACAGTGATATATACATGAATGAATCCACTTCTTAATCAAGAGAGTAACTATAATGGGTGGTGTGAACACTCCTAAGCTATCCCCGAACAAATCCACATCCAGTCTGTTTGCCGTCCTCATAATTCTTGGGATGGGCTAATGAGATGCATAGTTTGTACCACATTGGGGCAACAAGAACAGGCTAATTTCGCGTGGCTCTGCAAGGCACATAAAAGTCCAACCTTGCGAGAAACTCTAGAGCGTCAATAGTTCCGTGGATTACTTTGTAGAGAAACGTCATGTCCGAAACTCTTCTTCTCTTCTGCAGAGTTTAGAGCCCCAAAATCTTCAGACTCTCATCATAAGGTATGACATATTCATCAGATACTAGCATTCTATCAAGGTGAAGCTTGAAGTATTCCATGCTGAGAAAGGACCTTCTCGAAGGTCTTACTATGTTCAAGGCAGTACGGAGACAAAACTAGAGCAGAGAATTCAGAATCGGTCGTACTAGACAAGTATAACAAGCGGAAAGTCTCCATATTCTTGAAATCTGTACATGCTTTCCAGACAAAACCCAGCATCCGGTGTGCCTTCAAAGAAATGTATCAATCTGAGGAACAAATGACAACCCCGAGTCCATGACTATTCCCAGATCCCGGACTTGAGTCAAGCGTCCAAAAGGTTGACGTGAGCGTTGATTATTCACATCATTATTAGGCTTACACTGATGCATCCAAGTCAAGCCCTAGCGGCGGAATATAGGTATCTTTGATCTCCAAGTAAATTATATACCTAATCCAACATAAACTTGCCTTCGTCGTTTCAAATCGGAAGCGCAATCAAAGTCGCAACCCAACATGTTATTGATGTAAAGCAATTGATTCTTGAAAATATCCTTATTTATCATCACATCCTTGTTATATGCTTCAATAAATAAATAAATAAAGCACACAAAAAAAGAGTCGGATACCAAACTAAGAGATTCCATCATGAAATATCAACGATTTCATGATAGGTATGAGAAATTACCACTTCTGGCAAAATAATTTCTTATTCAGTCAGCCCCTGCTATGCCCTATTGCTTTAACTCTATTCATATCAAAGAAGTTATTTCGTTGAAAAAGAAAAAAAACTGAATATATTACTCACCACTAGTCGACACAACAAGGACGTTGAAAGTCGGGACATGAGAGACAAGAGGGCTCATATCAAAAGACTTCTCATAAAAGCCGAGCAAATCTCCCACGGATTCTCGCAATCTTAATATGCGTAATCACTCGGCTTCAAGGTGTGATTCATTATCGTTTCAGGGATAATGTTCGCAACAAGAGGCAGAGGTTAGCGAAATGCTCAACAAAAGACGAGCCCAGTAAACCTTTTTTCCAAAAGTCAAACTCCGTTTTGTTTTTCTAGAAAAGGTAGAGAAGGTTGTTTCGCAGTTCTCATTGAAGGGATGATGGGTGAAGATGCTGTTTATAAGTAGTGACTATTTGTGTATTGAAAAGGCGGCGCGGTTGGATAAAGGTTGTGAGGGTATTGTGTTTTTATTGAGGGTTCGGGGTGAAGCAACATTCGGATACAAGACGTGGACGGGTTGAGGGTGCGAAGACGAAGATTAATGTGGTGGAGGATGAAAGGAGTTTCTCGCCTCAGCACGGAGCGAGGAAGAACCAGCACTTTTGTAGGAAATTCGTGAACTATTTGTACGCTCCAATATTTTACACTTCATCTCTTCGGGTCCTTTTTCCTAAATGACACTTTGTCACAAACATGGGGGATTAGACCGGAAAACATATATTAGGCACAACACATCACCCAACAAAAAATACTAGACAAAAATAATGCAGTTAGATGCACTAAAACCTGCACTTTTTGGACGATTTAACGAAAGCACGTTTTTTCGAAACTAGTATCTACGCTGAAACTGAGATACTGAAATTAGGAACTAAAAACAGAGCTTCTCTGGGTGTGATAGAGTAGGTATAATATTACTACTTGGGAAACCACTACGTTCAGCTGAGTGGGCTTTGTAGCTTATTATGTACCTATTCAGCTCAAGATGCCAAACTTTTGAACGGGACCTCTCTGGGTATGGATGAGTATAATTACAACTAAGGGAACCTTCGTTTGAATCAGCAGAGTGAGCTCTGAACTTAATTTTGTTCCTATCCAACTTGAAACGCTGAACTTTGGAACTGGGCTCTGCTGGGCGTGATGGTGTACAATTATTGCAACTTGAGGAATCTCTCTAATCAGCAGACTGAATCCTGAAGCAAATTTGGTTCCTATTCAACTTAAGATGCTGAATGTTTACACCTTCAGAAACCATGATAATCAGCTGAGTGGGCTTAGTAGCCTATTTTGATCCTATTCAACAAAATGCTGAACTTTAGAACGGGATCTCTCTGGGTATGGTAGAGTATAATTACAATTTACGGAACCAATCATTCTAATCAGCGGATTGAGGTAATTTGTTCCAATTCAACTTAGGTGCAGGATTTGGGAATGGAGCCTCTTTGGGTAAGGTACATGTAGCTGTAGATAATATTTCCCGTGTTGTACAATCACAATACCTAATTGATTAGAAGTTTATTTGATGGTACATTGTGATCTATATTCATGCCAAGGACGAGCGAGCGAAACACAAGAGGTCACTGCTATTAGTATATTATATATATATATATATATATATATATATATATATATATATTTTTTTTTTTTTTTTTTTTTTTTTTTTTTTTTTTTTTAATAGTAGTATATATTTTTTAACTTTTTATTGCTCGAGTAATAACTTAAAAACAATATTATTTTGAAAATACAGATATAAAAATCCAAAACTAACACATCACTGAGTTTTTTTTCATTATGACAAATGATTCACTTCACTGTTTCACAAGTAGGCAAGATCAAGTGGTTTCGTACGCTTAAGTCTTCTTGTGATATCACTTGCGTCAAGGAGTCCTCGCTGACGTGATATCTTAGCCGATGGAGGTGACTCACAGCTTGTAGCTTTATAGCCTCTCTTACTGTCTCGACCTGAAGTTCGTGATGGAGACGTTCATTTCGAAAGTACCATGGTGCATTGACAATATTTCGTAATACATTATTCAGGAATCGTTGGATGATTGAGCCGTACAAACCCAAAGCTGGGTTCCATAGGCCCAGACAGGTTTAAGGACCTGGTTATACAGTGTAAGCTTATTCTGGATCGACAGCTCTCCCCATTATCCAATAAATTTTTCTGAATTTGAGTAAGAATTCTTCCTCCTTTTTCTTAACATGGGGTCTCCACCTGAGCCTGGCCTCAAGCGTCATACCGAGGTGTTAAGCTTCGTTAGCATAAGGAATAACTTTGCCCTTGAAATAAACCGGTAGATAGTCAATTGTTTTGTGAGTGAAGTTGACGTGTACCCACTTAGTTTCGTTTATTCTGATTCTCCATTTCGCTGTCCACTGTCGTATGCAGTATAGGGACCGTTTTAACTTGGCGATGGACTCAATGCTATTATCTTCGGCTGCCAGGACTGCCGCGAAAGTGGCTGTGGTGTTCATTTCAATTTCTGGGAGACCACCAGTATAGAGTACATACAGGAGGGGGCCAAGAACGCTCCCCCCTTGTGGGACACCTGCAGTGATCAGTTTTAGCTCTGAGAAGGCATCTCCTTGCTTTATTATGAACTATTGTTGAGGATTGAAGCAGCTGTGCATACTTCGTTGGCAGAGTTTTGAGCAGCTTTTAATTGAGTCCCTCATGCCAACATTTGTCAAATGTCTGAGCGACGTCAAGGAAGATGGCAGAGCAGACTTCATGATTCTCGAGTGCTTGTTCGATTGTACGTGTTATTCGATGGACTTTCGTAGAGTGTTATTGTCGAAAGCCAAACTGATGTCCTGGAAACAGCTTGCGTTCTTCAATTATGGGTATTACCTAGTCGTTTGTGTATTAGCTTTTCGAAGAGTTTTGATAAAACTGGCATAAGTGAAATTGATCTGTACGAACTTGGTTCCTCATGGGGCTTTCCTGGTTTAGGAATCATGATGACCTCAGCAATCTTCCACAATTGAGGAATGTATCGGAGTCTTATAACCGCATTGATAGTCATGGTTTTTTTTTTTTTTTTTTCTTAACGTGGAAGATGCTTAAGGATTTGACCAATAATAAGATCGTAGCCTGGTGCCTTTTTTTGGGCTGATTGCCTTATTAATTATGTGTATTACTTCTTTAATAGAGACAGGTGGAACATCAATCTCTTGATCGAGTTCAATTGTATCCTCCACCAAGTGTTGATCTGTCATTGTTGGATTTGGAGTGAATATATTGCTAGATGGTCTGCAAAAGTGGTTGCTTTAACTTGATTGCTTCTTGCCCATCATCCACTAGCATTTCTTGTGGGTGAAGCCTGAATTATCGGCCTTTTGAGATATTTGGTAACCCACTAAGAGAGTGATCCGTATCACGATGACCTGTAAGTTCCGTGATATAGTGCTCATGGGTTTCTTCAATGAATCAATGACCTCAGTTCACACCTTTCCGCCTTGTACCAAACTGATTTATGTCTGGGGGCTCTGGTTACTTGCCACCGTTTCCTGGTCTTGCGTTTTTTCTTGACAACATAGAATATTTCCCTTGGGTAGTTGATACCTCTTGTCTTCGTGTAATCACTGGTGCGTTTTCCCATGCAGCGGTTTGTATGCCACAAAGAAGGTGTTCTAGTTCTTGTTCCACTTCATTTGGAGTTTACAATGTCTTACCCTAGTCAATATGTCTGCAACTTTCCTGCTTGAAGCGCTCCCAATTAGTCTTATGATTGGCTAGGACAAGGTTGAAGGGCTTCTGAACAATTTGATCACTAAGTGTCAGTAATATTGGTGAACGATCTGAACCAAGATCAAAGTTTTCTTCTAGTAGATGGTAATTTGCTGAGATATTCCTTGTAATGAAAAAGTCAATCAGATCGGGTACTTTGTTTGGGTCAGATGCCCAGTATGTCGGCTTCCCAGTTGAGAATGCTTCGCAGTTTTCATCATTGATTGCTTGTAAAAGTCTGCGTCCTTTCACAGTAGTTAATCTTGAACCCCAGAATGTTGTATTTTTTGCATTCAAGTCTCCTCCCCCGGGGCCCGGCCTTGATGAGGGGGCCCGGAATGTACTATTACTCTTACCTACTCACACGTAAAATAAAAAATAAATAAACAATTTCTTATTTCACCCGTTTTTGGGATCCCGATTTTTAACATTTAAACCCTTTAATTTTGCACTTTAACTGAAACAAGTTGAACCACAACAAAAAATCGTTTAACTGAAATTTACACGGAAATTTAGGTACCTACTATAAGTAAGTAAGTCTTAGGAAGGGATCAGGTCTACAAGAAGCCGAAAATTGATTATTTGGCTCATTTCTGATCGAAAGTTCCTCTTAGTTATTTTCTTGAAACCCTCAGTTCTCATGTTTCCCCTTAAATCACGTGTTTTCATCCAAAATTGGTGAGGTATTCGTTTATTTTTTACATTTTTTTAAAGGTAAAGCAGAAAAGTTGTTTAGTAAAGTGCTTAAGTAAAGTAGAAAATTTATGGAATAAAATCACTTACTATTAAAAAAATTATTATAATAATTAATAAATAACACGAGTGTGAATTGCAAAGAGACGCATGCAGGAGTAGGCTGAAATTTTTGCTATTTCGACTTGAATTCAATGAATATTTTTGGTTATATAACTTTCTAAGTACTTGTGATGCCTGGCAATACGTATACGAGAATTATAGACAATTGTGTGCCTGATAATTTGCCTTTTTTAAAGGGGCCCATGGATTTTTGCCCCCGGGCCCGGATTTTCTATCCCTGGCCCTGTTCACATGCACTGTTGTATTTTAGTGGGCAATATATGCTAGCTACAATAGTCATAAAAGAAGCAGTCTTGATTTCAATAGCACATACCTGTAAAGCTTCGGTTTCTATTTTGCCTTGCTCGTGATGGTATAGGTTTTCTTTAATTGTTGCACTGCCACTACGAGCATTGTTACTCGGATGAGCACTTGTAACCTTTGAGCTTAAGATACGATTCTTTGGTAAAATGCGTCTCAGAAATAAGACAAATGTCGACTCGATTAAAGTCGAGGGTTAATTGGAGCTCATTTTTCCGTGACATGAGTCCATTGGCATTCCAACAAAGAATTTTAACGCTATTCATGTTGGTTTTTTTTGGACGAGTGGTTTCAATCCTGCCAACACGCTCATCTAGGTTGCTTACACTCTGGCTTAGTTTTGTGAGCATTTCAAAAATTGATGAATTTTTGTTTGTGTTTCCTTATTGATGGGATCAATCGATTGCCTCCTGGGTGGCAATACCCTGAATGCCCTGAATTAGGTTTTTATTGCACAATAACAGCGTTTTTGGAACAAACTTCTTTGTGCTGATGGATTTCTCTGGTTCTGACTTGGCTTTCCCCTGCTTTTGTTGTTGAGTTGGATTTAAATGCCTATGCCTAGCCTCAACGGCTACTGGACAGCCACGATAATTTGCAATTCCAAAACAGTTGGCACATTTTGCTGGGGTTTCTTTGGGCTTGGAGCAATCCTCAGTGAAATGACCTTTGGCACATTTCACACACCGAGGTGGTTTTGCACAGTAGTTTCTAGTGTGGTTAAACTCCTGACACCTTTTACACTGAGATGGATGTTTTGTTGATTTGGTTGGCTGCACTGTTACGCGTTTTTGTAAATTTTCTCGAGATCCAGATCTTCTTGAAAATCAGCAATGCACATATCCAGTGGAATGTTTGATTGATTTCCACTCCAGCTTTCTATTTACTTGGAGTTCGCTATTTGGTGCCGAATTGGTCTCTTGGATCATTGAGGTCCTTCTCGGTTGACCAAGATTTGTGAATGCCCATGACCATTACACTTTTATGGGCCTTTGATTTTTCCTGATAGGTATAGTGCGGTATCTGTTGTTCCTCAAAACATTTAGTAATAACAAGAAAGCCATTTGAATCTACAGTATTAATTTTAACCACATCATTAGACATAGTTGGTAGAACTCACGTTAGTAGTTTTCCCTCTACTTTTTTTAAGGGCTGGAAAGGACGAAACCCTCTCGATATAAACAGAAGGAGATTTGGGCTCTTTTTTCTAATTATTAACTATAGCATTTTTTTAGGAGAAGGTAAATCGGATTTCCTCCTTTTATGACCACTTTGGATCACATTATCCCATTCGCCAGTCTCATCGGCCAGGATTTCTTCGTCAGTATAATATTCCTCTTCTGGGGGGGGATACCTATTTTTTACTGAGAATTTTACTCTTGAGAGAGTCAATCTCTATTTTCAACTGGGTAATTTGGTCTGTTTTGTGTATTGATATCATTCAAAATTCTGCATAAATTATTGATAGTTTTGAACAACTCACTTATTGAGCGAGCGACTGGCGAGTTAGGAAGTTCCGAAATGTTGTTTAAACAATCTTCTTGCCTCTTTGCTTGAGCTCGCGCTTCCGAAATAAGGTCACCCAATGCGACCTCCATTCCGCGCCGGCGAGAAAATCACTCGCGGGGACGACCGTTTTGTTTTTCCCGATGTTACCTCTTTGGTGTTTCGAACAAGATAACTAATATATATATATGAAAAAATTTCCAGTCTTGCAGCAAGATCGAATGAGCGAATTTTCGTAAACTATTATTCTAAATTATGTTATATTGTTTTGAAAATTCAGCACTTGAGTAAAAAGGAATTTTTAACTACCAATTTTATGGCAAAAAACTGGTTCTAAATAATAATTGGCTATTTAAAAAAATACATTGGAGTTTTAGCTTTTTTTTTTTTTTTTTGCAGTTTTGTCTATTTATTTGCATATCGTAATGTATTTCTGTACATTTGTCAGCATAAATTTCTGTATAGATTTTTAATGTTCTAGTTCATCGTTAATAAACTTCTTTTGACTAAAATTCTGCTAACAAATATAAATTCAACGATTCTTATAGCCGTTTATAGCCATTTTTAGTGATTTTCATTGCACACATTTTGAAAATCACATATTTAATGTGCTCAAAAAATGCTGGCCAACAAACTCATCCTTACGTTTGGGAAGCTTGATTATTTTGGCGCACGAACGGAATTTTTATCTCATAGTTAAGGAGAGTTATCTTCAAGAATGAAACATATATGTATATGTGTATAAACATATATTTATATATACATCTACGTATGAAAAATTGTTAAACTCTAGGATTAGTTTCAGAATGCCTCAAAACGGACTTCAATAAAGAACATTTTCGGAAATTTTGATTTTAAAATGTTTGGAGCCGTTATTACACTGATTTTCTAGGAAAGCTCGCTAAAAGTCGTACCTACCTAGCAAATCTAACATCTACTGTCGATTTGAACTAGGTAGGTAGGTAGAGGTGCCTATTGCATATGTCAGGTCCCCGGACCCCGTCGGCTAACGAGCTCACCCAGCGGAGACAATGCAAGGACGAGGTCTTGATTTCCTATTACCCCCCAGAACCATCTCACACATTCTCTCTCACCCACTCAGGCTCACGCTCACCTACAGAAGAGTTTCCACCAAGACTCACACAACGACTTCCTCCTCTCAATTACTCATTATATCACGTTCGACTTCCAACCCCGCCCACCTGATGTAGGTAAGCAGGCAGAGGTAGGTACGAGTCGGTAAGCTGTACCATCCTTACAAAGGAACTACCTTACCGCCAACAATTTCCCACGAGAGTCATAAGACTCCAGCAGCATCTTGTCTACTTCGATTACCTGGACGTCTCATCGTTAGTATCGACGAGAGCATGAGAATTTTTGGCGTTTCCGGATTTTTTTACTATCTTTTTTCGGGAATTTCTTCTTCAATAACGAGTGAATTGCGGCGTGATATTAAGATTTCCATGTAACAACTTTTTTTCCGGCTGGAGAGTCTCAAGGGGAGTTGCCCATCTTGGCTTCTAAAGTACCTAGCCGAAATTATCTGTACACACAAGTAGGTACGTAGCGGTTTATTAGTATCTCTAATATCTAACCAAATTACATGATGATTTATTTTTCTGCATTGAATAGCGTTCCTCCTTTTGATTAATTAAGCAAAATCAATTTGAAACTTTTAAATTTCGTTGATTTCAATCCTAATTTGATTATTCTCAAGATATTTCCTATTTGATTAATATTCCCAGTTCCTGGGAAGAAACGTTGGAGAAAATAGAATCCAACTTAAGGAGAGAAATGCCTATTTTGGTTCATTATTTTCAAGAATGAACCATTGTAATCGACCAAGAAAAAAAATCTGCGAAGTTCGGTGTGGCACATAGCTTTCTCGTTTCCGTAACATTAATGTATAGATTACCTAGGTATTGAAAAGTTTTATATGTTAGATGTTGAAAAAATCCATAGCTGAGAGGAGTAAATCAATACGTAAAGTGAAACGTCAAAATTGGTCAATTAAGATACAAAAGAATGATACTCGATGTAATTTTCTTTTGCGCATGCGCAAAATGAATTGAAAAGTGGAGAACAATGAAATTGGCACGCGACCATCGATAGCCTAACTTGCACATTCCCTGACAATTTCATTAAAATCCGGTGAAAACTGTGGAAATTAATGTCGTTAAAAGGATTTCACATTGGCGCATGTGCATTAGCTATTGATGATACAAAAATGTTGAAATTGATATGGAATGATCAAATCATCGTCTCCCAACTATCATCCAAATTTGAGAGAGGTAGAAAGACTAGGGTGTAAAAAAATAGAGCATAATGGAATTCACGCTTGCGCATGCGCAGAGTGAAGTATTGATTTGGCAACGATGAAACTGATTGTGGACCATGCGCTGCCTAACACGCACAATCTCTGTCAATTTCAACAAAATCGAATGAAAACTTACTCATTAGCCCTTCTTCGCAGATCATTGGTAAAAATCATTAATTATCCCTATATATGTAGTAAATGATCAAAACTTGGCGCATCGTGCCTCCCAAAAGAGTTCACACCTTCACAGCTCAGAACCCCGCAATTTTACGGTTTATAGTATGTGGATGTTGAAAATTTTTCTTAAAATGCAAAAACAACAAAACAAAAAACTTAGTAAAACGGCAGGTTGAAAAGGAAAGAAATTAGTCTCAGAGGCCCCATCAGGTATTCAGTGATCCTCCGAACCTCGTAATTGTTTTTGAGGTGTCCCGAACGAGATCCATTAAATTTCAGCAACGTGAGTCGATTAGGAAAGAAACTAACCTCGCAGGTTCCGAAGCTGAATAACGCGAGAACTGAGATTATTACAGCAGTATAAAATAACCAGGTGACTCAGAAAGAGTAACGCTTAGACCACCTAGAAGTTTCAACTACCCTCTGCGCGCAAATTGAAAAGAACCAAAACTTACGATCAAACTCTACATACACATACCAAAAAGCATTAAACTCAAGGAATTTCAAAACGAATTTCCATGAAGGAAATTTCGGATTCGTTGCAATACTTCGATGGTTTTTTTTTTTTTTACTCGGTCGATGTTCAATTATTCAGGATTACTAAATGACCTCACCAGTCGTTTGAATATCTGCTTTATTTGCAATATTTCGGTGCCATTGATGGGTCACCCTCTTCAGGCATGGATATCACTTTGGTGTACTTCTTCATCAGTCCTAGGAGGTAGTTCGTCGTTGACTTGGTGTGATCTCCGTATCGAGTGGTGATTTCTCGTATCAGGGCCATTGTCGGTCTTCCCCTAGTATAAATACTTCGATGGTTTTTTTTTTTACTCGGTCGATGTTCAATTATTCAGGATTACTAAATGACCTCACCAGTCGTTTGAATATCTGCTTTATTTGCAATATTTCGAACATTTCGAAATATTGCAAATAAAGCAGATATTCAAACAACTGGTGAGGTCATTTAGTAATCCTGAATAATTCATTGCAATAGCCTAATTTTCTTAGAAAATTGGCTAAAACGTTTCAACCTAGGTAGAATCGGAAGTAATTAAACTTCTGTTGTCGGATATAAACAATAATATAATTAAGAGTAAATCCAAAGTATTTACTAATCAATAATTTAATATGTTAATATAATTGAAGTAGGTAATTCGATTAAATTCAGCTTTGTACTATACAACTACGTTGATTTCTAAAGCTTCACTTTATTCCATTTATTCACTTGTTCATTGTCACTCAATCCTCTTGGTAATACTAACGATCTGTCATATATATTTCTAGGTTGTTACCTTCTGTTAGCATGATCCTTGTCCAAACAACTAAAAATCAATGAGGTGATTACCTACCAACGCTTCACAACCCCAATAGGATACAGAAGTTATAATAAACTCGATTTCGGGAAATCAGAATTCCATTGGAATTATATTATCGTGTGTGTGTTCTTTTTTTCATGTCGATGCTATAGCCCTTAGGGAAAGCAAACAAATAAACGTATAGTGACCGGGGTGGTTTCGTCTGATTCTTTGGGCGGATACATGAAACTCAAAACATCATTACTGCATCATTACATCATTACATAGAAACATTTCAAGACCTTGACGGAGCTTAAAATTGAGCTTTTTGAGTTCTAGAAAATTTTTTACTAATAATTTTAAGGCAAAAACGTATTCTAAATAATAATTTCCTATTAAAAAAGAGGTTTTGAATTTTTAGCTTTCTTTCGCAGTTTTATCGTTTTTAGCAAATTTTTATGAAATTGAATCAATTTTTCAGCATAATTTCATAGATACAGTTTTGAATGTTCTAGTGTATAGCTAATAAACTTTATTCGAGCAATATTCTGCTAAACAAATATAAATTTAAGAATTATTAACCGTTTTTACTCATTTTTAGTGATTTATTGAGCACTTTTTTTTTAATATGACCAATTTAATGTGCTCGAAAGTGTTTTTTGTCCTTGTTCAATTACATAGATTGATTATTGAAAATGTTTCATTAAACCAAAACTCAATAATATTATAATTAATTAAATTGATTTCTTCAGATGTGGAATCCAGCGGAGTGTTTCACCAGCATTCTCTTGCCATAGGGTGAGGTAAACTTGTCCCAATCAACCAACTCGCAGAGCTCTGCAAGCCAGCACATCGCAGATCGATTACGGACTTCTCGTCTCCCGTTTGTGAGAAGATGCTTGTAATAATTGGCAACTAACGAACTTTTTTCTTATTGAGCTTGCGCAATTTGTTTTTAATAAGATTTTAATTTCACAGTTGAACGGATGCATGAATGGATGTTTTTTATGAGAAAATCCCGTTGCTCAAAGGAGGACTCCTGCAATGACTTTCTCACAAGTTGAGGGAAAACTTCATTTCATCGGGGACTGGACAGGGTGGGCAGATGTTAAGATCAGTTCTCCCTCACTCTTCATTCCCAATATGTATTTACGTAGCTCCCTTCTGTTCTTTTCTAGGTACCTATTTTCTCTTGGATGCCAAATATATTCCTTGGTTGTTGTGTAGGTTGGTAGGTAGGTACTTGTATTATGTACACTTGTGAGGTAATAACAATAATATTGTAAGCTGGTACTGTAATAATATTGTAATAGTATTGTAAGCTGGTTACCTTTGAGGGGGGGGGGGGGGAGAAGAAAAGCTACGGGACTCTAAATGGAAAGGGAGGAAAGTTACTTTACGTGACGGGAAAGGTAGTGCGCAAAGAGGATCCCGATACTGAGGAAAATGGTTGCTAAGGGGTCGGAAACCACTGGCCACAACATTGTTGCTAGTGGGGCAGACCTCGTTAGAAACCCTGCTGAATTGCTTACGTAGGACGTACCTATCTGTAATAACTGGTGTGCAGGAATGGGATTGCCGGGAAAGAGGGCTATCTCCAACTCAACGTTACTACTGAGCTGGTGACTTGAGTAAATAAGATATTTGCTGTCTCCAATAAGCTAGAAAGGTTAGCTATGAAGGGGTTAGTTTGATAAAGTGAAGTAAAACGGGAACATTACTTTTGAGGTTTCCAGGGTAGCAAAAAGGGGATTCTAGGGAGGGACTTGTTGGCTAGAAAAAGAGAAAGAAACGTATTTACGGATACACAGACAGAGATCGGCAGAGGTAAAAGAAAGACACCTTGGTCGAAACTAGAAGCCTCGTCTGTCTGTGTTGCGAAGTTCGGCGTTGCTTCTAAGCTGAAACGTTTGTATAGCAAGGCGTCACTCCAAATGAGCGAGTTGAAGACTCTTACTTTGATATGACGTTCCATACTACAAACATGAAGGTGATTGCTCTAACTTGATCAATTGAAAAGTGACGGCTCCCTCAAGGACCGCTGACGCATGATCAGCTGAGTGTAGCTGAAATTTGAGAGGGAGGCTCAAGGGAGAATGCTGAAGCACCAAAACGTTACTTTCGTCATCATTAAAGTTCTCGGCCTAACAGCCGAAGCTGATTCAGCAGGAAGCTGAAATTTGAGAGGGAGGCTCAAGGAAGAATACTGGAGGCGCATGAGACGTCATCGATCAGCTGAGTGAGCTCCAAAGCCATTTTATCTCCTTTTCAACGCAGGAAGCGTTTATTTCACGCGGATCTCCTTACAATAAAATGAGCTACCATGTGACTCAATTCGTGAGCATTGATCTACTAGTTTCGTTTCGTTCCGGATCGGAAAAGTCTGGAGAGAGGGAAAGGAACGATATTTCGAGCCCTGCCTTAGACTTCTAGCTATACTATCCCGCACAACATCAGAGTATTGGAGGTCAATCCTCTCACCAACCAAGCCGGCAGACCTCTCATGACGTCATAAAAGTGGTAAGGTTTTCTACCTAGAAGACATTCTTGGATCAGCCTTAGGAGACAACTGCCTTTCTATAGAATTTTTTCAAAAAATAAGCCATTTAAATAGCTTTTAAACTTTTAAAGTAAGATTTTTCCAACATTTTTTTCATTAAGTTGTTTCAGAGCATTCTGAAACTCTCTCACACACACACACACACTCTCTCTCTCACTCACTCACTCTGTGTGTGATATCCAGACTGTGTTCGTAACTAGAGGCTGCATGCCAAATTACAGCATTAATGTAGCAAAATCAGGCCCGGACTGATCAGAAAAAAGCTCATAAATTATACTGTCTTTTATTGTCCCAAAAAGTCACCCAATCAAATTTCAACTTCCTACGGTGAACAGGAGAGAAATTAGCTAACTCAGCTGATCAGAAAAGACCCCATCACTTCACTCGTCTCTTAATGTCCCAGAGAGTCCCTGTCAAATTTCAACTTCCTACAGTGAACAGGAAAGAATTTAGCTCACTCAGCTGATCATTAAAGATCCCATCATTGCATCTTATTGACCCAAAGAGTCACCTTATCAAATTTCAACTCCCTAGGGTGAACAGGAGAGAATTTAGCTCACTCAACCGATCAGAAAAGATACCATCATTTCAATCGTCTCTTAATGACCAAGAGAGTCTCCCTTTCAAATTTCAACTTCGTAGGGTGAACAGGAGAGAATTTAGCCCACTCAGCTGATCATGAAAGAGCCCATCATTTCAATCGTCTCTTAATGACCCAGAGAGTCACTCCTATCAAATTTCAACTTCCTAGGGTGAACAGGAGAGAATTTAGCTTAGCTCACTCAGCTGATCGAAATCGTCAAAACCAAACACGAGCGAAGAAAGGCCCCGAACTGCGTGTTGGCTACTGTAATAAAATTTTGGGAGCCAAGCACGTCGGTTTTCCGTTCCTCGCTTCGCACGTAATATCAAATTCCTATCCATCACCTATCAATAATGCAACCCATGCATCACTCGGAACACCAGTATAGCAACCCGTCAAGGCTTCTCCACTTGTCAAGAATTTCCGCCGCTAGCAAACTGCCTGTTAGCAACCATAACAAAAGTTCGGGAAATAAACAAATCGGTTGCGAAAGGTATCGCTGTTAATGAAATAGAAGGATATTTTGGAGGTGCAGGCCTATGTTGTGCGTCTGAACTTGCTGATCACTGTATGACCTCCGATCAGAATCGGTCCAGCCGTTTAGACGTCTATTGGAAACATACAAACATATAGAAACAAAATTTGAGTTTTACATATAAGATGTTGGAAGTTTAATAGATTTATCAATTTAGGAGATTAATTTAATTAATTTAATAAAGAAATTGATTAAATTAAATCAAACACCTACACTTTACTAGCCCTTTTGTATTTAACAAGAGCTGACCCATAAATTGAAAATTGATGAGATAAAATAAATCACCTACCTAAGCTTTACACTTACGTGTACAAGCGTTATAAGTAGGTGTTCTATAGGTAGCAACAGTTATAATAAACTCGATTTCGTGAAGTTGGCATTCCTTCGGATTGTACCAGCTGATACGATCATAGTTTATAAGGCAATTTTCACTGTTTCACCAGTTTCTTTTCACCCCTATGTTGACGTTCATTTTTTTCTGTCAAAGTTTTAGCCCTTAGGGAGTGCAAAAGGATGATGAGGTATCATTCGATTTTTTGGGATAATACCTTTCTAGACACCCCGAAAAATTACTCATATTTCGAAAGTTTTCAACAGCTCGATTTTTTATTAATTCAGCCCTTTAATTCTACCCTTTAGTGTTGAAAGAAATTGATGCAAACTTGGCCCGATATGTGATTTTTAAAGCAAGTAACTCTGTTCCAGTAGTGTGGGAGACTATATACCTGTGTTTGGTTAGGTAATTGGACAACTTTTTTTTCCATTTTTTGACGAGTGACATCCTATTCCGCATTTTTTAATTTCTCTTTTTGGATTCTAAGAATTATGGAACGTAAACCAACTTTGGGAGAGTGTTAAATTGTTATGTTTCTTTTCTTTTTTTGGTCGATTACAAAGGTTATTGAAAATGATGAACCGAAATGAGAAATTTCAACATACGAAAGTTGCCCATTCCACAAGATCGGGTGTGGAAAATCACCGAAGATCGCCTCGTCTCAACTGAAGATTCTGTCGTAATCCCAAAACCAACAACAAGGTACGAGCAAAGGGATGGGCCCGCTGCGACATTCGAGATTCGAGGCGCGAAGCTTTGTGCCCCCAAAACCCCTCAAGTAGGTGTACAATGTCCTTCATTGTCTTCTATCACCTCGCCGCAGAGTTCCTCGTTACTTGCATCATCACGTAAGGTTTGACATTTTCAAATGAAAACATCCTTCTAGCCACCTTTGACCGTGTTTCTTTTTCCTTTTTCTGAAGGTGGGTTCCTCAGACAGCTTGTGTTCCTTCTTGATCGAGTTCCTGGGATTCCTATCACGATTTCATTATGAATGGTGAGCTGAGGTCGTCTCGAGAGGCGCCGCAGACGCGTTATTTGTCACGTAAGACGGAGAGGTGAAGGGATCCAAAACTCTGCCAACAGTGTAAGTGTAAGAGACGTAGAAAGAAAAAAGTCCGTTACGTCTAGTCTCGACAGTAGGAAGCTTCTGAACAAAAAAAAACTTGGGAGATGCAGGAGATCATAATATCCGTGCGAACGAGCAATCAACCTAAAAGAGAAGAAAGTATGTGGCCCTACGTCTGGAGAGTGGTGTGGTGCCAAAGGAACAATTTGAGAATTTTCAGGTCCGTAAAAGGTTGTTTATAATTAGAGGCGTTCTTCTGGCTCTAAAATACAGACCTTCCTAGTAAATTCAGGAGAATGTTTGAGATTAGATTCTGAAAATGTAGTCCGTTCTGAGGAAATCTTCGCCAGTCATCTCGAAATTGGTGGAATACAAAATGGCTGCCTCATAAAAATGCATTAATTCGCCCATTTTGAAGTTTTTCTCTAATAATTGCTAACCCATACATCATAGAGAAATGTTTATGTACGTAGCAAAGTTATAGAGGTTATAGAGCATAAAAAAGTACCCAGTCATGCTGCATGGCTAATAGAGCGAATTTCTAAGAGTTGTGAAAAAAAAAAACTGAGGGAACAGCCGTGTGACGAGATCGTAAAGAAAATATTAGGGCACGCAGCCGTACTCGATAATGTGGTCAATTATTGGCAATGTCACCTAAATATAGATTTTTCTTACTTATTTATGAATCTTAAGATCTGGGGGTGGTCGCAATCGACTCGGCGCTGAAAAATACTTCGACTGTGACACCCCACATTGCCTATTTTCAAAAAATCGATTTTTTAGCATTTTTGGTACAATAAATTGTAAATTTGAACCTGAAATTTTGGAGTGATCGGGATAGCCAACGAATCGACCTACCTGTCTTTTACCAAGATGGATTTTTAGCGCTAGAACTCATTTTTTACGCCGTATTTTAAGGGAGTTGTCGTCTGGAAATATACCCAATAAATAAATAAATATATATATATGTCACCGTAATGTGTGAAATTAGTTAATTCATGAAATAACTAGATTGTATGTGTACTTGTAGAATAACATAGGGGCTCCCAGACCACCAAACTTTACACATCATTCTGACCTATATGTCCAACGAACCTGAATTTTTACTAAGGGATTGACTCCTTGATGTTATGTATTTTCGGATATACAAGCATCCATACCACCAAACTATACACATAATAACCTATTCTAAAAGGTGCGATGTACCGTGCATAATACTAACTAGTTATTTCATGAATTAACTGAATTACACGCATTAACGGTAACATATACATACATATATATATATATATATATATATATATATATATATATATATATATATATATATATATATACAGGGTGCCCCCCAAATCCCCCCCCCCCTGATAAAATTGTGAAAATGAGTCCAAAAAAAAAAATTTTTTTTTTCAATCAATGTTTTTTGTAAGGATTTCAAAAATGACAAAATCGCGCATTGCGCACGTGCACAAACGTGCGCAATTGACATCAACTTCGTTATTTTAAATGAGAAACCCCATTTCTATTGCAGATTTGAATTCTACGTGAAATTTCACGAAGAAATGACCCATCACTCGATTTTTTAGGTGCGCGCAAACGAGCGCAATTTCGCTCCAAAAGGACGCATTTCAGCTCTAAAAGCGCAATAACTGAGTTTTTAAGAAACTTAATCGTCACATGTAATATATGATTTTAGAGTATTTTTTCGTGCTGAACCTCGTAATGATGTCCATTTGTTGATATTTGTAACAACAATTAGGGAAAACACCGAAAAACCTACTTTTTAGTACGCTTTTTGCTTTGTGTAAATGTCTTTAAAAATTGCAATTCTGTCAATTTTTCGGTATTTTTCCAAGTTGGTGTTGCAAATATCAATAAATGAACATCATTATGAAGTGTAGCGCGAAAAAATACTCTAAAATCGGAATCACAGTAACACCATGTGGCAATTGAGTAGGTATCTTCAAAAACTCAGTACCCTAATCGCACTTTTACAGCAGAATTGCGCGCTTTTGGAGCGGAATCGCGGCCATTTGCGTTTATCATTTACTAGCTGGTTCACCCGTGCGTTGCACAGGTTGACTTGGCTATACGCCCCCCCCCCCCCAAACATCACAATTTGGGACATTAAGTCCTTACTTAAAAGTACTTATAAATTACCTATTAGGACCAAACTACTGAGATCAAAATTTCAGATGCAAGTTCTTCATTTCATGCGCTCTTGTATGTCAGGGGTTTCAAATTTCATCATGGGAAGGGGTGAATGGAGGGGTAATACTGATAAATCATGATGTTTCAACAATTCTAGTACAAGTTTCGTGTTTTTTTTTTTTTTTTTTTTTTTTTGCCAAACTACGAGTTTGATTTAGTTTTGGATCGTATATCAGGAGTATCAAATTGCATTATGGAAGAGGGTGAATGGAGGGGTAATAAATCATGGTGTTCTAACTAATATCGTCTGATTTTCATGATATGAGTTTGGTCTAGTTTTGAATCGTACATCAGAAGTTTCAAATTTCATGCCCGAAGTTTTATGATGGAAATCTGGTTGTGATGGAAAATGAAGATTTCATCAAAATGTGTTAATTATCCATCAAAACTACAAAAAAACAAAAAAAATGTTGAAAATCCCAAAATTGTAATGGGCGAATATTATTAGATAAAGTATTCTTGTTACAAATTTCACAATTAACAGTTTTTGTGGACACAAAGTCCCCCCCCCCCCCTCCTCTACATTCGCCGCTTGTTCTGACGTTTAAAAATCGCAGGCCAAAAGGTGGATGAGACAGGACAAGTACTTACTCACTGTCCCATGCTCTCAGTGGGAAGCACATAAGCTTGCGGATCTGAAACAGTTTGTGCAGCAGCATGGGAGGGCAGAAGAGTGGAGAGGGAGCGGTCTTGTATTTGAGCTACTCGGATTCGCAGCAAAGATCGGCGAATCTCGGTTTTCTCGTTGAAATTCGGCGTTGGAAACTGTTATTCTTATCACATTATCATCTCACCTTATCCCTCCTGTAGTTTAGTGACCAGTTTTTGTGTATCCACCAAAACATTTTTTTCCGCTGTGGTATCGAGCGTGTGATAGTGATCGGAAATATTCGATGAGAGCTACTCATACTTTTAATGTCTACTCCACCACCTGATGGCACTATCATCGATCCGAGTATGCCATTTGGAGGTCGCATGTATGAAGATGTATATTATGATATGACTTACCATTATTCTTCGTTATTTCTATCCTTTTCTACAGTTGACCTATCTTTCTCTATACACTTTTTCGTGAGGTTAATCATTGGTATGGGAATATTTTTGCAGTGAGTATGGAAAAAAGTCACGCCTCACCCCTGAAAATCGATTTATTCTGTACTGTGCCCTGTTCAATTTCTATCAATGTTTGAAAAACTAGAATTATTAAAGGGCAGTTAAGGTAGCCCAAGGTACCTACATACGTAGGTGGCTCAACGTACACGTATGTTTGTACCTTCAGTCAGTTTTTAATGGTTTGGTAAAATGGCCACTGCACGTAGAGGAATGCAGATAGAATGATTTTAATGGTAGGATATTGTTGCCAAATAATTTCTTGAATGGTGTAGACCACAAACATTGAAAATGAACCATTACTTCCTTCTGGAAATATCACAGTCCAAAAAGTGGCTCAAGGTACAGCACCTTACCCGGCTAGAACGGGTGACAGGGGTTACTACCCCTGACCCAGCTGGAAGGTTAGCCCGTCGATTGCCGGGGTAAACTCTGCTTGGCTAAAGCAGTTGGAAGAAAGCAAGATGGTGCCATATGTGAACACCAACAGGCTTGCTCGCTTCTTCATTACTTGCAATGCGATTGTCACTCCATAAAATCTAGATGGTCTTCTGTCACAAAAAATGGACTTGTAAAGCATAGGCAGTGCAGTACAGTTAATAAGCATAGCAATATAGATCTACAGTTTAAAGTTTAATGTTTGCTAGCGCTTGACGCTAAAATTACTGCGTCAACTGCAAAACTTCATTATCGCCGCTAGAAAACGAATTTGGTTGTAACGAGGGTAGGTATCTACAAGTAGGTAATGCACCGTTTTTTCATCATTGGAGGGTACGTGTCTTTCAACTGCCATGAGGACCGCAGGCTACCCCACGGCACCCAACAATAGGTGCAATGATCCCATCCCGGCTACCTCACAATTTTTCATCTGTATATTCACGGAAGAGTATTTTTTCATAAATTTTAAGTAATTATTAGCTTTGTTAGGTTCCAAGCAACTAGGGTACACGACGGGGGGGTGCAACATGTTTTAGAAGCAAATATCATGAATGCCAATGAGACCACGGGCGGCCTCACATTCTGCGTTAAAAATGCGTGAGACCTCCTGCGCCCTCATGGCACACAGAGTACTCTGTTGCCTTCAGGTGCCATGAAGGTCGCCGGTGATCTCAGTACAAAATGAAATACGAAATGTGTTCAATTCATTCATTGAATTCAAAGACCCTAATTTGTTTCATAAGGAGAACTTACACTTGATATTTCCATTTGGCACCTGGGGAAGTCATGTTCGAAACAGCATGGCAGTTAAAAGGTTAATGCAACACATAACTAAATACGTTACATTTTATACCATTGGTATATGAATGTGTCGTATTGTACACCAACAACGGCCATAATATCAGCAGGTTTGACCCCAGCAGCAGCTGTCTCAACCCTGACTTGTATTTCAGTTACACTTCGAAGATAACCTGAGTCGAGTATATCGTGCGGGTTCGCTGACCCTAGACATCCGTCCTCAGCTGACAAGGATGGAACCCACTATTTCATTCGTCTTTAATGTCCCTGAGAGGTTCCTTATCAAATAGCATAATCTTAGGGTGAAAATGAGAGAAACTGGCTCACTCAGCTGAACAGGAAAGAGCACATCATTTCAATCGTCTCTGTCGTCCGTGGTGTTATTCATAATTATTGTGTTAGTCGAGATTCGGCCCAAGGAGGAAGAAATAATTACAAAATCTTTGTAATAATTTTAATATTTCCTGATATTTCGGTCACCATTCTGTGATCATCATCAAAAAATTTAAAAGCATTGCCCTCAAAGAGAGCAGTGTCAGAAACAGCAACAACAGTTGGGTTTAAAAACCTCATAAAATGGCTAGAGCCAGGATCAACAATCGAATTTGGGGAAATATTATTGGGGACCAATATTTTGACATAGATATGTCTTATCTCTGGGGGTCAACCAAATTTTTGCGACATGCAAAAGATGTCACGATATCGTTTCTATTGATTTTCACCTACAACCAATGCATTACTAGCGAAGTGTAACTCCCTTAATTTTCATAGCAGGAAAACCGTTAGCCTCTTTTTGGAATGCTCTGATTTTATCACAACATCTCATGATCCCTAAGCCATTGAAGTGTCAAGGAATATCACCATACAATCTAAGTAGGAAAATGAGGAAGGTAGGAGATAGGAGGCAGGTAACTAGGTTGAAAAAGTATATTCACAACAGTTAGATGGACTGAATGGTCTGGACCAATTGGACAACAGTCCAAGCTTGCTTCGGACTTATATGCCCTGCTCCAATACTTGCATCGACCGTCCTACTGGTCAGAGTAGAAATGAAAGTCAAGCTCAGGCTAGGGCAGTTATTTATTAAGAAAACCAAATGATTCACAACAGGGGGTCCGTTGTATGCTGGAACAGTATGAAGCAATGGACAATGAAAAAGCCACAATGATTTCTTTTCATCATAATACTTATATTTCATTTTTAAATGAAATAATACAAAATATAGATCTAGAATCCAAACATAACTTTCAAAAAACAGTTGTGATGAAACAGTTAGGTTTTCTTAAACAAAGTGTAGGTACGTGTAGTACGAACCTACTGCAACAACAATTTTCTCTGCTTTCTTTCCAAGAGTAACGAATTTTATTGCAACTAAAACGAAACGAAGACTGGAATGTAATACATTTTTAAAATAAACAAGAATGAAATATTTAAAACGAAAATTTAAAGACACCGAAACATAAATTAGTGCTTTTGATTAAAAAAGCTTCAAGCTACGTTTGTTTATATCCATAGTAGGTACACACGATTTGGAATGAAAACTACAGATCTGTATAGCAACTGCTCCATTATGTTTTTTATCACATGCTCTTTTCAATAGGTATATCAGGCTATCCCAGATAGACAAGCTATTGGCTCGACTACGTTTTACATTAAATATATATTTATATATATAGGTTTCTCTTAATCTTTCATATATTTATAAGTACATTATAAATATATTTTTATATACTTATATATTGCATATACATTTAAATATCATTTGAATTTTCCATTTATAACCGTTGTTTCTTCACAGATTTTAATTAGTACGGTTTTTTGTTTTGTACTACAATACGATAATATTAAGGACAATATTTCCGTCATGGAAGGGAAATTTTAAAAGTGATATCCCATGAGAAATTACTACTATACATTGATTGACCAGCTGTTTTATTTTGTCCTCTATATACACAAGGAGAAAGGATAGATATAAGGAGGGGAAAGCGACGATTTTTTCCTTTCTCGTTTATACTTAGCTAATTAAAATTCTAATACCTAATTATGACCTCGTGTAGTGATTCTTCTACGGCATGTACCAAACGTTATTTGTCAACTTAGTCAAAACAGTCGTTGACTTAGTGATGTCTTGGACAATCACCATCTTAATACAATCCCACCAATTCAAATCAGCACCGTATTCCTTCAATATTTCATTCTAAACATCCCAATTTATCATTTAATTTTTTTTACAGGAACTAATGTGAGGTTTTGAGGTTTTATATTTCTCCCCTACATTTGCCCTAAGGGATTTTTGTATCACTACGCAAGGGCATTGGTGCTTATGCATTCGCCTTAAAATAAAAGAAATGGCTCTCATACTATTCAAGGTTCACACTTAGAAATAATATTGTCAATTTCGTGTTGTATTATTTGCAGTTTTCCATTAATTTCTCGTTAACTATCATAGAATCTACGAGTACACCAATATAAATGACACTCGTGTGCCTAAATTATGAAGGTACTCCAATAGGTCCATAAATCATTGTCGAAATAACAACAAACATTGTTAAGAAAATGGATGGGCACCATCAACAACCCTATTAGGCGAATAACTGCATTTTTTAAACAATTATGAATAAAAGCTGCACACATTTAATTGTACCTGTAATTAACCCGGACACAAACAATTAAAATAATTATTTGAACGATGAAAGTCGATACATTATATAGACACTCTTGACATCAATTTTTCATTGTACACGTAAGCGATGAAATAAATAATACCCATTTTATCATTGACGACAAACATAAAATAGAGGTGACGATGATTGCGGGAGAAGTGATGAGACAAATATAAGGAAGGAGAGGGGGTAAAAGCCTTACATCAATATATATACAACAATTCTATCAAGAAAATCAAACGATACAATGAAAGAGAAAAAACTTTAAAAAAAGAAATAAATAAATAAAACAAGAAAATTCGTGAAGATTACTATTGTAGACTATGTCTAAATATTAATTTTCGTTGGCAATAAATAGACTTTTTTAACAATACCTAGAAATTTGTTTCCCAAATTCTTCACCTAACAAAAAACCACAAAATATACAGCGCATAACAACAAAGGGTTTTTTTATCAACCAAAATCAACAAAAAATACGTTTTATAACATGAAGCTTTCTATGAAGTAACAATGCCGCTTCTAGGTTAGGCACATGACAAAAATGAATGGACTTTTCGCTTGTGGGGGTTCCAAGTCCAACTCAAAAATTGCGGTAGGTAGATCGAAGTCAGCTACAGCAGGGGAGGGCTGCATCGACGTTAAATTTTTGAGTGGTAACGAAGCGAAGATGTTTATTTTGGAAGGTGGGACAGAGAAGGGGCTCACGAAAGCTTCATTGATGAAGGGGGGGGATCAACCTTTTTTGGAGGAAAGGAGGACAATATTTACAGGTCTAAGTCCATTTAAACTCCTGAAAAAGAAAATGACGAAATGATTTTTGTGAGATACAAAGAGTATGACAAAATTAATATAGTTAAGATACAAGTTAATGAATCACTCATGTACTATGATATTATGATTGTCCAGAAATTTGATCAGAGGTTATTAGGTCGATTAAGATTGAGTTATTTACAATCAGGTGCAAACATTGTTCAATAGAGAGGATTTGAAAGACAATAGTTTAACTGAGCTTGTAGGTTAAATGGTCTATTTACAAGCTAATGGAATGATCTAGGAAGCCAAATCCAGATGCTAACCTCTTACGGAGCTATTAAGTAATGATTACTTGAGTAATTGATCACATAAATGCTATATATAAATTATTATTGTTATGGAACAAGAAAATCCATTGGTTTCATGCCCACAATTACTTCTAAAGTAATTGCAATAACCATCATCATTCCTATAAGTAATCATCTGGCCAATTCCTTTTTCCAATTACTAGTACTTACCATTGCTTGGAATTGAAAAAATTAATTTCAATTACCCATTATTGGAGTTAGACTGCGTAATGGTAATGGAATTACTTACAAAGCGGAACATGTGTCCATACTTTGTTATACCTTTGTACCATTTCTGTGACCCAGTGAAATTTCTATACAATTTTGTTTAAAGAAAGGAATTGAACATTTAGAATCAGGAAATAGTTGAGAGCATAACATCAAGCTTAGTTAAGCTGAATAAGTTGGAAATGGGAAAGATTGAAACAATAGATAAAAGAGAGGTAGAGTGAAAAGAGAGCAGGGAGGAGTTATTACCTGGAGTTCAAAGTGCGCCAAAAGGATCAAGCTCCTGTGGAGGGGGTTGTGACGTAGGAGGCGCTTGCCTTGGAGAGCCCACACCACCTGGCATCATGCCCTACACCACAAAAATGGAAAAAACGCCGTTCCAGAAATATACAAGAGCGCTTTCAACTTAAACACTGGTCCCAAGGCGTCGCGTCAGAAGGGCATGAGCAGAAGGTGACAATTTCAAAAGTTAGAGTTGTTCCAAAAGGAGAATGCCTAATGATCATCATGTCCATAGAAGACAGATTGAAGCTGGAAATGCCCTCTCCACTGCCCCCACACCGCCCACTGCCACACCTTCACCACACATCGTTCTAAGCCTGCTCACCTGACTGATCTGCCAAAATCAGCTTTTCTTCCCATGCTCTTGATAAACATTATTCTGCGGGAAAGTGGGACATTGAAGGGCATTGGCAGGGGTCTTGGAGGGGGCATTCCAAGTTCCAGTCTTTGACGGACGTCGTGGTAATTAATCATTATCTTTTCTGAACAACTCTACCCGACTGTATAAAAACATGCGTAGTATTATATTCTGCTTCCGAGTCGAGCTATATGTAGCGGAATCACTGTTAACGCTTTCTGGAGATAAACATTTTTATCTCCAAAATCAAAATTTACGCTTGCATTTTACGTTTTTCGAAAAACTTTTGTTGCACGTCTATGTGTGTGTGTCTGTTGTGTCTGCAAATCCTTGTAACAAGCTTAATTTCCAACAGATTTTGATGCAATTTTCCGGGAGTACGCAGGTTGGCAGTTGATAATCCCCCATCAGTTTCATTGTACCCTAACCAATACTTCACATTACGCATGCGCAATCGTAAAATCCATCAAGCATCATTTTCTCACGCCCTAGCTAGATCAAATTTGGAGGATAGTAACAGTTAGTAACATTTCCTTTATACACAACTTCTAAAACAAGAACTTTCATCTTTCTTCGAGGATCAAAAGGCGAGGGGAATGGAGAGAAGAGTAACCGTACAACAAGAGTATTTACAGAGAAATACTTCATCGTCTGGCCGCCTGTGGCGCCAGATGGCTAAAATTTAAGAAAATTGAACAATTGAATAATTTATCTGAATCGGCAGTGAAAATCATGAAAAACTATTTGAAGAAAACCCCTCTGGGACATTTAAGAAGATTATTACATAATTTCCTTTTATTTTATCATAGTACTGAGCACCCAATGACCAAAAGGTCACCTGCAAAACTTTTCTTAGGTAGAGAAAGCAGAAATGCTTTCAGTCAAATGATTCCTGATACCTACTGAAACTATTGCCATGGATCACCAATTCAACCAAAAGAAAAGAGGTGGTAAAAGAAAATGTAGTGTTGAAAGTTGATGATAAAGTTTTAGTTAGGGATTATAGGGGTGTCCAAAAATGGGAAAGGGCAGTTGTCTCTGAACTTTTAGGTCCTCAACTGTACACCATTACATCATACGACTTGAAATGGAAGAGGCATATTAATAAAATTTTGAAAGATGAGCCTTCTAAACCTACAAATGAACTTAGTAATAAGTCTCTCTCTTCTAATCCCACCGATATATGTACGAGGGACGTCCGGAAAAAAAGGGGACAATTGTCGTAGGGGGTGATGGGAATTTTTTTTTTTTTTTTCAAAGTTGGCATACCTGCGTGTAGGGGAACTCCTAACGGTCACAATGAGCGCTCGCCCGTCTCAGTTTGTTCAAAAATGTCGTCGCAGGAGCCCGTCGCGTCAACCTCTGCAGGTGTCGTTCGCTCCACCTACCGCAGGTGCGAGATTCGGGCAGTGATCAAGTTCCTCACTTTGCGCCGAAATTCAGCTGCCGAAATCCATCGTCAGCTAATGGAAACCTATGGACCTGATGTGATGACACGTTCGAAGGTTTTCAAGTGGGTTAAGGAGTTTAAAGAAAGTCACACAGACACGCACGATGAAGTCTGTCGTTTCAGAAGTACTTGTGCAGCAAGTCAATGAAAAAATTCGCAGCGATCGTCGTGTGACCCTTGACTCCCTTTATGAAATGTTCCCACATATCTCACGGACCGTTATGGGTGAAATCGTTTCTGAAAAACTTGACTACAGGAAGTTGTGTGCCAGATGGGTGCCGAAAATGATCCAGAACATCGCCAACGACGTGTTGTGGCTGCAAACGAATTTCTGCAGCAGTATGCATCGGAGGGAGAAGCGTTCCTGGACTCTATAGTGACTGGGGACGAGACTTAGGTATGCCACTATACCCCTGAGTCCAAACGACAGTCCCTACAGTGGCGCCATACCCACTCCCCCAGTGCCAAAAAATTCAAGGTTCAACGCCAGGCCCCACACCGCGCGTGTGACCCAGGACCTCCTTGTGAGATTTGGATGGGATGTCATTAACCACCCACCATATTCCGCTGACCTGATGCCCTCGGATTTTCATCTCTTCACAAAACTGAAGGAGTTCCTGGGTGGAAAACGGTTTTCCAGCGACAAGGAGGTCAAGGAGACTGTGGAGAAGTGGGTGTTGGAGGTGGAGCGGAGCGTCTATGACGAAGGCATAAAAAAGCTCGTGCCTAGGATGCAGAAGTGTGTCTATGCCGGGGACTATGTTGAAAAATAAAGGATTAAATTTTGAACATATCCTGAAAATTTCATTAAAATATATGCATTTTTCTAATTTTAACAGCATTTGTCCCCTTTTTTCCGGACATCCCTCGTACTGATTGTCAAGTAGTAGATATGTCGATAGAAGATCTGAATACTTCAGATCCATTTTTAGGGTTTGATGAATCTTTTCATAGACCAAAATGTGGAAGTACCCCATATGTTTTTCCAGATTAATCAGATAAAGAAACGCTATATATGTATAAGCGGCGAACACCACACATTCGGGTGCTCACCTCCAAGGCAGTATTTTGGCGGCTTCAAAGGAGACAAACATTAGCCAAATCACGAGCATCTGCACTGTCCACACATTCGTCCGGATTTTCGTGATTGAAACGGGAGAATTTGGTGAGTCTAGAGTAGAGTAGATGGAACAATGCTAGGAGATGTCTTCGCTATTCCGCAAACTCCGCATGTGTGGCCAGGGTACCGAAGGACGAACATTTTGGATTTGTCGAGCAACACGAGCAAGCTCGCTATTTGGCGAATATTTGGTGCTCCTCGAATAGCGCATGTATGGATGCTCCAAGTGTATTTTGAACGAATCTATATTTTAAAAAACAATCTGTGCTGGGACAAAATCAAAGTCAATTTAATACAGTTCTAACATCACATGTCTGTCGAGAATGATCCTAAAAAGTCAACAAAGCATCTCAGAATTCAAGAGTTGAGTGTTCAAAAATCCGTAATTCGAAAACTTCACTGGAACTTAGATTAGCAAAGCACCACATTACAAACGCATTACGTTTGCATTTTTTTGCACTAGGTTTGCATTTCTAATATAATACATTTTCCAGGATTTTGCCTGACTGAATTGAATACCATCACCTCAGCATAAGTATATACAAACTGAATTTGAAAATTATTGGAGGAATAATACCATTCCAGCAGTTCAAAAAATTGATGGAAATAGAACGCTCAGCCTTGGAACCAACACCTCAATAATTAGTTTTGTTATTTACTTACAGAAGTCAATGATAGGAAATGTACATAATAAGGAGAGAATTATTCGAGAAATATTATTCAAAGATTTAAGCATCGAAAATTTAAAATCACTGCAAGAAAACATTTACCAAATTACAACAGTTCGCACAATACGTTATGAAACATACACTTGAAGAATATTGAAGAACTTTGTACAGTGTTATGGATTCTCAAATATGCAGTCTAGGTTAATCTGGAGTTGGCGCTACTCGAACTTCTTGTAGGTACCATGTTTCCTTGCCAATGATTCTTAAATTGCATGTTTTAGACGATTTGAAAAGGATGACTAACGTCAAAAGTCATTTGGCGAAATATTAAAATTGAATGAGCAGAAAATTTTGAGAAAATTAAAGAAGGTTAACAATATTGAATAAAGGTAATGGTCGGAGGTAATAGTAAAAAGCGGTGAGGCTTTATGCAGGAGTTATTAGCGAGAAAAATAAAATGACAATGCATGCTCAAGTCATAGGTAGCTGAACAGTTGGTTTTCGAAAGTTGTCATTTGGAACAAACAGAGGTTATGACTACGATTTGCGAAAGACCCATAAACAACTTTCATCCAGCTAAGGTACTATAATTTTCCATCATATGGCCAGATCTGCTAGGTATTCTTCACTGTGCCATAAGTTTCTTTCTTTTTCTTATCACTTTTATGTAACTCACATTACTTCTTTTGTTTTATAAAGTTTTGTGAGTCCCAAACATGTTAATCAAATGTGGACTAGAACTACAATACCTGAAGTTTGCTGGTTGACACATATTCAAAACTTCGGCTAAATACATTTCTAGAAGGGTCCCAAAATATTAGGTATTGTATTCATAAGAAATACATCAAATCTATTCATTCAACAACATATATAGTGTATTTCCGTATCCATATTGTACGAAATAAATCACTCTGATTGTTTAAAACTAGTTTTGTTACCCTTTCTCTTCCCCTACACTTCTTCTTTATAGCTTCAATCCCCCCTTCACTTCTATTGTCTCTCAGCCCCTTCCTTTCTCTCGACCAATGAAATTCAAGCTCCCTTTCATTTTTGACTATATAAGCTTAATATATAAGCGTATATAGTCACAAATGACATAGCTTATATTATAAGCTATGTCCTTTCTATCATATGTTCAGTTATTTTTGGTTACTGAAGATGAGCTAACTGTCGAAATTGATTTGACATTGTAACGGTAACTTCCGTTTTCTTCATCAGTATTGTTGAATGTAGCTGTCTTAGATCTATGTAGACAGCTATGCTCGAGTCGTGTGGGTTTATCACTTAGAGCCCACAAAATTGCTAGAACTTGATTGCCTCCCGTTTCATATTGTTAAAACTTACTAATCACGTTACTTATGTCGTAATTCATTTCACGATATTTCCCTAATAAACAAATATGAATGCAAAACATAATATATCATCTCTCCATCATCAATTTTGTGCTCGTCTTTCTTGGTGTCTACTAGGAATTTAAAATTATTTGTGTTCCCCAACTTAAAATTACTACGCACTACACTATTGTTTATGGGTCATTTCGTAAAGGGACCTCCACTACAATCAATCACAAGACACGATGATGGGAGGACGGGGGGTCAGGATTAAACTTACCATATGGTGAACATTGTTGAACATTGGCGTGCTCATCATCCCCTGGCCCTGTAAATCGAAACAAGGTTTTTCGTGCACTAGGCAAAGCTACCTAAACTACGGTTTCGTCTCATTCATAAGCTGCAAAAGCATGAAAGGCCTGAAAAATGTTGTGTTTCAAACAAATTGCCAAGTACTGAGGTTCTTTTAATTTTTATTTAAAGCATGAAGTAAGTAAGTGTATTGTACAAGATTGTTGAAATTAAATATACATCTTTCTGTATTCAGCAGTTTCACTACTGCATTTGAATACGCGTTAATGTACATGACAAGGCTGAGAAATAGTGCTTGGGATTTTTACATATTATTGCAGCTTAAAAACAACTACTCTACAGTCTATCTACGATTGGAAGCAATAGAAAAATATAAATTATAATAATCAAAGGATAAAAGGTATTTCGAAGAGTAATTAAATATATTTATAATGCAATGTTTAATGTCCAAAGAACTCGTAATTTATTTTTGAATGCTAAATATTTTTTTGGAAGATAAGTGCTAATAACTATTTGAACCGATCATGAATTTCAATCCTAGAAATTTTTTGGAAACTATAAAGGATTTTTGAGATCAGTAGGGGAAAGGCCTGTACCTAAGGAAAGCTCGTACCTAGAGACACTTTATTTGAACCGAACCTACTTTAAGTGGGGGAATTCAGTGTTTCAGGGGTTGGTAGTGTTTCTAGGTCTGTCTTGCATTACGTGACAGTTCCCGTCTGACCCGAGAGGCACTCTGCCCTTCACTCTGCATTGGGTAAAATGGCTCATTCTCGCATTCTTGATGCCAGAGACACCCAACTCATTTTATTGGGGAGGGTTATTTCCGAAAATCTGCAAATATATTCGCTGTTAAGGGTAAAAGGAGCTGTCACTCTTCTCTGTTTATTTAATGTGCAGATTTGGGCTATGGAGCCCAGCCCACACAACCTAAACTCATGTCATGGTAGCAGGCCTGGTTTTGAATCACGGTAGGATTTATTGCTCGGCAGTTGAATATTTTTGGCAGGACGTTCCTTTACTTTATAAATAATTTCTTCCGTCAATTAGGGCTTTTTAATTTTACATCTTTTCCCCCATTCTACTTTCAATTGTTATTTCTTATTAATTCCAGGTACCTCTGCTCTTTGAACTTTTCATGGGTTATAATCCCAATTCTATTTTCCAGGGCATAGTTCCCAATATTAAAAGTCCTGAAAGAGGGAAATTTATAATTCAAATTCTCCAATGAGGGCAAAAGCTTTCTGAATCTCCGAAGTTGAGCCAACTGTCCTTTCAGGTTGTTCCAGTCTTTGATTGGGGGTTTAGCGGCCCAATGAATGTTTATGATGACATTTCCTGAACTAGGTTGACTGAGAATCCATCCTGTTTTTCCATTTCTTCATTATTATTCTCAATCTTCAATGCATCTATTTATCATCAGTTCTTTAGCTTTAGCTCAAGTTAGCAAATAGAAAGTTGGATTTAGCATAAGTTCTCTGCCACTAAAACTAACTCAGTGGTACCTTCACGAAGGAAGCTAATTAGCTTTGTAGTTTTCCAATTGACATTTCCTGGATTTTTTTTTTTTTTTTTCATTTATGTTAGGTCAGGAACGCATTTTTCATTTGGTTCTCACACATATTCCTGATCTGTATCTCAATGTTTCGTTCAGTAACTTAATATTGTTTACGACCGCCATGGTAGTGAAAGAGCCCCCAATACGTACCTCAGAACTGATCTGGCTCACGTACCTAGGGACACCAGATCAACTGTCCCTAGGCACATATATTGAGTTTTATAAACTGTCAAATAAGTAGGTTTTTATTACTTTCATCAAAAAACTTTATGAAACTTCCTTAGTTTTTGAAGTTTTGTTCATCAACAGTCATTCAAAAGCTCACAGTTTATCCCCAAAAACTGTGCGTTCCAATCTCTCTCACCATGATCTCCCACTCCGTATTTGATATCTAGGATGAAGTGAAATCTTATTAGATTAGAACAATTTTTTCTTCTTTTTCAGTTAATCAAGAAGAAACATGCCACGCAGCGAAAATAACAAAATGCGAAAACAATTCCCTGCAGAATCGTTTGCTAGAGCGATTGAAGAAATAGCAAATGGATAGCAAAAAGCTAATTTCTTACAGAGAAGCTCCTTAAGTTTAAATGATTGTTGAATGTGAGTTGCAACAAAGGGTTAAAGAGCTCAAGGAATCAGGGAAAGCAAGTTGCAATTATGAAACCATGTATGGCAGTTAAGCGAGTGTTTTCAAGAGAGCAAGAGACAAATCTAGCAGATTATCTAATGCAGTGTGTGCTATGGGTTAACATTTCATGAAATATCTGTCCAGGCGCACAAGTTAGCAGGAAAGGCCAGGACAAACCTTTAACTAGGGATAATGATGAACCGTCGCCTGACACAGATCCTCCTCAAAAAAGGGTTATTGCATTCAATTTTTTAAAGGTTTCAAATAGTTTAAATCTGTTTGAAAAACCAAAAAGGTAATAATAGCCAAGGATAATTACTTTACCGTAGTTGTTGACATGCATCTACTTTACTGAGGGGAAATAAAAAATCAAATTTGGTCCCTAGCAACAGGCCTCTCTCCTAAACTTGATGACATTTGAAAGACAAGAATTAAAATAAGAAGAATAACAGTTAAACCGGCAAGAAGATAAGTTGAGAAAATGAACAAAAACTTTGAAAATTATTAGTTGCAAATAGTTCGGGTTTCCTGCACAACATGCCTACACAGCATTAACTAAAAGTAAAATTTCTTGTAATGTTTATGCAGTGACAGCAGCTTACGTTATATTAACCGCAGAGAAATCTAGTATGTATACCTAACTGATGAAAGCAGATAGATGCTCGTGTGCAATGTTAAAAATAGATGGTCAATACAAAAATAATAAATAAGCGAAAGGCTGTTCGGGGATTGTAGTAAATCGTTGGCAATAAAGATCAATAATTTGTTTATAGCAAACCTGTAGTTACGTGCTGAAGAAGTTGAAGAGTATGAATGTAGTGAAATAGAGGGTCAGTCAAACCATGCATATTGTAAAATGGACGGTCAAAAACGTAGAAAAAATATGTTTGGCGACGTAACAGTAGGAATATAAAAATTAGCTACGAATGAAAAATACTTGTCAGGACGATTTTTCGGGGGGCGAAACATAGAATAGGCAGTTTAAAGGGGATGATATGTGAAAGTAGTAAAATCACAAACATGCTACGCATCTTGAATAAAATAACACTTCTATAAAAAAAGAGTTTTTAACATAACTACCAGCTAATTAATTAATTTGAAAATAAAAAAGGATCTCCATAGGGTAACCAGCGGGTAGAACTAAATTAAAATTACTAAATGAAAACTGTACTTCATTTTCAGTTTAAAGTGTTATGTCAAATAGTTGGAATTTAAAATCGAAACGGAAGTTAGTGAAAAACGTTGTCTATTTCCACGAAAAATAAAGAGTTACACTGTTAAATCGATTTCGACGGTTAGGCCATCATCAGTAACAAACAATAACTTTGTTACTGATTGTTACTTTGTTACTGATTGTTTGTTATTGTTTGTTACTGATGATGGCCTAACCGTCGAAATCGATTTAACAGTGTAACTCTTTATTTTTCGTGGAAATAGACAACGTTTTTCACTAACTTCCGTTTTGAAATGGGTTTCCACAACTTCGTCGCAAGTGATTTAGTTCGTATTTAAAATCGTGTAAGAATTAGATTTCAATTACGTTAAGAAATTTGTGATATGGAAAATTCAAGGTTTAAATTTATAGGTTGTTTTTTTATTCATGTAATGATTTATCTCAGCTATATAAATCGACAAGGGGAGTTAAATAATAGTTTGGAAGTATTTAAATGAAAATCTGTGAAAGTGCTTTTAAACTATGAAGACTTACCATTGGCCTGTAATTGGCCCCAGTGGTAGCTGCCATTGGTTGTGGCGTCCAACCCGCAGCTCCAGGCTTGGCTGTGTTTTTCGGAGAGTTCCACTGCATGCCTCTATCCAATCAAACAATGACGGTATTAGTAGAGTTGTGGTTTTTCAAACATAATATGTTTTGATGAGTAATTCATTCTTTCGCCCTACAACCACAAAATTGTGAAACCAACAGTTGCCACGAAATCGCTTTATTACTATGGGAATGAGTAACTTGCACCCATCTGAAATTCGGCATGAAACATTTTTAACTATACTCTTGACCACCTCTGATTCACAAATATATGACACATGTTGAAAAAAATTCATTTTCATTATTAAAATCCAATTTTAAAATCAAGAGAAGGGGAAGACGCTGAGAATGCTACGTGATTGGCTAACTAGTGTGTGGCGTCACCGTTTCCTATCAATAGACAACATGGCTATTTTCACTCTGGAATCAACTACACTAATACACAATTCAAAGTAAAACCTGTTTTTTTCTGTGTTGTTCCAACATCTACTGGCTCACAAGAAGTATCTACATCAGATCACCAAACAGTATACCTAACTGAAATTTTTAGAGTAAAAGAAGAATGAATTAACAATGCCTCCTTGGGGAGAGGATCTGGAGAACCATTAATCTTGAGCTGAAGATGTTTTCTGAAGATCCGCTAGTAGCGCAGGTATATCCGTTCTATTTGCAGAATGACTAGAGACAATTACTTGTCACTGCTTAGTGTATGATGAGGAACAGCAGATTCTCCTAAAACCTACTGTTCCTCAACCTGAATATACACCGAATGGTGACAATAAACAGTTTCAAGTCGTTCTAAAAATAGAACTTCGTATGGCAGCGCTACTAGCGAATTCATCAGAAAACAGCTCAAGATTAATGGTTCTCTCAATCCTTTCTGTTGTTTATGTTGGTAGGTAGGTCTTCATTCCATTGCTCAGTGGGTAGTAGGTAGATGATACGTAGATTCTTCAGTTCTTCTTGGCTTCTTGCTAGCCAAGTTTATTGTTATTACCATTATCACATTTGTCTCTAATTTTGAGTTTGTTCATACTTTGTTTCTCTTTGTTAAGAATAAATAAAGATTTCGTTTAGAATTACGTAAATTTGTTAATTTCGTAAGGTATTGTATTTGTAAATGTCGTGGTTGTTTGTGGTAGAGTGACACTGTGTAGTGGAAACGGATGCGGACGGGTATGGGCGTTTGAGTGACGGAGTGTCCTTCCAATCACTTCAAAATTACCGTGTTTTTCAAATGTTGGTAAGTTATATTCTTATTATATCTAGGGCACTAAAGGGTGCTTTATTAACAATTGTAGTGGCCTTCACCACGCGTCGGACAGAGCTGGTTTCAAAGGTATTTTTAAAATTTCGCAGGACGGGCGCCTGGGGAGGTTGGCCAACCGCTATTTCGCCCGGTCACGTTGGCAGTACTGTCTGCGGCCCTCCTTACTTGTATTTCAGTTCTCGCGTCGTTACTTCGAGCCAGTGTTTCTGACAATAAAATTTTTCCGTTTAGTGAAGCAAAACAGTGTTTCTTCCGGTTTTTTTTTTCTTCGAGAAATAAGTTGGGAATCGACTGGGAGTTGTGTTTAGTGTTGAGTGAAATAGTGAATCACGATCGAAAAAAATGTTTCGTGCTCAGGGAACCGTGTCTTCCCGTGAATCGGTGTTATCTCCGTGACAAGATAGTGAGGACGTTTCCCGGGAAGAATATATTTCACGTACTTCGGGTCGATAAAGAGGTTTTCCATCGCATTTGTCCAGACGGGAATTTCAATTTCCCCCAGGCGGATGCGGGAAGACCTTTCCGGGATCCGAGCGGACGGGGATTCGGGACAGCTAGCATCGGGCCGCCATTTTGGTGGAGCCCAAGACGACTTTTTATTCGAAGACCCTACGGGAGAATATTTTTCGTGTTCAGGGTCGGAAAGAGAGGAGTTTTTTAAACCAACATTTTACGACTGGGGATGTTGGGGGATAATTACCCACAAACCTCGACCCAGAAACCGATTTTATAGGGGGATTCAGAAAGTTTTAAGGGTTTTGACCCCGCCAAGGGGAACCCGGACGGGACTCAGGACCCGGCTTTCCTCTCGGCGTTGGGAACAAATCCACAAATTATTCAACCACCAATGCCCCATGGCCTCAATGGGCTCAACTCCCAGAGTCATAATAGCCTTAGGATAAAGTAAGAAGTAGACAATCAAAAATAATTTAAGGGTTTAAAAACCTGAAAACCTAAAAAAGTGTACCATTTTCACCCCATTTTACGGTAATCAACAAGTAAATTCTGTTTTGCTGTTGAAAATTTTTCTTGAGATTTTCAAATCCATATGATTTTTCTGAACAGGAATCAATAGTGAGGAGTATTCAAGGCAAAAATCATCCAACTTCACCTAAGGTAAACCTCATTACAGTTGTTAGTTTCAGTTCGTTGACACTCACTTTTGAACTTGCTGGGATCCCTTGTTGATAGTCAGGTTCTCAGCTAGAAGAGCTAAACTGGAGTCCAGATCTCCAGTAAGCACCTTGCCTGTGGTAGGTTCAGCACCAGCTGAAAAGAAAATGAGACTGCATTACGAAATTCAGATAGTGTAAATACGTGATTAGGGGCACAATCTGTACATGTCACACTACGGGATTCGAAGTAACTTTTGCTCAACAAGCATTGATTCAGTCAATCAAGGAGTATTACTCTTAGGGGAAACAGTTCTGAAAATTTTTCATGGCAACTAGAATAAAGAATTGAAACTTTGGAGCAATATTGGTAGACAGTTGAGAATACTAAGTTCAGAACCACATGCCAAAAAAATTATAAAAATTAATATATCGCCAACCGACTTGTCTCACAACAATGACGTAGGAAGAGATGGCGAGTAACTTGGAAATGTTTATCTACTGATAAAACCAAGGTTTGAACATATTCTCTCTCACACATGCGAGAATTGAGGTAGTTTACAGACCTTCCCAATAGCAGTAGGTACTTGTTTCCTTGAGAAGAGCGATTTAGTGGTAACAGGATAGTTTAGTGAGCATGGATCGAGCAGAAAAATATTAGAGGGAATCACAAAACACTACTCTAGAGGGGTATATTATAAGATGAATGATGCACTACATGACGGATCGATAATGAACATTTTAAATATAGTGCACGGAGGATGATGGGTTCCAGAAGGTTCATAATGTTAACTGTCAAATACTTGAGCCCAATATACGCCAAAACTCTGAACAGAATAACGATTCCCTTTAACGCAGGCAAAATCATGTGCTCAATTAGTTAAATTTTACGAATCATATATAGTTCATACAATCTTTCAAGGAAAATTTATTTTCAACAGTTTTTTTCCTTTAGGGACAGGTGCAATAGCAATGTCTTATTTTTTAGACATTGAGAACAGAGGGACATCCCACCCGAATTCAATCAAAACATCTTTGCCGAGTCTTGACACAAGCAGAGCTTGAAGATAGCAATTCACCAAAAGCTTACAGAGAGATAGTTAGGCATACGAATATCCAGACTCGGAAAGAAATACGTAGTATCTATTCTAGTTCAGACCCATGTATCAGTACCAGAAGAATGTTTAGTCTCTTGGTCTTTCGAGGCACTGAAAAAGAATATAGATGTGTGCTAAAAACATCATTCAAGTCATTCCTAGTTTTATCCAATACCTGCAGATCCCAGAGGAAGGGGTCTTCTCCATAAATGACAAGATGGGAAACTATTGCTCAGCCAATGACACAAAATAGTTTTCATGCGGACAATTGACACTTTTCAGAATAAACGAAAAAGTGATTACAACTTCTGATTGAAGATGCACATACACGAGTGATAAACATCCACCACTCATTAACATGCTGCAAACAGATAGAAATTGAACAAAGTGATAAAACAAGTCTTCTCACAATATCTACGTAGACACAGAATGGCTACACATTTGAGATAGAAAACTCAATGATACAAATGACTCTTAACAAGATAACAAAGACTCAAAGTTGAAGACAGAGGTTGGAGGACAGATGAAACTATTTTTTTAGGTTCTCTTCCGCCAATGGTAACCTATGGAACGACACAATGAATCATAATTTGCAGGACATAAGTGTAACCCCAGCTAGTTGAATGTGCAGAGATGTTACGGCCCAAAATTATTTGATACCTAACTTGTCAGAGTTTGAACTCGAATCCTTCATCACAAAGGAGAAATTATTCTTTAGTAACTGCGCTCCAACCAAATGCGCTACGAGGTCAATATAATCAAACCTTTTCGAATGAGGAAGTTTTCCTACAACGTAACATTTCCCCAGAGTCAAACACCAGCCGTCTCAGCTGGTTTGAGGTCGGACAAAGGACAAAGTGAAACTGCAGGCCATTGGCTCAGCAGAAGATCGTTGGAAGAAGTCCAGTAGTCAAGTGAGGTCATAATCACAGTATGCGTTTTGACTCGAGTAAGGAAGTGAAAGATGCAACGTCAGGGAATGTCCTACCATATTGGCTCCATAGGGATTAATTATTAGTTTCGTATTATTTCGGGATTCACTGATATGCGCCAACTGTTACGGCCCAAAAACATTTGATACCTCGACAGAGTTCGAACTTATGCCCGTCATTACAAAGGAGAAATCACTCTTTAGTAACTGCACTCAAACCAAATGAACTACTAGGCCAATTTATTAATCAAACCTCTTTGACTGCGGAAGGTTTTCTTGAATGTAACAAGATGCTGTCACATTTACTAGGTAAATTAGACAATGACAAACAGTGGGTAACAAAACAATCAAGTTTTTTCAAGTTTAGTGAGATGACCATCAGGCAGAAATGGTTTATCCCACTGGTTGATCATTTCACAAAGGTAAGTTTTGAGTTTAATTTGTTGGCTTCAGAAACTTGTGGGACGTATTACAATTCATCAACAGTTCTGGAATCAGTGTTGAGTAGGGTCAACCAACGGACCTAGTAAATTTCCTCTCTTGGCTCGGATACGACCACATTCCAAATAATGACCTAACAATTATAAACGAAGAGTGCAACTTTAGCAACTCATCAGTAGTGTTTACTGCAAAGAATCATAACTACTGTAATATGTAGGTACTTTATCAGCAAGGGATACAAACGATGTTTTTTGGGGGAGAAAAATGCAGCATTTTAGCAGAAATCTCTACACCCCTTACAATTCAAATATGAGAATAAAGTTTTTTTTTTAAACAAATTAGTCGTTCTGAATTTTATCAATTTAGTAACTGGGCGCTCTGTAATAACAAGCATAGTTTCCATACCAGAATATAAAGCATTTCTTGTCCAATATGATGTAAACATCAATCAGAATAGACGTCAAATTTTAATTTTGGTGCCAATCTACAACCAGCACGATCGACACATCATAGGACATTCGATCAGCCTCACACAAAACCTCAATCAAATACATAGCTTATATCTGTAAATGTATAAAGGAGTAACGATGAGAAGAAAAGCACATCTATTCATGGGTCATTCAGTCGCATGGTTATAGAATAACATGGATGCTTCATTCCAGCCTAAAATGTAAGTATCCGTATCTGAATTGTGAGAAAACTTGTTCATGTTCATTTTATTTTCTTTCAAAAATGCTTCAAGAGGAAAGGTCAAAGTGTTACCTTGTAAGGCCGCCATAGGAACTTTGGCCGGTGATGAGCTGAAAGCCATCTGAGGTGGGACCTGGGTCTGTTGGAGTTGAGGAAGAATGGAAGCCGGGTTGGCCTGTGGGGGAACCACAGGAGCGGAACCGGGAGCAGGAGGTCGGGAGGGGGAAGGGCTACCCCCCATGGCCATCCGAATCGTGTCATTCAAATCATCGAAGGCCGTCTTGGGAGGGGATGATGGGCGAGGAGGGGGTGGGCGGGGAGGGGGAGGAGTACCGGTCAAGTTCTTGGCAGGGGAATCCCCACCGACCATGAACGGGTTCACGGTCTGGTCCACTACGCCAGCTTGCACAGAAGGGGAGTTCACAAAATTACTTAGGTTCACTAGCTTTACGCTGGCTGATATCAGTAATATTAACTATGAATGGCACACCTAGTAGTGAGGTTTTACTCTTTCAAATAGAAATAGTTTATCTATCAATCACAGACTGCCAGATCTGTCTAATACATAGAATTTTTATCACAAACCAATGATTAAAAAAAAAAAAAAAAGAAAGATAACAAGTACGATAAAAATAAATAACTATGCACAACTGTTAGACCAGCCAACATTAGACCATTGCCAAGCATCAACATTAAAGACAATTTTTGATTTATTGCTGGTCCGTTATCAGCACCTTAGTAGTTTCCGAGTAACAGGATAGTTTATTGATAGACCATGATCAATAGCGAATAGGGGTTTTGTTGGAAGAGTTTGAAAACAATCACACCTTCTTCACTATCCCAAGATTATTTAGTGCTCTACTATTTTGGCCAGGAAACACAGCTTTTCATGATGAGACAAAATCGTGTTGCCTGTAGAGCTCAAAACAAAATTGTAAACACCGCCAGAACAAACGATAACTGATTGGAAAAAATAACAAACTGCTTCACTCCCGAATGGACAGGATAGACCAGTGACAGGAAAAACCCGTCGAATGGAAAACACAGCTCAAGACCCATTCCTCCCGGCTAGCTTTGGTCACCCAGGGTATTTTATTTTCCCAGTAGGTACCCACCATATCTGAAGAGCATTCCCCAATCCACCACCTGGGGAGGCGCTGATGGAAGACCAGCCCAACTCTTCACTGGGTTAGAGTCCCCCAACCAGTTACGAGTACAACCAACCAAATACCAGGTACTGGCAACTTCTCTTGATTCTCTCTACCATTCAGTGTTTTGACCGTTCCACCAACAATCTTTATTCACCAATTAGCTAATTCGCGAATCAATCAGTCAACATCCAAGTGACTTTCCTCAGACCAAATATTAATTAATATCAACTGATAAAAGTGGAGCTACAGTATTGTTTGTCCGCCACACATCACCATTCCGACAACAAAATGAGAGATGACTAACAAGGTTCTGGAGCAACATTATTCGGAGACGGCAAGCAGCAATATTATTGTAGGTTATCATTAGGAATGATCACTTGAAAGTGTTGGAAAGTGGTTTTTGGGTGTTACACGAAATATCTTTAGCTGTCAAGTCCAGCAGGAAATTAATAACCCCCTTGGATAGACGAAAACGGTTAAAAGAAAAGTCCACCCACTCATTTAAGTGGTTCACTCTTTCCCAATACATTCTCATTCAAGGAATTGTCTCTTGGACTAAGGTCACGAAATCTTCTTTCAGAAGACTAACTCAGTGTTTTCATTATCACGAGGAATTAGGAAATCCATAATTACGGAAATAGGGCGGTGTTGCATTATGAAGAAACACTTCAGTCGGCGAGCAGTGAGAAAGTTGCGGTTTGATGCTGGCATGAGGATTAACCCACCCCAGCGGATGGATTCCGGAATCCGAGCGTTATCAGAGCAAGATCCCAAATCAAGCGTTGATGACACGTTTTGATGAGCCAAAAATCAAATTCATGGGATATTCCAAGGAAAACTGCCATTAGTGGAACTGATAAGAGGCCAGATATTCTAAATTCGTGATTATCAAGAAAAACACGGAGGATAAAGAAAGGATTAATGACAATTTTAGCCATCCATAGTTAATATTTTTTTTATAAAATTGAGTTTTCGTCATATCAGACATTATTGAGCAGTGCAGACAAATTAGAGATAAATATACAGTGATATGTTTTAATAAATCAAAAGTACGTATTACAGAAAATATAGAAATGACGACTAAAAAGCAAATCTCGTAGTATGAACGATTTGTTTTTTTCCAAGAGCAATGGCTACCGCTTGCAGATTAAAGCCATCACCACAACTCATTTCAAGCATTTTATTCAACTACCACCTAAGGGCGAAAAATGTTACAACATCAAGAAAATAATGCTCAAATGTTGATCTATGCGAAGAAAAAAGTTAGGATGTCCACTAACCACAGTAACAGAAGGTAAAGCTGAAGCTCTCGTTAGAAAGCAATTAGAAACTCAGCGGGATTGAATTAATAAATTGTTATTTTTCTTTACAATTTATAAATTCTTTGCAAATAAAATGTTATTAAGCTGAATGAACGAATTAGGGAATTGTTCTTCTAAAACAGAATCATCAAGCGAGAGTGAAGTAAAATACGAGTAGACGTGATATTACTACGAAGAGATGGAAGCACCGAAGGATAGTTTTAAACTCCAATGTTTAACATGCTTTTTTATGTGCTCAATTTGCTAAACTGTGCATTTTCAGAAACTAGAGCTGAATATGAATACTTATTTAGTACCTGCAAAAATTGAATGGTTCTCCGATGATTAACAGATAGTAGAAATTCGTAATATAAATCGTAGTATATCACTAAAATAATAGTGGTATACTACTCTCGAAATTCTCAGAATCGAATTTGCTTTCACGAATATTACTTGTAGAGGTAAGTTTTCCAAACCCAAGTGTGGCTTATTGGGTATTCCTCGGTCATATTAACACCTACAAAACGAATCCTAACAACAACAAATCCTAACAGATCGTGGTATGGGCACCAGCAACAATGCCAGATCTTTGAAATTACCAGCATAACTTTCGTGCCACCAAGAAATTATAGGTACCTACAGCAGAAGTTTAAATTAATAGGAACGTTATATAGGTAGGTTTTTTGAAAATGGTTGATGGTGAAATCGGTATAGAATAGGGGAAATGTATGATGGTCTGTAGCCATATTGAATTAATACGTGGACGCTTTGCTCAACCAATAGAAAAAGAGACAAGCCTGAGTCACAAAACTCTGAAGTAATACTGCACAAATCAGAGTACCACGTAGTCCTTTAGTAACTCCGTAGAATCAAGAAAAAAAATCGATTGTTGCTTTTTGTCGAACAGCGAATTTCCAGAAACTACACATTGACCTCAGAGTTTGGGATAGTCCAGTTCTGACGAACGTGTTTTTAATAAGGATTTGTTATGGATTTAGGATTTAAGAAAATTCGCTCATACGATCATGCTGCATGACTGGAACTTTTTCAGATGTGGACAGTCCTCCCCAAGAGTGCTAGTCTGGCAAGATTCACCTCACACATTCGAAAAACATCAACTCCAAAATATGACACTGGAACGTTGTCATCAAAAAGAATATATGATGGATATCTACGAGAACGTTGAACTAAACGATAATATGAACAAAACTCAAAAAAGCTATTTGAAAATTGTAGCAAAGAAGATGGATATTTATGGGCCAACGTGCCATCATAAGCACGCAAGTGAGGTAGGAATAGGTTTGATGAGTGGATCAGAAGTAGGATCTTACTAAAATACGCACAGTCTACCTACGAGTAATTTGTGAGTATGACTTATTCTTCTTAAGCATTCTGAATAATACAAGAAAAATTCTCGTTCGTTCGTTCATTCAGTTCAAAAAACTTCAGCGAAACCTGATGTACTCTGATCGGCAAGTGTATTTTTCGCATCAACATTCACGATCATGTCTGAACGACTAAGGCAACATTGAAAGTAATAAAACAATAAAGTAACCACAGTAAATCAAAGAAAACCGTCAATAAATCAATGAAAATGTCAAATCAATAATAGGAAGCAACGAACTTGGACCTCACAACATCGGACACAAGTAGGAGAGAAAGGGAAATGGAGGACAGTTTAATTAAAGGATTTGAAAGCATACCCATTTTGTGGCAGAGGCATCAAAGTTCCGAAGAAACAAGCAGAGGTCTCGGAATTAGCTCAAATATTTTCCAAATTCGGAAGAAAAATTGAGCTAACAATTTAAATGGGTACAGTGAAACATGAAAAATAAACTTTGATGCAAATAAATGATGAAAAAAACGTCATGCGCAAGACCATTGGAAAAGTGTAGCTATCGCAATTTTCTGATAAAATACGATTTCAATATCATACCAATGCTCTAAATTTGATATAAAAACTGACTAACCTCGTGAATCATATATGCACGATATGCAAACATACATCTACTCCTCAAGTAGTGAAATCTCTACAGATCTAAATACCGTTTTTTAACTGTAAACAGAGGGATGTGCCATTAAAATGAATAAATAATGAACCAATCGACTTATGGGTAAGATTTCTCGTTAATAATGTGATTTAAAACTAAAGACCGCCGAAAGCTTCTAAATCGCCCAATTGTTTATTCAATTTTATTGAAAGAGTAAATTAATATCGGTTCAAGTTAGAAATCTATAGGTCAACCACAGATGATTTGCGTTCCAAGGGAGAAGTCTGCTATTGAACATTGAACTACTTACCTTCCTATCATTTAAAAATTATCGTGGGTACCATATTTTTTTCGAAATTTTCCCTTCACAAGTGTCTGTATTCCTCTCCGTTCCAGAAGCCTTCAAACTTTTCATTTATCAAATAAGAGTGGATCACAACTGATTTTTTTTTAAATTGAAATAACAATAAGCAATTGCGTTATTACTTCATTATCTAAATTCAATGCCTATATTTTTTATTCAATACCTTCTACTTACCAAACCTGAAAAATGTCCTCATTAATATATTTAAAATTCTCGGTTATTCACGCTGTTTTCTTATAAGGAGGGTAAAAAGGAAAAAAAAATCCTAACACATGAAGTTGTCTGTAGAAAGATTGTAAGCAATTTTCAAATTTTCCACCCCCTTCCGAACCATGGGCTGTAGGTCTCGATGGTATGGGGACTATATCCAGTCGCATCTATACATCCCACACCAAGCGAGCGAGAAAACCCACCTCAAACGAGCAAAGCGAGCAACATCCCCTACACGCGTTAAACCTACCCTTAGTGATCTACCGTTTCCAATCATTCTATGAGCCCCAATCGACAGTAAAATACCATCACATCTATACAGCCACACCGAGCGAGCGAAGCGAGCAACATACCCTACATGTTTCAATTGTAATACACCTCGGTAAAAATTAATATAATAAATCCGAGAGAAGCAGATGCGCAAACGAGTGTGGAGAGACTATGGAACATTATTTATGCGAATGACCTATTTACTGTAGAACTGAGGAGGTATTTACTATCCAGCATAAAGGAAATTAAAAATAGTGATTGGAGTACAATTCTTACATTTATCAGGTAATCAAGAAGGTTCAAGGAACCTTTCCAAAGTACTAGAAGTAAATTCTAATCTATAAGAAGTAAAGTATAATTCTAAGAAAAAATCGATTATATGCCTCTCATTTAGGATATACTAATAATAATAAAAGCAGATAAGTTATTGTAGTGTGTTAAGATAAATTAAACATAAATAATAGAATAGATGTTATGATATGTTAAAGGGAGATTGGACAGGCCAAGATGAAAGCCATTGGTCCTCCCAAAAATCGGGTTCCCATGAAATTAATTGAGTAATTCAACATAAAGGCCGCCCTCGGAACGCAATACATCTGTGGTCAACCTATAAATCTACTGATTCCTACTGCAATTGGAACTTACCACCAATTTCCGGAAAGTTGTATCGAGCGAAATGATAATTCTATTGAGTATTATATCTCCTACACAATAATTCAGATACTCACATTTAAATGTGGACCAGCTACTTACTAATATAAAACCAATTTTGTGGAAATATTGGGTTTTGAGGGCAGCTAAGAGAATCGAACAGCAGTAAAATGCTACTAATTTTTCCACTATGGCCTTCTATGTGCTTGAAAATCTCAAATTCATCAAATCTTCTGGTTAGGAATATTTTGTGTTTCCAAATTAAATATCTGATGGATCTGTGTGAGATGGTATTCAAGAATGTAGAGCAATAATAATTGATGCACAAGTTTTGGATACCCAAAGTAATTGCACATTATGATATATATATATATATATATATATATATATATATATATATATATATATATATATATATATATATATATATATATATATAACCAACTTGAAGGAAAGTTGGATGTTGGTGGTGGGTGTAATAGCTGAGCTAAGCAGTATGAACCCAGAAACTCCTTTTTTTAGGTGAAGTTCATTACTATAATGTGTTAGGCTCTGAAGGCATCCATGTTTATGGAGGCTGATAAGGGATAGTGTAATGATCCCTCTTCACAATGGCACTTATTGTCCCAGACTATAGGATCAGTAACTCTGGTCTATGTTGATCTTTGATAGAGACCCATTGGAGGGACCAAATGTCATATTGTCCTCCCATGGTTCAATATTGATGCTGGACGCTTTCCGGGCACATCAAGAGCTAGCAAATGTAGTTCGTCTCTGAGATTGGAGGAATGCCCCATTATGATGTGTGCAAATATGCTTTAGATTGAGAGACACATAATCTTGGTGATAGTTGAAAGGTCAACAACAATAGTTTTTCGTGTTGCAATATGCAGAAAATGAGTCTGTTACGGTTGCGCAACGGGCTTTTTTTGTCAAATACGGCATTGATCAACTACCGACTATGGAAACAGGTTGCTTGTGTAAAGGAAAGTCACCGGGAAGCCCCCCCCCCCCCCCCCCCCCCCCGAGTGTCTAACTGAATACTGACTTGATATTGTTCGGACTACTGAAGGAGGATATATATTAAATATTCATGTTTTTTTAAATTTATTTATACTGTTTAGACAATAAGTATAGATTTTTGAAACCGACTTATTCTTTTGTAATCACCCCGTAAGATCACTGAAGAAAATCTAACTGAAACAATACTGTTGAATTTTTTTACAACTATTTCATATTTATAAAAACAGAATATACGTGTCAACAAAACTGTAAACTGTTCTCAACCATATTATAAGAAGAGCACCATAATCAAAAATCATTACCATTACTAGATGAATGCTAAACCTAATAATGGAAAGAAAACCTACAAATCGAATCTAATACTATACGAACAACAAAATAGAAGTGGGTAGACAACTCTTCAAACAAAAGTTTGTTAATGACCCAAGTTGTTGCATCAAAACCAAAATTATGTAAAATCAAAGGATCTTTTTAATTGTCCGTACTGATACCCGTGATTTCTAAGAGACAGAAGTGATAGTGAAATCTTTCTAGACATGCTTCCGGATGGAAATCAAATCAAATAAAACAGGCCAGGTGCAAAGACATAAATAATATTAACTGGATGCATGAAAAACTGGTGATACGTATTTAAACAAAATTTGATGATGGAAAGGTTGGAATGATTAATTATAGCAACAAGTAAAAAACGTGAGAAACTTTACCCAGGAACCTTGAGCATTTAGGAAGTCATCAATGTAGTTTGGGGAACAATTTTCATAAAAGAGAGAATAACTCATTGAGATGAAATAGTTGATTTAAAAGTAATAACCATGCAAAAGTAAGAAAGTAGTAACCATTACAACCTTAAAGGCTCTATCAAACAGAACGTGGAATGCATGCTGGTAGAACGAATACAGACTAGAGTGGTCAAATTGCGCCAAACTGATGACAAACCATTGCGAATTGCTCCTTATTTCTCCTTCGAAAAGGATGGTCGACATGTGCATCAGCCCGGAAGAATAGCTTCTTTTGCTATCTATCAGCTCAGTAACAAGACGAAAAAGGAAATGGGTGTGTTAAGGTAGTAATGTACCAATGCATTCTGGCTATAGGCACTCTATGTTCGACGCTGTTTTTGTAACTAAATACTGAAGCGAATTGGGCTGTTATATATATTAAATATTCATGTTTTTTTAAATTTATTTATACTGTTTAGACAATAAGTATAGATTTTTGAAACCGACTTATTCTTTTGTAACCACCCCGTAAGATCATTGTAGAAAATCTAACTGAAACAATACTGTTGAATTTTTTTACAACTATTTCATATTTATAAAAACAGAATATACGTGTCAACAAAACTGTAAACTGTTCTCAACCATATTATAAGAAGAGCACCATAATCAAAAATCATTACCATTACTAGATGAATGCTAAACCTAATAATGGAAAGAAAACCTACAAATCGAATCTAATACTATACGAACAACAAAATAGAAGTGGGTAGACAACTCTTCAAAAAAAAGTTTGTTAATGACCCAAGTTGTTGTATCAAAACCAAAATTATGTAAAATCAAAGGATCTTTTTAATTGTTCGTACTGATACCCGTGATTTCTAAGAGACAGAAGTGATAGTGAAATCTTTCTAGACATGCTTCCAGATGGAAATCAAATCAAATAAAACAGGCCAGATGCAAAGACATAAATAATATTAACTGGATGCATGAAAAACTGGTGATACGTATTTAAACAAAATTTGATGATGGAAAGGTTGGAATGATTAATTATAGCAACAAGTAAAAAACGTGAGAAACTTTACCCAGGAACCTTGAGCATTTAGGAAGTCATCAATGTAGTTTGGGGAACAATTTTCATAAAAGAGAGAATAACTCATTGAGATGAAATAGTTGATTTAAAAGTAATAACCATGCAAAAGTAAGAAAGTAGTAACCATTACAACCTTAAAGGCTCTATCAAACAGAACGTGGACTGCATGATGGTAGAACAAATACAGACTAAGAGTGGTCAAATAGAACGCGCAAAACTGATGACGAACCATTGTGAATTTCTTCTTCGAAAAGGACGGTCGACATGTGTATCAGCCCGGAAGAATTGCTTCTTTTGCCATCTATCAGCTCAGTAACAAGACGAAAAAGGAAATGGGTATGTTTAGGTGGTATTGTACCAATGCGTTCTGGATGTAGTTGTCTAAAGGCACTCTGTGTTCGGCGCTGTTTTTTGTACCTAAATACTGAAGCGAATTGGGCCATTTTGACAGACATTATGCTACTATTGATACAAAAAACTGCACACCCACACAAGATCAATAAACTTTTCTTAGATATATTCCTTTTCACTACCATTTTGGCTCTACCCGCACACAAACTCTGTAAAAATTTACTACTTGTCTGCTCCCCACTGGCAAGTCAACGGGCCCGCTGTGCTAGGAAGCCAATAATGCAACATCCCTCGTAACAAAGTTTGTGGGTGTTGGACTGTCCAGTCCATGCTGATAGTCAGCGTTTTGTTAGATAGAGCCTTGAATCATCAACAAAGTGAAGTAGAGATGGAAAGTCTTACAGAGTGCAGAGAAAGGGAGGAGGAGGGTTAAATGTGAGAGAACAAGAAGTAGCTGGGATGTAAGGATATGGAAATTTTCGAATGGTTGTGAAGATAGTGCATTATTGGGTGGAATACACCTGGGTCTTACCTGGTTGGCCGCCCATTGCTGGGTCGGCAGCACCAAAAACTGAGCTGAATGCTGAGTCAGAGACAAACGAAGACTGCTGCACTTGAGGCTGAACAGCTGGTGCAGGAGCCCCAAAACCTTTTAAAAAAAATTCAGGAGTGTATTCAAGTTAAGCATAGATACATAACAGTCAGGGATACCCTCCAGGGTGTATGGTTTCTCTCTACTCCTTGGCAAGCAACCTGAACATAGCTCAAAATCCTCATCTATTTCTTCTGGTTTAATGAGATGAAAGTAAGTAAAAACGTCTTTATATTAACTATGATTATGCATACATTATCGGTTCATCTTTACAATCACAGGAAGTCTGCCAAGTTGGGTGGGCAGTACACCTTCCTCGCAAATTGTAACAAGTATGTATAGAATCAGTTCAAGAGCAAAGTGCAGTCTAAATAATCGAATGCGAAATAGATCAGTAATATATGTGTAGACATGCTAATATACCAAATAGATCTATAATTCATGGTTGCGCATGCGCATATGGCCCCATCAATCTCACGGCATTTACAATCTGAAATATAAATGTCGCAGCCCTATACTGAAATCAGCCTTTTTGTAAAAAGCCGCCTACTCGTGTCTCTTTTATGTATACATTATACTATGCTAAGAAAATTTACTCTAAAATGACCGCCGGTCCCTTACCCCGGTACCTGTTCAAAAGAGTGCAGAAGAGTTGAGAGGAGAGTAACTCTACACACAAAACTGTGTTTCATCTCGGAATTCGGTTTCTTCTTGCGGTTTATGGAGCTCCAAAAAAAATTGATTGCATAGATACGTACAGATATTTAACATTTGTAAAAAATACACGAAACAAAAAGCAAGTACAGCTATCTTGTCTTCCTCCAACATCGGCATCTGCTAGTCAACATTTGTTTCGAGTATACTATCAAGTTCAGACATGGCAAGGCAATGAACTGAACCCTGAAGACTGGGGTTGGAAATTGATAAATAATACTTTGGAACCGATTCGAACTTCACTGCCCCCTGCTCCAGAAAAACTTCTTAACACTATTTTTTGCAATTGCAAGAAAGGTTGTAGTGCCAAATGTGGCTGTAAAAAAGTAGGGTTGCAGTGTTCTCCAGCGTGTACCAATTGCCAAGGCGTCTCTTGCTCAAATGATCAATTAAATACAAGAGAGGAAGATTCATGTGATTTTGATGAAGAGACAACTGATTCATCTTCATTTGAACAATTTCTAAGCGTTCATCAACAGGAAGGAGAAGAAGAAGAACAAGAAGAAATTGAAGAAAACATGATTGTTGAAGTTGAATATGAAGAGTATGAGTCAGATTAAAGTAATAAAAAAAAGTTGGAACGACAGTTAAACTCAGTAACCCATATCAATAATCTTCATACTATTAAATAATTATTGTTCCTGAAAATAACGTCATAAAGGTTCGTGGAATAGGCCTACCGGGGATACCACGTTAAAAAAAACGCGCCGAGTATACTACCTCACAGGTGGTGTGGAAATGTGTGCATATTATGTAGAACGTGATTCTTACAAGCGCAATATCTGGGAAATAGTGGGTCTTAGAGAAAAAATCATAGGGACCATTTTTATAGCAGCCTTTTTACAATACGCCACCTTTTCGTAATAAAAACGTTGGAATGACAATGAGCCTGGTATTTTTTTAGCCTTTTTGTAAAGAAGCTGAAAGAGCTTAGCCATATGGATCGGATGCAGCCAAGATAACCATGTAAATAAACTAAAAGACGTCATAGGGCGACAAACACCTCAAGTGTTCGGCTGAGCGAGAATTTAATGCCAATCTTCAACGACATACATTATATTTTCTATCAATTTTTAGTTGAAACTATTTAGAGTTTTCAGCTTTAATTAAGGCTAGGCTTTCAGCTTTAATTTAATTCTTAGATCAAAGATAAAAATTTCGACGTATAAAAGTTTCATAATCATTAACAAAAGATTAATACCATTCGACATCCACATGTTGTTTGCAGGCTGAGGGGGGACTGAACCAACGGGGGCCATGGGAGCCACTCCCATTGGCGCTGCCATCTGTTGGCCAATGACAGGTGCTGCGGTAGGAGCAGGAGCCCCAAACATATCAGCGAAAGGATTGCCCAGCTGAAGCAAGTCGTCAGAGGCTTTGCTCTGTTGTCCAGCCTGCAGAAAACAAACAGTTGGAATTAGTGACGTTATGTGGAAAAATTCGATTCTCTAATTTACAGTGTAACAGCGTCACTGTGTGAAATCTCTTATGGCATAGTTACCTTCTTGTTAAAAACATCTTAACTAAGAATAGGGCAATTAAAAAGCAAGGAACTTGACCAAAAGTGTAACAACCCACAAGACAAAGTTCCCAAAAGCATCCTAGGTTTACAAAGATCACTCTACTCTTAAATTGAGTAAAAACAGCATTTGACCTGCGCATCTCCAGCTGGCATCGGAGCGCCAAAAAGATCCACAATCGGTTGGGTTGGAGATCCAACAAGGAAGGGATTGGTCGCAGCTGCCGCAGGGCCACCAGAATTGGTAGGTGACTGCACTTTTGACTGTGGAAGAAAATAACAAAATCAAGTATTTATTTTAATCATACGTACCATCAAATCACAAACTAGAACTAGTCATCATTTACCTAAAGGGTTACTCATGAGTAGGATTCACAATCAAAGACCAATCAGCCCCCTTGTTCATGTGTTTAAATTTGATGAGTAGCTTAACGCTATACCAGTGAGTTGTTCAAAGGACCATAATTGAGTTCTTGAGTTTCCAAAGTGGTGTTGGTGTTGCGTTACTCAATTTCCCCATTTCACGAACACATCTTCAACTAATCGAGTAGAATAACTAAGTAGCTTCATGAGTAAGAAGGTTAGCATTTCAATAGTGGGGGCTGTGGCTTCTCCAAAAGTAGTTTAGAGCTAACACCAGGCAGCCCCAGCCATTCTGTAAGCATCCTCATCTGTCTGACCTTTAGGATTTATTCCAACATTCCAAATATAGCACATTGGTGTCTCCAAATTCACCTGTATTTCCGCCTTTTTCTCTGTTCAAGGCCAATTTCACCAAAATATTATTAAACCAAACTCGGATAAAACTGATCTTGTATTGAATGTAAATATGTAAAATAAAAACAAAAAATATTTTCTTTAAAACTAAATTTGTCTTTATTTAAGTATTATTTTAAAAAGTTGTGTACTTTATAAGACACCAATGAATAAATGTATATAATATAAGTATATACCTACTTTGTAATGGTTCATCGCGGCCTCTTCTTCGAGGAGAGCTTGCATTCGCAAGGCATCGTCCGCAGGATCGACGTTATGCGCTGCAGCAGACCCAAAGGATGTACTCGTATTGTTGAGAGCTGAGACGCCGCTCTTCACATCCGTTCTTTGGCTTGAAAGAAAAACAAAATATGAATTCAACAGTAAATCTATTCTGCTAAATACATAAAAGTATAAATTCGCTTGCCACTAGCATGTTGAATGCACACTACACACTGACTCTGACTGACACTGACTCGCCAGTTCAGACGTCACGAGAACTGGTTTAACGTATCCACCAAACAACTATTCCAAGATCCCCGAACGGCTCAAACATCAACAGTTTAAAACTGGACGACGTAAGCAGTACAGAAGTATTTAAAATTAACTCAAAACATCCATGAGAAACAATCCAGCTGCTTATCTGGCTTCAGAGAGTAGCGTCAGTAATATGTAATTTGACATCAACCGTGCATCAACCGCATATGCCTTATCTAGGCTAAAAGGAGAGAAAAGTTCATCCAATGACAAATTCGTCAATTTACATGTGTGTGGAGTAGCTGATCACGATGAACTGGAATGCGTCCCTTACCTATTTAGAAGCAATTGCAGTCAGGAATAATCCTCAATCGTTCAGGCAAATCGGTAATATGTAGAACAACCTGTTAATGTGCTCAAAAATTGTTGGTCAACAAACTCATCCTTTCGTTTGGAAATCTTGATTTTTTGGCGCAAGAACGGGATTTTTATTCAATCCTAAAGAGAGTTATCGTATGGAATGACACACACACATGCACGCACAAACACGTACACATAGGTACAAACGATGAAGGAACAGATGTGGGGGACGACTAAATTTTAAACAAATCTGTGGAGTAGATACCTAGCGGTTTGTGTGGGGGTGTTTGCTGCAGATCCTTTCTTGCCTTCAAGAGCAGCTAAATGTTGTTCCAGAGCATCCAGAAGACTACTTGGAGCCTGAAAAACAACAAATCAAAATGTAAGATATAGAAATTTATCTCAAATCTTGAATTTTTTCAAGGTACCAGCGATAGGATAGGTTTTTTAAATGAGTAGGATAGGTATTCCAAACAAACATTGTTTTGGTTGCGTGTGATATGAATTGAATTTAACGTTGGATTAATTTTGGAACATCAAAAATTACTAATTCATAAATTAAGCATGTTAAATTCGACCATTATTGCCCTGGCTAACCTTAATGATGGAGGTTACTTCAATTAATCGAGTAAAATTCAATTAAAAATCAATGGAAGTCAAAACGCAGATAAAAAGCAATGTAAATTAACTACTAATTTTCAAGTCACAACTCACCTTGGTTAAATCGGGGATTTCGCCCTTGTCAATGCCGACGTTCTCAGCAACTTTCAAAAATTCCCCTACCCGGTCCATGCGGATCAGGAATTTTTTATAGAGATCCAGCGCTTGCCGACACTGCTTTTTATTCATTTCAAAATATTTTTCTGCAATAATAAAATGGCATGACATTAACAAAACATCAAGTAACATCAAGAATAAGTGTCAAGATCCAACAATTGTAACAGTTCCGGAAGGAACTGTTACTCGGAATGCTCCCAAAAGAACGCCGAGTCCGTCAGCTCCCCTTCAGTTATATTCAATAAATCTCGACATCAGATTAGTCAGAGAATCTCACCTTAGGAACGCCATTTAAAGAAATTGGTATTAATATTTCCAAGTGGATAAATCTCGTATCTCATTTAATAACCCATGACCTATAAATATGTCGCAGCCCTATTGTAGAATCAGCCTTTTTGTAAAAAGCCACAGATTTCCAGAAATGCAGCACAATCGTTTCAGAATGCCAAAAATGGATTTTAGTGAAGACATTTTTCGAAATTGCAGATTTTAAAATTCCGATCTACGAAAATTCGCTAAAACGAACTCACAATCGTCAGCACATTAATTTTCATGGGACAAGAGGATTATATCGCTATCATCCCTTGGGTTCGTTCGGAAAGCACAAGGCGAAGTTGGAGACAGGGGGGCAATTATGGTAATGGAGGGGCCGTGACGGGTCAACAAGAACCCAATTAACCGAGAACGTGATTTGAGGTATCAACTGATTGTATACGAGAAACAGGCTCACGGCAAGTGTTGTTCATTCCAGGTCAAACACCCAGCTCGAGAAATTGCGAAGTTGTTAACACTCCAAGTGCTACCATCATCTGCTAACAAGATCGTAGAAAGTATTTCGGTCATTAGCCCCAAATCACAAAAACCCACTGTCATTGACGATTCCAGACTTACAAGGAAATAATCTATGGGACACAGTGTGCTCAAAGCAGGTCTGCAAGCGATTTTGGGGCTCATTTTCGATCAAAAATGACGGTTAGGACCCGTTCTATTATAGAGAGCTAAAGGGAAGTTAATCGGGAGCTGAGCGTTACCCATAAAAAACCGAAGTGAGATAACATGGATTAACTCTGGATTAATTCGTGATCCTCCGTTACGGAACGGGCTGTTAGAGAATCAAGTTTTAACCCTTAGTTTTCTGGTAATTTTGTATTTAAAGTTAATTTCAGTCAGTACACAATATGGGAAATATTTCAGTTTTACGATTTGATTTATCGGAACGTGATCTGAGGTATCAACTGATCGTATACGAGACATAGGCGCACGGAAAGTATTGTTAATTTCAGGTCAACCCAGCACGGGAAATTGCGGAGTTGTTAATACTCCAAGTGCAACCTTCATAGAATGGGTACCTACTGCAGCAATATAGACCCCAAATCACATTTACCTACCAGCTGCCAATAGAGAATGAGTTCCGAATGATTAATACTCGTATTTACCTAATAAATTTATGATACTATCGTTGTATCCAGCGAATAGGCGAATCAGATCACGGAACAACAGCATGAACGCCATGTTGATGACGCCATTGCTGAGGTCAGCGGCTGTACAGTCGAACTCCAGGAGTTCGTCGAGCTGAGACTGAAGAACGGGGAGCGTCTTCAGCAGCTTTTCGGAGTTCATTGTGCGCAGAACCCCATCTTCCTTCCTGAAAACGAAGTCGAGGGTGACTAAGAGAAAAATACGATGTCAAAGACGAAATTAGACGAAAATTTGTAAATTCCAAATAATCAGGCAGGTACCGGCTTTTGAAATGCGATTAGAGGTATATTCGTAAGTTTCAAAATCTGGTTCAGTTTGTATTCATGATTCATTTTCAGTATTAACAAGAGAAGCTGATGGTGAGCTCATTGAAACTGAAACTCATCTATAAAGACCGTTAATAATACTCGTAATAGGTCTGGATGACTAATAAAATTGGACTATTATTCTATAAAAATATACCTGATACACAATTCAATTATTCAATGTTTTAAAATAGTACCTACCTATCAGAGTCTTAAAAACTGTAGAAGTAAAGTATTTTGTTTGTTTGGTTTAGAAATCAGTGGCTGCATTTTATAGGTTATTCCGAGGTTTAGAATCCTAGAATCAGGTTTCAGAAGTATCAAGCTGAATTCATAATCGAAAATAATCAATTATATAAAAAGTATTGAGGTGTATTGGAAAATAGTATTGACTTGCTAAGAAAATATTTAATAGGGAATAACAAAGGTTGTTAGAAACTAGCTGCTCCGGCTCGCTACGCTCGCCTCCACGTCCAGCCGGGGGGCAAGCCCCCCGGACCCCCATTAAATTGCTCGCTTCGCTCGCAAAGTGTGGCATGTAGGGAATATTGCTCGCTTCGCTCGCAAAGTGTGGCATGTAGGGAATGTTGCTCGCTTCGCTCGCAAAGTGTGGCATGTAGGGAATGTTGCTCGCTCCGCTCGCAAAGTGTGGCTGTATACATGCGATGTATTACAATTGAAACGTGTAGGGGATGTTGCTCGCTTCGCTCGCAAACGGTAGATCTCTAAGGGTAGTTTTAACTTCTGTAGGGGATGTTGCTCGCTCCGCTCGCTTGAGGAAGTTATACTGCCCACCCAACTTGGCAGACGTTTTTTTTCCGTTGGGAATTCTTACAAACAAATTAAATCTTATAAAACTACGTGGAACCACGAAAAGTTTATTCGGGGATGTTGCTCGCTTCGCTCGCAAGGTATTGCTGTATATTTGTAGGAAAAAATCCGAATTTATTCTGTTGAAATGGCTCTCGCTTCGCTCGCAACTTACCTAGGTGTACCTGCTCGCAACACCCAAACACCGAAACCTGTACCTGAGTTATCGAACCCCAAACACGTCTGTCTTCCTAGAGCCTTCTCGCGTCCACAGCACATATAATTTCTCATTTTAATAGCTTAGTCTCGCTTCCCCTCGCAATTTGACCAACTGCCCGTCACTTTTTTCGATATCTCTATATCTTATAAAACTACGTGGAACCACAAAAAAAGTTCACTTGGGGATGTTCCTCGCTTCGCTCGCAAGGTAGGTATTGCGTAGAAGTCGAGTCCCTTCTGCTAAGCAACGTTGTGCAACGGGCGGCTCGGCTCGATCAAAAACGTCATATTAAACGCTTCCCTCGCATTTCCGCTCGGAATTTGACCTACTTTCCGTCACTTTTTTCGATATCCGACTTCGGATTCAGATTCGGCGGGATCAAAGCTGTATTTCGATAAGATCTTCATCCAACTAGAAAAAGAATAAATTTTTGTATAATAGTTCTCAGCTTCACCATCGTAATTTTTCTCATTCTAATCTGAATATATTTCTAATTCAGGTCGAAAGGATCACAATGTAGGTAGATATCTTTGCGTACGCTTCAAGTAAAATTCAGATACTAACCCTCGCTTAACTTTGCAGAAATCGAAAGCAACGGTCCTGTAGGACATGGCCTTCTCATTTAGGTATTTAGCGTATCGCCTAATGAAAGGCGACATGTCGTACCCTGAAATCAGAAAGAACAAAGTCAACAAACGGCGAAACGATAATTTCGAAGCAGAAGAAACAACCACCAAGGAAAACAACATTTACTGAGCACAGGTGAAGGGTCCAAACCCGGGATGAAGTAGGCGTCCGATGAGAAGATACTTCATGCAGCACAAACAATGATGTAAGTCAGAAGGAAAGATGTAAATCAAATACTGATGTAGGATGTCTCAGGAACAGAATGTTAACAACTATATTTGTACAGCAAAAGTAAGTAAGAGGTATTTTGCAGAAAACAGTTACGTTAAAACATTTTGAGATATGAAATGTATTGATTAGCAGTAGAGGAGAATTTGTAAAAATTTTTAGTTCACAGCTTAAGTTGCAAGTTTCTTATAACTTTTGAAAGTTTTTTTCAAGGGCGCTGAAGCCGAAAATGATATCGAATGAGCTGTCTTGATTAATATTTGGTGCTACCAAACATAAAGGTACGAAGATGATGACATAGGGAAATATCATTTATCCGTTAACGCTTGCTTTGTCCAGGTTATTATGTCCACTTTGTCTAATCTTCTATCATAGTCTCCTGATCGATTGGACAGAACATATTTGGAAACAAGAATGATGTCATTTGCAAGATAATCAAGGTGGTCCAACATTGGGCGACATGTCTGAAGACATAAAAATAAAACCAACCAATTATTTGATTTTTATGTTATTTTCTCGCGCCAATTAGTCGTATGGATATATTAGCTCTCAAATGAAAGCTCGTTAAATTTCCGACCACCTCATACATATGAGGCTCAGTACGCGTCAACATTGCGGTATGAGCCCAAGCGGGCCGATAGTTAAAAATCACAATGTTTGACAAAAATGCCACATTTTTTTAAGGGGCTTTAATTTCAGCAGATTTAATATAGGCACTTTCAAACTCTCACAGTGCTGAACCTTGCTAGGATGTAAAATTGTGGAACAATATGAGCCAAAAGTCGTAAACAGGGTCCGGAAAGTGCAAAGTCGTGGTTTTCCTGTAATTTGAGAGTTTTTTCGGGACTAGTTGGCCCAACACGGATTTGGACCAACGCAAACGAAAGCTTATTCACTCTTCTTTCATTTCATATGAATGCGACTTTTAGAATGGTAGTCGTTGCGAAAACGCTGGGATGCATAGTTTGGGAGCCAAATAACGGCGAACAGCTGAAAATATCGCTATTTTCCCACACTCCTCACTTTATTGGCCGCATTTCGAAGCTCCAAACTTACCTACCTATGTTGCTAGTGCTCAAATGAAAGCTAATTAAATTTCTTAGGATATGCGATGGCAACAAAATGCAAAGTACCTACAACTATTTTTAAAATTACCATTTTCGGGTTCAGTGTCGTATTTAAAGCCTCCTTAGGAAAATAAAAAACAATTTCCTAGTTTCAACATAATTCCACGATAATTGAATTATTTCGCTCATATTTTCTTAGGATTATACGAATTTTCTTACGATCTATATCACACTATTTCCTAAATGGCTTTACATAACTCAAGATTATGATTTTTGGGTGTGGATCTTATGTGTGGAAAGCATGTTCTCGTGGTTGATTAATTGCCAAGATCATCAATTCGCCGTATGGCCCACTAATTCCATAGCTTATATTACTTAGACCCCGACAAATTTGTGTTCTGCTGGCGATCATGCTCTTTCATAAACATGGTAGTTCTTATTGATGTGAATTTGGCAGGTTATGGTGGTAGTGCGTTAAGTATAATTTGTTAGGGGTAAAAGTAAACTACTACTGATGGAAGTACTACCCCGGTTGGGGCTTTTTGTCCGACTCTCTCGGTCTTAGCGGTCGTCATCATCTGCTGCCCTCCAAATACAGGATCAAGATTCGTTCTGATGAAGTTTCATTGAGGGGGGGGGGGGGGGGGGCGTTAAAACTACTTGGACGGGAGACCCTTACCTTTGCGGCCACACATTCAAGTACGGTACTCACGACAGTCGACGTTGCTAAACTTCGCTAATCGCATGAGAAACGGTTCATTGTAACGCCTAACCCGTACGGCTCGATTTTTCAGGATTCTTCCTCTTTAAATGATTTAAGCAGCACCCCAAGTTCGTCCCTTATTATTGTGATTACTATTTTTGACAAACGATGTTATTATATAACCGTGGTCGTAAAGGATTTTTTGGAGGGTAGGTTTCGCATGATAGAAAGTTGACATGAAGCCGGAAAGCTCATCAGAATCATGTTCCATTTCGAAAAGTTTACCTCGCTGCACATCAACTTTTTTATACATTTAGAAATGATGAGGAAATTTATGGATTATGAGAGGAAAATTATGAGACACGCCCAAGAACCTACCCACCAATAAGAGCACACATCAATTTTATAAAATTAAAAGAACTGGGCGGCTTCTAAATAAAAAATTGTGGATACACTCCTGACGAGGCCAAAAGGCAAAAGATGTTGGCAATATACAACCACTAGTATACAACAAAATACATTCAGTATACTGTAACATCGCCTCCACAACATAAAACCACAATACTATACAACTTTAAGGTACAAAAACCAAGTAAAACTGTACCTGAGACATTCTACGTATAATATTAAAAGGAAGAAATGAAAACAAAATCCAGGCATAGAAATTTCAAAATAAAAAGAAGAAGGCGAACGAAAATTATGTCGAAATTCGATGACGGTAGCTTTTTCGTTCGGTGTGCGCTGAAAAAGATTCGTTCTGATTGGAAAGCTTCTATTAATTTGGCAACAAGCGTGCTTCTCTCCTACGCTGATGCCAACTCCTTTACTACGCAGTTCCTACTTGTAAATTTATAATATGTTATTTTATTTGCAAGTCTGTTTAATCACGAATATTTAATTTTAATATATCTTTTAATATTTTCGCAAGTAAAATCGTAGGTTTTACCACAAAAAAGTCAGAGAGAGTAGCATGAGATTTCGTAATACGAGTAGTACAAAGGAAGTTGAATTTAAAAAATCTGATAGGTACTTGTCTATAAAATTGGACGGTGATTTGATTATTCTATGGCAAGACCAATAAGACGCAATTTTTCGAATGATTCTTTGTATGACAGTTGCGTATGCTTGCACATGCGTCACAATGTCATAAACAGTACAATATTAAAAAATTAAATGGTTGAATAATTAGGTACTACAATTCTTAAATGAAAATTTATGAAAGGATAGAAGGAAGTTCTTCAACTTTGTGATCAGTGAATTCACGAAAGAGGTGATGAAGTTTTTCAGCATCAACAATATTGTCCAACCATTTTAGTATTATTTACTATTACTATTTTATAAATTCATTTATTCTATTTTTTAAATGACGAATCATCAATGATAGGAGATGGAGAACATGCTTCTGTAACAACTACTGCTAAAATGGGTACTAAACGAAAAAGATGTCACTGATGGGGTGTTGGGGGGGACAAAGCAATGATAAGCGGGGCAGTTCTGTAGGAATGAGTGACTTACCGACTCTGGCCCCAGCTGGGTGTCCAGCAGTTCATAAAGAAGAAAAACACGAATTACAAAAACAAATTATGATACCAGTACATTTCATCAATAAATGGATCAATAAAAACAATTCGCATGAGAGTTGTTTGAATAGGAAAATGGTTTCCAGAAAAACTGCGAAAAAACTGCAGGTGCAGTTGAACTGCCTGGAGAGGGGAGATCATAACAGGAACATGTTGGAAGGGGTTTGTAGTAGTTAAGGTTCATAGGTTAAGTCTAGTATTATTGTAGTTGTCCTACTGGGTGAGGGATATTTGTTATTAACTTCGAGTCAACTCGAGAGGAAATGAGCGTTACTCACATATTATTCGTTTTATATTTTTAAATAAAAGCAAATTCCATTCTAAGAAATTTGATACCATCCGCACTCTCTTAAGTTGAGTAGTTTTCTTTCTACGATTTTTTCAAAGTTTGCACTGGTGGCGTCAAACTGGGAGGCGGGGGGGGAGGGTGGCCCGCTTTGACGGGCTAAACTGAAAAATCGTAGAAAGAAAAACTACTCATCGTAGGAGAGTGTGGTTAATTTCAAACATCTTGTAGCATCTTCTTCCATTTAAAAATAGTTGAAGTACCTATTTCGCAACGATGGGTAACGCTCATTGTTGATCAACAAGACCGGAGCCGGCACATGCCCCAAGGTTTGAGGATCGTGGAGTATTGTAAAAGTTTGATGAGAAGTATAGAAAGGGTCAATCAGTACCATTGAGTTCAATCTTACGATCAGTTGTATCAGAGAATCTATAAGCAAATAAGACGTTTTTTGGGACTGACAATAATTAAGAAGGGGTTAAACTCACTTTTATTGATTAATAAACCAAAACCAGGAGATATCTTCCCTAATATCATCCAATTAAGATATATCCAAGGTTATTGGTGAGTTCAAGCATTGCTTCTAACTCGGCTGGCAGGTACGAGCACCTCTCTAACAGTTATGGTGGGGCCTCCTCCCAGTCACCCGGTAAACGGGGCTAAGTCCTTACAATGCGATACAACAACAACACATAATTCTTGAGCTACCCAACATTGACATAGCAAGGTGAGGAGACTACATTAACCCAGTCAGCGCTGACACTATACGAGTGGCCAGCACACTGAAGGAGAATAGATGGCAAACATATCGGTAAGCGAGGCATGCATTACAGCAGGGGTTCTTAACCTTTTTGAATTGGCGGACCTATAAGGAACAACAGTTTTCGCGTACCACTTGATTTTGTTCAAAATTAATATTGATGTAGCAGTTATTTTAGTTCATTTTATTAGTTATTCGTGAAGGCAAGCAACCCTGTCAGAACAGACTAGACCACAATTATACCTGATGTCTCACAGGCCATATAACACTGAAAAGGCCACAGATTAATAACATGTTTGGTACCATTATCCACTTTCCGTCTCTTTTCTGCCTGCTTTGGTCCTAAGGACTCTTGTCCATTTGAGGGGGGGGGGGATTTGTACAACAAAGCAACGAATTCGTGCAAACGCCGTTCGGCCGAAATCATGCGACCATTGCCACAGTATTAGTCCGAATTCGCAGCAGGCGAGATAGCTCAAAACGGGTTTTCTGATGAAAAATTTTGTGGCTATTGAGTTATAACTTTCGATTAAACGACGTATCAGGCACATGCAATATCGACTGAGGGAAATTTGAGTGAACCACATTATTCCGCAAAAAGAAACAAGTTGGGTGAATTTTCTCATTTGAGGCATGATTTTCAAAACGACAATGACCATCATTTCTACACTTTTGGATGAAAATGAGATTTCGATACTTTCTTGACAGTATTTATCCTAAAATCGAAAAATGAATTGATTTTTGAGAGACGCTCTCTCACAAGAACAGCTCGTTATTCATTACGGTAAGTTTACACTGCAAAAGTCACGGTACTTATTAGTTCTACAGGTTTTTCCTCCCCTGGGCCGTAAGTGTGAAAGAGGCCTTACCGCGCCTCCTCATTTGAGACAATTTCATTCACTTCGAGTTCTATCTATTTGATCACGTCGCTCTAGTCTGCAAGAGGTCTGACAATTCTGAATCTCCCTTGGTCGAAGAACAGACCTGGACTATGGTTAGTTTGTGTAGGAGTACAAGGAGAGGAATATAAGATTATATAAGCTGAAATAAAGTCCACGGTAGAAGCACATCTCAATTAGTAATTAGTAATTTCGTAGTAATATTTGAGTAGAGAGTCAATAACAGCTTTTAATTTCAGCAAAGTTCCTAAACTAGGAGTAATGTACATAGAATGCAATGTATCATATAATAGGAATACAGTATTTCAAAAGCAAGCGAGAAATTGATATTTTAAAACTACCTCATTGGTGTTAAGGCCCAAAAATATTTGAAATCTAGATAGAGTTCAAACTTGTGTCCTTCTTTACAAAGGAGAAATTACTCTTTGATGACAACGCTCCAACTATATGAGCTATGAGGCCGATTTAAAAACCTCAGCGGCTGCGGGAGTTTTCCTTGAACATAACATTGGCCAAGTGCTTTGACGTGTACCTGAGGTTGAAATAAAACCAATAGTCGACAGTTGTTCGAGTTGACAAGAAGGTAACAAATTTATAATTATGACGATCAGATGGCGTCGCTCCAGTTTTTACTGCCTTGGGGCAAGTTAGGAAAAAATTGGGGAGAGGATATAAAACCGTAATTTTGGAAGTCTAATCCTTATCTAATCCTTAGTTCCTTGCAAAAATATTTTTCACATGCATCCGAATCCACCCTGTACTGATCCGAAGTTAGAGACACATTTGAAAATAGTTTAAAAGACTACAATGATTGATGGGTTCCTATGTCCAAATTTGGGCTCCAAATAAAATACGAAACAGATCTTAATGGAAACCTTGACATTGAAGACGTGGGGTGATACAAGCATGGGTAAAATTGAAAAATCGGCATATCCACTTTAAATAAAAAACTAAAAATTTCTAAAAACTAATCGTACGGAAATGTAAAAGGTTTTAATAATAGTGTATTTCTTTTATTGATTATTGTTTCAATTCAAAAAACTTAAATATACTTAATATATCTGATTTACTATTGAGCAAATCGCGTTGCAGAAATGATATTATGATACCAAATTTTGGTATTACAACTCACATGCAAATAGTCATTTTACAAAAGTGTAATACTTGAAGGTAATAGGTATTAACTGTAGATAACTGGTATTAATTACAACTTAGCGTAATAAATCAGCTTTTCTTTGACACTACAGAAGCTGAGGGATCATGAGATGTGATAAAATGAGAGCATTCCAAAAAGTAGGGAACGATTTTCCTGCAACGAAAACTTAGGGAGTTACACTTCCCTAGTAACGCATTGGTTGTACGTGCAAATCAATAGAAAATCAATATTTTCGTCGTAACTTAACGGTCGGGGAAAAGAATGGAAACGTCCTGTTAATCATAATTAAATGACAAAAAGAACTGCAACTCCTGCCAAAATTTGTGGGTATTGTACACTGAACACTACTGAAGCTTGATGTGTGCTTGATGGTTAGTTTGAGCGTGTGGGTGCAATTCAAACACGTTTGGCAGCAGCCGGATGGCAAATCATGTTTGTCAGCATGCTTGATCGTACGTGGGGCCTGGCTAGGTTAACACATCCTCTCTCAATCCGCAAACACTCCGAAATAAAGTGTTTGCTTCAAACCCTAACACTGCAAAATCACATTGGCGAGCATTCAACTCGGATAGATCACACAAAAGAAGAGAAGCTCAACTTCATCTACAGACATCAACATTTTCCCTTTGTTATTTTCTTAGGCGTCTCTCACGACCTCAGCCCGATCGGAATTGGGTCGGGCGCGGCGTCTGAATTCCTATCGGACGCTCGTTAGGAAACCAGAATAGTTGACTTTATAGAGCTGTGAGTTCGGTCGTGGAAAGAAACATTCAACGGGTCAAGTGCTGGAGACGTTATCCAGACCAACGCTGTCCATTTCCATCTTGGCCTTGAATATTCTCTTATTTAATTATAACGGGCTCGCAGTAGTAATTGTGAAGTGCTTTACTGTCGACAATAAATCAGGTAGAAGTGCAATGAAAATGGAGCAGAATGCTGCCAACCGTTCTATCTCAATCACTAACCTACACATGATTTTTGCGAAATTTCGTAAAAAATGAAGCTATTGCAATGGCTCGGAAAATTTTTAAATCAAAATTAAAATAAAAATCTTTATTGAAATTCGGTTTGAGGCCTTCTGAAACAATTCTTGAAGTTTTCACTTTTTCATGGAAGTATATACCAAGTTATACACTTTAGCTAACTAGGTTCACCCCTAAAAACACATAAAATTAATCACAACAAATGAACACAAATTCGTGAGTTAAAGTATAAAACTTAGTAATAACGGGGTTGGGGAGATATGCAAGTGTTAACAATCAATTCAGCGTATTCCAATCGATTCAGCGTTAAAAACATGTAAAAAAAACCTACCTCAAACTCGTATTTTCAAGTAAACCCTCGATTTCATTGCAAAAACAATGTTTTTCAACATTAAAACATAGTTTTCTTCCCTAATTAGCAAGTAAAAGTAAAATTGGCAACACCGTTAAAAAGGTGAGATTTTGGCGCAGTTTTAACGGTTCTTACATCTTGATAAAATATTGGTTCTCATAGTTCTATTCCCGATTGAAAAAACTCGAGGGTTCCCAAATTAGGTAAAATTTGCTTTTCAGGGGGCTTTGTCATGTCTCAAACCTTAATGCTTCTCAAGGCTTTCATCCGATAGGAAATGTGATGCTCTTTCCAACCGTATCTTCAAATTTCAATTTACACAGCAAATTAAGGGAGTTATGATCGTTTTAGTGACAAAAAGTCGAAAAAAAACATGGGAAAAAAATCTTAAAAATTGGATTATTAGAAAACAGATTTAAAAAAAAACAAAAAAAACTAAGGAACTTTTGATTAGAAATGAGCTCTAGAATGAACTTCCGCAGTTTGGCGCACAATTTCTCTACACTTGAAGTGCTCAAATTTCAAAATATTTAAACGTGAATTTAATACGATACTTAACAAAAATTCGCTCAAACGATCATGACTGGAACTTTTTTCTCACGCCCTAGTCGTTCGATCTCGCTCAAATTTGGAGGATAGTTAGGGGAAGACGATTTGATCATGCCATATCCATTTCAACTTGATTGTATCATTGGTAGCTGCTGGACATGCGCGAATGTGCAACCCCTGCTACGAGCTTTCTTTAAATCCATTATAAAAGTATGACTCCGCTCCTCCAAAGACAAAGACGATACACCAAAAATTCAACTTTGAGGATCAACGATTTCTGAATGAAGAGTGCTTCAAACGAATCCAATAATTGTGGAAGCACGTCTTTTGTGACGTAGTAGCATTCGTGGGAGCGGACCTTCTCCGTTTGACCTTTTGGAAACATCTGACTTTGTTCGGTTTCTGGTCGGATGCGTCTGTCGGGTTCTTTTACGACCTTTTAGGACGACAATCGTCCTCTCCGGATCGTCTTTTCTTAGTTAGCGACGCTTTTTCCGAGCCGTCGCACATGGAGTTCATCTCCGAAGATACGCCCACGAAACGTGAATTTCCGAATAAACGAAGATCATGGAATCATCCGTTCAGCGTGTTGTGCTTTCGAATCTATCAAGGTAGCGGAAGTAACATGATAACACTGAGGGATTGGAAAAAAACTTAATAAGGGTTCAATTGCCCAGTCCTTGAGAATTGAAGTCATATAAATACAGGGTGCGGCAGAAAGAACTCCTCGATAAGAAATGCTAATATAAAAATAATGTAGCTATGATAATTTTTTTTTTGTAATTCCAAAATTCAACAGATAATGCAGTTCTATTTTACATGGTTTTAAAAATTATCTCACTTGAATGCTGCCCTCCACCGGCGATGCAAAAATTTAGTCTTTCACGAAAGTTTGCAATAACCCTTTGGGTCTATTATCAGTAACCTCTGATCGTTACTGTGACATGCTGAGAAATTTTCTTGTGACCTTGTTACTCTTTCTTGTGACCCTTTTGCTGAACATGGAGAGGAAAGTGTGAAGTTTCAGCAAGATGGACACCAGCCCACATCTCTCGTAGTTCTCTTGGCATCTTTCATTGCAAACTTTTGTGAAAGACTATATTTGTGCACCGCCGGTGGGGGGAAGCATTTAAGTGACATAATTTAAAAAACCGCGTAAAATAAAACTTCATTATACGTAAAATTTAGGAATTACAAACAAAAGTTGTATCTAGCTACTTTTTTTTCTTTAATTAGCATTCCTTATTGGGAAGCACTTTCTGCCACACCCTGTATAACAAGTAAACATGAGTTCTTACTTTTTCGTTCATTTGCCAATACTTTCATAAAGCTTACTATATTTTAACGTAGAATACGTTTTAAAAAAGACCTATTTGAAACAAAAAAAAAAAAAAAAACCACGAAAACGTCACGGAAACTCTCTGATCATTTCACATTACGTTTGTTCACCATCTTCCCCTTTTTAACCCATAAAAATCGTTCGCCATTCGTTGGAAAGCTCTCGATTTACTTATCCCTGTTCACAACAACCCTTTGTAAGTGTACGAATAACGGAGCTATAATGGGCATAACAGTTCTCATGTAAAAACGGAAGTTAGTGAAAAACGTTGTCTATTTCCACGAAAAATAAAGAGTTACACTGTTAAATCGATTTCGACGGTTAGGCCATCATCAGTAACAAACAATAACTTATTTAGTTACTTAGTTACTTGGTTATTGTTTGTTACTGATGATGGCCTAACTCAATTCAACAGTGTAACTCTTTATTTTTCGTGGAAATAGACAACGTTTTTCACTAACTTCCGTTTTTAAATGGGTTTCCACAACTTCGTCGCGAGTGATTTAGTTCGTATCAGTTCTCATGTATTGTTCAAAAACGAATGATCATGAGGGTAGAAGCATCCAGTATATATATATCTATTGAAATGAACCTACGAAGCTAATTTCTTTGTTGTTCAACTATGAAGCTAATATTTGGATTTGGAGAACACTTGGGTATCTAGAAACGAATCATAATGTCTAGAAATCTCCAGATAGGCTGAGTGAGATCCAGAGCAAAGCAATCTAATGATCATGATGGTCGAAGCATCCAGTATATATATTACTATTGAAATGAACCTATGAAGCTAATTTCTTTGTTATTCAACTATGAAGCTAATATTTGGATTTGGAGAACACTTGGGTATCTAGAAACGAATCATAATGTCAAGGAATCTCCAGATAAGCTGAGTGAGATCCAGAGCAAATTTTTTAGCTACTCAACCTATGAAGTTGAAATCTGAAATGGAGGCCCCTTTGAACATCTACAAATGAATTATGAAGTCTGAAGCGTGAAACCCCCTACATCAGCTGAGTGAGATCCGGAGCTAAATTATTTGCTAGTCAACCTATGAAGCTGAAATTCGAAATGGAGGCCTCTTGGATCATCTAGAAATTAATTATAAATTCTGAAGCTCCCTAGATCAGCTAGGTGAACTCTGGAACTAATTTATTAGCTAATAAACCCACGAGGCTAAAAATTGGAATGGGGGCTCCTTGGGACATCTTTAAACGACTCATAGGTCTGATGCCCCTTGAGCAGCTGAATGAGCTCCGAAGCTAATTTCTTTGCTATTCAATCTGTGAATAGCACATTTTTACGTAGAAAACGTGAGAACGTATTTTACGCTCATGACTCTTCAGCCTTTAGGCGCAAGGAGTAGTTTTTTTCTTATGATGTACTATATTTTTCCAGTATAAGGAGCTCAATGTACTATATTTTCCTAAAACATTTCTGGCAACCCTAACTGCACCATGAAACCACCTCGTGTCCCATCTCATTTCATTTCTGCTGATCATTTTGCCGCAGCGGATGGATGTAAAAGAGTAAAAGTTACGGTGAGAGTGTAGGTAAATTATGCCGGAGCGTCGCGTCGGTCGCGGGGACCTCGAACAAAAAGGGGCGTCAGGTGGAGGGTTATAAGCAGGTTATAAGTGGATGACATAATAAAGGTCGACCGCGTCAATGGGAATTTTCTCCGCCCAAGTTTCTTCCCAGAAGACGCCTCTCGGCCAGCTCGCCTTGCGACTAAACGCATTTTTAACGTTACGCTTTCGCCTGCTCACACGGAGTCTGCCATTGAACGACTCAAGGGCGAGGGAAGATCGGAATCCTGGGAAGAAAAAACAACCGAATCGCCAAGCCTGAACCCAAGGACTCGGATAAATCGACAATTGTCGAATGTTATGATTTCGGTTCGTTATTTTCAAAAATGAACCTTTGTAATCGATCAACAAAATCGAAAAACATAAATGTTCTACCTCTCCTCAAAATTTGTGGGCTTACGTTTCAAGATGCGTGTAATCCAAATATCGAATTTTGAAAAACAAATGTCCGTACGCAGTTTGAAGCTTTTCTCCGGAACTCCTGGACCAAACTTCATGAAATTCAGCTGAAAACCATACATCGGCCAGGGATGCACCAGTAATAACGATATCAAATTTGATTAACCCTAAAGGGTAGTAATTAAGGGCTGAAATTTTGAAAAATTGAGATCTCAAAAACTGTCAAGGTAACGTAATGTTTATTTAGGTCTCCTTTATAGATATCATCTGAAACAATCGGATGAAACCACCCGGTAGCTATACGTTCATCCGTTTGCTTTCCCTATGGGCAAGAAATTTGGCAGCACACAAAATATATATATATGTATATATATATATATATATATATATATATATATATATATAAAATATCAACAACATGGGAGCAAATCATAACTGGTGGAACATAGCAAAAACTGCCTTACAACTACGACGCTCGTATCAGCTAATATAATCTCAATGGAATTTTCACTTCACGTAACCGGGTTTATTACAAGCTTTGTCACCTATAGGTGGACTTCTGAAGCTTAGTTAGGCGAAATAATTAATTTAATATAATTTTCAGTCGGTGCGTCAATCCGTGTTAAATACTGCGGGAAAGTGTATAGGTGTGTTAATTAATGTAATTAATTTCTCTTCAGTAGGCGTCTACACCTATGCAGATAATTAGATTTAGATACTTAATATATAATAGACTTCGTTTAATAATTATAGTCAGGTCTTCTGCGTAGGACTATCCAATACAGAAAAAATAAACCTTTAAGTAATAATTTGTAGTGATTTTACCATGAATTTTAACTTTAGGTACTTCATAAACTCACTATTCCCCATCTTTTCCCTCATTTCCGGAGTCAGTATTAAATTATACATAGGAACAGATCGATATTCATATTTATTCAACACCATTCACTCTCATTTATAAAAATAAAATAAAAAAGTTAATTCCTATAGTAAATGGGAAATTTTAAAAATTAGTCACTCCCTCAAAATTAATCCTAGGGACCGCCAACTTTGATAAACTGTTTCATCTAAATGCATACGCTTTCCAACAGTATACTCTGCTCTAGTTTTACTAAGCTAATTAAGATAGAAAATTGAGTTTCATGTTGAAAAACGTCGTTTTTTATTGAAATCGAAGGTTTTTTGAAAATGATCCTGTACAAACCTACGAGTTTGGCGTCAGTTTTTTACATATTTGTTCATGCTGAATCGAACAGGTAGTAACACTTGCAGATCTCTCCAACTCTATGAGGTATATTCGAGTATTATAACCTCACTCAATGGTATGTGTTTTTAAGGGTAGAACTAGTTGATTAAAACACCTGCTACCTTTTAAGGCTTCGAATCTTTATTTATAACATTTCAATGGTCTATACATTCATGTTACGGATACGAGGAACCTATCTTAGTAGACGTTTTTCTAGTTTTTGAAGTATAATACTCATACTTATTTCGAATTCTTGACACAAGTATGTACTTAAGTACCAATGTAAATCGAGGCAACTGGAGTAGGTGTACATTACTCCCACGTCGGTACTAAGTTAGTTAGTTTCATCAGAGTCGTGTAAGACTGGTTTGCCAACAAACTGCAGTGATGAAAAACAAATGAAAAGTGAGGCAGCCCCTGGAGGCGCAATTAGAGCTCTCACTTCTCCGCCTTCCAGGACGCCGTATTAATTAAAAATGCTTCACCATTTCCTGACTCCCTATTCTTCTTAGGGCCAGTTTCACCGATCTGAGCTAACGTCCCATCACCTGAACCAAACGGTAACGGGAGACCGGTGATTACGAGCTGCGTTAAGGAATTTTCTTTCACCACGTAAATTCAGGCGTCAAAGTAATCACCCCCGCAGCCGGTTATGGTTTGGTTAAGTTGACGACGAAACGTTTCATTTTGTCCATAAATCATGGAACATGTGTCCATATTGGACAGAAAAGTGGTTCCCCGGAGCTTGGAATCATAACCTAAACAACTTCAACAGCGGTTTCCATGAACCTAGGAGGAGTTCTTATCGCAATTAGTTGATTTTTTCCAAGTTGAAACACCGAAATTTAAACATTGATTTTTAATATACATTTAAATGCGAGAGAGAGTCGAAAGTCTTTTTGAATGAGGAACCCGTGAAAAGGAGTGAAATTAAACATATTCATCTTTCTACTCTTTCGGTGGCCTAAACAGTAGATCTTCCGGTACTGGAGGGTACCTACATTCCAAGAAATTCATATGTAGGATACTAGTTGACACAGATACGAGTTGTGACAGAAAACTATGGAAATCTCGTCAGATAAGAAATAAATACAGACAAATCATTACTTCTCAATAGGAAAAGTATAAATAGGATTATCAAACTTGGTTAGGTACCTACCAAGGTAGTAAGTTACTAATCTAAGCTGGATGAGTCAAAGCACTTTGGCAACATCGGTTTTCATCTAGTTCTATAGAATAATAATTATTTTCCTAATGACTCGAGGTCGTAACTTGAATAACATTCAAAATGAGCAAACAAAACAAGTTGTAGAGCCGCCCATAAGAGATTAGTGATCTCCGATTTCTTGTCTACTTTTCCAAGTACTTAACGTATAGCTGGCGTTTCATACTTCTTTGATAGTAATGTGAAACGAGCTTGAGTACGGAAAATTTGGAACGTTGCGTTTTATTGAAAACGATCCCATAACCTACAAACTCGTCAATGGGGGCGGACGGCGCAGGTTATGTGAATGAACATATATATATATACTCGGCGCTTCGCGTCTCGCCGGGGGGCTTCGCCCCCCTGGCCCCCCCTAGTCTATACTCGGCGCTTCGCGCCTCGCCGGATCTTTTAGCGAATTTTTGAAGAAAATTAAGCTATTGCTCTCGCCTCAAAATTTGTAGAATGTGAATTTTTGAAAAAAATTTATGCAGAAATCCGTTTCAGGCTATTCTGAATCATATTCTGAAGTTTAACGCATTTTTTAATGTATGTATGTATGTATATATGTATGTATGTATATATGTATGTATGTATGTATGTATGTATGTGTCATTCCAGACGATAACTGTCCGTAGAATTGTGCTAGAAACTTCAAACAAATTTTAAAATGTTAAGGACACAAAACGAAAGTTCAAGTTCGATGGCCAGCATGATCGGATTACATCTTCGGATTGAAATTTTCAAAAATGTAGTCAAAAATTTCAAAATAGCCTGTTTTTTGCGATTTGTTGTGCGAAATAATTTTTTCAGCATACTAACATGTGGTATATTTGGAATCAGCGTAAAATTTCCTATAAGAATATGTATCAAGTTTTCAAAAATTTCAAAGTTGAAAAATCAGTCAAAAATCGAAATAATCAAAGATTTCTTCAAAAATTCGCTCATGGGGTCATGCTGCATGACTGGACTTTTCTCTTTTCTACTGCGTAGAAAACGAGGATAATCTGCTATGCAATTCTTAGCCTGAATCAACTTAGTTTTGGAATGTAGCCAGGTACGTAAGGAGAGGGAAATTGGTAGCTTGAAATGTGAACATTTATCACATAAATCAAGCGCTTTCCAACGAGTGGCGAACGATTTTTGTGCGATGAAAACTGCGGAAATTTCATTCCCCTAACAACGGCTGGGTTGTACGTGAAAAACACTGAAATTGTGACTCAATCTATAGCAACTACTCAACTGCTCGGTTGTACGTGAAAATCATCTTTAATTTTGTCACGGACGTTACAAAAAAAATTATTGGGGGTCGGCCTAAGAATTGCATAGCAATTAATATATTGTGGTGAGCTTCTGACTAGTCAAACATGAGAAATTTGAGGTTGAGAAATGACCAAGCTAGTCTTATGTGTGGAGTTGTTTATACTACGACGTTTCGGTCCTGGAGCAGGACCCTATTCATGTAGATAGTTTTCAATTTAGTTCTTCATTAGTAATTAAGTGGTCATTGCATTCAAGTTTGTTCATAGTCAACATTAACAGATAAGCACTTAGAACTAGGACATGTGCGTGACAGTTTATATATATATACAGTATATAGTATATATATATATATATGAAAAAGTGTTGAACTCCAGGATTTGTTTCCCAATGCCTCAAAACGGATTTCAATGAAGAAAATTTTCGAAAATTTTGATTTTAAAAGTTTCTACGAAAATTCGCTAAAAGCAAATGGGAATTTTGATTCTTGAAGACGAATTATTTTTCGATTGCTAGCACAAACAGAGCTTCCCTGCCTTCGGCAGTGCGGAATCAAAATCCAGAAAAATTAGAGGTCTTCAGAGCTCAGTGCTCAAAACTAAAAAACTTTGGCGATCACGTTTTAATACCAAGCGAAGGCTTGAAATACAAAAAACGTGAAGTAGGTGATCTCCAACTCGAGTATCGTTCTAAGGTGCTTTCCAAAGTCTAAACCGCTCAATAAACTGTCGATACGACTATTGACAAGAGGGAGGGGGGGGGGGGGGGGTTCGACGTTTTACCGACCAATATAAAGTTATATTGAAAAATCGCGAGATTGGAACCGGTGAGACTTCTCACACATAGAAGTGCAGTCTACCAACATGAAATTACACAGATTCGAGGGCAATAAAGAACCGAATGCGTCGGTCTAGTTCATTTTTTTCACAGACCGTTGCAACGGAAATCATAATTGAGGGAATTCATGGGGGTTCATTTCACTTTTATGACCGCAAACGATCACTCATGAATGACCGCGCTATCTTCATGAATGACGAGTTATATCTTCCACTCCCTTTTCATAAACGCTCGCTAAAACGAAGCAAGAAATATTCGTTTTACCCTTATATATTCAGTTATCGATTAGCCAATGGACTGCAGATTCGTGTTTCTTGGTCTCAACAAACAAAATTGTATAATATTGATGGAGCAAACAAAGAGGCCAGTTCCACCACGGAGGCCTACAGCGGAGTTAATCCAGAATTGAGTTATCCCCAGCACACGTCCAATTCAATCGCTAGATTCATTCATTTTTAATTAGGAATTTTATTTATTTAGGAGGGCACAAAAAAGTTCCAGTCATGCAGCATGATTGTATGAGCAAATTTTCCTTAAAATGTCGTATTAAATTATGTTGAATTTTCGAAAATTGAGGATTCGAGTAAAAAGAAAAGGAAAAGGAAATTGGTGGAAAAGGGAAAAAAAAATTATTAACCATAAATTTTCATGGCAAAAAACTCGTTGTAATTAAAATAGTTTGAAATACAAAAGTAAATCTGAATTTTCAGTTTTTTTTAATTTTTATTTTTTTTTTTATTTATTTATTTATTTTTTTTTTTTTTGCACTTTTATCGATTAATCAGCAAATTTTGAAGGAATTTAAGTACATTTTTCAGCCTAATTTTGTGTTTACATTTTTTAAAGTTCTAGTTCATTGTTGATGAACTTCTGTGGACTAAAGTGCTAAAAACATAAGTTTGCGATTTTTACCCGTTTTTAGCCATTTCAGTGATTTTTAGAGTACATTTTTTTGAAATTGGACCAATTTAATGTACTTGAAAAGTGCTGGCCAACGAACTCGTCCTTTTGTTAGGAAAGCTCACGGCAAAGTCCTTTTGATTGTTTGAACTCACGGCAATAGCTGATTGTTTTTCTCAGAAATTCGTCAACATTTGTTTAAAAGAAGAAAAAAATAGTTCCGCTACTTGCGCATCTATGGATTTTTCCTAAGTGAACAATAAGTGCTCATAAGGTACAAAGCCCTTTTTTTGCACTCTTTTAAATATGAAAATGAGATATGATTTTTTATAACCACTAACGAATGTGCGCATAAATCCTATGAAAAACGCATCCAAAAAATTCTGAAGAATGCCAGCAACATTAACCAGATGCAGAAGCGCAGTTGGCATCATTGAGTTACTCGGCAATACTGGAAGCCAACTGCCAGAATATCCATTGAAAAACTCGATGTTTTCGTAACCCCATTTCTTTGGTGTGAACATCGTCTTCGGACCTAAACTGTTCGTTCCGAGTTAGGCTTCTGAAGATGGAAAAATCACGCTCTCTATAGATGTTTCTGTAACTTTCATTTTTGGCCAAATGCCTGCCAAAATCAAGCGATTGAATCACTTGTGCAGCACTGTGATAACAGGATTAACTCTGGATTAATTCGTGATCCCCCGTTGTGGAACGGGCCATAATGGTCTTGCATTACAGAGCACAACGAGAGTTGATCCACATTTAGAAGTTAACCCACAGCAATTTATTGTTGAGGAGTAATTTCGAATCTGCATTAACTGTCTCTGATTCATTTATGGTACAACGGTGCCTAATAAAACATTCGAGAGAGCTGGTGTCTAGAAGTGGTGTACTGAGGGTGGAAGTGAAAAGTAAAAGTGAAGGAATGGCAGAAGGTGGATGGGCGAAGGACGCAGAAGGTTGGATGGTGGCAGGCTGTTGGTTCGATGGGGTCCAATTAATGAACAAAGAAAAGACCTGAAGAAGGGACCACAGCTGTCCCACAAGGGCTCGGCAGAATGAAATAACACCGCATTTTTCTTCCGATCGGAAACCTGCGTGCTAAAAGTTTTCACAGAACCTGTCTAATCCAGAGGCAACAATACAATCATTATACATCGTAACCATATTTAAAAACCACTCGTATATTATATGTGGTTCTCATAAGTGGTTCTATATATTTTAAATAAATTTGCATATATAAAAACCACCAAAAAATTAAAACCATAAAAACAAACCCCACCAAAATTGGTCAAGAATTGTAGCCTGGGTAACGTTGACAAATTTTGATGAAAAAAATACGTTTGTTTGGCAATACCCCCTCTATTTTCATCCTCCCGTCATGATCATTCGAAATTTCCGAGGGTTGTTGCCAACTAGACAAAAATTGAGAAAAATTCGAAAACCGCTTGAGATTTGAGGCCTGAACAACGTGGACGAAATTTTTCACATACAAACAGACACAGGTACTCTTTCTCTCAGACATACACATACACTTATGTTTTTTTCCCCCACGGATTCGGTCCTAGATAAGTCTGAGACAGATTTGTCTACAGTTTTTTTTTTTTCTTACCCTCATGCTTCGGTTGTCCTACATCCCCCTGGATTATTTCTAATATGCGTCCCTCAAATATACGGAGCTTTGGCTTTACGTCCTAGTATCAGAGGGACGCCGTAAAAAAATTGACCGTTAAGGCATTTGCTCTTGGTGTCATCATTACGTTCTAAACTCAAACCTGTGGACTATTGGTACATTGTCAAGCATTGGCGCACTTATTCATAACATGATCATATTGGTCATATACCAGACGATCTAATGACAAAATGGATCAATATATTTAGAGACCCCATTGAAGATGAAGCCTCTACGCTACCCATAGCCTGAAATCAAAATCAAGTTATTTCGAACATTTACAAGAGGGAAATGAGTGAAGGGTACATTTGTAATAGGTAGTTACCTTGAACTCCGCTTTTGTCGAGGAAGTTGCTGAGTTGGAACGTGCTATTACTCGAAGCGAGGTATTGTGTGAACCGCTGGAACAGAATCATACAAAATCAAATGATGCGTCAAAAAAGGTAAATGTACAAGGACTCGGATATCCAAGAACAGCCGGAAATCAAGTCAAATAGCCCCATGAGGGAATTACTGTAAGCAGAAAACAAATATTCATGTTCATTATCATAAGAAATTGATTGATCCAGATTCTCGAAAAAAGTTACACACACAAACGCACAAGCTCACGCACGCGCACACACACACACACACACACAACACACCGTGAACTGTACAAAGCTCAATCCATAATAGAATATTTCCACGACCGAATATCAATTTTGATTAATTGATAATACAAACATCATCCGGCCAAAACGAAATCAGCATGCATTCAGGTGCAGCTTGCATTGCATTTTTCAATAGGCATTAAACATTGGGTTTCAGGAAATTCTGAAGTGGATTTCTATGTGGTTATTTCTTTTTACAGTGGAGTGTGAAGCTGTACATAACAAAAGTCCTAAACATGAACCATAGATCAATATCAATCAAAAGAATTTGAATAGTACTATAACAACTTTATGTATTCAGAAGGAATACACATATTTTCCAGAACGAATGGTGTCTCATTAATGAAGCTTTTAACGCTCCGGCCCCCTCCGGTTGGGACTAATTTTCCTTTGTAACTAACCTTTTGAGCAAGCCACTGTAAAAATGTGGTACCCCCCGCTTCTTCTCCTGAGGAGTTATTATTTAAAATGAATAGAATTACGAGTTTAATCAAGGCTGTGTTAAAATATCTGTGTAGCGACAAGTCTGAGTGTTGTGGGGCGCGGGCTATGAATGCTAAGCCATGTTCTACCAGGTAATTAAACAACCCGGATTATTGATGTGTCAAAACAAAATGTCTCCTCATTAGGATTTCAAATCATTTCCAGAGAATTATTTAGATTATTGAACAGTAGAGTTTTTGTACTTCTCGTATTAATTTTCTCGCATACGAAAATGGCCTTACCGAAACGAGAAGAGGTTTTCGTAACGTGGAAACACTTTTCGGAACGGGAAGAGGGGAACGGGTTGCGAATGTCAAGTTGGTACTGATTCATGCTGATCTTTTGCCGATCATTAGATTTTGAGTTGCTGTAACGTATTCTTGATGAGAAGCTTTTGCAAAGTAACGGGTATACTCTTGGAGTGTACAACAGAACTATTTAATTTTCTCACTAAAATCTGCCCCCCCCCCCCAACTCATTATACATTTAGAGATCTTAAGATCGAACGATCATCACTATAGATTCCTCTATCAATTTAGTTGATGTGATTCAAATTCTAAGTCTTTTGTAGAGTAACAAACGAACCCAGGTGTTCAGAGTTCCAACTATTTTTGTACTTATTGAACTTTTTATACAGAGATCTTTACACTAAACAATCACACATATATTTCTCTATTATTTCTCATAAATGACTATCTCCCCTTACTTTGGTTTGCATTGCATTGCATATTTACTGTTTCTTGCATATAGTTACAATTATACCATTATACAATTATGGTTACCATAAATATTACACATGACAACCTAGTATTTACTCGTGCTCAGCTTTTTCGGAAAAGTAATTACGAGACGACAACTTGACCTTTTTCTAGGATAGCCCTAACTGCCTAACTTAGCAACTATCATAAGTTGTCATGGACACACACACACACACATACACCCGACAAAATCGCCTGACTTTTCCCTGTCCCGTATTTTGTTGTTAGTTTAACCTTTGTATTTGTCTTTCTTTCGTGTTTTTCTCCCCACCTAAACCAGAAGGGTCATTAGCGGCATTTTGTTCTTACTTTCGATGTTTTATCGACGATTTCAGCTTTTTCATTCTCAAGATTCATTTTACACGTTTTAAAGATTTGTGTTCTTCACGTCAGAATCTTTTTTTGTATGATGCCGTGGTCGTTGTTACTTACTTCATTTTATATTTTGGAAATTTTCTACTGTGATTTTGAGTAGTGATTCACTACAAGAGTCACGTTAACGTCACTATAAGAGTTCTATTTCTCTCGGGCTTACGAAAACGCTGCGAGAAATCAATGCGAAAAGGTTAGCATTCATCGAGCTCTCTCAAACAGCTTGTTTTCGTGTTTACGAGAAATATACCAATACGAGAAATACAAAAGCTCTCCAGTGTGTTAGCTAACGAATGAAGACCTTTTTCAACATTTGCTTCAATCATTTGACCCCAAAATGTCGTTTTTTAGGCAGGACCTTAAAAAAATCCTTTATGATGAAAACAGTTTCTCAGTAATAATTTAGCTGTACCTAGAACACGTACCTATTAGATTTTTGGGTGGTGGCTGAAAACCTGAATAGACCTTGCACAAAATGTAAATAATGCGTCAATACCAATCTACTAAGAATTGTAAACACATCATATTCCTCGCCAGTAGCAATTGATTTTCCCCTAGCCCGATTTTTGGTCTGTTTTAACGTTGAATTTAGTTGTAAATCCTTCAATTCATTTTATATCACTAAAATGAAAGTCACAATCCGACCTAGTGCGAAAACCAACCATTTCGCAACATTGTGGGTCGTGTCATTGGAGAACTCTGCCACTCGAATTGTAACACGAATTTCTAATGCTTCCCACGTACTGCTGACCAGTTATTAGGGCACTGTAACTTCGTCATTTTCCATCCCACTAAAGCGTGCTCCAGACGTTGAGGAAATCCTCTGAGCCCGGCCTCAAGGAGCAGGGGAGTATTCAGACGTTGAGGCCTGCCTCAAGGAAATCCTTAAGGAACCTTTCAGTTACTGCTGCCGTGATATGGCCTCCTCAAATGCCGATGATGTTTTGGCTGTGGTCGGAGCGATTTTGTGTGCCAACGAAAATTCTGCAGAAAGATTACATTAGCTGCAAAGAGTGGCTTATTCAAAAGGAGGAAATATAATCGTAGGTAAATCTTCTGAACAAGCTCAGATTTGCCCACAAAGATTGGCATAATTACTTTCAGATGGATGAAGAAACGCAACTTAAAAATTGATATTGTCTACAGTAGCTCCCATAACTTCGTTCAAAAAATTTCTAATATCCTAGTTAATCGTTGATAATTTTTTTAAAACTTATATGCAGCTAAAAAATATAAATTTAAAGAATTTTGACCATTTTTAGTGATTGTTTGAGCTTTTTTTTTTTGTAATTTGACCAATTTAATGTACTCAACTTGTCATTTGGAAAGCTTGATTTTTTGGCCCTAGAACGGGATTTTTATCTCAATACTAAGGAGATTTATCGTCTGGAATGACATATATATATATATATATATATATATATATATATGAAAAAGCGCTAACTTCAAGGATCGTTACAGAATGCCTCAAAACGGATTCCAAGAAGAAAATTTTCAAAACTTACGATTTCAAAATTTTCCGAGCCATGTCAATTTTTTACGAAAATTCGCTAACAGTAAACGTCTTTTTTCACGCACCTAGGACATCCAGTAAATACAAATCACAAGAAAACGAAGCCACATCGTGAATGAATTTTGTGAAGGCCGATCGACAAAGGGTGAACACATCCCCTAACACATTCTAACACATCCAAGTCTTTTAAAATACATTCAAATCATATTACTTGTATTACTATTACCTACCTCATTTCCGTAGCACATGAGATGATGTACTGTGATTAACGCTTTGAAGACGACGACCCAATTCGCGTTCTGCGTTCTCTCGATGAGTAAATTCGCTAACTGTGGTATCGACACATTTGGTTCGTTCGTGCAGTGTACGAGATCTGAAACAGAAAAATTCAAGAAGGTAAGAATAAAGCTAAACGACAGAATAAAGATACACACTTTGGGTAAACGAAGAACAGGTATCATTATGGGGACATCATGGAGCCCTCATATATTGAAAACAGTAGCACGCATCAGAAAATTGATCCATATTGTTCTAGGGTGAGAAATTTCTCGGACAGACCTAGTTCGGATCAGTAATTTACACAAACTGGCAAGAATTTATGTGACCCGGAAATTATTAATAAAATTATTATTTACTGCCAAGTTGGGTGGGCAATAGCTTCCTCACAAATCGTAACATGAACGTATAAAAATAGTTGAAGAACGTAATACGAGTCAAAATGATCGAATGCAAAATATAAAAGTATCTGATACATGTTTATACATTCTATAATGCAAATTAGGGCTATGATTCACGTTTGCATGTGATGAAATTGTCCAAAGGTTAACCAACAACACAAAAATTGAAAATTTCATCAAATTTGATTTATTATTCTCGGAGTGTCATGCAATAGGTATTGATTTGTATAGATACCTATTGATTTGTATAGATACCAATAGGTACCTATTATTCAAGTAAATATGATAAAATACAAAGGGTATCATCCTGGTCCCAACAACCTCTCGAGTTTGGACAAAATCGGACCAATAGATGATAAGAAATTGACATTAAAAGAAATTAACGTTGCGCATCGCACAGACTACTATTAATCCAGCAGCAATTAAATTTATAGGGGACCGTTCAAGAGCTAAACCGCACAATCCCTGAAAATGTCATAAAAATCGGTCTATTAGACTCCGTGTTTTGTCTTGGTCGATCAATTTTAGTTTTGTGTGTGCGCTATACTTACTACTCCACCAACAGCGATATGATTCGCAGTAAATTTACGTGGAACATATACCCATTTACTCTTCGAGTTTGAACGGAATCGGACCAATAGATGATAAGAAATCGACGTTATAATAAATTAACGTTTGCGCATGCGCACAGACTACTATTAATTCAACGGAAATGAAATTTATAGGAGACCGTCTAGGAGCTAATCCGCACAATCCCTGTAAATTTCATCGAAATAGGACTGAAACTTGGTATAGTTTTGGGCGTGACAAGGATTTACCACAGACCGACAGACACGGAACCAAAATTGATCAAGATCTGAAACGCATGAAGCAAGTGGAAATTTTGATTCTTGAGGACATATTTTCAACTTCTTTCCCGAACACAAAGCTTCCTTACCTTTGGTGAGGAAGCAAAAAGAGGTGTCCAGAGTATTTAAAGTATTGACAGTACAGGAGTTAATAAACAAAACGTCTTCCCGTCCACAAATATTTTTTTCAATGTGGATGCATCCATTCAGTGCCCAACAAATCTAGATTCGCAGGGTCATCGGCGTAATAGGAGATTTTAGATTCTGGATTTCATTGTATTATTTTCAATAATAAACTTTAGCAATTAGCGAAGAAAAAAAATGAAAATAAAAATAAACCCCTCAAAGTTTGTTGGTTTACGTTTCAAGATAGTTTAGACAATTTAGGAAAAAACTCGGGGGACCCCGAGCTTTCTGCTTTCACCTCGAGCCTCGGCTAAAGATTGGAGGAACTTGGGACACGTTCCGTTTCAAATTTCAGCCATAAGTAGGTTGAATAGCAAAGAACTTAGCTCCGGATCACACTCAGTTGATCTGGGGGGACTGTAGACTTTATGATTCGTTTTTAGACATTCCAAGGGTTCTCCATTTCAGATTTCAGCTTCATAGGTTGAATAGCAAAGAAATTACATCCGCCACTACTTTAGTCTCTTTTTTTCGTGACATTTTTCACTTCTTAGGTTCTGGTAAAAGCGTGTTCCATTATAAATAAATAAAAAATCATTGAATGAACCTTGCGCATCTTTGATTGTAAGGCCAGCCATACACGTTACGGTATAGACCGGAGAGGTATACCTGCACAGTTTGCGCCAGGCTCTTAAGGGGCCTTACCCCCGCCAGTGGGCCAGAAGAAATCGATTCTAGGTGGACAAAATTATTTTATGAGCTATTCTTATAGAAAATTTTGCAATGATTAAGAATATAACCCATGTCCCTATCCCTAAAATAGTTTCTTTGACCCAAGAAATCGATTTTTGACAATTTTTCTCACTTTTTGACCATTGGGACTGTCCTAAATTTGTTTTGTTATGTACTAAAGAAAAGTTGTGGAGAAAACAATTGTGCATCGAATGAGTTTTACCTGCACAGGTGTGCTTGCCTGAGCATGTGTGAGGGCCGTCTGGTATACCTGCACAGGTTTGAATCAGTTTTGGCGAATACTCCGTTCTGTGTTCGTGTTGTTCTTACTCCATGTCAATTCTCTGCACTAACGTGCCACTGGTCTTCAAGCTTGTTCTATATTGTCTACATTTTATTGTTTTGCTGTGTTTACGTCATCATGTCTGTCCAAAAACAGAACCGAATTCTAGAGAAATTTATTGAGATTTACAAATCAGAACATTGTTTGTGGTGAATGTAATGAGTAAGGAATACCATGACTGTGACGTGAGAGGGAACGTTTAAGACAGACCTGTTAAGAAAATTAAAATAAATTGAGCTCGATCCAAAAAAAAAAAGTTCAGTAATTAGAAAATAAAATAAACAATTTTAGAAGTATTGTGCTAAGGAAAAGGAAAAACGCGAAAAAAATGAGAAAAAAAACCCATCAAAGCAATCACGTCATCTTGTTGGCTCACCATTTCTTGACCGTAGAAATCCTTCACCCATCCGGTTTACCGTAGCGTGTGTGAGCTCTCGCCTGTACAGGCATACCGGAGAGGTTAACCTGCGCAGGTATACCTCTCCGCTAGTCTACCGTAACGTGTATGGCCGGCCCAAGGCGAGATGCAGTTTAGACTGACACATACGTAAGTACAAATGCACATGAAAACTTCGGTATTCGATTCAGAGTGCTCCAAAACACGATTTATTTTAATAAACGACCATAAATGACACTAGTAACATTTTTTAATATACAAATTAATTAAATAAGTAATTAATTAATAAAAAGCTTGGTATATGCAATAAGACGTTGATAAAACCCTTGGCCTTAAGGTTGAGAAAGACTTCTACGAAGATTTGGCAGAAATGATGACTGAGGAGAACCCAAAGGTAATGGGAACATGGAAAGATAATGCGAGGGACGAGGCCTTCAACTCCAGTTAATCATCTGCGAACTCAATTTACTGTGATTCCTCTGATGTTTACAATAATAAACCACCGATGACGTAGTCAAATAATTGAATCGTTTATTTCAGAAACCACCTAAGCGACAAAAATTAAAAAAATGTTGTTTTGGTGGTCCGGTTCTTTTCAGAGGTGAATACATCGTTTAGTGCCGAAATAACCAATGTTCCATATCACCAATGCTATTTGACAGCCTTGAAAAGAATCCGTTTATTTCAGAAAGAACCCAAACGCCGTCGCTGTAGCCCAAGCGCACTGAAGCGTGTAGTCTACTTGAACAAGTATTTTCCGTTTAATGCCTAGTAAAAATCACTCTTGTTTATACTTAAGTGTGTCTCTTACTTACTTTTGATACCAAAACAGATAAAAATTAATCGTTTGACTTAATTTCAGTAATAATTTTTAAAAAATCACTTTGGATTTATTCATGCATTGCAGAAACCACCTAAGTGCAAAATTTTCAAAAATTTATAACTCAAAAACTTGAAAAAAAAAAAAAAAAAAAAAAAATTAACAAAATGGATAATTCCAATAGCATGTTCTTGATTTACCGTGACAGAGCAGGATCAACTAATAGTCCTTCGAAACATTGAATGAAATACCCAATTCTATTGACATTTATTCAACCGAGTGAATTGTTTATGCAATTAGGAAATGATAAACTCATAATTATGATTTTATCTCTTTGAATGTGTAACGTAAAACGATTGTGATGTATAGTAATGACTTTTCCAGCTAATTCTTTGCACTACCGGGACGATGATATGCTTTCAGAATCTTTCCCAAACCTACTCCTTATCGTCAAACTGGCGGCCCTTCGCAACGGGTAAATAACTTAACTCAAAAAAAGTGGTACGCGTTGATATGACAACTACATAGAGCAACAATATATGGCAACTACTTGGAGATGATGTGAACCTGTACCAATCTCAACCAAAGTGAGGTACAGCACAGGAAAAAACGGGCTATCATGGTTTTTCCTAGTTTGGAGAAAACGAATTTCAATGAAAAAACTCAATAAGATGTATATCTTGCAATAAAAAAATCTGTAATGTTGAAAGTGTAATGTCAACGTACAGGTTAAAGTAATAAAAATGCCAAAATACCTCACAAAATTAATTTTATCGGAATGTAACCAAAAAAAGTGCCGAACATCACAAACAACAGTGAAAGAACGGGGTAACGTCATTAATTTCCTCACTTGTGGGGTAATTTCTCGAAATACATCCTGGCTTTCTCTGTAAAGAATATTTTCAAATGAATCAAATCCCTGAATTTTTCGGAAGAGATCGAAAATTTTCTTTTTTAGGTTTTGGGTGGGAAGTGAAAATCTGATGGACGAAGTGGCTGGTGAGCCAAATCTGCTGAAATCTGGACAACCGCTGCAAGTCTTTTCTTCTTTTTTGGCGGATTCGGCGTCACAAACTTGCTAGTAAACTTTTCATGATAGCTCTCACGAAAGTAAACTAGCTGAGGGTAATCAACATGAAACTTCACTTCTCTCAAACACCTTGTCTTCATTGGAGCATTAGGAATATACCTAGTGTCGAGAAAACCCACCCAATCAAAATATCTGATTTTGATCAGGCGAAAAACACAATGTATAACACAGGACTAAACGATGAATATTGAATAGAGACAGCAACAGGTCGGAAAAGTGGAAGAATGTGAATTTGAAAAACAGCTAACCTGCTGTGATTCACAGGCTGGATACTGAACCAACTGATGGGGGAAGCGGCCGCTTTACGTTAGCCCGTTCTTTCGCTATTTACGAAATACTCGCCCGCTGTTTTGAAGCATTTATACTCGTTCTTTCCTTATTTTGACCACACCACCGTGTTCGGATACCCCCCATACATAATGTACGATTCTCAACTCACTTTTGACAAAAAAATCGAGATCTTCCCCCGTACTCTTCGATTGTAATAGTGCAACATTCACACATTGAGAAAATTTAAGAATCATCGTAGAATCAAGGAAGAAGATGAGTGTTTGGAAAATTTTATGTTTGCGTATCGTTACCTGAAATCAGGGACCAACAAATTTTTATGGGACCCCCTCCCAAAAAAATCATGCGAATTTCATCGAATTCAGATGAAAAAAGTAGAAGCTTTGGTTGTTGAAAGAACTCGACATTCGCACACGTGCAACGTATGCGCAGAGGCAATCATTAATCCTGGGACAAAGAAATGAGAACGTAGGAACCACCCTCACCCCCACCGTACCCATATAATTTCGAAGAATTTCATCAAAAAGGCATGCAAACTGTATATCTTCTGCATTGAAGGATTTTTTGTTCGGACATGCACAGAGGCTACGTTACATCTGGGACAATGAAATAATACATATAGGAACAACTCGACGGGCTTACAATCGCTGATTTCATCAAAATGGGATGCGAACAGTGGACGTTATGGTTGTTATATAAGAATTTGACATTTGCACATGCGCAGTGGCTAAAATTGATCCACGAACAACAAATTACATAAGAAACCTAATAGCGAAGAATTTCATAAAACAGGGATGTATGTAAACTGTATATTTTATATTTGGAAGGATTGTATGTTAGCGCATGCGCAGTTAATCCCTTTCATTTGCGAAATACATAGGGCCAGTTCCACCAACGAGAATAAAATCCCGAATCTAGTAACACAGAATCTAGATAACAATCGCGGGAAAGTGTTTTCGCTGTTCCACCATCAATTTTTAATCCTAGGTTAGCCGATCCGTGGGTTAGTTAGTTAGCATCCGAGTTACTGTCCTCAGACCAAAAATTAGTGAAAAAACAGCTGATAAAAGTGGAGGAGCAGTATTTTTCGTCCGCCACAAATCTCTATTCTGACATGAAAATGAACGATGACAAATACAGTTTGGCGGCAAACAATCCCGTGTGGGCGTAGGGTATATTATTACTCTGTGGTATGTATTGGAAGGTTGTCGTTATTATTTCAGACTGACCACTTGACAACAACTTTCAAGTTTTTCTCGGTGATTTTTTTCGTGTTGTAGACAACTTTTTCCACTATCAAGTCCAACACAAAATGAATAGCCCCCTTGAATAACGATCAAATACATTCATGTTCATTTCTCATTTGGCTAATGAGAACACCAAGTAGTAAATCGGCCTGGTTACTTTCCAAATCAATCTATTGTACTCGTAGGATTGTTTACACTTTATAGTTCATCAATAGCTTTGCGTGTAGCTCAGCTGCTTTTATTTTCGTAGCGGTGTAGGCAACATAAAATTTTAGCATAAATTCATGTGTTTCCATCCAACGAATGGTGAACAATTTCCGTCGGATAAGAATTGATGGAGCTACATTTCTCTAGGTACGGCTCTGTTCTAAGTGAAAATAATCGGAAAGAAATTTTAGTAAGTAACGCTATAGAAACTGTCGATTTTTCTCGATGTCTACTCAAGTAAAAACATGAAAATGTCAGAATCCTGACATGCAAGTGGACCACTCTTTCCCTACATATCATCATTCGACGAATTTTCAAGGTTCAATTTTACGAAAACATCGCCTTTCGAAGACAAATGTATTGTTTAGCTTCTTTTTCATGACGGGATAGGAAATAAATAATTACAGAAATGCGGAGGGGTCGCGTTAAGAATAAACAAGCAGAAAAATAGGGTTAGGTACACAATTTTTCAAGATGGCGGGCGGTGACAGAGACTCTGATCCGTGGGTTAACCCACCCCAACAGGTGGATTCCGGAATCCGTGCGTTATCACAACCAAATCCCGAGTCAAGCGTTGGTGCAACGGTCATTTCACCGATTTGACAAGAAAACTCGAGAGTCCTGGGTTAATCCAAGGAAAACTCCCGTTGGTGGAACTGGCCCATAGAGGAACAAGTCAACCTTAACCCACTAAATCTCTGAAAATTTCATCTTATGCTTAGATGGGACTTTATGTTTGTGCATGCGCAGAAGCTACATTTTATCTACTAACAACGAAATACTGAAGCTGAAACGAAGATATTATATATATATATATATATATATATATATATATATATATATATATATATATATATACATATATATATATACATATTGCACATCTCATTTTTCCAAACAACTCGAAACAACTAGAGCAGCTAAACCGTTTTATGTAAACGAACTCAATATAATTATATTATTGAAGGGAGTTTCTTACACAATCAGATAACTAGGTGAGTGTTTAATTATTCGTTAACACATTTATTAGTTATAGTTCCGATGACATAACTGAGTTGATAGCCGTATCAGAAGGCTCGTCCCACTTTCGTTGGCGATAACGAAATGGAAAAACGAGGAAGCTGGGGATCTGCGCCAAGTGATTGCGGAGGGGCGGCTATGGGCCCTCGCTGATAACCAATCAATTTATTATCGAGCATCGCAGATTATTTATTAGGTCCGTTCGTAGAGGCCGTTCAGAAATCGTTTTGTAGGGGGAAATTCTAAAAAAAAAAAAAACCACCATACTACTAGCACCGGCACAATCCCTGATCATTTCATCAAAATCGATCAATTAATGTCGGAGTTTAGTCTGTGTAAACCAACATTAGTTTTGCACATCAGTCACGGTAAAATTCATTGGGCAGCATCCAGAAACTTGTACCCAACTGTACCCCTGAGTATGAACGGAAATTGAACAGGTAAAGGAAAAGATAAGGATCGACATTAAGTTAATTTAATATGCAGGCCCACGAGCCCCCCCCCCCCCCCCCCCTCATCATCATTTGTAGGGGTATTTGAAGAAAAAAAATTTATTCTTCAAGATTTTTCCAATGATCACTTGGGGTTTACCAGAATCCATGTTTTGCACAATTTTGGTAGTTAGGCAACTTAGTGCGCTCGCAGAACGGGTTGCGCGCGGTCAAAAAAATCGAGTGAGGGGAAATCATTACCTAAGGACGTTTTCGTAATATTTGGCCATCTCCAGAATTTTGTCGAAAAAAGTACCTAAAGCTTCTTAAATATTCTGACATCTTCAGGTTTCAGCTCGCGTTAGGTCAACTTTGGAAAATCGGGTCATTAGTTTAAATTAGTTGAGGTGGAGTTGATAAATTTGGAGCTTCAAGACCGAAAACGGAAAATTCATAAGCTATTTAGGGCTGGTTTGTGAATTGAGTTTACTAGCATGATTAAAGTCTGATTAAGTCAAATCTCTGACTATCTTCGACATAGACATAGTTATCTGTTTATCAATTCGGTTTCACTGTTTAGTTATCCAAATAAATGAAACATGATGGTTTATCAGAACTCCTCCCCTTATGGAATTTGAAACTCATGACAAACGTTCCAAAACTATATCAAATTCGTAATGGAACAAAATCAAAATCACGAAAATTGGTAGAGAATTGCAGCCTGGGGCCTGGGTGACGTCGATAAAAATATGTCGAGAATTAAAAAAACACTTTTTTCGGCTTTGCCCCCTCCATTCACTTATGGTTTTTGTTTTTCCACGGATTAGAATGGTCTGAGACAGATTTGTATGGGGTTATTTTTTTCTCGTGCTTGGGTTGTCCCACACCCCCTGGATCAATTCCAATAGGTCGTCCTTACATTAAAATAGCCTAGTCTATGACGTCCTAAAAAAGTAAAACAGAGAACCAGCGATTCACGAAAGAAAGTATTTAGAAACTGACAAGGAATCAACATTGATTCGATGATAAAAACGAAAGATGATGTAGGAAAAGTTCCGCCTGAAAGTTCAGGCCTGGCAGTTACTATGGAAACAACACTGCGAGTGTTCCAACTTAATTTCATGGAAATGTTTTGTTGATGATGTAGTTAGGTACCCCTGCTTTCTACGCGGTAAATTCTGATTATTAAGTCAACTATTCGGCAGTCAACTAAAGATTGATGAACAGCATCTAACATTTGAACCTCTGGCCAATTATAATCAATGATTAGTTAGTCGGAGATTTTACTGAGCATTGATGAACTGGCTTTTAAAACGTGAGTACCTTGAAATTCAGCTAGTTAGCAACTACCAGACAGGAAGGAACCAATATTTTTCAGTGTCAACAAATAAACGCGAATTTCCAGACGAATTGAAGGAGGCGGGAAAGGAATTTAGAGTTCGAGCACGTAAGGAACCACGACGTTTTAAATTGGCTGAAAGCTGCGTCGATAAATACGCCTGAGAGCTCAGGGCCGGAGCGGAGACAAGAAGATCCGCCAATGAAGGGACGCAGTGTTGCCGGTGCCAGATCCTCCTTTCTCTGTACATAGCTATTACCTAAGTACAATACCAAAGGTATCGAGCATTAAAATGTAACCATCATTCCAAATCCGTTTTTGATAACGGAAAAATTACAGAAGCATTTCAATTTTAGGGAATTTAGGCTCGTTTCACAGACGGTGACGCGAAGGGGGGGCGTTCCACCATGTCGTTTTCACATTATAGCCGCAGCCGTTTTCTTTCTAGTATAGACCACCCTGCCCGACGGGGCTGACTGAAATGCATAAAGTCGTAGTAAATTAGGGTTGATGGTACTTTATTGGCAACAAAAGACGTCAGCACGAGTGGATAAATGGAAGTGCGCACGCGCGTCCGAGTCGGGCGACGAAACGCCGATTCGGGACCCGACCCGAGTGAGCTGAGTCGTACCGCCTCGCGGGTCGTCAAGGGAAACGAGGTTTCCGATTCGTTTCCCGACTCAGCTGACTTACCTCCGAAACTTACCTTTGTTGATGATAACTTCATTTCACATCAAAACAGTACAGCCGCTTGGCGAGTTTGTTGTTATTACTTATTCAAGTTTTTGAAAGTGATTAGTAGTGTTGTGCTGTAAAAGTTGATTTTTGAAGTGAATTTTGAGGTAGGAGTAATCCCTTGTACGCCAACTACATTTCCCGTGCACTGATTACACCACTTAGGTAAAGCTCCTCATACGCCCCAACCTCGTCAATAACGGATGGATCAAAAAGAAAGTGAACGAAAATAAAAAACAGATATGAAATGAAAATGGCTAAATTGTACAAAATTAGAATGAATTAAAAGAGAAATGAGAAAATGAATTAAACTCCAGGAAAAAACACGGCGAAATGGTGGATAAAAGTGATATAAAAATGCAGCAGAAAGTGAGCGGAAATCAATTCTCGCTTCAGCGTGACTTCTTGGGTCGTAGCGCGAGTCTTCAACCACCCACTACTCGACAACCAACGATTCCGGTAGGTTAGCATTCTTTTGCTCGCCCTATAGCCATCTCGACTCGTCACCCGACTCGTCGCGCTGTACGACATAAGAAATCTCTAATATTTCATTGAGAACGGCGGCGGACTTACCGCGCACTCCACTTGATAGTCTGGCCCCGAGTTGCTGGAAGATTGGACGGGAGAGCGAGCGGGTCGGAGTCCTAAACGGCGCCGGAAGGCAGCAGATCGGCGCCCAAACTCTCAGTATCGACCTTCGACCCTTCAGAACTGCCCTCATTTGACTCTCATCTCCCGTGAATCACCACATTCAGAGGAAATGACTGGGATTTTGACGAAGTGGTGACACAGGCTAGAAAAATAATTAAGGGGGGAGGGGGGGCTGGAAATTATTACATAGAGGTGTATTATATCTGTGGCAAAAGTGAGCATATCGCAACGTGAGTAGATAGATGCACAGCGAGTAGTGTGTAAATGCAAAAATATACGTATAGCCTGCTGTGATGGGATTCGTAGTCAGAATCACCGGATTTCGAGACCAATGCGCGTTAGAAGCATTTTTGCCACATGTTCAGCCTAGTGAAGGAAGTTGATATAAGGGAGCTTCTCTGGAATACATCGACGAATGAAATCACGGCCTCCATCCTGATCAGCTGAATGAGCCAATTTTTCTCTTGTTCACCCAAAGAAGTTGAAATTTGACAGGGCCCACTCTGAGACATCAAGAGACCAATAAAATGGCGGGCTCCAATCTGATCAGCTGAGAGAGCCAAATTCTCTTCTGCTTCCCCTACGAGGTTGAAAATTGATAGGAAGGGTCTCTGGGACAACAATGCGAACATGAAATGAAGGGTTCCATTCTCATCGGCGGAGTGAGGATAGTCTCCTTCTGTTCACCCTAGCAAGTTCGAATTTGATAGAGAGCCTCCCTGGCACATCAAGAGTGAAATAAATTACTTGGCTCCAATATGATCAGCTGAGTAATCAAAATTCTCTCCTGTTTACCCTAGAAAGTTGGAATTTGATAGGGACCGTCTCTTGAGAGACAAATGGAATAACGGGCTTCACCCTCATCAGCAAAGTAAGAAAAATTCCCTCCTTATTGATCTAGAATGTTAAAATTTGCATGAAATATCGTATTTTTTTTTTTGGTATCCAGCCAAAAAAAAATCTCTATGTCTAACTTCTAGGTGCATCTCAGAAATTGTGGGATAAAGGGAAGAGGGGTTACTTTTGGAACACCCTGTAAAGTATAATTATACATATTATACATAATAATGGTCAGACTATCTTTTTAGCATAACCTTACTTTGTATGGATACGTCTGTCTGTTCGTAACATCGAGAACTCGGCACCCAGGGCACCAAGAGACCTCCGGTTTTCACAAAATGGTAGAGTAAATGGTCTACATTTGCTAATTTCCAGCAAGCTAGTGGGTCAGCTTACCATGTATCAAACTATTAGCAGAGGGCAAAATCGTGGTTTTTGAAGTTGAAAATCATGGGTAGGAGATACTTATATAAGTGTTGCCGTGGTAACCAAATAAGGCTTAGCCTGGAGACGAACTATCAACAGTTGTTTGGTTACTCAGCAAAACCTATGAACGAGATGCGCATTGCCAAGCTTTCAATGAACCATTGCAATCATTGCCAAGCTTTCAATGAACCATTGCAATCGCATTGCCAAGCTTTCAATAAACCATTGCAATCGCATTGCCAAGCTTTCAATAAACCATTGCTACGAAACGCGCCGAGGTAAGTAACAAACTAGAACTTCGACCCAGCTTCCTCCAGATCTCACCCTGTCGGCTCAAACTTAATTTTCTTTGCATATCCTGGGAGGGGCACGCCTCCTGAGCCGCCTGAGGCGATAAAAACTGCAAAATGCTCAAAATCCAAAATCACATTTTGAATAGCATTTTATTATTCAGAATAAGTTTTTTTCCTCTATAAAATGTATACCTAGTTAACAATTTCTTCGCACTCAAAAAGCTAAAATTTCAAAACAATTATTCATAAATATAATACCATCATTTGCCTAAATTTTACGATCGCGCTGCATGACTGGAACTTTTCTCGTTTTCGATAGATATAATTTCAATTAATCGATTGAGACCATCCGTAGTTCATCCGTTCGCTCTCCTCAAAGACTAGTAGACGGCTGGCAGGAATAAAAGTTCCAGTCATGCAGCATGCTCTTATGAGCAAATTTTCTTAGACTATCTATCGTATTATTATATATCTTAAACTGTATTGAAATTTGAGCAATTTCAGTAGAAAGAAATTGTTAAAAACCAATGGTATGACTAAAAACCTCATAATTCGGCAATTCAGAAGACATTTTTAGATTTTTTGTTTTAATAGATTTTTTTAAGCTAATATTAATGAAATTTAAGCACGTTTTTCAGCATAATTTTAAGCACAAAGTTTTAAATGTCCTAGCTGATCGTATACAATTTAGTTTTGACTAAAATTCTACTAAAACTTATGAATTTAACGATTTTTGGCCGTTTTTTAGCCATTTTTAGTGATTGTTAAAGTACATTTTTCGGAAGTTAACCAATTTAATGTGCTCAAACATTTGGCCATCAAACTTTTGTTTGGAATGCTTGATTCAAAACGGATTTCAATGAATAAATTTCTCGAGTATTTTTTATTTTAAAATTTTCTGAGCCATTGCAATAGCTTAATTTTCTACGAAAATTCGCTCAAACGAACGTCAACGTGAGTGGGAAAGAAGACTTGTGTAAACATAAATTGAGAATTTGATAAATTTACTGCTCTATGTATGTTATATGTACTGTCTTCCAGCTGGTACATGAGTATACTTCAGTTTCAGTTCACTTGGAGTATAGTTTTATACATTTATTTTATTACATTTCATTACATTCATTTATTGGAATATAGTTAAATACTTCGTCTTATTTAAATTAAGAATCATGTAAATTGAGAAATCTTGCTCAGCAGTTCCTAAAAATTTGCGGCCGACATTCGTTGAAAGTTCGTATTCACCTTTGGATCGCTTGCCGTCAGTTCAGGAAGTAGAGTCGCGAACAAACTGAATTGTTTTCGCTGCAGAATCAATTCTTCAACTCAAAGACGTTGTTTATTCCTTCTTTCGCGTTTTATCTTGATAATTAGTGCAATCACGAGTGCCGCACGAACGATACTCTGCTTTGATGAAACCATAGTGACGGTCGGAATGAGACTGAAGAAAGCGAGAGCAGTGTCGGGAAGCGAGACCGTGTAGACATGCGACACTGCTGTTGATGGTTTTATCAAAAATTGATTCCGAGATTTGGTTTTATTACAGACTTCAACTAAATTCTGTAAATTTTAATTTTAAAAATTGTGAAAATCCATCTTCAAAAAAACAACTAAAGTAACAAATCAGACGAACATTATTTTCTTCATATCACCGAGCTTCAGTCACCGAGAACTGCCCTCTGACGACTCTTATCTCCCGCCTGATGTCATGCCTATGGGATCGTGCTGGTGTGAATCATCCCAGGGACGTCCAGATGAAATCACTGGGGTTCTGGACAAGCTGATGTAGAAACCGGCTTTCTGTCTGGAAGGGTCGCAGATTCCAGAGTTGGGCAAAACGTACTTACAGCCTGAGTTGGGCGTAATCGTAACCATATTCAAGATTACAATCATAGGGTTTTAGTTTTGAATACAATTACGATTACACTTGATAACGATTATGACTATATTCGTTATCACAGTTGTTCTGTAATTATATTCGTAATCACAACTTTTTTTGCGATTACGACTGTAATCACAAGTTTTTTACGTGATTTTGGCCGTAACAACCGATGTTCCCTATACATAAGGTCTTATCTAATACAATCGTAATGACTTAACAATTTATTTACGTAATCACTTCAATCACTTAGCATTCACAATCACAACTAGTTTTGCGATTACGACTGTATTCATAAGTTTTTTATGTGATTTTGGCCGTTACAAAACCAAGGCCTCGGCTCCGGGACTAGGTATTAGTTTTTTCTGTGATTACTGCCTTAATCTTAGTTTTCCTGTGATTAAAATTATGTGATTACGATTGTTTGTGTTGCGAGTGCAAAGGAATGATCCAAATAGCTAATTTGTTTTTCGAAATTTCGCTAAAACAAACCAAAATATTTCATTCTCGGTCTTCCCGTTTTGTAATGTGAGGAGTGAGAGAAAAAGATTTCTAGACGACATTTTGTGGCTTTTATGAGCGAGTAGCTGCCTAAAGTAGTTGCAGCTACTCTGTTGCTCAGCTAGTAGCTAAAACTGCAATGGTTAACTGCAATGGTCGAAAAGTAGCTTCCCACTAGAAACTACCAACTACTAGCTGTAGTTCTCAGAAACAGTTAATCAACCATGTAATTAGTTGCAGTAGCTGTTGTTACCAACAAAAAGTAGTCACTACTAGCAGTCAGACTAAAGTCACTAAAGCAGAAGAGCTGCCAAACATTATTCGGTGAGGACAGCACTTATTTCATTGTATTTAATTTTGGTTTATTATTATTATTATTTTTTTTTTTTAAACCTCCATCAAATTTTAAGGAAAATAGAGGTGCAAATGGAGAAATCGTACTTACTTTAGGTTGCGGCAAAGGAAGGCACCAAACACTGACTGGCGGGCGAAATGATTGGCAAACAGATGCCCGGTCATGTGAGCATTAAATTTTCAATCGGACAGACGCCTGAGCCTTTTTATGAATTAAGGTTGGAGACATAAAGAGCCCTCTGACAAGATACAAGCCCTCGTAATTTTACCTAATTTGAGAAATCTTTTGAGTTTTTCCAATCGGGAATTAAACTATGAAAACCAATATTTTTTAAACTGCAAGAACCTTAAAAACTGCGCCAAGGACCAAATTTTACAGCTAACCTAACTACGTAGTTTCACCCCTAAAAACAAATCCCTAAAAACAAATAAAATTCATCATACCAAATGAACTCAAATTAGTGATTTAATGTGTAAAATTTCTCAACATTTACACCCTGTATAGACAGTTGATAGACGTGGGCTCGAAGACCATCTCTTGCCTCGTCTAATGTCCACACAAAACGTCAAAACACTAAGATTTTAATTTTTTTTAACTCCGCCTCAGGAATTAGGCCGAAAAAATCCGAGCTCTGCCGATCTTCTCCGAACCGACCTCTCCGTCTCGTCTCTTGTTGCAAAACTGACATCCACACTTGCTACATTTTGCTCAACCAGTCTACTGTTGCACTTGGTCTCCCATTTCGATCGGGTGGATACATTGGTCAATAGATATATCTACGTAGACACGGCGACACTTGTATCAGGGACCAAAATCGCGCTAAATGTATCAAATCTAAAGGGTCATTTCAGCTAGCAGAAAAGTATAAAATTAGACTAAGTAGTATAGAATGGTATGTAGTTTTGGTTTTGGGTTGTAATTGTGGAGTAATCTATCAATGGTTATGTTGGTGAGTTACTTGACACCACATCAGAAATTATATTCTATAGAATAATTTTGTCCAACAAGAATTTATTTTTTCTTAAAATTTTGCCTTACAAATCTCGAGATTTTTAATGATCTGAACCTCTGGGTAGCAATTAGTAGCAGCCAATTATTATTAAATCTCATTCTGCACATATTTGAGAACTATTAGGCACCGAATTCGTCGCGATCCCTAGCGGACCCCGCTAGTAATTGCTTTTTTTAATCAGAAATGAGCATACTGAAATTGTGATATTTCTAGTTTATTTATTAAAACACACAACAATTCAACCAACCTTGCGAAACGTTGGCCATGATGTCGACTTCAAGAAAAAAAATAATCATAGGTAGCCTGGACAGCCTCATATGCACTAATGGCCACTTTTATAACCAAACTAAATATCCCAATATCATACAATCGTAAGATTCAGTGAGCGTAGCTGAACGAGAAAACGTTTTATACCAGTTGGAACCTGTGTTAGTGACTCTCCAACAAGCTCTAAACAGCTCCGGATATCAAACTACCCCTTCCAAAGACTTTCAACCACTGTGCGACGGTTTGCCTCTGGATGCCGAGTTCCAGCGAAAGTGAAGTGTACACTTCGGCCTGCACCACCTTCAGTTCTTCGATGAAATGGTGCAAGTTTGGATGATGTGGAAAACAATCTTGAAATCATTATTAAAAAAACACGTCTTCCCCACCTCCGAAAGCTACGTAAATAAGTCTACTAGTGTGGACTAGCGTTGTGGTGTTGCAGCGGTACACGTTATAAATTTGTGGCTTGAAGCCGAATACCGAGTCAGGTGGCGGTAGGGGGCTGTGTGACTCACTCAGAGGTCGTGAGATCCAACGTAATAAGCATCTACTCCCAGAAAAACCGTCTAGTAATCTACAAGATCGTGAGTAAAGGAAGGTTTGGTCGAGGTTCGGCTACACCTATGGAATTAGGTGTTCCCTCATGGTGTCCAGACGTCAACATTCAAGTCTCTTATCGTAGGAATTCAATGCAGGGAATCCCCACAGACAGCATATGGTGCGAGGCCTGGAATTTCTAAACTAATGGCTTCGAAATTATACGGAATTCATGTTTTGGGATTCTCGGCGAAGTTTCCCAAAAATATTTTTTAGATTTTTTGACATAGATATGTCTTTTAGCTGGGGTATTTGAAAAAATTGTGTAACGGTTTTTTAGCCCGAAAAAGTGTACAGGAAGCTTTAGTTTTTATTGATTTTCACATACAACCAAGGCGTTACTAGCGAAGTGTAAAGCTCCCTTAGTTTTCATAGCAGGAAAATCGTTCGCCACTTTTGGAATGCTCTCATTTTATCACATCTCATGATTCCTGAGCCATTCTAGTGTCAAGGGAAGCCGATTTATCACGCTGTTATAAACTAATACTGCTAAGTAACCATAATGGAATTAATGTGAAAAGAAGGCACTAAATGGTAGTTATACTATATAGTAGTAGGTACTAGACATATATCCATGATCTATTGTTTTTCCCACCAAGGGAGAAATTAAATTTAGAAGGTTTTCTTGGTCGATCAGAAAATGTTCATTATTGAAAATGAAAAATTTTAGCGAATTTTTGTAGAGGTTCCACTCATGCAGTACGATCGAGTGAGCGAATTTTCTTTAATTACCGATCGTGTAATAATATTTGTCTCATACATCCCCATCATGGGCAGGTTTGGAACGAAAGTAGTAGTTTCAGTGTTTCACACTTTGAGTTAACAAGTTTTTAAAAATAAGAAAATTCCACGGAAGCTTAGGGAGGAGCGTAGCATTCAACACGACTTTGAACATTTGGTAAATGTTGCTTTTTGAAGGCTTACAGCCATAATTTATGTAAATTGTCTCCCGAACCTTCACATCTTTCTCTACACGGCATTTGTTAAAACCCACAAGTTTCTCGGTATCCCCTCCCCTCCACTCACACCACAACCTAAAGATCCAAAATTCGAGAAATCCATGTTGTGAAATTAGTGTGAAGCCTCGCACCAGATTTTCATACCCTCAAGAAGAAATGAAGAGTTTTATCGACGCTGACAGGAAAATCAAATTACGACAATTTATTGTGATGTAAAGGTCTCTTTGAGAAGATGAAAAATCCCCTTTGGCATCGATGATCAAACAATGATGTTTTCCCCCACTCCGATCAGTTTCAATGTAGAAGCCCCTGGGAAATCTCTCAAAGAAACGTTTTTCCTCGAATCCTCCGAACAATTTTAATGAGATTCCCGTTTGAAGACCTTGCGAACGGCGATCGTTAGAACTGAGTTTGAGTGCTCATTAAAGTTTCGCTGAAGTTGAGTAGCGAAGTCCCGAAATTAGATCGCGACTCGTTTATATAGTTTGCAGTACCTGAAATTAAATGAAAATAATTGTAGTCCTCTAGAAAATACTGAAACGCGAACGGAGAAAAACCTTTGACATCATTAATACAACGATACCCGCTACAGTACGCTATTCAGAAGATGGAATCTTCTTCTTTTAATAGAATTGCTGAACAACTGGTTGGAAATTATAATTCGTAACATATGTAGGTAGTTACCAGCTAAGTACTTAGTTCCCTAAGCCAGGAAGGTCTTGTGGGTTACAAGATGTGTAGACATAAGATTTTTATCCTCCTTTATTTGTGTAGCTATGCATTTCGAGTGGAAAAAAGAACCCCCGCTCTTCATCAGGCCACATATAAATTATGGGAGCAGCATGATGAACACAGAAGCAATCCAGGGGTCTGAAAGGGGGAAAAAAGTCTGCCAAGTTGGGTGTGGCACATAGCTTCCTCGTTTACCTATCATCTTCTTCCAACTATCATCCAAATTTAAGCGAACTCGAACGACTAGAGAGTGAAAGATGGAACATGATGGAATTTACGTTTACGCATGCGTAGAATGAAGTATTGATTTGGCAGAGATGAAACTGACAGGGAACCATCTATGACCTAACCCGCGTATTCTCTGACAATTTCATCGAAATCGGATGAAAACCGTGGAAATTAAGGTTGTTACATAGGCGTATGCGCAGTAACTATATTATTGATACAATCATGTTGAAATTGATATGGGATGATCAAATCGTCATCCCCCAACTATCATCCAAATTTGAGCGAGATCGGACGACTAGGGCGTGAAAAAATAGAGCATAATGGAATTTCGTTAGCGCATGCGCAGAGTGGAGTATTGATTTTGCAACAATGGAAATGATAGGGGAAGCCCGCACATTCCCTGAAAATTTCATCCAGATCAGATGGAAACTGTGGTAAATAAGCTTGTTACAAGGATTTCATATTGGCGCATGCGCAGTAGTTATTAACGATACAATCATGTTGAAATTGATATAAGATGGTCAAATTGTCATCAACCAACTATCATCCAAATTTGAGCGAGATTGAACGACTAGGGCGTGAGAAAATGATGCTCAGTACAATTTACGTTTGCGCATGCGCAGAGTGAGGTATTGAGTCAAGAACGATGAAACTGACAGGGGACCGTCTACCCCCTAGCCGGCACTCCGTTGTCTCACCACCCGCGTCCAGAGGGGTTCTTAATTGAACTGGTGATCATTTCATAGGGGTACTTCCTTTCATCCCATTCTTCCTCCTCGCCCTTCAACTTCCCTTATCCCTAGAGCCGGCGTCGGGTAAACCTGGGCGTCCTCCCCACTTTTTTATTTTATTTGTTTATTTTTCAATTTAATGGCGTGCCCCGTCCGCCTTTGAGGGGTTTTGAAAAAAAAAGTGTGTGTGTGTTTGTGTGTATGTGTTTATTTATTTAAATATTCACTTGTCATTCCACACGATAACTCTCCTTAGGATTGAGATAAAAATTCCGTTCTTGCGCTAAAAAACCAAGCTTTCCAAATGAGTTCGTTGGACAGCACTTTTTGAGTACATTATATTGGCCAATTTCAAAAAATATACTGAAAAAATCACTAAAAATGGTTGATAACGACAGAAAATTGTTAAATTTATATTTTGTAGCAGAATACTGCTCAAATAAAGCTTATTAACTATAAAATATAACATTAAAAATTTTGCTTTAAAAAAATCGATAAAAACTGCTAAAAAAGACAACAAATTCAGAATCACTATTTGAATAGCAGATTGTTATTTAGAATAAGTTATTTGTCATAAAAATTAATAGTCAACAATTTGTTTGCACTCGAAAAGCTCAAATTTTAAATCATTTTAACAAAATACAATACGATAATTTACGAAAATTCGCTCATACGATCATGCTGCATGACTGAAACTTTATGTTTTCCAAGGTATGTAGATAATATGCTTTAGCCGTGCTATACACATCAGACTGTCTACCTTTGAAGTAGGGTAATGTTGTTTGTCTACGAACTCTCCGTGTTAATTTTTCCCATCCAGACCCATGGATTGTATCTGTGTACAATTGTACATTATACTGATCCTGTCATTTATATGTGGCCTGATGAAGAGCGGAGGTTCTTTTTTCCACTCGAAATGCATAGCTTCACAAGTAAAAGAGGATGAAAATCAAATGTCTACACATATTGTAACCCTCAAGACCTTCCTGGCTTAGAGACCTAAGTACTTAGCTGGTAACTACCTACATATATTACGAATCTTCTTGGATTTAAAAATAGCGAAAGTACCTTTTCTACACCCATGGGTGTCGCTCAATATTGCATAAAGCAAATCAATGGTTCATGGACTTATGACTGGTAGATATACTAATCACATAATTTAAGGAGAAGCCTTCGACACTTCGGAATCAACTCAACTCGTGCGATCAATTGAAAAAGTGACGACAAGCGAATGAAATACATATCTAACGACCGACTAGATTATAATAATAATTGAAGGATGGGCTAAGTTGTAGAGCAGATATGTGCTGGAAGCGTGTCAGGCCGACACGAGGCTGAGTTGTGATAGGGCCAGCCGATGGATGTCCCATTATTTATACATAACGATGTTGTGTCGATCGTTATTGTCCCTGAGCCGCTCTCAGAACCCCGACGGTTGTCTGCCAAGAGAAATCTTCCATAAATCTTTCCGTTCCTTCCACACAAATTCGGTTCATCGGTTGGTTTTAGCGAGATTCAGAAAACATGTTGGTAAGCATTACAGCAGGGGTTCTTAACATTTTAGCGAATTTTTAAAGAAAACATTATGGAAAGTAATACAGGCATTACAGGGACGCACAGTGCTTCGAGTAATGGATAAAAATGAAAAAATAAATATTTTTGTTAACCTAAACTACCGATGTAGGCTTATGCAGAGGTCTAAATGTGAGGAAAACATCACGATGATACCTATAAACAAAGGATGATGAGAGAGAGCAAGATACAGTCGAAAGACAGTAGACAGTTCTCTCACATGGGGGATATCCGCTTTAAAAAACTATGGCCAGGCCTGTGAGAGGTATGTACATATAAATTTGATGAAATTTGAGCAGGTACAATTGAATTTTTCAAATGTGCAATAAGTAGATGTCAAACTAGCTTAAGAAAACAAGATTAGTCAACTTCAAAAAGCATTTTCTCCAAAAAGCTAAAATCGTTCCTGGGATTTTGTGTTTAAAATGTTCGTTGAACCCTCCTGATTCGAAAGAAAAAATTTGTTTTTCTAAAACTTTTCTCAAGTGCTCTTTTTTAATTTTATTCTGAAACTAATCTATTTTTCAGGCTTGAATAAAAAAGGCTTAATTAAATTGGGAAAAAAGTTGAATTAATTTAGAAAAAAGGTGAATATAATTGGAATAAGGTTGAATTCGATTGGAAAATACTATAGAAGACAAACACAACACAACCTGCTGCCTAAAAACTCGTCTTCCCGCCAACAGGTCGTCCTCGGACGACCCCCTCCCCTCCCCTCCCCCATATATTATCGACGCTCCCCACCACCTCAGACGACGGGCCCTCGTTGGAGGAAATTGACTTTCTTCTCGACTCATAAGGCGACAAGGTCGCTCCCAGGATCCGACGAAGGGCGGGCATGAGAGGATCGAGCTCGAGAACGGAGCGGAACAGAGTGCGGACGAGCTCGAGCCAGCCGGGCCGCCGAGGTCAGTGCCACCGGCAAGCGGCACCCGCGGGAAAAAGAGTCCGCAGGAATCCGCGCCCGAGTCCTCCCTCGCAGCCGGATGCCGCCACGGGGCCCGCGGGGGTTCGCGTCCCGGGTCATCGATTTTAACCTCAAACGATTCAAGTTCAAAAGATTTCGAGATCGACTTGCAGCAAAAGATTTAGTCCAATTTCAATTACGAATAAGATAAAACTTTTCTATGCCAAAACGGAAGTTAGTGAAAAAACGTTGTCTATTTCCACGAAAAATAAAGAGTTACAATGTTAAATCGATTTCGACGGTTATGCCATCAACAAGTTATTGTTTGTTACTGATGATGGCCTAACCGTCGAAATCGATTTAACATTATTCTCGTAACTCTTTATTTTTCGTGGAAATAGACAACATTTTTTTCACTAACTTCCGTTTTGAAATGGGTTTCCACAACTTCGTCGCGAGTGATTTAGTTCGTTTTCTATACCCTTCGGAAAGTGAAAAACAGTAACACAAAAAAAAAAACTGTAAATCAATATTATACAGCTTTTCCCAATCTAATTCAACATTTTACCATCCAAATTCAACACTTTCCAAACCCAATTCAACATTTTACCAATCAAATTCAACATTATTTCCTAGACCCACAAAAAAAGCATGGGAAAGAATGAATAGTTGAGAAAAATGAAAAACAGCAAGATCATATATCATGTAACAGAATTTTTGTAGTACACGAAATGCACTCATTGTAGTAACATCAACGCAAATGATTTTTTCTAAAACTATTCTTTATTTCCCTTGCTTTTTTTTGTGGGTCTAGGAAATAATGTTGAATTTGATTGGTAAAATGTTGAATTTACTAGCATTAGTCATCACCTCCAAGGTAAAGAAGTTGGACGGCCTTAGCAGAGTGGGCCCCGGCCAACCTCGCGTCCCATCAAGGGGATGAACTGCTGCTTGATGGTTTCACTTAAAGGTTCGTATTCCTCACGACAGCCTCCAGCGACCCTTTGGAGAAATCCCTACTCAAACTGGAAAGACATTGAGAAGGCTGCACGAGCAGCCTGTGGGCTTTTGATCCAATTACATGGATCCAACGGATAAGGAGAATTAATTGAGGGATGCTTTATCCTTCAGATAACACATTTGGGGGTGTTTATCCGTCCCTCGTTAAACCCAATCTGGAGTTGTAATTCGTCAGGTCCCTGGAAGGTTTGATAACAATATAATAACGGGGGGTTAATTAGATTAGGGCTTACTAATCTCAGTAAATTGCAGCATTCATTTGTTTACAAATTTTGTTTTAATAGCAAGTTTGGTTCCTTTTGATTTTGCTTCCTCACTACCGAAGGTAGGGAAGCTTTGTGTTCGTGGGAGAAGTCGAAGAAATTTGTGTCCACCAAAATCAAAATGTGCACTTGCCTTTTGCGATTCAGGGCTTGCTGTTCAATTTTGGTTCCGTGACTGTCTGATGTCAGTCTGTCTGTCTGTAGTAAATCCTGCTGTATCAGAGTGGGTAGATTGTATCGGGGGCCATTCAGGCCCAAAACAATCTATGCAGTTCCAGGAACTCTTCATATAGGTATTTTGCGGCAGTAGTGGTATGTGTTAAATCAATGTCACTCCCAAAACTATACCAAGTTTCAGTCCGATCCCGATGAAATTTTCAGGGATTGTGCGGGTTAGCTCCTAGACGGTCCCCTATGATTGAAAATGCCGTCGAATCAACCGCAGCCTGTGCCCACGCAAACGTGAATTTATCATAACGTCAATTTCTCATCATCTGTTGGTCCAATTTCGTACAAACTTGGTAGGCAATGGGGGTATATGTTCCAGAAACATTCCCTACGATTTATATCGCAATTGGTGTACTAACAACTATAGCGCAAACTAAAATTGGTCGACACAGACAAAACTCCGAGAATAATGGACCGACTATTATGAAATTTTCAAGGATTGTGTGGTTTAGCACCAAGACGTTCCCCTATAAATTTCTTATCACGTTGGCTTATCAGCCATTTCGACTCTCTTCAACTAATTCTATACGTCCATGTTACAATATGTGAGGAAACTACACTGCCCACCCAACTTGGCAGTCCTTTTTGTGCCTTCCAATAGATTATTTGGGATTTGTCTTCGAATAGATACGACGACGAAGATTCTATCATAGTAGAACCTGTTGAATGGGAAAGAAGGCCATATAAGACCCTGTGTAGTTCATATACTAAAATGGGACGAGTGGGAATTTGTGGTTGGACATAGAGACCATTCTTTACATTCTCACGCAGATCGAAGATGAAATTGAGTCCTCAACTGATCACACGTTGAATTATTGCAAACACAATTCGTAAATGCATTTCTAACCTTGAAGTTAACGGCAAAAAAGTGGTGGTTTCTTATTTGCCGAACTTGATTATAAGATAGACACTGGTGTGGAAATAACGTCAGACCGGGGTTTTAGCGAATTTTCGTAAAAATGGAGCTATTTCAACGGCTCCAAAAATTTTAAAATTAACATCTTAGAAAATTTCCTTTGTTGAAATCCGTTTTGTAGCATTCGAAACAAAGGAGAAGTTCGTTAGCCAGCACTGTTTAAGCAGATTTAATTGATCAATTTTCAAAAAATTTGATTTAAAAAAAACTTAAAATGGCTAAAAACCGCTAAAACTTTTAAATTAATATTTTTGAGCAGAACTTTGTAAACAGAAGTAAATCAACAATGAACAAGATCATTAAAAAAAATTGTACACAAAACCATGATGTAAAATTTATTGCGTAAATGTATGAGGTTAATTGGGTTTCACCGGGGTGATTGGCAGCTGACCGGCTCCACTGGCTGGTGACACTCAGAAGTTAATGGGGGAGAGACAGAGAAAATGCTGTGATGTCAAAATAGCTCTTCAATAAAGACGAACTTTACTAGAACAGTTGATCAAGTGTACTGGATATGGTGATGATGGCACATCCAAGTTAATGGAGGACGAATGGTCACTGGAATAGATACCGACATACAGATCCATCCATGAAGGGGTTCTCTAGGACAGTTGATCGGTGCTAATGGATGGTTATGATGTTTTTTTTTTAAGTGAATGGAGACAGGATAGAGACAACTGTGAGATGCCAAACCATTTGATCAGGTCTACAGAATGGCGATGATGACCCAGTGAAACTGTAGGTAAAGATTCCAAAACCATTATCTGCCTGATACAAGAATCATAATAGAATAAAACATTCTTTATCCATAACAGCTTTGCTGTATTTTATCCGATAAAATGGGGATAAAGTATTTCTACATTATGACTATTAGTCACATCATTAACCGAATTATTGGCCAAAAAAGGACACTTGATAGAGTGAGCGTTGATGTGGATTATTGGTTATTTGGTTATTAGGTTAGTTCCCGGGGGATATTGGCAGCTGAGCGGCTCCACTCGCTGGTCACACTCAGAAGTTAATGGGGAAAGGGAGACAATAGCGTGATGCCAAAATAGCTCATAAATCAAGAGGGGCTTAATTAGGCAAGTTGATTGGGTCTGTTGAATAGCGATTATGACCCCGTGAACTTAAAATTTGTTCAAAATTAGATAAAAGAGACTAAAGCAATGATCAATCTGATGCTAGGATACCAACAACAAACCATAAATTCTGTAGGAAACGGCTTTTCTGTATTTCATTTGAAAAAATGGAGACTACAGCAGTTCTACACAATTAGTATTGATTGATATGATCGTTCTTGACGTCCTTTCTCTTCATCGTGCATAATTGACGTGTAGCCATATCATTATTCGAATTATCGGCAAAAAAGGGGCACTTGATTGAATCACGGTGGGTTTCACCGCGGGGATTGGCAGCTGAGCGGCTCCACTGGCTGGTGACACTCAGAAGTTAATGGGGGAGAGACAGAGACAATGGTGTGATGCCATCAATCAGTCGACGGATCGATGCGCCGAGCGGACGTCACGCGCTCAATCAACATCCGAGTCGTGAAAACCGAATTCTGGCGCCGAAGGCCAGTTGATTTGCCACAAGGCTCCGGATCGCGACAGTCAAACTTACTTTGCCCGTCGAATCCAAACATGGGCTATGACAAGCTGAATTGATCAGTAAATTATTATAGTTCCATCATTGTCAAATACATCAAGACCGACGTTAGCATAATTCAAACATATTTTAGCAATCAGGTCCCCAGTTTATTCAGTGATGTCCATGATACCCCCCCCAAACACCTCCTATGGGTTAGAAGGAAAATTTTCAAGTAGCCTGTGATTTAAGTTAGAATACTCCAAACATATTCGACAACTCAGATCCTGAGTTGGTTATGACGTTCGAAACGCTTTAACACCCCAACCCCTCCCCCCTCCCCCTCCATTATGGGTCAAATTTGAAAAAGTAGTCTTTGACTTGAATTGGACTAATCCAAACACACTCGACAATCAAATCCCCTATTAGTTCAGTAATGACAAAGGTACCCCTACCCCCTCTTCCCCTAAAACACCCCCTATGGGGCAGATTTGAAAATTTTCAAGTAGCCTGTGATTTAAGTTAGAATAATCCAAACATATTCGCCCAATCAGATCCCCAGTTCGTTCAATAGTGTCCAAGATGCCCAATTTCACCCCCTACTCCTCTCCTAAATCTACTCTGGCTCAAATTTTAAAAACCTAGCCTAATTTTAGTTTGGCCTAAGTTTTAAAAAGCCTATAATTTAAGTTGGACTGATACAGACATTTCCCCCCACTCATAACAGTTGTCCGATGACCCTCTGACCGTGAAAAGTGGACAAACAAACGGATAGACCGACAGAGTAACGACAGCTGTATGGTAATTCCTTTCAATAAATAAATAAATATATATACCAAGTTATCTACATAAGTATAAAGGGTGTCCCAAACCTAATGGTAAAAACTTTGTATCAAGTTATTCGGTTTTCAAGATTTCTTTTCGTGTTTTCTGTTTTAAAACATCAAAAAGGCCATAACTCTCATTAGTATCACTGTAAACCCAAAAATGTGGACATCATTGGAAAGAGCGTTAAATTTCCATTCTACCTGATGCCAAAACAATATTTTTTTAACCGACTTGATACGTAAAACGCTGCAAATTATTACATAATGGTTTATTATTTCTGATTCAGGAATCAGAACCAGCAATCAGCTATAGTAACCAGCATGCTCTGGGGCTTTCGCCAGTCTCTTTTCTAGTATCCTCCTCTGTTCTTCCTCTCACCCCCCTCACAACCCACCGTGACCCCCTGTCAAGCGTGCCAGGCGTAGCGCGCGTGCGTAAGTCACATTTCATTTCACATCACTCAAAGCCTCGAAAAAGACACTTTTCCGCCCGTTTTTGGCCCATAGCATCTATGCGAGTTAAGCGATCGGGATGGTTAAACGTTAGGACTCATCCCCCTCACACTCATCCCCCGCTCATCCTCCTCACCACCCACCGTGACCCCCTGCCAAGTGTGCCAGGCGTGCGCGCGTGCGTAAGTCACATTCCATTTCACAACACTCAAAGCCTCGAAAAAGACACTTTTCCGCCCGTTTTTGGCCCATAGCATCTATGCGAGTAAAGCGATCGGGATGGTTAAACGTTAGGACCAACTAGACCCCAAATGGAGTCTATGTGCGAAAGAACGGGTTTTTTAAGTCAATTCTTAGGCCTTTTATGTCCCTGACGGCAGACGGCAAACGGCGGACGGAAATTTCAAATTTGGATTCTACGCACCTTGACAAAGTTTGAGGGGGGGTTACAAAAGTTTTTTGGTATACGATCACATAGGCTTATTATTGGAAATAATAAACCAAAAAGGAAGCTAGAAAGCAAATTTTCCCAATTTTACGTAATTCGATTTTTCTATTAGTCCTTAGGCTCTTAATACAGAATATTTTGGAAAGGTATTCCACGGAAAAACGTCCTCGGAAGTTCAGTTTTAAAACAGTGAATATTAACGGTCAATATTAAATTAACCAAATTTTCGAGTTCGGCGGCGTGTCCTATAAATTTTCTTTGCGATCTCGTCACACGGCTGTCCCCTCAGTTTTATTCACAACTTTTCTTTGAAAATTCGCTCTATTAGCCATGCTGCACGACTGAGTACTTTTTTTTTAATGAATAGGTAGTTGGAGATATCAAAAGCATAATTTTGTCAAACATCTCTGATCGCTATAGGCAGAACAACGTTTCACCGTACGCTCAAGCGTGCCATCAGCACTTTCGCACGCTGGGCACTGCGGAGAACGAGCGTTACCCACAAAATCTCTTTATATTTTTAAATGAAAATATATTCCATTCTAAAAAAGTCGATTCAATTCTCACTCCCCTACGTTGAGTAGTTTTCTTTCTGATTTTTCAAAGTTTGCAGAGGACGGCAGGGAGGTCCCGCCAAGGCGGGAGGGGTCCTTTGACGTCACTAGTGTGCGAAACCTTTGAAAACCATAGAAAGAAAACAACTCATCGTAGGAGAGTGCGATTGATGCCAAACTTCTTAGGATAGAATCTTCTTCCATTTAAAAATAGTTAAAATACCTGTTTCGCACTCATGGGTAACGCTCAATGTACAGTGTCAGGTACTGAAGTTTGTGTTCCATGCTCAGCCCATGGTTCGTTCGCAACCCGCACATTGAGTCAACACTATGTGACGTGAAACCAGCAAACCAAGGGGTGCAGTTAGGTTTCTGGTTAATTTGTTTGTAAAATTTAGGCTTATCGCCCTTTCCATATTCTTCTACCCAAAGAGAGTTATGGTACCTATTAATTATTTGCAGAAAGTCCCGAGATGTTTTTACCTCAACAGGTACACCACTCTTCGCTCCCTCCCTTGCCGAAGTATCCACTTTCCCGTTGTGACAAATCCCGCTAAGTCCCTTTATCCAAACGAAGCTTACAGATATTCCCAATTGTTTAAGATCCACTAATTTAGGAAGTATGTTTTCAATGAGTAGATTGCGTGCCCTGCGCAGTCCATTGCCTTTCAATACGACTTAAGTACTCAGGGAATCAAAGAAAAGAGCTATCCGGGTCAGCACTGAGTTTCTTTAAAAAGAAATGTACCCCAAGGCTTGCAAAACGGCCATTAATTCTGCAGAAAAGCTGGAGCATTGAACTGGTAATTCAAATTTGTCGTAACCAAAGAACATATAAACAACTTGTTTCGATGTTCTGAGGTGGTACCTAAACCTAATCGTTCGCCGGGTTGAGGCAATAAAGCCAGCTCCTTCCGTGCAGCTCAGTATGAAATACTACGTTTTCTAAACGGTAAGTCAGTGTTGGTACCCAGGTAGGGAGTCAATTTGAGCCATTCCTCCGAATGTTTGTCATCCATGGTGGCTTGCAGGTCGCATAATGGGCATAAAGGGATGCAAAAACCCCTAATCTGTTCAGATGTATCCGCAAGAAATCATGGCCACAAATTCCTTCTGTGGGAGTTCGGGCGGAATTTGTGCTGCCAGCAGGGACTCTCATTTTTTCCCCTGTGCTGCCTACTATTGGTACCTAACTAATACATGAAAATATCACCCGTGGTCGCGGACTCATACGCAGGCGCAAGACAATGGGGGCAGGCAGGATTCAAATCGCCGACCTGGCGACATGGAGGTAGGTTCGCTCTAATATACATTAGTTGATGAGTATAGTTTGGTGGTCTGGATGCTCGCAAGCTTGCATCTCAAAATTACATAACATCAAGTAGTCAATCCCTTAGTAATAATTCAGATTATGTAGTTGGACATACTGCCAGGTTCGCTGCCCCCATTGCCTACAGCACGTAGGCTGTCATTGGTCAAAACTAAGCGACCAAATTTTACGAAACTCGGTTTCACAACGGTTATTCTTATGGACATTCTTTTAGATAGAAGGAGATGTAGTACATCGGATTCAGCAACTACTGAGCTCATTACGAAAAAGAATCAAAGTGTGAATGAATGGTGATATTCAACAAAACAAGCCGTCCTTTGTCTGTTGGGAAGAATGCAGGGGCCCCAGCGATAGTTGCCCGGTTCCTTCTACTGCACTGATATCCCCATCGGGATAACGCAAGTTTACATCCTGGAGCTGAGAGAGAAACCCACATCCCACTCCTACATCGTGTAACTTCCTGTGCACACTCGACGATTGCTTTACAAAACGAATTAAATATCAAGCTGTCAGGTTGTGACAACACATCTACAACTCAGGTGAGTCTTTCTCCTCAGCCCGGAAAACACTGTACCTACTGAGGTAGTTTATTACCACCTGCAACCCACAAGATTACAGGTGTTTCAAAATTAAAAAAGTTCTACTCATGCAGCATGATGCTATGAGCTAATTTCCGTGTACTATCGTATTACATAACGTTAAATTATTAGGAAATTTGAGCTTTATGAGCGCAAAGAAATTGTTAACTATTAATTTTACGGCAAAAACAAATTATTCTAAATAATAATCTGCTATTCATAAGGAAGATGTTGGATACTGGAGGACCTAGATGAACTTATATAAGTAAGAAAACTATCAAAGAACGACCTTCAACGACACCAGGGGCCTATTTCATAAAGCAACAAGTGACAAGTTACAAGCCGATATTATGTACAAGTCGTAAAAAATGGGTGTGCAAGCGTTTCATATAAGTACAAGTGTATACTTGTAAATGCACTGTGAAAATTAACAAGTGCACAGGCGAATTTGGACAAGTTACAAGTGTTTCCCCGTCATTTCGAACAAGTCACTGTTTTATAGTTGTAAAAAATGGCCGATTTTTAACCTACGTGCGTTCACCTGTAAACTTGTTATTTTCCAGCATTGTGAGTTGACAATTTTTCGGTGTTCAATAAGTGGGAATCATATTCTGCTGAAGAATACAGACAAGAAAGAAGTATTCAGCGTAGAAGACGCCAAAGATTTTTTCGGCCACAAATAAGCTCATTTCATGGGTATTTTTGAAATTAACGAGAGATTTAGGATGTCTTCCGAGACCCTTGAAAGATTTAGATGGTGCGGTGACCCTGTGCGATTTTTCCTGATCGGGTATTGAGTATCTCCGTATCATTGAAGAACGAAGTGAAGTGTGAAGATCATCTCGAAGTTACAGATGACATTCCTAACCCAGCAGCATTATGACTTGATGAACTGATCAATCATTTCCGCTGAATGAAGGAGAAAAATTCAATTATACCAGCCATTAGAATAAGTTGAAATCAAATACACACTTTCTCCACTTTACACCTTGTCATGTACGATCCTACCGTGTACTTAACACCGTTCTTATATTATGATTCGCTGACTAAACTTTAATTTCGGCATCCCACTTGACGTTTATCATTTCGTTTGTCCTCACACGCCATTTTTCTTTTCTGCTACACTTGTAAACTTAGCTTCTACAAGTGTAACTTTTCTAGACTTGTACTCTTTGTTTTGGTGAAACACTTGTTCTAGTTTACCGTGCAGTACCTGTACTTGTTAACGTGTACACTTGTGACTTGTTGTTTTATGAAATAGGCCCCAGGAGAAGATCTACTGATCCAGAACGAATTCAAAGACGCGGAGGAAATTGGCAAAAAAGCTGCGGATGAGTCGAAGTACCGAAAAGTATAACCTTTTTATGATCGAAGCATCATCGACATCATTAGAAGAGAATAAATTCATTAAAACAAGGATGACCTTTGAACAGTGAGGTCGGTCTATTGTTTCTGATTTGGGAGGAATGATAACAAAGTATGGTAATGAAATGAGCACTATATCAATTGACCACCCAAATTATGTCTCAAACATAGAAGAGTCTTTATTTGATGAAAGGCGCTCAAAATAATTCTCCCAGTCACATTAATGCTGATAAAAAATTCAGCGATGATGGATACAACGGGACCGTGCCGTTTTTCACCGCTACCTCCATAAATTTCCATTTTCTTCTTCTCGAGAGATTAATACTGAAGCTGCGAAAATACCCAACGCTAGGCGACGAGGTTCCTACAGCAAAAGAGGAAACCATATTTCACCTAGGTAAGCATTAACAATGATAAACAGTTTAGCGAAAGTTGGAGTAAGTAATTTCACATCAGGAGAGTTTACGTAGTATAGATTACATACCCCGTCTCCAGGGATGTGAACGTCTGGTGAGAGGCTTCAAACTACTTTCCCAATATATATGTAACGTCCGAAGGGAGCAAATGTCTGTTTTTCGGTCATTGTGTGTGTCCCGGAGCCTCTCAAATGTTCTTACTGGGATGGCTGGATTGGAATGTAATTTTGTACTCACAAAAAGAACAAAATATTTGAATTCAAATTCTTCTTTCTGTCAGGGCACATTAATTTATATGAAAATATAAAAATGAAAAATGCTTCTGAAAAAAATCTTCTGAAAAAGAAAATGCTCAAAATTTAAAATGCATCTGGCACCTAGACTCTTTCTCTATAAAGCCACGTAGAGAGCCACATGCTTGAGCATTTTCTTTTAAGATGATTATTGTATCACAAGGAATGACGAATCAAGAATTTCTGGGGGACATCCAAAGCTTGAACGGAGAAATTATCGTTGAGAGTTCACTCAATTGATTGGAGTGGTTGGGTAAGTTAAATCCTTTATACTCGTAATAATTCAAGATTCGGAGTCAGGAACAAGTTAGTTCATTTCGTGCCGTTAGGCTCGCATTCTTGTTTGGAATCGCGAATAGTAGTTAGCAAAACAGGACTTGGTCTAATATCTTGCAAAAAAATACTACCTTATGTATTTCAAACTTTTGACAGTGACTGTACTGGTTTTCCAGAGCAAGAACTCACCTGAAACAAAGATACACCGTATTAGATAAAGATATTTTATATACGATTAATAGAACTGTCATGACAATATTACATTGCACTACTAAAATTACATCTACACCAGATTCTAAAATGTTACGAAATTGGATCTACTCATTGTTTATTTAATTTTTCAAACCTATTCATATTACGTCCCACTGCTACACTTGTAGGGGGTTGAAGGGAGGAAATGTATTAGCTATTCCTCATTATCATTTATTCATTAGCATCCTAGCGCTTTCTCCTTCCGGTCTCGTCAGGGATATTATTGATTATAGGACGTCTATTTATTCATATCTCGTAATGACAATATTTGCTAAATTGTAGGGTCCACCAGGTTTGTTTCTTGCTCTGACTAAAATGTATTTCCATTTAATAACGTTTGGATTCATATAATATAGCCGCTCCGGCTCGCTACGCTCGCCTCCACGTCCAGCCGGGGGGCAAGCCCCCCGGACCCCCCATTAAATTGCTCGCTTCGCTCGCAAAGTGTGGCATGTAAGGAATATTGCTCGCTTCGCTCGCAAAGTGTGGCATGTAGGGAATGTTGCTCGCTTCGCTCGCAAAGTGTGGCATGTAGGGAATGTTGCTCGCTTCGCTCGCAAAGTGTGGCTGTATACATGCGAGGGTTTTAACTTCTGTAGGGGATGTTGCTCGCTCCGCTCGCTTGAGGAAGTTATACTGCCCACCCAACTTGGCAGACGTTTTTTTTCTGTAGGAAATTCTTACAAACAAATTAAATCTTATAAAACTACGTGGAACCACGAAAAGTTTATTAGGGGATGTTGCTCGCTTCGCTCGCAAGGTATACCTGTATATCCTTGAGGAAGTTATACTTCCCACCCAACTTGGCAGACGTTTTTTTCTGTTGGAAATTCTTACAAACAAATTAAATCTTATAAAACTATGTGGAACCACGAAAAGTTTATTAGGGGATGTTGCTCGCTTCGCTCGCAAGGTATACCTGTATATGTGTAGGACAAAGTCCGTATTTATTCTGTTGAAATGGCTCTCGCTTCGCTCGCAAGGTAGGTACCTATGTAGACCTGCTCGCCTCGCAAGGTATTGCGTAGAAGTGCAAATGGGAACCCCCCTGTGAGGGTCCCTTCTGGTAAGCAACGTTGTGAAACGGGCGGCCCGGGTCGATTAAAAATGTCATATTAAACGGTTCCCCTCGCTTCCGCTGGCAATTCGACCGAGTTCTCGTCACTTTTTTCGATATCCGATTTCGGATTCAGATTCGGCGGACCCAAAGCTGTATTTCGCCCGCGAAAACCGTTCCGAAAAACGTACCTTTATGGGGTATATTTTAATCGGAAAAAACGTAGTTTTTGTCGGACTTTTCGAGAAAACACGGTCCGTACTTTCGCATTTTTTTTGACGCATTTCCCGATACTTTTTTCGCGATCCGATCGCGCCGTCGTCTTTCTCGTTTCAAAACCTACGAAACCGGTATTTTTCCGGAATTTTCGACGGCCGTTTAGAGGGGTAGGGGAAGCGGGGAAGTCCAAAAAGCGCACATTAATTATTACTTCGACCCCCCTCCCGCCCTACGGCCCATGGTTCGGGTGGGATTAGAAAATTTTAAATTCGCTTATACACCCTATCGGAAAATCCCAAGAAGATCCCCCCACTCGTAGATCCGGCCTACTCAGCCGTTTGGCCGTGCATAGACACGACAAACAAACAGACAAACAGACAAACAGACGGAGTTTCATTCTTATAAATAGTATAGATATACTCTGGATGCGCCCTGAATTTAATATTATGTTGCAGAGTTGTTTTATTCACATGCAATGCAGGGTTCAGCATGAATGTTAGACTGTAATGGGCAAATACGAGTATAAGGGGGTTGGATTGATCAGTGTTTATAGTTAGCTTTGAGATATTTAATTTTGCAGTACTACAGCACTCAACTTCAGATATACCGTATTGACCAATTTAATGTACTACAAAAGTGCTGGCCAACCAATTCATCTTTTCGTTTGGGAAACTTGATTTTTTGGCACAAGAACGGAATTTTAATCTCAATTCTAAGGAAAGTTATCGTCTGGAGGGAAACACTCACGGGCGAACGCACGCACGTACATACACACACACACACACATATATATATATATATATATATATATAAAGCGTATCACTCAGGGATTCGTCTCATTGGATTGGGGTCAATTAAGAAAATTTTGATATTAAAATGTTTTAAGCCATTTCAACAGTTTCACTTTTTTACAAAAATTCACTTAAAAAAAATTAAAAAATATATAGAGTTGCACTCTAGGATTCGTCTCATTGGATCGGGTGTCAATGAGGAAAATTTTCAAAAATTTGTCTATTAAAATTTTTTGAGCCATTTCAACAGTTTCACTTTCTAAAAAATTCACTTAAAAAAATAAAACAGGGTGAATTCGAGGGTCGTCGGAGGACAATGCAACGAGAAGAGCTGAGGTGACTGGCTGCTAAGTTAGTCGGATCTGACCTAAAAAGGAGTTGCGCAAGGAAACCGGGGGAACTTTACTCAGACTCCTACTTAAAAGTCCCTCTTAGGAAAGGAAACCCCCTCTCGGATGTGTAAACTTCCACTCTGATTCAACAGCTATTGGTTATTAAGTTGACATAAGAAACGCTGCAAATCATTACACAAGGGTATTGAATCTAAAGGGTTATTTCCGCTTGTAATAACAGTAAAATTATCATTTACATACCTTTCGGAGGAGTCCGTCGTCACTAGCAAGTCGAGTACCGGGGGCGAGCGCTTTCAATGTAAAGACATCATCATCAGGCTGTAGATTCAGTACTCATTGATAATTTACAGTACTGTTTCGACGGCCTGATGATGATGATGTCTTTACATCAAAATCGCTAGCCCTCTGTATTGAACTTGCTAGTGACGACGGACTCCTCCGAAAGGTAAGTAAATGATAATTTTACTATAACTACCAAAGGAAATAACCCTTTACATTTAATACCAAACTCATCCAGTCAGGCTAAGGTACAACTAACCAGACTGAATAACAAGACTTTACAACTCCATAAAACTATAGCTAGCATTAAATTTAACAAACAACGAGTACTGTATCGATGGCCTGATGATGATTTCTTTCTATCAAAAGCCCTCGCCCCCGGTACTCGACTTGCTAATGACGACAGACTCCTGCGAAAGGTACGTAAAAGATAATACACAAAAATTTGTCAGTTCTGTGTAAGATAGCCCTTCTACGCAGATCAATGGTCTATCAGTATTAAACCCAGCCAGTGGAACCAGCATTACCTATACTCGAAACATTGCGCCTTGCAAGGGTTCGCCCGAGCCCCCCAATTTTACGATTTTTAGTAAATGCCATAAAACTAAACCCTTTTTGTGATATATAAAAGCTGCTGGAGAAGATGAACTTTCGAGAGCAAAAATAAGTAACAAAAACATCAAGGGGATCCATGAGGTTGATACATTAAAGAGAGGAAGGAAAAAAGCATGGAATTTTCCTTATTTATGCCATTAAACGAGATTTAGTTGGTGACACTATAAACGAGTGGTAATAATTTCATCACATTTTCCCCCTGTCAGTTTTCCACACATAGTCCTGGAGATACTTCGGAGGGTTCTTGGTCCTTAATGAACGTTTCGATGGTTGTGGTACTTGCTGTTCTTGGGGTGGCTCAGGAAGGGAATAGTCACGATCATCAGGCTCAACATTTGAATGTTCTGGCTCAATCGCATCCGGCTCCTCTTGTTCTATGGACAGTGGTTGGTTGCTATCTTGGGCTACATTCCCCATTGGCGCTAAGTGTCGATTTGAGACAGTGGTCTCCCGCCCATCAGGTAATTTAACATGGGAGTAGTCTGGATTAGCCTCAAGAAGATCAACTTGAATAACAGAAGGTTCATATTTGCTGCCACCAGCTTGGCGTTTCATCAAAACCGGACCTGGAGTTGCAAGCCAAGTGGGTATTGATGAGCCATGAGGTGATCTTCTTGGGTGCTTAAACATCCTTTCATGCGGAGTAGTGTTAGTAGAGGTGCAGAGAAGAGATCTGATTGAATGTAAGGCCTGAGTGAGGACTTGCTCCCAGTATTTTGTCTCCAGAGAAGAGGATCGTAAAGCAAATTGGATTGTTTTCCAGATAATGCCATTGTACCTCTCGACCTGTCCGTTTCCTCTGGGATTATATGGAGTGGTTCTACTCGTTGCCACGCCTCTCGCAGTGAGATATTCTTTTACTTCGGCTGACATAAAGGACGTTCCCCTGTCTGAGTGGATGTATGCTGGCATCCCAAAAATACCAAACAGAGTTGAAAGATGGCGAATGACAGTTGATGCTGACATGTCTGAGCATGGAAAAGCAAAAGGGAAACGGGAAAATTCATCAACAATAGTCAATAAATAACGGTTGCGAGTTGCTGAAGGAAGGGGACCCTTGAAATCAATATTCAAGCGTTCGAATGGAGCTGTAGCATGCACAAGGATTCCATCATTCTTCATAAACCGTGGCTTTAGTTCTGCACAATCTTGGCAGGCAGAGGAAACTCGACGAATCTCTTCTATTGAGAATGGGAGATTTTTGGTTCGAATCCAATGGGCCATTCTCGTTACTCCAGGATGACAGAGACTGCGATGAAAGCTTTGTAGGTCCAACGAAGTAGAAGAAGCACTTATCCGTGAAAGGGTGTCAGCAGCGGTGTTTTCTTTCCCTGGGCGATAAACTATTTCATAGGAATAGCATGCCAACTCGAGACGCCAGCGCATTATTTTATCGTTTTTGATTTTGCTATGTCTAGTTTTATCAAACATAAATGCCACAGAGCGTTGGTCAGTGATTAGACGGAAGTGCCTCCCTATTAAGTATTGCCGCCATTTTCGGAGGGCCTCGACAATTGCTGCCGCTTCTTTTTCTATCGCTGGATGATGAATTTCAGAATTTGATAGCGTTCTGGAAAAGAATGCCACAGGACGGCCTCCTTGTGATAGTGTGGCAGCAATGGCAAAATCCGAAGCATCCGTTTCTACTAAAAAAGTCTCGTTTTCATCAATAGCTGAAACTACGGATTTCGCTATATCAGTTTTCAGTGAATTGATGAGTTTATTCGTTTCATGTGATAAAGGGAAGCTTTTGATTTGAACTAGAGGTCTGATACGATCTGAATAGTGGGGGATCCACCTGGCATAATGTGCAAACATTCCTAATGCCCTTTTTAAATCTTTGGGATTGGTAGGAGAGCGAAGTTTCATCAGGGGTTGAAGCCTATCTTCATCAGGCTTTATTTGGTTGTTTGAAATCGTGTAACCTAAGAGTTTAATGGATGTTTGTGAGAATTTCGACTTGTTATCATTGAGAGTAAGGTTGTATTTTTTTGTTGCTTTTAAGAATGATTGAAGGTTTTCATCGTGTTCTTCTTTCGTTTGACCACAAATTGTTACATCATCTAAGTATGAATAGGTTTGTCTCAGTTTTTCAATATTAATTATGTTATTAATAAATTTCTGAAATGCAGGAACCCCGTTCGTTACACCAAAAGGAATTCGATTAAATTGGTATAGATTTCCATCTGCTTCAAATGCTGTGTACAGCTTTTCCGAATCTAGAATGGGCACCTGATGATACGCAGATTTTAGGTCGATTGTGCTAAAGAAATTATTTTTAGCGACTTTTGCCACAATATTCTCTATGTTTGGTATGGGGTAAGCGTCCAACATGGTAAATCTATTAATGGTCTGAGAGTAGTCAATACACAGTCTCTTTTTGTGATTAGGGTTTTTTACTACGAGAATTTGAGCTCTCCAAGGCGAAATACTTGGTTCGATTATTCCATCTTCCAATAACTTCTGCACTTCAGTTTTTATAAATTCTGAGTCTTCTTTCGAATGATAACGGGATCTAACAGCAATAGGACGGATGTCCTTAAGGAGATTGGTGAATAGTGAAACAGGAGGGACCCTGGCAGCGGCAAGATTGCATATTGACAGAGGTTTTTCAGAACCACCTAACCTCATTTCGAGCAATGAATGCGTCGATAAGATGTCATGCCCTATGATTACATCAGAACATAAGTTTTTCATTATCAGTAATTTAGAGTTGATATAAGCGTAGTCTTGAAGTTTAATATTGACATAACAGCAGCCTTCAACTGTTGAGGTCAATGAAGAACTTGCCATGGTAATTTTTTCGTTTGAGGGGAGTATTTGAACGTTACACTTACTGACGAGTGTGCTATCAAGAAAACTAGAAGAGCTCCCTGTATCTATGAGTGCCATGCATTTGATGTTATTGATCTCCACAGGGACTATGGCTTTATGCAGCGACTGAGGTGACGAAACTGCTGTTATGGCAGAGATTATGTGGTCAGAATTGGAAGTAGCAGAGACTGCATTAGATTTCTTACTACGAGATTGGCATACACGACTGTAATGCCCAATTTTACCACAATCTTTGCATTTTTCATCTCTAGCCGGGCATTCACTTCGGGGATGACGTTTGTATCCACAAAAGTAACATTTTGCGATCTTACGGAGTGACGTTGCAGCGCAATTATCGGTCACATCCATAAGAGGATGATCTGTGGTATTACTGTCAGTAGTGGCTGCGTTCATTGGTAATGTTGGGGCTTGAAAGCTTAGCGCGTGTTGTTGAGCAGATTCCAGAGCACGAGCCTGATCGAAAGCCTGTGCTAAGGTTAGTGAAATGTTCTCTAATAATCTTTGACGAATGGAAGAAGAGGCTAACCCGGCAATGAATGCGTCTCGTACAAAGGAATTTTTATTTTCCTCTGCGGTCACTGCTCTGAAATCGCAATCCTTACTGAGAAGATTTAGTGCTTGTAAATAGTGGTCGACAGTTTCGCTCGGGGCCTGACGACGAGTCGCTAGACAGTATCGTGCAAAAATTATGTTTTTGGGCTTAACGTAAGTAGCTTCTAGAACTGCTATCGCATCATTATAGGTAGTGCTATCGCTTATGAGAGTATAAATAGAAGCTGAAATGTGGTTGGTCAGTAAAAGTAACATACGGTATTCCTTTTTTTTTCATGCGTCAGTTGCGGCATTGAACAAGGTGTCCAAAGAGACACTGCAAGTGGGACGATTCCAAGGGGGGCCTTGCCGCCCTTCGTCACCCAACGGAGTGCCATAACGGTCTCCACTGGCAAATAGGAGGAGGTCAAAATAAGGGGTACAGTGATGACCACTGTTTAGCCCCTAGAGCGGATAAAAATAAATAAAATAATACAACTAAGACTACATGTAGAATAGGCTAATAACTAAATATATGTTACTATATTATAATCGCACAGTCACAGAGCGAGCACAGTTCGTAGTAGAGCTCAGCGGCTCTCAGGTACGACAACAGGTACTGGACCTTGTCTGGTCCAGATAAAACGTCAACCCACTGAGGGGGCCGATAAGGTATGGGCAGTCCTCCAGGAAGTGGCGGATGGACAGATCACCCCCACACCTTCCGCACACAACATCTCGAGCTCTTGCGCTAAGCAGGTGTCTGTGAGTAAGACGGGTATGCCCAGTGGAAACCCGGTTGACCACTATTCGGTCCCTCCTTGGAAGTTAGGTTACGAATAGGCCCACCGGGCACAAGTCCTGACGGACACCACGCAGACCAATGACCTCCTGCCATTGCTCATGCCAGATGGAGTTGGCTTTATGTTGCATGTAGGAGATTTGATCCTCAATGCGTATAAGCACCATATCGATGGCGATAACACCAATTACTCTCCTCGCAAGGGAATCAGCACACTCGTTACCATGAATACCCACATGGCTTGGCAACCACTTGAAAGTTATGGTTGAGGCTTGATGTAGCGATACACGTAGGCTTTATATTAGAGGATCATCAGAATATGTATCCTTATTCGCCTCGATGGTACTTGGTGAATCGCTACAGATCACGGTGATTTATGTTGTTTTAGCAAAAAGGGCAGATTATCTCATTGTAGAAGGTCTTATGTAATTTATGTCATTACTCGTCTCCGGTAATGAATGACCTATAATTTTACCAACCTCTCACAAACGGTGTATTTAAACCCAACTGTGAATTAGCCAGGAAATCAACCAACGAATTAGCGCCCCTTTGCTCTATTCATAATCACACGAAACTCTTCAATTCTACACATGCTATTACACTTTCTACTCGCGAGAAGAGCGCAGGAGGCTGGTCCCGAGATATAATACTCCCACAGCTTCCAGCTCTCACCTTTCCTGTGTTTCTGGTCTGGTTAACGAGACCGTAATTGCCGTGGAATGAACGAAGGTGGATGTAATAACAATGAAGTAAGTAATGGGAGCACAGAGTAAAGTAGGAGCCTTCTCCAATTTGGCCCTGTTTGTTTCAACCTGGGAAACGCAATCCCTTCCGAACAAGGTGCTTAACGAAGTGGCAGAGGACGACGGGACGAATGTCGTAAAGGAAAATGACTCGACGGAAACACGAGGAAATGGAAAAGTTTTTCTCGAGGGAAACATCTGAGGAGCTTTAACACAAAGCAGCAACGTCGGAACTTGTATTTTATCTGATGAGCTGTGAAATGTTTACTTCGTAAATGTCCATATCGACTGAGCTACGAATTGCTAAATTATGTCAACACTTCGTCTGCCACCTCAAAATCTGAGGTGAGTCCCTGGGTGCCGCTAATTTGACTTCCATGGAAACCCAAACTTTTTATATGGTTAAACAGCTAATAAAATTCAAAAAAATTCGTCTTTCTTTTTTTTTTTTAATTTTTCGCACCTTTGTTACAGTGACGGAGCTCTGGAAATGATCAGAAAAATGTCAAACCATAGTTTACTATAGATTGTTTAAAACCTGAAAAGGAGAGAGGCAACCATATATCATTCCAATCCACTCATACAATAAATTTTTAATTCAGAGGAATTTTACGTAGTATTAGAGGTATTTGTACAAAACCCCAACGCTGAATTGCAGGTTAATATTTTGCATTCTTCACTATGTGCCGCCTCCGTTACAGCGAAGGAGCTCTGGGAAGGACCAGGGAAACATGAAACCATACTTCACTGTTTATTATCTTATACTATAGAGATGTTCAAGACAAAGTTGACGTAAAAATAAAGAGGTAGTTTTACTAAAATTCAAGGAAAATTAATATGAGCAGGAGAGCTCCAGATTCCCCACTGTGTCAAAACAACAAACACAATAGATTGTAAACTTCCCCAACTCGAACAACACCATGGATGACAGATTATAGAGTCTCATGGAACAAGTAAAACACCCCAGAAGCTCATTTGAAGTAAAAATGGCGAGATGAAAGCAGTTTGAATCCGCTCCTTGAAAAATACAGCACCTCCGTTACTGTGCCGGACCCGGCACACAGCACGCACCCAGACAGTACATTCAATACAAAGAAATTGGTACCTACTATCAATGTAATGACAAAAACTAGTTCTAAATAATATTCTACTATTAAAAACAGTTTTTCGAAGAAAATGAAGCCATAGCTCCAAAACTTTTCGAAAATTGTCTCCATAGAAATCCGTTTTGCATCCTAAGGCGTTCTCACCAAGGATGAGCGAAAATCAAATGGTCGATTCTAGAGCGCATTTCTGATAGAAAGTTCCTCATGGAGGTTATTTTAAACGCTTTGTTTTTGAGTTTTTAAATTTTCAAGATTTTTTCCAGTTTTGGACCTTATTGCATTAAAAGGCCATACCTCCCCTTAGAATCACTTTAAACCCAAAAATAAGGACACCGTTGGAAATAGGGGTAAAAGAGGCTAAAAAGCAAATTTTTCACGATTTTACGTTTTTCTATTTGTCTTTTTGCTCTTAATACAGACTATTTCGGAAGGGCTGGGAAAACTTTCTCAGAATCGCAGCTTTACAACGATTTCGTCAATTTTACTTTTGCTTGCTAATTAGGGCAGAAAATTAAACTTCAATATAAACATGGGTTTCTCAATGGAATCGAGAATTTTCGTAAAAACTACCATAATTGAAAATACTAGTTTGGGGCCGGGTTCCACGTAGTTTTTCTCACTTGCAGATCTCCCCAACTTCGTTGTTACGCCCTAAAAAACTTAAAATTTAACATAACAAATCAACTTGAAATTCGTGAGTTAAATTTTTAAAACTATGCAAGTATTACCGTTCGATTCAGCATGAAAAATACGTAGTAAGTGGCCCCGAACTCGTATTTTTAATGAGGGTCATTTTTCATAAAAAACCCTCGATTTCATTGAGAAACCCACGTTTTTCAACATTAAAACATGAATTTCTCCCCTAATTAGCAAAGCAAAAGTAAAATTGACTATACCGTTGGAAAGGTGAGATTCTAAGGAGGTGTTCCCTGTGGAGTGCCCTTCCGTAATAGTTTATATTGAGAGCAAAAGAACAAATGGAAAAAAGTCAAATTCTGAGACACTTTCAAAATTTGCATTTTAGCCTCTTCTTCAAGTATTAAGTCAGGTTTAAAAATATTGGTTTGGCATCAGGTAGTAGAAAATTTAACGCTCTTTCGAACTATGTCTTTATTTTGAGCTTAAAGTGCTTCTAAGGGGAGATGGCCTTTTCACTGTCATAAGGTACAAAACACGACAAAAATGTTTAGAATTGAATAACTCGAAAACAAAGCGTCCACTAAAAAAAATAAGACCCTTTCGATCAGAAATGCGCTCTGGAATCGACCTTCGATTTTTGCCCATCCTGGCGTAGACACCCTGTATATATACACAGGGCTGACCGATCAGCTAGCTGAGCAACTTTAGCTATTCTGAAGTTATTAACGAACTGTAAACAATCCTCGATGTGTAAATGTGTTTTAGAAGCAAACTGGCTTACTGCTAGTTTCATTTTTCAAGAGAAATAAAACTCGCCGATAAATCCGCAACACCACAGGCATTTCCATGTTTTGCGCAACAACCATAATCGTTATTAACCCTGGTTTAGCTGATTCAACAGTAATCATTTTTTTCCACGTTATAAATAATCTAGTTTGTGTACGTTGTCGTAATGTTCGCTCACGCCCTTTCGTTACCTGGGAAAATAATGGTTGCTTTCCGCTTTGAGCCTTCGGCTAAAATGCTAAAACATGGAACATGATTTCTTCCCGCTAATCCGTAGACGTAAATAAGTTTAAAACTACGACATTAATGTTTTACTAATTGAAATTAGAACAGAGTACCTGAGTAGGTAATTTTCTGTTATGGTGCGCGTCTACAATTACTATAACCAAGATTAACTTCTCAACCAAATGACAACAAAACAAGCGGCATTGTTTATAATATATCCATTTATAACATAAATAAATATAAAACTACGACATGAATATTAGAACAAGTACGAAAGAAATGCGTGATAAATCGAGAGCTTTCCAACGAGTGGAGGACGATTTTTGTCCGGTGAAAACTAAGGAAGTTTCCCCAGCAACGGCTTGGTTGTACGTGAAAATCATAAAAAAAATTCCGTGACACATCCGCGTAACGTTTTTCTCCTAGTTACTCCAAGGTTTCGTGACATATCCGCGTAACGTTTTTCGCTAGTTAGTCCAAGGCTAAAGCATGTTCCATGCTGAAATTTCGTGACACATTCGCGTAACGTTTTTTGCTAGTTTGTCCAAGGTTTCGTGACACTTCCGCGTAATGTTATCGGGCAGTTAGCTCAAGGCTAAAGCATGTTCCATGCTAAAAACTTGTGCCTGAAGGCTAAAGAGTGATGAGTGGAGAATATGTTTTAATGTTTTCGAGATAAAAATGTGATAATTTATAGGTAGAATAGCAAAGAAATTAGCTCCGGAGCTCACTCAGCTGCTTTAAGGGACATCAGCCCTTATGATTAGTTCCTAGATGTCACAAAGGGCCTTCATTCCAAATTTTAGCATTAATGTTGGATAGAAAATGTGTTAGCTCCGGAGTTCACACAGCTGATCAAGAGGGATTTAAAATATACAGGGTGATTCCCTCGCAGATGCGAAAAAAAAAAAAAAAAAAAAAAAAAAATTGGGTGAAACTACATCGAAAATGGAGTAAAATGCCGCCAACCGTATATTTTTATCTCAATTCGTTCTCGAGATATGATTTTTTAAAGGTTTTTTTTTTTTCAGGAATACCGTGTTTTTTCATTTTAAACTCGGATTTCTCCACTTTGCCTCATTTAATTTTAACTTTCAACCTCATTTTCGGTATCAGCATTAAATTTCCTATAAGAATAGTGTACTTGGGTTCTTAAAAAGTACCATCCGAAGACCCTCACATCAGCTCAAACATTGACGATTTTGAAAAAACAATATTTCTGAAAATATTTAAAACTTTACTACTCTTTTAAAAAGAATCCTGGAAACTGGCAAATCTCATGAAAACTGCTTCATCTAATATGCTTTCCAACGGTATTATCAATTTTACTTTTATTTTGTTATTTAGGGGAGAAAATAATGTTTTAATGTTAAAAAATGTGGGTTTTTCAATGAAATTGTTGGTTTTTTCGAAAGATGACCCTCCATGAACCAACGAGTATGGGGTCGGTTTCTATGTATTTTTTCTCGCTGGATCAAATGGAAACTCTTGCAGATCTCTCAACTACGTTATAATCGAGTTTTACACTTTAATTAATTAGTTTTACCCCATAACACACATACATTTAATCGTAACAAACAAACTAAACATTTGCGATTTTAAGGTTTTAAGGTTTTTTTCTTTCGAGAAAACCAACAATTTCATTGAAAAACCCACATTTTTTAACATTAAAACATAATTTCCTCCTCTACATAACAAAATAAAAGTAAACTTGATTATACCGTTGGAAAGAGTATTAGACGAAGCAGTTTTCATGAGATTTGCCAGTTTCCAGGATTCGTTTTGGAAGAGTAGTAAAGTTTTAAAGGTTTTCAGAAATATTCTTTTTTCAAAATCGTCAATTTTTGAGCTGATGTGAGGGCCTTTGGATGGGACTTTTTAAGAACCCAAGTTTACTATTCATATAGTAAATTTAATGCTGATTTCGAAAATGTGGTCAAAAGTTAAAATTAAATGAAGTAAAGTGGAGAAATGTCAGTTCAAAAGGAAAAAAACACGGTTTTCCTGAAAAAACCTTTAAAAAATCATATCTCAAGAACGGATTGAGATAAAAATATGCAGTTGGCGGCATTTTACTCCATTTTTGATGTAGTTTCACCCAAAATTTTTTTTTTTGCATCTGCGAGGGAATCACCCTGTATATATAATTAATTTCTGGAGTTTCCAAGAGGGCTACATTTCAAATTTCAGCTTCATGGGTTGAATAGCAAAGAACTTAAATCCGAATCTTACGGAGTCGTACGTGAAATGATCAAAAAATGTTCCGTTACGTTAAGCCTTTTCCGTTACGATTTGTGTGATGCAAATCATAATAATTTCCTAGCTAGGGGGGCCACAGTAAACACATGGAAATGTCAAAATGAGGGCGAATGCGGTAACCGGGGATATGTAGTAGTTCTGTGTTTCTGGTTTAACTCGACATATCCATGATCTAAATCTATTCCCAGTAAGGGAAAAATATGATTTCTACCTCTAACTGACGTCCTCCTGGTTTAACATTAATTGGTAGGTATGTCTTAAGTCTTGGTGTCAGTTTTTTGACAGATTCGTTCAGGGGCGTGGCCTTCGGCAGTCGTATTTTAGAACGCGATAGCTTTCATTAGCCACAGGCCAAGTGACAATCAAGGCAACAGGTTCAATTCGTGAAGGTTTCCGTTCAAAAAACATCGATAGCAAGTTAAGTAGAGCTCTTCAACCATCAAAGAAGTCGTAGGCACGTTGTTACATTACAGGTCGGAAAGGCATGAAGACCTCAAAGCGAGACATAACAGCGGGTAAAAGGAAAAGCCACCCTAATCCTATCACGGCCATCTCGCTATGCCCCCTTCTTTCCCTTCTGCATATTGCAACACCCCATACAGAATGATGGGATGGGGGGGGGGGGGGGGTGTAATATAATAAACCGAAGTGGCTTCGACAAGAACAAAAAAAAAACGAGAAAGTAAAACGTGCGAAAGGTGCGGAGCGAATGAGAGAAGAGCGAACTCAGAAGGGAGAGAAAACTACGCGCAGCAGTTTCTGGGGCATCGATCGAGGAGGCAGTGGCGGGACGGGGGCGGCTCTGACGTCACGATCTGCCTCCCAGAGACCTTCTGAAGAGGTTTACCCCCACCTTCCAACGACAGAACGACGGAAATTTCGTTCGGAGCTAAATTGAGTTATCGAGTAAAGTGATGACCTGTTGCCACAGTCCCTCCCGCAACGTGTAATAATGCAACACATATTTTAAGAGGCCCATAAATAAATTACGCATATAATGTCTCAATTTGAGACACATCAGAGTTGAGCAGTAGCTAGAGGCATTACTAAAAGCAAAAGCAAGTGTTGGCTACATTACTAAAAATTTCCAGTCATGCAGCATGATCGTATGAGCGAATTTTCGTACATTTTCGTATTATGCCAAATTATTTTAAAATTTGAGCTTTCGAATGCAAAGAAACTGTAAACTATTATTTGTATGGCAAACACGTTTCCGAATGGTACATCAAGTAAGTACATTTTTCAGTACAATTTTGTCCATAAATTTTGTAATGTTTTATTTTATATTTGATAAACATCAAAAATAAAAATGTGTGGGTTTGAGTATTATTCTGCTAAAAATATAAATTTAACAATTTTTCAAGCAAAAGTGCTGGCCAACGAACTCATCTTTTTGTTGGGAAAGCTTGATTTTTTTGGCGTAAGAAAGGAATTTTTATCTCAACCCTAGGGAGAGTTATCTGAAGAATAATTCTCAATAGTTTTATTAAACCATTTATAAAATATTGTAAGTACATTGTAATTTATCTTTTATTTTTATTTATTTATATTTTTAATTAATTTTTTTAATTTTTCCATTTATTTTTTCTTCTTCTTCATCTTCTTTTGTCAATGAAGTGGTATTTCTTTTTCGGTATCCTCATTTCGTGTAACTTGTTTTCATTTTGGTTTCAAATTGTATTCCATTTCTATTTTCTTTTCATCTACAATTAATTTTCTTTTATTTATTTAGTTAGTTAGTTCAATTTTTATTGTCATTTCAATTTTGGTTTTTACGGTTTTTATTAAATTGTTATCTCTGCAGAATAGACTTACTTAGTTGTTACGTTTTTTTTTCTTCTTCTTCTTTTTTCTTAGCTATTGCACTGCAACGAATTCGATAGGTTCAAAATTTGAAGTGTCGCTGGAAAAATGTCTTAAAACCTATTCACATTGAAATTACGTGCTATAACTACCGATCAACAGTCAAATGTAGCTACTTTTGTGTCTCAGTTGCCATTTTTTCAGTATGGTACAAAAGTAGCTGTAGCTGTTTGCTTATAGCTACAGCTAACAGCTGTAACTGTTTGCCACTGCTACATTTTTCACAGCTACTAGCAGTAGCTGTCAAAGCTACAGGTATACCGTAGCGTCCACATATGAAGCTATATTAAATAAAAACCAACTAACAATTAATTGTTTAACTAAAACGCACAAAAATTATAAGAACTGAAGAGCCAAAGGTAAAAGAAGCAAAATAGAAGTTTATTTACAACTTAAGTTGTAAGTAATCATCAAATTCATTTGATTCATTGTTGCCCAAGTTAATCGCTGAGTTGAAGGACATAAAGGTGTTTAGTATTAAATATCATCCACGCATGGATGAATATAATTTCAGAAGACTTGAGGAATCTGAAACTTGGGATCGAGTAAGGAACATCGTAATGCAATTATATCCCCTCAGTTTTAACGAGCTACCGCCAGGAGCGAAGCGATCGATGTGCGCAAGGCCTACATTCATTTACCTATGCGTCGATATTACAGGATGTTCCAAAAAAATTGTTCTGGCTAGTAGTACAAATTATGTAGTATTTCATTGTGCTCCTTGTTAGCCCTCCAGGGCGTCGGGAAAGTACGAGTTTGCAAAACTGCATTTGCACAATACGTCTTGGTTGGTTTAGACAGCAGGAACCTGTTGGTTCCATGTCGGATAGTTACCTTACAGCTTGACATTGACGTGCTAATCAGCATCCACCGCAAAAAGAATTATACTCCGGCCAACCAATAACACGGACACCCCAACATGTAATGAAGAGGTAGGTACTTTTCTCCCAAGAAACTCTGGTAGAACATTGGTTATTATGCAAATGGAAATTACACTGCTGACAGAAAAAGAGCTATTAATAAATTTATGAGCCGTAAAACGATGAAATTCGTCCAGCGACAAACATCCAAGCTAAACCGATGAATTCGAAAAGATTACTAAATCATGATTGAACGATAAACGTCACATTAACACGTCAATGATTACCTGCCGTGACACGAAATTCAAGAAAGAGAAATAAACTGAGTACTAAATTACTCTGACGTGCAACTGAAAGCATTTCACGCAACAAAAAAACAGATGGTAGTTTATTTTCAATAGTAAAGCATTTTATTCGCTTAGGGAGCGAAAGAAACGTATGCCACGTTGGGTGGGCTTTCTGGGGTACATTCTTGGGTAGCTTTCTCACTTCAAACGTGGATGGTTAACCCGCACAAACCTTGAAAATTTCATCAGAATCGAACCATTAGAATCGGAATTTAGTCTGTGTCAACCAATTTTAGTTATACTCAAACGCAATAGTTATTACACAACCCGATAAAATTCTGGAATATATACCCAACTACTCCCCGAAGTCTGAATAAAATCGAACCAATAGATCACGGAAAATGAATTTTATAAAACATTTTCAATAGTGCATGCGCTACTATTGACCCGGAGACAGTGACAATAATTATAGGGGACAGAATGAGAACTAACCCGCACAATCCCTGAATATTTCATCAAAATTCGTCAATTAACCTCGGGGTTTTGCCGGTGTCAACCAATTTAAGTTTTACGCATACGCAATGGTCATTTTACTCTAACAATCGCGATAAAATCCATAGGGTATCTTCCTGAAACGTACACCGAACTACCCCTAGAGTTTGAACGAAATCGGACCAATAGACGATGACTACTAGTGATCCGATGGCAACGAGAATTATAGAGGACTAAACCTAATTATCTAGGAGCTAACCAGCACAATCCTTGAAATCATTTTAAAAAATGGACTAAAACTTGGTATAGTTTCGGACGAAACAAGGAACTACCACAGACAGTCAAATAACAGACACGGAACAGAATCAGCAAGCTTCGAAACACAAAAAGCAATTTTTTATTTTGGAAGCAAAATGTTGACAACCTCATATTGACTTTTGTAGCTGACTTTTCAACAGTAAATGTCAACTCAGACAACAGAATACGAATTTTTCCTATGCTATCCGAAGCTTTTCCCAGATGATAACCAAATTACATGAAAGCGCACAAAAACCACAAACTGTTGGTAGGTCTCATTCCGAAAATTGTGTCTTACTAAAAACCCACGATTACATACATTCTAATGACTGAAATTACTTAGTCACTTAAAACAAGCTTCCGTGCACCGGAGATATTATGTACTGAAAACTGATTCATTCCGGAAGGTGATTCATTCAATACTCAACTAATTTTCTGCGATAAAAATCAATTTCAATATTTTTGGTGATTTCGCTTCGAAATCTATCAAGGAAGAGTCAGCTTATCGGTGATTTAAGTAAATTAACGATGTGTTCATGTTGAATAGCTTTGAAAAATGAGCACTTTTTTTAGTTAATGGGTAACTACAATTTTATGGCCAAAAAACATTGTTTTAATTAATATTTGGCGATTCATAGTAAGATTTTGGAGTTCTAGCTTCTTTAATAAAGTTTTTACTGATACACATATTTCACACACACATAGGTACAATTTTATTGTATATAAAAACGCATAAAATGAACCATTTCTTAGTTGATCAACTTTCTTTTAGTAATATTCTGCTTTTAAAAAAACTATTTTTAGCCGGTTTTGCCATTCCCAGTGAGTTTTTTGAATTTTGATCGATTTTTTGACCTCAAAAAGTACTGTCAAACGAAATCATCTTTTCTTTTAGAAAGCTCGATTTTTTGGAAATGCTCAATCCTAAGGAGAGTTTTCGTCTGGAAAGTCACACAAACATGTAACAAATAAAATTCTACGAAAATTCGCTAAAAGAATCAAGAAATCGCTTCAGAATGTCTCAAAACAGATTAACATAATCAAAATTTTGGAAACTTTTTAGTTTAAAATTATTGGAGCCATTGCAATTTAAAAAATTCAAATAAAATCCTCGAAAATTGAAATTACTACTAGCATTTTACGATTTGCTTCTTCACTACCGAAGGTAGGGAAGGGAAGCTTTGTGTTCGAGGTAGAAGTCGAAAAAAATGGTGTCCTCCAAATCAAAATTTCTACTTGCTTTTTGAGTTTTAATGCTTGCTGATCAATTTCGGCTTCGTGTCTGTCTGTCTGATGTCTATCTAAAACGACGAAGCAATGGCAGTATGTACCAATACCACGATATGGAAGGAAAAAATAAATCTAAAAAAAATTGAATTTTTATAATTTTTTTCTCACAACGTCAAAAAAACTCAGTTACTCTGTCCATAATGGATTTGTGCACGCGATGGATTTTCGATGACACAAATTATGGTCTTGTGGACTTAGTGGAAATATAAAGTCGTACAACGTGAAATCTACTGGGTTTATGGATCGGGAACCAGTTTAATCCCTGGAGAGCACCCATAGAGGTATAAAATAAGTTGAATCTCATTTTGAGTAAAATTGGATTTAGTGGGTTTTCCTTGTACACCAACGCAGTTTGACATGATAGTGTTTGTCAATCGGGATATTGTTGAGCTTATTAACGCCGCTAGGTATTCCGAGGAGCATCTCGACAAGCGGAGAAAGGGGATATTGAGATTCCGAGTATGATGGGAAAACGTTATTGTCGATTCCAACTGCGTATCTGCTGTTAGGGGCTTGGGGAGGTTACACCTTGGTTACTCCATCTCGTGTTCCCCGTCTTGGAAGCCGATCTCGGCGTCTGGTTAGGGAAGTTCACTCCGGCTTTTCAAACAAACCCTTTTATCCTTTTGATTGTTACTTCGTTACCCAATCCCCTACCCTGGAAGGTACCACTTGGCCAGGGCAGTGGACTTTCATAAGAGTTGAAAGGGAGCAAGGAGATGGAGCTATGGGGCTTGGGAGCTCCTACCCCTACCCTCACCCCAACACCTCACTTCTATACCACTTGGATTCCAACTTCACTGACCTAGCCGGTAACGCGGTCCCCCCGATCTTCCAGCCCACTTTCTTGCATCATTGCATTACCATCTTGCTAGACCAGACCAGAAGAGAAGCCCATACTCGGCGACACTCACAGAATGCTGCTTGGTCGAAAAAAGAGTGTTGAAAAGAACAAAAACTAATTTAGAATTGAGCAAGAACACGAATATCTTCATCTTTAAATACAATTTGACATTGAGGACCGAAATTGCGAGGAGTGAACCAATTTCAACGTTAGACGTCTCCTTTGAATCAGTAAAACCCCAAATTTATTGCGAAATTGTCGGCGTCTGTCTATTTGCCCGTATCAATACTATCATGTATCAATTGATAACATTCTAGGCTGTCGTTATCAACGAGAGTAGTTTATTAAATGGTGACGGCAGCATCAGTCGCTACCGCGGTCGGTAACGTAATACATAGTTGGGTTTCGCTAGTCGAAGAGAATTGAGAGTTTTTGGTGACCACTAACGTGCCCTTACTTCACCCTAACGTGCTCAAGAGTACAGATGTTGCTAACAACAAGCATGAATGACGTATTAGACGGAGTCCGAAATATCCATAGTTTGTTAGCTGTTAACGAATGTCTCGATGATTGAATTACAACATTCTCCCACCTTGATTTGAATAAGAATACAAATCAACACTCCAATGTTTTATGAATTTCCAATCACGAAATATAACAAAGTTCATTGAAACCTGAGAGGCAATTTCACTTTCCTACCACACCTAGCTTGAGTGTCGCGAATTTCGAAAGAAGTCTTCCTATAGATGTTTTGTCTTGGGTCAGGATTGTATCTGGCCTATCTTCATCTTCGTTCTGATCGACCGTAGAATCTTGTTTCCGAATATCCTTTTCGTGAAAACGTGAGACACCAAAGGCATATCCGTGCATGTCACGAACGCCCTTTTCTGTCTCTCTTTTAAAGCTTCTGTAAAATCTGGTTCAACACAGCTGGTAGGCCATTCAGTTTCCGACGACCGTAACCAAAGTGGGCCCTCCCACCATTTTGACTCAACTAGAGCTCGAGGAGAGCATCCTCTACTCGGTGAATCAGCTGTATTGATATTTCCAGGCACATGGTTCCAAGAGTTTGAGTCAGACAATTTTCTTATTTCCTGTACCCGATTTCTAACAAACACTCCCCAAGGCTCTTCTTGTTTTATCCAGGCGAGTGTTGTGGATGAATCAGTCCAGTAATGGGAGGTTTCGACTCGTGGAAGAACTTGAAGAACATGGTGGGCTAATCTCGCTCCCACCGTGGCTGCTAGGAGTTCCAAACGAGGTATAGTGACCCTTTGAACTGGTGCTATTCTTGTATTAGCTGCCACTAACTGAACATTTACTCCCCCATGCCATTTGGTACGAAGGAATACTACAGCTGCGTATGCAATCTGGCTTGCATCACAGAAGGTATGAAGAGTGCGTGCAGAACCCTCCATATTACACCCGGAGACCCATCTGGGTACTCTGATTTCGTCCAACAAGTCGATCTCTCTGACCCATTCTTGAAATATCTTCATGGATTTCTCGTTAATTGGTGTTTCCCATTTTCCTCCAGCAATCCATGCATTCTGGATTAATTTCTTAGGAACTACTGAAACTGGCGTGGTAAAACCAATGGAATCAAAGAGACGATGATGTGCGGACATGAGATCTTTCTTGGTCACCTTGTCTTGGTTGATATCCGTTGGTATCCTTTTGGATGAGGTTTCACCTCATAACGACACGAATTCGAAATTCTCATATTTTCCAGGAAATTCTCCTTTGTGGCCTCGATTTTCTGTTCCCTAGTTTTCACTTGAACAGAATCCTCTATTCCATTTGTCTCTAACCGCGAAAGATCCTGTAATGAAAAATCCGCAGTAAACAAGTTGACTTGGGCCACGAACTTGGGGTCTGCACAAGAAATTTTCCCCATCAGAGTCCATCCCAGGAGGGTATGTAAAGCTACAAGACCGTTTTCCAAGTCAATCTTTCTGCCAGTAATGAGTTTACCTGCCACATCCGCCCCAATCAAAATGTCTATGGGACCGTCACTCCCATCATTCAACTTCAAGTCTTTATCTTGGAGGTCTCTCATTACACTGGTCATGGGAATTGACGGAACTGCCACACATATTGTATCAGTGTCCAGGACATCAAAGTTACAGGAATATCCTTGATCCATATCTTGAAGGCGAATTTTGTAACAGTTGTGTAACTTTGGTTGAGAAACTGCACCTCCAAATAATGCGTGTTCTAACTTCAACTCTCCAGTAGAAAGGATGTTCATTTTCTGAATTAGAGACTTTGTCACGTACGAACGTTGAGAACCACTATCGAAGAGTACTCTGGCTGTTAAATTCGGTACTTCTTTGATGCGCACTCGGAGGGTTGGCATGAGCACCGAATTTTGGCTTACAGAGTGCAGGTTTTGTTCGAGCATGGCGTCCATTTGTTCCGCTTTCGTAGCCTCTCTCTTATCTGGTATATTTCGGTCGACACACAATAAGGCAAAATGAGCGAAATTGCAGATAATACATCTTACAAAAATCTTACAAGACTGTACACTGTGTCCTCGTCTCAAGCACCGAAAGCAATGGCCCTTCTTTTTTAAAATTGAAACCAGCTCATCTCTAGACTTTTCTCTGGCTGGTACACAATCCTCTGACGCATGCTTTTGGCTATCACAGAAAACACAAGTGAAAGTCTTCTCAGAATTTCTGACAGTCACCAAACTAGCTGCAGAGTGAACTTTTGGTTTAGTTTCTTTAGCCCTCTCATGGACCGTGCCTTTCGATGCTCCTGACGATTTCTTGGTGTCAATAGTGTCAGAAAACGCGTTCCGGGCCAAGATCCTTCGTTCCTCACTTTCAACTTCATCTCTTAGGAAGGTCAACAGTCTTTGAAGTTTGGCGTCTTGTGGTTTTGTTCTGATGTCCTGAGTTGAGATTTGACCCATATTCACTTCAAGATCATGGCTGTCAGTCCGTTGATTTTTTGCTTCTCGCTCCCAATCCTTTAGAACTTGATCAGGAAGAGCTGACTCGATTAATGGGGTTAGTAAGTATGTATACTTATCACTGGCTACGCCTAAAGACTCGAGGGCCTTTATTTGAGTCTCTAACTGGTCATAAAGTTTCCGAAGGGGTAGGGTACCTTCGTCTCTAGCACGTAGCAATACCAGTGACAACAGTTCCCTAACGTACACCTCTATAAGGAGTTCATCTCTACCAAAACGAGCTTTCAACTGAGCCACAGCTTTGACATAATTCTTGTCCAGAGGTGGGAAACTTTCTACTAATTCCCTAGCTGGGGTGCCCTCTTTGGTGTACATCAATAGATATTGGAATTTTTCACTGTCATCGCATTCGTCCATCTCATGTATACGTTTGAACACAGACCAAAAGGAAATCCAATTCTTAAGTTGGCCATCGAATTGGTAAGGAACAATTTTTGGGAGCTTGAGAACAGACCTTCTTCCCCTCACATCCGAACTCATTGAAAACTTGTCATGCTCCTTCTGATTATGTTGTTCCCACTTGGACACAATAGTTAAGTAGGTTTCTCGATAATGCTCTGATAAATCATATTCTTCACTTATTACTTCTTCGTTAGTTTCAGTTGCAATAATAAGTGCACTAACAGAGTCTTCAACCTTCAACAGTCTCGTTGCTTTGTCTAAAAATTGGGAGTACAACGGGCTCAACTCGTCATGAGGGATGTCCGCGTCAAAAGCATCTTGTACCTTCTTTACAGCCATCGTAAAAAGTCGACGTAACTGCGTTCTTTCCTTCTTCAAAGTTTGTCGGCGATTCTTCAAATCTTCCGTCATGGTTTTCACGAGGCTAAAACGAAATTCAACGCAAAATTTACGGAATTCTAATTCTCAGCTCCCCACAAGGGATGCCACAATATGACTTACAGTCACACTAGTAAAATTAGGGAACCGCTAAGAAACGAAAATATCACTACAATTGAACACTTTGAACTAAATTTATTGAAAGAACGAGTTAAATACAAACAATTAAATTGAAAAGTCAAAGATCCGCGATATTCGAACACCGAACTCAGAGAAAAACCCGTAGATACTAAATTTTGAGATGTTGCTAACAACAAGCATGAATGACGTATTAGACGGAGTCCGAAATATCCATAGTTAGTTAGCTGTTAACGAATGTCTCGATGATTGAATCACAACAAGTACGTGACCTTGAAGGGACGTTAGCAACGTCGTACGTTAGAATGGCTCATTTAACGTCACCCGTTTGGGGACCTAAAGGCACACGACACCAGCCTAACCTTCCTGTAAATGTAACACTACTGGTCACCTCAAAATTACTCGAATACAGGCGAGGTAAATAATAATAGTTTTTTTTCGAATGCCCCATTACCCTAATCATGTTTTGAACACCCCTTAAACTTGGTTATTTTACGTTTCAAGTCGCGTAGAAACTGATGGTGCTATCTGAAGTCCGTCTCCGCCGTCTAGCTCTACTAGCCTTCAACTCGATCGAAAAATATCCGTTATTTTGCACACAGGCTCTATTTGGTCGATTAGAGCCTTATTTTTATTATTATTTCACATATTTTAAATGGCAAACCTGAGTTTTAAGACACTACTTCTTCGCAGTATTGTTCTTAGTTTGCCTGATCTCTCAGCTGTTTTCTCGTGAACATTGCGTGAAGTACTGCCTCCACTGATGATTATCAGGTAAAATCCTGGTTCATTGTCATAGAGATAAATATTTTTTATACTTGTTGGTAATTTACCCAACGGAAAATCTAAAAAATTACGTTCGTAACGACTAATGTCCTATGAGTGCAACTAAATCGCGGTGTTCCCCACTTGAGGCTTACTATCTTTGCGTTAAATCCATGCCCTGTTTACGAATTGAAAACTAAAAATAGTATTTGTACTGAAACTAACATGAAATTAGAATTTAGGGTTGAAAAATAATCAAATATCAAAATAAAGAAGTTGATTAGACAACCAGTAGACAAGACAGCTGGGGGAAACTATCGCGTTGCCCAACTTAATAGTATGAAGCTGAAATTTGGCAAGTAGCCTCATTTACCTAGACATATCCACGATCTATTGTTTTTCCCATCAAGGGAGAAATTTCTTTTAAAGTAAACCAGCCCTAATGACATTTATACATCACCATGTACACGTCAGTGTTACCCCAAGGTCATGTCAAACAAATATGGGAGATGTTAACCGGAGCAGGTGATAAAATCCTGCCATTTGAATGAGAATATAATAAATGCTCTCCATCCTTTTGCAAAATGAACAGCAAGTTTCTTGAGATGGTTTTTAGCCGTATTAGTATCCTCTAAGCCGTCCGTAATCCGAAAACTTCCCGAGCCATTGCACGTATGGAGCTGACATTATACTATTTATAAGAATGCTCTTGGAAGACGTGTTTGGGGTTCGATGACTCAGGTGTTGCACAATGTTGCGATGTTGCGAGCAGGTACACATAGGTATACAGGTATACCTTGCGAGCGAAGCGAGCAACATCCCAAAATAAACTTTTTTGTGGTTCCAAGTAGTTTTATAAGATTTAATTTGTTTGTAAGAATTTCCAACAGAAAAAAACGTCTGCCAAGTTGGGTGGGCAGTATAACTTCCTCAAGCGAGCGAAGCGAGCAGCATCCCCTACAGAAGTTAAACCTACCCTTAGAGATCTACCGTTTGCGAGCGAAGCGAGCAACATTCCTTACATGCCACACTTTGCGAGCGAAGCGAGCAATATTCCCTACATGCCACATTTTGCGAGCGAAGCGAGCAATTTAATGGGGGGTCCGGGGGGCTTGCCCCCCGGCTGGACGTGGAGGCGAGCGTGGCGAGCCGGAGCGGCTAGTTATAAATAAAGCTAACCACGAGTAGGTAAAGTAGTAGCTGTACATCGTGATCCAGCCAACGGCTGGGTTATAGTAGACCCCAAATTTTATCCCTAAATTAGCGGGAAATTCGACCTAAAGTAGTAAGTCGAGGGATATAAGAGATAGAGATGAACTCTAGCCTAATCAGCAGAGTGATAAATTCTCCCCAGTTCACCCTAGGAAGTTGAAATTTGATAAGGAGACTATTTGAGACATTAAGATTAAGATACGAATGAAATGGCGGGCTCCATCCTGATCAGCTTAGAGCGCTAAATTCTCTCCTACTCTCCCTAAGAATTTGAAATTTTGTATAGAGCCTCTCTATATTGATAAGTCTTTGTGGGTGCGTGCATTACGACTGGACCGATTTGAATGGAGCTTTCAAGAAAATAAATACCGTTTTTTTTTTTTTTTTTTTTCAGCAGTATAAAAATCCTCTAGGTTAACATCATAAAATGAAACCAAACACGAGTAGGTGAAGTAATCATAAAGCTGCAGATCCCGATACGGACAACGGCTGGGTAACCGTTGATCCCAAATATGACCTCAACAGTTATGGAAAAGATACAAATTTGCGATAAAAAGCTTTACTGAGGATCTGCAATAATTTTTGTCTACACCTCAGTCTTTATATCAGATAATTATATCTATCGAGCGGAATCGATATGGTAGAATTCCATTTAGAAAATTGCATGCGTTAAAAATATGCGACTCCTATTTGAATGAAAAATTACAAATCGAGAAGAAAACCAAAAATACTTCATCAGTACTGGAAGTATTATACTTCCACACCTTTGCTGCGAGACTCCACACCTTTGCATGGATGCAATTGGTTTTTTCATAACCAACATGAACAACTCAAAGGTGATAAGTAACGTTTTCTTACACGTTCATTACAGGTTTTTTTTTTTTTTTTTTTTTTTTTTATTTTTTTTTTTTTTTTTTTTTTTTTTTTTTTTTTTTAACATCATTTCAGTCATTTTAATTCAAAGAAGAATTTGACGAATCTTGCTCCCTTGAAAACCTATGGTAACTCACCTTGACATGGTTACATAATCAAATCCAACAAGAAATTGTATGAAACATCGAAATCTCGTCGAAATGATCAAAATTATTGATCTGATGGGTTATAATCTACTAGTTTGGCTGATAAGTTCGGAGCCGACGAATTCGGACCCAAACAATAGAGTGCTGGATGGATCTCGGGTTTATCAGAAAGAATACCCCTACTACGTAGTCATTCTTCACTGTAAAATAGCAAGTGGTAAGTGTTTCAGGAAGTGTGGAGGCAGCATAGTTTCAGAAAGGGTGATTCTTACCGCTTGCCATTGCGTGAAAGCTGTTACTAAAGATGAAGGGGTTCAACCGATCGATTCCAAAAAACGGATTGCTGTTGTCGCTGGGGCGGACAACGCTTGGAAAAAATCACCTGATAAGCAGTCAGTAGCTGTTGAAGATATACAGGTGCACCCAAAATGCTCGTACAAGTCAACGGTGGAATTCGACACGGCCCTGGCATCTTTGACGAAAGAACTGGTCTTCAGCGAAAAAATCCAGCCAGTAAAATTTTTCAGCATGGATGACCATAAAATGTTGAACGAACTGTATAGACATGCATTCACTAAAAAGAACTGCACAGTAGTAGGAAGTCGAGAAGAGCCCATTGAAGAAGGAAGAAGTAGAAATTCTAGAGGATCCACTACCATACGATCAGCAGAAGTCTACATAATTGAATCTTTACAATGCGCTACACTCTTCTGCCAACTGGAGTATGAAAACTTATGTGATCATAAGTTTCAGGATTCCGGACAGATTTGCGCCGTCCCTACAAAAGGTGTGCCGTGCGATGGTGATGCAGGCAGCCCTCTGGTTTGCGACGGATACGTGTTCGCTGTAGCAAGTTGGGGACCAGAGTGTAAGCTGTCGAAACCTAAAGTTTACGCTATCCTCACGTCCATACAAAAAATGATGGATAGCCTCGAACACAAAATGAAGAAATCGAGATCTTCTGAAGCTATGTCCGTCATCCCATCCACGACCACCATTATAATATTCGTACTCTGTCAATCCCTAACAAAAATTACAGAGAAATGAAGATGGGACATTGCCAAATTACAACCAATTGACGTGAATTGGGAAAATAAATCGCATTTTAAAAAACGTCTGCCGATTTGGGTAGGCAGTATATCTTCCGCAAACAGAATTAGTTGAAGAACGTAGTATAAATCGAAATGATTGAATGCAAAATAGAACAATGATGTCTGGCATGCCTATATACAAAATAGGGCTATAATTCATATTTTATGATGTACTAGTACCATCAATCCAACCGTTCATCATCTAAAGTACATATAAGCAACTGTGTCTTAATTAACTAGTTTTACCCCTAAAAACACACAATTGATCATATCATAACAAATAAACTAAAATTTGTGAGAAGTGCAAAACTCGGTTAAATACTGAAGTTGGAGGCGTGTGTTACCATTCGATTCAGCGAGAAAAAATATTCAGAAACTGACCCCAAGCTAGCACGTTCATTGAGGGATAATGTTTAAATTTAAAAAAACACTTGACTTTATCGGGAAAAAAACACGTTTTTGAACACTGAAACATTATTTTCTCCTTTATTTAGCAAAGTAAAAGTAAATTTGACTATACCTACCGTTGTAGAGAGTATTAATTGAAGCAGATTTTGTTAAGTTTGAAGGTCTCCAAGATTACGTTTGAGAAATTATTTAATTTTCAAACCATTTTAAAAATTGACGATTTTTTTTTTAAGGAGTATGAATAGAGTTAAATATATATAAAAACCATTTGTTCTTCAAGAAAATTTACGCTGAGTCCCAAAATACGGTCAAAAGATGAGAAAATCTTGTTTAAAGGGAAGAAATGTGGGTTTTTATGTCACAAAACGTAGTTTTCTCGAGAGAAAAAATAACCTATAAAAAATCATAATATCTTGGCAACGGATTGAGCAAGGACGGTGCGGTTGGCGGTATTCAGTTCCATTTCGATGTAGTTCTACCTGATTTCTTTCTACAAACTATGTGTCATGGACACCCTGTATAAAAGGCGATGTTATTGCTAGAATATTGTCTGAAGGTTGACTCGCATAATCCTTGAAAATTTCCTCAAAATCAGTCAATTAGTCTCCAAGTGTCAATCAATAATAATTTTTCGAATGCGCAATAGTTATTACTTGACCAATTGCGAAAACATACATGGCTCATTCTGGACACATACCTACCAAACAACCTCCCGAGTCAGAACGAAATCGGACTGATAGATCATGCGAAATTCGATGGTATAAGAAATTCACATTTACGCACACACAGAAAACTATCCAACAGCAATGAATAAAATTTATATGAGGCAAACCCACACGATCTCGAAACATTTCATAAAAATCTTACCAATAGTCCGGGGTTTTGCCAATGGCAATATAGTTTAGTTTTGCGCATGTGCAATAGTTATTCTTAATCATGCGCGATATAATTCATACGACATCTTCCAAGAAAATAATAAACCCAACCACCCTGAGTTGACCAATAGATAATAATAATTCGCCATTATAAGAGTTCACGTTTGCGCATACGCACAGACTACTGTTGACCCGACGGCAATGAAAGTTCTTGGGGACCGTCTTGGAGCTAATCCGCCCAATCCCTGAAAACTTCATCGAAATCGGACTAAAACTTGGTATATTTTTGGACATACTACGATTTACCACAGATAATAATGTTACATTGATATATGTCTGTTTGATCACCAGATCGAGATATCTCCGACAAATCTTGATTGATTTTCTGTAATCATTATGTATCAATGAAGCACATTCGGCTGCATACAAAGGAGATGAGAACCATCAAAGTGGAAACAGCCAGCAGTTTTATCTGTTCTCCCGCCCATCTCCTTCCTGCCGACTCTCCCGCACTGGATGTGGAGCGGATGCGACGAACGGGGCAGAGCTGGGATCCCGGCGTCACGTCAGCCTCGGCCTCCTGTTTTAGGGAACCAGACCAGAGCAATATAACCTTCCTTCTAGCAATATAACCTTCTCCCCTCTATCCTCTGTTCAGGATGTCGGCTGCCACCGCCTCCTGTATCTGCTCCTCTAAAGGTCATTGCCACAAGTCAGCCTTTCGCGCTCTGGTACCTCGGAATCGCACGAAGTTCCGGATGCAACCTCAAAAACAGTTTGTCATGACATCAAATAGTTAAATGTACCTAATCGAACCACTTGTCCCGATAACCTGACAGCTATCTTATCCAATGATAACACGGTGTCAACGTTGAGATTGTAGATTAAAAAAATCTACCATCACTCAGGTATCATTTATTTATTCATTGATTTATTTGATTACACGGAGATTATCTCACCTTTTCCAATAATAGAAATAACGTTTTTTCATTTGTACAGTCGCAATTCTTATGGTTGCCCATTGACGATCTTCAGGACACACTATGGACATCGATAATTTCAAAATCGTAGGAAGAGAATCTAATTTGCAAAAAAGAACATTTTCAGAAATGGTTAAGACAAAAAATTCGAATTCAATTAACTTCCAAAGAGACACTCAAAACTTGAGCAAAATTACTCATATTTGTTTGTTTACTCATACAATATATACCGTCACTACCGAACTGGTAGGTAACATACGGAAAAAACGTTGTTACCTACATAAAGATAAACAATTTGAAATTTAGTTAACTTTAAATTTGATTTTCATACAAAAAGAAAACAATAGAGATAATACTATTTTAAATTTGATATTAACATGAAACACGTTTTTGCCATCATAACCCGGCCAAAAATGAGACAAAATTACCGTTACGTGACATTTACTGCGTTACGCTTCTATTTTCTGAAGATTATCGATTACAACCAAATCGTTGCTACGGAACTGTATTTTAGACATTATCATCGTACAAAAATCGTTCGCCAGTTGTCGGAAAGCTCTCGATTTATTTAACCGTATTATGTTAACCACTGCGCAGTGCATGGCCAATAATCTGAGGTATGAGTGTGTTTGTCTGAATAATTGTTTACATACAGGTGATCCTTCTAAGTTAATTTTGTAAACATGATTGCAACCACTATTAGGATGAAAAGAAACTTGGAAGTTGAAATTTGAAAGGGAGACTTTCTGGAAGAGACGATTGAAATGATGGGCTCTTTACTTATCAGCTGGGTCACCTAAATTTCTCCTGTTCTCCCAAGGAATATGTTCCATGTTCTGTGATTTAGTGCTTAGGACTAAATTTGATTTTGAATTTAATTTTCATCTCCCTGAAGAAGCCCCGGTTCCTGTGTAGAAACGTTGTAGATCAATAAAAACCAATATGAGGGCAGAAGGAGGCCTTTTTTGCAAAATTTTGTATAGAAATAGCAGCCTTGAAGCAGAAAATAACAAAGGAACCAGGAATTCAAATAAGGTAACAAGTGAGTGATTTGGAATTCAGTTAAAATTAAGCAGGCATTGTAAATTAAATAATTAGACAGTCGGAGAATAGGAAAAAGGCCAACGGAAAACGGCAACAACTGCACTCGAAATCTAAATACCTACAGAAAATGTAAGCAGAAGTGGCGACAAAAATATCAATCCAATGGGCAACGGAGTTTGAAGGTACTCAGAAGTTCACCAAAGCCAATAATGGTGGACAGTCATACTAAGTACTAACTGACCCCGGATGGTCTTATGAAGTGTAATAAGGTCAATCTGAACCTGCGCTGATACTACAGCTAATTCCAAACAAAAAGATGCGGTTTAACATTTTTATGCAATTTTTGAGAAAATCAATAATTAAACAATGACAATAGAGTTAGGAATCAATTTTAAATTAAAAATTAATATTTTTACGTAAAAAAAGTTAGTTTGTAGGTTCGGAGAATTTGGCGTTTGAATGCTGCAACAAACGTATTTTCGAATAAGAGGGCTTTTTTACACGTCTCGTCTGTCTATTTTTGTTTGTGATGACATTACAACTATGGTTAGAATAACCTACGGCTAGATGTATCAGTACGTTTTATTAAGAAGTTTTGGAAGAGTCCCTCATTCCAGACCAAGCAAAGGCGGTTTCTGCGAACGATCCCATCAACCGCTCCTGCCCGCACATCTGCATTATAGAGGTGGATCTTTCCCGGCACATCTTCTCGAGTTTCCGATCTGACTTCGCATACTCTCGATTTCAAGGTTACCCACTAGTTCAGAGGAGTGAGGTCGGCATATTCTTGGTCTGAAATAGTTCCAGTCGTGCAGCATGACCGTATGAGCGAATTTTCGTAAATTTAATTGTACTATATTATTGCTTCCGAGTCTACCTGAAGGTACTGGAAGCATTGTTTTCACTTTCGGGAGAAAACATTTTTTTAGTCTCCAAGATCAAAATTCATTTTTTAATATTTTTACGTTTTAGACCATTCTGAACAACTTTGGTTCCGTGTCTGTCTGTCGGTCGGATTTTTACCAAATGTACCTACCTACTCTTTAAGTGAAAGTCGATAAATTTCACTCAGAATCGCATCGGAACAACGAACCGCTCACTTGGGATTTGTTTATGGTCTATTCATTCCTTTTAGACAAGCGTATCTTTGTTGTTCTGACGCAGTAAACAAATGAAGCATACGACGATATTTTGATTTCAACTTATATCTCTACCTTTAAGCTCAACAATCATTGTATTAGGATGATCGGAACCCACCTGTCATTTGGCAGAAGTGTTTACGCGGCCTATTAATGACCTAAACCCATTCAAGAAATGCTTCGCGATTCTTACAGCTTCTTACAGACTCCCTTTCAAATTAAGTACATAGCTTAAATTCAGTAGGTTGAATGAAGATGTACACAGAAATATCCAGGAATAAAATTAGTGGATGAATATCCGCTTAAATGGAACTTACTGAGAACAACTAGTAAAAACATAAAAACTAATATCGTGTCTTTGACAATAAACAGTTCCAAATGAAGAGGAACATTGCAGTTACCACCAAACGAGGATAATAATGTCAAATAATCGTCGAGCTCATTGATGTTTATTCTTAGATGATTCATAACGAGCGAGAATAAACATGTTGATCGCAATACACAAGGCCGGGGCTCCCAAACGGGACGCCTTGTTGTTCAATAGACAAATAAAAATGAGTCCGGGAACCGAAAAATCGAGTGTTTTGATTTCCCACAATGGGCCGAGGAGAAGGACGAGTCCTTGGACACAAAAGGAAGCAACAGCTGGTGCTGTTTTCATTTCACCGAAATCGGAATCGCCGCGTGACTGGTGAAGCCCAAACAAGACGTGACGGAAAGCCTGAGGTGTAAATTTACTGGCAACAAAAAAACAAAAAACATTTGGAGAGAAGCTCTCCAGTATTTTTCAACAGGTGATACATAGGTGAGGGGTTGACAGTAGATGTTACAGAGAGATGAGAGGGTTTACAGTATGTGTTAAAGAGATGAGAGGAATTACTGATTACAAAGATATGAGGGTTTAAATTAGGCGTTAAAGTGAGATAAAAGCGTTTACAGTATGGGATATAAAGATATTACGGCGTTTACAAAGATAAGTGTGCTAATCACAGTAGGTGTTATTGAGATGAGAAGATGTACCCTATGGTGATACAAAGAGTTAAGGGGTTTACAAGGTGAGTGGGTTTACAGTAGGTGTTGAAGAAATGAGGGGGTTTACAGTATGTGTTACAGAGATGAAAGGGATTACATATGGTGATACAAATATATGAAGGGCTTAAAGTAGGCGTTAAACAGAGATAAAAGCGTGTACAGTAAGTGATATAGAGATATTAAGGCGTTTACAGAGATGAGAAGGCTGATTACAGTAGGTGTTACAGAGATGAGAAGATGTACAATATGGTGATACAAAGAGTTGAGGGGTTTACAGAAGGTGTTACAGAGGTGAGTGGGTTTACAGTAGGTGATGAAGAGATGAGGGGGTTTACAAAAAACGGTAAACAGAGATGATAAGGCTTTTAACAGTGATACAGATATCTGAAGATTTATAGATGGTGATAAGGAGAGATGACAGGTTAAGGTCAGTGATCCACAGATGAGAGGATTCACGGTTGGAGTTAAAGAGACGATATATTTTATTATAGTGGGCGTTACAAAGATGCGAGGATTTACAGTAGGGGATCAGTTAAAATTAATCAAGCTTTCCAAATGAAAGATGAGTTCGTTATCTTTCATTTGGAAAGCTTGATTTTTTGGCGCAAGAACGGTTTTTTATACCGATCCTGAAAAGAATAATCGTCTGGGATGATATATACATACATATATACATACATATACACAAGCAAATAACGGCAGCACATATACATTCACATATACTTATACGCACATATAAGTTGAAATCCAGGAATCATTTCAGAATGCCATACACCGGATTTCAATGAAGAAAATTTTCGAAAATTGATTTTTGGAGCAATAGCAATAGCTTCATTTTTTACGAAAATTCGCTAACAATCTTCTTAACGCCAAGTATTCCTGATTCCGCTTTATTCGGTATATGATTTACAATAATGAAACATTGCAAGCTTAAGGAACTACCTAGAAACATATGAATCGACGTTCACACATTTCATGTGAGCGGTAATCTCTTCAAACCCGATAGTAAATTTATTATGATCGAGTCCATATCCCCTATTGCCACATTAACCAGCCACTCGATGAATATTCATCAAGCTTGGGCTGGTATACATGCAGATTTTCTGATCTTCTCTTGTGCAGATTGTCTGATCTTTTCTCTCTCCTATCTCCTCTGAAAGTGCAGACCCACCTTCCGTAACGCCTTGTAACGCTATTATTGGACGAGCAGATTCCTAACGTCATCCGATTACGTCGTGGTAGTTTGAAAACACATGCAGGAGCCAGATCTCGTCGATGTTGTTCTCGGATCGTTGTTGTGCAGCTTTTTTTAAAAACCAAACCGTATCCTTGAAAATGTTTTCGGCCGTCGGCATTGACTTGGGCGGCCCGTTATATTTGGGACATCCTCTTTACCGAGGTTTTTAAAATAAATCGACCGGCGTTCGAAGCTTCCTGCTAGATGAAACGCGCTTGAGAGGTAGAACACTGAGTAGAACTCGGATTTTGCATTATGCAGGACAACATTTTATTTGATGCACTGTGATTTCTCGAAAACTTCACTGTATAATCAAAATGTAAGGAAAAAGTCAAGCAGCATGCCTAATGGAGCGAATTTTTTAAGAACAGTTGTGGATGCAATTAAATTAGGCACTTAAATTCTGACCACTGAGGCCAAACATGTCCTGAATAAAACTGAGGGTACAGCCGTGGGACAAGACCGCATTAGAACAAGCAGCCGAAATAAAAAATTTGGTCAATTTTGGGATTTGTTATCTAAAAATCCATTTTTCTCACTTTTTTATCAATCATGAAGATCTAGGGACGGTCGCAATCGACTCGGCGCTGGAAAAATACTTCGACTGACACCCATATGCAAAAAAAAAAACGGTTTTTATATTTGTCGTTTGCCAAGACGGACTTTTCTGCGTTGGATCGAAATTGTTACGCCGTATTTAAAGGGAGATATCGTCTGGAAATACACCCTATACGTTGTTTATGCGTTCATAAATCTCGGATTGTGCCCTTTGATGTGTGAAACAGATTTGCAGGGGGTCCCCGCCCCCTCCCAACCACATTTAAAATTTTGAATCGATCTAAGTAGCTCCTTTTAGCAAATTTTCGTAGAAAAAAAAGCTATAGCAATGGCACCAAAAATGTCAAAATCATATTTATCAAAAAATTTCTTCATTGAAATCCGTTTCTGAAACGAATCCTATAGCTTTTTCATATGTATATACGTGAGTCATTCAAAAATTATGGGACTTTTCGTGTCACAAAGCCTTTACGATAACACTATTTATACTAGAATGTTTTTTCTTGTTCAGTGGGTTAGAAAACTTCTGGTCTTACTTGAGTGAACCAAGTTTTGGCTCAATAGGAGATTAATCAATCAATCAGACTGTGGTGAATACCCCAATTCTAACGACCTACAAATGTCACAAGGTATAGGTGACCAGCTTCTCATACGTTTTTGTACCGTTTAAACCGAGTTGTAAATTTTTAAGGCCTTTTTTCAATTTTTTTCAGATGAAAACTCAAAAATCCTCATGGCAGAAGTATACGAAAAATGGGTTGAGAGGAAAAATTATGAAGACATCAAATTTTATTAAAGAAATGTATCATTTAGACGATAACGAACCTTGAATAAATGGTCAAAATTGACCGCTTTAACCCTCAGAAAGATGTGAGATCCCTGTGAAGGATTCGGAGCTCATTTCTAACAAACAATCAGACATATCTGGTTAAATCTTTTATTTTTCCCGTCTACCTCATCAAATTTATTGGCAAAGCAGCCCCGGGTGGCCCGGGCAACGGAGGAAGTTTTTTGAGGAGTTCGAAATATAATCAGATTCACCATATTCCGGTTTGTGAAAATCAGACTAAGTTCTTGAACATAAATAAGCACCTAGCTTTTATTCCATAATATTTGTAATATTAAGTTCCGGTTTATCAATCGCATTTGTATGACTAAGTCAAATCTCTGGTTATATTCGACATACTTGTTTATCAATTCAGTTTCACTGCTCAGTTATCCGATAATCACTGATTATTGTAACCGAGCGCCTGGGGTTCAGTTACCGTTTTAGCTGCTCAGTTAAATGAGAAATGGAATCATTCGTGACGGTTTATTGTAATACACACCCCCACAACCCCCCACCTGTAACCTCACATCGCCCATGTTTCTTTCCTTCATGTTTGAAAATTATGGACTCTGATTCTGAATGGGAATGAGAAGATTCTGATTTCTCAGACGAAAATATCAAGGACCTTCTCGCATGTGTAAGAGCGAGGCCATGTCCAGATTTGTTTTTGGTAGTGGAAGATGTGGATTTCCTTACACGGTTTCATTTAGTGAAAGGTTTCTTCATTATTTGTTCTGTTTAAAAAAATTAAAATGTACCATAGGCAGGAAGACAAAGGTTGAGCAAAGAATGAAGGTTGAAAGAATGTTGAGCGGTAGAATAAGGAAGGTAGGTTCTCCTTACCTACCTTCCCAATGCGCGTCGATCTGTGTAGGTACAAGGAGGTAGGTACCTAAGCACTTTTGACTTTCCCAACGCCTCGAATTCCAATGAGGAAGCTTTGTAGCTAGCCTAAAAATCATTTTCTGGAACTGCTGAAAAGTTTGGGATGCATTAAAAGAGGGAGGGAGGGGGATATGTGAAGTTCATATGAAGGGTGTACAACAAAAAATAATAAAGTGTCTACGCCTTTTATTTATTACAAATGTTGGGAAGTACAGTGAAGCATTACATTGAACGTCATGAGTTCATTTAGAGGTTGAGATCTTTCAACATTTGGTAGTAAAAAGAAAAACCCCTCATTGATACAATGATGCAAAAGAAAGAGGTTATGGAAGAAAAATAGCTGAGGGCTGGCAGTTGCTATGGAAACAACTAAATTCTGCGCAGTGTTCCAACCTAATTTCGTGGGAATATTTTGCTGTTGTCGTAACATCCCTGTTTTCCCCGAGGTAAATTCTGATTAATTAGTCAGCAGTCATTTCAAGATTGATAAACGGTATGTGGAAGTACAACACATTTTAACCAGTGATTATATGTATATAATCAGTGGTTAAATAGCCTAGAGATAATGGCTAATAGCTAATTAGCTATAATAGCTAATAGAGATTTGACTAAGTATTGATAAACCTGACCTAAATATTTATCTACTTAAGAAGAGTTTCTACATTTTCAACTTTAAATGCTGTGATTTTATATTTCAAAGTAATTTTATGAAGATTTGATGAATTTTATTATTGATTTTCAAGCGTTAAGTTAATATTATGAAGAATGAAAGTTACTTCATTCTTCATTTCTTGTTTTGTAAATAAATATTTTCAACGTTTCTTTCGATTCATTTCTTGATTTTAAGCTTTCCGTATAGCATTTTGGCCAAAAATATATAAAAAGTCTTCAAAAAGTGGTTTCTTTGGATAAATAACCATGAAAGCCATTCAGGGACCCGTATGACTTTGTATATTCGTAATCAGCTTCAAATTTCATATTAGAATATGTAGAAAACGCAATTTTGTCCATCCCGACCATATACTGTGAGCCGTCGCGTTGGGTAAATAGCAAACCTACTGAAATTAGCCTTTATATACATTCTGATATATCTAAGGTACGATTCAAAAGTTTTCCGTCGGATCTAAACGAGCTCTAGTTGTAAAGACGCCCGTTAAGGGAGAACGAGCGAGAGTTTCATTGAAGAAAACTGCTACGTAGGCGCCACGTAATAAGGTAGGAGGTAGCTCACACCAAGACGGGCCCGAGCTGCCAATTTCTTTCACCTTGACACAGTGGGGGCACCCAAATCGGGTCACCCAACGCCTTTGCATAATCTCTGCTCTGATAAAAACCGGATTCCTCGCCCGATCCGAGATTTTGATTGCTTGGAATAAAATAAACATAAGAATGGTCATCGTTTCTGTTAAAAGTGGAACTAGCACGTTCATTTATTTTGCAACACCGAGTGGGCGATCATAGTGATGTGAGTCCCGAGGATATGATATTTATAAGCTGGATATTTAACCGATATTTATCTTTTGCCCTCATAAATATCTAAAAGTTCCACCTGAAACGATGCCGGGAAGAGAATGAATAAGGCCCCCCTTTGTCGGGATGTCGTGTGACAGGTCGCGTGATCTGAGGCGTTGTCACACAAGTCAATCTTGACTCAAGCAAAGATTTTTCTTCACTTTCTCAAGAAAAATTTCAACTTTAGGCAACATTTATCTTATGTGCACAGGTTGAAGCTATGATTTTGTGTATTATCCCTCAAAAAAGGGAATTTCCCCGCACAACTTACAACTTGATGTAACCTAACTACTATGTTATCATAACAGTTCTTCGTTTTCAGGTTACTTTGTTTTGTTTTTTAAACAATAGTTTTGAATGGCTTGTGCGAGATAAAGTTTGTTTCCCTATCCAAGTTAATAATGAAAAACAAATGAGTTCAACTTAAGGAACTCGGAAAAGGTATGGTGAGGAAACTAGTCGTGGATTCTGATAAAAACAACCACATTTGCACGTGCGTTATGAATGCCGCAACCAAATCAAACCCAGAATGTCAAAAAACATGAAAAAATGCAATAGGAGGACTTTACTTGTATCCCCATATTTGGCATCAGGTGATGCAGAACTGTACTTCTGAACACTAGAACCTCCTCCTCCGAAATTGATTAACTTCTAAAAATTAGAGGGATTAGTGTGTCGTGGAAGTAGGTGGACGTGCTTTTTTGATATGGACCTACCCTAATAGCCTAGGAAAAGTAGGGCCTGCTCTCTTCCATTGCGTTTTCCATCTAGAAGCGTTTTTATAGTTCATAGTTTAGTGTACCTGTATATTGTAGTAGTTTTTGTAGTAGCTGTGGATATCGAGTATATTTAGTGAAGTAGACTAGTAAAAGAATGGTTGACCAGATCAAAAAATTCAGAAATTGGCACAAATAAAGGCTGTAACGGATTAAGCACCAATGAAGTCAATGTGCAGTTGAAAAAGCTTCAAAGCTGTTAATAATCCACAAACGAAAAGTACAACAAATAAGATCGAATTCACTACGGAACAACGCAACATATTTTGACTCATTCCCAATTGATGTATGTGAGTGATTTGAATAGTTAGTGACCTGGATGCTCATTAGTTCAATCTCACAAACAAAAAAATGCCCTAAATCAATCCTTTTACTGAAATATAAAGTTTGAAAAACAAATATCTGAAATATGTATAGTCTGACAAACAAATATCTGCAATGTATATAGTTCGGTGCTCTCGAGATTTAGAGCCCCATTTCTAGCCGAAAAAAATCACTCCTGCCATCGTGCATTAGCTATACACAAAAGTAGGTAGGTATCTATACTCGAGTGTGTGACCGAATGGAACGAAAAAATTACCGATTGAATTTGGTAACTTTTGCTATTAGCTAAAAATTTTAGAAAATGAAATTACTCGGATGAATCACGAAAGTATTTGGTTCAAGAATACCTATTTATTGAATAGGGAAGTTTCGAAAGTAAATAGTCTGTCATTTCGAGAATAGACACGCATGCGAAAAAGTAGATAGTTTCAAGATATAAGCGAGAAAATGAGGGGAAAAAAAATCATAATTCCCGAACATCATTATGATATTTCATAATTTCTAAACATTTTGCAATAGTTTTCATCGTCTACAGCAAATGTTACTAGTTCTTTTCTTTTTAAATGAATATTCTGCGTCAATTTCTTATTTGTAAGTAGGTATGTCTACTAATTCAACTTTTAGCATGGAACATGCTTTAGCCTTGGACTAACTAGAGAAAAACGTTACGCGGATGTGTCACGAAATTTTTGACATTTCATGTCTTTGCTATGGCACACAACCAAATTTTCGTTATGTTACGTTACGTTACGTAACGAAATATGCTCAATTCTGATGATTTCCGCTTACAACCGAGTCGTTGCTAGGGAAATGGTACTTCGTCGTTTTTCATCCCACAAAATTCGTTGACCATTCGTTCGAAAGCTCTTGATTTATCCAACCATATTATGTTAACTACTGCGAAGTGCTTGGCCAACAAGCTGAGTTATGAGCATGGTTATATGAATCATTGTTTACACACAGGTGATCATTCTCAATAATTGATATTGTGAACATGATTGCAACCGCTTGTTCTGATAATTTCCGCTTACAACCGAGTCGTTGCTAGGGAAATGGTACTTCGTCGTTTTTCATCCCACAAAATTCGTTGACCATTCGTTCGAAAGCTCTCGATTTATCCAACCATATTATGTTAACTACTGCAAAGTGCGTGGCCAACAAGCTGAGTTATGAGCATGGTTATTTGAATAATTGTTTACACACAGGTGATCATTCTCAATAATTGATATTGTGAACATGATTGCAACCGCTTGCTAATTTCTGATGATTTCATTGAGCTGTAATTTTGTTTGAAGCTGTAATTTTGTATGTAGCCTCTTTAGGAAATTTACTAGACGATGCCCAATCCGGATCAGCTGAGTGGCTCTTAGAGCTTGCATACGAGTCTGCAACACATACGAGTCTGCAACTAAAGACATGAAATGTCCCAATGTGTTGCAGACTCGTATGCAAGCGTTTCATATGTATTGTGTATATAGATATATATGGTATATGTGTGTGTGTCATTCCAGACATTCAATTAACTTTAGAAGTAAAAAAACATTTAATAAACACGATGAAATTAAATGAACAAAGTACATTTTTTATTAAAGATGAAAATACAAATAAAATATTACCTTGTTAAACATTTTTTGTCTATTACTGGTAAATGTGAAACAGTGAATAATTCACCTCAATCGAAAAACACTGGTTGCAATCAGTTAAGAAAACACGATTCGTTTCTTTCTTCGTCGAAACAGTAGGTAGGCTGATTATGTATTATGGCTATTGATTATGTATTGTTACCGTTACCAAAAGCGGTGAACGAGAGACAATTACAGTAGGTTCCTACCATAATTTGTTGAATAAACTGTTGAAAAACTTATCCCTATTAATTAAAATTGTATTCCTTACCTGCTGCCTTATGTTTTTTCTTTTGATTTTCACGTCCAATCAAGCCGTTGCTGGGGAAATGAAACTTCCTTAGTTTTCACAGCACAGAAATCGTTCTCCACTCGTAGGAAAGCTCTCGATTTATCACTCATTTCTTCGTTCGCACGCGTTCTTCTATTCATGTTGTAGTTTTATATTTATTTATGTTATAAATGGATATAGTAAACAACGCCGCTTGTTATGATGTCACTTGGTTGAGAAGTTAATCTTGGTTACAGTAATTTATTGTAGACGCGCACCATAACAGAAAATTACCTACCTCGGTACTCAGTTAAATAACGATTAGTAAAACATTTAGGTCGTAGTTTTAAACTTATTTACATTTACGAATCAGCGGGAAGAAATCATGTTCCATGTTTTAGCATTTTAGCCGAAGGCTCAGAGGGGAAAGCGACCGGGAGGTCCAGGGGGCTAAGCCCCCCTGGCGAGGTCAACGGGCGGAGCCTCTTGCGAGGCCCGAAGGGCCGAGTTTTTTTGCAATTTATTCTTCTGGTATAATTGTGAACTGTACTTAACGTGAGAAATTTCCAGTAAATAAAAATCGGTTCTTGTGCCGAATCTTCCATCCTCTCTACATTCTTCCGCTTCTTAGGTTTTTATGTAGACTTGTTACACTTTAAGGTGAAAGGAATATTGATGGCGAGTTACAGGAAATTCTTAATTGGTTCATCTGATCCACCCCATTTTCCCTTTATAATTTTCGAAGTTGCTAAAAAAAAATCACTCCTGTCAGTACACATAACAGTAAGCACCTTTCACCGACCATGAAATAAAGATGGTACTCTCCCCGACTCCGTTATAACTAAGTTATACACTTAATTTGAGTTCATTTGGTATGATATATTTTACGTGTTTTTAGAGGAGAAACTAGTTAGCTAAAATGAGAAACTATACTACAGGGGTGGGTTATACTAGAATTGGGGGGGATATGCAAGTGTCACCATTCGAGTCAACGTTAAAACATACGTAGAAACCGACCCCCACTTCGTATTTTCATAGAAGAAGTATTCAAGAAAACCCTCGAATTGATTGAAAAAACAATGATTTCCAACATTGGAAAGGTGAGAGCTTGGCGCAGTTTTACCGTATTTGCATCTTAAAACGATATTGGTTCTCATAGTTCAATTCCCGATGGAAAAAACACGGGGTTTCCCAAACCTGAGAAAATTAGGTAAAATTTTCTTTTCAGAGGCATTTTTCATGTCTCAAACCTTAACTCTAAAAAAATGTCAGGCATTTATCCGATAAATTTTTTTTCCAACGACATCCTCAAGTTTGAATCACAGCGAATTCGGGGAGTTGTGATCAATTTAGTAGGTAGCGTACGGTCAAAATCACGAGAAAAAAAAAATTGAAAATTTTTTATTTTAAGAGGGTTAAAAAAATGTTTAAGGGACATTAGTTGTTGTATGACATTGATTGTACGAGTAGAATTGACTGCTGTAGTTTGGCAGACCAGTTTTGTGTGCATCCTGTATAATGCAGATGCTATTTCCCATAAAGTTTGCACTGAAGGAAACAAGATTTAAAACACTAAAACTGCATTCATGTTATTTTTAGATCCAAGGAGATGCAGTGAACGCAAGGTTTTTCCCACCTTTTATACTCTTATTAGTCACTCGGAAACAGGCCCATAACATGAATGCAAATTAATTGGCGAAGGGAAAGCTTTTCCAGGACGTCCTTGCACAGCCGAGGTTCCGCTCCAAGCTCACCCTCGACACAACTATCGCTTAACTTCGATTATATATATATATATATATATATATATATATGCATATCCGATTTTAGCTCAGTTTCCTCGAAACTGTTAAGAAAGCATGATATTATTAAGGAAGTTTATTATAATGAAATCTCCGTGATCGTAACTAGTGGCGGCCATGCGAGAATTGGCTGGTTGTACGGTTGGTGCCGCGAGGCACGCAAATCACGCGAGCGGTCGAACATGAAAAGCGCCGGTGGGTCCCTAAAAAGCCGAGAGCGTATCCCTAAGGTCTAGAAGATGAAAATTTATAAATAACATTCCATTCTGAGAATTTTATTCCAACGACACTCTCCTAGAATAAAACGCAGCAAATTGTTATAAAAAGGTTTGTATATTCTGCTGGGTGAAGTGGGGTAATAGCGCAAACGAGGCAAACGTGTACGAATAAATGCGGAAAGAAAAAACTTGAACTAAATTCAGTTGTCGGATTTATTAGCTGTGTTCCAAGCACCGCGAGTTTAAGAACTTTTCGGAATTGGTTCGGCACCGAACCTTATGCGCACGTGAATCGTGTTCCAAGCGTTTTGAGTTCAGGAACTCAACAAGTTTTGGTTTTCATTTTGAGTTTAGTAATGTTCAAATGCCTGGCTTCTCACTACGAAAATTCTTTTCCTGCAACATCGCGACTTTTTACACAAGGAACCTGATAATTTTGGAGTAGACTTATTATGGGAGACATCTTGGATCCTAAAGTGATTATGTAGGTATACCTTGGTTGCATAGGTGCATGCAGTGCTGTGAATATTTGCATTTTTAGAATGTTTATTCATATTTTTTCAGAATTTGAAAAGGATCATTCCATGCCAAATCAACACACTTTAAATATAAATTTTACCTCACCATTTTAGATTTTGCTCAAATTTAGTACATTCATATCAAGTGTTGAGACTAAGAAAAACACCAAATTTTAAATTTTTATCTCAAACCGTTTCATAAATATACCTAGCTATGTAAAACTTACAAAATCTCGCCAAAAAACCATGAACGGATTTTATACTATTTACTCTAGGAACTGTCCTGATTGAGCTAGAGAGCTGGGAGAGGTATCATTTTGCAGCTTTTTTTATGCTCTTTCCAGTGATATACAACAGGACATAGGTTCTAATACAATTTTTTTAAAAAAAGTACATAATTTAAAATTTTCGAAATATTCCTATAAATACTTTAGTACTGTTGTAAACAATGTGACAAAATATAAATATGGGATGATGATGGGTTCATTGTTAAAAAAAAATATTCCTTACACTAGTTTTCCACTAATAGCCCGGTTTTGACTAAATAATAAACATATGTACTTTTACCAAAGAGATAGGCTATTTAATTAAATATATAATGGTATACTATGTAAAAGTAAAAAAATATCAGAAATATCAATTCAAAATACTATCTTGTAACCTAACTTGTAAAAAACAAAAATACTATCTTGTGAAAATAACTTTTCTTCGTCCGTGTGGGCCAGCTACATCATTCTCCTATCCTAAACACACGGATATCCTGTGGGTGTCAGTTGTGGATGTTCTAACAAAAGTAAATCCAATTACACCGACTGGGGGAACATACACTCTAGCTGAAAGCGATCTTAGCCAAACCCAACTAGCTTTTACAAAATGTAATTCCGTTAACTGAGATGATGTTTAGGGAACCTGCTGTCTACTCAAAACTTAATTTTTCCTCAGGTTAGTGCTAATCTAGATAGTTGTTTAAACATTATCGTTAGTACTGCACCAATTGTGTTACATTTACTTACCTACTCGTATACCTACTCATCATCATAAATATGTATAATATTATGTAAATTTTGATTAATCTGTTTGTACCAGAATTATTACATAACTATTTAGACTATTTCATACCTTTTTCAAATTTATTGTTATAGAAATGTTCAAGATTTTTGTTTTACTAATTAATAGGCGATTAAATTATTTGAAATTGTATAAAATTAAAGTAAGCAACCTAATTAACTTAATTTTTATTAGAATATATCTATGGCTATTGGTTTTGTTTTAACAAGATAGTATTTTGAATTAATATTTCTGATATTTTTTTACCTTTATACATATTATACCTTTATATATTTAATTAAAAAGCCTACCTCTTTGGTAAAAGTACATATGTTTATTATTTAGTCAAAACCGGGCTATTAGTGGAAAACTAGTGTCAGGAATATTTTTTTTTAACAATGAACCCATCATCATCCCATGTTTATATTTTGTCACATCGTTTACAACAGTACTAAGTATTTATAGGAATTTAAAATTTTGAAAATTTTAAATTATGTACTTTTTTGAAAAAATTTAAATTAAACGTTTATTATTATTTTGACAAAAATTTCTATTAGAACCTATGTCCTGTTGTATATCACTGGAAAGAGCATACAAAAATGATACCTCTCCCAGCTCTCTAGCTCAATCAGGACAGTTCCTAGAGCGAATAGTATAAAATCCGTTCATGGTTTTTTGGCGAGATTTTGTAAGTTTTACATAGCTAGGTATATTTAAGAAACGGTTTGAGGTAAAAATTTAAAATTTGGTATTTTTCTTAGTCTCAACACCTACTATGAGTATACCAAATTTGAGTAAAATCTAATATGGTGAGGTAAATTGGGTGTGTTGAATTGACATGGAATGACCCAAAAGTAAACTATTTTTACAAATAAATACTACTCGGGGGCCACCCCCTGCAAGCTTTGCCTGCCAACTCCCGCCATTGCTACCCGTTTCGGCCTGGGAGCCCAGGCAAAGTCAGGGTGGCGCCCGCACCTTGGCAGTAGGAGGGGGGTGGAGAAGGTCGCGAAAATCCCTCTTTTCAAACGAACTCTTCTTTTTTTGTTTTTAGGAAAAAAATACGTTTTTTGACACACTTTGCAATTTAAACGAATATAGTTTGAAATTTTGGAAAAACCAAGATTTTTCTGTTGGTCAGGAGATTCAGAGCTTGAACTTGAGTACCAATATGTTAGGGTACTGTTGAGCTGAAATGGGCGATATTTTTAGCGAATTTTCGTAGAAAATGAAGCTATTGCAATGGGTACAAAAAATTTAAAACCGAAATTTTCGAAAACTTTCTTCATTGAAATCCGTTCCAGACGATAACTCTCCTTAGGATTGAGATAAAAATTCCGTTTTACGCCAAAAAATCAAGCATTCCAAACAAAAGGATGAGTTCGATGGCCAACACTTTTTGAGTACATTAAATTGGCAAAACTTCAAAAAATGTACTAAAAATAGCTGAAAACGGCTAAAATTCGTTAAATTTATATTTTTTGGCAAAATTTTAGTCAAAAATAGTTTATCAACGGCAAACTAGAACATTACAAAATTTATGCTAAAAAATATGCGGGAAAATTTATATAAATGTCATTATTATTTGCTGAAAATCGATAAAAGCTCCCTAAAAAAGCTGAAATTTCCAAATCTATTTATATAGTCGTAGAGTATTATTTAGAACAAATTTTGTTGCCATAAAATTTGTTACTATTTCAAAATGCTTAAATTTTAAAACAATGTAACATAATATAATTTAAGAAAATTCGCTCATACGATCATGCTGCATGACTGGAACTTTTGATCATCATTCTAGCAGTGCAGTTTTATTATATATAATTATTGGGCCGTAACAGAATAGATTTTCCGCGCATAAATCCTTTCAAACTCAACCAAATGAAAGGGCATGATTCACTGAGTGTTCTTAGACAAAAACAAACAATTTATCTTAATTAGAACCTGAGATATCAAAGGACAAAGCTATAAAAAGTTCTGATTTTCAATGCTTGATGACAAATCTATGCACAAATACCTTTCATAAAATAAAATAAAATGAAGGAAATTAGCCAGATAGAACGGCCGTACCAACTGCCATTAGATTTCGTACATTTTTTTAATATACAAGATTTTTTCGTTGACTCATGTTCAAACAATACCCTACCTAGAATATATTTTTTATACAATTCATGAAGACGTGTCATAAACTGGTATTAATCGGTGGTGTGTGGTTTTAAGGCGAAAAAATATAGTATGAAATCATTACCATGCCAAGAATGACATAACCGTAGCTGTTATTGTCTTTTTTTAAATATATAAAATGCTTTTATTCTGAGGGATAACATGAATGCATACATATTTCAGAAGTGACATAATAAAAAATAGAAATATAAAAATGTTATTGATTGATGCCAAATATAAGTAACTATAGAAATCCATCACAAAATAGATCCCACCAAACCTATTATATTACATTACCGTAATAGTTTGAAATTTCAAGAAAAAGTTGATTATAATTCTGCTGAATCTCTGAAATGTCATCGGAAGCAACTTTAGTTATATATACATGGTTTGGACATATTTCAAGAATCTAATTTTTTTCGAAATTGGAAATCTAAAAGAGGCACGTAATCTTGGAATCACCCATCTCTTGGATGCATCGTTACGTAACAAATTCAAAACGGTACATAAGTAAGTAGGTAATACTACAGTTCATAGTTTAGCAATTCCTTCAATCGATCCATCTTTTATACGCATTTCTAGCTGTTTAGTGTTGGAATAGGTTCCAGTAGTTGTTTAGGTGTTGGTATCACCATGCTGTAAGTTGCAATTATTGACCTTGTCTACGGATAAACTAAGAATTAACTTGATTCCTTTAGTCTAATCAATACAAAACCTTTTTAGACAATAGTAGCAAGAAGCGCACAACTCCTTGTGTAACCAAGTAAAACTGTAAGACAGCAGCATTATGACTTTGCATGTCTATTCACGTATTCATAATATACCTATATAATTATACACGTTTGGCATATACATGACAAAGGCCAAACTAACGGTAAAGTAAAGAATCAATAATGAGGTCCCCCCAATGTGGTTATAAATATATATATACATACAAATTAAGTAGACGCAGAGATGACATTTTAAACAACTTGGCTACCAATTCATGAACTGAGATTTGAATTTAACATCCATCTGACGTGTTCAACTCATATTTTTCAACACATTCACCGCAATCGGAAATTATTCAACGGCCCTAGAAAAATACGACGGGCATCTCGTGAGGACCACGCCCCCCGCCAAGACAACAAAACTAACTCTGCCTACGCGAACAACCCAAGTTAGGTAGCTAGGCAGGTGTTTTAGCTTTACGGGCATCTCCCAAGACGTTGAATGCAGCCAACAATCAGATAGGAAATGAAGTTACGAAGTTACTTCTAGACGAGTGAACCATAATAGCAGGCAAAATTATTGTAACCGAGGGCAGACCGAAATCTTGAATGTATCAGTAGGCTATAAAATCATTGTGGAAAATAAAAGTATGCTATTTCCTTCGTTAAACTTCCAAATGTGGAGTGTATCCAAAGATTAAAAAAATACAAAATCAAGATATGTACCTTACCTATTACCTGCCAATAACAACGACCCCTAACATCACCAAACCACCAGACATGCAAGGCGTATAATGCATCATACATAACTATTAATGAATTAATGCCAATGTACCTGATTAAGTAGGTAGGTACATATCACTATGTACCACCTATATATTGATTGATGGATTGTCTAGGTAGGTACGTTTAGAAATTGTACTTATTCCTTCAAAACATAACAGTCAAAAGAGAAACTGCATTACTACAAATAAGCTCGGCAACTGTAGTGGTCTGTGCAAAATTGATCGCTTCTATAAATAACTGATTTTTAGAAGGTGACAACATGTTGTGCTGATGTATTGAGCGTCCTAAGGTGGTCTGGATTGTTTGAGGTCTCACGCAAGACCACACAGTTCGTTGTTTGGAATAGTAGAATCACCGAAACAATCGCTGTTATATGAATAATCCGACGGATCAGGAATAAACGAGAGAGCAGTTATCTAAGAGGAATGAAGGTACGAAATGTAGAAATTCGGAATCGTGTCTGCACATGAAGACTTGTGGGTCATCGAGCTTGAACTAGCTAGGTGGTCACTTTGGTCTCTCGCAAGGTAGATATTGAACGTAGATGAAATTCACAAACGTACCAGTCGATAAAATGGGAGTCTGGTGAGGAACGAGGGTATTAAGAAATGTTCGATACAGGAGGAAAGAAGGCCGTCCCTAAGGGGGAGGTGATATGTGCCAGATGAAGGCAACCTGGGTCAATTCGAGATCGTTAGCTTGTTCCCGATTTTCCAACCACAGAAAACTGAAGGAAATAATCATTTTAGGTAGTTAGACAAAAGCAATATTATACAGCAGTGGATATGAAGGTACTCACAATCTAAATGTTTCTTTTTTGGGCCGATCAGCTCCTCCGTAGTAGCTTTACAGACGGATTTGGCCAAACCTTGACCGGCAATGCTGTGACGGGCTGCCAGGAGCCGATCTGTCATCGTTTGCCCCGCCATTTGACCGCACTGGAAACTTTGTCGCTATCACGGGAATCAAAGAAAGGGCTGACGAAACGAGCCCTTGCCGGGAAATGTCACAAAGTCAATTTTGAGGGGACGCGGAGGATTTCGAGATTTTTGTGACCTCTTTGAACAGAGAAACCATGAGACAGAAAAAGAAAGAACAAACGGCCTCGAAAAGAGGACCGACCTTCCGAGGTGAAGAGAAGATGGCGACTGACACAAAATTCATTGCTGAACAGGGTTGCCAACATTTTGAAATGGATGGGAAAAGAGTACCAACTTTTGAACATAAATTGAAGCATGGAGTGGAATATGGATCTGACTGATTTCTGACTACTTTCCGTGGACGCTAGGAACATCTCCGGCGGATTGCCGACCGTAAAATTGAAGGCGCCAATTGAATGGATTGAACTTAGGTACCTACTCCAAACTTTTCCCTCCGAAATATGAACATTCCTGGCATTTTTCCGAATGTAATAGACCTAATGGGGTAAAATAACTGACAAAATTTTGAAGCAGGAATTCAAAAATGCAACTTTTAGTTTAGACATGAAGGGTTTCTCCTGGTTACAAAAGAATTATGCAGGTATGTACATGAGTTTATTACACTGGGGTTCAGTATTAATCCATTAAACGAGACCATTATGTTAGAATAAACAGGCCAGTAATAAGTAATAAGCAAATAACTACTGCTGAACCAAGTTGCCTGATTTTTGGTTTCCAAAGTAGTGTAGTGAAGAACTGAAGAAGTAGTGAACTTTGGTTTACAATTTGTATATATATATATATAAAAGAAAATGTACGACACTCAACACTCTGTCTCGAAACTCATTAGCTAGTGATATCACAATAGGGAATTTTCATGGTTATTTTTATTTTCCCAATAGAAAGATCTGAGCGAGAGCTTTCCGAAAAGGTGCTATATGATGGCTATCTGACCAGTAATTTGGTTCTTAAAATCAATTTGCATGATGACATAAGGTCCCCGCCAGCCTGGGGAGAAACCCTCCCCACCCACCCCCCCCTACTCCTACCCGTTTGTTGGCCAAACTATACAATATTTCGAACTTAGAGTTGGTACACGGGGGCGGATTCAAGTGCGTTGAATCCGAATCTGAGGTCAAAAGTACCTATGCAATTTTAACACATGAACATTCCTCATTCCTTTCACGGTATTTTGGAAAGCCATGAAAACTATGGATTTTACTCTCAGATGCCTTCCAAAAACGCAGCGATAAGTCTGGTTAGGCAATCGGTGGGATAAAAACACTTCAGTGACCTAACATGACTAGTAGTACGAATATTTGTATACAACTTGACACAGCAAAAGTGGAAACAAAAAAAGTTGGAACTTTATTTTAATTCTATCTCATGTTATAACCTAGGTACTACCTACATTTTTACAATTTTTCTCCTTATTGAAGACTGAAGAAACATGGCTACAATGACTAGCCGAAACAGATCTAGGATCGGTGTTGGCGCTTACACGAATTCTCCCTTTGCAATTCATTTGTTGGGATAACCTAAGGACACAATAATCCCTATTCGTTGCATTAAAATCTAACTACCTTCCGATTGGAATACTGCAGACGAGTGTTTCATCTTGCTGCCGCTACGCTTCGCATTGTTATTTGAAATCGCGAATACCACCCACTACTTGGGCATCCATACACAACATCCATGATCTGTAAGTCACACATTGTAGAAAGAAAGAAGTAGAAGATGATGATTACATTGTGGTGATGTGATATCTGTTGTTGACTCGTGTTTGTGGAAAGGTGTGGGAAACGGAGAAGTTATCTGAACAGTGGTTTTAAGTATTTTCTTAAAACTTTTCTGTTAGATTTCATTATGATTTTCTTCATTATTAGCAATAGATTAAACGGTGCACCTCGATAATCCAGCATATTGCAAACTACATTCATCTGTGTCGAGTAATTTCACTGTGTCACATACCCCGACTTGTTTCTCGCGTTATGGCCGTAACGCCGTGCTGGTATTTCGACAAAAAGGAGCTGAGAGTTACTCCCTCCTTGATGGATGGCATAGACTACGAAACTGAACTTAGGTACCGGAAGGATGGTGCAAGATTCATTCAGGACACCGGCACCAAGATGGATTTGGGGTACAACACTATGGCGACAGGCGTCGTTTATTTCCACAGATTCTACATGTTCCATTCCTTCAGAAACTTTCCCCGTTACGTGAGTATATTTTTGATCTTCATGAATATTCAATGTATGGGGCTCCGAACTAACAAGGTACTCCGCTAGGAGGGAAAAGGCCCAAAGAAAATGGTCGTTGACATGATTTTCCCCTTGTAAGTACCCCTTTTCGCTCTACAAATCTTTCCCCGCATCACCAACCTCATCAATATTCTTAAAAAATGATAATTATATAATTATTCAATTAATAATTGTAATAAAGAAACACATAAAAACACGAAAAACGGTAGGTAGGTACCTACTGCACATGAACAACCACACTGTCATCCACAGAGGTCCTCGACAACAGAGTTAGAGGACCTCAGACCCAAACAGGAGAGTCTCGGTACCGCTCCCCGGTTGTCGCGTACCAAGCGCTCCTGACAGAAACTGGTGAAACGAACCCCAGTTCCGTTGAATGAATTGGTGAGTCAATTTTATTAATCTACGTCCGCTGCTAACATAATAGACTGGTTGGACAAATAGATCAAAATGATTGGTGCAGTTTGATGGTCTGAATGCTCGTAAGCACGCATATCAAAATTCCACAACATCAATTATGTAGTCACTCCTTTAGTAAAACTTCAGATTAATTGGACAAATAGATAAGAATGATTTGTATTGTTTCGTGGCAAGCTCAGGCCTGATTGTCGTTGGCTCTGAAATTGGATGCCGAAATCTCTGTCTGGTCAGGTTTTTGGTTTGGGAAGGTCCAGTGGATGGGTGGGGGTATACGAGGCCCCCTTTCCCTTTCCCTGGAGGATGGGATGTCGTACATGCCTCACCAGCCGGATGGATCATTCTGCCCAACCTCGGAACCCTTCCAGTATTTTTCCAACCCTTCTTCGAACCTTGTTTGTTATTTTCTTTGTTTTTTGTATTTTTGAGTGACGGAATCGTTAGAACAAACAGAAAAATATGGTTTAAAAATCCTACAAACTGTTGTGAGACACTTTCAAGCTTTATTTATATTTTCTTAAACTGATTGAACGAATTTATTAACATAATATGTTATTTTTAACACGTGCAGTGTTGATCGCGCACCTGATGCTTGATCCTGGGTCAGTCCACCAGGAGGATCACACATGGTGCGTCTTGTGCCCATGTGATTGTAAACGGTGTTTTCTATCCTGAGCCCAGCAGAAAGGTCCCAAAACCCTAGAAACGAGTTTGGGCTACCACTATGTGGCGTCATTGGCAGTTGGCTTTGTTACTTTATTTTCCTTCGCACAGTGAATCTGCTCTACCCCAGAAAAAAGAAAGAAACAAAGGAAATGTTCCACACGATGGGGTAGGCGTACTGGGAAAATCTGCCCTGAATGTGTTAAAAACTGCAGAAAAATTTTCTGAACTGAACAGCGACGCAATACAAATAACTAAGCAGTAGGTCGACACGCCAAAGAGTAGTTCGTGAAAATACAACACTCTGTCGAGGTGAGGGAAGAAAAGTGGCTGGGAGATAGGGACCATGAACAGGAAAGGGAGGTAGGGGAAGCATAATGAAATCCACCCTTCAATAGAGAGTTTTTGCTTGCAATGGACACTGACCATTCATGGATGTAAGGAGTTGTCACCTGATCGGATGAAGACTGAAAACTGACGGATAAACACGAAGCAGCGCTCCCATTCACTAAACTCTGAGAAGGCAGAATGGGAATGCAGTGTTCCTTACGTCCCTGCACCCACGACTTACCACACCACGCACGTGAGCATTGATAAGAGGTTCGTTATTGGCGCGGTTACGATAAGAATGTTATGATGCGTGGTGGGGGGGTCACATGATAGATGGGAGAGACCTCACAGGTTAGTCTCCAACTATTGTTTTCCCTTGGTTCGCATTCACAGGCTGGAGACCGTGCAAAAACTCTCTACTGTTGAGTTTATTCCCTTATCATCAAAACAAACAATAACTGTTATTGTATGTTACATATGATAGCATAATCGATTAAAGGAATTGAGAAAAACCCATTTTCTTTTTGATAATAGAAGACGGTTTAACTTAATTTCAAAAATGTGATCAACAGTTGATGAAGATAGTAAGGGAAACAATAATTTTTGTGAATATCGGTTAAAATAAGCTTGACTGCATTTTTCAATTTGACAATAGTTTATTTAGGCATTATTGAAAATCGCAGCTTTTCAATGGTCATTTCCAAAAATGACGGAGGGTCTTTGTTCGACCTCTATGGGCACGTTATTTTTTCCTAGGCTCTGGCACAAATTTTTACATTGATAATTTCAGTTAGGAAACAATTTCCTAGTTACTCGACTGCAAGTCTGAACATAAATTTTTCACTTTTTGTTCCAGGTCACGGCATCTTGCTGTTTATTTTTGGCCGGAAAAGTCGAGGAGACGCCCAAGAAATGCAAAGACATAATCAAAGCTGCAAAAGGCTTCCTGACAGACGCTAAATTTGCTACGTTTGGCGATGATCCCAAGGTGTGTTCTTCTATCTAAATAATTATACGAATAAGGATTGTTGGTACTTTTTCATAATATGGAGTATCTGTTGTCACAATTTCTATTACAGAAATTGGAAAACACCCTTTTACTGACTAAAAACATATACGGTTTTGTTTCAAGAACTGAGAGGTAGCTTGTTTTTGCGACTTTTCGTAAGAAATGAAGCTATGCAATGGCTCAAAATTTTTAAAAATACAAATCTCCCCAAATTTTCTTCATAGTGATCCGTTTTAAGGTATTCTGAAACGATTCCTGGATGTTTTTCTCATTTTCATGTATAAAGAAATGTCTGTACGTGCGTGTATTTGTGTGTGTGTGCCATTCCATACGATAACTCTCCTTAGGATTGGGATAAAAAAATCTGTGCTTTTGCCAAAAAAAACAAGCATTCTAAAAGAAAGGGTGATTTTGTTTGGCGACACTTTTAGAGCCCATTAAATTGGCAACATTTCAACAACAAAATTGGCAAAAACTGCTTAAATTCATAAAATTTGCATTTTTAACAGTATATTACTCAAATGAAGTTTATAAACTATGAACTAGAACATTAAAACTTTATACACTAAATTATGCTGAAACTGTTCTTAGATTTCGTTGTGGTCTTTAAAAAAAGCCGATAAAAACCAGAAAAAAATTGTAAATCTAAAATCTGTTTTAATAACAGATTATTATTTAGATCGAGTTTTTTTGCCATCAATTGAATTAATTGTTCGTCTTCGTCGTATTGATTGTTCGTTCGTTGGTTACTCATTTCTTTGAGATCAAAGTACTCAAATTCCGAAACAATTAACATACATATAATACGATCTCTCAACCCAACTAAGTGCTTGGTGATGTCCCTTGGGAGATCGCAGGTGGTACACGAGCTCATTGGCGGGACTCCTGTAAACCTTATTACACTCACATGCGATTTTGGGTGTTTTCATTGCCCAGCATATAGACTCTGTTTGTAACAGAGCAATTGAGAGACTCAGAACCAGTTCTGAGGAGTCTATGAACCTTAAGTTCGTTGTTCGGAGAAGGAGTCAAAAACCGTTGAGAACTAGTTCAGGTAGTTCGAGATTTTCGCTCCTACTTTTAGTTGGAGACATGTGCAGTATACGTTTTCATGCTTATCACAGATTACAGAATTAAGACTCCCGCCTCCCGTCAGTACCTTGTGCAAAAACTGTTCGGATAACTGGAGTTGGAACTAACAGTCCTGAACGCCTCTATCCACTCCCTTTTTAGTTCCATGGGTTCTGGTTCGATTCCAATCTGTTCAGGACTGTTTCTCTGGACAAACCTTTTGAAATCCAAACAAAGAAACACTCATAAATAACCTTGGGATAAACTATCAGTCCAAATAATGTATTGCTTTGGATGTCCGATTCCCTGATTTTTAAAGATGGTTTTCCGTTCTCTTCTATTTGTCAATTATTATTTACTCAAAACTGCGATTATTTAAAGTACAAATTGAACTTGAAAGGTAAAAGTTTATTTAATTTTCCAGAGTACTTAATGATGGTTTAAAAAAAAAGTATTTGGTACATAATTCGGTATGAAAAATATCATGTTTAGTTATGTATGTGTTATGGAGCAAATCAATCTGATGCATATGATTTTTCTAAAGAAGCAAGACCTTACCCTTATAAATCAGAATAAAGTCCGAAATCATGTAAAATGAAATCAATAAGGTAAAATGGAAGAAGTCTCTAGTTTCATTTGTTCAAAGAATTGTGATAAACAATATTGGGTTGTTTCGAAAGTATTAAACAGGAAAATCCAGGGAATCCTAGTTCACTGAGGAAAATGATGGATCTATAAGTACTAATTTGCCTTGACCTAAGGTAATCACGGCAAGAAATTTAATCAGGCCAGATGAACATTTTGTCACTGCTGAGATGAACAACCTCTGATCAACTCCCAAATGTTGTGCAACAAATCTTCAGGATGTGTAATTTACTTGTTGTTAGCAGTTAACGCCTTGTTGAAACCCAGCTGATGTTACCTATAATGCCAGTCCTCTAGATTTTCTATAAAGACATAGTAGTATACCGTTATGACAACGAGGTTATGGTATGGAGTAGTTGCCCCTTCAAAGGGTTGATGCGATTAGCCTGCAACAGGATATTTCTAAAAGCTTAAAAGTGCCAGGTAAAACCTCGGAGGCAGCAGTTACAAGAAACTAAAAGTGGGAACTACTTATATCCATCACACCATTGAAAATACAGATCTATTTAACTTGAAAAACTCATAGTAAGGAAACAGTTGAAAGTTGTACTCTGACATAGAACTAACGATGATGAGGTACTGGGTTACATGATTGTAAAGAAATGAGTGACTCCTAGAAGAAGCTTATTATAACATTACGAGATCCATTTAGTAATCCTCTATTACATGTTGAAATTATAACAAACTTGCAATGCATTGTCTTGTGCAGGAAGAAGTTATGACCTTGGAAAGAATACTCTTGCAGACCATCAAATTTGACTTGCAAGTTGAACATCCGTATTATTTCTTGCTGAAGTACGCTAAATGCTTGAAAGGTGACAAACAAAAACTTCAGAAAATGGTGCAAATGGCCTGGACCTTCGTAAATGACAGGTTTTCGCAATGCATTTTGTATTTTATCTAATTGAATTGTTGATTAATTTCATAGCCTTTCGAGTTTACAAGTGCCCTAGGAACGTTAATCTATCAACATGAAAAAATTATCATATTTTGTGCTTGCTTTGATAAGGAACTACCTACCACTAAATTGATTACACTATACAACTCGATTTCTGTGTCTAGCCGAAGAGAGTAATTTATCAACTCATTATGCCAAGAAAGAGTGGATTATGACCTCCCTATTGACCAATATTTGCTTTTGAGGCGAGGAGCTTGTTTACTCTGATCAAGAGAACTGAATTTTTAACGGTTTGATCTTTCTTTATGTTATGAGTGAGAACATAAGCTAATTGATTAATTAACGTGACATTGCCACTTGGTTTAAACTTGAAAAATGCTTCCTCAAGCATGCAACTGACAGTTTTTGTTACTGTTACACCTGCTTTTGATTTATTTTAAGTGAAGTCTGAGTTTATTTTGTTTTTAATAAGAGAAATTAAGATTTCTTTAAAGTTTAAAAAGGTTTTATTTGCGTTACTTATTCATATTTTTTTACCATATAAATATTTTAGGCGTCTACACCCATTAGAACGTACAAAAAGCAAACTCCTGTCTTCAATAGCAAATATTTTATGGAACCTTGGTTATTCTTCTCAAAGTTAAGGTTAAACGATGCAGGCACAATCACTTTCTACCTAGTCACAATTTTTTTTTTTTTTTCAAATTTGTTACTCAGTGTTATTATTCTTGTTTAGCCTGTGCACGACTCTATGTCTACAATGGGAGCCAGAGGTGATTGCTGTGGCCTTGATGTACTTGGCAGGGAAGCTGAGCAAGTTCGAAGTTATGGATTGGACGGGTCGAACCCCCAAGCATTTGAGATGGTGGGATATGTTCATTGAAGACGTTACGATGGATCTTTTAGAAGGTATGATTAAGTGTAACAATAAAAACAGTATCTGTACCTATAATTGGTTACAAATTTTTCATTCCTCAATAAAATTAGAAACCACTCTTATGTTCATGCAAGACTTACCTATCTCAGTCTGTTGTTGGTGGCTTTTTCAGATATTTGTCATCAAGTCTTGGATTTATACTCTCAACCTCAAACCAACCCGATGCCAGATTCTCCTCCGTTGCCACCTGCTCCACAAACTGTCCGCAATGTCCTGACACATAATGACAACACCAGGTCACCTATTGCTCCCATGACTACTGGAGCTCCTATCCCAACAGGTAGTATTAATAATTAATATGAAGTAAGTACTAATAATAATAAAAAATAAAATCATTAGTTTGTTTCCACCAAGATTATACCCAGTAGCGTACTTGGGGTGGTGCACCGACTTGCATAAATTCATTTTTATGCATCACTGATTCAGTTCAACCCACCATCTCATTCAATATGCTTAAATTTCATTAATGTTTGTTGAAAAATCGATAACAACTACACAAAAGTTATAAATCCAAAATCTTTTTTGAATTGCTAAAATTATTTACCTTTTTTTCCCCATAAACTTGGTATTGCTTCATACTCTACGTGTTCAAATTTCGAAACACTTTATCATAATATAATATGATATTTAAAAAATTCTCTCTTTTGCTCATGCTGCATGACTGGAACTTTTTTAAATTTATCATCAACACCTAATATTATCATGCTACTAATTTTCTTACCTGAAACTCCCTCAAGATTAAATACTTACCTACCTTTACAAATGCAAGGAATGTTGTGTACTATCCAAGTAGTATAATATGTGTGTGGCCATATGTAAATGAAAGGGTTTCCGTCCTCCTGGATTGATTTGAGGAAATTGCAGTTTCTGGACCCGGTAAGTAACTTAAGCTAAGTATAGCGACAAAACTGGATCTCAGTATTTATATTGTCAAGAGGAGAACCACTTAAAGCTGCATGTGGGTAGTTAGAACAGAGAGAAAAAGGTTTTTGAGGCCAAAGCAATTCCCAATATGCAAATATTCATTTTCACAAAAATGTATGTATCGAATTTTTCTGTGGGAAGATTAACTTGTAACCACACAAGTTTAATTGTCTCGTTTTATTTCAGTTTCAATGATTGGAAAAACCGCCTCGGGAAAACCTGATTCCAAGCTTGTCAGCACAAACGGGGAGCTTTCGAAAATGATTGTAGAGCCCTTAAAACCCCCTCCACCTATGGATCAACCCCCTGTTTTTGGACATGCGCCACCCCATCACCCGCATCACTACCCTCCGCCATCTTTCAACCAACCTCCGCCAACTGGACCCCCTCCTTCGACAGGAAGTCTCTATCCACCAGCGTACCCCCCTCCACCCCAGGGCGGCCCCTTTAACACTTCCCGACCACCATCTTACTACCCTCCGAACATCTAGTATTCGAAGAAGCGGCGCTCCTCTAGCCGGCATAGGGAAGACTATGAACTCTGATTCCTTTAATGTGGTGATCTGTCAATGAACTTTCTTTTGGATTGATTGATAGAATTATGGTAATAAATATCATGAGTTTTGAATTGAATATTTATCATCGTAATTACAAGCTTGAACCTCTTGCATTCATTACCTGATTGTACTATAGGCTATTGTAAATAAGTGTGTTTGATACTATCTATGTATGTACCTACTAATCAAGTAGGTACGTTTGGAAGGTACCTGTGTAAAATAATAAATTAAATATAGATATTCGTTCCTTCTCTTTTATGTAGTTCCTATTTTCCCTTCTTTTATTTATAGTGGTTAACAAGAAAGTATCATCTATATCTTCCGAATCTCCCAATCCGTTGGGGGGATACGTTTCCGCTGTGACCTCTAAAGCATCACTGTTACGTCCAACCCATCTCTCCTCTACCTAGAAGTAATGTCAACATTCGCAGTAACTCCCCATTATTCGTCATCCATTTTTCTACAGATTTCGTTGGACGATTGAATAATGAAATATCTACCTAGGGAATAGTTTTACGAGGAAATGGACAGTGCAGATCTATTTGTTATGCAGGTAAGTAGGTACTTCGGTTTGCAAAACTTCAACAAGAATAAAAGTTAGCTGTTTCCTGCAAGAGACCTGGTCAAGTTCAAAATGAATAGTAAGAGAACCAATTAGAGCAAATATGTTTAATAAATAATAAAAAAGGGAGCTAATGACAGGTATAAAGTTTAAATATCATTTATATCAACATACTAGCTTTGCTCATACATGACCTAAATCAAGAACACCATCATGTAATATTTCTAATCACCTGGTGCAATTTGCAAGCTTCCTATAAAATTCGTGTCTGAATGATCTGCAAGGACTGGGGTAGTGTTTCAATTGATACTCATTCGATATCATAAAATATGGGATCCTAATGGTAAGTTTTCTTCGAGCAAAAGGACGTAACGGGTACAATGTGCCAAAATACTTAGATTTTAAGTGAAATGCAACGAAATTAGTGAGTGATTGAACCTAGGGTGATTTTGAAAGGAAACACAAGAAGTAGATGTAGTGTGGAATTATACTCCTATAAGACATTTGTGATTTTGAGCCCGTAGGCTGATGCATCAATTTGAGCAATGTAGAAATTTGATTGCAATATGATTCAAGCCCTAATCTAACGAGTCAAAATTAAAAGCATGAAAATCTTAGTGCAATGAAAATAGGTACCTACGTGTATAGGGATAAGTTCAATAAAATTTGCAATAAACATAGTTCATTTTGTAAGAACAATAAAGCAATACGAAATGTAAGGAAAATTGAAGTTTGAAGGCAAAGCGATGTAAATCAACTAAAGTAAATAGAGAATGGAGGTCACTCATATAAAAAACGCTGCAAATTATAACAGGTTTATTATTTATAGACAGCCCTTCTACATAGATCTCTGGTCCATAATTATTAAACGCCGCTTATAGTATGCTTCGCTCGCAAAGTCTGGCATGTAGGATATGTTGCTCGCTTCGCTCGCAAAGTCTGGCATGTAGAAAATGTTGCTCGCTTCGCTCGCAAAGTATGGCATTTAGGGGATGTTGCTCGGTTCGCTCGCAAACGGTAGATCTCTAAGGGTAGGTTTAACTTCTGTAGGGGATGCTGCTCGCTTCGCTCGCAAACGGTAGATCTCTAAGGGTAGGCTTAACTTCTGTAGGGGATGCTGCTTGCTTCGCTCGCTTGAGGAAGTTATACTGCCCACCCAACTTGGCAGACGTTTTTTTCAGTTGGGAATTATTACAAACAAATTAAATCTTATAAAACTACGTGGAACCACGAAAAGTTTATTCGGGGATGTTGCTCGCTTCGCTCGCAAGGTATACCTGTATATGTGTAGGACAAAGTCCGTATTTATTATTTGAAATGGCTCTCGCTTCGCTCGCAAGGTAGGTACCTATGTAGGCATACCTGCTCGCCTCGCAATGTTGTGACATCGAACCCTTCACGTCAATTCTTGAGCCTTCTCTCGTCCACGGCAGAATCATTTTAATCGCTTTGCTCGCTTCTGCTCGCAATTTGACCGAGTTCTCGTCACTTTTTTCGATATCCGATTTCGGATTCAGATTCGGCGGACCCAAAGCTGTATTTCGCCCGCGAAAACCGTTCCGAAAAACGTACCTTTATGGGGTATATTTTAATCGGAAAAAACCAAGTTTTTCGGCGGACTTTTCGAGAAAACGGGTCCGTACTCTCGCATTTTTTTGACGCATTTCCCGATACTTTTTTTCGCGATCCGATCGCGCCGTCGTCTTCCTCGTAGGAAAACCTACGAAACCCGTATTTTTCCGGAATTGTCAACGGCCGTTTAGAGGGGTAGGGGAAGCGGGGAAGTCCAAAAAGCGCACATTAATTATTACTTCGACCCCCCTCCCGCCCTACGGCCCATGGTTCGGGTGGGATTAGAAAATTTTAAATTCGCTTATACAATATTTAGTATCGGAACAAGGAGCATCGGACCTCACAAATGGGTTCAATCCATAACAGCAGCGGAACCTCACAATTTTACGCTTTTTAATATAGTTGATAAACATAACAATTTATTACCAAGTCATCTTTCCAACACATAAAAGTGTTACCTATACTGTATATTGATATTGATATCATCTAATTGCTCAAATTTCAAGAAATGTGCTGTCAAAATCTCTGAAAATTGCTAAGAATCGTTAAATTGATTGGCATAAGATTGGTCAAATAAAGTTTATCAACTATGAAATAGAACATTCAAAAATTTATGTACGAAATTATGCTAAAAACTTGAACTTCATTAAATTTTGTTTTAAAAATCTATAAAATTGCAAAAAAAAAAAAAGCCTAAAATCCAAAATCTCTTTTTGAATAGAAGAGTATCATTTAGAATACTTTTTTTTCCATAAAATTAATAGCTAACATTTTCTTTTCACTCATAAATCTCCAATTTCTATACAACTTGAAATATACACACAAAAAAGACACTTTTTCACCTATTTTTGGCTCATAGCACCCATGGGTGTGGAGCGATCGAGCTGGCGAGAAGTTAGGACCAACTAGACCCCAAGTGGAGTCTATGTGCGAAAGAACAGATTTTTAAAGTCAATTCTAAGGCCTTTTATGGCCCGAACGGCGGACGGACATTTCAAATTTGGATTCTACGCACCTTGAAACGTAAAGTGACAAAGTTTGAGGGGGGGTTATCAAAATTGTTTGCTATACGATCACATAGGCTTATTATTGGAAATAATAAACCAAAAGTATGAAATGAAGCAAATGCTAGGAGGTAGGTAAAAGGCTCCAGCTAACTAGTAGTTCGGCAAAGTGCTTTGCACTAAGCTTGAAGATTTAAGATCAACGGGTCTGTAACAGGGTAAATACCTGTTGAGCTATCAATGTACCTAGATTGTCTATAATATTATTTTAATGTCAAGGAGAGAGGAGACAATAATAGGTACACAGATTTAAAGCCACTAGTCTGATGGTTTATTCACAGAAAGGTTATTGTTTGCTCCAGAGATTTTTACGGGATTCCTAACTATCCTTGAGAGGAAATTACCTAGTGTAACTTTACAGTTGAAATTTAAGACACCGCAAGGAATATGGGTAGGAGGATCAGTCCAGGAAGGCACAAGGATAATCAATGGGTATCTAGAATTACTATACGACTATACCATCTGAAAGAGTGCAGGAAACACAATGATTTGTCCGGGGTGGACTCGCATTGGCATCCCCGAGCAACTCGATGGTTGCGTGGTGACTTCGTCGACAGATCTGTCGCATTGTAACAGGTCTGAGAACTAAATTCAACAGCTATATACAAGATGTATAAGTTTCAAATGAAGCAGAATATTCTGGAGGGTTCTCTCCTAGTATGAAAAGATTATATAGCTAGAATCATAGAAGCTCAGCCCCTCACTACGTGTTGTTTGTATAGATCGTTGTCCGCTGCATATTCCCCAAGCTGTGGAAGATTTCTTATGTGACACCAATTCATAAAAGCGGAGAGAAGACAAATGTTGAACAATACCGACCCATTTGCTACAATATCTCTACGATTCCAAAGGTATTCGAAAAACATGTTACTCAGCAAATAATACCACTATTTTCTCCGTATTTTACCCCAAAACAGCATGGATTCATTAGAGGAAGATCCACAACCTACTTGAGTTCCAGGGATTCACTCTGCATGCGTTTCACGGTGGGGAGCAAGTGGATCTCATTTCGACCGACTTCTCCAAAGCCTTCGATCGTCTTTTATAGACAGCTATCTCATCAGTCTTGAGCTCAATAGGGGTATTTGGTAGCCTACTTGAGTGGATGAGGACTTATCTTCCCGATCGAACAATGCTGGTTCGGCTTTGAGACGTCACATCGGGTCCCTTTATGGCCACATCAGGCGTCCCCACCTGTCTGTAATTAATAAACTCCAAGCTTCATTGCATGGAGTGCAATTTCTTCTGTTCGCCACTTTGGGGAATATTTCCGACTATTTTACCTGCTTAATCTAGCACGTTAGGTAGCCTATCCTAAAGGAAATGTAACGGTATCCTCAACTTTTTGATTACTCTAAACATTGAAATATTTTTGGCCGTTTTAGTGACTTTAAGGTCGAAAACACGAAAAAAATCTTTAAAAATTGAATGGTAACTTGAAAACAAAACGTTTTAAACAAATCTCTCTGAATACGGATTTTCCCATTTTTTTTTAAATTTTATATACTAAAATTTCCATACTATTTTCACTAACGAAAAGTGCCAGCAATAGATGAGCAGCAGCGCTTAGTGCAGTCGCATCAGGTCGCCGACGTGTGTATTGCAGAAAATCACTTTGTCCCCACATAATGTAGATTTTCTCAAAAACGGATTTTTATAACTTTTTAATATTTTGTATACATACTAATTTGTATCCTATCCTCACTAACGAAATATACCAAAGATAGATGGGCAGTGTTTGGTTCAGTCGTGGCAGTTCACCGACATGTGCACAGGGCCGTTGCGTGGGTGGGGCGATTGCCCCGGGCACCACGGCCAGGGAGGCGTCGCGGAAGCGGCAAAGAAAAAATTATAAAAATAAATTAGAGGCAGATAACGTATTTTTTGAATTTGGGTATAACAGAATTTTGAATACTGTACTACGTTGGATGTATTTATTAAACAAATAAATATATTTGCAATTGAGCAACTGGATCTGTTTATACCTATACTATTATAATAGCCTAATAATGAACTGCACTGTGTTGTAGGCCTCAGCTTTTCTCTTGTATTATCTCAGCATCAATATACATTGTCTGGGTGGGGGGCTAACGAGATCTTGCCCCAGGCGCCAACAAAGCACGCGACGGCACTGCATGTGCAATTGTGAGATTTTCCCGAAAACGAATTTTTCTGATTTTTAGAAATTTCGTACTCTACATCTCTGTACACCTACTATCTTCACTAACGGAATCTACCAGTGATAGATATGTGTATAACAGAAAACGATCCCCGATATTTATGGGTAGGAATTCATTTTGGAGTTTTAAATCGCATAGCGATCTGGTAAGTGTAGTTCTGAATCGGTGTATGGCTAGAAGCCTTGAGAAACGTGTATTGTTGATTTGAATTTACTCGTATTTATTATACGGGCAAGCCCAATTCTCAGGAAGCATGCAATAATTGGAAGAAAAACGTCTGCCAAGTTGGGTGTGGCACATAGCTTCCTCATGCATGTGTAGATCATTGAAAAGCCTTGAATGATCTTGAAAACATACATAGCGGAAAAGAGTAAATCAAGAAGTAGCGTGAAACTCATTATTGGTCAATTAAGAAACGAAAAAAGGATACTCTACGTAATATTCGTATAGCATAGTTCATACTACGTATTGAAAAACTACGTGTTTTTTTAACCCGCTGAAAAACTTTCTCAAACTGTCAGCTTTCGAACGGAATAGTCAATTTTAATTTTACTTGGCTAATTGGGGGATAAATGTATGTTCGTATGTTGGAAAACGTAATTCGAAAAATCGAGGTTTTTCGTGAAAAATGACCCCCTAAGAAAATACGAGTTTTGGGCCGGTTTCTACGTATTTTTTCAAGCTGAATCGAACACTCGCAGATCTCCTCAACTCCGTTATAACGGAGTTTTGCACCCTAACTCTCGACTTTACACTGAAGTGTAAAACTAGGTAGGTAATTACTAGATAACATGATCTGCGATCACGATTTAGCGTGAAAAATACGTAGAAACCGGCCCCAAACTCATATTTTCTAAGGGGGTCATTTTTCACAAAAACCCTCAATCTCATTGAAAACCCCTTTTTTTTATACATTTTAGTTTTCTTCCGTAATCAGCAAAGTAAAAGTAAAATTGACAATTCCTTTGAAAAGGTGAGATTTTGACGCAGTTTTTACCGTTCTTGCGTCTTGAAAATATTGGTTCTTATAGTTCAATTCCCGATTAAAAAAACTCAAGGTTTCCCAAATTAAGTAAAATTTTCTTTTCAGAGGGCTTAATCATCTCTCAAACCTTAATTCTCAAAATCCGATAGAAAATTTAACGCTCTTTTTAACGGTGTCCTCGAATTTGAATTAACACAGCAAATTAAGGGAATTATGATAATTTAAAAAAGTCTTGATAATTAAGTTACTCGAAATCCAAGCGTTAAAAAGTACTGATTATTGTAGTAAACACGAACAAAAAACCCAATTACAAATTGAATAATGTAATCATCATGTTGAAGTTGAATTTTGAAAAATGTTGATTGTAATATTTTAGAGCCATTGCAATAATTGTTTCACTTTCTACAAACATTTGCTGAGTAAATGTTGAAATTCAGAAATTTTTAAAAATGAAAATACTGAATAAAAAAATGAAGGGCTACCAAATAATTCTAATTTATTGAAACCATAAAAATAAGCTGAGCTTTGATAAGCTTCGGGGTACCTATGTAACGTAGGCCATTCTGGAGTTCCCTTACAGTATTTTATCTTTTCGTTTTCGGCTATTTAAAAACGGTAACTACAGAGATTTTTGAACATCTAGAAAATCTCCTCAATCTACGGATTTTTCGGGGGTGGGTCTGCAGCAATATTACGGTTTGGGTCTGGCAACACTGATCTCTACAGGCTTTTTTACTAGTTTAATCGATACGGCGGCCTCGGATGCGGAGGCGGGGGGCTGCGTGGGTTCCCCATTCATAGGTCGCCCCGCATCCCTTGAAGCACCAAATTTATGTAGGTACCTAACACACACACACACACACACACACACACACACACACACACACACACACACATATATATATATATATATATTTTTTTTTTTTTTTTTTTTCTTACAAACATTCCTATTCAGTTGGTGTATCAAATTATAGAAGAAAAGTGGGACTCACTTATATATATATATACATATCAACTATGCAATCATAGTAGGTGCTTCAGGAGACACGGGGTGTTCGTGACATCGTGTGAAAAAATCTATTCATGCAGCACGATCGAACGATCAAATTTTCCTCAATTATCGTATTAAATTGCCTACGTAACATTTTAAAGAAATTTGAGCACTTAGAGTTCAAAGAATTGTTAACTACCAGTCGTACGGGAAAAAAACTAGTGGTCTAAATTCTCTCCGGTTCCCCAAGGAAGTTGAAATTCGATAGGGTGACTCTCTGAGACATTACGAGACGATTGAAATTATGGGTTCTTTCTTGATAAGCTGTGTGTGCTAAATTCTCTACAGTTCACCCTAAGAATTTAAAATTTGTTACGGAACCGTATACTTACGGTCACTGAGCTGAATTCTCTCCTGTTCGCCCAAGGAAGTTGAAATTTGATAAGGAGACTCTCTGGGTCATTAAGAGATGTTTGAAATGGTGGTCTCTTTCTTAATCAGCTGAGTGAGCTGTGTTCACCCAAGGAAGTTGATATTCCCTGCTGACCCAAAGATAAGGTCTGGGACATTAGGAGACGATTCAAATGATGGGCTTTTTTTCTGAACAGCTGCTTGAGCTAAATTCTCTCCTGTTCACCCTAAGGAGTTGAAATTTGATAGGAAGACTCTCTGCATCATTAAAAGACGATTGGAGTGGTGGTCACTTTCCTAATCAGCTGACTGAGATAAATTCTCTCCTGTTCTCCCAAGGAAGTTGAAATTCGATAGGGACTCTCTGGGACATGGAAGACGAATTAAATGATCGGATTTTTCCTAATCAGCTGAGTGAGCTAAATTCTGCCGTGTTCACCCAAGGAAGTTGAAATTCCCTGTTCACCCAAAGATAAGGTGAATCTCTGGGACATTAAGAGACGATTCAAATTATGGGCTTTTTTCTCATCAGCCGAGTGAGCTAAATTTTCTCCTGTTCACCCTAAGGAGTTGAAATTTGATAGGAAGACTCTATGCATCATTAAGAGACGATTAAAGTGGTGGTCGCTTTCCTAATCAGCTGGCTGACCTAAATTATCTCCAGTTCACCCAAGGAAGTTGAAATTTGATAAGGAGACTCTTTGGGTCATTAAGAGACGATTGAAATGGTGGTATCTTTCTTAATCAGCTTAATTCTCTCATGTTCACCCAAGGAAGTTGAAATTCTCCATTCATCCAAAGATAGGGTGAATAGAATAGATGCCTTTCTGGGATGTTCAGAGACGATTAAAATGTTGGACTTTTTTCTGAGCTAATTTCTCTCTGCTAAATTTTCAGCTGACTGAGCTAAATTCTCTCTTGTTCACCCAAGGACGTTGAAATACGATATGGTGAAAATGATCTCCCGTCGTCTCATACATGTATGCGACATGTTTCTAAGTTTCGCGCACTGGAGATTTTCTTATGATTCTAGGTTACAACCAAGACGTTGCTACGGAACTCCATCTTTTCTATTGCACTCATTTCCAATAAAAATTAAAGCAATTCAAGTGAAATTTTACTTCTAGTTTATTTTTGATAAACTTCTTTTGACTAAATTTCTCTTGAAAAATATAAATGTATCTGTTCTCACCCATTTTAGCCATTTTTATTGATTTTTATCCATCTTGTTGCAGTTGTTTATTGAAAGCTTGGCAATGCAAGCTTGGCTAACATTTCACCAACCATTCGTTACTCAGGAAAGTACTTGGGTGTCCCATGTTAGTTCTCGTTTTTGAGAACCTGGATCATGGTTAAAGTATCTTCCATGGTTAGAAAAAATAATCAATAATTTAAAAGAAATGTAAAAAAATTACGAAAATTGTATTAAATTTTTAGTTTGGAACTCTTTCAAATTTTACCGTAGATCCTTTACGTACTAAAGCCCTCAGAAAACGGAAAAATCCGTCGTTGTGGCAACCCTGGCACCGGCGACTGCGCAAGATGGTCGGGGGCGGCAAAGGGTTACGTTAGTGGAATGAGGTAGAATAGGGGGGAAGGGGGGTGGCGACGTCGTGGAAATACCGCAGCGGACCCCAGTGCCGCCGCCGGGCCCCCAGCTGCCGCGTTGAAGCTCCCACGCTCTCGTCACTCCGGCACCCGCTCGCTATCCGCTGTGATGTTAATGTCGCGCGGCCGCGGCAATCAGTCGTGTCCCGATGGATCAGAAGATAATGTACGCCTTCAGGGGCTGGATCGCCCTCGTCGCCTTCATGGACATGGGCGTCGCCTTGCGGGCCTTCATTGAGAAGAAATGCATCTTCGGCGAGTATTCCTTCACCCAGACGAGCGGCCTCCTGGAACAGGGTAAGCCGTAAGCAATTACCCCGGCAGTGTATCCATAGCGGGGGAAATTTTCCCTTTTAAGGGGAAAAATAGCGGAAAAGTTTTGAGCGGGGAAAATGTTACCAAATCTTGGTGAATTCCCAATAACCCTACTGGCCTAGCCCTACGGTTGTTTAAACAAAGTGATGATAATCATTAAATTACGTGTGCTCATGCTCATTGTCAGACTCGGAAGAAATTCCTAACGCTTGCATACGAGTCTGCAACGCATTGGGACATTTTCATGTGTTTACCTATGAATGGTCAACGTCATTTCTGATGGTCATAATCATCGTTGTGGCCACTTGGGACAATTTTTTTCGTGACGATTTTTTTGTTATGTGCCATATGAAAGACATGAAAATGTCAAAAAATAAAACAAATAAATAAAATAATAAGTAAACCAAAATTGTAGAAGCCCTGCAAATAATTATACAAAGGTTTAAATTGTTTCTGTATTAGATAGGCCTTTTACGCAGAACACTTGTCTATAATATAGGTAACAAGCAATATTAATTAAATGCCTATTAAATATTAATTACATACAAATGAATCCAAGTACCTATATAAAGATTGACGGAGGCACCCATCAACTAAAAATTAATGTGATTAAATTATACACCTGCAAACGCTTCACTAGTCCATCTATAAGTCACAAGAGTTATGATAATTCGATTTCGTAAAGCGAGAATTTCAGTGGATTTTTGTCTTTCATTCAAAAAATACAATAGGATTTTCATACCTAAGTATTAAAGATTAACAATACTCAATGCTTTTGCAAAATAACGCCCTCCCACTGTGAGCTGAGCTCGTGACTTATGAGTAGAATTTCTCGCGCAACTGAATGGACTAATTTCTCACTCACACATTATTAGGCATTCTACATATATAGTCCAGTCCAATTAGACATTGAACGCTTCATCAAATCAAGTAGTGTTCTTTTTTGGTATGTTAATTTTCATGGAAAAGTACTAATTTCTGTTTTTGACCGCGGAGGACGACCGGGTCATCATAAAAAATGAAAACCTCGAAAATTTTCACAATTTTTCAGTTTTTATCGATTTTATCATTTAATAATGATTAACAGGACGATTCCATTTGTTTTCGTCACGTCACGAGCGTCACGTCACGGTGCGGTTTTCTATTGTTTTTCACGTACAACCAATGCGTTACTAGGGAAGTGTAACTCCCTTAGTTTTCATAGCAGGGAAATCGTTAGCCACTTTTTGGAATGCTCTCATTTTATCACAGCATCTCTTAATTCCTAAGCCTCTGTAGTGTCAAGGAAAGCTGATTTATTACGCTCAGTAATAAACTAATATTGCTAAGTAACCATAATGAAATAATAATGGGTAGAATTAATCATTAAATTAAATTAAATGATCTGACTGTTGAACCGTAGGTCTACCGTCCGTTTATTTATTTAGAAGGACTGGATTTTAATCAAAAGCTGTCAACATAATTTATAATGTGTATAAAATTTGCAACAATGTTTAGACAAAAACAGTTACTTAATGTAGGATCAGTACTTTTGAAGAACCACATTTCAAAATTTGGCAAATTTTCCAGATTACGCATTTTTAGCAAAATTTCATCATTTTGAGAACTATTTATATTTCTGAAGGTAGGTTTATCATCGCAAACTTCTCTAACCGTTCTAGGGGACTATAGTAGGATATCAGGGTATTCCAAAGCCCCCGCCCCTTCGTTTGGCTCCGTTTTTTGGTCTGAATGAGATCATGATAAGATTGCTTTGGTTGAGCTGTGATATAGCTGAGATTAAATCGCTTGCTCTGACCTATATGAGATTAAAATTCTCGCTCTGATCTGTGTGAGACAATGCTGTATGAGATAATGTTAATGTTGTGTTAATGGAGGGGGGGGGGGGGGTTGAGATACGCCGATATCCCAGAAGAGTGATCTGAAACGGTTAGAGAAGTTTTTGATATTGTGATTGCTATGGTTGAGTTGTGATAATATCTGAGAAACGGACCACACGGTGGAAGTTATACTTACAAACTGTATATATATATATATATATATATATATATATATATATATATATATATATATAGTTCTTAAAAATTTGTTCTTACTTTTCAGCGTGACGCGGTTTCTCGACCAACATCCCATCCCAAAGTGTCTAACCCCCACATCCCACCCCCTCCTCCCTCCTCCTCCTCCTCCCTCCTCCTCCTCCTCCCTCACTCCTCCTCCTCCTCCCTCACTCCTCCTCCTCCTCCTCCTCTCCCCTCCTCCTCCTCCCTCACTCCTCCTCCCACTCCCTCCTCCTCCCTCCTCCTCCCCCTCCCTCCTCCTCCCTCCTCATCCTCCTCCCTACAATACACAACACTTGTAAGGTGTCCCATATTAAATTTTAAATTTTCGAAAATTTATAGTATAACTAACTTTTTCTTTGCGAAAATTTGATAGATTAAAATGTACGCCAGCATGAACTCGTGTGCAAAATTTCAGATCGATTGGATATCGGGAAGTGGAAACTCACTCTAATTGGTTCAGAATCATGGTGAGATTGCTTTGTTTGTGCTGCAACAAATCTGAGGCTTTGAAGCTCGCTCTGATCTGTATGAGATCGTGAATCACGAGCTCACATCACAATCACGTCAATGTGATTGGTTTGGTTGAGCTGTGATAAAATCTGGGAAATCCCTCACTTAAATTCGTACGGAAACATGATGAGATTGTTTTGTTTGAGCTGCGACAAATCTGAGGCTTTAAAGCTCACTCTGAACTGATGATCATTATGATGTATTGCTTTGGTTAAGCTCTGATCTATCAGGGACTGAAACGCTCGCCTGATCTGTACAGGGATCGTGAATCACGATCTCACATCACAATCACATCAATGTGATTGCTTTGGTTGAGTTGTGATAATATCTGAGAAAAAAGAAAGTTCCATTCTTGCAGCATGAGCTTATGAGCAAATTTATGTTGATTTTCGTAATATATTATTGTAATGAACAAACCTTTTAGACTTAAGGCTTTAATCAAGTAAAACCGTGACATAATCAATGATACTCGGCCCTTCGGGCCACGGAAGGAGAACTCCGCCCCCCTTCACCCCCCGAATGTTAGTTACATGCTAGTTAAAGCCGTCGGCTTAAATTATTGAAAATATGCACACGCTTTAGCAACAATGATTCTTTTAGAGAGAAAAACAAGACATAAATTGCCATTATGTTTACGAAGCATCATTAGTTAATAACTTGGCGCTATAAATCAGCTTCCTTTGACACGACAGCGGCTTCGGAATCATGACATTTGGTGATAAATTGAGAGGTTTCCAACTAGTGGTGTACAATTATCGTGGAACGATAACTAAGGGAGGGACACTTCCTTAGCAACGGAATGGTTGTACGTGGAAATCAATAGAAAACTCCGCGCTACTGTCGTGTCTTATTTTCCAGTCGTTTCCGGAGCGGGGACCCATGGCTAAAGCTTGTACATGCTAGAACTCACTCTAATTGGTTCAGAATCATGATGAGATCGCTTTGTTTGAGCTGCGACTTATCTGAGGCTTTGAAGCTTTTGTTTGAGCTGCAACATATCTGAGGCTTTGAAGCTCGCTCTGATCTCTATGAGATCATTATGAATTATTGCTTTGATTAAGCTCTGATCTGTCTGATACTAAAACGCTTACTTGATCTGTATATGATCGCAATACAATTGGTTTAGTTGAGCTACCCCCGCTCTGTTATCACGATGATAGCCTACCTGGGACTGCAATATTTCAGCTCTAGGTAATTGTAGACTGATCCCTAAATTGCATTTACATGAAGTTGTCAAGACATGTGAGGTTAATTTAATTATTTTATCTAATTGAATCTTTAAAAGGTGCGACACATAAATATTTGGTTTCAAGGATATTTGGGTGCAGGTTTGAAATTGCGAACAAGAAGATGAATCACTCTTGATTGATATCTACTCGTATCCTCTTACTTTGTGATTCCTCTCTGTTTTGTTCATTTCTTGAATTCTTTCTTTTAGTAAATTTGAGCTATTGCAATGGCTCATAAAATTTTAAAATTAGAATTTTCGAACAATTTTTTCATTGAAATCCGTTTGGGACATTCTGAAACGAATCCTAGAGTTCAACGCATGTGTTCAATGTATATGTGTGTGTCATTCTAGATTATAACTATCCATAGGATTAGATAAAAATTCCGTTCTTGCGCCAAAAAATCAACCTTTCCAAATGAAAGTATGAGTTCGTTGGCCAGCACTTTTTGAGCATATTAAATTGGTTAAATTTCAAAAAACGTGCTGAAAAAATCACTAAAAATTGCTAAAAGCGGCTAAAAATCGTTAAATTTGTAATTTGAAACAGAATTTTACTCCAAATAAGTTCATAAACAATGAACTGAAAAACTGAAATAATTCTGCACAAAATGCTGCTGAAAAATGTACTTAAATTCAATTAATATTTGCTGAAAAGTCGATAAAAACTACAAAAAAAAAACTTTTAAAAAATCCAGAATCTTTTTAACTTGCGGAATATTATTTAGTATTAGTTTTTTGCCATTAAATTGGTAGTAAACAATTTCTTTGCGCTCAAAGTGCTTAAATTACGAAACAGTGTAACATTATTATAAAATAATTTACAAAATTAGCTCATGCTGCATGACTGGTACTTTTCAATCTCCGTTCTCAAATGAACCAGCGATATTTTTCGGCGTTCTTGTACAAACAATAATTTTTTTTCGATTTAAGAAAGCCTTAAAAGATACAAATGCAAACCCCCGTCTCATCTTCCCTACAACATCATTACACGTTCCACAACATTTACTCCTGTTGTCAAATCCGCCTATACCGTCTGCATCGGGTAAAAATCCTAAGGGGCCTTCCGCGTAATACATGAGGCGTTCACTTCCATTTAATATCGGCTACTACCAACTCAGTCCGCGACCCCCTTGCTCAAATCCATCAAGGGTTCTATTTTTACGCCCATGTAAAGGAATCTTCTGGCAAGTGGGAACCCTGATAAAATCTACTTTCAGAATGAGGTGGAATTCATAAAGCACTGCAAGCTGCGAGGTTGCGGCAGAAGTGGGTAGGTACCAACCCATTTTTTTGCGGTGGGACCGCAAGAAAAAATTCGGAGACGGGAAATGTATACGACGACAGCTGTTAGGTGTCAGCAATTTACATGACCAAGTTTCATTTTACAGGTGGGTGAGCCAGAACGGAGGCCGTTGTCGAGGAAGTGACGTTATAATATATGATAAACAAATTAATCTTATTCTGTGGTTAGTTTTTAAGAGAGTGTTTTAGTTGAAAGCGTTTTTAAAGAGCAAAATTTCATTGTTTCTGCTCATTCACTGAAAGCTGAAGCAGTGATATATCAGCTAGCCGTAGCCTCGTTCTAGTATCATTCTGGAGATTGTGGCAAGTTAGAAGAAACGTAGCACAGTTTGAAAATCACCAACGGGTATATTCGACGTAAAATTCACTATAACAAATTTTCACACAATAAAATCGCAAAATAAACACAAAATACAGATCACTAAGTCGCTATTCACAATACGAGTCCGAATACAAAAATTATAGCCGTAAAACCCCCGGGAAAAGACGTTGTTGTTGTTGCTTCTAATTTGTCACCCACTTGAGATCAATCACGACATCCTCCCACCTAAGTTTACGAATTTTGTCATACCAAAGGAGAAAACTTACAAATATCTCAAACTAATAGAAATGCAAAAGGGCCAACCGATCTCTTGAATAAGAAATTAATTCAAAATGGGAGGGCCTAAATAAATTACCTATTCAAGGAATCGTTGTGGTCTCTTGATGATTCGTCCTCTAGAAGTGGTCTTCGGATCATCTTGATTGTCAGATACGTCTTCAGTTACGGTGTCTTCTTCCTGTTCAGGAGGTTGGGTCAACTCTGGTTGACTGGCATCAGCAGGATGTTGAGGCTCGTTCAGATTACCAGGCTCTTCATGGTCCGAGATTTGGATGTCAGCTTCCAGGAGGGGATACAAACGCTGAATAGGTCTCAAGCACGAACCGACAGCAGTTTCAAGGCGAACCAAATGCACAGTTCCATCCTTGCCAGGTAGAAGTTCAACAACTCTGGCCATGGGCCAATCGTTTCGTTTGATCGTTTCCAATCAGTACAACATCGCCAATCTTGACTTCGTCGTGTTTCTTTGTTTTACATCTCAACTGAAGTTGACCAAGATATTCATTCCTGAATCTTGCACGGAAATCTTCTTTCAACTTCAAACGATGTTGCAGAGTTTTGTTCAGATCTATTGATTCAATCACATCCAACTCGGGCAAACCAGCTTCTTTAACATCCTGAATGAATAAAGAAGGTGTGATAGGGGTTGGTTCGTTGTCCCCGTCGGAGAGGAAAGTTAGAGGTCTTGCATTCACCACACTCTCACAATCACACAAGACTGTCGCCATTTCGCAATGTGTGAGAGTTGATCTCCTCAAAACTTTCCTAAGCAGCCTTTTCATCAAGCCAATAAGGCGCTCCCACCATCCACCCCACCAAGATGCCGTGGGTGGGTTGAATTTCCAAGAAATTCGGTTGGTAACACTGTACTGAAGTACTTTATCACAGTCTATTTTCTCGAATAGATTTGCTGTCCCGACAAAATTAGTTCCTTGATCGCTATAGATCCTTTTAGGGCGACCTCTTCGTGCGATAAAAACGACGCAAACCAAGCAAAAAGTCATCCGTAGAAAGTGAAAGAAGAAGTTCTAAATGAACAGCGCGTGTAACAGCGCACGTGAATAAACAAATCCATGATTTTTCTGCCCCTTTAAGAAGATGGGTCCTGCCAAGTCAACTCCCACCACTTCGAAAGCCGCAGCTTGACGAACACGATCTACAGGTAGTGGTGTGGTTGGCGCCTCAAGTCGTTTAGACTCATAACGCTTGCAGGTCACGCATTAAGAAATCACTGACTTCAAGGTTCTTCTTCCACCAACAGTAAAATCGGGTAACGAAAATCTTCGCTGTCAGGGCGATTAGAAATCTTCGTCTTAAGTCGCATTAGTCCCATATGGTCTTCAAATGGTCGTAAAGAAGAAATTTTAGCATCCTTCAAGCCAGAAAATGTTTCCTTTTGCACCATTTTAAGGACTCTCAGTTCAGCATCACTTATTTCTTCAACCGAAAGCGGTCCTCGCTTCTTCACAAAATGCTCGGAGCCCATGGACCTTGAGTTGTCAGCAAATCTACTGATCCAGGCCGCCATTCTGATGAGTTTGGTGTACCTTGAAAAATACCTGTAGTACCAATCGGGTGTCCCTTCCTCCGTGCTGGTAGCAATCATCGCTGACACAGCTGTTTTCTTCTTCTCAACAGCAATCTGCTCCTCATCATACTGAACCGGAGAGGAAGGCCATTCAGACTTCGGCAGGTACAGCCAATCTGGCCCCTCCCACCATTTTGACTGGAGCAATACCTGTCCGAGGCATCCACGGGAGGGTAAATCAGCGGGATTTTGGGCACCTGGAACGTGATTCCATTGTTCAACAGGGGTCAATTTCCGAATTTCATCAATTCTCCTAAATACAAACGGAGCCCAATTTTCAGAGCGTCTCAACCACGCAAGTACCGTTGTAGAATCACTCCAAAAATACTCCTCAAAACCTGCATCAAAATTGTCTCTAATAGATGTGAAAAGTCTGGCACCTATCAGAGCAGCAAGCAGCTCTTTTCGTGGAATCGTCATGTTCTGTGCAACACGGGTTTTCGATTGTACCAACTGGATGTTCACCCCGTGCGAGTTTTCAACCCGCAGGAAAATTACTGCTGCATAGGAAGAGTCACTAGCGTCACAAAAGGTATGAAAGCTTGCATGGCTCACGTCCGACATGTTAGGTAACCAACGAGGAATTTTAATGTCGCCCAAATGTTTCAATTCGTCAGCCCACTTTAGAAATTTAGCGCAAATATCGTCAGGTACCTCGTCGTTCCATTCCAGTTTTGTTTTCCAAAGTTCTTTAACGAGTAATTTTGGACAAAGAGTACCTGGCCTAGCAAAACCGAGAGGATCGTACACTTTATGAGCAACTCTCATGATCACTCTCTTAGTAATCTTGCCAGTTGGAGAGTTCAAATTTTCCTTACATATACTCAAAGTGTCATTCTTCTTATCCCACATCAAGCCGAGAATAGGAGTTTCAGCAGGTTCAGTACAGGAAGAATCTGAAAATTCCCATCCGCGTAATTCGAATTTGCCCTCTGCCATAATAGCAGTAGCTTCAAAAACAAATTGTTCGAGTTCCTCTTTGGAGTCAAAACTAGCTACTGCGTTATCAACATAAAAACAGGTCATCATGGTACGTACGGTAGACTCAGAGAACGCAGAACGACCTAGCTTGATTTTCTCCAAGGTTTGTTCCAAGTGATTTTGAATCACGGCTGCCAGCAAAAACGGGCTGGAAGTAAGTCCAAACACAACTCTTTTGTGGCGATAGACGATCAATTTTCCTTTTTCATCCCGCCACAAAAACAAGAGGAAATTTCTGTCAGTTGGATGCACACTGATTTGTAAAAATGCGCGCCGGACATCCCCAGTAACGCCAATAGCACCCAATCGAAATCGGTGAAGTAAAGGAGGGATCTGTTCAATTAAATTTCCCCCCTTTTCCAAACAAGCGTTCAAACAACGAGATTCCTTTTCGTGTGCAGACGCGTCGATAACCGGGCGTATTTTTGTAGTGCTATTGGTTTTGAAAATGGGTCTGTGTGGTAAGTAATGTCCCCCATCAACATTCTCAGACTTGGGTACAATCTCAATTACCCCCTCACTCAGCCATTCCTCAAAAACCTTCTGATATTCAACCAAATGTCCTTGATGTTCGAGTTTTTTGTACGTGGATTCCATTCGTTGCTTAGCTAATTTAAAGTTCGAAGGGAGAGGGGGGTGCTCTTCCTTCCAAGGGAGGTGCACCTCGTAGCGATTATCCTCATCTATTCTCAAGGATTCTAAAAATTCACGTTTGACTTGAGCTTCGATTTCAGCAGCTGTCCTTTTCTCCCCCGGATCCTCTATCCCTAGAACTTCAAGCTTCCAAAGATCAGCTTCACTCATGTCTTCAACTAACATGGTAGTGGTGAGCATACCTAGCGTAGTCTTAGCTTGAGGTACCTTTCCAGAAATAGTCCATCCTAAGGCAGTTTCCACACTTACAATCGAGCCACATGAAAATCTATGAATGTTACCAGTGTACAAAGAGTATGCATAGTCTGCACCAATCAACAATTCAATAGGACCGGAATCGTTCAAAAAATCATTAGGGTCCAATCCAAATGACGTCATTTCCTTGAGCCAAGGGCCTTTAGGAAGGGTTGGCAACACTCCACAAATCGTTTCATGACCAAGAACCTCCATTTTATGGACATGATTATCAGAAAGGCGGCTAACTTCAATGTTGAACTTGTTGTGAAGTTTCATACCTGTCTTTCGACCTCCAAACAGTGAGTGAAATAGAGATTCCTGACCTTCGACCTTGTAGCGTAGTTTTTCAGCCGTCGAGTTCAAAATGTATGACCGTTGTGCGGCGGTGTCAAAAACGGCTCGGGCAATGCGGTTGCTCCCATCAGCTCCCACCAGTTTCACTCGGACTGTCGGCAGCAAGACACTGGAGTCACATGTCAGGTTCGACGCCATGTTCACAGACGTCGTGTCAGTCGATTGGCCACCTGAAACATCCTTGGCGGTAGAGTCTGAATGGGCTGGTTTGGTCGGTTTGCCCTTGCAGTGAGAATAATTCGGACAAATAATAACAGCATGTTTTCGGTCACAAAGCGTACAGGTTTGCTTAGAACAAATTTTGGAAGAATGTTTTCCCTCAAGACATAAATAACAATAGTTCTTGTCTTTAATCAATTTCAATTTATGGTCTAAGGACATGTCACGAGCCTTGTAACAATTTACCCCTCCGTGAGAAGAGCTGTCACAAAAAACGCAGGGCACATCTTGAGACGAGGCGGTTAGTAGGCTACTGGCTGTGGGTACACCATCGGATCGCAAACGCTTCTTAACATCCTGATTTTCGCGTTTAGGTTTACCTTCATTGTTCCCAGTAATACCGAATTTCGACATAGCCAGGGAGATATGCTGTTCACTGTAAACCTCATTCTTTATGAATTCACGGAGCCCTTCAAGTCGCTGTTCGGCATCAGTGACTTTGGTAGAATCACAAGTTCTTTGCCAAACACGTAAAAATTCCGCCGGCATGCAAGATTCCAAAAGTGGGCATAAAACAGATGCACATTTCCCGGAGGTTACGCCGAGAGTTTCAAGAAAATTGAGGTGACACTCAAGGGTGACATACATGTCGTCAAGGTCAAATTTCTGAGGATTTGTGTGACTGGAAATTATAATCCCTAAAAGTTCGCGTATGTACACGTCAATCAAAAGGTCTTCCCTCGCATACCTTTCCTTGAGGGCGTTTACAGCAGCTTCGTACGATTTCCCATCTTTGGATGGTGGAAAGCTGGATACAATTTTATGAGCCTTGGTGCCCTCCTTCATACTACCTAACAAAATTCGGTACTTGTGTACAGGAGAAATCTTGACGTCCTCATGAAGAGATTCAAATTGTAACAGATTGTAACAGAAAGGCAACCAATTCTTTAGTTCCCCGTCAAACGTGCGAATTTTGTAAGAGGACAGTCCAATGACCTTTTCGTCTCTCAAGTCATCAAGTACGTTTGTACCAGATACTGGAGTAGTATTGGTGGAATATAGCTTACCGGATTCGAAGTCCTGTATCATGATGTTCAAAATTTCGAACTGGTTCGCGTACGTGTCCGTGGAAAGCGATTCCTTTTCGATGTCTTCTTCAGACGTCTCGTCGTTCAACATGAGGTCGAGGATTTCGGCATCCTTCTCATGCAGTTTCTCCCAATCTCGTACGAGTAGATTGAAAGCGGCGCGAGCTTCTAGCATCATTTTCGCATCAATCAAGTCCTTAACAGTCTTGTGATGCCGAGTGAATGCAGCACGAAGTACTTTTCGCGATTTCAAAGCAAGCGTTTTCTCCATTGTAGCAGATTCTTGCCGTCACTTGGGCGCCACGATGTGAAATATGCGAATAAAAACACAGTTTGAAAATCACCAACGGGTATATTCGACGTAAAATTCACTATAACAAATTTTCACACAATAAAATCGCAAAATAAACACAAAATACAGGTCACTAAGTCGCTATTCACAATACGAGTCCGAATACAAAAATTATAGCCGTAAAACCCCGGGAAAAGTCGTTGTTGTTGTTCCTTCTAATTTGTCACCCACTTGAGATCAATCACGACAATGATTGATCAGTATTCCCTCTCCATTCACCCCCTCCCATGATGAAATTTCAAACTCCTGATATACGAATCACAAAAAAGGAACAAAATAAGAATCACGAAAATCGGTCGAGATTCGTAGTTTTGGCAGCGCTTGAAAAAATCGGTAATTTCATGATTTCTGTGCGATGAACACTTCGGAAGTTCCATCGAAGTTGCATGCGCAAACGATAATTTTTTATTAGTCGATTTCTTAACATCTGTGGGTTTAATTTAGTTAAAATTCCATAGGCCGTTGGGTACCATGCTCTAAAAAAAGCCCTATAAATTATATCGCGATTGGTGGAGTAATAACCATTGAGCATGCGCAAAACTAATATCGATGGACACAGGCAAAACTGCGAGTCTAATGGAACGATTTTCATGAAATTTTCAGGGGTTGTTCGGGTTAGCTCCCATACGGTTATCTATAAATAGCATTCCAGTTGGATAAATAGTAGTCTATGCGCGTGCGCAAACGTTAATTTCCTCTAACGTCGATTTATTATCATCTATTAGTCAGATTTCGTTCAAACTCGAGAGGTTGTTGGGTCCAGGATGATGCCCTTTGTATTTTATCGCATTTGCTTGAATAATAGGTAACTATTGCGCATACACAAAACCAATATTGGACGACTTTTTGAGAATAATGAATCGATTTTGATGAAATTTGCAATTACTGGGTGGGTTAACCTGTAGACAATAAACATGAATTATAGCCCTCATTTGCATTCTAGCATGTATTCTAATGTATTAGATACTGTTAGATGTTGCGTTCAATCATTTCGACTCGTACCTACTTTGTTCTTCAACTAACTCTATACGTCCATGTTACAATATGTGAGGAAGCTATACTGCCCACCCAACTTGGCAGATGTTTTCATTCGTGACCAAAGTTGTCTAGTGGACAACTCAGGGGAGAGCTGGTTTTCAAAGTAATTACGTTTGGCATGTATGACAGCAGATTTAGCTTTATTCCTCAGTTTTTTAAGTGTTGAATAATCGTTTGGATCAAGAGATCGACGCCACCGTGCGTAAGCAGAGACGCGAGCTTTGAGGATTACTCGGAGGGTGGAAGTGAACCAGGGAGTGCAGGGATGACGAACCCTTACTTTTCGTTTAGGAGCAACAGAATTTAGTATTGAAATTAAATTATTGTTAAGTATATGAACCATTTTGGGAGACATCGGTGTATTGGCAGATAGGTAGGTACCTACCATCACAATTGAGCAATATAGCAATTTCCTCCACCGTCTCATGAAATCTGCTTCATGTGAAATCTACTTGCGTGAATAAATGAAAAGAGGTTTAAGCTTGAATTTAGTTATTCTTAAGGCACAGAGAATGGCACAGATGTAGGAAACTGCTGGAGTGGGATAGGATTAAGATTTACATCATTTAACAGTTGAAGCGTTTTTTACGATAAAATTATCAATGTTTGTCGCAGAGTCTTTCAAGATGTGGGTCGGGCCAGTGTCAAGCAAGCTGAGATAGTGAGATCAAGTGTTTTAACAGAAGAACATGAAAATGTGCTAGTTAAGCTATCTTTGTGAGGCCGCCATTTGTGAATTCAACGTGATATTGTGCTCCCTCACCAACGAAGATTGGGAAGTTTTGTGTTCTTGAAAGAAGTCGAAAAGAAATTTTGTCAATCAAAATTTCCACTTGCTTTTTGCTTATTTCTTATCTCTAGAATCGGTTTTTGAAGTGTAAACTTCTATAGGCGCACCGCGTCGAAAAATTTGGCGGGGTGTGAATACGATTTTACCCTCACGTTTTTTTCCGTCACGCTGTTTTGACAACCAAGCCGTTGCTGGGGAAATGAAACTTCTTTATTTTTCACCGGACAAAAATCGTTCTCCACTCGTTGAAAAGCTCTCGATTTATATTTATAATATTAAAGCCGTAGTTTTATATTTATTTATGTCATAAATGGATATAGAAAACAATGCCGCTTGTTTTGTTGTCACTTGGTTGAGAAGTTAATCTTGCTTATAGTAATATGTAGACGCGCACCATAACAAAAAATTACCTACTTAGGTACTCTGTTCTAATTTCGATTTTTAAAACATTTATGCCGTAGTTTTAAATTTATTTACATTTACGAATTAGCGGGAAGAAAGCATGTTCCATGTTTTAGCATTTTAGCCGAAGGTTCAAGGCGGAAAGTTATCGAGGGTCCAGGGGCGGAGCCTGTCCACTTTTTTTCGAATCATTAATTCTTGGTATACCTAAAAATACTTCTTAATTTGTAATGGGTAGGTATGTTAGAATTGCATTTAGTGGATCCGTATCACTCCATACGAGTGTGGACCAAGGGCATAGTAAAACGGGTGTAAAACATTTCTGGGAATACACTTAATTCGACCAGTTTCGAGACATCGCAGTACTGAAATAGAACGATGTTGCTCACCAACGAGTTTAAAATTATCCGTATCCAATGAAGATGAATGAGAAAGTAAACCGCTACTCTCCTCTAAGCTACAGTGAAACCTTAGCAGAGTCGGATACAACAGGAAACCAAATCACATAACAGAAGCCACTAAAGATCGTGTGGTAGGAAGAATCAAATCACTAATCCTACCGAGGGGTTATTTTTTAAACAGGAATACCCATGTTTTTGAGCGGGCGGTCAGTTGAACATTTGCGTGACCGGTTTTTGAAGTTTTATGTCTTTAGGATGGCCCGTGATTTGAATTTTGACATGGATATATCCCACCGCTGGGGGTCATAAAAAAGTTTGTTACTCGAAAAAAAAAAAAAAAAAAAAAAAAAAAATTTCATCCAGATTGGATGGAAACTGTGGGAAATGAGCTTGATACTAGCATTTCGTATTGGCGCATGCGCAACAGCTATTAATGGTACAATCATGTTGAAAATTATATAAGATGATCAAATTGTCGTCCCCCAACTATCATCCAAATTTGAGCGAGATCTTCTACCCCCCTAGCCCGCACATCCCCTGAACATTTCATCCAAATCGGATGAAAACTGTGGAAAATAAGCTTGTTAACAAGGATTTGCGGACACACGACAGACACACACATACACACACACACAGATAGACAGATACGGAACCAAAGTTGTTCAGAATGGTCTAAAACGTTGAATGCGAGTGGAAATTTTGATTTTGGAGACCAACAATTTTTTTCTCCCGAAAGTGAATGGATGCTTCCGCTACCTTTGGGTGGACTCGGAAGCAATGAGAGTGAATGAGGATACTTTCAGACAAGGAGTGGAGGGAAATCTATACGGTCGGTTAATAATTTAAATTAGAAAATGACATCTACAATGTCTCTGCGCTACAAACTCTCCACATGGTGAACATTCATTATTATGATCGAGCGAAATTCATCCCCATTGCGCAGTTTCTATCCAACATAGATAAAGTTTATAATATCATAATAGACTCGATAGGTAGGTAATATCTTGAGAAACTTTTCTGTTACTCTTATTTTTATGTGCTGTACTTATAGAAAGGGGAGCGGGAAAGGTAGGGAAGCGTTGATGAATGTATAAATATGATAAATAATCAGTTGTGTAGAGCGGTTTTTGCATCCTCACTACAGAAGGAAGTTTGTGTTGTTGCGAAAAGTCGAAAAAAGGGTTGTCTCCAAAACCAAAATTTCCACTTACTTTTTGCATTTCAGAGCTTGCTGGTCAATTTTGGTTCCGTGTCTATCTGTCTGCTTGATGTCTGCCTGTATACATGTGGTAAATCCTTGTCACGCCAAAACTATACCTACCATGTTTTAGAGAAAGAGACGATCGACCCACAATATGTATGTTGTCAAATTATCAGGATAAGGGTCAAAAACGAATCAAAGACCTTGTCGCCGAGCTTTCGGTTTATATAAAACCATCATCAAGGCTCAAGAATCTTCTATGGTGTCAAAATATAGGACGCGGTCATGGATGTTGAGTTAAATGTCATAACAAAAACAAGAACTGGTTGCAGTTGAGGCTGTCAACGGTAGGCACATGAACAGGACTCAAAAAACTAAGGCTAAAGTTGAAAAAAACACTGCTGGCAGGCATACAGAGCTAAGCTCGCGAAAGCTCGGCGATAAGGACTTTTATTCGTTTTTGACCCTTATCCTGATGATTTGACAACATACCAAGTTTTAATCCGATTTTGATGAAATTTTCAAGGGTTGTGCGGGTTGGCTCGTATGTGGTATAACTTGCATTACCATCGAGACAATAGCAGCCAGTGCGCATGCGCAAATGTGAATTTCTATAACGTCGATTTCTCATCATCTAGGTACTGGTTCGATTTCGTTCAAACTCCGGAAAGACGCTCTATGCATTATATATCGGGATTGGTTGAGTAATTACTATTACACATGTGATGTAGGTAGTTTGGTAGGCCTTAAGTACTTATTGTTTTTTTGGAATTAGTCGGGATGCGGCCCAAGGAAAATAAATGAAATTATTTCTCATTCTTTTTTTCATTTAATTGACTTGGTGAACCTCTATTTTTATCTGACAAATCCGTTATATTTTCGGATGTTTATGAATTTTTTCCTGGACTCACCAAGATCTGAAGATGTCCTCAGCAAGAGGACGAAACGTAACAAAATAAAACAAAAAATGAAATAATTTCATTTATTTTCCTTGGGCCGCATTCCGTCTAATTCCAAAAAACAATTTCACATGTGGAGAGCCAAATTGTTTGTCACAGACAAAATTCTGAGGCTAATAGACCGAATTTTATGAAATTTTGAAGGATTGTGTGGGTCAGCCCCTAAAATGATGTCCTATAAATTTTATCGACGTTGGATAAATGGTAGTATGTGCTCGAGCTCAAACGTGAATTCCTTATAACGTCGATTTCTCATCATCTATCAGTCCGATTTCATTCCATGTACTTGTGTATATGTTCCAGAAAAATTCCATAACATCAAGATTGTTCATGTAATAAATTTGCACATGCGTATAACTAATATGTTGACATTCCGAGACTAATGGTTCGATTTTGATGAAATTTTCAAGGATTGTACGGGTTAACTTCCAGAAAATAATCTAACAATTCCATAAGTAGTGGTGAATGCCGTTGGATTGATGGTACGTTATGCGCATGTGCAAAAATTAATTCTAGCCCTATTTTGTATATTAGCATGTCTACACATCATATTATATTACTGGTCTGTTTTGACTTGGATGTGTCTTTTGGCTGGGGGTCAATGAATACATTTCGTGAGATTTTTTGTTTCCAACCAAAAAATGTCGTTCAAATTGGTGTGGGTATAGAGGGAGAATTTGGCAACGTGAGATGCAGTGACGTGTCAGATAAATTGAGAGCTTTCCAACGAGTGGATAACGATTTCTGTAGGTGAAAGACTGACAGAGTTACATTTACCTTGTGACCGGGATTTTTCTAATGATTTTCCATTTAATAATAGTTTAGTGAACAGTAAATAACGTCATCGAGTAGATTTAGAACGCAGAGCAACGCTAAAATCAGTTCTCTAGTTGTAGTAAAGAACGTGTCACACCCAATGAACTATATGACATATTATAGATACCTACCTATATCAGTTCGTTGGTCACGCCTTCTTTCGAGTGTTCAAAAATGTCGTCAAGTGAACGTATTAAACGCTTTCTCACATGAATTGAGAAGCCTAAGGACATATCCGTGCCATAAGGTAAAAGCCATAAGCGGTAAAATTTTACATTTTATTCATCAATTTTAAGAATTGATTGCATTAGTGTTGGACTCTCCTTATGTGAGTTAAATAAACTGCAGTTTTCCTTTGTTGGAAGTCGGTTGTGGCTCTCTTATGCCTGGGAGCGGTCTCGCCTAGCGATATACTCCGGAGGAGCCAAGATTTAATAGTCTTGTCAGAGGTGCTCATCCGAGAATGGGTGTGCAACTTCGGGAGGCCGCCATGGTGGGTCGGGTCCGGGCTCGGCCGGGACGCCCTGGCCAAGCCAACTGTATTCAATCATTTGGACACCTACTTTATTCTTCAACTAATTATATTCGTCCAAGTTAAAACGTATAAGGAAGCTGTACTGTCCACCCAACTTGGCAGATCTTATTTCATGTTCCTACAGTTATTTGGTAATCTGTTTCAGATGACCCTACGCTACCCAGGGTCCTCGGGATGTACTCTGTGCTAAAGGCCATAGCTCTGATCCACTGCACTGTTTTCATCCACTACATCCCGTAAGGTTAAATTTATTTTTCTTTCGGTTATCACTACACCTACACGGCGCTCAGTGTTTCGACTAATGTGTTCTAGATGGAATAAAAGTAAAAATAAGAGTAGAAAAACTCGGCGTTGTGCACCGCCGCAGGAGGCCACCCCCTTCCACCCCTAAGTACCGGCTAAAATTAGAAACCATGGAACATGCTTTAGATTTAAACTAGAAGAAATTATGTGGGTAATTCGGTGAATGAATAAATTATTTACTTCCTCATTCTATCACGAGCAATAACTAAGTAGCTACCCATAAGTAGTAGCTTGTGATAACTAAAATAACCCAAGTAATTTTAGAGAATTTTCGTAGAAAATGAAGCTATTTGCTCCAAAATTTTCGGAAAACAAAAATATATATGCGACGACACCGTAGCGTTGGGTTGACGACACCGATACTGCAAAATATTCTCAATCTTTGTAAGTTATCTTTATTTGTGTGATATATTTTCCGACCATCTGTACGACCTATGCAGGATTTACCTACACATTAAGATCGCACCACCGGCCAGGGTTCAATTCTACGACTAGTTTCTGATCAAAAGTGTTGTGGTGAAAACCACCCCCTCTTGTCAACAGCCCTTTTCAGGGCTACCAAAAAGAGGTAGACACAACACAAAAATATTTATAAGACGTCGAGTTATAACTCCGTCAAACAAAATATTTCACCAGAGAGAAAATACGAAATTCTCTCTCAAAAGTGAAATATTAACTAATAACATACAAGGCGACCTCCCTAGACACTTACTGGGCGAGAGAGACGCGACAAGTATCTCGAACCAAGTCGCCTTGAATGAGAAAACTCAAACAGAAAATCAAGCGTCCTCTAAAACTAACAAGGACAATTCAAACAAGCCTACTCGCCAATCAGAAACACTGATTACACGAGAGACAATAGGCGAACCAACCAGGAGGCGGCAAGCAACCACCTCTGGTCCAGCAGCCACCTCGGGGACCCCGTCTGAACAACGGACGCAGGGAAACCACCCGAGGTCCCCGTCTAAACTCAAGGTCGTCAGCTCCGCGACGGACGCTCGTAAGCCACCCCCGGGGACCCCGTCGCAACGACGGACGTGGGGAAACCACCCCGGAGGACCAGCTCAGCTATCATACTCGCAGATACTGAGAAAACAATGTGCGAGCCAATGAGATTACACAGTCGAATTAATGAAATTAAGCGGACCAATCAGGAGGCGGCAGGAGGCGGCCACCTCCCTATAAATACCCCGCTCGGAGCCCTCCGAAATTCATTCTACTCTCCGCTCTCGACGACTACACCTCGAAGTACGAAGATTTCTACACGCTCTACGCTGACGAACCTTCTGCTCCCGAGTTCATCTCAAGAACGGCTTCCTACTGCTTTCTACAAGGCCTACCTTCTCTCCACACAGATCTCGCATTGGCATCTACGAGTCCAGTGATTATTCATCCTGCTCATTGCCCAACGTAGTTCTTCTGTCAGGACGCCACCCGGTACATCTATTGATATTCTCATTAGATCGTACGCCCGCTGGGACGTTCCTAGTCGTGTCGCCCGGGTTTCGTAGCACTAGGCTCGTCACCGACCGCTGTGGGCACACCGGTAAATTACTCAGCTCATACGCTCTAATTTACCGTCCAAGGAAGTCTTTTTCAAGACTACAAGGTAGGACCCTGACATCCGAGCAAAGGAAAGAAGCTCTGTCAAGCGAGTCCACCTTCTAAACCCTCTATTTCTATACATAGAGGTATCGAAAACGAGCTAATAAACTCGGATATTTCGATGGAACGTCGACCGTCCTATTTCCTCATGCAAGGGGAGGTAGAACACGGCGCGGCCGGGCCTCTTAGCCCACGCAGCGCTACCTACCCGCTGCCCGGCCAGTCCGCTGTTCCTAGCGACGGCTCAAGGCTCGATCCTCGCGACGAGATCGCCTTCTCACCTAACGTATTCACGAAGGAAACGTTAGATCAAGCCTCACCTATACAAAAGTTCGAGGATACCTTTCAGACCCGCTCTGAAGTCAATCATTATGATTCGACAAAGATTTCCGAATATCCACGATATTCGACACAAGGCTACCCGGCCGATCCGAGTGTCAAATACACTCCAAATGTACAAAAAACAAAGGATACTTTTCAGTACCTCAACCAAGCTCAACATATTCCTCCTACAGATATAAATCTTAGGCCGGAATATTACAAAACGGCTCAGTACCAAACTGATCGAACCCAGCACCCACTATGCGAGCCCAGTGCTCCACGCGGCTGCGACACGAACTATCCCTCAGTTCATCCCGCCAAGCAAGCTGACCTTGACGGTTTCGCTCACATTCCTTACAGGAATAACCCAGGGACTAACCCGCATAATCAGAATATAAATGTCCCACTTGGTCTACCTACACCAAGTAAAACATATATAAATCCACTACAAATGGTGACCCCGCCTTTGAACAGGCTCAACACGGAGCATTTCGTTCCCTCTTATGAAGCTAGTGGATTTCAGGGAACCACTGCGGGCGTGCGACCCCCGCCGGGCCTATACGCCCCGCATCTCACTCAACAACCCTCTACACAAAGTGGCTTTCGAGCACTTTTGGAGGAAATGGGAGATTACCAACGACCAATCTTCCAAAAGAAGAATATCGATCGTGCACTCGCCGAGTTCGATCAATACTGCGTGCGAAAACACCTGAGAACGCAGAACGAATGCTTCTCAGCCATATACAAGTGGGTACCGGAAGAAATGAGGGAAGCTATCGACTCAGCTTACCTCACGGCACCCCACGCACCTTATGAAGAGGCCAAACAGCGCCTACAACGAGAATACGGGTTGTCCTTACAGGACAGGCTCCTCGCACTCGAGGACCCCGCATCTCTCGCCAAAAAACCCAGCACCAAGTACCACGAAATGTACTCTAAAGCTGTTGGGTACTTCTCAGAGGCTCTGATCACTCAAAAGTGGATCGAAACTCTACCTATCGAAGCACGAGGTATGGTCGCAGCTCAGCCTACCACGACCGCCCGGCTCGACCTAGCTGATACGCTACACGCGTACAAAACAGAGAATACCTCTCTCAACATACGAGGAGTAGAATCTACTCCGAAACCCATGAAAACTGGTTTCAAAAAGGCCCTCTCACAACAAGCTGAGTTCAAACCCCAACCAGTAGAGAGTAGGCCTCACAAACCGACGGCCTATGTCTGTCGAAACCACGCACGTTTCGGTAGCGAAACTCGCAAATGTGCAGACCCAGAACACTGCACTTGGAAGGCAAACACTGCCTCCAAAACCAGCAAAAAGGCAGCGACTATAAGCCAGCCTAAAACCTGGGTTTCAAACGAAAATACTCAGAGATCGGTACAAGAAAGTACCGTTCCAACCTCCGACGTAGAGAGTTCGGAAAACGAATAACTGCCAGTGTATCTGAGCCTATACACCGGCAGTCTAATGAGTATAAAAGGCTTTTTTTCAAGTGCAAACTAAATGGCACTGAATTTCTCATCGACACGGGAGCAGAAGTGAACATTCTGCCCCACAATGTCACCAAAAAATTGGGCTTAAAAATTCGTAAGTCCAACGTAAAGCTCACAGCAGCTAACGGAGCCCCTATAGACACACTAGGGCGGGCTGACACGACAATTAACATCGGCCTCGGAGACATGACCACCGATTTTATGATCACGAAAGTTGATCTAGCGATCCTCGGTATACCATTCCTCGAGTCTTGGGATATCGGAATACGGGTCAAACACAAATACATTTATAAAGATAAAATAAAAAGCTATGCCGATCAAAAAATAGCTGCAGTCATGAACAAAAAATTCACTGACGAACAAATAGCAGCTACTATCCCTCATCGTGACAACAGCCCTCAACCAGAGGACGTGCAAATCACGGAGGACGAAAACATTCGCTCTATCATTGAAAAATACAATGATAAAATGAGCAAACTTCAAGGAAAGTGGAAAAACAACGGGGTTTACCACCGTATAACCACGGAAGGAACACCAGTACACTTCCGAGCAAGACCCATGGCGGGCGAAAAACGGGCTCAAGTCAAAAGTACTTTTGACAAAATGCTTTCCGAAGGCATAATTGCACCATCAGATTCCGAATGGGCATCCCCGTTACACTGTGTGCCAAAAAAAGACGGGTCATGGAGGATCACCGGCGACTACCGTTTCCTGAACGCGAAAACGAAGAAAGACGCCTACCCTCCTCCTCACATTCGCTCTTTCCAAGCGAATTTACATGATACACGAATCTATTCGACAATAGATTTAAAATCGGCATATTACCATATTCCGATGCACCCAGATGACGCTCATAAAACTGCAATTATTACACCTTTCGGTCTTTATGAGTTTAAGAAAATGAGCATGGGTTTGGCCGGAGCGGCTCAAACATGGCAAAGATACATGGACAGCATCATGCGAAAATTTGATTTCGCATTTGTATACCTAGATGACATCCTGGTGGCTTCTAAAAATTATAAAGAACACATGAACCACCTCAAACAAATTTTTGACAAGCTAGGGGAACACGGACTTCGAGTAGGTTTCGATAAATGCATTTTTTCAAAACCTACCGTCGATTTCCTAGGTTTCACTATCTCGAAAGAAGGGATAATTCCTAAACGAGATAAAATAGAAGCCATAGAACAATTTCCTAGGCCAATAGACGTACGAAGTCTACGCAGATTCCTAGGTATGTGTGGTTTCTACCGAACTTGCTCAAGTAAATTCGCTCACACGGCACAACCTCTGTATGACTCCATTCAGTCAAACAAAAAAAATGACAAAACACCTATCGAATGGACATCAGAGAGAGAAAAAGCTTTCAACAGCTTAAAACAAGCAATGATTAAAGCTACATTGCATAATATCGCTCATCCACACCCTACAGCAGAGTGGAGAATAGTCTGCGACGCATCCGACACACACATCGGAGCGGCACTGGAGCAGGAAATTACAGACAAACACGGCTCGAAATCTTACCAACCATTGGGATTTTTCAGTAAAGAAATTCCGGAACAATGGAAGAATAAAGCATCATTCGACAAAGAGATGTTCGCCGTTTACCAAGCTTGCATTCACTGGCACAATGACTTGGACGGCCGATCTTTTCATATTTGTTCAGATCACAAGCCTCTGCTAGGCACGATGCTTAAGAAAAATGCACATTTTTCTAAAATGAGATTGAGATGGCTAACATACATCTCTCAAATGACAAGTGACATTCGTCATATACCCGGAGAGAACAACATCGTCGCCGACGCACTCTCCAGACCCTTCGATCCAGTTGAAATTCAAACAAAATCGATTTCAACCCAAACTGACGAGGGTCCACCCATAGCCGAAATTTCGCAAATTACGGCTGCAATAGAGTGCAATCTTCTACTGCACATTTCAAATGCACAAATTCGTTCTCCTCCTAACGCAGAGGACAAATTGAAACTCACACGAGTTGAATTCCCTCAAGGAGAAATTTGGTGTAACCTAGACCTAGGACACCCAAGACCTTATATTCCAAACGAAATAAGGCAAGAAATAATCAGCCAAATTCACAATTTGGGACACCCAGGTATACACTCTACAGTGCATAAAGTTAAACAAAGATATTTTTGGCACGGACTCCGTGCAGATGTCTCCAACTGGGTCCGAGCGTGCGAGACTTGCCAACGAGCAAAAATCACTCGCTCCGTGAAGCTCCCTTACTCCGAATTTGAAACGGCTAACAAATTTTCACATGTACACGTTGACATTACCGGACCTTTACCTTTAGCTAAAGGAGGGAAACGTTACATTCTAATGATGGTCGATAGAGCAACGGGTTGGCTAGAGGCAGTCTCTCTTAACAACATCGAAACAGCCACGATCACAAACGCCTTTATCAATATTTGGGTAGCTTCAAAAGGCGTACCGAAATACATCACAAGTGATCAAGGCACACAATTCGAATCAGATCTATTTAATTCCATTATGGAACGTCTCGGAGTAAAACATACTCACACGTTACCATACAAACCGTCAACAAACGGAATGGTAGAACGCAGAAATAGATCTTTGAAAGAGGCTCTCAAAGCACAAAACGAAAATTGGCTCGACGCCCTTCCAAAAGTTCTACTCGCCATGCGTACGGCAGTAGACCCAGCAACGGAAACTACACCATTCCAAAAAGTTTACGGGATTGATGTACCACTCCCAGGAGACATTTTCGTAACTTCTACAAACCTTTCTGAGCCTCTCTTTTTCCGGCCTACGCATATTAAACATAATAATACGAAATATGCCGTCAACATGCCCAAAAATTTGGATACATGTACACATGTCTATATCAGAGTGCCCACACAGCTCACCTCTCTGCAATGTCCTTACACGGGACCATTCAAAGTGGTTAAAAGAGATAAGTTTTCGGTTACAGTGCAAATTGGCGAACATACGAAAAAAGTTCCCAAACAGCAAATAAAACCAGCTTACACTCTAAAAACAGACGAAGCTGTGTCACTAAACAAAAATCAGGCAGAAAATAAGGAGGAGACTCCCCGAAAATCTGCCAGAAGGCACGTCCCCTCTACCAAATTCGACGAGAGGTGGGTGACTGCGCTCGAAACACCCCAGCCGGCGTCGTCGTTAATAACACGACGTCTTGGGGGGGCGCCTGTGGTGAAAACCACCCCCTCTTGTCAACAGCCCTTTTCAGGGCTACCAAAAAGAGGTAGACACAACACAAAAATATTTATAAGACGTCGAGTTATAACTCCGTCAAACAAAATATTTCACCAGAGAGAAAATACGAAATTCTCTCTCAAAAGTGAAATATTAACTAATAACATACAAGGCGACCTCCCTAGACACTTACTGGGCGAGAGAGACGCGACAAGTATCTCGAACCAAGTCGCCTTGAATGAGAAAACTCAAACAGAAAATCAAGCGTCCTCTAAAACTAACAAGGACAATTCAAACAAGCCTACTCGCCAATCAGAAACACTGATTACACGAGAGACAATAGGCGAACCAACCAGGAGGCGGCAAGCAACCACCTCTGGTCCAGCAGCCACCTCGGGGACCCCGTCTGAACAACGGACGCAGGGAAACCACCCGAGGTCCCCGTCTAAACTCAAGGTCGTCGGCTCCGCGACGGACGCTCGTAAGCCACCCCCGGGGACCCCGTCGCAACGACGGACGTGGGGAAAACACCCCGGAGGACCAGCTCAGCTATCATACTCGCAGATACTGAGAAAACAATGTGCGAGCCAATGAGATTACACAGTCGAATTAATGAAATTAAGCGGACCAATCAGGAGGCGGCAGGAGGCGGCCACCTCCCTATAAATACCCCGCTCGGAGCCCTCCGAAATTCATTCTACTCTCCGCTCTCGACGACTACACCTCGAAGTACGAAGATTTCTACACGCTCTACGCTGACGAACCTTCTGCTCCCGAGTTCATCTCAAGAACGGCTTCCTACTGCTTTCTACAAGGCCTACCTTCTCTCCACACAGATCTCGCATTGGCATCTACGAGTCCAGTGATTATTCATCCTGCTCATTGCCCAACGTAGTTCTTCTGTCAGGACGCCACCCGGTACATCTATTGATATTCTCATTAGATCGTACGCCCGCTGGGACGTTCCTAGTCGTGTCGCCCGGGTTTCGTAGCACTAGGCTCGTCACCGACCGCTGTGGGCACACCGGTAAATTACTCAGCTCATACGCTCTAATTTACCGTCCAAGGAAGTCTTTTTCAAGACTACAAGGTAGGACCCTGACATCCGAGCAAAGGAAAGAAGCTCTGTCAAGCGAGTCCACCTTCTAAACCCTCTATTTCTATACATAGAGGTATCGAAAACGAGCTAATAAACTCGGATATTTCGAGGAACGTCGACCGTCCTATTTCCTCATGCAAGGGGAGGTAGAACACGGCGCGGCCGGGCCTCTTAGCCCACGCAGCGCTACCTACCCGCTGCCCGGCCAGTCCGCTGTTCCTAGCGACGGCTCAAGGCTCGATCCTCGCGACGAGATCGCCTTCTCACCTAACGTATTCACGAAGGAAACGTTAGATCAAGCCTCACCTATACAAAAGTTCGAGGATACCTTTCAGACCCGCTCTGAAGTCAATCATTATGATTCGACAAAGATTTCCGAATATCCACGATATTCGACACAAGGCTACCCGGCCGATCCGAGTGTCAAATACACTCCAAATGTACAAAAAACAAAGGATACTTTTCAGTACCTCAACCAAGCTCAACATATTCCTCCTACAGATATAAATCTTAGGCCGGAATATTACAAAACGGCTCAGTACCAAACTGATCGAACCCAGCACCCACTATGCGAGCCCAGTGCTCCACGCGGCTGCGACACGAACTATCCCTCAGTTCATCCCGCCAAGCAAGCTGACCTTGACGGTTTCGCTCACATTCCTTACAGGAATAACCCAGGGACTAACCCGCATAATCAGAATATAAATGTCCCACTTGGTCTACCTACACCAAGTAAAACATATATAAATCCACTACAAGTGTATCTTAGCAATTTTTTCTTAATCCGCTGAAAAACCGAATTTTTTCCATTTTAGGATTTTTCCTGTTTTCGACCTTATGACACTAAAACGGCCATTTCGTTTCTAATTTTGTGAGTAAAATCAAATCTAAGGAGATCGTGGGATAGAGCATTAAATTTCCTATTTAATCACAATTTTTCGAATTGAACAGAAGATAAATCAGCCTAAAAATTGAAATAGGTCAATTTGCGAGAATCTTTGGTTTTTTCAACGTCCCAGTAATTAGACACGTGAATTTTCGCAGGTAAACCTAAAAACTGCGCCAGAGTTTCAGCTTTCCAACGGTATAATCAATTTTTATTTTACTTCGTTAATTGGGGTATGTGCAGAGTGCAGTAGGTAGGTACCTAGGTTAGTAGGACATATTGAAATTGACGGGGGACCATCTACAGTCGCACATTTCCTGAAATCCCCATCAAAATCAAATGAAAACTGTGAATGATATGTGCGTTGCAAGGATTAGCAGGCACACAGACAAGCATACTGACAGACGCGAAACGAAAGTTGTTCGGGATGGTCTAAAACGTAAAACGCGATTAAAATTTTCGATAAAAAAATAGTGAGAACAACGCTTCCGTTTCCGATTTGCATATTGCGGGAGGTTTAGAGAATTTTGATACCATAAAACGGGGCTATTCGGAAAATTTCTGCCTTTCAAACTAAAATTATTACACCAAAAAAAAAAATATATATATATATATATATTGTTTTTTTTTTTTTTTTTTTCAAAATTCAAATTCTTTTTGGAAAGGTCTTGACCTATGCTACAGAACCCTGCAGTTTCAAATTTTAAAAACCACCCAGTGGTGGGGAGGGGCTATATATTTTTTTGAATAGCGTTCCCGAAGTGCCCCGGCAAAAGGGGTAATTCGGAAAAGGTACACGTTATTTCTGTTGCTCTTGCATATATAACTCTTTGGGCTATTTCAGACAACGTTACAAGTTTTTAAATAAAATTTCTTATGGAAAAAAAGAAAAATAGTGTCAAAATATTTTTATTTAACGTCAATATCGAAAATTCAATTTAAAATATAAATCTTCACCCTCTGAAGGGCCAGGTTAGCTTAAATCCTGTTCCCTCTTATTTAGGAACTTCTCACAACATATTTGAGCTGATGTTGTCAATATCAGCTAGTAAACTTTTGGACTTTAGTTTTTTCTCTAAAAATTCGACGGAATAACACATCTCACCTTCCTCCTTAGTTTTGACGATCACAGAGCGAATTTCAAAGATAAATTGTTGAAATTTTCACAGATAACACGTGGGGTGTTAGGTACCTACTCTAAGGAATAAATAAGCCTTTCTTGGACCAATTATTACGAGGAGGTCTAGAAAAGAGGACGTCTGACCACCTCACAAAAACTACGGCTAAAACCCATCTCAAAAACTTGCCGAGCATTTAAAAAAAAAAAAAAAACAACAAAAAAACATTCAAATTGGTCCAGCCGTTTGAGAATAAACGCGTCAGCCACATACATCATACAATCTTCGATCAATACCTATATAATATAGGTACCTACCTACTACTATGGTGTAATGTCTTAGCATCAGAATTACGCACTTCGTATAATTGTTTGCCTTAGTAATTTTCAACTCAATTCAAATAGGTACCAAACCAACTAAACGCTTGACTATTTCAGGATCATCAGCATGGGAATATGCTCTATTCTGCTCACAGTTTTCATGTACCTGACGGAAGCGCTCTACTATAAGTCTGCCACCCTCAACTTCTACATCGTCTTTCCCTGCATCATGAACAGTGAGTAACTATTTTATCATTTAAGTAAAAGTAAATTACTATCAAGTAAGGAAATTTCCAGACAGTCGGATGTTGTTTCCTGGCACCAATGTCTTTGTAAAGGGGTTGGCTGAAAACTATTGTAAAAGCCTGCATTTTTCCTGATTGGCTTTATGCTTCAATCCAGTTGTCTCGAAATTGATTGACCGGTCGATAGAAGTCCTCTTTGGGATCAAATCAAGGCCGGCCACTCCTCGTTCTGCTCCTATTTTTGCAAGCTGATCCTTTACCTCATTGAAGTGAATCTTCCTCAGGTTCGATGTGATCTCCTGTCATTTCTCAGTTCAGACAAGGTAGTTAAAACATTTGAGGATATCAGGAGTCATGCTTGTTTATTTCCTCAAAATTTCAAAAAATGAGTGCACTCAAGTAGTCAGTGAACACTGTCACAGTAGCGATATCTCCAATCAATTGCTTATGGAGAGATCGCAGATCACAGTGCCTTCAGTATTCCAAATACCTCTGCAGAGTTGCTTGAGTAGTACTTGGGTAGGTAACTAGCTTGAATGACTTTGAAAAGTCATTAAGTGACATCTAAGGAGGCACAATCCACGTTGTTACCATTCTGAGATCCGGCATGTGTTGCACCCAGTGTGAGTTTGGAAACTCCACAAATTGAAAATTATTCACAGATGGAAAAACATGGTCATGTGTGGCGGTAGATTGTGTTTAGATACCTACATCATGGAAAGGTCACAATGGAGTTACCTATAACCCGATTGTTCTGCAGTTCCACCGAAGGTTATCATGCTCACATTTACTAAAAATTTAATGTCGTAAGTACTTAAATCATTAAGCATGCTTTTTAGTCGAACAATATAGCGGGTCTCAGAATTTCCCTTCGTTACTGCTTTGGTACCTACCTATTTCGACTTGAAGTAAATTCGTAATATCAAATTACAACAAAAGGTTTTTTATTAGTGAGGTATACCTATCTACTGAAATACGAGGATTGATGTTGGATTTCTTTTATGTTGCTTAGAGTAATGCTATACTCATATCTCGAATTTAAATGTATCTTACCTAACAATTTTCTATCTATACCTGCAGGTTTGACCATGATCGGACTCTTCATTGTACCAAAGAAGTATCTGAATGCTCCCACAGTAGCTGAAGACGAGAACGCGGAACTGCTGAGGCAAGCGACGGCCTTCAAAAAGAGGAAGCAGCAACCCAAAAAAATCCATTAGCTCTTCCCGGATGTTTGAGAGCTTTACCACCGGATAACATAAGCTATGAAAACGAATGTTTTGGTGTTGGATTCAACACCACTTGGATCAATTTATTTAAAAGTTATATCATGTAGTAGATAGTACCTACCTAGGTACTCTCGAGTTAATTAAATCGTTCTGTAATGACCAGTTTTATAGGCGAACTGTAAGCAGCTATAATAATAAGATAGTGGCCTAGACTCTCTCTCTCTCAAGGACTGGAATTGTGATATAGACTTTGCGATCACGACGTTTCCTGGATGCTTTTTCGACTTTCTTTATTTTCAAACTAGAATAAAGACAGAGGACAGCTGAAAGTGAGGTCACTGTGCTGGAATTGTTCAACAGCTACCGTCTATGTAATTCCATCTAAGGACACTTCCTTAAGAGAAAAAACTGAGAACGGGAATTAATTCAAATAAATTCAAATTTCCGTGCCTCTTATGTTTGTATTAAATTGTAAATAAATTTCATCATGAATAAAAATCAAGTCCATCAGGGTGAGACACCACAAGCGCATGGTAGGTCAGGTCTCAAGTAGCTATAGCTTCATTATTCGTTCATTACCTATCACTTTCATTATCACGTGGTTTAAATAAATAAATAACTTTTTATTTGTAGGCGCCTCATTAGGCAATACAAACGTCGCATAAATGAAAGCACATTAAACAAGATCAGATTAAGATAAACATTACAAAAGTCATTCCTGATACATAAAAAATAAATAAATAATCCAACTGGAAGCTTGCCTAGCGATAACTAGTAAATGGCACGTCGAAAATACTATTCACTGGTTATAGTTCAGCGCCAATAAGAATTTTTTCTGAGAGGCTTTCAACTGTTTGGCTGACCTATCGCAAAGGCTTTGTGGAAGATGATTGTACATTTGAGTACCAATTTGAAGAGGATTTCAATTTATTATTGTAGCAAGACGACGTAAACGGGGCACAAATAGCTGCCGAAACGTGTCTCATATCGTTGAGAACCATCGTTTCTTTTGCAATCTAAATATTGAGGACGAGCGTGGAAAGTTTCCCCAAAGGATTATTCCGTAAGAGGCTCGACTTTGAAAGCATGCACAATAAACCATGTAGAGTACCGCAGGGGAAACCGCTTTAGTTAGCCTTCTAAAAAGATGCAAAAGGAAAGCTTGGAAGAGAGGTCCTCCACATGCTTTACCCAAGATAACCTGCTATCAACTTCCAACCCAAGAGGTTGACAGAATTGGCTAATTTACCATTTAACTGAAACTGAAGGCGCTGCATCGTATCTATGTTGAGAACCAACACGTTAGCGGAGCACCAGTGTTTGACTAGGTACGGTAAGTTTTAGGATTGATGTTCGAGAATGTAAGGTAATTTGGAAGAGATTGATACGGTAATGGATGATCATGAGTTGGCAACCCCGGGCCAACTCATTGACCCCCAAAAAGGCCCATTGGCCTTTTTATTGCGGTGGTCAAGACTTTGGTCTTGGACTCTCATTAGCCGAGTGGATACAGGCAGCGGTTGTTTTCTCGGGTTCGAGTTCTGTTGAGGCATCATATATTTTTGAGCCATCACAGAAATTTAGGTTTGCCATACCTGTGGCAAAAAGGCTGGGGGACTCCGAAATTGCTTGGCATCTATATTTTCTCGAACATCCCTATCTGACGTGGTATATAAGATTAAACTAACTCGCTAAAGTGAATTTTAATCTCGATTATATCACAAAGGACAGTTGAATATGTACAAACTTTCATCCATCAATATTTTCTTACTCATCCCTGAACAGAACATTGCTGTCAGGTATTTTCTTTTTACTAAAGAAGCTAGGTATATCTAATGGTAGAGACCAGCCACATCATGCTTCCGTGGTGTCAGTAAGTATCCTGTTGGGCAATAATACAACCACTTGAAATTGAAATTTCTTCAAAAAAGTTCCTCGTGTCAGTATTTTATCTCGAAAACGGTAGATACCCTAGTGTTCTCAGAAAAACTACGTAACAACTACCTATGTTGACAGACCCCTTCAGCGTCTTCGTAGTATAAAATTTCTAATCACGATTAAACTTCTCTCGAGTAAGATAGTTTAATCTACGAATTATAATAGTATTCGGCCTTTAACAAAGACGAACTTCTTTTAAACTCCCCAACAAAGTATTATCAAATCGTCCTAAAACAACGTTACATACCTACTTAGTAGAGGTTTTTTCACTGATGTAGAAAATTCATTACTTGTATATATAGTTATAAGATCAATACAGTTTTAGATATTTTCAATCGATCGAAAAAGAGCTGATTATTGATTAGTAGTAGAGACAGTTTTAAATCGGAACCTTTTGACATTACCTGCCTATGAAGGTAACGACATGTGGCTTGATATAAAATGCCATTAATCCTTCTATGGGATCAGGAGCTAATCTAGTGGCTTAGTTAACAATATTAACCCCTTTTTTTGATGCCAAATAAAGTATTCCTGTTTCCTTGGGTAAAAGAAAAAAAGATGGACAAATGTTTAAAAAATTGAAAACTGAAGTTTTGAAATTTGTGTTCTCAATACTACTTGTTCTACTTCTAGTGGCATCACTGTACTTTTCTATGTGCTCTAACACGTAGACTCCCTACGAAGTAGAAGGGTTAACTTGTAGACGGGAAACACGAAATTTTAAACAAAGCAAACTCTCAATAACAAAATTAAATCAGAAAAATAACGTCCAGTGAGAGGCTTCACACTGATGTAGTACCTACCTTATAATGTTAAATTATGTAGTATGTAATACGGTTTCGTTTATTCAAGTTTTAAGCAATATATATATTATATAAAAATCACAATTAGACTCCCTAAATGAGGCGTTTTGAATTAGTGGTCAATTTAATTTGCATCTACGGATTGCGATATAGTGAGTGATTTTGAAAGCGCTATTTTGTTATCATAGGACACAAGGAGAACACCTATTTTGTCCAAATAATTTGTATGTAACTAAAAGGATTGATTTAGGTTATATTTATATTTTTGAGATGCGATATTACAAGCATTTAGACCACCAATCTATGCACATCACTCTGATCAATTACAAAATCAATCCCTACATCGCAGCCGCAGTTTTCAATCTAATCTTTCTAGAACTTGATCAAAGTTGGCTTCGTTTAGTGTGGATACTGTATTACCAGAAGGGGTTAGAATATCATTGGGTAAATTAGAAAAAAAAATTAATCAATACCTACCGAAAACCAGTTAGTGACCATGGGAAGACCAACAGCGTCAATCACACAGACTCGGGGAGAGCCACCAGTGTAGTCGCTGATGCACTAGTGACAGGAAGTGGTATTGAGATGCATCTACATGAAGATCGAGTTGCAAAGGTGCAGAAGGAATAGAAGAATCTCAATATGGCTGCCTCGACAACCAAAGGTGATTGATTCCTCCACAACAGCAGAGGGCTCCAGAAAGAAACCTGCTGAGCAATCATACATTAAAATGGCTTACCTACAGTTATACCACTGCAGGGGAATGACCTGGAACTCTTTACTTACTGAATTCGGAGATAGCCTAGACGAGAGATATGAGCGTGAACCAGTAGGACTAGGTACCTCGACATTGTGATGGATGCGAGGATCTTTTTGATCACTATGTGTCAACATTTCAAATATATTTTACTACAATCCAAAAACTGCGCCAAAATGTAGCTTTTTGTAAGTCTCAAGGAGACTCAGGACTAACAAAAGCTACTCTATACAGAACGTAAAGTCTCGCAACTGTACTTCAATTTAAAGAAGTTTGAAAAGCAGTGTGAATCCTCTCAATAAACGTAACAGGATTTTGTGAACAGATGAGTCTATTAACTCTGTCTTCAGGTGACAGTGTAGATTTTCACTGCCGAGGTATACCTGGTTACCTATGTACTATTTTTTCTTCGTTCAGGACGATCTATATATTTTATTTAGACTAACTTTTAGTTTATTCTTGTTGCTGATAGTTCAGTGTAGACTCGCGTCAACAGGCCCATGTTTTGGTGGTTCCAAGTTAATAAGCCAATGACAGAGATTATGAACATACATATAGAAAATATTGACTAGAAACAATTTTGGGTTCAATTTGGATTGACAACAATGGAAACAACACAAAACAAAATACAGAATATCATAAAACATTTCAAAAACTGTACGTTTGGATTTTCATAGTAGGTTAGTAGTTACCTAGGTACCTACTTATCAAGTACCTATTTTTTATCACAATCAGCTATACATACTAGGAACCTGCCTATTCTTACTATTTATTTAGTTTAGGACTCGTTAGCAAGCCCGATTAATATCTGCCCAAGCCTAATGTCTGATTATCTATTCTGCCGTACAAAGAATAGATCCCGTATCTGACCAAACCCTACTTTTGGGAAAATGCGTCTCTAGGTTTTGAGTCGAAATTTCCCGATATTAGCTCTGTTTTACGTTGTCTCGAGTTCCAAAAGAAAACAGTAATTTTGTCAGAAAATTGTAAAAAAAAGAGTGTAAAACATAAATGTATTAGGCGATTTCCTCGTACCTGGTACGAGTTTTTGTTTAGCAATAAGATTGATACGTTTTTCCTAATACAAAATTAGTACCGCGCTACGTGGCGTAAAAAAAACAAATCGAGGTTGGCAACCTCTGAAAACCGTATCTGATCTGACAAGAAAAAATACTTTCGTATGATCAAAATACTGGGAAGAAAAATCATGTCTGCCACTGATTCCGAAATCGTATCAGATGCCACGAGTCTTAAAATACTAAGAAATAAATTCTTATCTGGAGTGCTACAATTCGTCTGACCTGAATATAATAAAATAATCGTATCTGACGCCCAGATGCGGATTTTTGCTCTAGAAAAGGCCGGTTACGGGATTTTCATTAGTAAATCGAACCAAAACGTAGTTGATGCGAGTTGTAAGCCGTTTTTGAGGCATTTAGCAAAAACGAAAGAAACCACCCCAACCCCCCAACATGATAAGGGTGGGGGGGGGGGGGTTACCATCGACTCAATATGGCCAAAAATGCAGACAGGTACGAGATCTATTCTTAGTACGGCAGAATTGTAGAGATTATTACTGTTGATGAAAACAATTCTGTTGCTGTCTATCCTGCTACTTTTTGTATAGTAGGTACCTACACATTTGTAGGTATAACATAATCTAACTATACCCATCGTGCAAGGTTTTATTGTGCTCAAGAATTCGCAGCGAACAAACCTTTTCCAAAGATAACCTGTATTAAAATACAAAATTTCAAGATTTTAGGCATTTCTGTTGCCCTCCGACAATTTTTTGCACAAAAATTTTAAACGTTAACCTTTGGGGGAAACAAACCTTTTCCTAAATAAACCAATTCAGCAATAAGAATTAATTGGAAATTCAGCAATAAGAATTAATTGGAAATTCGCTACGATAAAAATCGCATACCTAGGTACTTAATTTATGAAGGTATATTTTATACCAGAATTATTATTTTGAAATAGTTTGTAGACCATTCATGTTTGTGCACAATTGTCCCCGGGTTTTGACGAAACGCGATGCAAAAATCGCTTTAAAAAAATTGACAAAAATCTCATTTATTTATTACGCAAGAATTTTATTCAGAAAAGGTTGATTTGTCATTCATTTGAACCCGCTAAAAAGCTATGTCCTGTCAAAAAATACTGAAAAGTTTTTTCAATTGGAAAAAAAAGTATTTTTGATAGGTCGTGCTGCCAGACTGGGACTTAAAACAACATTTTAGTACTTTAGTTTTGGCGGTTCTTGACAAAATATTTGTGTTTGTATAAGGGGTATTCATGGTCCAGTAGTTTCAACGTTAAATCTCAAAAGCCTTCGAAAAATTCAAGTTTTGACGTCGAATCATCAACAAGTAGCAATGATCCTATCAGATGCTTTGCGAAACATGGCTATTAATAAGACAGGGTTGTAGACCTCGATATTCAGATGAAGACATCAGAGTCTGGTTAAAACCTCAAAGATGCTAAAAGAGACCAAAGGTAAACTGACCAATTTAGGTAGGTACCTACAAAACATAACAAAATGTATCCGGATACAAGAAGGGCATGCAGTAAAGGAGGTAGATCGCCTAGCTAGGCTGGAGTCTTCCAAAGATTATTGATTATGATAGACCAGCCACAGCACTAGGCATTACAAGGAATGGCCCAATGTCTGGACCAAAAAGATCTAACATAGATAAGGAGAAAAGGGCTTAATAGATATAGATAATCTAGGATGTGTATATCCAGCTATAGAAAAAAAAACTCGGCGCTCCGCTTCTCTCAAGGGGCACCGCCCCTTGACCCTGCTAGGGAGACCCTAGAGCCCATACGCTTTCACCTTGAGCTTCGGTTAAACATTGAAGGAACGTGGAACAAGGTCTTTTAAATTTCAGCTTCATAGGTTGTATAGCAAAGAACTTAGCTCCGGATCTCAGTCAGCTGATATGAGGGGCTCTAGACTTCATGCTTTGTTTCGATACATCCCAAGGGTTCTCCATTACAAATTTTCGCTTCATAGGTTGAACAGCAAAGAAATTAACTCCGGAGCTAAATTAAGCTGATCTAGGGGGCTTAAGATATTATAATTCATTGCTAGATGTTACAAGAGGCCTCCATTTAAAATATCAGCTCCATAGGTTGAAGAGCAAAGAAATTTGCTCCAAAGCCCAATCAGCTCGTTTTTTTGTGACGATTTTGTGACCATATTTAGTAACATTTTTGACTTTTAGGTCACGGCAAAAGTGTGTCCCGTCATGATTGTGTCACAGCCTAGAGCACAAATGATCTTCATGGGTCATTTTAGCGTCAACAGGAGCCTGTTTCTAATGACTAAAAAACCCTCTCCACTTTGCCAATGTGGAAACGAGGAATACACAACTGATCACTTTCTGTGCCACTGTCGCAGGTTCTGGAGATCTAGGCATGAGGCCCTGGAGCATCATATAATAGAAAGGGCCTCCCTGGTGCCGATTCTGGGGAAATATGAGCCACTAGGCTCGAGATTTCTTTTCACGGAAGCCCCAATCAGTCGGTCAATCAGATCTGCTGACGTGTCAATTACGTTGTTCATATTCACAAGTTAAGAGAATGCTAGGTTTAACCATGTTTTTTAACGTTTGTTGTTTAAGAAGTATTCTTCTTCGTATCTATTTCCTTTCTTTCTTTCTGTTCGTCTTCTTTGCTCGATTCTGTTTTGTCCATGTTATCAACCCATTCCTGTCAGTCTTTCCACCAGATCCATCATCCTTCTCGGTTGTTCTATTAGCCCGTCTCAGTGCTCCTTGAACTCTTTCCCCCTCTCCTGCTCTTCATCCGTCAAGAACTCCTCCACCAGTGCAATTACCCCAGTTAAATAATAGTAAATGGGGAATATCGTCTACCCCCTCATACTGCGACCCAGTCTATCACACCATTCACAAAGTGGGTTTGGAGCAGAACCCCTAAGACGCTTAAAACTGTTCAGGTTTCCTTTCCCAATGAGTAATCTATTTGGCTAGCTAATTTCATGTGTTTTCTGCGAAGCAATTGAACCAGGCTGCTCCCATTGATCCGTCAAAATGTAGCTGGTCCATGATCCTGCCCCTTCAGTGGCCAAATAGTTCCTGCACCACTCCTCCATCATGCATCTCTGGAAGTCACTTGTGGCATCAACATGCCACAGCTCCTCCTCTTCATCTAGACCCTCCCATCTCGTTTTCAATGAGTCGAGTCTGTTGGCCACCTGATCATGAGGAAATCCAACATAGCTACATTCTACAATAGCCTAACATGGTTCATGGATCAATTTTATCACCAATTCACACAGAGTAAACAGGTAAACAAATATTTTTATCTTTTAAAAACAGGTTAGGAAATAACCTGCACTGATTTGGCTTCCACCAATAACCACAAGGGGCGCTACTTACACTTCGATTCTTGAAGTGGGAGACTCGACAACGTCACTTTTCCATGAATTAGATTCGAAGCGGACCATGAATTCCCCTGTAAAAGGTTCAAACCTATGTAACTCAAGTGTTTAATAAGAATCAGGATACGTTAGGGAGATAAGTCCTGACGATAATACTGAAAACTCTGTTTACTTCGCCTCATAAATGTTGAGAATATATTGTGCCGAAAAAGTATTTAGCATTTTCAACAATTTTCTTTGAAAAAAGGAGGATTTTAGTTGAAATACTGATTTACAATTCGAAAAGATCGATAGATACAAATATTCATATTCTTCCAATTCTTTTTTCGAGGGACCTCAAAATGCCGTGTTGATTGCCAACTCATAGATACAACATCTTCGTTAACTGGATGTATTTTTTTTGTTTCCATGCTGCAACGTATACCAACGTAGAAACTATTGTAACTACTTTATCTCAATCACCTTTGCTTCGTAGCTTCAAGCTCACTTTTGACTCAACACATTGTAAGAAAGAAGGTTAATAACCGTGATTTTAAGCATTACGCCCATAGCAGTAATGTCTCAATAATTTTAAAACGATTACTAATCTTCTTTCAACTTTTCTAGTCCACATTGGATTGTTCAAGTAGTTATTTATAACAATATACAACTTTTCAATTGCTCAATAAATTGGTTTTATTTCAAAGATAACCCAATCCCAACTAGCTTGAGATGTAAACAGTTTTTCTTTTGGTGTTTTTTAAAATTGAGCACATTTTTGTGCAAGGCGTTTCTAGCGTTCCAATTTATTTTTGAAAAAATTTTCCCAAGTAATATTCGACTATAAAAAAAGTTCCAGTCATGCAGCATGACCGAGCGAATTTTCATAAATTATTGTACTATTTTTGTTACATTGTTTTGAAATTAGAGCACTTTGAGTGCAAAGGAATTATCAACTACCAGTTACCTATATATATATTTTTAGAAATAATATTCTGCGATTCAAAAAATATTTTGAATTTTTGACTTTATTGCAGTTTTTTTCGGTTTTTAGCAAATATTAATGAAATTTAAGAACATTTTCAGCATAATTTTATGCATACATTTCTTTATGTTCTAGTATAAACTGCTTTTGACCATTCCGCTTAAAATAAAAATTTAACTACTTTGAGCCGTTTTTAGTGATTTTTTAGCACATTTAATTTAGCGTAGGTACGAAATTTTTATTTCAATCCACAGTCATCTTCTGGAATGACATATCTATATATACAGGGTGTCCCAAATCCCCCCCCCCCCCTCCATTTTTTCACAATGTTTGAGATATTGAAGTGAAACTTGGGGAGTGTTTGAGGTGTCTGATACTAAGTTTGGGAAGGGGTGCCAGCAGGCCTTGATGAAGTGTTGGAAGATTGGATGAAGGTGATGAGGATTCTAAACAAATTCAAAGCTGCGTACAATTAAATAAATATATTTTATGTAATAACTTTAATAGTATAATTCTTTAAGGTACACAGTGATAGGCTCCAAAATATAGGTAATATCTTATAGCGATTGCACGAAATTCTTCTCTTAGAAAACCAATTTTGTTCAGGAAATAATAAAGAATGGATGTACATTAATCAAGGTGAAACACGTGATTGGTAAAACGAATTAAATCACTGAAGGCGATACCAGTGTAACAGTCAGTGTGAGTTTAAACCTTACAAAATATAGTGTTGACATAGAAAGAAGAAAGATAATAATTATAATAAATGTATACATATATATTTCAAGAAAGTTTTTCTCTTTACCAAATTTTCGTCGAGAAGGCTACATGACGTCCAACTAAGTTTAGTCGTAATCCGCTTGCGTAAATGCAATTTTATTATCTACGTAGGTAAGTATAAGGTTTGTTTCACAGAAATTAATGGGCCGAAATGGTGGTTTAAATTTGATCAATGTTACAGAATAGAATTATGAATAAATAACCACGAAATCGAAAAAATATTCAGCTTTCCCTTCGGCTAACTGCATTAGGAATAGAATACACAAATCAGCCATGAATTCAACTGTGCATAGAAAATAAATAATACCGAAATAAACTAGGTTTTACAAGGCTATGTTGGGAGCGCCAAGTGCAGTAACTAGAATATAATGGGTGAACGTTTTAAACTCACTGGAACCAAAAATATCACTGCTGTGGCCATAACTTATGACAAAGAAACTGTTTTGCTACTAATAGAAAATCAAGAAAAGCATACACTTATTAAGCAATGGTATAATAACATAACATTCATATTTTCACTACTAATCAAAAGATAATAAATTAATATTCATCGACACATTTCATAGTTGCTAACTTATCACAATTTGAGCCAAAACGCTTGGTAGCAAAATAGAATTAGCTAATATGATAATCGAGTATGCGTTTGAATTTTGTCATCTGATGGAAATATTTAGATAAAAATAATCTTCCTCTTAATGACTGTCCTTTGAGAATCACAATTCTTGTTGTGCGAACAAGATGACAATGTGTGATGGGCTCGCAATGCAAGATAATAGAATTTCCCACATGGTAATAATTTTCCTCGTAGTTGGTAATAATGTACCATCTGCGAGGAATTATGCACTAGGTATAATGATATATTATCATTACCTAACTAAAAACTATTATTACTTGTTTTATTACACAACTACTACGCAGCCGTAATGAAGTGTAGCAGAAATTTTACTCAGAACAACTCTCAAAGTAAGATCGTAAGCCTCCTTCGGGAAGGACCTTATGCTTGAGAACGACGGTCCTTTTAGGTGCCTCTACTGCTAGGTCTTTGTGTAAAGTTAATTCCTCCTTAACTTGAGGTGGAACTTGAGTTGAATTCTCGTTAGTATCCTGTGTATAATATAGTTTATAGTAGCCATCTTGTGGGGAGCTCTCGTTATGTTGAGGGGAATCGGTCTCTTGAAACGATAAGCGCTCATTCTTAAGTAAACCATCCTCAACCGGAGTTGAGCCTTGGTTCCCTTGAGGAGAACTATCCGCAACTACAGGTAACCCTTCTGTAACCTGCGGTAAACCGTTAACTTGACTCGAAACCTCAACTGGCGGAGGGGCTGGGTCCTTGACCAAAGATTGGATTGCCTCAGGCGGAACAGGAATTCGTTTTTTAACTGGAGTTAATCTCGGCCCCTCAGCCAATGTCTTAGGCGGCTCAGGAGGCTTCCTAATCGGAGACCTATTAGGCTCTGTAAAAGCGGACAAAGTAGACCTGGAATGAAAACAAAAATGAAAGGAAGAAAGCCACCGATTTCTTTTTCAGAATTTAGTCAAAAGAACAGACAAATGAAGAGAAAATTCGAGAGGAAGGAAAAACTTGAGGCATGATAGGATTTTGTTTTAGTAGGTAGTTCAAATGGTAGAAAATGACAGTTAGTGGTTGGCTTGACTAGGCGATGGTGTCAGTTTGTTTTTTGCCATGAAGATACTTTTTGAAGGTTGTCTTTACTGTCTTTTTGAAGGAGGGATGAGATGGTCTGGGAGGTTTGGCGGGAGATCGTGACCGTCAAGCTTCACTTTGATGAGATGCATGGCCAGCGCGAACTCGTCCATGTCCAGGAAGCCATCTTTATCGATGTCTGCCAGCTTCCAGATCTTCCCTAGGACAGGTTTCGGAAGCTTGGATTTGACCATTTCGGTTTTAGCGGCTGAAATGAAAATTATTAAAAAAATGTTAGATAAGATCCTCATGTGCAAGAACATTAATTAATGGGAACTGAATGCTCAATTCATCTTCCTCCACCCTGGAAATAATAAAAGATGCCAAAAGTTGATTTTTGAAAATAATATGTAAAGAACTGAGTCAATCATGAAATTGTTTCTTTCCGACATGGAGGCCACCTCAGTTTAGAAACCAAGTCCAATGAGATATCACGACGGACAACTGATAAACTATGTGATAAAATCTTGAAATAATCTACGGTGAGAACTTGAATATTCTATACCCCGTGATTTTATCAAGGAAACCCGGAATAAGGGCTTTAATTGTTGTTTCTTTTGTTCTTACAGGTTCGTAAACCTTTTTAAAAACTAAATAGTACAATGGTGTACATTGCATTTAAAATGTATTACAATAAAACTTTTGTTCTTATAGAGAAACGCAATATCGTATTTGTTTCACACCCATGAAAGAATATATAGAAAGTGTCTGTTAGTACCTGAGGGAAATCATTGAGAGCTCCGAAGTCAGTTCTGCCAGGTTTTCGGCCTTTCTGCTAATTTTCAACAAGGAGGACTTTTTTTTCTAAAATTTACTTGCTATGGTGCGAGAGATATGAGACTGGCACTGGCCGACAAGGAGGGTTGACATAACGGAAGATGTACCCTCTCCTTCAAACGGTCCTCACTCCACTAATCTTTACCCTGAGAGAAACAGGACTCCCATTGAGAGGGAATAATTCCCTTTCAAATGAGGGAAACCTCTCTTATCTGGGAGCTGGTAGCAGGTCAGTGACAGTTAGCAAAGACGATGTAACACAAGTGAGACCAGATGCAGACTGAGGGCCGGCCTTTATTGGGAAAATTTCTTACTCAAGTTGGCGCTCATGAAAAGTGACCAAGAAGGGGTCAATACCCTGCATGTCCTCGCTACAGGTAAAAAGGAAGGGGAATTCTTGGCCCCATTCTCATATCTCTCAGACTATAGGTGCTTCTTGAAGATTACGTGCCCTAACTCTGGACTTACTCTCAAGAAATATCTACAAGCCTAACTGCAAACCTGCAGCCTGCCGGCAGCCTGTGCTGCCTCTTGGCATCTCAGGAGCATATCAACATCAGGAGCCCTTCAAATATATATCTCAATAATGCGTTCAGCTGTATTCCCATTGACAGTATGAAACCTTGGATATAAAAATATTCATCTGTGACTATGATATAAGTCAATAAATTATGATAATTTATTCACCTTCGCCAGACACTTTGCCATTGATGGGTCCCAAGGATTCGAACGTAGCGTCGTATTGGTATTTCAACTTATTGACGATCCATTCTGGCTCTCCATGCCCAGCGTCGATACCCTCTCCTCTCTTGTAGCCGAAGGGACTTGCGTCTACTATTCCTTCGAATGCTCCACCTGAAATACATACAAAATGCACTCGTTTGAGTTGAACTGTCCTGAAAATATGGAGGGAATCTTGAAACATTTATGAATTATTTATTATAATTGACTGCGATGAAATAAGCAGACTGGAGAACATAACTTATATTAATTATGGGAATTATAGTGACAAGTCTCAGCTCAGACCCTTCCCGATTGACTTAAATCATAACTCACACATTTAGCGTGATTTTACTTAATAAAATTCACAGATACGGTAAACAGTGGCCTACAGTGAGAAAAAAACTATATATATATTTTTTTAAACAGAATAAAATATGATAAGGCTTACATGTCTCTACTCAAAAGTGGCAATTAACTCCTTGCACCTAATGTATATTGTGATAAATAAACCTTTTCAGATATAAGGCTTTATTAGCCAAAACTCTCAGTTGAAATTGCAAGGGAGGATTTACATTATGGTTAGATCCCCTTAGCAGTTACAAAAATAGTAGAATCATCGCATTCACCCTCTCTAATTTAGAACATCATCTTCCAAATATTGAGGGGCTATATGTTTGATATAGGAGTGATCGTTAGGTGCTCAGTCGATTGAGTGATTCCAGAATAGGAAAATTGGCTTTATTCGGAGTAAAGGTCAATTGTTATCCATGAAAGCAAAAGGACAAATCCATACAAATGTGAGTAAAGTAAGAATCATTCCTGAGATGGTAGGTACCGAGGTGGAACATCACAATAGCGCAAAGTTTGTAGGTACCGTCATTTCGACTGAAGTAAATTCATAGTGGGTACAGCACATATAATCTGTGGTGTATCCATCCGAATAGGGCAAAGATTTGCTATACGTACAGATGCAGGCGGTATCGGAGTGAGTGAAATTTTGTTTTGTGATCATTTTGGCTCAATACAATCTTGGACTAGTGGATAAATTTCACGTTTATTCTTGAGGATACAGCAGGCCCTACTGTCACCTCAGCCATCAGTCGCACTGTATGAATACCAGGTATTGTAGGAGATGCAGTAATCATTAGGACCAGTCATGTCAGGACACCAGTGAGTATGCCATACTCACTAAGGCCTCGGAAATTGGATCTTATCTGGTTTAGGGATCTCCAAGGGAGCTGGGTAGAACAGCAGCAGATGGAAGACTAGTTGGGGCAAATTTACGAGGAACGGCAATCCCGCCTACCGGCACTCAGGAAGACCAACCACGCACTCTCAAATTTCCCTGTGAGTGTCTCATACCCATGTGTCGCATTATGGGTTAATACCTATCCATTACAAAAAGTCCTCATTCCTTTAAAATTAAAATTTATAATCAGCAGCATTTTCTGGATTGAAAATAAAACGTAATCCTCGAGTTAACAATATTAAATTGTACCCAAATTTAAATAATAAACAGGCAATTCATTATGAACCTTATTGCCACTTAATGTATTTGCGAACTTAAAATTAGCTGTCTGAGATAAAGCGCTGGAACTAGCCAGTCAGTTTTGATAAGATTTTCAAGAATTAAGCAGGTTAGTATCTAAAGGCCCTCTTTTATAATGTAGCTATAGGACCATTGTAGTGACAATACAAGGCTTTATTTGTAACGTAGATTACTTACAATTATTTCGTACCATCATTTTGACAACAACGTAATTTTATTTAGTTAGTTATACTAGGTAATATGAACAGTTTTCGATTAGGATGTGTATAAATGATGTATTAAGGTCAACAGAATGATGTATTAATCAGACAAATGATTGAGCGTATCACATCTTCCATGTGGCTAACCTGCTAGAGAAGGAAGATTCCAGATATTTGCTGAGATAGACGAATTTTATTCAAGTAAAGTAGTAATTGCTTAGAAAATGATGAGGTTAGTTAATATACACCTCTGCAGCCACTGACAAAATGTGAATAAATACATGATTATAGTCTCAAATTCTGAAAACAATAATTCATCAAAAAATTTAGCAAATGTGCAAAACTAATACACGATGCACTAAAATCAGCGCACATTTCGCATTCCGGGAAAACTGTTATTTCGAATAAATTCACATTTCGTGCTGGATGAATACTAGGTAGATAAATATTCTGTTTAAATTGTCAGTTCAGACTGAAATGAGTGCCTGAATGGTTCAAACAATCTACAAGAGGCGTACATGAAACGTGGATGACTTAATGCAGACAGTTTGAATTTAGCTCAAATGACAAACCAAGCGTGTTTTAACCCTTGCCACCACATAAAAAAATAAAGAAAAAAAAATCCCAGACGTATGACAAAAAAGCCTTTTGGAATCAACCTCACAAGTTTCCGTTGAACGTTTTTGGAACGTGAGAACAGACCTGAGTAATATCCAGTAGCAACGTTATGCATGAATGCATGACCATTAATGGATTCCAAGAGTTGGTTTCGAGCTGAAAAAAAGTGATTTAGACAGAATTAACGAGGAAACTCCAACGCTGCAAGTAGGTGCCTCCCAATACCAGTTGAAGCACTGTCGTGGATAACTAGATCTATGGATACTACGGGAAACATCAGCACACCAGAATTTAGAAATCTATGATAGCAGAGCGTGAAACACATATACAGTAATATCGCCTTTGTAATGTGCGAATTCGAGTTGAGTGAATTTCCTAAGTGTAATCCTCACCAAAATACAGCATAGTGTTACCTACCTCCTTGCAGGCCACTTGACATGGAGGAAGGAAGTTGAAGACAACGGAGATAACGTCATGATAAGATACCTATCTGCTTCGGGCTCATGGGGAACAGCACTGATGGGTTGCAACAGATCATTCCATGTCGATCTGTCAACGAACAGACGTTGAAGAGATCTGTTGAAATCACTGTCAGGGGGAACCTCAACAATGGGTCCCAACGGATCGTTCGATGTCTCTCTGTCAATTACCAAATGATGATAGATCTGTTGAAATGTTTTTCTAGATGAACTCACTGATGGATTCTTTTCACCCTCCAGTCACTGACATAGCGACATGGAAAAATCTGTTGAATCCTATCCTGGTTGGTTCCCTCCAGCCCCTGAAGCTGATACCCTATCATACTGTCGTCTTCTTCAACTTCCTTCCTCCATGTGTAGTGCCGTGCATGAAATGTCTTGGATGTGCTTTTTGATTTTCAGCGTTTACATGTACTACACCAAATTAAAGTGCATAGAAGTGAAAAATTAGGTTTGTTCAAAAAAGGAACCCGGCCTAAAATGAGTTAGAGCATTGGCAAATCAAGTTAGGTACTTTTTACAAACTAATCTTTTGAAGTAGTTGTCTCATGTTAAAAGCAATTTCTAAAAAGTGTATTAAGTAGCTGGAAGTTCAATTAACCTTCATCAGTTCGTGACTTATTGTATCACAGTAGCACTCAAGGGTGCTGTCAGCCGCCTATCACGTTTTTTCTCATTTCAACGATTTTTTAAAATGTTAACATGGGGTAGAGATTGGTAGTCATTTAAGAGAGTTCATAAGTAGCCTTAAGAAGGCAAATCGTTAATTATAATGATGCTAATAGATTTGTATTAGAAAAGTGTAAATATGTCAAATACAATTTGAAAAAATATATTTCAAACACAATTGCAGGCAGAGAGAACAACCATACGCCACACATTTTACAACATTAAATATCAGTGCCAAATAGTGCAAAGCCCCAAACCACATGTTGAATTATTTCGAGAGAAAATGCTGCACTCGGACATAAAATCAGGGCTTTAATTATTCGAGTTTATATTGAAGTAAATCGTCACGTGATTTTAACTCGGCACACGGTTTTGTAATAGTGGTCAGGGGAAGAATGATTTCCTCATTAATTTTTAGTTAGTAACTAATTTAAGATAGCTCGAATTTTAAGGTTTGTTCAGCTAAGATTCCAGAACGGTTCAGAACTGACCCCTCCTCTCCCCCTTGAGGCGGTCCTTAAGCAGAGAACTCATTTGGATCACTAGTCCGTTTAGTTAGGCGTTCATTAGGTACATACCACCGTTCAGAATTAGTTCAACCAGTTCTAGGATTTTTCCAGAACTCGCATTTCGGAGCTTGCATGCTATTTTACTCAACATTCAACTTAATTTAAACCATTATAACTGTAACTAACAATCCGTTTGTCACAGATGATCCCCCAAAAAGACACTCCACGTACAAAAGATGCCGTGCCACAAAATTCATATCATCCCATTTGGGCTAAGCCAAGAGTCGGACCGCCGTCTGCTAGTACAGCACATTAATTTTCTCACTCTTTTTTACTACGTTTGGGAGTGAGAAGTTTATTCATTTGTTACAGGCCGTCAGTCAACCTAACCGTCAAAATCAATTCAATTTAACTTTTCATTTTCAAGGAAATAGACAACGTTCTTCATTAACTTTAATTTTCTTCATAGCAACGAATAATTTCATTAACTCTGATGAGAAGAGGAATGTTAGTAAGTAGGTTGTGGTGAAGGCTGCCATTGCAAATGATCTTGAGAACTGTTCGGCTAACAACGGTACCAAACGGATTCTATTCTTCCCTTTTCACATTGTAGTTTCGTCCAGAACTGATTTGGTATCCTTAAACAGCGTATGCTCTTGTATCAAACGATAAATAGCCGTTTCGTTGCTACAACATTATAGCATTCCTAAAATCATGTCTTCAATCATGCAACAGCAATTGGGAACTCGGCGGTTCAGAACTGTGCATCTTGGAGCCCACATTAGCGTCACCCCGTTCTGAGCCTTTCTTTGAAACGACCGGCTCCGGTTCGAACCTCGGATTTGATAGGTTCGGAACGGTAGGATGTTACAATCGCTTTCATGGATTTAAACGAACAAACCTATAGTTCTATACCCAGTCAATCCAATGTCCACCTAGCTCTTGCTGACTAGATAATAAACCCTAGGAAACAAGTAACTAGATAATAAACCCTAGGAAACAAGTAAATTTGTAATCAATATCGAAAACAATCAGAATGTTATGTTGTGTGGAGCAAGTAAGCAAGAGGTTTTACCTTGGAGGTTGGCAGGAGCTTGAACAACATCTTCGTGCGGTATTTGAGCCATCAACCGGGAAATGTCTTCTGCAAGCATCTTGTCGACGACTTCCAAAAGGCGAGGTCTCAGGGGGTTAAATTTCGTAAAGTCGTGGTTGGCGAGACACTCCTAGAGGACGAAGAAGAAAAAAATTCTAATTTATTATTCGTTATACATTATGTTCAATGCATATTCAATTTATGATTGATTATGTTACTCTCGACCTAAACATTTCATTAAAACCAGATCACTTCAGCCAAATTCATTTATTCATATTCACCATTCGTCTACTCGACAAGACACTGCGTTCCATTACATTGCTTGAATGAAACAGATATTTCTGAAGAACTTGATTCACACCCATCTTCTTTGTCCATTTCCTTAAATTTCCGATTACCTTTACCAAAGTAACTCTCCCTCACAGGCTCCAACTGTTCAAGTTGGTCATAACGTGATCAGTTTTTCTCTCGAAATCTGAGCGAAAATTTGGCTTCACTTGGCCGAGGTCCCCGTAATAAAAAGTTGTGGGATTAGACCTTCCCCTCATGTTTATTGTTTTCCCGCGGTTTTCAAGTTAATTGGTCGAAATCGAACTGTTTTGATCAGGATGAGTTTACACATATGTGGAGTTGATGTAAATGTTAGTAGGAATGGATTGAATAGAGTTTTCTCAATTAGGAACTTGTTCACCAAATAGAGGATCGCTTAGTCCTATAATCTCCTATACGCTCGTAGCTACCTGATAAATTTCATAGATTATATTCAGATTTCAGATTTATGTCCTTCTCTAAGTCAAAATCCCCGTCCCGGATCTGCCCTACCTGATGTGGTCCTGCTTTGATGGTCATCACAAACTTCCAAAACTTGCACCACCTTCTAGATTATAATTTTCCAAAATTTCCAGAAACGAAATCCGTTTTGAGGCATTCTAAAACGATTCCTGAAGCGCTTCAGGATACATGTGTTCAGAATGTCTCAAAACGGATTTCAATGAAGAAAATTTCAAAAATTTTGATTTAAAAATTTTTGGAGCCATTGCAATAGCCTAATTTTCTACAAAAATTCGCTAAAATCCATACAAACTCCAATAAAGCTAAAAATCCAAAATCCCTATATAAATAGCAGATTATTGTTTAAAATAAGTTTTTTTGCCATAAAATAAATTGAAAGTTGACAATTTCTTTGCACTCAAAAAGCATAAATTCCCAAACAGTTCAACATTATACAATACGATAATTCACGGAAATTCGCTCATACGGTCATGCTGCATGACTGAAACTTTTTCGATTGAAATTGCAAAATCGAAGTTTAAAATTAATTATTGACTACCAATATTGCATACAATGATGCCGACTATATGTAAATTTCGATAAATCGTTGAGCGCTACGATAAAAATGGATGCATTCGTCGTCGATCCCAGAGAATTTAGCCGCCAAATATTTAGAGAGCATCGGCCATGAGAGATTAGATAAACTCTACGAATCTTTTGATCCATGCGGTTTTAAAAGGTGGATATTCGCGTACACCCAAAAAATATTTCATGCACCAGGTAGAACAGGTATTTCATGAAATCGAATCGAGAAAACTACATTTTGTGGAAACGTGTTAGGAAAGTGCATTTCTGGTCGATTTATTGGTGTTTTCCCAAGTTGCTGTTAAAAATGTCAATAAATTAATATCATAACGAGGTTTAGCACGAAAAAATACCCCAAAATCATGTATTACATGTGGCAATTGAATATTTTCAAAAATCGGTATTTCACAATTTTTGCACTTTTAGAGCGCCAGTTTGCGCACACAAAAAATCGAGTGATGGGTCATTTCATCATGAAATTTTACGTAGAATTCAAATCTGCAATAAAAAATGCGGGTTCCCATTTGGTTAACGAGATTGACGTCAATTGCGCGCGTTTGCGTCAAGTGCACAACTTGATCATTTTTGAGATCTTTACAAAAAACATTAAGATTGAAAAAAATATATGATACCCTGCTGCACATTCTTGGAGAATCGTTTTAAATTTGAGAACTTCGAGTGGAATGAAATGGTGAACTGTCAATTTCATGGCAAACGAATTTGTCCTAAATAGTATTCTGCAATTTCAAATAAAGAATTGGATTTATAGCATTTTTTGGAGTTTTGATGATTTTTAGGACATATTAGAGAAACAAAAGTTGTTGCAACTTAGTAGTGGAATCGATACTTAGGAAGCTAGGAACCTCAAATGTGGACTCCCTGAATATTAAAAAGATTGGATATAATGATAAATTTTACTGTAAAGTATGTTTGAAACTTTTGGCTTTTTTTACAATTTTCACATTATTTAACAAATGAGCACATTTTAGTGCACGGATTGCTTACCTCATCCCGCTTCAGATATTATAGAGTTTGAAAAATTTATTTCCATTCGTACTTCTATAGCAATTTGAATGGAAATACCTACATAGAATATGAAATGAGTTCTTTCAATTCGAATTATTTAAAACTAATAATAAACGGAATTCCTACATTTGGGAAATCAATTCATCATCCACTTCAAACTAATTCTACGACAATGTCATGAATCATCTTCAGTATAAATTCCCCGGTTTTGCAACACAGAGGAAATCGGGGTGTGCAAGTGGATGACGCGTTAGTCAATCGATGAAGAATCCCGTTTAATAAGATAATGGGCCCCGCAAATAAACTTCAAGTGAGTAAAAAGTATCACTTAGAGTGGTTGAAGGAATCGTTTATGGATTGGCACCATCTTGAAAAACACTCGATATCCATTGACTAGCTATCATTTTGTCGAGAGATTAGTGTCAAGGGCGCCACAATTCCGCCGGCAAACTTTTAAGGAGGGTCTTATAGTGATAGGGGTTCTTCCGATAACTTATCAGTGCAGCGCGAGGTCTCAGGAGCAAAGCCGTTACCTGCGCATAGGACGGAGTTTAAATATGGAATTTAAGAAGCTCCTAGTTTAAAGTGATAACGGAATTGTTAAAAAAGGAATATAAATTAATTTTAAATTAATTTTGAAGATTCCAAGGAATGGGACTTTCAATTATCGTAAGATTGTAGAGGCAAAAGTAATGGGTGCTTGACATTACAATTCCTTTAACTGGAATTGGGTACAGGGAATGGCATTACTCGCCCATTACTTTTTTCTATTCCTCTAGAATTCTATCCTGGGTACTATGGGGGGGGATTTGACTGTTCCGGGAGGAGAAAATATGTGAATATTGGGTGTTTCAGTGGGTATAAATGGGGGTGAATTTTGGCTGTTTCGGGAGCTGAATATGGTAGAATGTTAGGTGTTTTGGTGGCTTGAATTCTGACAAATTTAGCAGCTGAAAATGTGTGGATATTAGGTGTTTTGTTAAGTGCATAAGGGGGTGAATTTTGATTGTTTCTGGAGCTGAATAAAAGTGAATATTCACAAGAAGAGGCAAAAGTAATGGGTGCTTGAGCTTAACATTACAATTCCTTTAATCGAAATTGGGTAAAGTGAATGGCATTACTCGCCCATTACTTTTTTCTATTCCTATATTTGGGCTGATTAGCAGCTGAATATGGGTGGGTATTAGGTGTTTTGTTTAGTGCATAAGGGGGTGAATTTTGACTGTTTCTGGAGCTGAATAAGGTAGAACATTAGGTGTTTTCGTGGCTTGATCAATTTAGCAGCTGAGTATGGGTGGATATTAGGTGTTTTGTTTAGTGCATAAGGGGGTGAATTTCGACTGATTTAGGAGGTGAATACGAGTGAATATTCACGAGAAGGGGCAAAAGTAATGGGTGCTTGACATTACAATTCCTTTAATTGTAAAGGGTAATGGAAATGGCATTACTCGCCCATTACTTTCTTCTATTCATCTGGAATTTTATCCAAGGTATTATAGGAGTGATTTGACTATTTCGGGAGATGAATGTTTGTGAATACCATTCACAGATTTAATTCAACGTTTTACACATTTAATTCAATCTTCTACAGATTTAATTCAACCTTTCGCAGATTTAATTCAAACTTCTATAGATTTAATTCAGTCGTGTACAAATTTATTTAAACCTTTTACCAATTCAATTCAACTTTTTTTAAATTCAATTACTTTTTACGAATCCTATTAAACTCTTAACCAATTTAAACCCAACCCTTAAAATGGCCACGTTAGAAAAAAAAAAGTTCCAGTCATGCAGCATGATCGTATAAGCAAATTGTCTCAAGTTATCACCTCTCGTATTACAGTATGTTAAATTGTATTGAAATTTCAGAAATTCGAGTACAAAGAAATTATTAAAAACAATTTTATGGCAAATACTCATGCTACATTACTCGGCGATTCAAAGAAAATTTTAGATTTTCAGCTTTTATGCAGATTTTATCGAATTTTCAGCAACAATTAATGATATTCAAGTACGTTTTTCAGCATAATATTTTGCAACAATGTCCTAGTTAATTGTTGATAATTTTGTTTTGACTGAAATTCTGCTAAAAACTATGAATTTAACAACTTTTGGCCGTTTTTAGCCATTTTTAGTGATTTTTTTTTAGCACATTTTTTGAAATTTGGTAAATTTAATGTGCTCAAAAAGTGCTGGCCAACAAACTCATCCTTTCATTTGGAAAGCTTGATTTTCGGGGGCAAGAACGGGATTTTTATCTAAACCCTAAGGAGAGTTATCGTCAGGATTGACACATATATATAGATGATAGATGGTGTATTGTTCTTGATAAACGGTCATAGGAGGTTTTCTGGTATATTCAGACAGTGTTATAGCGTTGGAACGCTCGAGAACAATTCATCTTCTTTCATCTATTCAAATAGCGGTAAGCGCTAAAGAACAAATTCACGTTGTCATATATATATATATATATATATATATATATATATATATATATATATATATATATATATATATATATATATATATATATATATATATATATATGAGAAGTGCAAACTCTAGGATTCGTTTCAGAATGCCTCAAACCGGATTTCAATGAAGAAATATTTCAAAAATTTTTATTTTAAAACTTTTTGAACCATTGCAATAGCTTCATTTTCTACGAAAATTCATATATATATATATATATATATATATATATATATATATATATATATATATATATATATATATATATATATATATATATATATATATATATATATGAGAAGTGCAAACTTCAGGAATCGTTTCAGAATGCCTCAAACCGGATTTCAATCAAGAAACTTTTCAAAAATTTTGATTTTAACTTTTTTTGAACCATTGCAATAGCTTCATTTTCTTCGAAAATTCGCTAATACTTCCAGCTTAGCTAATGAAACGGTCGCCCTGAAGCTGCAGAAGGTTAAACGGAGAACATGTCCACCACATTGTTAGTTCAATCTTGTGCAGTTACTGAAGACACACTTTGTATAGATTTGTCAACGATGAGTATAACGTTTTACTCTTTTACTCTTTATTGGAACACGAAGATAAAGTCAAGAAGTCAAGAGCAAGAGAAATACTTATTAGGCAATAGGATCATAACTTGTGGTTATACAAAAGGGTGTGTCGTCGGTACTGCACAAGATTGCGCTAACAATGCGATGATTGTCTAACGAGATCAATTTAAGGGTTGGGTTGAGTTGAATTGATTAAGAGTTTAATAACATTTGTAAAAAGATGAATTGAATTTGTAAAATGTTGAATTAAATCTGTAAATGCTATGATTGATTTTTTTTAAATAGCCACCCCCTCAAAATTCATCTTAGACACAGTCAATTTTACTTTGCTAAATTAATAGGAGAAAAACGTGGTTTATTCAATGGACTCGAGAGTTTTCTTGAAAAATCACCCACTACGAACTCGGGGTTAGTTTCTACGTATTTTTTAACACTAAATTAACGCTTCTATACAGTAATACTTTCAAATCTCTCCAAGTCTGTAACCGAGGTTTAACTCACGGATTTTTAGTTTATTTGTCAATCTTGTGTTTTTGGGGGGTAAAACTAGTTAATTAAAGGGAAAAAGTCTGTTATAACGGAGTTGGAGAGATTTGCATGGGTTGCCATTCTATTTAGCGTGAAAATTAGAGATTCCAAACTCGTAGGTACCTACTTCTTACAAGTACCTACAACTCAATAGTAGATATACCTAGCATGTACCTACTATTCACAAGAATGCCTTCTTTTCACTTTATTATTTCATTATGGTTACTTAGCAAATATTAGTTTAACTTAGCGTAATAAATCAGCTTTCCTTGACACTACAATGACTTAGGGATCATGAGATGTTGTGATAAAATGAGAGCATTCCAATAAGTGGCGAACGATTTTCCTGCGATGAAAGCTAAGCTAGTTACACCTCGCTAGTAACGCATTGTTTGTAGTACGTGAAAATCAATAGAAATATAAAAACCTAAGGATGGGGAAAAATATGGGGGAAAACCCGTTTTTGGCTCATAGCATTGATGCGTGTGAAGCGATCGGGCTGGCGAGATTCTAGGACCAACTAGACACCAATTGGAATCCATGTGGGAAAAGGCGGATTTTTTTTTTTCATCAGTTAAAGGCCTTTAATGGCCTGGACGGCGGGCGGCGGAGGGACATTGCAGTTTAGGAATCTACGCCCCTTTAAACCTCAAGTGACAAAGTTTGAGATAAATAATACTTTTTTTTTCTATACGATTACAAAGGCTTATTATTGGAAATTATAAACCAAAACACGTTTTCCAACATAATTTTCTCCTGTATTCAGCAAAGTAAAAGTAAAATTGAGAGAGTAATAAATGAAGCAGATTTTGTGAAAGTTCACAGTCTCTTAGATTAATTTTGAGGAAGTGGTAATATTTTTATCATTTTTTAAAATTCCCAATTTCTGAAAGAATTATCGTTTTTTTATATTGAATGAGTCTGAATGGTGTTAAATAAATACGAAAATCGTCTGTTCTTGAAGACAATTTAACGCTGATTCCAAAAATGTGGTCAAAAGTTGATAAAAGTAGATTTAAGTGGGTAAAATGTTGAAAAAAAGCGTGGTTTTCTCGAGAGAAAAAAAAAAATAATAATAATAAAACCTTTAAAAAATCATCTTGGCAACGGATTGAGCTAGAACGGAGCAGTTGGCGGCATTCTGCTCCATTTTCGATGTAGTTTTACCTTATTTTATCTTTCACTCACTGTCACGGGGATTTATATAGCATGAATATATGTGCAACTATGAAAACCCAAATGTTAAAAACAATTTCAACTTCTATATATACTATGTTCAACTAATCTGAATTTTTACTAAGGGATTGAATACTTGATGTCACGTGTCTTTGAGATGCGAGCGAAGCGACCATCCAGGCCACTAACCTAGGTAAAAAAACTGATCTGTACATATGTATATTCTCTCTAAGAGTGGTTGCAGACGAGCTCACACTGGTTTCGACTGGTAAAAACTAGTCTTGACGAATTTCGGGTATTTACGGTGATATAGTGATATATACGGTGATATACTCTCCGAAGGGCTAACGGAAGGTTTTGTAATCGGGCATGATTAATTGTTTGGAATTTCCCTAATACGCAAGTCTAGGCTAAAACTGAATATTTAGGTATACCAACGAATCAGACACATGTGTCTGCCCGCCTGCTTGTCAAGTAGAATTAAAATCCTTCATTAGACACTCAAGTAAGCAGGTAGACAATAGCAATACAAGTGATAATACGAGGACGATTTTTTCCAAGGCGTCTAAAAGTTTCACGGCACAACAGGACGGACTGGGGCGGATGAATTCACTCATTACAGATAAGCGAGCTGATAACAGCTCGAATGACGGACGGGTGAAACCCAGAATGAAGCACACTGAACAAATACAATTCGGTGTTCGGAGAACGAGGCTTCACACAACTTTCTCAACACGAATATTCGATTTACATTGTGACAGGTACTGATGTTTTTCTATCTAAAACCAAATTTTATATTTAGATAAGGATGCGTGCTATAAATTGTAATGCCGCATTTCGCGCGCAAAAAAGTTTATTCTAAACTGAATGTATTCGAAATACAGCCTCGAATAAATATCTCAAATGAAAAATTTGATTAAAAGGAACTTGAAAAAAATCATTGGTAAATTTTATAGTTTTTCCTTTTCATTCAGAGTAATTGTATTAGGTTGGAAACAATAAAAATGCATGTTTGAAATTCCGATCTTTCAAGAGTACTATATGGTTCATTCAGCGGTGCTGTAGTTAGGTTGATAGCACAAAACAGAACTCACACATTCATAAGCCAATTTCAAAAAAAAAAATCAATTTGTCAAAAAAAGTTCCGGTCATGCAGCATGATCGTATGAGCGAATTTTCATAAATGGTCGTATTACATTTATGTTAAATTCTGTTGAAATGTGAGCACTTTAGGGACAAATAAAAATTTTATTATATATTTTATAGCAAACCAACTCTTTGTCAGTCATATTCCAATGAACAATCGATTTTGTGGATTTTTACAATTTTTTCAAGTGTTCCTATCGATTTTTAGCTTATTTTAATGAAATTTAAGTACATTTTTCAGTACAATTTTGTGCTTAAATTTTTAAATGTCCTAGTTCATGTTCGATTAATTTTTTTCGAGTAGCATTCTGCTAAAAAATAGAAATTTGTTAATTTTTAGCGGGTTTTGCCTTTTTTAGTGATTTTTTAAGTACATTTTTTGAAATTTGACCAATTTAATGTGCTCAAAAAGTGTTGTCCAACGAACTCATCCTTTCTTTTGAAAAGCTTGATTTTTTGGCGAAAGAACGAAGTTTTTATCTCAATTCTATCGAGAGTTATCGTCTGGAATGACACATACATATATATACTTATATATATATATATATATATATATATATATATATATATATATATATATATATATATATACATATAAAAAAGCGTTAAAACCCAGGAATCATTTCAGAATGCCTCAAAACAGATTTTGATGAAGAAAATTTTTGAAAATTTTTATTTTAAAATTTTTGGAGCCATTGCAATAGCTTTATTTTTTAAGAAAATTCGCTAAAAGAGAAAAAATCACGTCCGTCCGCCGTCTACATCTTTTGTTCGAAACTACTGGACCGAAATTTGCGAAGTAAAGAACATTTCCTGTCTCGCCGATCCTCGAAGCTCGGCATCAATTTTGAGCAACCCTAAGTCCTTTAACTGAAATATTCAAGAATCGAGATCACGAAAACTTTCAAGGTAACAGAAGAAAAGATTTTTTGGTTGTCATTGATGGATATTATCCCTAAGAATTGAATAAAACCATCCGGAACGCTGTACATAATTCCATCCCCTATCCCTAAGGGCTTAAAAAAAAAAGTTTCTAGGCTTGGGAATATAGAGATATCGTGCACAGCAAAGCGAATCTATGAATTAGCAAGTCAATCGCCAAATTCCGGATAGGAACACACAGAACTTGCATTGTAAGTTTCAGCTGATATAAAACTCTGATAATTATCATCTGATTTTTTCCAATGGAATTCTAACATTGCTAATTCAGGTTTATTGTCCTTGCTGGACTAGTGAAGCATTGGTAGATAATTCATTTCATGTCACAAATTTTCAGCTGGTAGGTAACCTACCTACTTAAATGTCGTTATAATTAGATCAGAGGAACAAGTAATGTGTAGATGTTCCAATTAATTATTGCATTAATTTTCCCTCTGCAGGCGCCGATATTTACGCAGGCATATTAATGATTACCTACGGATCTGCAATTTGAAACGGAGCTCCTTTGTGATATCTAGAAGTCAATATCAGTGCACACTGATCAGCTGAGGGGCCTTTGAGCATTATTTGTTTCCTAATCGACTTATGATGCTGGAACCTGAAATGTAGCTCCTTTTGGACATCTAGAACACAATTAAAAAGATGGGGAGACTCTGATCAGCTTTGGTACCTCGGAGAATGCCCCCCCCCCCCCCCCCAACTATTTAATTATTTATATATACCTTTTTTTACGTTTTTTTTTTGACATTTACTATAAACCGTAAAATTGTGAGGTCCTGGAACTGTAAAGGTGTGAACCCTTTTGGGAGGCACGATGTGCCCAGTTTTGATCAAATACTATATACGAGGTTTTTAATAATTATAGACCAATGACCTGCGAAGGAGGGCTATCTAATACAGAAATAATAAACCTTTGTGTTATAATTTGCAGCGTTTCTATTTGAAGACATTGCAGTATTCAAGAATCAGTCCTACGCCCGACAATACGAAATTATTATAAAGATGAACTAAAATATTTCAGACGAGTTATCAACTATCGGTGAGGAGATTGACCAATACGAACTTTGAACGAAGGCACAGGTTTTCTTTTTTGAAAAAAGATTACGATGTTTGGTTTAGAGATATCCACGGGTTTGCCAAGAGATCGAGTGAGGTCATCAGATCGCTTTTTCAATTGTTTCACCAGCGCACTCAGGGAATTCTGATTGACTAATTTCAACGTAGCGATTGGCAATAAACTGTGTAAAAAAGAGGTTGTCATGGATATTACTGACACTGTTCAGGCCTTCTTGAGATTTAAATTATATTCTTTTCAGGTTATATACTATTCATAAAACATTACTTTCAAATATGTCGATAGAAAGACTCCCTCAAGAGTATATTAGGAGTTGTGAGGGGGGGGTTGTTTTTTGCTGAATATTGATTAAAACTGCAGGTCAAATCGTAATATCAATGTCACGATGTCTGGCGACACAAACAAGTGAGAGTTTCCTGTGAAACGAATCTCAATAGATTTTCCAACCTATCGCTAACTTTGAAAGCGCGAATTCAGATAGGTAATAATTTTACCAAATATAGGCAGTCGAAAAATTGGCAGTGTGCCGCTAATGACCCTTCTGATTGAGGTGCGGCTTAAACCATCAAATGAAAAAATACAAAATATCGGCAGTAGAATGTGCATTATTCAATCGTTATCGTGATGGTAAGATGTCAGACATTTTTAGGAGTTTATTAACAACCTACTCACTTGAAGTTTAAATAATTCACGACCTCAAAAATTTTCTGAATAACATCAAGTTAATTTTCCGTTTTTTACAAATTGTTGAGCGAATTTTTAGAGCAAACCAAGTTTTTGGGATCGTAATCACTTTGAAAGATCACAGATTTGTTATTACTTGAACTATATTGAAAAAAAGTTCCAGTCATGCAGCCTGATCGTATGAGTGAATTTTCTTAAATTACCACATTTCGTAATAGGTATATAATGTAATATGTTGAATTGTATTGAAATTTGAGCAACTGAGTACAAAGAAATTGTTAAAAAACAGTATTATGGCCAAAAAATACTAAATAAAATTCGGCGATTCAAAAAAGATTTGGAATTTTTAGATTTTGTTGGCAGTTTTTATGGATCTTCAGCAAATATTAATGACGTATAATTACTTTTTATGCATAATTTTGAGCACCAATTTTTCAATGTACTAGTAAATCGTAGACGATTTTGTTTTGACTGAAATTCTGCTAAAAATTATGCATTCAACGATTTTTGGTCGTTTTTAGTGATTTTTTTAAACACATTTTTTGGAATTCGACCAATTTAATGAGCTCAAAAAGTTCTCGCCAACGATCTCATCCTTTGGAAATTGCTTGATTTTTTTCTCATAAGAACGGGATTTTTATCTCAATCCTTAGGAGAGTCAGTCAACCTTTGGAATGACACTTTACATATACATGCAAACTTCAGGATTCTATTTTCTATTTTCTACGAAAATGCGCTGAAAGGCCATTTCTGTGTGAGAGCAGGTGCTTAGGTATATATCACGCATACATAACCCCTACCTAATTTCCGCCTAATTTCGATGAAATTTTCAGGGATTGTGCGGGTCAAACCCTAGATGGTCCCCTGTGAATCGCATCGCATTCGGGTCAATTGAAATCCCAACGCGTGTTATAGTTCCTTTAATAATTTACTCAAGTATTATTATACACAGACTCAGTCCTAGCTTTACAGCACGTTGTGAAAGTTAAAACTATGTGATCCAATGTTTGTGATCCATATTTATGAGGAACAAGCGCTACGTAAATAATGATACTTTACAATAAAAACAAATTATAGGATTCTATTAATTTCTTGTCGTTTCTAACGATTTTTGTTCGCGTCATGTTGTAAAGTCCAAAAAACTCGTAGGTACAATACAATGGTGTAAAAAAAAAGAATGAAAAATACACCATTTCCAATTCAATACAGAAATCATTATTGCTAATAATGCACATGTTTAGATGAAAGGCGATGTAGGTAGTGACCCATCAGACCAGTTGAGATGATCAGCCACCAAGCGATATAATGCGAGGACAACTAAACAGACTACAAACTTAACCATATCTTCGGCTCCACTTGAGACATCCCGAAGAAATCTCAATTTACCGAGATAAATCGCCGTTCCAGCCAGACAAATAGTTGAATAAAGGAATCACGTAGCATCCAACGGCCTTGCCAATGAACATTTCCTGCGATTTTCAGAGACCGTTTGCAATGGGCAGGTTCCAGCGTTGGAGGCTAACGGCATAAATTACATTTGATACCACGTCCTGTTCTAGATAAATACAAATTTATATTCGGAATTTTTCATTGATTGAAAGAAGGTCATTGTAAATTAATGGGATAAAATTAACCCCCTTCAAAATTTGATGGTTTATGCTTCGAAGTAGGTGCTATTTCACCCAAACCCCTCTACATACCTACTTGGATTCCGAAAAACTGATTTTAAAAAAAGTCCTCCTGCAGTAATGAGAGTTCTTGATACCCTATGACAGAGTGTAGCAACCAAGAGATGTGTAGGGAAAATTCCCTACTAGACCTTATGAAACTAAGCACAATGACACCAGCCCTCCAGATGTGTGACGTCCGAGGGCGAGCAGGCAACTATTAGCGATTGACATGGTGAAAGTCGGCAACAGCACAACAACTCCCCCAGACCCAGCACTTTAACGAATCCCACACATTTCCCACATAACCTATAATAATATTCACAGACGCGCTCCACCTACGATAGGTGTTCTGAAGTTAATTCAGCTCCGGCTGGTGTCAACAGTGTTGTAATTTAGATTTCAGGTAACCAAAAGTAAAGTAGAATTTTCGCACTGACTATCTGGCTACTAGGAGTCCTACTTGATACTTGTAGTAGTAGAAGAGTGGAGGTAAGCAGAGGAAGGACTTAGTAAAGATCAGTCCAGCAAAGGAATATCACCATAAACTGAGAGGGGTAGGCGATTAAAGTTAAGCGGAAATACCACTGCGCACTCTCAGTACAAAAATAGGACAGTACCAGGTTAAGCGACGAATATCACCGTACACACTAAGAAGGAAGGTTTGGAAGGTAGAAGCTATTTTGAAGAAGTAACTAGAATTATTTTGAATGGAATGGATCGACCTGAAGGTCGAGACAGAATGTACAACGGCACCGAATCTACATCACGCTTTTATACTGGTCTGTTTGCTCTCACCTCAGGCAAGCGTTGACTGCCAGATGAGTGAGGTGAGAAACTAGATCAGACTCAGGCTGAGGTATGTATTTATTTAGGAAACCACATATAACGTATAAGAGTTCTTAACAAATGAAATCGTCCACAGACAAGAAACAAGGTAGCTCTATTGATGAAAAACGGAACTGTTACCTCCCCATAGTATTCAGTCTTATTTTCCTCTATGAAATTCAAACCATGAACCATCCTCCTATCAATATGGAAAGATTTCTTTCAGTTTTCAGACAAAGGATTTGTCGCACATGAAAGTGGCAAAAGAAGAATGATGAATGTTTGAGAATGAGTGAGACTGTTTATCTAATTTGTGATTAAATTAGGACAGTAGTAACACGTAAGACATTTCATATCGCAATAGTGCTTTCACCGAACTCCACCACCACACGGTTATTGTGGGGTTTGTTCGTGTTTCCCAGACAATCAAAGAAAGAATTATAGTCCCAAGCAAGTTCTCCACGGCTGCAGATGCCTAATCTCATTAATAATAAATTATTTACCTGCATCTTCTTGATATCGGGAAAATCTCCGGGGGAGATTTGGTGTTCTCGTTGTATCTGCTCGTAGATCGTGCTGAGGCCTTTGATCAATTCTTTTTTCTTTCCATCTTTTCCAAACATGGACGGCATATCCTTTCTGAGGCTGCTGATTATGTAAGCGTGGACCTGCAACAGATTTTGATGAAAAATATCACATCGAAACGATTGAAAACAATAGGAAATATCAATTACCCTCTGGATAGGTGATTCATCTATCCTAAGTAATTCATCTATCTATATCTAAGTTGCAGGCCACTAGTCATCCCTGAATGAGCGAACTTTACAGTGGGAGCTGAGGCAGCTTGGAACTTGTCATTCTTAGCTGGTAATCCAAAAGCGTCGTCGAAGAGAAATTAAGCATAATTGAACACAATGAAAACTCAGCTGAACAGGGAGGATTAAAGCTCATGACTGTTACCAAACTGAAGAAGCACCACTTCAGGTTTCAGCAATGTTGGTCGAATCGAGAATTAGCCACTTTGCTCAGCAGATTAGCAGTACATTATTGTTACGCGTCGATCCCAGAAACAATTTTTTCCTAATCCTAAATGGGATATTCAGGATTTCAATCTTGTATTATTGAATGGTCAATTCTTCAAAAATTAATTAAAAGGTAAGGTATTTTTGGTAGCTAAGTGTTGGAGTAATTGCTCTAAAAATTCAGGTGAAATTCATTGACTGAAGTGTTCGTATCCCAATATTATTTAGAAGTTGAAACTATGAACAGGGTGAAATGCTCGCAGATGCAAATTTTTTTGCATAAAACTACGTCAAAAATAGAAAAAATGCTGCCAACCGCATATTTTTATCTCAAACCGACCGAGATATGATTTTATAAGGGTTTTGTGTGGTGTTTTCCTCTTAAACTTGAATTCCTCCACTTTAAATAATTTAATTTTAACTTTTGCCCAAATTTTCGGAATCAGCGCTCAATTTTCTATAAGCGTGATGCACTTTTATTCAGGAAAATTTCCATCTAGAGACCACAACAGCAGCTCAAACATAGAAAAAAAAAAAAAAATCTGAAAACCTCTAAAACGTTTTACAACTCTTGATATATATATATATATATATATATATATATATATATATATATATATATATATATATATATATATATTTATATATATATAATCACAAATTAGAAAAGATAACAGAAAAAACGTCACAAAACTATTTTTATATTTCGGCTTTTTGCCTTTAAAAAAGGCAAAAAGCCGAAATATAAAAATAGTTTTGTGACGTTTTTTCTGTTATCTTTTCTAATTTTGTGAATATAATCAAGCTCTCCTAGAGTCATTTTCAATACGTGATATAAATATATATATATATATGTATATATATATATATATGCATGCTTCTACTCTACTATTTGACAAAGGCAAAAGCCGAAATATAATAACTGTGAGTTTTTCTTTTTAATTTATCTTTATATACGTGCTTTTTTTCTCCGCACATTTGTGCCAAAGTATATATATATATATATATATATATATATATATATATATATATATATATATATATATATATATATATATATATATATATATATATATATATATATATATATATATGTATGTATTACTCGGTAAGTTTACACCGCTCGAAAATCGTTCATAACACGTTGAAAAGCTTTCAACTTATGCTATGAAATTGCCTTGACTAAACCTCCATGAAACGCTAAGCACATCAAAAGAGGGTTCACTATTTCGAGACCGATTTTCTAGTACCGCCGTTTTCATGTGTGACCGTTTTAGTGAATTTTCAAAGAAAAAAATGAGCTATTTAGGTGGCGTCAAAATGTTAAACGAGGGTGGGTACCCCCAATAAATTCGTTTCATACATTAAAGAACACAATCCTGGATTTTAAGGTTGTATATTATATATATATAGGGTGTATTTCCAGGCGATAACTCCCTTAAAATACAAGGTTATAAACTTCCTTCCACCGCAGAAAAATCCATCTTGGCTAAAGACTGGTCGAGTTCGTTGGCCAACTCGATCGCTCCAGAATTTCTGGCTCAAATTTACAATTTAGTGGCCCAAAAAATGCTAAACTATCGGATTCTTTACAATACGGCACGAGGGGTATCACAAAAGTATTTTTTAGCGCTGAGTTGATTGCGAACACTCCCAGATCTCCGAAATTAGTAAAAAATGAGAAACAAACATTTTCAGGTGAAAAATGCCCATAATGCTATAATACAATGATTCAAACAAATTCGCTCATATGATCATGATCCATGACTGGAACATTTTTTTCCAATTCCACCTGGCAACCATGGCAGTTCAATCAATTAATACTAGTTAAAAAATAATACTTCAGTGAAACCGGCCTCACGTTTCAAACCCGCAACAGGGAACATAAGAAATGGTTACACTTAGTTTGCAATCGATGACGGTAGTGCAGTTTTTATTTTACAAGGTTGCGGGATGGGGCGGAGCAAATCGGCGGAACCCACAATGCAGGCGATCGAGGTCACCAGGTGAATCTGAGGCCTCTCCTGCCGCTATTATTCGGTTGATAAAGGAAGTTGTAAGAGTCAATGGAGTGGCGATGGTAACCCATTGATAGACTCCCAACAAACGATTCCAACTCGCACTCAGTTCCAGCTAAGGAAACAGTTTTGCGAAAACGCGGAGATCATGGATTCGTCGCGCTTTCTACAGTTGGGGGACTGAAATACCCACTCAAACGTATTTTCCACCGTAGCATGAAAACGTTGCAAATTATTGCACAAAGTTTTACTATTTCAATGCTGGGCATCTATGTTTGACGTAGGAAGACCAGAGAGCTGACCCGAAAAACTTTCGCGTGTTGGGTTTGGGTTTACTATTTTCAATACTAGAATTCAAAAATGTACTCTGTCATGCAGCATGACTAATAGAGCGAATTTTCAAAGAAAAGTTGAGGATAACATTAATTTAGGCACTTAAATTCTGATCATTGAGGCCAATTCTGTCCTGAATGAAACTAGGCACAGTCGTGTGACGAGAAAATTGTATAACACAGCCGAACCCAAAAGTTTGGCCAGTTATGGGAATTTTTCACCTAAACATCCATTTTTCTCACTTATTTTGTGAATCTTGGAGATGTGAAAGTGAACGCGATTGTCTCAGCGCTTCAAAAAAAAAAAAAAAAAAAAAAAAAAAAAAATCTACTGTGACATCTCATATGCCCGATTGTCAAAATTTAGAACATGGGGAATTTGTCACGTAAAAATCGTTTTTCTCACTTTTTGTGAATCCAAGAGACCTGGGAGTGGCTCCAATCGACTCAGCGCTGAAAAATACTTCGACTGCGAAAGCCCACATGCCCTACAGTCAAAAAACCAATTTTTTTAGAATTTTGGGCTACAAACTGAAAAATTTGACCCTGGAATTCTGGAACGATCGGGTCGCCAAAGAACTCGACCTGTCTTCTGTCATGACGGATTTTTCTGTCATGTCGTTGTCTGTGTTCCGTTAAAGTCTATAATTGAGTTCTTTGATGCATGAAATGGATGTGTAGAGGGACCCCCCTCCCAAACTCTTTAAAAATTGTGATGTCATCTTAATATTTAGCTCAAAACGTCTTCCTAGTAGAGTGGGCAGTGCAGCTTCCTTAAATCTTGTAAATGGACGTAGAGAATGGGGCTATTAACTAAAAAGGTGCGCCGCTAGAATCGCTAGGGGGAAGGATTTAAGGAACATGATGGTTGACATGACTTTCCCTTTTTTGATACCTTGCATCACCCCTTTTCGTTCTACAATTCGTTCCCCGCACCATCAATACTGTTCAAAAATGAGAATTATGTTATTATTAAATAAATAATTACAATAAAGAAACACACAAAAAAAAAAAAAAAAAAACGCGTCCGTCACAATTGCCTTTACAGACAGAAAAAGAAGAGCAAATCGGTGAGGCCCATGTTTACGTGCTCGAGCTTCCCAAGTTCGGAGCTCCAAAGATTGATGAACTTAGTAGGAACGAATAAAAATGATTGAATGAAAATAGAACAGTAAGGCATGTGGATAAATTCTGATATAGGAAATAGGGCAGTAATTAATTTTGGATCATGTGCATACTGTATTATAATTCTAATGGCAATCAACATCGAAAGTATATGATATGGTGATGGAATTGGTAGGAGATTATCCATAAATTAACCCGCACAATTCATGAAAATCAGTCTATTAGTCTCGGAGTGTCAACTAGTATTAGTTTTTTGCAATAGTTAATTAGTTAATAGTTATTACTCAACCAATCGCGATAGAATACTTACTGCATCATTTAGGAGCTAACCTGAAAATTAAGGGGGGGGGGGGAAGGGGGGGGGAATTGGAGGAACGTGGAACATGATCTATTTAAAATTTCAATTTCATAGGTTAAATAGCAAAGAAATCAACTCCGGTGCCCACTCAGTTGATTTAGGGGCTTCAAACTTTATAATTCATTTCTACATGTTCCAAGACGCCTCCATTTCTAATTTCAGCTTCATTGGTTGGAGAGCAAAAGAAATTAGATCTGCCGCTACATTAGTCTCGTTTTTTCGTCACTACGTTTTGTGACAATCTTTTGTAACATTTTTCACTTTTAGGACCCAGTAAAAGCGAGTTCTACTCTAAAAATGTTCATTAGTCTCGGATAATGTTGGGCATTAGCTAACTAATTTTTCAGTTAGCTAATTTTCTATCAGATAAATTAGTTTTTAGCTATTTTTCTATAGTCTCAGATAAATTAGCTGCCCCTAAATAGCTAACAGCTGAAGTTGTAGCTGTTAAGACGACTCTCAGCCAAATTAGCTTCAGCTTTTAGCTGCAACTAATTTTTGCACATCTCTGGTCTCGGAGTTTTGCCTGTGTCAATTAATTTAAATTTTGTGCGATATAATTCATAACTAATCGCGATATAATTCACAGGGTATATTCCTGGAACATATATACCGAATTAGCCAGTCCCTCCACCCCCGAGTTTGAACCAAACCCGTCCAATAGATGATGAGAAATAGACGTTATATTAAATTTACGTTCATGCGTGCTCACGGACTACTATAGCTTCAACGGCAATATAGGACATCATCGAAGAAGACAGTAACCAGCACAATCTCTAAAAATGTCATAAAAACCGGTCCATTAGTCTCGGTGTTTTGCCTGTATCAAACATTTATACCTAGTTCCGCACTTCCACAGTAGTTATTATTCAATAAATCGCGGTATAATTCATATGACAAATTTAAGGAATATTTACCCAACTACCTCTCGAGTTTGAACGAAATCGAACCAATATATGATGTGAAATCTACATTATAAGAATTTCGTATTTTTAGCATTTTTCCTGATTGTTTAGCAAATATTAATGAGTTTGTGACTTAATTTAGAACTTTTTAATGTTCTAAGTTATAGTTGATATTTATTTTGAATAATATTCAGCTAAAAAAACTCTAGTTTAACAACATTTAGCCGGTTTAAGTGACTTTTTGAGCACGTTTTAAAATGTCACCATTTTAACGTGCTCAAAAAGTGCTGGCCTACAAATCATCCTTTCATTCGGAAAGCTTGATTTTTTTAATTTTTTTTTTTTTTTTTTTAGAAACGTAATTTTTATCTCAATCCTAAGGAGAGCTATCGTCTGAGAGGGGACACACACACACACACGCGCGTGTTCATTCATTTGCCCTATGACGTCACAGCCCTCGCTAGCCTGGGAGGAACCCTCAGCTCCATTTCCCCACCAAGTCAAGCTTTATCTTTCTACCCGATTATTGGCAAAACTAAACGGCCTTTTGAGCTGAAAATTGCTACTACCTGACGTTCGTTGCTATGGTTAGATTAATCAATCGTATCTGGGGGCGCTCATCAAGAAATGAGTGGGCACCCTCGGGAGGCCGCCGTGGTGGGTCAGGTCCAGGCTCGGCTAGAACAACCCGGCGGAGCCGCCTTTTGGGTGGTGAATGGGGTAATTGTTATACGTCAGAACTTAATATTCTTGATATAGATATGTACTACACTAATTATTTGAATTGGTTTTGACTATTGATCAACACTCAGTGTTTTGACAAATATATATGATTTGACTTGAAGGTTTTCAAATACTACGCTGATTCCGAGTCTGAGGTCACAAGTGTGAAATTCCATTAGATGAAAGTTCCCCGTTTCCTACTACTAATCATATTCGTTCAATGAGTTTAGTTTGCACATTATAATTACTAACGAACATACAGACGTTTAGGGACACGCAATTAAAATTATTCAGAACGCAATTAGAAATTTTAGAAGGACTTTTTTGAAGTGATCACCGCTACCGAGGTAGACTCGGACGATAAATTGCTTTGGATACCATTTAATATGAAATGGAAAACTTTGGATTTGATAAAACACAAATTGGCTTTGGAAAATCATGAATTAAATTTGGAAGAGCTGTACAGATAAATACCGAGTTGTAGATAGAAGTTTTACCTTGGCTAATCGCGCTCTTTTGATGAGGTCGTTTAGCTTCCTGAGGGTGGCATTTCTGGGGAGAGACTGAAGATCTTTGAACAAGTCTTGCTCCTCATCCTCGAACAATCTGAAATGGAGAAAAATTGGTTTAGAGAGCTGAAAGTTTGGTGGAACCAGTCCACACATAAAATTACTCAATAGCTCATAGCAAATTTTTATTGCAATTTATATCAGCAATTTACATACCTATATACATATACAGGTTTGAACAAATTTACATACAAATACGTAGATAGTTATCAATAAATATACACATCTAGGTGCACGTATTGATTCAGTATTTGCATATGCATGAATAATAATAATTCATAAAGGGACTAATAAACGTAATGGTGAATGCAAATACGAATATATTCAGAGAAAACCTATTCTGTGATATGAATATACAGAGTGTCCCAAAAGAAACCTCCCCTATAACATTTGGCATGGAACACGTTTTACCCGAGGCCTTAAAAGTAAAAAATGTCACACAAAAACGAGACTAAAGTAGTGGCGGCTCTAATTTCCTTGCTATACAATCTATGAAGCTGAAATTTGAAATGAAGAACGTCTAGGGACGTATAGAAACGAATCATGAAGTCCTGAGCCCCCCAGATCAGCTTAGTGAGACGCGATTCTTTGCTATTTGAGGACAAAGTAACGGCAGATATGATTTTTTTACTATTCATTTTATGAAGCTGACATTTGAAATGGAGAACCCTTGGGAAATATTATAGAAACGAATCACGAAGTCTATAGATCCCCACAGATCAGCTGATTGAGATCCGGAGCTAAGTTCTTTGCTATTCAATCAATGAAGCTAAAATTCGAAATGGAGCGCGTTCCACGCTTCTCCAATATTTATAGCCGAGGCTCAAGGTGAAAGTTTAAGAGGGTCTCGAGTCTCCCCAATGGGGTCAAGGGGCAGAGACCCTTGCGAGGCGCGCAGCTCCGAGTTTTCCACATTTTTTGAGACATTGAAGTGAAACATGGAGGGCGTTTTTGGGGTGCCTGAAACTAAGTTTTAAGCAAAAATCAGGAAAAAAATCCAAAAGTTTTATGACTACCCAAAGGGGGTGGGGGGGAGTATAAGTACTTAGAAAAAAAAATTCCATTTATTGCCGAGTGACACCTAATATTTAAGAATTCCGGTGCTGAACACGATGGTGGAACCAGAACTCTGATATCTTATTCCGATCTCGGATTAGAGCTGATGAACCAAGAGGAAGCGCTATTTGTTCTAACAGTACCCATCTTTAGAAAAATCGCGCTTTTTTACGGTTATTCAGCTCTATTCCAAGAATGGAGAATGATACCGCAATTCTGGTTTCCCCATCGTGTTCAGCAATAAAAAAATCTTCAAAATGAGATGTCGCTCAGCAAAAAATGGGAAGAGCCCCCCCCCCCCCCTCTTTGGGTAGTCCGAAAACTTCTGGATTCTGTTTTCCTGATTTTTATTAGGCACCCCAAAATCGCTTTCCTCCAAGTTTCTCTGCGACCTCAAAAATTGTGGAAAAGAGTTAGTTAGAAGGGGAAGGGGTGAGGGGATTACTTTTGGAACACCCTTTATATGAATAAGATTACAAGAGTGTATTCATATACTTGTGTGAGAATATATATGTGAGAAATGTATTGAATACATAGAGCGAGCTATTCTCAATTTTTGTGAGTTATACTTATTTGTGTTCTATATTTTCCGTCCATCTGTAACGCCTTAAAATAATATTACACGCGTGTGTTTTCATCCTTCACCAAAACTATATAAATATACTGAATAGATTTTTTAAAGAATATATACGTATGATTCACGATATGCCCATCTCCACTAGAAGCGTTAGGGGGCGAAGGTCCTAAGAAACATGGTGGTTGACATAACTTGACATGACCCTTGTAGATTACCAGTACAATTCCTTTTGACTCTACAATTTATTCATTCTCCACACCATCAACCTCATCAATACTAGTAAAAAATGAGATTAAATAAATTATTATAATAAAAAAACATACATAAACAAAAATAACCGGCAAAAAAAAAAAAACTTATGTCCGTCGCGACTTCCCTTATAGGCAACAAAGAAAAGCACATCGGTAAGGTCCTTGTTTGCGTGCTGCCATCTACCTCGAGATTCACAGGTTCGGAGCCCCATTTGCAGGTACCCCAAGATCGTTTTGCATGGAGATCAAAACTTAGGGAATCTATAGATTATACAACAATAACAATTGGAGTATGGGCGCACATTGCTAAGTTAAAAGTTCTTATCGAAAAGTTGATTCCGATTCATATTTAAATTCAATTCATCTCCCAATTAATCTGAGAATAGCAATACCTTTATAAATAACAACATAAGAATAAGCGAAAATTAGCATTACATAATATGTAAGGAAAGCACCAAGATGGATCACGGAATCGATTTATATTGGTAAGTAAAACGATTTTTCATCAATATCTATTGTATTACCAACGTAACTGTTGAACCTGAATGGGTGCTAAAAAGCTTGCAAGAAAGGGGTAGAGACATCAATTTTCAGCCCATGCTCTCGCCGGCCATATTGCACATTCTCTAGCCCGTTTCGGCCCAAAACTATTTTTCTACGATTTTGTTTTAGTAAAAATCACATAACGATCTCTGATATGCATCATCTATGACGAGAAAAAAGTCTACAACTCAAATGTTGGTGAGCGAGACTTTCCACTGTCAACAAGCATGGATAAAGTAAGTAGAAGAGACTTGCAGGGCTTTCGAGGGCTATGTTGATGTTCGGAGTATTTGAAAATGGAAAATTATTACACAAACGTTCATGATATTTTTGTCTAGTGAAGCCTGAATCTTGGTCGCCCCTGATCATAACTTCCATAACAAACCAATACTTTTCCAGTACCTAGGCTGTTGAATTACTAGATTAATTTCAATTCACAATCATGTTTCTGTTTTAGTCAGGACATTCCTTTAGTAGGGACACTTGATATGAAAAACAGAAAAAAGAATCGGTCCGACATGCAAGCAATCCTCAGCGAGCCAGTGAACAAACTTCCTGCCCACAAACATAAACACAACCACCAGCGCACCATTTTAGCCGTCATCCCTCCCGCAAATACTCTCGACACAACAAGTTCACTAATTCGAATCGGAACGGTTCTATTGTTAAGCACGAATGTAAACATGCAGTCAATTCCGGAAAACATGAAGTGGAAAAATGCAGAATAGATGAAATTCCGAACGCTTAAAAAGCGAACCCGATTTGGTGTACATGATGACAGGGGTAATAATAATTTATTTGTAGACACCATTTTAAGCAGTAGTTTTTAACCTATGGTCCGCGGACCGCCAATGGTCCGCTAGGTACCCACAAGTGGTCCGTCAGACTTTTTAGAAAACAATTGGGTAATTAATCCTCTTTTTGTTGATATATCGTGGAAGCAGAGCTGTGATTGGTACACTTGTACTTATATGGTTTTTGTTCGCTTTGCTTGTTACTCCTCACAAAATTAAAAGAGAGTTTAATTATATGCAGTAAAACCGCTGAGAAGATGAGCCATTTTAGACGGTGTCGGTCGACCATTAAGCGGAGCGCGGGCGTAATTAATGTCAACAACGACGAGAGAAAACGTCTGGAAAGGGTCACGGAGATTACGAGTCAAGGATAGTTGGAGATGAAGCGGCAGCGAGCAAGTTGGCTCGTCTGGGTTGAGCTCTGAGGTACTCTTTTAATGGAAGCCAGGCAAAATAGCTCGCTTTCCACCCAACGGGATCTCAGTAATTTTCAGTTTAGGGTCGACGAAAATGAAGGGGAAGGAGTTGTAACGACGTTTTCGGTGTGCCTACAACCGTTTACGCCTTTTGTGGCCTCCGGATGACTCATGAGCGTGAGAGAGGAGACATAATTCAAGTGTCGTTCGAACAGCTGTAAAGCTAAACTTGACGGAAAGAAGTATGGCATCGATGGAATTGATGGGGGGGTGTCAGTATATAGTTTATATCATTGAAAATTTTTTCAACAATCTGGGAAAATTGAAAGTTTGAGCAAAATCGGGTAAATAAGTGAGAAAACGATGCTTGATCAATATTTCGTTTGAGAATGCACAGTGAAAGCTACAAATTACTGAGTTATGAAACTGATAAAGGACCATTTTCAGCCTAACACGCATATTCCCAGAACATGTAATCAAAATTGCAGGCGAAAAATATTTTCCTCGAGAAATTACAACAACAATTGGTATTAGCCAAATTCAATAACAGTGAATGCGTAACTACATAGTAAAAGGTCAAATCTACTTTGTTTTTAGCTGAGTTTATTACTTAACTTCAGCGATGACATAACCAGTGCGTGAGAGGAGGGATGCTATTTTGGCACCTCGTCTAAACGCTCTTTAATAAACCTACGACTGCGACAATGACAGTTGGAACTGTTATGAATGCCAAAACCGAATGAACCAATACGCGAACACTCAATCGCCAGATGCCAATGGTACTAATAATGGGGAAAATATACATTATTCTCTGCAATATTCTGTAATATCGACCACACCAACCACCATAGTACCACCTTGCCATGGTATTCAATATTGCAAGATGGATACTGTCTTATAGATATCGATAACATTACAGTCAAGTGCCCTAACTTGGGAACTTTTGATGTCTGAGGTCATGCTATTTTTAATTTTCTCTTTTCTTTGCCCTCTTCACTTTATTGATGTGTTCTTGAAAATTTAATGTTGTTCCTTCACTGAAAAGATCGAACGAGTTTCCGAAGATCCTTCTTTTGAGGAGATCAATGACCATTTTGCAGCTATCACTGGGTCTGCCAATGCCTATCCGCCCATCCGCACTGAGGTCACACTCTTCTTCCAATACTGATTCCCCAACATTGCCGGTATGAAAATTTCCCTCAAAACTCGCCTCAAAGAAGCACATGCATCCCCACTGTCTACTACCCTTTGCAAGTACTTCCATCTCAATTGCATTGACTTACAGAAAGCGACATGTGCAGCCTGTGGCTGAATTTTGGCAGTTTCTGGTAGCTTTTCCAATTCTTTCATCCAATCACTCGCTTTGTTAACCATAAATGATTTTTCCTCTTCCTCAGCACCGGTACCGGTGTAACCTCCAAAGAATCTATTCCCTGTAACCACTTTAACGCCTGTATCACGAAGCATAGCTTTGGCCTCCTCAATATCATATGGGCGCACGACCTGATATGTTTTACTCCCTTGAGGATAGTCGCCAAAGGAAGGACTATTTTGATTTAGATTAAGCCACCAACTCTTCAAACTAGACAGTTCTCCTTGAGTGGAAGTGTCATCTGCATACCAACACTGTGTCACATTAGGAGATTCCAGTAAATTGATATGAGGGGTAGCGTTGATATTTTATATATACACTTGCATTGACAATGGATCACCTAAAGTAACTACTTCTTGACTATAAAGAGAATCGGTTCTACCACGAGTGACCAGTTCGCCATGCCCTCGGTAGGTGTTGTACAAGAACCTTGCACACCTTGGCCAGTTCAAGCGAACTTGCCACAATGCCAGTTTCCTATTGACAGAGTTGAAGATGTTTTTGGCGTCAACCATTAGTAACCCCATCGAGCACCTGGCTGTGCTCTTTGCTCAGAGTGTTCATTGCATGCATGGCTCTCATTGTACTCCTGTACTTAACCCACCTGAGAGCTGTTTTTCACCGCATGCTTCTGTGACATCATCTCCAGTAGCTTCAGCCATACACTTCCCCATTATTCAACTCATGCACTCCCAGATTTTCACCAGCCTAACACTTGGGAATCTGTCCAGTGCTACTAATCGTCATGCTATGAGTTCTTTTATTAGTACCCATTCAACTTCTTTTTTTTTTTTTTACAGTTGAGGGCTGCCACCGCATTTCTTTGTCGACAGTAGATGCTGAACGCAAGACTGAAGGAATTACGAGTAGCGCATTTGTGCGAAATACACAGTGTAGAAAATTAAGACAAATAAGAGTTGACAGAAATTTTGAAAACTCATAACTCACTCAATTTTTGGGGAAAATGAAAAAAAAAAAAATTGAGGTTAATCGACGCAGAATTGGATTATCAAAAACTTTCCTTAAATAAAACCCTCGATTAAATATCAACTTTTACCGTTACCTTTACTTTTTGAGAATAACGTATTTTTCAAGTAGGTACTTGAAACATTGAAATTCAATCACCTAAAGTGGTAGGGAGATTGAGATGAGGACCATTATCGTGAACGGAAAACACTACTGCACATGTGCGGGGAGATGAGGCGCCTCATCTTAAATATGACAAATTTATTTCCCCTAAACATAAGACGCTTTATCCCGAACCAATCTATCTCATCTCTTCCTCCCTATCGCAAAGTAACTTTACACACCGACAACAGTGATATTCATTTCTTGTTGGTATTCATGGTTCATAAAAATTATATTTATTTTCTTGTTCATAAATTTTCAAAATCAGCCATTGCGAAACCTTTTCGTGAATAAGAAAAGAACTAGGAAACTTAGAAATGCTGGAAACTGAACACACGGGATTGGCGGAAAATCCCCTTGGTGGTTCATCGTTACTTGAAGATAAGTAGCGTCACTGATGAAACACTAATTCGACCCTTTTGACTTTATCAGGTTGCCATCCGCTGTGGCTCAGCCAGATAATAAAATCCCCAAGCACCTTATCGTTTAGGAACTCTCTATTATCTTATGGATAATCAGTTTAAGAATTTTGGTGATCAATCGACGCAGAATGTTATCCTCCAACTTTTATATGGAAAAAAATTGTTTAGAATCGTACTTGTCGGAAAACTGTGGAATGTTGAAAAACGTGTGTTTATCCACGAAAAACATACTTTAGGAGTGATTCTAGGTATAGGAACAAGAGGTATCTTCGGAATCAGCGCACGATTTCCTATAAGAATAGCTCATAAAATTATTTTTTCCACCAAGAATCGTGCGTTCTACTGCCCCTAACTTTTGAAACTTTTCAATTCACAAAGAAAACATTGATACTATCGCTTGTGGGAGTTTTTACAATGTGTGAAAAAGAAGAGAGGTGCCAAAATATTTGGCGCAGCTCCATCACCTAAACGCAGGACAAGATCAAGACCACAGTGAAATGAATCGGCAATTATGAAGGGTCACGCAATTTTCATGTTGAGTAATAACAGGGTTAATAATTTAATAATTCCATAAATGAACTTAAATTTAATTGATCAAAAATATACCATTGGGAATATACTATTCCACGGATATAACTTGTGCGCATGTGAAGTAGAGGCTATGAAATGTATAGGGGACCAATAAATTCATCGAACCTTAAAGTATATCACCACCTATACTCATGAGAAATCGGATGGAAACGACGAAAATAAGAACCAAGAAGAGTACAAAAGCGTATCCACAAATACCATGTTTGAGGATACTCAAAGGCTATTCCTAATTATATTAATTTTTATACCTTTGATATCAATGAAATTCACAAGGAAATCAAAACTGGCGCTCACACAACCACTACGGCACCATGAAATTGGGGGGGATTTTTATACTTTTTTTTTTTTTGCTCAACAGAATGATCATAACGAGAGCATTCCAAAAAGGTGCTATATGATGAATATCTGACCAGTAGGATTTCTAAACAGTAAAATATCTAAAGGATAGACAAGAATGGTAGCACTAGACAAATGTCCGGGTATAAGACCCGTAGGTGTTAGTGACTGCCAGCGAAGAATACTATGTAAGTGCATGGCGTTGGCAATGGGAGATGAAGTATGGAAGCATGTGGTGGTGAACAGTTTTGCGGTGGACTGAAAGCGGGTATCGAGGGAGCAGTGCATGCCACGCAGCAATTGTTCGAAGATAATGCTCATGCGAATTCAAAGTGGAGATTCTTGATGGTGGATGCCAAGAATGCTTTTAATTCAATGAACAGGATGGTGGCCCTGTGGCAGGACAGAATACGGTAGCCCCAGTTGTGCCAAGTTTCTATATAATACATACAGAGGTCATGCTGAGTTGATACTTCGGGGAACGGGTGAGAGAATAATGATTAAAGAAGGAGTAATACAAGGCGACCCTTTGGCGATGCTGCTTTATGGAAGATCGACCTTGCCAATCATTAAAGCACACACACAACACCAAAAATAAGTAACTAATAAAAGAAGCTATATAACCTGAACTGAATTACCTCCTTCATTATCTGTTTTATTTTATTCATGGATTGAGCAGAGTGGATATTTTGTGGTGATTTAAGTTTTTGGAATTCATTAGCCACAAAAGGGAGCTTAACTTGCCTGAAGAAATTCCCATAAGGCAAGATAAGCTCCCTTTTCTCATCTCCGATCTCCTTTCAGTTTTTCGCTTTTATAAATATGAAAAATGTAGAAAATTCTAATTTTGATGATTATTGGGGGGAGAGAGATAGTTTTGGGACTCAAAAAATGTTTACAAAAAAAGTCATTTTTTGACCCTATCTTCGTTTTTTTGTTCTCCTGAAGAAAAAAATCCTTGACAAGGATCCTTTTCCCTTGCACGGTCACATTTATAGTTTAGGTACTGTTTTGCTTTGTTTCTCGCGAGTCCGAGTTTGAAAGAACGTTTTGTACCTACCTTTGAAAAGTTTTATTTATTCATTTAGTTGACTCGATTAGTTAGTTAGTTTTCATCTACATGATTGGAACTTTTTAAATGTGAATTTACTCACTGATAATGAGTAGTTTCTCAGAGAGACCAAATATTTCGAGCAAAACAGTGAAACGATCTAACAGGAAAAGAATAACGAAAATTGATTGAAAATATTGTGAACATTGAACATTTCCCCTTCATCAATCATTCATTTAAAAAATCCTCTTTTCGCACATCTAGACCACAAGATTATTTAAAAGAAAGAAGAGATAGAAAAAACGGATGGGAAAAATATCATTTATGGGAATTGCCCTACTTTGGCGGCGAGTTCGAGATTTCCGAGGTTTCTTGCAAATCTGGAGGCTCTGGAGGTTTATTGAATATGCCTCGAGCAATCGTCCAAATGGGAACGGTGGATATTTCTAAATAGAGCGGGAAGTGATAAGGGCTGATCGTTTGATTTTGGACAGCGAAAGGGAAGGAACTGAAGCTGCATGAACCCCCAGACAATCGTAGAGATTGCACACTTATCTAGTTTGGATAACGGAAGCATTGTTTTCGCTTTCTGGAAATGAAACAAAATCTTTGCCAAAATCAAAATGTCCACCCGCATTTTACGTTGTATACCATTCTGAACAACTTTGGCTTCCTCTGTGTGTGTGTGTTTCCGTGAGTGCGTGTGCGTGTGAGAGTGCAGCCACAGATCCATGCAACAATCATGATTTCTATAGTAGGTACCTACCAATCAGATGTTGATGAAATTTCGAGGGAAAGGCGGCTTAGGCGGTAGATGGATTGTTCATAAATTAATACTTCCTACTGCACATGAGCAAACGTAAAATCCATCAAGCATTGTTTCTCATGGCCTATTCTGTCGTCCGATCTCGCTCGAATTCGGAGGGTAATGGGGAAATTAGGATTTGAATACATCACAAACGTATTTTAAATAGCTGCTGCGCATGCGCGAATTTCAAATTATTTTAACAAGCATGACTTCCATAGTTTTCATCCGAATTAAATGAAATTTCCACGGATTGATAAATGTTTCATCAATTGAGATTATTAAAACATGTTTCATGGATAAATTCATGTTATGGATTTTTAAAAATTATGAGCCACACCCAAATAAGTAGTTTTTTTTCTCCAACATTCGGAGATATTCCAAGAAAAAAAAAGTTCCAATCGATTACATAACTACCCCTTAAAACTCTTCCTGGTTAATAGAAATGGAACGAGACGTACCGATCGGAACCGATGAGAGAATATTGGCAACGATGGCGTCTACAAAAACACAAAAAGTGTAACAAGTTGAAGCTAATTGCTAATTGAAAGCGTCCGGATGGAAACGCTAGCAAAACGAGTTGTATCCTGTTGAAGGCGGGTCATCAAGAATTATGTCTATTTAAGGTTATGAAATAGCGTGCTCTCTACTTCTGAATGAAAGCAGGATGGAACCGTCTAAAATAGATACATTTGGATTTAAAGGAGAGGCAATGGAGAGGTGGGTGTGAAGTAAAAATGAAAGTAAAGCGATAAGAGTTAAACAGCTAATCTACACCTACGCTGACTCAGTGCATCGCTGATTTGACAGGAAATTTCACAATGCCTTCTTTAAATAAATTTTACGTTGAGGTGTCCATCAGGTACCTCATCGCAATATATGTGCCTTGAATTCATTTAATTTGCAAAAGATGCATTTTCCAAATAGAATTTAACATTTAATTTTCAGAAAGAAGAACTTTCCTTCAACTGGCTGTGATTCTGTTACATAATCTTCTGAATTTTTATTTCCTATCCCCCAACGATAGCAACCTTACCGATGACTTCTTAGAGAACAGGGCAACTCTTTCTGCCAACACAATTACTTTCGACAATACAATTACAATTCTTTCGACTTTTCGCGTTTGTTTGCTTTTTAGATAAGAAAGGCCAAAAGTCAATTTTCAGTCAGAACGTCGGAATTGAGTTCAGCAGGCCAATTTGAGTGTTTAGTAGAGTAGAATCAAGCTGAACAGATAAGAAAAACGAAGGAATGGGGCTATTGTAGAATGAAGAAGGGCGTTATAATTTTGTAATGAACTATCAACTTGTGGAATAATAGTTATTTCGCCTTTCCTGTACTTATCAATTGTTATTTATCATGATTGTGAAAGCAGTTTGTTATGATAACTTTTTTATACAGCTTGAAAAGTGAAGTTTCATTTACCTACCTATTTTGGAAAACGTGGAATTAAATTTGGAAAATGTTGAAGTTTAGCCTAACTCCAATAATTCATGAACAACTCATAGAAATTTAGACCATAAAAAAAGAAAGAAAAAACCTTCGGATTTAACTATTCATTTTCACTTGGGGAGGAAGAATTAAATATTCTCATTTTTGGAATTAGTTTAAAAACTAGATGAAGTAGAGCCTGATTCAGATGTTCTAACGATCCCAAATCCACATGACTCCGGAAGGCAGTCAATGGTCGAAGATCGTTAGATGACCGTCCAAAGAACACCCAAATTTTGTATGTTTTTACATGATAAATAGGTAAAATTCATAGAAACGGTGGTTCAACAAGAAAGGAAACTGTGAGTAGGGTGATACGAACTAGATACACACGTGCTTAATATTGAGCCGAATGAGCTTCGGAAAACTTAATTAGGACTAAGTGCACAGATGATTTTGAAGGGCGGAAGTTTAGATTGGCGGGGGGTGCGGGTTGAGCGAACACCCAAAATTAGCCGTTTTTCAATTCCCAATAATTCCCGCATTTCATGGAGATAATTTAGAACTCTGTTAGTCAAATTGCTGTTTTCATGCTCAACGACGCAGGTACATGCGAAAATATTTGTAATAACCATGGTATTATTGGAGAAAAACCTAAAAAATGTGCAAATACACTAAAATAAATTAAAAAATCGTTCATTATGCATTGGAAAGCTCCAGGTATGTTAAATATCACACCACATTTTACACTATCAGAGACCTAACGGATACGCGTTTGATTACGAATCAAAACCAAGTAATTTGAGGTTGGTTACGTATAAAAGCAACTGAAGCATCCATGTTCTTATTAAAATGTTTCGTTGTTCATACTAAAATGTTCATTATCATGGGCCATGTTGGGAAGCGGTTTAATAAAAGTTTCAACTTGACTACCTACCAAAAAGTTAAGAAATAGCGATGACTCAGACTGACACAGTTTTCAAAACTTTTGCTTGCGAAATCCGTCTGATGGTGAACACCTAAGACCTAACTACTGAATATTAACCACGTAGGTAGAACCATTAAACAAAGACAGCCGAGGAGTTACCTAGAAAAACTTCGAAGGTGAAAACTGGACTTGGGCACTAATCTACTTTCGGCTTAGGTAAATGTCAAACCTTGAAATTTAAGGGGATTTATTACGGCGAAGAAATCAAAAGCAAGCACATGATCTATGACTATTCAAACATACGAGCATTGAACAAAATATATAAACATATCAATTCCAGTGTGATTGATAGGGTTGAGTCGAAGAATATAAATAACGTCTATGTTGAAGTCACAGTGAGCTAGTAACTATTTATAGATATGACGTGAATCAGGAATATTTTCAAATGCATACGTTGATATTTGAATGCATGGCCAGTCATCAAATACATCAGAGGAGTTGGAAGAAAAATAATTTTTGCTGAATTGATAAAAATCCATAATCTCATGGAGCAGAGATTTAAGTTTTATCGAATTTTAGTTTCAAAAAATGAAGCTATTGCAATGGTTCGGAAAATTATAAAATCAAAATGTTTGAAAAATGTCTTCATTGTAATCCATTTGAGCATTCGGAAATGTTTAATGAAGGTTGCGCTTTTTCGTAGGTGTATATTTATGTATACACATATACATAATGGATATATATATATATATATATATATATATATATATATATATATATATATGTGTGTGTGTGTGTGTGTGTGTGTGTGTGTAATGCCCCCCCCCCCCCCCCCCCACTGCTAAAATCGTTGATAATGGGTCAAAAAATATATATTTTTTTTTAAATCAATGTTTTTGTTTAAGGATCTCAAAAATGACAAAATTACGTTTTGCGCACGTGTGCAAGCGTGCGCAATTGGCATCAACTTTGTTATTTTAAATGAGAACCTCCATTTCTTACTGCTGATTTGAATTCTATGTAAAATGTCATGAAGAAATGACCCACCACTCGATTTTTTAGGTGTGCGCAAACGGGCGCAGTTTCGCTCCAAAAGTGCGCATTTTCGCTCTAAAAGTGTAATAACTGAGTTTTTGAAGATACTCAATTGCCACATGTAATACATGATTTTAGAGTATTTTTCCGTGCTGAACCTCGTAATGATGTCCAGTTATTGATATTTGCAACACCAACTTGGGAAAACACAGAAAAACCTACATTTTAGTACGCTTTGTGCACACACACACAAATATATACATACATACCTACTGGTGCATCATTGCAAACGATATTTGACCTTGGAATCGAGATTAATCTGTTCCTTCGCTAAAATACCTTGTTTCATCACAAAAGAAAAAGGTGAACACAGGATGTGCCACGATTTAAAAACTTGCTAAAAGTGGCAAAGTATGGCTAAAACCTGGTATCAGCAGAATATAAATTGGGGAAATTTGTATATACCAATTACCTATCAATAAGAACATCAAGAATTCCATGTACATATTGGCGCACAAAAAAGCGCTCAATGTCTGTAAACTGTGCTAAAAAAAAGAAAAAAATGGATGGACTAGGTATTATGAAATTGGTTTTTAAAACAGAAAATTATTTAGAAAAACTTTATTTGCCATGAATTTAGGCATCAGGCACAGTAAGTGCTGACATTTCAGAAATAATAGGTAATTGATTTGAATATGTATATTCAAAGCGAGAAAACGGATAATAAATTTATGTACCTAGTATTAAAATTTTTCTTAATCAATCATTAATAAATACCTATAGGTAATTCTTTCCAATGTTTCTTAAATTGGACAGTTCCAATTATTAGAACATTTTTAATAAAAATCTCTCCATAAAAGTCTGTCCTTAATTAAATTCCCCCCTCCCCCCCTTTTTTCCATTTCCTGGAGAAAAATTAAGAGAAAAATAAAAAAAAGTCCAGTCATGCAGCATGACCCCATGAGCGAATTTTTGAAGAGTAAACTCATCAGTTGTAATAACGTTTTTTTTTTTTTTTTAACACAGAATGTGTTTTAGCCATGGACTAACTAGCCGAAAATGGAACGCGGGATGGTAACGAAATGTGTGACGGATGATTTTCACGTACAACCGAGTCGTTGCTAGGGATATGGTACTTCGTCGTTTTTCATCCCACAAAATTCGTTGACCATTCGTTCGAAAGCTCTCGATTTATCCAACAATATTATGTTAACTACTGCGAAGTGCGTGTCCAACAAACTGAGTTATGAGCATGGTTATATAAATAATTGTTTACACACAGGTGATCATTCTCAATAATTGATATTGTGAACATGATTGCAACCGCTTGTTAATTTCTGATGATTTCATTGAGCTTGTGTTTCGATGATTTGATTCATAGCAGGTGATCTGAGTATTACGAAAACGGTTTGATTTGTGAAGCGGAGGTTAAATAATTTGAATAGGTAATTTCTATACTTTAAACTCTAGGAAGCTGTAATTTCGTTTGTAGCCTCTTTAGGAGATTTACTTGACGATGCTCAGGGTCCGGATCAGATGTGTGGCTCTTAAAGCTAATTTCTATGCTTTACACTCTAGGAAGCTGTAATTTCGTATGTAGCCTCTTTAGGACATTTACTTGACGATGCTCAGGGTCCGGATCAGATGTGTGGCTCTTAAAGCTAATTTCTATGCTTTACACTCTAGGAAGCTGTAATTTCGTATGTAGCCTCTTTAGGACATTTACTTGACGATGTCCAGGGTCCGGATCAGATGAGTGGCTTTTAAAGCTAATTTCTATACTTTACACTCTAGGAAGCTGTAATTTCGTATGTAGCCTCTTTAGGACATTTACTTGATAAATCGCTCTTGATTTATCACGAATTTATTTCGTATTTTTTTCGTAGTTTCATACTATAACTATATAAATTGATGTTATAAATGAATAGTAAACAATGACGCTTGTTTGGTTGTCACTTGGTTGCGCGACAACGCAAACACATTCTGTGTTTCAATAATTTCGTCCGAAGTATGTAAATAGAGGTAACCGGGGTCCAGGGGGCTTGCACCTACTAAGCACCTACGTTTTAAACAGCATGGTTCTAGGATTAGTTATACTGGGATACTTCCATAAGAGTAGTTCAATCTGAATTTGGACAATGTTTCATGCAAATATTACCGATTTTTACAACTAGCGAACGGCATTATTTCGATTTTTGACTGATTTTTCAACTTTGAAATTTTCGAAAACTTGATACATATTCTTATAGGAAATTTTACGCTGATTCCGAATATACCACATGTTAGTATGCTGAAAAAATTATTTCGCACGACAAATCGCAAAAAACGGGCTATTTTGAAATTTTTGACTACATTTTTGAAAATTTCAACCCGAAGATGTAATCCGATCATGCTGGCCAACGAACTTGAACTTTCGTTTTGTGTCCTTAACATTTTAAAATTTGTTTGAAGTTTCTAGCACAATTCTACGGACAGTTATCGTCTGGAATGACACATACATACATACATACATATATACATACATACATATATACATACATATATACATATATACATACATTAAAAAATGCGTTAAACTTCAGAATATGATTCAGAATAGCCTGAAACGGATTTCTGCATAAAATTTTTTCAAAAATTCACATTCTACAAATTTTGAGGCGAGAGCAATAGCTTAATTTTCTTCAAAAATTCGCTAAAAACTGAATTAAGGACAGTTAGGCCTTTTTATCAAATTTTGCTGATTCTTCTATCGGCACATACATACATTCTCTGTGCACATCCTCCCGTAATTATGTTCTTCTCGTTATCTGTTTGAATTTCATGCTATTTTAAATTGATAGCTATAGCAAATACGACGATTTTCGAGAAAAATAGATTTGTTGCCAATGGCACATACCTGGAGTTGAATTCATGAGGGTGTGGCCGGTCCCAGAAAGATCCTATGTAGACCCTGGACACTTCCGGAGTCTGCAGTACTTTCCCTAGAGACCACATAAGAGCCCCGTAGACTCTCATGAGCTGCTGATGGTCGACCATGTCCGCTTTGTTCAGCACGATCCTGATCTTGTCATCGTGGCCCCGGAAAGCCTCAATCGCGAGCCGAAACTCGTCGGAAATGTCCAATTTGTGTGCGTCAAACATCAAAATGATTCTGTCACACCGTTCGGCGAACCATTCGAGGACGCCAGTGAAATCATAGCCCCGGGACACTCGTTGTTTTTCGCCAGAGAGAATGCCGGGGGTGTCTACAATCGTGATGCCCCTCAATACGGGAGAGTTGACCATGCAGGCTTGAAACCTATTGAGGAACGCGTTGCCGTACTTGGATAAGGGTTTAAATTGTTTTTTAGGCTCCACAACCAGAGCGTTGCCCATGATGATCCCTTCTTTATCGCCATGACAGACGACTGTGAAACTATCTGTTGTAGGTTCGGGACCAACTCTCATTCCAGGGAAATCTCTTTCAAGCAAGTACCGAATAAATGACGTCTTGCCCGTCGAGTACTGGCCCACTAGTAGAATCATAGGCTTAGCTTCGAAATCCGCATCGTCCAGCCGAGGCGAGTGGAATTCGTGGAACATATACGCATCCTCCAAAGGCAAAAGGGAGTTTTTATAAGTTACCTGCAACCCCTGAGCAACTGAATCGAACACTTCAGGCGTCCTGGTGGGCTCTTTGTTCATCCAGCTAAACATCTTGCAGCAACCACAACCCGACTTCGGCAGCTTTGATGAGAAAACGAGTAGAACCTAAAGCGAAAAAGCGAATATTAAAACTCCGACACTTAGTACAAAACTGCGGATGAACCGTATTACTGGGATGAACCCGACACCGAACGCGCCGTTGGTCTGATGTCTATATAAAAAAAAACAAATCCCTGCCCTGGCTAATAATACTTCAACGTAACCTACGCTAACCCCAAAACCCTACTTGGAAATCGAAGCACTTTAAACAAACCAATTAAAGCAAATTCTAAACTACCTGCGAGGTAACAGACAACGCCCGAAGTTACAGGCTAACACTATACACAACCAGCCGCTTGAAATGATCTAAAAACGTCGACAAAATACTAATTCCGTGCCCGGGCATGCGTTTGAGAAATGAGCCGCAACTGGGTTGACGGCAGGTTAGGATCTCGAGCAAGGAAACTGTGAGCCAATATTTAAAATCTTCCGGCTGTCTGAGGTTCTTAGTTCTTATCTTACACCTTATCGGGAAACAAACTTCAGCGCCGAATGTCATAGCCATGCTCAAATTATGGAAGATAGAGAACAAATGTAGTTTGTGACAAATAATGTCGTAATTAGAGCTCTAGCCCTAATAGGAAATTTCTTATCGAAATAAATCATCGAGACGGTTTGGACATTTTGTATTACTAATAAATAACTTCTTCCAGCCTTATCATTCCGAACCATAATGTCATCAATGACACATGATTTTCTCTCAATTTCTCTAACCAAATATCAAAACATTATTGAGTTTACCTCAAAATATGTCATAGAAATATGTGGGAGATGACATGGAGGTAGGAGAAATCGTTAGAGAATTTTGAATCCGTAACACAGGTTGGAGGCATCACAGAATTTTCCCAAAATAAATTCTACTTTCATGGACGGATTTTCAATGTTCTTCAGTATGCCATGGTATACATATAAAAATTGTTCTTGAACTGTATTTTTAATGAAAATATTCAAGTAAATGAACTTCAAAAGTAAAAATTTCCAGCCATGCGCCATGGTCATGCGACCGCATGAGCTTTTTTTTCTTATAATTATATTTATGATGTAGTTTTGAAATGCATTTTATGTGTACAGCATTTTATAAACTATAAAAAAAACATTTTTCTAATTATATTAACCCATTTTAAGGTATTCATAAACTAACACGGACGCACGCACACTCACACACACGTACGTACGTACGTATATATATATATATATATATATATATATATATATATATATATATATATATATATATATATATGAACGTTAACTCTCTACATACTTCTGAACGATAACTCTCCTTAGGGTAGAGATAAAAATTCACTAGACATGTTCAGCTCCTAGCTATTTTATTATATAGATACACGCTTTGCTTAATTTATTGTTCAACTCCTCCCCTCAGCTCAAGTTTCTTAATAAATAATAATTAAAAAGAAATTAAATAAAAATAATTATTATTCTTATGGTACTCCCCCTCTTTAAAAAACTTGAGCTGAGGGGAGGAGTTGAATAATAAATTACACAAAATATGTATCTATATTGTATTTTACAAATTGTAACCATTATACTTAGAAATAAAAGATAAATGCAATTAAAGAAAAAGTTCTAGTCATGCAGCATGATCGTATGAGCGAATTTTCATAAATAGTCGTACTGTATAATGTGAAATTGTTTTAAAATTTGAGCTTTTTGAGTGCAAAGAAATTGTTAACTGTTAACTTTATGGCAAAAAACGTATTTTAAATAATAATCTGCCATTCAAAAAGAGATTTTGGTTTTTCAGGTTTTTTGCAGTTTTTATAGATTTTTTAGCCAATTTTGATGAAATTCAAGTATTTTACAGCACAATTTTAAACAAAAAATTTTGAATGTTATATTTTATAGTTGATAAACTTTAGTTAAGCAATATCCTACTAAAAATATCAATTACATTTTATGGCCGTTTTAGCCATTTTTATTGTTTTTTCAGCACTTTTTGAAATTTGACCAATTTAATGTGCTCCAAAAGTCCTGGTCAACAAACTCATCCTTTCATTTGGAAAGCTTGATTTTTTGGCGCAAGAACGGTATTTTTATCTCAATCATAAGGAGAGTTATCGTCTGGAATGATACTCATACATCAGGAATCGTTTCAGAATGCCTCAAAACGGATTTCAATAAAGAAATTTTTCAAAATTTTTGATTCTGAAATTTTTTGAGTCATTGCAATAGTTTTACTTTCTAAAAACATTCGTTAAAAAAAATAATAATAATTTAAAAAATAAATAAATAAATTTTTGGGCAGTAATTTTCAGCGTTTTCAGGGTTGACTTGATAGATCAGGTGAAATGAACGGATGAGGGCGGGAGACAGCTGACTCAACCAATTACGTCATGGAAGTGACGACGCTGCGGTTACCTCGACCGCGTCCACCGATGATTTTACACCCACTGCCTCCTTCAACTCCCAACTATTGAAATTGTGGTAACAATTGTTCTGTAATTCTCAATCATTGCCACAATCCTAGTTCCTTTCAACTCTGTTAGGTAGTTGAATCGTTCTCTAATCTTACATTATGTACAAAGTATATATTATGTTAAGGTAAAAACTTCGCGGAACTGTGCATACATAATGACCCGCGTAATCCCTGAGTATAACTTCAGACATTAATCGGTTGTTAAACAGGCAAAACGTAAAACTAACAAGATTGATGAATTACCAAGACTAAATAGTTTGAGGCAATACCGCTAGAGAGCCAACTTTTTTGATGGCGGCACAATGAATAAAAATTAAGTCTTTCTCAACTTCAACAATAGGGATCGCTGAACTTTTATAGAAGAATACTTCCATGCTTTTGTATATAATAAATAATATAGAATTTATGTTTAATACTTGAATAATGAAAAATATAAATCAATCAATTATTATAAAGTGATAGAGGGCGAGTAAACACCTAAAACTACAACCTAGCCTACCCCCTTAGGTTGTCAAGATTAACAAGAGTGGAGTTACTTTGACAACAGTGAAGGTCAAAACATGGTGGCTTTTATCGAGTTGAAGACAACACAGAACACCTCGACAGATTGACAATAGCAATAATGGCGGCGTTCAACCGAAAAGTTGATTTTAACAACATCGATAAAGTTGCAGAACACCCCGAGTATGAATAATTTGGATTGCTCCGATTTCGAAATTGCTTCCCTTTCACCTACATACAACCCACTACCGCCGCACTGTTCACCTTAACAACTTATTGAACAGCTTATTTAAAAATCAAACAACAAAACACAAAATTGTGCCTCTCCGTTTAATTTCTCTATAAATAACGATAAACACTTAATGTAATCCGGCAAATCACTACAGTGTAGAGTAATGATTTAGGAAAGGCAAACCGTTGCTAGTGAAGACCGTTCGAGTTCCTTTTTGCGGCAGAGAATAAGCATTGTTCTACAAAAGGGAAATACCGCAAGCGTATTAGGAACTATCTCAGTTTCATAATCCATGACCGAAATTTTTTATTAGTTATAGTTTTTTCTAATTTGTGTTACCTACTACTTAACATTATTATTATTTCGTTGTTTTCTTCTTGTTCTGATATGGTTTTGTTATTATTATTTCTTTTTTTTTTTCAAGTTTCATTTTGGTTATTATATTGGCGTTGAGTTAATCATTGTGAAATGTTGAATAAAAAGCTCTTTATATTGTGGAAGGACGCTTATAAATATGATCTACATTTACATATACAATTTCCCATGACTAAAAATAAAAAGAACAGTGTTACCCCAGAACTTACTTGAACAGTGAAACTGACGAAGAAAGCTTCATGTACGCCTAACACCATAATACTATTTTGTTAAATTGTCAAATGGTACGTAAGAACGCGTAACTCAAAATCACAATCCACGTCAACCTATAAACGCAATTTCGTAGTAAGTAGGTAGGTACCTAGATATTACTCTAACTACAAAACATCAGCTGACCGGTGTGAGGCCATTTTGCCCTTGAAGGTCATGTAAGTTTGGTGAACACTGAACAGTGCGGCAGTGGTGGCAGACGGCATGATTGGTTCAACCTGAACTATAACACCTGATTGGCCTCCATATTATCTATATTCAAAGGCAATAGGTGATATAAAACGTTAAAATCATGAACTTGATGGGAATGAAAAGCGAAAGTACAGACATGCAGACCTTTAGTAACGACGGGACGGCGCGGATGTAAACCGGGGAATAAATATTTAATTGGAGGCGGAGGTACGTCAGTAACACACAGGATCACATTAGAGGAAGGCCGCGCACGAAATGACGGTGCCACTGGAAATAGACGTATTCTCCATTCTCCATTCCTCCGGTTCCAACCGTTTAGTTTGCCCTCTCCCGGTTTCCAATTATTCCCCACCGGCTGAATGGAATACGGAAAGCGAGAGCGGAACTTCATTCAATGACCCCCCCTCAGTTCGTAGTGCTTACTTGGAACTTGAGAAATAAACATGGAACATGTATTAGCCATGACCTAACTGTATGTACACTAACAGTTTTGTGGAGAAAGTAGTTAGATATAAAAATACGTCTGCCAAGTTGAGTGAGGTTCGAAGCTTCCCCGTATCTGTAGCTTGAATGTACAGATCGCCGTCTGTAACATGCTCTTGCACATCATCACTCATCGTATCATCAGCACGTTGAAAAATTTTGTATTCTGCCAACACGAATGGTTTTAGCGACTTTTCTATTGCAATGGCTCCAAAACTTTTCTTCTTTGAAATCCTTTTTGCTGCATTCTGAGACGAATCTCAGAGTTTAACGCTTCTTTATATTCATATATATATATATATATATATATATATATATATATATATATATATATATATATATATATATATATATACTAGCCGGTTACCCGTACGGGTATAGTACGGAGGCTACATGCCAAATTACAACATAAAAGTAGCAAAATCAGGCTCGAACTAATCAGGAAAGAGCCCATAATTTCAATCGTCTCTTGTTGTCCCAAAGAGTCACCCAAACAAATTTCAATTTCCTAGGGTGAACAGTAGAGGATTTAGCTCACTCAGCTGATCAGAAAAGAGAACATCATTTCAATCGTCCCTTAATGACCCAGTCTCCATGTCAAATTTCAACTTCCTAAGGTGAACAGGAGAGAATTTTTCTCCCTCAGCTGATTAGGAAAGTGTCCATAATTTCAATCGTCTCTTGTTGTCCCAAAGAGTCACCCAAACAAATTTCAATTTCCTAGGGTAAACAGTGAAGAATTTAGCTCACTCAGCTGACCAGAAAAGCTTACCATCGCTTCAATCGTCCTTAAATGACCCAGAGAGTCTCCCTATAAAATTTCAACATGCTATGGTGAACAGGAGAGAATTTTGCTCACTCAGCTGTTTAGGAAAGTGCACATCATGTCAATCGTCTCTTAATGTCCCAAAGAGTCGCCCTATCAAATTTCAACTTCCTAGGATGAACAGGAGCCAATTTTACCCATGCTTCACTGAGAACACCCGTATAGCAACCAGTCAAAGCTTCTCCACTTGTCACGAATTTCCGCCGCTAACAAACTGCCTCTTAGGTACCATAATAACAAAAGTTCGGGAACTAAACAAATCGGTTGCGAAGGGTAGCTCCGTTTATGAAGTAGAAGAATTTTTTGAAGGTTCAGTGCGCCGGAACTTGCTGATCATTTTACGACCTCTCTCGTCAGAATGGGTGTAGCCGTTTAGCCGTCTATTGGGATCATAGATAGATAGAAACAAACTTTGGGTTTTATTTATAAAGAAGATATATATGAGTAAGCGATAAAACGCGCGAGTGTGAGTGTGTGTGCGTGCGTGTGAGTGCACGCGGGCACGTGTGTATATTTTTCATATTTTTTTTCTAATTACAATGGAACAATTTTAGGGATTTATCACAGAAAATTAAACTATTGTAATAGTTCCAAAACTGTATACCTATAAGGAAATTCCTAAAATTTTAGGGAATGAGAGTCCGTTGTGGAACACTCTGAAACGATTTCTGGATTTTAGCATATTTCCATATGTACATATTAATGACGATGCCACTCTTTCCTCGACCCCCATTTCACAAACGCGTTACGCTGCTGACATTTGAAACGGAGCCTCTCTGGGACAAGTGAAATGGCAACGTGTGGAACCGCCCATAACAGCTGAGAGAGATGAGGCTAATTTCTTTTGTAGTCGACTTATGAACCTGAAAGTTGGAGTGGTGAGTAGAAACTTGGGTCCACAAACTACTGCCTTCGCCAATAAAAATTTTTCCATAATAGCAATAACAAAGATGGGTGTGCGTGTGTGTGATTCTAGACTAAGATAATTGTTCTAAGGATTTTACATTTGCGCATGCGCAGAAGCGACTAATGATACAATTATATTAAAATTGATGGATAGATCAAATCGTTTTCTCCCAACTATCAAGTGGGCTAAAATATACTCAGTACGAACTTTGGACATTATTTAATCTTGAGTAGAATGAGCTTTGGCAGACTGAAATTAGACCAATATTAACACCACTAGGTGATTTTGAAGGGCAAAAGTCTAGACGGGGGGAGGGGACTGGGCCAAAATTAGCCCAATTTTCAATTGTTTGTAATTCGCTTATTTCAAGAGATGATTCAGAGTTTTGGGACCGAATCGTTTTGTTTGTTAATGCGAGTCCACTCAACTCCACGGGTTAATGCGGGTCCACTCAACTCAATTTCTTTCTGTAGGATGTACGGTTTAGGAATTAATGAAAAAAACTTTAAAATGGGCAAATTAAGCAATCTTTATGAAGGCGCCATTTTTTAATAAACCAATTTTAAGACGGCAGACAAAGATTGTCTCACTCAAAATGGACTAAATTTTCAAAATCTAATATAAAACCTTCTCCTCAAATCACTACCTACTTTCGAGCTTGGCTCCTGGACTGTTGGGATTGAGCAAATTTGATGCTGATGTTACTGGCACATCCTCATCTAATATATGGTTTTTGAAACAAATTTCAAAAAGTTTGGTCCAGCAGTTTCGAAGAAAATCTTCGAGCGGCGTACGAACTTCGAAAGTGCTTTGTGTTCGTGCAAGAAGTCGAACAAATGTTTGTCAGCCAAAATCAAAATTGTCCTCAATTGATCAATATTGGTTCCGTGCCTGTCAGTGGTAAATCCTTGTCACGCTCAAAACTACACCAAGTTTTGGTCGAATGTTGATGAAATTTTCAGGGATCGTGGGGGTTAGCTCCTAGACGGTCCCCTATTATAACTTCATTGCCGTCGGATCAACAGTAGCCTATGCGCATGCGTAAACATGAATATCTTATAACGTCGATTTCCCATCATCATCTATTGATCTGATTTCATTCAAACTCGGGGAATCGTTGGATATATTTTCCAAAAAAAAAAAAAAAAAAAAAAATCCCTATGAATTGTATAGCGATTGTTGGAGTAATAACCATTATGCATGCATTATTGATTATCTAACAGAATCTTTGATTGACAGAAGCAAAACTCCGAATCCTATGGACCGATTTTGATGAAATCTTGTGGGATTTTAGACGGTTCTCTATGACTTTCATTGCAATCGGTTCTACAGTAATCTGTGCACACGTGCAAACGTGAATTTTTTATAACAATTTTCTGATGATCTATCAGTCCCATTTCGTTCAAACCCGGGGAGTAGTTAGGCATATGTCCCATGAAACCTCCCTATGCATTAGATCGTAATCGGGAGAGTAATAAACGATTGTGCATGCTCAAAACTAAAATTGATTGACACAGACGAAACTCCGAGACTAATGGACCGGTTGTTATGAATTTCCAGGGATTCTGCGGATTAGTTCCTTGACGGTCCCGTATAAATGAAATTGCCGTTGGATCCATAGGAATCTGAGCGCATGCGCAAACATGAACTTCGCAAACGCGAATTTTCGTAAATTATCTTACTATATATTATGTTACATCGTATTGAAAATTCAGGACTTTGAGCGAAAAGAAAATGGTATCTGCCAATTTTATGCCAAGAAACTCGTTCTATACTATTCTGAGATTCAAAACACTTTTTATCTTAATTTTTAGCTTTTTTTCATCTTATCCATTTTTAACAAATACTAATGAAATTTAAGTACATTTTTCAGCATAAATTTGAGCATATTATTTTGACGTTCTAGTTCATCGTTAATACACATCTTTTGACTAAAATTCTGCTTTAAAAAATCCAAAAATTTTTAGCCGTGTTTAGTATTTTAGTGATTGGTGTTTTTTAGTAATTTTGTTAAGCACAATTTTTGAAATAAAACCAATTTAATGTGCTCAAAAAATGCAGGCCAACGAACTCACCCTTTCGTTTGGAAAGCTTGATTTTTCGGCGCAAAAACGGATTTTGTATCTCAATCCTATATATACATGGAAAAGCGTTAAACTCTAGCATTCCTTTCAGAATGTCTCAAAACGAATATCAATGAAGAAAGTTTTCGAATATTTCAATTTTAAAATTGATGAAGCCATTGCAATTTAGCCTCATTTTCTACGAAAATTCGCTTATTAAAATACGAGTAGAAATTTTGGTTTTGGAGACTTTTTTCACCTCCCATAAGTGATAAGGATGCTTCTGCTACCTATGTAGACTTTGGGAAGGCAAATTGTCCAGCGTCCTGTAATGAACACAACTCGTCCCTACCACCGACTAAGACTGTAGCAGTGGCCACGACACGTCATTAACAAACAAACGCAACACAGGAAAGAGGCGATAAGGATTTTAACGAACGGACACTTATCATAGCCACGAATCAGAACGTTCTGGATATAACACGAGCTTGTGAGTTATATCAACAACCTACCTAATCCGCTTGTCTCTACCCTCATTATTCAATCGCAATCATAAAGGACCCTGCACTTTTACCCGAGTTATAAGGAAATAAGGAGCGCTGGAAATTGTTTACACAAGTACCCCCCATAACATTTTTTCAACGATTTTTGAGATGTCGAAGTGAAACTTGGAGGACGTTTTTGGGGTGTCTGTTACTAATTTTTATGCACAAAACAAAAGAAAAAAACGTGGGGATATTAGTTTATTGGGTAGGTATTTGGAAAATTCCTTTTTCCCACTTTTTGCCGCGTGACATCTCATTTTAAAGCTTTTCTAGTAATGAACAAGGTGGTGCACTGAACTTATTCCATTCAAAGATAGACAATTAAAAAAAAAAATCTTCATGATTCAGCAGTTTTACTCTGAAATCGGAATGAGATATTGCAATTTTATGGGTTCACCATCTTACTCAGTGCTAACCAATCTTTAAAATGAGAAGTCACTCGGCAAAATTTTGAGATAAAAATGTACCAAATACATATATAATACATATACATACTTTTTTTAAGGCAGATCAGATTTTTTTTTTTTTTTGTACCCCACGCTCAGGTGTGACACCTTACATACCTAGCACAGGTCAGTTTTATGGCATGGAAATGATTGAAGCAACGATGACATCTAGTGGATGTTGTGTGAAAAAAGGTAAATCAGCTGTTTCTGTGGGTTTAAAACAAAGTTAAGTACCTACAAGTATGTATTTATAATGGTTCCGAGAAGAGAATGCCTAATATTAACCACCGCACACAGATCACAGACTGGAGCTGGGAATGCCTCCTCCGCTACCCCCGCACCCACCACTGCCCCACTTTTCCTACCACCTGACCGAGTTTGCGAATTTAGTAGAAAATCTGCAGTATTTATCAAGAACAAGGAATGAACAACTGATGAGGGGTACTGGATGGGGGAGGGGCATTTCCAGAGAGGAGGCTGGATCCCGAGCTACCTAAGCCTGATGGTCAACCCTTTCCTCTGTTATCACCGCTATCACAGCTATTTTGTTTACCTGTCGTCATGGAAGAAGACTTTTCTTCCGAGCAGTCGTTGTGCTCACGAACTTTCTGTTGAAAGTTAGGCAATGAGGCAGTGAGAAAATAATACGTGAAAAGTGTAACGTTTGCGCAAGAAATTGGTAAAGAAATCATGCTGTTTACAATGATTTGAGGTTTGAGGTTTTTTTTAGTGATGAAATTGATAGGGCAGGATCTTCAAGCCTAACCCACGAATTCCCAGAAAATTTCATTAAAAAAAGAACAAAAACAGTAAGAATTAGGTTTGTTACAAGGATTTGGGAACAGACAGACAAGAAACAGTTGTTCAGAAAACCTAAAATAACGAATGTAAATTTTGATTTTGGAGCGAAAAAAAAGTTTGTCTTCTGAATGTAAAAACAAAGCTTCCTCTTTATTACCTACCTTAGTAGACTCAGATGCAAACATTTAGTTTTAAACTAAATCTATGAAACAATTCGCAGGTAGGTATCAAAATAAATTATCTACCGAAAGAAAATTAGTGAAATAAAATTAACACGCTCTACACTTCAGTAGTTTATATGGAGATTGCAAGAGCTAACACATAACTATGTACAAGTACAATGGTCATATTGCGTATAGCAATAACAACATATAAATAAATAGACGCAGCCACCTGCGAAAGAAACCTGACGAAAGAAAATCTTAATATCACGGACATCTACCTAACTACCCTACCATTCGATATATGTAACAAAAATGATATAATCCATGGAAAGAATGAACTCTTTATCACTGATTCCACATGTATCCCCGCAGTAGCGCTAGTGGCGGAGCTTAGGCAGCTCAGTGTCAAGCCTCCTTTGCATTTCCAGCACCCGTCTGTCTTCCATGGGCTCGGTGGTTAACTGGAAATTACCTAATTACCTAACTAGGCAGTACCTACCTAGTATTTCAGTCAGTTTGAATGTGCGGAAGACCGTAAGATGAGCCTGAGAACCATCGCCCGAGTTATCACAACGAAAAAGATGATTCATGCATGTCGACTCTCGAGACGCTGGTCAGGATTCCCCGAAAACTAGTGCGGGTGTAGGGCGGCTAGTGAGTCATCCACTACAGGTGGAATCCGTTGGCTCTCCGGGAGCCCAGGGCTGATTTCCTGTCTCATAACGAGGGCTCGGTAAAAAAAAAAGGATATGCTCCATAAAATCTCCAGATATACTCGAAAACTATCTGTTTGAAGCTCAAAAAATGCATTACAACAAAGGCTATTACAAAATGGGCAAAATCAAGGGGTCTAGAGCTCGAAAGTCGAAATCGAAAGTTCCTTTTAGAGATTTTTTTTTACGCTTTGTTTTCGAGTTTTTCGAATTTTATGTTTTTTTGTGATTTGTACCATATGACAAAACAGCCATAACTCCCCTTAAAATCACTGTAAACTCAAAACTATAATCACCATTGGAAAAAGCGTTCAACTTCCTACCTACCTGATTCCCAACCAATATATTTTAAGCCGACTTAATATGTATAAAAAAGAGGCTAAAAAGTAAATTTCGGAAAATTTGAGTTTTTTCCATTTGTCGTTTTGCTCTTAATGTAAATATTTTGGACGGGGGTTTCACGGGAAAAACCCTCAAAATTTCAGCTTACCAACGGTATTGTCAATTTTAATTTGACTTTGCTAATTAGGGGGGAAAATGATGCTTCATTGTTTAAAAAACAAGTTTTTTCCCCCAATGAAATTGATGGTTTTCGTGAAAATGACCCTCTATGAAAATACGAATTTGGGGGCCGGTTTTTACGTACTTTTTCAATCTTAATCGAATGGTAACACATGCAGATCTCCCCAATTCCGTTATAACCGAGTTTTACACACTAATACACGAATTCTTAGTTTATTTTTTATGCTCAATTGTATGTGTTTTAAGGTTAAAACTAGTTAGCTAAAATGTAAAACTCGGTTATAACAAAGCAGGGGAGATCTGCAAGTGTTACCATTCGATTCAGCGGGAAAAAATACGTAGAAAACGGCCCCGAAACCGCATTTCCAGAGGGTCATTTTTCACAAAAACCCTCAATTTCATTGGGGGAAAAAAACCCATCTTTTTCAACATTAAAGCATCATTTTTTCCTAAGAAGCAAAGTAAAAGTAAATTTGACTACACTGTTGAAAATCTGAGTTTCTGAGAAAGTTTTCTCCGCTATGCGCCCTTCCAAAATATTCTGTATTAAGAGCAAGAGAAAAACGTCAAATTATGAGAAATTTTCAAATTAGCTTCTTAGCCACTTTTTTACGTATTAAGTTGGCTCAAAAAATATTGGTTTGGCATCAGGTAGATAGGAAATTTAACGCTTTATCCAACGGTGTTCTTAGTTTTGAGTTTACAGTGATTCTAAGAGGAGTTATGGCCGATGTCAAAAGGTACAAAACACGAATAAAATCTTAAAAATTGAATAACTCGAAAACAAAGTTTTTTTTTTTTTTTTACCTCTACGAGGAACTTTCGGTCAGAAATGAGCTCTAAAATCGATCCCATGAGTTTTGCCCATCCTGACCAGCTGAATGTTCATAAATATGCTCGAAAAATAACGTTGAAAACTATAAAAAGAATAGTGAAACGAAAAAAATCTACAACTTATCTTTAAATGTATTAATCCGTGCTTTATTTTCAACAAAATCCAAAACAATTCAACTCTATCCCAACAATCACTCCTCACCAATCTGTCTTTTAGAAGTGGTTTTATGGCTAACCTTTATGGAATTTCGACAAGCAGTGACGTAAAACTGGTCAGGGGGGTTGTTTCCCAGTCAAGAGGACTGCGATGACGTCACCCCCAGTCGTAACTCGCAGATATAAAACTGAATATCGTCAGATGATGTTGAAATTCTCAGGAAAGCGTCGATTTGAATTTTAAAAAACGCCAGTCGTGCTACATGATTAAGAGCGAATTTTCGTAAATCATCGTATATTATATCGTTACATTGAACTGAAATTTGAGCACTTTAAGTGTGAAGAAATGATCAACTACCAATTTTACGGCAAAAAACTAGTTCTTAATAATTCTTTTTAATAACAAAAAAAATGGAGTTTTAGCTTTTTTGGCAGTTTTCGTCGATTTTTCGGCAAATATTAATGAAAGAGCGCACACATCAGGAATCGTTTCAGAATGCCTCAAAACGGATTTCAATGAAGAACTTTTTTTCGATGAAAAAAAATTGCAATGAATTGCATTTTTTAAATTTTGTGTGGTTGAAATATGTAGAGTTCAATTGAACACTGTAAATTTATTACTTTACACCATACTAAAATTTTTCTGATTTTTCTTCGAATTAGTAGATTGTACAATAAATAGATAGATAACGTGAAATATAAGAAGCAAAATATGGATTAACCGCAGTTTTCCTTTTGACTACCACAAAAAGGTTCAGAAACTACAATGAACTCTCTATTTAATCTGAGTACCTTGGTCTCTTTGCAGTCTGAAAACTATGATGAACTCTTGAAACAGTTAATAACGTGTTATAGAAAACTCCTTTCCTGAAATCTCACTAGGAGTTTTTCCCCAAAAATCTGGGCGCTGTCTAAGATGAACACGGGAGAGGTCTGAAGAAATATTTCAGATGGAGAAGAGATGAGTCGGAAGATAGAATGATAAAATGGTGGCGGATGGTAGAAGACTGTTGGACAAAAGAATACAAACGAAAGATACCACTGGACAAGCATTTGTGCAGCTTTAAAACAATGTAGGATGCACATATTTATGAATTACGTATTATAAATTCCATAGTTTCCTAGCGTTGGTTTTAGATGACACGGTTATTTTTATGTTTAGCTGTCTATTTTTTCTCTCTCTGAAAAATGCATCATCCGCATTTGTCAAAATCGAATTCAGTACTAATAAACTAAATCAACTAAGCTCGCCCAATTTTACTTACAGGAGCATACAAATGTTAGCACAGAACGTACGGGGGAGCGTAGCGTTACATGGGAATTGAAAGAAATTAATATTATTATCCCTGTATGTAGCAACGAAAATGGGACCCCAAAGTTGAAATCTGATAGAGCCTGTCTAAGACATCAAGAGACCAATGAAATCATGGGGTACATCCTGATCAGCTGAGTGAGCTAGATTCCTGTTCACTCTAGACAATTGAAATTTGATAGGAAGTCTCTCTAAGACATCAAAAGACAAATGAAATGATGCGACTACGTCCTAATCATCTGAGTGAACTAAATTCTCTCAAGTTCACCCTAAAATTAGAAATTAGAAAGGGAGCGTCCCTACGACAAGAGACGATTAGAATGACAGACTCCATCCTGATCACCTGAGAACTTCAATCGTTTACTGATAGTTTCTCCAATGTTAATGTTTTGCATGGAAACCAAGATATGGACGCCGTTTTTTTCCCCTCTTTCTTTTTTTAGAATAGTGTAAAATATTTAGCGTTCAAGAGCACCGTCATACGCTCCACCACCAGCCTCCGTATGAACCATAATCGGCCTCCGTATAATGAAACAGGTCTACGTAATAGATCAGACTGATTTGTATAGTTCGGTGGTCTGGATGCTCACAAGCTCGCATCTCAAATATAGAAAATAAACTTATTCAATCCATTTAGTAAAATACAGATTAGTTGGACAAACAGATCAGAATTACGCCTAAAATTATGTTTCGGAAGTCGAATATGAAGAATTTGATCTAGATGGCACTGGTGATGGGGGGGTTCGACGAGCTGTTGAACGTCTAGTGTGTAAAATTACTCTGTTTTACTATTACAACTCTCCAGTATTGAAAGTAAGCGCTCACAATTATCCAACTTTGAAGTTGATAGTCACCGAGAATACACCTAGTGCGTAGGTGGACAGTCTTTAACGAATTAACGATGTAGTCGAACTGGCGAAGGTAGGTTTTTAGGAAGGTAGGTACCACATTACCCATTATAGACATTCATTAAATATTCTGGTAGAGGTATAATGATCGTTTAATTATAGAACTAATTGTTCAACGGACTGTTACGCCACTAAATTACGTGAGCCATCCTCCATGAGCGTAATTATGATATCTGATACCACCACATTTCACTTATTATACTCAGGGGGGCTCTGGAAGCGATAAAAACTATTTTTGTGGTTGAACACAGAAGAACATTGATGTCCATGAAAGTCGAATAGACCCTAGGAAATTGGGAAGAAAAAGGAAAATATTGGAAACATCATTCCTAATTTCCTGAATAGACGAAAGAAATTATTGAATAGTTGTAAAAATACGCAGGTTAATGTTGTAAGTCGTGTAGGGATTTAAGCAAGTGTTTTCCTTGAAAGTTTTCAAATCAACATCCATTTCGAGATTCCCTAGACTGAACATAGAGCTTTCATTGGGGAAAACGTAGCGCACGAGTTTGAAGAACGGTTATTCGGAAACGGTATACAATTTTTTTGGAAAATGAAACATTCCGAATCGCCTGGATATGCAATAAACCACTTACCACACCTCGCGCTGCGTTACTAAAAAACAAGTCGAGCAAGATTTTCGAAGTGCTAAATTTATATCAGTCCGGAAATGACGATTGTCTAAGATTAAAATAATTTTAAAAGGAAAAGGAGAAACAAATCATATTTCACTCACATCGTACTCATGATAGAGGAAAATTCTGTAACAGTATAATTATTATAAATATGTAGATATTCCTACAAGTATATGAATATTATAAATTATAACCGTAACAGTGACCTTTGGCATATGACATTATGCAGTTCGTTGATGATATCACGTTTGCGTGCGCGGCAACTGAATATATTCTTGAAATAAGTGTTGGGAGTTCACGCATCAAGAATAGCCAACGAATTATGTTAGCAGATCTACGTCAGCAACATCAGACCAATCGAAAATCTAATTCATGGTGAGGAAGCGATTTCAAAATAATTATTTCTCTAATTCCAAGTCGAATCATTGTTTCAGAGCATTTACAGGTGGGTGCACTGACCAGAGGCCTCAATCAGAAGTTGACGCGTATTCAAGGAGTCGTTAAAGGAGGATGGGGGATCCTCCCCACTCCGTTTCCACTGACTTGGGAGAGATTAGAAAAATTTAGGAGATGTGGAAATATAACCCTGTATTCGAAAAGACCTATTTCGAAGCATAATCTGATCAAATCATAATTTTCCCAACTGTAAGTGACTTTCAGGTATTTGTATAAGACGTATGTTATTACTGTGCATTTTGTGCATAAAACTTTTCCCAAATTTTCTCAGCGTTTCCCATTTACGTTTTAAATATTGATTTATTTATTCATTTTGTATTTCATTTTTTTAAATTTATTTATTTATATATTTTTGTTAAACTAGACCATTATTAGAGTAAAATGAAAAGGCAACTTTCAATCTCAATCCGCCTTCGAGACTAAATTTGTTTAAGGTTTTTCTTCCACGAAAATCCCGTTTTAAGCCTTAAAACCCAATATTTCTCCACTCTATACCCGTCAACGATTGAGGGCGGAATCCATAGTAGGTTCTCAATGCTGAGGCCTCCTCAAGGTGGGTTGTTGAGAAGAATTTCACCCCATCGGTATTCAGAATCGCAAAGGTAAGCGTGTGTGTCAACTTTTCAATAAATAACAACTCACAAATGTCTCATTTTTCTGGCCTCACCAAGGTTGCGTCGAACAATTACCATGGAATTCCAAGCATGGAATCTCTAAGTATCGTGATTTACTAAGCATGGAATGCCCAAAATAGTTGGAAGAACCTCATTTTGCTTGCTCAAGACTCCAACTCTCCTCAAAGCCACCTTGAGAAAAATTAGAGCAGAGGCTGGTCTCGAAGCCTGCACCTTTTGACTATGAATACCAGTTCACCTCCTCAAGCCAGATGTGACCTTGGCTTGAGTCAAGAAATTTCCCATCTCAAGGTGCGACTATGGATATTCCGCCCTCTTTGACCAATCAAAACGATGGTTTTTCACACTCCAGCTTTTAGCGAATTTTCGTAAAAAGTGAACCGAATGGCTCCGTTTGTGAGCATCGAACAACAATATGATTCTGTCCACCCTTTCCGCGAACCACTCGAGTACTCCGGTGTAGTCATAACCACGATCTACCCGTTGCTTCTCCCCTGATAGTATTCCGGGTGTGTCCACGATCGAGATGCCCTTCAACACGGGGGAACAATGGCTCCGAAAATTTTAAAATCAAAATTTTTGAAAAATGTCTTCATTGAAATCCGTTTTGAGGCATTCTGAAATGATTCCTAGAGTTTATATATATATATATATATATATATATATATATATATATATATATATATATATATATATATATATATATATATATATAATATTATTTTGTAAGTTTTATTTACGTGTTTCCTATCTTTTCCAACCTTCTGTAATACCTCAAAATAATATTACACGCGAGTGTTTTCATCCTTCATCAAAACTATACATATATATATAACTAAATTTTTTATATTTCGGCTATTTCGCCTTTTTCAAATATAGAACTAACAATTAATTAGGTGTTAGGAAATTTTACGTTGTCACGATAAACTGGAGCCAAGGAGTTGTCGTGGGGATGTACTGGATGGAATTTTTATCTTGAGTAAATTGCACCAGTCCGGAAGGCTCATAGTAATGTCTTGAGAGCTTGTGAGCCACCAGGACTCAATATTAGAAGATAAAAATTCCATCCAGTAGTTCTCACCGGGCTTCATCCTTCGGAGGACCTTTATCCCGAAGCAGTCGTTGAAAGGAGCGCCATGTGTGATTGCATGGTTAACTCAAATTTCCACTCAAAACTCACAAAGCTCAAAAAGCTCAAATTTCCAAACAATATAACAGTATACCAATACGATAATTTACGAAACTAATCCCCCCCTTTTTTTTCTTTTGCTTCCTTCCTACCTAAGGTAGGGAAGCTTTGTGTTCCAGATGGAAGTCGAAAAAATTTTTGTCCACCAAGATCAAAATTTCTTCTTGCTTTTTGCGTTCAGAGCTTGCTGATCAATTCTTGTCTCGTGTCTGTCTGATGTCTGTCTGCCTGTTTGTGTCTGATGTCTGTGGAAAATCCTTGTCACGCAGACAACTATACCAAGTTTCAGTCTGATTCCGATGAAATGCTCAGGGATTGTGCGGGTTAGGTCCTAGATGGTCTTCTATGATTTTCGATGCCGACAAAATAATAGTAGTCCGTGCGCATGCGCAAACGTGAATTTCTCATCATCTGTTGGTCTGATTTTGTTCAAAATTGGTAGGTAATTGGCTATACATTTTAGAAAAGTGTCCTATAAATTATATCGCGATTGGTAGACTAATAATCATTGTGCATGCGCAAAAATAATATCGATTGACGTAGGCATAACTCCGAGTCCAATGGAACGATTTTGATTTAATTTTCAGGAATCGTGCGGGATACCTTCTAGATCTCTTCAGTTTCATTCAATGCCGTCACACAAAAATGGTAGTCTGTGTACATGGGCAAACGCTAATTCATTATAATGTCGACTTCTTATCATATATTAGTCCGATTTCGTTCAAACTCGGAGTGTAGATGGGTATATGTTCCAGGTAAATTCCCTATGAATTACATCACGATTAGTGGAATAATAACTATAGCACATGCGCAAAACTAAAATCGATTGACACAGACAAAACTCTGAAACTAATGGACCAATTTTTATGACATTTTCAAGGATTGTGTGGTTAATAATTTCTTTGCTATTCAACCTTTGAAGTTGAAACTTGAAATGGATGCCCCTGGGGGCATCTAGAAATTAATTATAAGTTCTGAAGCCCCCAAGATCAGCTGAGTAATCTCCGGAGTCAAGTTTCTTTGCTATTCAAACTATGAAGCTAAACTTTGAAATGGAGAACCCTTGGGACGTCTGGAAACGAATCATGAAGTTTAGAACCCTCCAGTTTATCTGAGTGAGATACGGATCTAATTTGTTTGCTATTCAACCTGTGAAGCTGAACTTTGAAACGGAGGCCCTGTGGAACATCTAGAAACAATATTTCAGAGGTATTTACTTCAATTTGTTATACCTACTTATTTCAATTCATTTATTTAAATTTGATTTTATCCAACAGAATGAACAATCCAAAACAGAATGATTGTATCCAAACAGTTGCATGCAGAAACTCTTCTTAAAGATCGATATTTTTATCATGAAACGTGACGTATATTTAAATACGAGTGACAAAAAATAAATTTTCGAATGATACTATGCAAGGTGCCCCACCTAAAGGTTACACCCCCCCTTCATTTCCCCTGAATTCAGCGTGCAAAATTGGGACTAACGCCATTCTTTATAGTTTTTTTACGTAGATCTCAGGAAAAATACTTTCGCGTGCGCCACTTGCGCCAATGTGGGGCACATTATATCAACTTCGTTTTTTTTTTTTTTTTTTAAGGAACCCACATTTTTTATTGCAGATTCAAATTCTAAGTGAAATTTTCGTGAAAAATGACCCACCACTCGATTTTATTAGTGCGCGCAAACTGGCGGGATTCCCCTCTAAAAGCGCGCAATTTTGCTCGAAAATTACAAAAATTGTGAAATACTGAGTTTTTGAAGATATTCAATTGCCACATGTAATACATGATTTTGGGGTATTTTTCGTGCTGAACCTCGTAATGATGTTCATTTATTGATATTTGCAACACCAATTTGGGGAAAAACCGAAATAACTACATTTTAGTACGCTTTTTGCTATGTGAAATGTGTAAGAAAAGTCAATTTTACCACCAGAAAGGGGGGGGGGGGGGCATAGGGTGAAAGTTGTTGCAAATCAGTTGTAGAAACAACTCCTCAAGTTTGGTGGATCAGTTTTGGGACACCCTGCTTATATATTGCCCGTGAAGGCAACCCTACCTAAACCAAACTAAGTATTCATCTACAGTTCAACTTTTACGTTAAATAACTCATTGGTCGACTCAGTCGTGTTAGTTTGTTACCATACAAAATATACTTGAAAAAGCACAACACAAAACGAAATATAGACAAGTAAAACAGGAAAGGCGGACTGCGGTTAGAGTACGACTGGCAGTCACACAAGTGGGACGTTCACATACTGCCCTCACTGTAACTCGAACTGCCTGTTCTTTGAAGGAACTAAATCACTCGCGACGAATTTGTGGAAACCCATTTCAAAACGGAAGTTAGTGAAAAAAACGTTGTCTATTTCCACGAAAAATAAAGAGTTGCAATGTTAAACAATGTAACATTGTAACTCTTTATTTTTCGTGGAAATGGACTTTTTTTCACTAACTTCCGTTTTATTCTTTGAATTCCGCACCAAAAATCACCAGCAGAGTGAACACGGGCAAGACGAGTGGCAGGAGCAGGAGCAAGGGGAAGCGCGAGTGAGGTGTTCACATGCTCGCGCACCCCACCTCTCAGCTCAATTCCACGGAAGTGGGCTAATGTAAACAGGGTATAAGATTACGATATCTGCGTTGATTTTCGAAGTAACCTGATTTTGTTTCTTCAATTTGCAGGTTTTGGATTCGGACAGCAATACACGCTTCTACACATAGGATTCAGAGCGGAAAAGGTGGTGGCACTGTAGTGTACAAAACATTATTATACAAATAATAAAATACCTATGTTCGATTCCATAGTAATTTGTTGGTGAGTTTTCGGTAACGAAATACCCTCGGGCGAACCCCATTGTGTGTCTCTATGAAACGCCCTCTCTATTCGGCGATCCTCGAAAATAGAGGGGAGGATTTTCTTGCCCTCATAAAATAAACATCTCAACACCTCTTATGGTCATGGAGTTGTTTTATTCCATTTGCAGATGAAACTATAATGTCCCTCCTACTTTCTATCAAGCTTCCCCGGTCAATCAATAACAGATAAACATCAATCTATATAATTCAATCAATTCATCATTCGAATAATTCCATATTATGTCCGGTTCACGGTGCAACCGGCAACCTGCGTGAAATAGATTTAATATACAAACCGAGCAAATCCCGGACTTACCTACAACAATTACTTGTACTGGTACAAATTCTGAGGTCGGTCACCCCACCTAGGTGATAAAGGGGCCCTTCTTTCATATTACATGGTGCGCACCTATGTAGGTACCGACTACTCTTCCAACTGCACGTATACTTATGAGGAAACATTAGCATTATGATGGCAAAAACTCTATGAGCATCGAAAAAAAACTTACCTTCGATTTGTATCAAAGCGTAGAGGCTGATCCCAGAATGAGCCAATGTAGACTCTAGCGACTTCCGGAGTTTGCAGGACTTTCCCCAAGGACCACATCAGAGCACCGTACACTCTCATCAGCTGCTGATGATCAACCATGTCCGCCTTGTTCAGCACGATCCGGATCTTGTCATCGTGACCTCTCAGCGCCTCAATGGACCTTCTAAACTCGTCGGAAATATCCAGTTTGTGAGCATCGAACAACAATATGATTCTGTCCACCCTTTCCGCGAACCACTCGAGTACTCCTGTGAAGTCATATCCACGATCCACCCGTTGCTTCTCCCCTGATAGTATTCCGGGTGTGTCCACGATCGAGATGCCCTTCAACACGGGTGAATTCACGACAGAACATTGAAATCTGTTCAAAAAAGCGTTTCCGAACTTGGTCAGTGGTTTGAACTGTTTCTTAGGATCAACTACTAATGCATTTCCAGGGATGATGCCCTCTTTATCATCGTACATAACAGCGATGAACCTATCCGTGGTAGGTTCAGGACCTATTCTGATACCAGGAAAGTCCCGTTCCAATAAGTACTTGATGAAAGTCGTCTTACCAGTGGAATATTGTCCGACGAGCAATATCATGGGCTTTGCATCAAAATCCGGGTCATCAAGCTGCGGCGAGTGAAAATCGTGGAATTGATAAGCTTGTTCTAATGGGAGCAATTTCGTTCTGTAGATCTGTTTGAGTCCTTCGACTACAGTATCGTAGATAGCGGGCGATTTGCTATCATCTCTGGTGAGCCAGCTGAACATGTTGATACAACTATCACAGACACTAGTAAATATACGCGTGAATGGTGCACCTCAGGAAATTCGTTTGAGAGTCCGAGCCGAGATTGGCGAAGGTTTTCGCATCAACAACAGTTTTGATTCGAAGGGGGGAGAAAACGAGAAAATTGCACCCTAACACATTATACTGATGAAGATGTCGTCAACTGAATACAAAGCGAGTTGGGCGTGAAGATGACAGAAAAGTAATGGCGTGTCCGTTTTCACCGAAACTCCGAAACTGACAGCAGACAGGACCTTGCACGGAGTCCGGTTTGGGACCCGACATTAGCGAACCTAGTGGTCTTCGGACTAACCACTAAGGTCTTATCGATAGAACCACATTTTTATGAAATGTCGATTGTGAAAATACCGACGGATCTTTAGAAAAAGCCGCGCTTCTTCATGGTTCATCAATGCCACTCGAAGAACAGGACAAGGGACAAGGGGTCTCCCTAATTTGCCAGTCCCGAGCGCATTTTGCCAGTCTCATAAAAAGAAATGGTAATCGACGACAGTCGAACAGATTAAGTCGATGTCAGAATTTTACAATGCTGGTCTCTTAATGGCCGCAAATTTCAGTGAGTAGGTATTGTCACTATGTACAGAAAAATTACCATTTTATTAAAACATTAATTACCTACCTGATAATTTTATGGATGCATCCTACCAAAATATTGTAGATCAATAAGCTGGGCGATGACAAAATGAAGGATAATGTAATTATTAAAATTATCTGAAATAGGTACTAGCACAAACGTTATTAATAACTGATAAGTGTTGAAAAATTAAATTTAATAACGAGAATTACATTTATTTTCTTAATATTGTGGATATTTACGATGTGAACGAAAGAGCAGACCTGCATTTTCATTAGTTTATTGAAGTTAAACTAAATTATCATTATCGATAGTTGGTAATCGATTTCAATGGTTCCCCTTGAATCCGATAGGATCGCTATGATCGAGTTTCAAATCGGACTCCGTGTAAGTTCTAGTAGAACACCAAGCCACGGCTATCCGAAGGGAGGCGGAAACAAACGGAACTGCGCGAATAACGAACCTGTACCAACACCAAAAAACAGATTGATATTGTATTTAATTTAATGATGCAATTTTACTAGATAGGTAAATGCCAATAAAAAGTTTTCCCAAAATAAATATATTTTTTTCAAGGATTATTATTCGGACATTTTTCCATCTTTGAAGATCAGCCAAGACCATTGAATTATAATAAGTTATAATTACTAGTATAGGTAACTTAATAATAATATTATTATTAGGCTATTATTAAAGTCTGAGACCCCTTTCGTTTACACGCATGTTCTCTTTTCAAGATTCCAGCCATTTCAGTATTGTAAGGACTCAAGTAAAAATTCAGTATTGTAAGGACTCAACTAATTTCAGTATTGTAAATACCTATCTGATTGAATTCAACTACGATCCCCAAGACGCACAGAAAAAACACCCCTCATTATTAAGAAATGAGTTATTATATAATAATATAAGTTATTAAGAAATGAGTTGGTAGGTAGGTACCTGCTGTATTGATTGAAACTCACGATCCACTAGTTACATCAAAATATTAGTAGGTAGGTACACTATCAATTTTCATTAGTGCTTAGCTGCATTTATTGAAGAAAAATAGAGATTTCTGAAGCTGTTGCTCAATGATCTACCTACTCCATCTATCAAGAAAACCATACATTTTTCAGAATATTTATTACACCTTGACTTATTTCAGGAAAAACTAGATATGGTTGGGGGAAAAACTAAATTTTATTGAGAAACAATAAACTTGGTAGGGAAAAAACAGAATTTGGATGGGAAAAAATTAAATTGAATTAAGAAAAAACTCAATTTTACTGCGAAATATATTATGGATAGGCATGTAGGTATAGTATATTCTATTTTTTTAAATAGAGCTTAGCTGTTTATAGTTGTTAGTAGCTTAGCTGTTTCAACCGCATTGCCAGCAATGGGGTTTAGAATTGACAAGGTCTGCCGCTATGAGCGCTAAGGGGCGAAGGATTGAAGGAACATTGTGGTTGACATGATTTTCCCATGTTAATACCTCGCGTCACCCCTTTTCACTCTACCCGTTTCCCGCACCATCAACCTCATCGTTGCGTTCAAGGAAAAACTTCTGCAGTCAAAGAGGTTTGATTTAATCAACCTCTTTGCTCATCAGGTTGGATCGCTATTACTAAAGAGAAATTTCTCTTTTGTTAGTAACGACACAATTCAAATTCTGTCACGGCATCAAATATTTTTTGGCCGTTAGTATATACTGGTCAAATAAATGAGAATTTATGTACCTATATGTTTATGTCATATAAACATATACATAATATGTATATTATATTGTCATATAATTAGTATATGACTGGTCAAATAAATATACTGGTCAAAAATGAGAATTTTATTATTAATAAATAAAAGTCAAGAAAACCATAAGTTTTTGAAGATTATTAGATATTCCAAGTTGTAGTGGATTACAGTTTGGACGATTTGATAAAACTTTGAGCTTCTTACGCTTGATAAGAGCTTCTTTCTCAAAGAAGGAAAAGCGTATTAGAGAAAAAAATCTGTCGGGGTATCAAGGATCTTAGGGCCCTTAGATTTGTGTGTACATTGTTTGTTTCACCAAAACGCTCAATGTTTCAATAATAGTACACTCCTGGTTTCAAGTGAACTGCCCTGCTTATCAGAAACGTAAAAAATACAAGAAAAGCCAGCAAAGAGAGAAACCAGTGGACACACACATACATATATAACAGAGTAAAGAAGACTAAAGTGTCTCCCAACACTACCGCTGCCTACACGAAACAACTTGTCGGCTAGCGAAACAAATAGAAGACGATGATAACATTTTTAATCTCAGTCTTATCATGACTTGTTTGTGTCCCTGCGCCACCACGTTGGTTTTGAATTTTCTACCAACTTTTGATTTTAATTTCCAGTAGTTTGACTTTTGACGGTATGTGAACTTGTGTTAACGGCAATACGTTATTCATTAAAGTTTTTCCGGAAGCAACATGGGAGGTGAAACGGTTCATGAGAATAGACCTGGAGGTCTCAAACAACAAAATAAGGCCCACAAACATGGGAAACATAGGAGTAAAGGGTCACTAGAAAGGCAGAACAAAGGTAAGGGTTAATATATTTGCAATATAATATTAACTAACAACCATTTATAAATAAACAGGCTGGGTTATCTCGGCCATTGAGTTAAATTTATGGTGTTTCGGGTTTCTTGAGGGTTGGTCAACCCTCAAGAAACCCGAAACATCTTAAATTTATAAATAACTAATAATTAACTTAAAAATAGTAAAATAAATATTAGTTACATACATGTATCTGCTACTTTATTCTGTGATGTGCAATATTATACCTTACAAAACGGGCAATACCCAATACAATGCAATAATAAAGTTGTCGATATTGAGAGTTGTTATATTGGGAAGAAAAGATAATACACATTTTGAAAATGAATGTCTCTTGAATATTGAATTCAGATTAAATTAACTTTTTTTAATCTCATGTGGGAGGCTGAAGGGAGCGGAGAATTTCAGCGCGGATGAATTGTCATGCCTTTCTATGGAAGAAGTCTAGAGCTGGGTTTACGAAAAGGAGAACGTTGCCTGTCGTAAGATCCTATTGAGTGGCTGGTTGTATAAATAGTTCGTTGCGGAGAACTCAGTGTGAAAAAGTGAAGAGCTACGCGAGTGGAAAGTTGAAATTTGCGATCCGATTTCACTAATGAGCACAGGCCAGTCTATCCGGCCATTCAAAATATTGTATAGAAACATGGCGTCAGTTAAAAAGCGACGCACATCAAGACTGACGACATCACAACGATCTGCTACTGTGAGATCGTTGAATTCATTTTGAGGGATTCGCATCTTCCAGCCAACATAGGTACCTCAAAAATCTTCTCTGGACTCCAGTGGCGTAGCAAAGCAATTTATCACGGAGGGGCAACAACAACAGCCAAAGATTATAGGTATATGTAACTATAGTATAAAATGTGTATGGTGGGTACTACTAGTCACAAAGAGGGCATTGTAGCATGTATACAGGGTGTCCCACAGAAAGGTTACTCCCCCCCCCCCCCCCCCTCATTTCCCCTGAATTCAGCGTAAAAAATTATGAAGAATGATGTTCTTCATAATTTTTTAAGTAGACCTCAGGAAAAATACTTTCGCGTGCGCCACTTGCACCAGAAGTTTAGCAATTAGCAAATTAAATGTAAAATCACCGAAATTATACCTTATATCTGCACAAAACCGAAAATCCAAATTTAAAGTCCTTGTCAAAAAGTCCGGGTCATATAAAATCAATGGAAATCTGATATATAATAAATTATAACGAAGAGGAGAATGTAGAAGTAGATGGGAAAAAGCGTTATGCTTAGTACGACGCACAATAGGTATTTATTTTGTACTTTGTCCCGAACGAACCTTGAAGTGACAATCGGTATTTTTACCCATCTGATTTCGCAGAGGAGAAATGCCTCCCTCGATGCCGATGCCAGAAATAGTTCATTGCAAAGGTTCATTGTTGAAAAAAACTAAACGAAAACAATCACTTTAGAATTACCTAATTTGAATTTGAGTCTTAGGTACCTACCTACCTACCTACCGAGAGAAAATGAACATAAAAGTAATCATTATGTAGGGAGACGAATAGGGAAGAGCAGACACATTGTATTATTTTTACAGCATAACCTTACGTACCTTAAATTAAGGTAATTAACCCTTCTTTTGATGGACACAAAAAGAACATTCTTACCAAACTAAATCTGTCTTTATTATGAGAAAATGCTCATGAACTGGGGAGCACGGTTTGACTTACCGTTTCCAATCCAATCGTCTTTGTAATTTGTAGATCTTGATGTATCCCTCCACGGGGTTCATAACTCGTAACTTTAGCACTCACTTTTACACTAATTACGGTTCCTTTCATGTTAAACGTTGTATGACAATTACCACGGAATAAGATACAGGATATAGGGCATTAAACGTTTATGAGAGTTCACAAACGTAAACAAACTGAAGTAAAATGATTTATCGGTTGGTTCACATATCGATTCTTTCAATCGTTTCCATTCGACTATGGATATTTCAATCACCACAGCACAGACATTTTTTAGTCCTTGTAAGATTCTATTAATTTTATTTTACCGTTATTCCTACTGGGACTCATACCAAAAATCAGGGACAATTGAAGACTTTTATGAGTAAGAAAACTTATTGATGGTAAGAAGGACGCAATCGATGCTACTGCATTGAATCGATCAATCGAACGTGAATCGGAGGGCTGTGAAGGTGGGGAAAGGTGCCAAAGTCATTTTCGCCCCACTCTCACTGCCCCAGTGAGAGTGGGGCGAAAATGACTTTGGCTTCCAGGAGAGAAATGAGGAAGGGCCAGCCCCCCCTCAGGAGAGGGGGAACGACATAATTTCACCACTGTTTCACTTTATAGTATCCAGCATACCATTATTTTTACTGTAGTTATTTCGCTTCTGTTGGATGGGCATTATGGGCAATTATATTATCCACGGCGTTTGGCCCTCCCTGGAACCAGCCTTGGAGGAGCGTTCCTAGTTAGCCTTGAAGTTGCTAGGTAACTGGACCCACATAACAGGCGTGCTTTGCGGGTTGCGTTCTCGAACTTACCGTAATTGGTACTGACGTTAGTAATGTGAAATTATTAATTATTGTTCACGCAGCATCCGTTTCAAGAAGAACTTCTACATCCTCTGTGATCGTGGGGGGGCTCTGCCCACCCTGCCCCTCCTCAAATTACGCCACTGCTGGACTCTCTCGAGCTGGTCTGTAAATTTGGTAGTATGGTGACTATGCAATGGAACAGTACTCCAGTAAAGGTCGGTCAATCGCTGAGTAGAAAGTGAACGAAGCTGGGATACTATAAAACTCTGCAGTATCTCTCGTAAAGTAATCCAACCTGCGCATCGTTCGACATACTACAGAATCAATATGTGCGGTGAACGAGAGGTGGGTATCGAAGAGATCACCCAGATCCTTAGCGAATGTCAGTCGATTCAGTTGACCGTCGATGCAGTATAGGTGAGAGACGAACTGATTTGAGTGGTGGAAGGATATGAGGGCTTTAGACTTATGATTCGTTTCTAGACGTCCCAATGGTTCTCCATTTCAAATTTTAGCTTCATAGATTGAATAGCAGAGATTCAATAGATTCAATTTCAATAAATCTATTGTAGATGCTTCTACACTCACGATCATTAGTGTGTAAACAAAATGTATGATCTGGGAAAAATCTCACAGTCGAAGAGGTTGGATTAAAATCGGCCTCATAGCTCATCCTGTTGGAGTGTAACTAAAGGGAAATTTCTGCTTAGTAGTCAGGACACGAGTTCGAATTCTGTCAGAGGTATCAAATATTTTTGGGCCGTAGCAGCTGGAGTAGTCAGTAAAATCCCGATACAATAATTAGTCCCCCCCCCCCCCCCCCCCGTTATTTAGTTAGTTTGGCCCTCTCGAGCCAAAAGACTGTAAGTACATCACATTCGCTGACATAGCATCTTTCACTTCCTCACTCATGTGAGTCAAAACTCACACCTTGGCAACGACCTCGCTCGATTTCTGGGCATCTTCCAGAGAGGGTAGAGAATTTTCAACCTTCTCTGATAATGTCATTTATTGAGATTTGCTGAGCGCTTTCACCAATATATGGCCTCTCCAGAGCGTATTATTTGATAGATGAGCTGTTAAATGTTTATGTATAAGTTGGGCTAATTCATCCTTTCGTTTGGAAAGCTTGATTTTTGATGAACGGAATTTTTATCTCAATCCTAAGGAGAGTTATCGTCTGGAATGACACTTTACTTATATATGAAAAAGCGCAAACTTCAGGAATCGTTTCAGAATGCCTCAAACCGGATTTCAGTGAAGAAATTTTCCAAAAATTTTGATTTTAAACATTTCTGAGTCATTGCAATAGCTCCATTTTCTACGAAAATTATGAAACTGAGGGCTTACGAATCACTTTGAGCCTCAGCGCAATCGCTAACGTTTAAAATGATTATTTAAAAATTCGTTAAACTAATATTTGTCGTATAGTATGAATTGCCCTATATTTCAGGTCGTGCAATGGTAGATCTCAAGCCTGGCAGGAAGCAGCACTCCGTAGGCAGGGAAGAGCGGAGAAACCAGGCCAAACAGATCAGGGCCAAAAAGCGTTTTGAATTTTTGGAACGGCGTAGAGACATCTGCGAGGCACCATTCCTTGTCGCTCTGGTACCTCTAAATGACAACATCAGCATTGATGACGTCATTAAATTTCTCGAAAATTCCGATCCTGAATCTGAAATTGTGAAGACTGCTCTGCATTACGTCCATATCTGGTTTGTATTGTATCTTAATTATCAAGAGAAATGGTGGTCTTTAAGGAATGTAGTGCCTAACATGAAAAACAGTTCCAAGCATGAAAAATGTTGGGAAATGATTGTTCAGTTTATATTTCTTTAAACGAAAAAAAGGTTCCAACTAGAGATATGGATGGTGCTCTCCCAATCCCAAATATTTTAAAATTCTATAGTTTCTTGATGCTCTCAGCTTGGTAACATCGTAGCTGTTAGATTACAAATGGTATTTGTGTCTTCAACTGAATACGTCTGCTTCACCTAGTAACCCTGCCAAGAGGTCAATATTCTTGGTGCTGAATATTGTCAGTTTCCCTTCTCTATGTAGCTTCCAAATTTTCCCACAATTCAGTTAATTTATTACTTTCTGTTGGTTATTTTCAGGAGCCCTCGTTTGAAACAAAGGTTTACCCTGGCACCTGCTAGAGGCGATAATTTATTCGACAGACTGGATTTGATGAAAGTTTGTTCTACTCTTTGCCTGCTCACTTCAATTGAGGGGATTGACGATAATGGGAAAATCACTCTTTCAGCTATCATGTCTCAAGGACTTCCTGCTGTTACTGTGGTTGTAACAGACATTGCTGAGCTTCCTCCAAAGGTTGGTAAATCAAATAATGAATACAAACCTGATCCATTCACTGCGCTGTCATTTGCGAATCCCTCACCCCTTCTTTCATATTGCTGTGCAGAAATGGCAGGATGGCAAAAATCAAATTGAGAGTGAACTCAACAAATGGATCCCCGAAGTAGACAAGATCATGACGATGGAGAAGACTGGTGACGGCCTCAACATATTGCGAAAAATCGCTTTACAAAAGCAGAAGTCTCTGGTGATGAGAGACAGGCGACCTCACCTCCTTGGGGAGAGTCTACATTTCATTGAAACTGACGTGGTGAGCTGATTTTATTAATTTGTTTACAATCGTGGAATATCACCCTGTTCGGATAATGGTAGTAGGTACTTTGTAGGTATGTTGTCTCGAACAACCAATATCTTGGTAGATAACTCAAGAATATGAAAGTCTTGGACTTGGGGTTTGGACGGGAATCGGACCTTTTCACCTGAACCTTGATTATCAGTCCTCTCCTGTCACCCCGGGCCTATTCAAAAACTTGAGTAACCTTTCACACCCAAAGTCCCGTTAACACTTGTTGAGATCAGAAAAGTGACGTACTTGTTTGTACAGATCGTCCACTGTAATCTTGTTGGTCTCTCCAGGTTTTACGGTAATATTTGGGGTAGATTGACTAAGTTGTTCACATTCTCTGTTCTACCTCTTCAGGCTAGAATATAATTTATTTACATAATATATGAACAGTACAAGTGCAAAAATTTAGGTGAGTACATTACAGATAATTTTTAAACGCTAATTTCGGGTCTACAATTTATTGCCTAACGCTAGGCTTAAGCCCATATTGCTAGGCAAAGAGACAATTGCCATCATGTCATGCTTCACATTTTCCAATTTTGTTTAACATAACTTTCAATGCTGCCCCTTCATCAGAGACAGGTAAATGCCTACTGCTCAAGAATTTATATTTTAAATTACATTAAAATTTACGCTTAGATGCTGCTCAATAGCGAATCACGTTCATTAACTCCTTTTTCTTTATTAATTAACTTGAAATACATTTTTTGTAGTTCTGCCTAGAATAGTCCTGTGGCATCTTCATGCAACATTCAAGGTTTCTATGAATGATATAAATAATATGCTGACTATGAATTAACAATGATAGTCTAGGTCTGGGGGCTATTACAGTTCCTGCTGCTACTTATCACGTTTAATACACAGGCAAATGCTGAGTAATCAGTAAGTGAGGGTGTTTATGGAATTGTAGAAGTTGGTTCTTTATATACAGTTGTGAATGTTTTTGCTCTATCAAATAAATTAACTGAAGCTGTTCTACGTGGTAATGATAACATTATTTTGGCAATAATTTTTTGGAGTACATGAAGTTTTTTATGTGGGATGATTTAAGTACCTCTCCAGGCTATAATTCCATATTGTAGTGGTGATTGGCGAAATGTAATTACAATTACAGGGCAATTACTCGTAATTTGTAATTAAATGTTTACAATAACAATTACTTTAGTATGTAATTGTAACTGCAACCCTAAATTACAATTACATTATGCTAAAATGCCTCCGTTAGAGGAACAAAAACTTTATATATATATATATATATATATATATATATATATATATATATATATATATATATATATATATATATATATATATATATATATATATATATATATATATGCCTCGAAAGTCGGTCATGAGTAGAATTTTTGCAGTGAGCTCAAGCCACGAGCTAGAAACTCCTTTACTAGAGCTATAATTAACTAGAAAAGTAATGCTGTTACTTTGGTAAAGTCCGTTTCAGAGCTTCTACCCATCGAACCGGAAAACTTAGCAAGCCGCCCTTGTCAAATAAAGTCAAATTTCTTCTGGTACATTCAAATTTAGTAAGAATTATTCAAGAGGAATTAAATTTTACCTAGTATTAGATCTTTTTAAACATAAACTAAACTTGAAATACTACGTCCATATAGGAGGAAGTGCCCTAATATTTGTAACCAGCCAGTTACCCTTGCGAAGCCAGGGTCATATTTGTATAGATAGTCTGCTGTAAGACTGAAACTTTTTTGTTTCATTTCTGTGTATCTACCAATTCTTGTAATGAGCAAAACCTCAAATTTTTGGTCTGATTCCAATCAAATTTTCAGAGATTGTACTAGTTGACCTCCAGACTGTCCCCCCTTGAGTTTCATCCCTAGTGGTCTCTGCGCATGCACAAACGTAAAATCTTTGTACCAAACAAAACATTCTGTCTTGTTTTACAGGGGGTGGGTACATTGCAAGTGACTGGGCACCTCAGAGGAGTCCCTCTCAATGTCAATTCTCTGGTTCACATCCCAGGTTGGGGGGATTTCCAGATGTCGAAGATAGAAAGAGCTCCTCTTCCTGGGGATCTGACTTCTAACCGTATTCTTATAGCCGAAGCTGATCCTTCAAAACAGGTAAATTTTGTTTTTTCTTAATTTGTCGTGTTGCAGCGTTTCGCGCCACGATTCGTGTTATAATGTTCTAAACCAGTGCCGAAACCTGTAGGTGAAGTTGAATACATCTTTTGAAATAAGCTGGAAATCTTGTGGTAGTTCTTGAGTTATAATTAATGTGAATTATTAAGGAATTCATTGAAAAATAAACACGAGATCTTCTATAATATATTGAATAATTCAACTAATACTATGAACTGATGTAATGAAACTGAGGAGTTAATCTCTTGATAGTTATAGTAAGTATCTCTTCTGAGTGGAATGACGTTATCAACTAAGTCACAACACCTTGCATCCTAGTAGGGTGCTCTAAAATATCTTTAAAAACATTACTTTACATTGTGTTACTCAGGAAAACATTAGTACCCCTGCAACTAGAATATGTTCGAATAGTTGTGTGAATCCTCCCACTAGTCTCTCAAACCTCAAAACCAATTGTAAACATTTATATGATTCTTCGTGTTCATTTTTCTATTTGAGAAATCGGAACATATTTTATAGCCATGTACAGCTGCTATTGAACTTACAACCGCACTTCACTTCTTTCTACGTTGCAAAATATTATGAAACTTTTAAGGAAGTGTGTTTCTTCCTGTTGTTATATCTCTCCCTTCCCTTTTACGTTATTCTCCAACTCCAGGCATTGCCAAAAGTAAAAGGCCTTCCAATGACGTTTGAAGCTCCTGTTATAACTTGGCATCTTTCCCCACATTTTAGGAGAGTCTAACTAGCGAAGCAGTAGTTGATCCTATGGATGCTGAACAGACTTGGCCAACTGCTGAAGAACTAGCAGAAGCCACAAAGAAGAAAGAACCCCGAAAAGTGAAAAAAGTTCCTCATGGCATGTCAGAATACCAGGCTGCCTGGATACCTGATGTTGACGCTGGTAATATTTTTATAATATTTGATTTCAACAGTAATGGTTACTTTAATAATATATATTGTGATTGATTTATCGAATCGGTGAACACGGCAAGCTTTTGCAATGATATGTATCCCCTTGAAATTTCAATCTAGGAGTGTAAAAGTATATTGTAATTCAGTTAACTATAACTAAGGAAGATCGATTCAATCAATTATCTTCTGCTGAGGACTAACTCTTACACCTTATGACAAATGAAAGCAAATAGTAGTCCAAGTGCCCATATTTATTTAACTTTTGGCATCGTACCTCAACAAAAGAGAAACTTGCTGCGCATGCCTTGTAAGAACCATAACTTCTACAGTTTTCATCAGAATTTGATGACATTTTCTTGAAATGTCTGGGATTGGCTGAGAAGATCTCGATATTGTTGGGTTGCTGCCATATCTTCGTCTGGGGGAAATGGAGGTGAGGAGAAAAGTCGCATTCCACACTAATAATAATAATTTCACTATAATATAATTATTATTACACCGGCGGGATGTGCTAGTAATCTCGGTATCACTTCCGATCAACCTTAAAGGACAGAATTTAGGGGCTGAAATATTAAAACATCAAGATTTCGACAACTTTCAAAATAAGAATAGTGGTTTTATTTGTTACTAGCCTAGTTTTCTCGCTCGCTCGGTATGGCTGTATAGATGGTCTTTACTGTCGAGTGGAAACGGAAGATCACTAAGGGTGATTTACAATGTGTAGGGGATGTTGCTTGCTCTGTGTGGGATACTGTGTAGATGCGATGGGATGCATACCTAGTCCATCCCGAGTCCGTAGGAAAACCCCCATTGAAATCCGACGTGTGTAGGGGAAGTTACTTGCCTCGCTCACTAGGTGTGGGTTTTCTTGCTCCCTTCATTGTTGGTGTGGGATGTATAGATGCGATGGGATATAGTCTCCATACCATCGAGACCTACAGCCCATAATTCGGGTGCGGTGGAAAATTTGAAAATTGCTTACATTCCCTTTCGAATGACAATCACAAGGGAATGACCAAAAAATAAATAAATGAAATAGAATAAATTAAATCTCATAAAGGGGTATAACGAAAATAATAATTTGCTGCTTTTCTATGTGGAACCACGAAAAGTTCATTAGGTTCAATAAAGATAGCCCAATTATCTGCGTAGAAGGGCTACCCAATAAAGAGTATGTGAAACCACGATAAGTTTAGTTTTAAGAACATTTCAGTTCTAACAGAGCTATCGGACGTTGAATGTTTGTACGTATTTGTTTTCCAGTCATTTTTCTGTTGGAACTGCCTTTCATGCAGATTTTCTGTTGGAAGTGACTTTCAAACGCGAGGTTCATTGTATGGAGATTTAGCTCATCAGTAACGATAGGGCATAATTAGATACCTATGTGAATAGCTTTGCACTTATTCGGATTTGTAAAGTACGGATTTGTTTTCCCCGTCTATTTTTCTGTTGGAATTGGAACTCCAACGAACATTTAAGGACTGCCCCGAGATAAAACCGTCAACATTTACTGGGGCAAACATTTTCTGCATTTTTATGTGAGGAAACTATACTGCCCACTCAACTTGGCAGACTTTTTTTCTGTTGGAAATTACTTTCAAACAAATTATATCTTATAAATCCATGTGGAATCTCGAAAAGTTTGTTAGGTTAAATAAAGATAGGCCATTATTTTATCTGCGTAGAAGGGCTATCCTTTTCCCTGTATATTTTTCTGTTGGAAGTGTCTTCAAACACGAGACCTTATGTGTTCAAGCAAGAGGTTCTAATACAAAGTTCAGAGTACCATAAGTTTCAACGGAATAGGAAGTTCACTACAATTGGAAAACACCATTTCATGCCCCGAAACTCGAATGTGGCCCAATTGGTATTCCAACAAACATTTTAAGACCAACCCGAGCAAAAACCGTCGAAATTTACTAGGTCTAAGATGGAAAAATACTGCAGGAAATTCTTCTTTTTTTTTCCCCCATCATATTTTCGCTGATCTCTCTGGGAAGACAGCATCTTTCGGCGATTTTAAGGGCACCATCGTGTTCTACGGGTCCAGAAACGTAACTTTGTTGCTGACATACGAAGTGCTCTGGATCAAATTTCAATGTGGCAGCGGATAGAAGATTGAGCGCTCGGGAAAAAAAACGTGCATTAGAAGGGGCTCCCACCACCCTCCGGGCTACAATTTTGACAGGAAAACGTATGTGCAACATGAGTGTGGGTTTGAACTGGTTGATCATAGTAAAATTCACCCTATAACATCTGACGCATCAGATGTTTTAATGCAACTGAAATTCTCACTTCACGAAATCCAGTTTATTATTATTATAATTTTTATGCATGCACTTATTATTCTATTGCATTAATTTTCAGTTGGTGGTTGCCTTCGTCAAATGAATAAATCTAATAGGAATATAGTAATAATTAATTACAATAAATAATAATGATTCCATGTAATAATCAGTGATCTGAAAAGGGCTATCCACTACAGAAATAATGAACCTTAGTGTATTAATTTGTGGCGTTTTTATCCATTTGATTAGTATGTATCGAATCTAAGCATGCAATACATTTCAGTTGAACTGAGCGAAGATGAAGATGAGGATGAAGCCATGACAGTTGATGGGGACGAAGATGACGAACATTCTGGTGAAGAGATGGATGATGATGACGATGATGGCGTTACTGAAACATCAGAGGCTCCTGTTGCACCAGACAAATACGATCGAGATGTTGATATTGCAGAGGAGAGAGATGCTTTGGAAAAATTGAAACAAGACAGAAAGAATCGTGAGCTTATACATATACATATTCACCTTCTCACAGTATTTTACATTATCCTATTGTTTCTGAATTCGTTTTTGCTTATGTAGCGCATATATATGCACTATTTCAAAGGAATCCTACTTTTGAGCATGCACCCAAGAAATTCATCCGAATCGCGTCAATATCTCCTCCACAATATTCATTCATTCAAGCCACAACTCCTTATGATCGATCTCAGGATTTTTTTACGTTTTCATTCATCTTTGCTGATCGTACCCTGGAGGGCATTATTTTATCAACTATAGTATTATTTGATGCCCCATTGACTATAATGAATGTTTTCTGAAAATTAATAAATCATGCATTAAGGAATTTCAGTAGCAAAAGAATCTATTGCAATGGCTCCAAAATTTTAAAATTAGAATTATCCACAAATTACTCCATAGAAATTTTAAGGCATTCTGAAACGATTCCCGGAATACTCTTTTCATATAGGTACATAAATATATAAGTGTTTGAGTGTGTCATTCCAGACAGGATTGGGTTTGAAAATCCATTATTTCGCCAAAAAACAAGCAATTCCGAAAGAGAGGATGGGTTTGTTGGTTTATAATAAATTGACCGAATTTCCAAAAAGTACCAGTTATGCAGCCTGATCGTACGAGTGAATTTGCTTAGTTTCTTACCATATAATGTTAAATAGTTATAAAATGTTAGCCCTTTGATTATGGAAAAAAGATGTTTACTTCCAGTTTTATGACAACTAGTTCTAAATAAGATTTATTCAATAATATTGTTTTTCCCCAGATTTTTTTGCAGTTTTATCGAATTTTTTAGCAAATTATAATAAAATTTAAGAAAAAATTTAGCATACTTTTGTGTATCAATTTTCTAATGTTCTAGTTCATTATCGATAAGATGCTTTTGAGTAAAATTCTGCTAAAAATATACATATAATGATTTATACGCGTTTTAGTGAATTTTTAAGGTCTTTTTTGGAGTTTGAGAAATTCAATGCTCGAAAAGTGCTGGCCAGTAAATTCATCCTTTAAAAATTATATTATTATTTTTGTTGTTGCCAGAATACTATTCAGACAAAATTAATCGACTAAATTTTACTTAAATTTCATCAAAATGTGCTAAAAATCGGTAAAAACTGCTAATAATTATAAAAATCTTAAGAACTTAATTTTTCATACAGAATATTGTAGAGAAGGTGTTTTTAGCCTAAAAAAATGATAGTTAATAATATCTCTGCACACTAATTGCTTACATTTCAAATTAATTCAACAGAAATATTTTATCAATATCTTACGAAGACTGATTCATATTATTTTGCTGCATGACTGGAACTTTTGTTTATTAATGGTATAGGCTAGTTAAGAAATATATGTAATTTCCACCGAATTCGCAATTTTATTTATTTTTAAATTTAACTTCAGTCAATAGTTCGTCTAACGACTTTGAAATTGTAAATGTACTTGAAAATCGCAAAGAAGCTGAGAAAAATTGATCTGCATTGTCTTAGGAGCCAAAGAAGATGCTCTATTCCCCGATGAAGTTGACACACCACGAGACATCCCTGCGAAAACTCGTTTCATCAAGTACCGGGGTCTAAAGTCGTTTAGAACCACACCATGGGACCCCAAGGAAAACCTCCCAGCTGACTATGCGAGGATATTCCAGTTTGAAAACTTCAAAAGGATGAAAGCTGCAGTTCTGTCTGAAGAAAGGACTGGAGCAGAAGTAGGTCAAATATTAATTTGCGCATTAATTAATCTCTTTGTAGTGCTTACAGTTGTTGATTATAAAACTTCGTTTTGTTCATATTGTGGGAAACCCATAACTATCAGGTGTTCCTGTTATAGTAACGTTGTTGTTAGAGTTCAAAAAGTTGGTTGTTAAGTTTGAGTTGTTGAAAGAATACATGAGCTTTGTCAAGTGTTATTGTTGTTAAATTATTACAATATGTTTTCAAAATTCCATCCAGCCACTTCATAATTTTCAACTTGATAGTGGGTGTCGAACACTAGACGTTCAACAGCACGTCCAACTCCCCCTCCCCTCCTCCCATCCCCAGTGCCATCTACATCCAATTCTTCTTCATATTCGACCTCCGTAACATCATTTTAGGCGTAAATCTGATCTGTTTGTCCAACTAATCTGTATTTTGCTAAAAGGATTGTGTTAGGATATTTTTTAAATTTTGAGATGCGAGCATCCAGACCACCAAACTATAAAAAATCAGTCTTATCTATTACATAGGCCTGTTTCATTATTTGGAGGCTGATTATTATATGGAGGCCGATTATGGTTTATCAGGAGGCCGGTCTATAATGATAATCACTCCTTTCGGCCTATACGAGTTCAAAAAAATGAACATGGGCCTAGCAGGAACTGCACAGACATGGCAAAGATACATGGACAGTATCATGCGAAAATTTTATTTTGCATTTGTCTACCTAGATGACATTTTGATGGCATCTAGAGATTATAATGAACTCATAAAACACCTCCAAGCAATTTTTGAAAAATTAGGAGAACACGGCCTCCGGGCCGGTTTCGACAAGTGCATTTTTGCACAACCCACGGTCGACTTCTTAGGCTTCACCATCTCACAAAAGGGTATCACCCCTAAACGAGACAAGGTAGAAGCAATAGAAAATTTTCCTCGACCCATAGACGTAAGGAGCCTACGCTGGTTCCTGGGAATGTGCGGATTCTACCGTTCCTGCTTTAAACAATTCGCCTACACGGCACAACCTCTGTATGACGCCATTCCCTAAAAGTGATTAATCGTGAGCTCTCGATTAAAAATCGATTGTTGGCTACCGATTTTGCATCCCTAAAATCAATCCTTTAATAAAATACCAATTAGTTGGGCAAAATAGATATTTACCTTGTCCCGGAAAACAAAATGGCGTACCAACTGATAATCGGTCGAGGTATTGGTGTAGACAGATCGTCGAATGGAGAAGGTGTAAAGTGAAAAATATGACGTGGCTCAACCAGATGCACTTTTGAAAATATATATGATCGAATCGAAATTTTATGTAGATGTAGGCACTACATTTTATTCTATTGATCCTCATCTTCCATGATTGATTCAATATTTAATATAACATGTTATACCAACTTGTATATTTTAATTATAGACTGGTTGGTACATCACTCTACATATTGAAAAAGTGCCGACTGTCCTCAATGCTCTTAGAGGAGACCAACCAATAGTTGTGTACGGGTTGCTTCCACACGAACAGAAAATGAGCGTCCTGAATTTATTCCTGAAAAGCACTCCAGAGCTTGTGGAGGATATAGAATCCAAGAAAGAAGAACTCCTTTTCCAAGTGGGTTATCGCCGATTTAAAGCCAGCCCTATATTCAGCTCCCCATCCACCAAGGGAAACAAACATAAAGTAAGTAGATAGTGTGATGTTCACTTAGTTCACTTGCTTTTTTCCCCTTGATCTTCATCACATCGCAGCTACATGTATACATTCTTATTAATCGTATAGATATGTAACTGGTCGTGCTGGTGCAAAAATTATAGATAACTTGGCGAAATTAAAACTAATACATTTTAATCCAACAGCAGAGGAAATCTCTGGGAACAAGCCACCTAAACCATTGGTGATTTATCATTAAACCTCATTGATTGTGGGAATTGCCATGCACATAACATTCATTCATAGTAGTTCATATTAGTAATTGTGTTTTTCCCGTAGTTCTTTTCACATGTACGTAAAAAGAATACTAAACATGTGCCAATTGAAGTGAAAAGCTATGTGTTTACGGGAAGAGCCTATAGAAGAAGTGCATATATCTGTCAGCTATGAAATTGGGCTCCAGACCCACTCACAATGGAGATGCATGAAGTATGACTGGAATTCGGGAATTTCGCTATGTTGTGTTGGTCACACTGGGTCCCTTGTAACTTGTGCCATTCTGTGTCCATCGTATCTCTTGTTATAAGCAGTTCAGAGTTATAAATTTCTAGTGTTATAAGTTCTTATATTGTTTATCGTGTTTATAAAAAAATGGAAACTCCAATAATCGGGAGTGTTGAAAAAGAAGGCTCTTTGTTGTCAAGCCGGAGAAATTGTGTTCAATACTTACGAGTATTTGCAGGGCCTGAAAGAAACCAGGCAGCTTCTTAAACCGTTAGGCAATTTACGAGACAAAACTGCAGAACTCATGGGTATTTTGTTGTCAACGGTTTCGTGGATTGTTAAAGCGAGGAAAAGTCGATAAATGAAACGGGTGAAAAAGACGCAAAAAAGACGTCCACCCTTCCTCCATTTCGATGAATTAGACGAATCGGCCCTTCGGATTACGATTACCGAATTTCGTTTTGGGAGGAAGCAAGTGCCTATTCTCCGATCACTGATGGCATCTCTAAGAGAAGATGGCATCAACCGTGGCATCAATAAACGCTCTTGGCCATGACGTTCTCTACCTTCCTCCTCACCATCCGAACCTGAACCCTATGATAATTGAGGTGATGGAAATGTAATTGTTCCTTCTTCAAAGGGTAGAGGTGATTAACCTGCTACACCCAGAGGATATCCTGTAGGTAGAATAACCTCAGGAATATGCCAAGGGATAGCTTTTTCAAGAACCGAGAAGGAGGAACTACTCCTATCCATCACAACCCTAAAGAAATGATTTGGGGTGACATCAAGGGGTGAACATCCGTCAGGACACCAATCGGTGTGAAGGAGAGGAGGAGGAGTGGAAGGGGAAGCACGTGTTCCCCAAATTCACCTGAGATTTACTTTATGTCGTAGGTGTGTGAACACGTCAAAGAAACAGAGGTCAAGTATACGACAAACGATTGCCTCCTTGATTACAGAGTCAACAACTTAATAATTTCTGTGTCAGGAAGCTTAGAAGTCATTGAAAGCAACGATGGCGATTTATAGAATTTTTAAAACTTCTACTTTTCTATTAAACATTTTTAAACTTATTAAACATTTTTAGTTGAAGTCAACGTTCTGTTCCACAATTTGATTTCCTTTGTTATCCTCTCATATTCAATCAATCAATCAATCAAAATACTTTATTTGTAGAGATCCTTCAAGGATCCTCTCATATTATGATGGTTAGAAATCAAGATACCTAAATATAGTTCTAACAAAATTACAACTCTTTTTTTCCGACCTCAATGTAACATTGATTTTTGAAATAAGTTAGTAAACATCAGTGAAGTCGATAAGTGAACCAGCATAAAAAAGGGTCCTTAGTTCGCAGGGGGAAACGTGTCACATCAACGGATAGAAACACCAGAAAAATGTTACAAATCGGGAAAATTCCCCATATTTTAGTTCTCTCGTCGGCCACTGCGAGTGGGTCTGGAGCCCAATGTCGTTGCAGACAGACTATCGTTGTACAAGAGAGTCAGCATAGCCTCTCGCTTAGAATCTTGACCCAGATTTCGTTTTGACTGGAACGTCGGAATTTGTATAGTTCCTTGGAACTAGTCTGGAACTGATTTGTGGTTTTCTAAAGAGGTGATTGTCGGAACTGCGGAACCGTTCCAGTCGGGGAATAGGAACCCATGGGAGCGGTTCCGGATTTGTACGGGAATGCTCCTTCTCTAGCACATTAGGAAGCTAAGTATGGGAAACAGCCTTAGGACGTGGGTCGTACTTACAAACCAAATGTACCTTAAAGGTTCTCTCACACTAGACAGGAACAGAATGGGAAACAATGTAGGTAGGACACAGGATGTCAGTCAGCGGCAGCCGTCAAGCCCTATGCCCCTCTGCACATTAGGCAGGACAGGAACAGGACGGGAAAAATTGGAAGGTACAGGGTCGGGTGCCAGGACCCGGCGTTTTTCATTCCAACAGCAGTTGGCGACGTGTCCCGTTCTGTTCCTGGCCCAGGCTGTCACCTCTGCATTCACCTCGTCTGTTGCTCAATTGAACATCGTAGAACTAGAAAAATACGACCCGCGTTCGTAGCTGTTTCCCATCCTGTTGCTGTCCTGTTCCTGCCTAGTGTGCTAAGACCTTTTGCCGGAACATCAAACTACTCATCGTAGGAAAGTGTGGATAGTGGATAATAGATAGTAGATTTCTCAGGGTGAAATCTACTTCCATTTTTAAAAGTTGTTAATTAAAATTCCTGACCAATGGGGAGGTTACCCTTACTGCAATTTGTGGTAGATATCTACCTAAGCGCTCAAGCTCGAATACTTTTTACGAATTAACAATACTACTTTTTTTACATATGCATACATATTTGACACTATCTTGATTGTATGCAGTGTTCAACTAACTTACTTCTAATTAAATATTTGCTTATTCTAAACGAGTTCTTGATTTTAATTTATTGCTATAATACTGATCATAAGCAAAGAAAACGCTTTTACTGTAAAAATCTTCATTATTTCATTTTATTGTTTAAATCTCTGTATCTTTTGTTCTCAGTATGAAAGGTTTTTCCGGCCAAACAGCGAAGTGGTGGCCACGATGTACGCACCTGTGATATTCCCCCCAGCACCAGTATTAGTATTCAAAGAAAACGACGACGGCACTTTGGTAATAAGATAGAAAGTTATCAAGTTAGAAACAAATTTGCAAAAACACATTCTGTGTTTGAAAAACCTAGTTATAACATACATTTAAAAATAAGAAAATGCAAAAAAAAAAAAAAAACTCCGGTCCTTTATGATTATTGGCTGTCTTGACATTCCATGTAAAGTAATTCAACTTTAAACATCTGTTCTTTGACAAATATATGTTACTCTTGTTTTTCAGTCACTTGTTGCAACAGGGAATGTCCAGTCTGTTGATCCAGACAGAATCATAGTCAAACGAGTTGTCCTCAGTGGCCACCCTTTCAAAATTTTCAAGCGTTCTGCGATCATCCGCTTCATGTTTTACAACCGTGAAGACATTGAGTGGTTCAAACCGGTTGAACTCAGAACGAAGTACGGTCGGCGAGGTCACATTAAGGAACCTTTAGGTAGTATCTGCATTTTTTAAATATACTACACATTATAATATTACCGCATATATTATGGGGCATGCGCCCTTACTTTCGCTTCCGAGTCTACCTGTATAGGTGGCGGAAGCACTGTTTCACAATTGCCAGCCACATTTTACGTTTTTGAGCATTCTGAAGAACTTTCGTTCCATGTATGTCTGTGCGTGCGTATGGCGAAATCCTTACAACTAAATTATTTCCACAGTTTTCATCCAGTTTTGATGACATTTTCTTGGAATGTGCGGGTCAGGGTGTAGATGGTACCCTATCAATTTCATTGTTCCCAAATTATTTCTTTCAGCACATGCGCAAACGTAAATTAAATCAAGCATAGTCTCTCTCGAATTGGAAGGATTGTTGGGATAAGACGATTTAATCGTCCCATATCAATTTCAACATGATCAAATCATTAGTAGTAACACGTGTTGACACGTGAGGTATGATCTAACTCCAACTTCACTAACCAATCAAACTTCAACAGCATACTTTATCATACATATTATTTCATAGAGAGGTATGCGGATGACAAATAATTATCAAAAGTGGTGTTTAAACTGTTCAAAGAGTATCAACGCTACAAGATGATAATTGTGACATGGATATGTTTTTGGCACCCCGGTTGCAACATCACCTAGTCGTAAACCACAATATGTAACAAAAATCCTCGGAATATCCTTTTTTTCTGTTGGTTGAAAATTAGGAATAACCTTCAGAGCTAAGACCATGTATGTTATCGTCGGGCATGACTCATACACAAATCAACCAAATTTATAAAAAGTTCTAGTCATGCGGAACCTAATGTTTCGGTAAGGCCTTTTAGCTGTTTGGCATTCGTTATTATTTTATTTATTCTTATTAACAACTCTGGGTTTTGGAGAAAGATTGCAAATTTTTTCCTCATTCGCTTTTTGCTCGAAATTTCACCTGAATTTATTGTGGAATAATTTAGTTACCTTAGGTATGTATTCAAAACATTTCCTTTCTTGTGAGTCAATGTCTAACTGCGGTTTTTTAAAAATGATTGAGTAATTTTCTTTTACAAATGAAATTACTCTCATAAAAGGGCATCTTTTTTCCCATGCTTAACCCTCATTATTACCACGAGTGTGCTGGCGTAGGTTGTTTTAATTTTTTTAATTACAGATTTTCGTTTAGAAGCATTAAAGGTGTCGAGTTATACATTAAAATGACGAGAAAGAATAATATTTGACTTATATTACTAATGTCTATTTTATGTCAGGGGGATCTGAAGTTCGGTCCGGGAAGAATCAGGGAAATTTAAAATTTCCATTCGGGGGTCTCCTTTTAATCTTTGCTTCGAAAGTTCCACCAATATTCACCAAGTTGGAATTTAAACTGATCAATCAAAATATTTCGATATATCGCAAACAAATATCAATTAATCGGAGGTTATCGAAGGATGAATCTAAATGTCAAAATATCGATGTGTCGAAACAAAAATATCGAGTTTGAAATGTCTAATCTATTTGCACCCTTAGCCATAAGTCAAGCCAGAAGAACCTATGAAGATTATTCTATTCTGTGCAAGCCCCTAATTTGCTCTGCTGACGCAGTACAAGCTCCACGAATGACAGTCTTTGTAAAACAGATGGCAGAGCGTCTAGCAGAAAAATGGGCACAGTCTCAGAGTGTTGTTATGGGGTGGCTCAGAGTTCGCATCCCTTTTTCTATAATCTGGACCTCGAGTAGGTGCCTGAGGGGGTCTTGGAAGAAGTGGAGATGCGCTGAAGATCTTTCTGGCCTCACCGATGGTGCTGCGTTTAGACTGGGATGGTAGAAGCCCAAACTCTAAATGACCTGATTTCACGTTTCACGTACTCTGACAGCGAATGATAGTTGGCCACGGCGCAGATGCTTGCTGGAACAAATCAGCAAACAGAGGTCATTGGTCCTACCGACTGCGCCACTGTAACGGTCCAAAAATATTTGATACCTTGACAGGAGTTCGAACTCGCGTCGATACAACTACGGGAAATTTCCCGAAGTTGCAACACTCTAACGTTCACAGCTAAGAGACCAGAGTTATTTCCCTAGAGAGTAGCAGTTCCCCGGAGTCAATCCCGATGAAGGGAATCACGTACACTGGAGCACCTTCCTTGTCAAAGCTGACCTGACCGCTGGGTAAGTAAGTTTTGTACACTTCGGACATTGGCCAGTCCACTATGTTGTCCGCGTCCAGACTCGCCCGCCATTTGAGTGATGCTCTCAACATCTCTGCGGCAACTGGGTCGTAGTTTCTTGCTGCAAGCCAGCGGAGAAGGTAACGGTCATCGTGGTAAGGCAAAGTCAGTCAGGTACTGCCCGCCTCATCTTCATCAAGGCAAACCTCTGATCGTCTGTGATTTCGAGAGAAGCGTGTTTCTGATTTGGCGGCATCGCTGCTGGAGTTGGTAGTTCCGCATGGTTTTTAACTGAGTAAAATCCTGCAGATTGTATTGAATTTGTTGAGTTGTCTGTCGGTAAACGCGATCGCATGACGGCGGCAGGCAAATACCCGTTGGGATGTGGGCTGATACTGAGGGCCCGCGTCATTACAACTACGGGAAATTTCCCGAAGTTACAACACCAACGATCAGAGCTATGACTGCGAGAAATATTTTCCTGGAGTGTAACATTGTGAATAAGAAATAGCCCACGCTTCCACACACCATTCCTCCAAATCATTTTTGTTTTTAGAAAGTCCTCATTTGTTATTTGAATAAATTGTTTTAATAAATTCTGTGTAATTAGCTCTATCTCTCCACGAAACGTCAGCTAATAATTTGTTTGTGAATAATGTTTCTACGGTTGTGTGTTCTCAGGTACCCACGGGCACATGAAGTGCGTTTTCAATAACCAACTGAAATCACAAGATACAGTCCTTCTCAATCTCTATAAGAGGGTATTCCCAAAATGGACTTATCAACCAAACACATATTTTGTTCCTGCCAAAGAAATTGTGGATGAGTAACAAGGTGGTCTCAAATTATTTCAAGAATCTTGGGGTTTTAAACTGTTATTTTGAGTTAATTTTTCGAATCTATACGTTAATTTCTAGACTTACGTTTTCCAATAGTCCTGTTTCCATTCGATTTTTTCATCACCTTTTTCAATTTTCGTAGTGGCTTAATTTTGCAACTGATAACTGAATTCGGTCTGTAGCACCATTTCAATAACATAGGTACTTACTTACCTTCATCTCTTATATTTAAGGATTTATTAGTTCCGCAGATGTTCCCCATTTCCCTCCTGAAATCATACTAAACCTATGATGATCGTTATAATTGTTTACACGTAGTATAGTTTGACTGTTTACCTGTAAATATTACCCGATTCGCAAAGCTATAAGCGTCTTGAGTTTTGATGTGTAATTTATTTTTTTCCCTTATAACATTGAATAGGTATTCGTACTATATTTCTTGTATTGTACAAATGTTAAATTGAATACCTTCTTGCAATATATTTTTTTTAATACTACTTTGATTGTTATGTTCCCCAATTTTTTCCACTTTTTAAAATGCTTTTAAGGGTTGGCCACACAGAACGTGGTCTGTCGTGGTGGGCAGTGATGTCGATGATGGTGATATCGCTGTCACATACAAATCTATATCTGAGTGATCGATCCAGTGTTGAATCATCCATGTTTAAGCAACACCCAAAACAAAACTGATTCAGAGCGCGATAATTTTGAGTTTTTTTGCAGCTGGATCGCCTGTCTGTAAGACTATGTCGCCTCGATGGATAGCTTCGAATGTGACAGGGATGATGCCGTATTCCAATATATACAAACTTATTGACATGCGAAAGGTGTCGTAATGATTGCGAAATAATTTCGAGCAACCCCAAAAGTATGTTCCAGTCATTTTCAAATCGGCAGGTAAATGATGTAAGGGAATAATGCATCTTTCAATAATATGTTGTGGCTTATAAGCACTAGTGCAAATATGGAAGTACCCTTGTAAAATCCATCCAATTGTGAAATCCTTTAGAGTAAAAGGGTAGAAATCATTTTGTTCTTGTTGGAATTGTGGAGTAAAATTATTTCCAGCAAACGAAAGTACATTTGATGGGAAAGTACGACCGAAATTGAATTCTTTAATAATTACAGAGTTGTTTACCCAGACGATTTTTCCAGATTTGAATATAGCACTAAATTTGGCCAGGAACTCACTGATCATTTTGGACAAAACTGCATCGAAATCGGTCCAGCCATTTTGGACCACATATGGATGGGGTAATTTGTGAGTATCCAGGGAACAGGGTCAAAAAGCCAAAAGAAACTCATATGTTTGATGAGTTGGAGGTAGTGTGAAGTTTGTTGTTGTTGACCTCCCCCATTATGTTGACTGGCCTTGCTGGTTTGAACTGCCCACTAGGTACCGAAGATGCTGGAGACCGATCCCCCATCCTGCCTTCATATGGAACATCATTCTCGGTGAATTCCTCATTCCCAATTGAATGTGAAACAGTAGGTTTGTTTCCACTGCTGCTCCAGAGCAGGTTCAGTGTAGAGCATAATCCTAGTATGTCTAGTCACATTCATGCAGCAGATGGATTTGTGCTAATGAAGTGTATGGACAGTTGGAAAAGCACAACAGCTGTTAGAAATCCACAAACGAAATGAGCGAGGTAATACAAGCAGTGTAACAAATACGATCAAACTCCACACGGAAAAGCGCAAATTATTGTCGGGCATCACTGAACTCATTCCCAATTGACAGTCGAACTTGTCACCGTCAGAACCTCAATTCAATAGGTTTCATCACCTCCCTGCTTAGTTAGTACTTGTCCCCCAATCGAGCTGATGTTGATGCCGAGGTAAGTAGAGTATCAAGGAAGAAATCATGAAAAATATCATGTTGGGAAACAAGTATGTTCAGACTTTACAATATTAATAACAATTTGAAGTATTTGTAATTTCAAGTGTTTAACACTCAAGGAGGGTGATGGAAAGGTATCACAGTATTGTTTTTAAGGGTCCTATCCCCCTCAGCCACAAGGAAACCGTGGTTTATCGTGCGGGGCATCCCGTGGTTTTCAACTTATATTTAAGTTCTGGAGCCAATCTCCCTCTTGCACCAGTTTGAGAGGATCCCCCCCCCCGTAGGTCCTCCACCAATATAATTTGCTCTGAGTCGAGCATCCCAAAGATTCTAAGGCAGGGAATCTAGGAACAGAGCTAACACTAGGGGCAACAAACCCGCAAATATAGTACTCGAGTCAAGGGTTACAATGCGTAACTTCATCACGAATCAGTGTTATGTTAGGTGTCCCAGGGATCAGATCAGTGATATGGCTTTTAGCAAATATTCGTGAAAAATGAAGCAATTGCAATGGATCGAAAATTTTTAAAATTAAAACTTTCGAACATTTTTTTCATCGTAATCCGTTTTGAGGCATTATGAAACAAATCCTAGACTTTAAACCTATTTAATATGGACATATATATATATATATATATATATATATATATATATATATATATATATATTTATATATAATAATATATAAAACTGTATTGGTTATTGTTCTACTGAACTATGTATTATATAAATCAAATTTAATAGAAATTTCACAAATAGAAAGAGAAAAGAAAGTTCAATATTTCGATTTAAATCTTTTTCAAAGCTAGAAGAATAAGTAATGGTTTTTTTGAATTTAGGGACCTGGGATAGTATCATGGAAGCGAGTAACCATGTAAATGTATGGCTTCGATACTAATAGTCTTGTGCGAGTCAATCATTTAGGTTGAGGCCAGGAGGCTGCATGGCTCCCAATACCCATCTATGAGCCCGTTCAGATTGTTGTAATAATCTGTCGTTGGTAGGCTGTGGCATCTTCTTCAATACCTTCACCCCAAAGCATTCGTTGAATGTGACTGTGGGATCATGTGATCTCGCATGCAGCTTTAACGGCAGGGGCCGATCTTGGTTCAATGAAGCTCTATGATTATTGATCCGCAAATTTAATTGGGTTGCTTTTCCAACATAGAAGCCTCTGTTGTGATCATCTGAACACCGCTTACAGATCAGCTGGTACACACACATTCGTGACTGACACTCCGCTGATCCTTGACAATTGTAGGAGTGTGAAGTATTTGGAGAGGTGAAATGAGGGTCTTCGATAACAATTTCACATACTTTGCACCTTGGACGTTCACACAGATGCAATCCTCGCTGCTGTGGTTCTGGAGGCTGAACTCGTGGGTGCTTGTGTGACAGAATACCCCCTAGATTTTGTCCCTGTCTGTATGTCACTTGGGGCATGTCTTTAAACAAATCTCGGGTCAGGGGGCTGGAGGTCAGAATTGGTTGCAGTTCCCGAAGGATCCCATTTATCTTCTGAATCCCGAAGAAGAATGTAGTTACCAGCGGGACTCTGTCAGATGACGGTCGTGTCCTCCGTCGATAATTGATATATATATACCGATTCAATATATATATATATATATATATATATATATATATATATATATATATATAGAATATATATGTCCATATTCAATAGGTTTAAACTATATATGAATATGTGCGCCATTCCTAAGGATTACCCTTCTTAGGATAGAGAAGAAAATTTCGTTCCTGTGTCAAAAAATCAAGCTTTCCAAATGAAAGGATGAGTTCGTTGTCCAACAAGTTTTGAGCATATTAAATTAGTCAAATTTCAAAAAATGTCCTTAAAAAATCACTAAACATTGAAAAATTTGTTTTTTTCAACAGCATAAGCCAAAAAAAGTTTATCAACAATGAACTAGGACTAAGATTTTTGCACAAAATTATACTGAAAAATGTACTTAAATTTAATTAATTTTTGCTGACTAATCGGTAAAAACTACATAGAAAAGGCTAAAAATCTGAAATCAGATTTTTATTTAGCGCTAGTTTTTTTAAACATTAAACTGCTGTTTATAAAACTTGGTGAAATAAGTAGGTACTTATTTTACAAATTTTGAATTTTGTCTCCGTTAAGAAGCCCCAGTTCCTGGGAAGAAAAGTTGGAGATTAATAAACAAAAAACAATCCAAGGACAGAGAGGACTTTTTTTTGTAAAGTCTTGTTATAATTTGAACTGTCCAATAATAAAGAAATGTTCCATGAAACTGGTAGTTAACAATTTCTTTGCACTCAAAGATCTCAAATTTTATAACAATGCATCATAGTATAATATATTAACGAAAATTCGCTCATGCTGCATGACTGGAACTTTGTAGGTTAAGATACGACATGGTCATATACCAATGGTATAAATTGCAACTGATTTAGCTCAATAAGGTAAACTGCTCGCTACGAACGAGTAGACATCTACCTTCATTCAAACCGAATTCACTTCCTAGCGGTAACTAATAAAATTTGGTAGTTGACTCAGTAATAGTAAGGTGCTGCATCAAGCATTAGCAAATGTAAGTCATCGTTAGGGTTGAATTTGACCTGATTTTATTTTAAATTGTAGCACTACCTATCTTGCTATGCTTCACAAGATCACCTTCAGGTGACAGAAGTTAAACCAACTCGATTTCGAGAGCTTACCCCGTACACTGCTGGGTCGTTAGGGGTATCCCGCATTTGGGGGCTAACAAAGCCAGGGTAACCCCTGGCCCTAAATTGTCTGGCTTCCAGTGCTGAGCACTCTAAGAGCAGATTGGAGGCCATTTAAAGTTCAAGCGCCATATACTCAAACGTTGGTTATTCTCAAACCCCTTCCTGTTTTCGGTAGAGGATTAAAACTTGTTTAAACTGGATAAAAACTAGTATTTCATGCTTCTGAAAGAGATTCCACTGGAAAAACTTGGAATTCGTAGTACACTTATGTAATTCTCCAATGGTAAAACATAGCTAGCCTAAAAGGTAGAATGTTAATGGAAAAGTAAATTGCATAGGTAACCAATGTACATGTATTAGTTTATTATAATGTTTAACATACCAAAAATACCTGTAAAGAAATCATCATGGAAGATAATGATAAGCAAATGCTTAAGAATGCCCTTCAAGATAGTTCAAAAGCTGATCTCAATTGTATGTACATTTAACAATTGGCACAAAAAGTATTTTAAACTCCAAGAAACTAAGTTTCAATACAATTTAGTTCATAAGACGATACATGCATTGAGCACTTTGGGCAGGCTTCACCTAAACTTGTCAAGAGAAGTCTGCAGTTCCCTGTATATCGTCTCTAAATGGTGCAATCTCGGTCTGATATTTCGGAATAGAATCAACGTTTTTTCTTCACCGCCAACTCGTTCCTTTACTGACACTGCTAAACAGAAAATAACTTTTTGACCGGTGATGACGTCCAGTATCATGAAGTTCCCAATGAGACACCAAGGTATCCAAGTGATGTCCAGTTTACCGGATCTCTTCTTTGTAGACATCTGGAGACCGAGCGGCATGACGAGAAGAAGCGTTTCTTGTTGGACAGTGGAAGCATAGTTTAGAAAATACAGAATCGCCACTACGGCAAGGGCGCTCACCCAGAAAACATCCCAAGGAAGGCAAGAGCACTGTTGCAGACATGGCAACTTGGCAGTGACTGCAGCTACGAGAACTATCAGACTCAACAGACCGAAAAATGGTTTCCCACTATTTTTATAGACCGTAAACTCTTTGCTACACGAATGTTCTGAATTCGCACCACGACTGAAATATTTTGAGACGAGTTGAACTTGTTCCATGGGGCGACATGCGAGCGGATATGGCAGATTTCTTCCTCGTGAACAAGGGCGGATGGATGACTAGACATTCCACTTTAAAGAACGAGGACCTCCATTAACGTGAACGAAGATAAGGAAAAACTGGTGTCCGGGAACCACTCACCGGCGGAAACTATTTGATATAAATACAATTAGGTAAATAAATTTATCAGCCAATCGATATAAACGATTATCACCTCTTATCGATAAGAATGGTCAGATGGTCATCCTGGTGGTGCTGTCAACTCGCCATGTAGATCTAATCACTGTGAGTCAGAGATGTTGTTTTTCATTTTTCTCGTTTGTGAATTTGCTCGTGAGGGAATATAAGAAAACCCATTTACCTAGCATTCCGTCTACCCAGCATTTCATTTCTATAAAAGATATTTGAATTGTACCTGGTAACATATGATGGAGCCTATAGGAGCAGTGACTTGAGCCTGTGGTTCAGCCCTTACCTTATACCAGTTTGAGCTCAATTTCTAACAAAGAAAAAGAAAACGCGTTTTGCTTTTGATGAAAATTGATGTAAGGATACAATGAAGAAAAGTATATCAGTATAATGTATAATATAATGAGTAAAAGTATGATAATCAAGTATGTATCCAACGATATTGTTCATATTATTGAAGTGTCCAAATATAAATTCCTCGGACAAAGTTCGAATCGAACTCCTGTCCTTATTTACTTATTGGAGAAATTTCTCTTTAGTCGCCATACTCCAATGGGTTGAGCCATTCAAAAACAGCCACCGTAGTGGAAGCCAAACAACTTCTAATGGGATCGTCCAAATTAACTCATCAAGGAATAATATCTTAAACACAATAATTTTATTAAGGAAGGCTTAAAAATAAGAATAACAAACGTCTCTTTTTCTTCGATTCAGTTTTTGGCCATCCTTTTTCTGTCTTTTTCTGTTTTACAATGCTTGCCTAGTTACAGAGCAGCAGCAAGGGGGCTCCGTCCTCCAGCCCAACACCACATGGGTTGTTAAGGTTGTGGTTAAGGTCCTTCACCGTCCTTCTAGAGCCTCGCACCCTCATGGACACGGCTCTTATTGGGGAAGATATCTTGAATAGTATAAAGAACTGCCGAACATTATTCACAACAAACTTTGAACAACGTGATCACAGGCTATGGAAACACTCAGCACTTCCGCTGGCTGCTGATATAGGCACGGGCTCCCATGTCTAATATATACAAGAAAGGGGTCGTACGGAGGTTTTGGACGAATACAAGCAAACTTCCATTACCATTCAAGATATCGTCAAGCACAACTTTAATAAAGAGAAACTTCAAGAAATTTTTTACTTCATCGAAATGAAAGAAGCTTATGAACAACTAAGATTGGCTTTTCACGGAGCTCAATATGTCTGCAACGTCGGTACCCCTAAACTACAAGTACCACCACCATCACCACCAGCAAATTGATAAGAACATGTGTGATCAGTTCTTCACATAGGTTCTTCAGTTCTATGTTCAGTTCGTTAAAGTTCTATTGAGTATAAAAGTGTGTGTGTGTACGGTTTCAAATTAAAAAATCAAGTTCTCAGGTGGTTTTTGGATTTTTAAATTGCATTGATTCGGTAGATACTTAGCTATTCTGTGGTTTTTCTTTAAGTTTTTGTTTTGTTTCTTTTGTCTCGAGTTTGTTTCTAAATGTAGATTTACAGAGTGGATGACTGAAAAGAGCTTGTTTAATTTTATAAATGGTGCAATTTATTGCTGAATAGTCATCTCAACAGCTCTCCTTCTAAAAACGATGTGCGAGTTGAATAAACTCAAAACGCCCGTAAGTTTATTTTATGGTGTTGGTTCATATAACATCTAATAGGTACTTATTAAGTTGTAATGTGATGAGTTTCCCACTCAGATGAAAATATTTGTGGGAAGTTTAAGGTTTGGTTATTTAGAATAATATCATCACATTCATCACCAATAGGCAACTTCATCTGTTCATTTTTATTTTCTTGGTAAGTATAGCTCGAGAGCATTCCAAATAGGAGCAGTAAGCACTATAGACTAAAATCCAGACAACCAGACTGAATGTTTTGGGAGATGAAATATTAGCATGACACCTATGTTCATGTTCCTTTGTAACTGTAACTGAGAAGAATTTGAAAATGAGGAAAATCGATGTCACAGGACACTGCGCATCCCGCCATAACCGGTTGCGTCTACCGTCTAACGTGATCCTTCCCTTGCCTTTATAGCGGTAATGGGATAACCCAACCACGAACAATAGAGGAAGACAATTTCTGATAGCTGCGTAAAATATAATATTCAGGTACTTATAATGGTAAATTCGGAATAAGCTCGAAATTTTCTATAAATGAGACTATGGGGGTGTGGCAAGGCCATGTCTGATCTGCCCTAAACCCAGATTGGAAGGGAACTACATTGTACTATACTCCAAGAGATATGCGAATGGGACCAAGAGTTACACTTCCTTTTTACCTGTAGTGTGGTGTTTTACATCTTCTTGGTTGCTTTTCATGAGTGCCAACTTAAGAAGGAAAATTTCCCAATTAAGCTCAGCTTCCATCTGGTCTCACGTGCGTTACGTCGTCTTTGCTTACTGTCACTGACCTGCTACCAGCTCACGTCTTCCCTCTTTTTTCCCCAATCGTTTCTATAAACGCACTTTGTCTCATTGGTTTTCATCTCGGTTTTTCATCGGACTACAAATTTGGTTACCTACTGAATTAGTTCTGTTAATTTTCGGTACTAATTTAGTTGTAATCATTTCACAACGACCTCGGACGAAATGGCATCTCAATCTTCACCGACAGATGAGAGTTCACTTGATCCTTACTCATCCTTGGAGGGGGAAAGCCTCTAAAATCTCAAGCTGGCTGTGTGGATTTGCGCATCTGGAACTACTTCCAGAAAGAAAAAGAGCACCACAGACCACTCAAGAATGTCAGCCAAGTGAGTGAAGGAGTTTGTGACGCAACTGGCCTCAGCAAGAATATGATCGTCAGATCTTTGGGATTTTGGATGAATGGAAAAGGGGTTTCTTCCAAATTAAATACTGCTTGGATATCACTGGTTCCTATTACGTGGTTCCTATTTTTCTTTTTTCTCAATAATGGATGTTTTTCTTTTTACAATGATCCGAGTTCAGTTGAAAGCTCGTTCCTTGGAACTCAGTTCAACGTTTGAGGACGAAATTAATTCAAACTGAGATACATTGAACTTGGATCCTAATAAACCGAGTTCACTTTTTTCTTTCTTTTTGTGATAGCGGCACGTAGTGGGGATGTTGGCTGAGTATGGATGCTTCAGGAAACATCTGAACGGGGTTGGAGCCTATGCAGGCGATCCACTGAGCAGGTTGTGCAGAGAGGTGGAAGAAACTGCCATCTGCTCTTCTATGCTGGCATTGGAAGGCAAACGATTCGCAATCTTTGGGACCTTCGACCCAAAGCAGATTGTATTGACAGATGACCTGAATAGGATCCACAATTGGGCTGTTTTCATACTTACCCAACAGCTAGATAAAAGGTTTTGTATCCGGGAGTGGGGTTCCACCTCCACCATGTCGTTTTCACGTATGTTATGTTCAAGGAAAACTCTCACAGTCGAAGAGGTTTGATTAAATCGGCCTCATTGCTCAACCCGTTGGAGTGTTGCAACTAAAGAGAAATTTCTCCTTAGTAAGTAAGCGCACGAGTTCGAACTCTGTCTTGAAGTATCAAATATTTTCTGGCTATAACAGTTGGCACACATCAGTAAAAACCCAAAATAATACGAAACAATAAATAATTAAATCCCTCTCGAGCAAAAGACCGTAAAAATTACATTCCCTGTCGTAGCATCTTTCACTTTCTCACCCCCTAGAGTCAAAACACACTGTGACAATGACCCCACTCAAATGCTGAACTTCTTCCAGCGATCATCTGCTGAGTCAGCGGCCTGCAGTTTTCACTTCGTCATTTGTCCAACCCCAAACCAGCCGAGATGGCCGGTATTTGACTCAGGAGAAATGTCATGTTCAAGGAAAACTCTCACAGTTGAAAAGGTTTGATTAAATCTGTGTTCTAGACTCCATTGAGCTGTGATGCTTATTTAGTGCTAGGACCGTTTGAACAAATTGAGAGATTCTGGCCCCTCCTAGGCCCTGCCTCTCAAAAGATTGACTTTTCTATACTCGACATAACTGACGGAAACACACTGTATTAATCCTCTCAACCTTTCCAGTTTTCTATCTTTTGAGTGAAACCCCTCAGCTGCACATTGCAGCATAGGTGCCGGCTGTTTACAGTAACTCTCTTATACTACCAAATAAAATCCTGTTCAAATAAAATGTTTTACATTGTTCGGTCTTTTTCAGAGCCGGCTCAAATCACTTGCAATAATTTGCACAACAGCTACAGGTCTATTCTCAGGCTATTGTCTCTTGAACGAGGACGAGCGGTTTTATGAGAAGGTCCTCATCCCAGCAAGTCACTGTCTCAGCCCTGAAACGGCCCATCGGCTGGCAGTGGCTGCTAACAAATATCGCCTCATACCTAAATCGCCATATCAAGATCCCCCCTCTCTAGTAAGATAGTTTTTGAATTAAAATCTTTCAATTAATGTTATGTAGGATACACAAAGAAAGAGACACTTTGGGAAAAATTATTTTTTGGATTATCATCTTCTAACATGCTCCTGCCTGATAAGAAGAAATAATAGTTGATATAGCTATAGTTACAACACTAGCTGTAAGAAGATGCTATTTTCGTTTTTACATCAACAAAAGTGTCATTTGGCTCTCCTGAAAAGTGAGGTTTTTTTCCAGAAGTGTCACTTTTCTTTAGATATCCCATCACAAGTCTAAACATTTTATGAAAGTTCTTGAATTTTGTATGTACTTTTACGTATAAGCGTTTTCCCTTAGAGTTTAGATGGTTTAACACAAATAAGACTCAGTGTCAGTTTCAACCTTTGCCCGACTAGCAACCCTATGCGCTTCGAGACTGACCAACTCAGGAACCACTCTCCACAGTGTGACGAAGGTATTTCCGAGTCTCAGCCCACTCACGTATCACTCTAACTTATATTTATTGAGTGTTCTGGTGCTGAGGATAAAATTATCACTGAACGGTTTCTAATGGAATATTAGTTAAGAATTCAACAAAATCAAAATTTCACTCTTAGGAAGAGTACTTCTATATCTTTTTCCAGGTAGAATACGCAAGTTATGTACATGAAAATTGCGTTGAATAACTGCAATAGAAGTTAGGTAAGTTTCTCGTATAAAAAGAATGTTTGTAAAAAAGCTGTTTCAACTTAGATAGAAATAATATAACGTAAATGTTCAGAAATATTCAATGAATGAAATGTGGAATAATAATAATCAACATATGAAAATTTCCACAATAAAAGTTTATTCTTGGTATAAATTGAGAAAAAAAAAGGATGGCACCGTTTCAACAAAAGTCGAATTCTTTATCAGATGAATCCAACACGACATCACTGTAAACTGATACCACGAATAACCGTGAATCATTGTAACTACCCCTGAAGCAAACGAGGTACAGTTTCTTTTAAAAAAAGAGGGATCGCCGGGCATCTGGCTAAGGGCGCGGTCTCAATCCCATCTTAAATGAAGTGGAATTATTGTGGGAAGGCGTAGTCGTCACCCACGACATCTGTTGGATTTCTTTTGGACCATGAACTTTGCCGAAACCGCCGTGAGAACAAACGTGATGGCAAATGTCCTCCATTGGCGGCTGGCCCCCCGAGCTGGTTGGTGGACAGCATTTGTGATCAATCATCGCCCCACGCTTAGCACTCGCTGATAATTTATGCCGTCAATAGTCGGGCAAAGGTTAATCGAGTGGATAGTTTGGACAGTGGCTTATCCAGGATGTCTGTGGTGACCAACTAATTGAATTATCGGTTAAACACACACCGTCCGCCGGACCAAAGATAAATTTCCATATCTCATGGGTAAAAGATAATAAAACAACCGAACATAGTGAACCAATAATTACAGAGTTAAATAATGACACAAACACAACAAATGTTCATTAACTATTAAAATAGGTGCATAGTATCTTTTATTATATATTTATATTTATACAAGGGCTTTTCTTGCTTTTGTTTCGGAGAATGAATTAACTATGCCCAAATAATCAATTGACTGAGACAGCTCGTTTTCAATTGATAAAATTGAAAGGCTGTTAAGGCTTTCTTGAGACAGTGTTGACCTGAGGTGTTTTTATCGAGTTCAGGACCACACGGGCAGACGACTGCTCTACTGACCATGGACCTTGGTCAAGGGCATCAGACTACTGTATTTCAGAACTCATTGGGGTAGATCTTCGGTTTTACCTTGAAATTCAACTGTAATAGTTTTGAGACAAAGTTCCTTCTTGTTTAAATATTTCTGCCCAACATTTAAATCAATTTCTAAAACTTTGCCAAATTTATTTTTAAACCAAAATGGGCCAATTTATTTTATGCCTCTCTAAAAGGCTCGAGTGTGTGGCTGCATACGTCGACACCCCTTGGCGGTTTTTAACTTCGATTTTTTTGTATTCGTTTTTCTGTCACTTTTTTTTCTTTTCTTTAGTGAAAATTATTTTGAAAAAGCTGAAACAGGTCCTTCTGGGGAGTGGTCCAGTCCCCCCCCCCCCCCCCCCCCCCCCCCCCGAAAATACGCCTCTGAGTTTGGACTTAATGCACGCTCTTCTTCAGGCCTTACTGCATTTGCAGAACATCAGTAGCAGTAGCTTATATTTTTTATTATTTAAAGGAACCTTTAAATAATGTAATAAAATACATAGGCACTATAAAAATAATACCTAACGAAAAATTGGCCTTTCTATCCTTTTTACGTTTGCTTGCTACCCACAAAGCTTTGTGTTCGTGCAAGTGGTCGAAACAGTTTTTGTCCCCCAAAAATCAAAATTTCCATTTGCTTTTTGCGTTTCAGAGCTTGCTGATCAATTTTGGTTCTATGTCTGTCTGTGCCGATTCCTTGTCACGCTCAAAACTACATCGTTTCATCCCAATTTTCATGAAAATGTCAGAGATTGTGAGAGTAAGCTTCTAGATGGTCCCCTATAAGTTTCACTGTTGTCGGATCAATAATGGCTGTGCGCATGCGCAAATGTGAATTTCTTATAACGTTAATTTCTCACGATCTATCTGTCCGATTTTGTTCATACTTGAGGGGTACTTTGATATAAGTGTCAGGGAGGTGTCCTATGAATTTTATTGTAATTAGTTGAGTAATAACTGTTATCCATGCGCAAAACAAAACTTTGTTGACACTCACGAAACCCCGAGACTAGTTGAACGCAGTCTTACGCACGTAAAGCCGGGTTAGGTTAATAGTACCTAGGTGAACCGATTTCGAGATCTCACAAACTACCTACCTAATTATCTAGTGGTGAAATATGTTAGCTTAGCAATTTTCTGCCTTTTAAATAAGTTAATAGGCAGGTATTTTAGGAGAGATAACAGTTTTACAATCAGGTAAAGGAAGTTGAGAAATTTGCCTACCTGTCCTTACGAAATTGAAAGTAATAAAATTATAGATTGTATTAACTACAAAAGCGACGTCGTTTTGAAATGAGACTATTGGGTAATTGCTCGGTCCTTTTATCGACTGTCAACCCTTAGCAGATATTATCTAGACATATTATAAATCATTTATGCTCCATAACATAGAAATGTAAGACTAATGTGTGAATTACTCGAACAAATATCGGGATTCTGGGTGGGGCTTCTGGGCCTTCAATCGATCACGAAAAAATTCATAGGGCACCATTCTGATCATATTTTAGAAATCGCATGCAAGTTTGAATTATTTATGATAGCGTGAATGTAGCTGAGGTAGCTTGCCCTAAAAGACTAACAAGCTTTGTTTATTAGGGCATGAATGTTTCTTGATAGTACATTTTGATTAATTTATAGGCTTTACTGGTTTCAGAAAAGTAAATTGTGGGATTTATCCCTCTCTAATCCTATTGGAATGGCAGCTGGGTATGACAAACATGGTGAAGCTGTGGTAAATTTGCACGACATTGGATTCGGATTTGTTGAAATCGGATCCATCACACCTCTACCTCAACCTGGGAATGAAAAGCCCAGAGTATTCAGACTTTCGCAGAATGAAGCCATAATAAACAGGTTAGAGGGAAAATACCAGACTTCCATAGTTATCTACGACAATTTGCATAATTTTCATCAGGTGTGATGTAAATGAGTTGTTGTATATTCAGAGGCATGGTAGTGATTGGTTACACAGTGATTTTCGAATTGGTACTTGAAGTTCATGAATACTATCAACCTATGAATGGCTATAACCTATCATATCCATAACTATTAGTCTAGTAGAAAGCTGTTATCTTCTGTTTCTAACTTGCCTCCCCATCAAAGCCGGGTTCCACTTCTGCACAGAAGCCGGGTTTCTGGACAGAATCTGCACCAACAAACATCTGCTTGTCGGTGACGGAGGCTGGTAACTACACTTGTCCGTGTCGCAGCCGTGCTTAGCAGCTGCTATTTGGCATTTCCAAATCCAATCTACTTATTTTCACTGAACCCGCTCCGCATTCATGTGAAACTAATCCAAACTAAAAATATCATTTACGTTCCTTTCGGAGGAGTCCCTCGTCACTAGCAAGTCGAGTACTGGGGGCAAGCGCTTTCGGACATCATCATCAGGCCGTCGAAACATTACTGAAGTCAGTCGGTCGGTATGTCACTTTATATAGAGGGGTCAGTGGAAAGGCTGGAGAGGTGGTGGTGCAGGGCGGAAGGGAAGGGAAGAAGTGATAGGTCTTGGAGGTGTGTGGTGGAGAGAAGGGAAAGGAAAAGGTGTTGGAAGTAAATAAATCTGTCTGCTGTTGAGTTATTACTATTGTCCTGGATTTAATTGCTATCCTATCTAATGTCTATAATATCATCTATGATTATTGTCTATATATTACCTAATTGAAATGAAACTTTTTAAAAATAATTATGGATAATATATAGATAGTCATAGTTGATATTACAAACATACTATAGGATAGTAGTTAAATCTAGGACAAAAGTAATAACTCGGACAGACAGATTTACTTCCAACACCTTTTCCTTTCCCCCTTCTCTCCACCACACTCCTCCAAGACCTATCACTTCTCTTCCCTTTGCCTCTGCCCCACCCCTCCCCACCACCACTCCTCTCTTTCTCATTCACTGACCCCTCTATATAAAGTCACAGAGAAACTGACTGACTTCAATACTGTTTTGATGGCCCCCGGTACTCGACCGAAAGGTGAGTAAATGATTATTTCACTCTGACTACTAGTGGAAATAACCCTTTAGATTTAATTCAGTATTTTTCATTCAAATGAAATGTTTTGAATTCGTCGTTTCATCGTTTACATTATTGAGATAGTGAAAAACTAATATTGATTTTATACAGACATGTACCTATCGATTGTTGTGTCAGATTTCTACGGCAAACATTCCTGCATAATATTTTGGGGCGTTCTACCATCAAAACATTCAGAGAACGAGGACATTCGAGCACAACAGTTCTGTTATTTATAAATAGGTAGTTGATCTGTATTGAACTTTGGGAACTGATGCAATAATGATTGTTATAAAAGGGATATTATGAATATTGTTGACTACGCAGTTGTATTAAACTGCTGCTTTATTCAGGTTGTTAACTAGGGCCACGTGTGCAGTTTCCCGATTAAACAGATCATGAGTTAAACTCTGTTTAAACGACAAATAGCTGTTTGAACATTTTAGTGTGCATTTTAGTGTGCAGTTTCCCGATTAAACAGATCATGAGTTAAACTCTGTTTAAACGACAAATAGCTGTTTGAACATTTTAGAGTCTCTTATCAGTGCGGCTTTGTGAAACAGCTGTTTAAACAGTTGAGTTTTTTCCCTTCAAAATTGGTAGTTAAAAATGTATTTGCACTCGAAGCCCTCAAATTTCAAAACAATGTAACAAAATATAATACAATTTTGCATGAAAATCCGCTCATACGATCGTGCTACATGACTGGAACTTTTTTTAATTAAAATGAGTTTACTCATCTTCATCGTGGGATAATCATTCTTTTGAAAATGAATTTTTAAGGGGATTTTTTAAAGTGTGTCTTGCAGGTACATAAATGTGGTGTGTCCTAGAGAATTGCAAAAATGGTTACTTTCTATTCGCAGATGACTGCACCAGGTCTTGTGATTTACGTTATATCTCTATACTCCGAAGTGCAGTTCCACCCCCTTAGAAGTGTATTGACACTTTTTTTTGTAATTAAAACCTAATATTTTTAATCCATTTTCTTTCAGATATGGTTTCAATAGCGAAGGGCACCAAGCTGTACTTGAAAGGGTGAAACAACTAAAGACGAACAACTTTAACGGAGTTATAGGAATAAACTTGGGGAAAAACAAGAACTCTGCCAACCCTATTCAAGATTACGTCACTGGGATACAACTTTTTGGTCCAGTTGCTGATTATTTGGTCATCAATATTTCGAGGTTGAGGCTAACAACGGATTATTGAGTCAATTTAGAGTCTGTCCCAAAAGTAATGAGTCACATCTGTAACTTTACTAACGCCTTAAAGGGCCTGGAGTTTTGCCATTCACTTTCGTATGCTTTGTTCGATTTCATCACTTGACAAGTTGGACGAGTGGTTAGACGGACAACCTGGAGAGCTCTTTTCGGTAAATGTTTATAATCATTTTGATTTGAATGACTTGATCGTTCTTAGTTTTTTCGAATGGGAGAAACGGAAGGAGATGGTGTGGTTCTTTTTTCATAATTTCGAGATGCCGAATGAGTTGATCTCATTTTATTCTTTGGAATGGGAGAAACGGAAGGTGGTATTGTGGTTCTTTTAAATTGATTAGAAACATCTGATGAATTAGATGACGATCGGGAAAATGGTGACCACTGGGTGACCAGGTGACCCCATGGGACCCCCCCCCATGGTGACCTGGGATGCTCGTGAATCGGATCTGGAGGAAGAAGAAGGAACCGTATTAAGAAATTTTGTTCCCGGAATCTGAATCAGAATTGTTAAATTTTCCAACACCTGTGATTTTGATTATTGCTGTTCTTTGTGTGTATGGTGCAGCACCTCCTGCCATCAGCCAGCCTTTGAGGTGAACTCCTGGCATGGCACTTTTGTCTACCGAAGACACTGTTCGAGATGCGAATCCCGGCTCATGTTCAGATGAACATAGTCTGAGCAAAGCTCTTTTCTGCCCCCAAATTGGGATCGTGAAGATCTTTGACGATGCCGACGCGAAGCCAGCTCGAGCTGGGACCAGATTTTGAAAATCACACAAAAAACAATTCAACTTGAAAACGAAAAAACTAATAATAACTAACGAAAAACCTAACGAAACAAAACAGTATTAAGTATGAGGCTTGAAAAGCAAAGGAAGTCAAACTAAGTTATGAACTTATGAAAGCGACCGAACTGGGCTCCCGCTGAAGACAGAATGGACGAGAATTGATAGCAGATATAACTTCCCCCCCTCCCTCCTAGCAAACTAGGGATCTGCCGGGTGACTAATGGATGCTAACTGGGACATGAGAAGCAACACTGAGAGGGTATAGGGTGTGGGGCATCTGCACAACTGTGATATCTCTCAAAGCATCCTGAAATATAATACTTTGTTATATGAAATGTACATGTGAATGCCTACGAAGAATACACTACGTGGAGTAGACCAAACAATTCAAAACAGTCATTCAGTCGTTTTTTTTTTTTCATTGGTTTTTGCCTACTACAAAATCCTGTTAATATCGACTACTACATTCACTCCCAAGTAGGTGAACAGGATATCATCTGGCTGGCAGCCGAATTTGGTACGTTGTTCCGTAATCAACAGAATTTGATTTAATAGTACTATTAGGTATATTTATCAAAGGTTTTTTACTTTTTTCTACGAATTGTGGGAATAGGAAAAGTTATAAAACATCAGTCAGACGGAGAACCAATACCCTTAAAACTGTTGTAACCTTTGCGTTAGGTTATGATGACTAGCGTAGACCGGGATTCCTATGAAAACATTTTTCTCCCATACGCGTGAGTAGGCCTCTTTCCCCTACTCACGTAGTTCTACGAGTTGACGCGAAAATTCACGCATTCGCAGTTGGTATTTCAGTCTTTTGGCAATTACGGAAAGAACAAAAACTCTCTAATCTAACAGGAATGTCTTCCACGTACATCAAGAAATCTACTCGTCAGGTCTTCTCAGCGTTCCAATTTTGTAATCTCTGTTGGAATGCATCACACCTCGCTCTGAGAAGGCTACTGGACACCCTTATGATCGCATGTTCTACTTCCGTGACCCACATCACAAACCTGCAATACACTCAGATGCTAGTATGTTCTGACAGTGAACAAAAAAGTTGTATAGCCTTTACTTCTAGAAACTGTATGAGACAGGCGAAAACTAAGGAGGCTGTTGAGTGTTGTTTCATTTTCGTTTCCAACATGCTATGTTCCATGCAGACAAACAATTAGGCGATGCTTGCAAACAATCAAACCTGAGCTTTGTAGCGTAAATGGCCCGCGTGAACCCGTCCACTCGCACCAGCCACACTCACCATCCCATCCACGATTATTTTCGTTGTGGCGAGACTACCTATCGGATTGGTATACTTTTCCTGTGTCTTCATTTCTGCCGCTTTCTAATTCGATGATTTTTTTATGTGAAAGGTAATTTGCTCATCAAAAGGTTCCATTATACATACTACGTTTCCATTTATTTATATGATGATTTAAGAAAATTCGCTCATACGATCATGCTGCATGACAGAAGCTTATTTTTTAGTTCTGATTTTGTGAGTTTTGAGTCTTACGACCTGAAGCCAGAATTTCCTTACCTTATTTCTGAGAATCGAATACACATCAGCGTTACAGACAGCCTAACAGACAACATACATACGCACATTTCTCAGATTCATAAATTTTTTTAAAAGAAACTGCAGAAGAAAAAGTACAAGCTGAGTGCATAGCCGTTCATGGAGTCGGAGATGTAAATACAAAGGTTCATTATTGAAAATAGTAAACCAAAACTGAAGCCGAGACGCTGAGTATCCATCCCTTGTTGTTGTGAAATATATTTTGTTTTAAAGATGCAGAATGCATATAAAATAGATTTAAAAAAAAAAAAAAAAAAAGCAACACGTCTACGAGTGCCTCTCTATAACCCACTCAAGAATTTTGACGAAGAAAACTCGACACTGCATAACACGGATAAGTGTAGCAGAAGACTGAGCAACGAACTCTGTGCTTTGCAGCACCTAAACAGCAGCAGAAATTCCTTAGCTCAAGGAGTTAATTAATTTAAAAATAGTAATTGATCATTAAGAATGCTACAATCCAAACATTTACTAGGAGGAAAGAATCAACATTGTTTTTGGATCTGCTACTCAAGCAAGTATATGATTGTAGCCATCTGCTCAAACGCGCTCGCAGTGGACGGTGGTTAATTGAAATCTTCACAATTGATAGTATTTCTGCTTGTTACCGCTCCTGCTACTAGCACGAGCTAATTTAAGACAGCACAACAACGTTCTTACCTTACACTCCTGATGTAGGTTCTTGAGATTCGTTTTTCTTCTCTGAAACCTGAAAAGGATTAAAAGAAACTCTAAACCTAACAGAAACCATTGTTTGAAAATCAGAAAGAGTAAGAATACGAAGTTGAGTTTTTTGTATGCTGGCTCATTACTTTTGATACAGTCCCTAAATGTTACTAAATGTGTTAGGTTAAATTATGCAATTTATCAAAATGAAGAATAAGCGGTTGTTGGTTCTAGTCCAAACACTCCAGGGCTGAGGGATTGGCAGAACAAAGATCAGTTGGAAACACTGTTAACAACGTTGGTTCAAGTCAGAGATAGTATTTCTGGTCGTAGGCCTCCTCTCCTATTGAAACTGGCTCCAGACTTGACAGATTCGCAAAGAAGAGATATAAGCAAATTGGTTCTTCAGAAAAAAGTACGTGTGTGACCTCTAAAGTTGAATATATTCGTTTTCCAAAGTGGTGCATGCATTCATTACATGAGACGCTTTTTCTTGTCCAACGCCTCGAAGAGAAATGTTTTTTCTAGAACATTCTGTATGCAAGGGTCTGCATTCAAATTGATGAAAACATATCTTTACGTTTTGTGTCTTTCACACTGTTTGTAACAGAACTGGCAAAGATCGTGACAAATTTTTCGGAACGAGAGAATATTAGCTCTCAATCCTCAAAAGATTGTTGGTGTAAGAAAAAAGTGCGGGGTAGATAGGATCTATGTTCCTTCTATGTTCGAGATATACCAACAGTGATCAATTCATTGAATCAGGAACAAGCAGTACTTCTTTTCACCCGGAAAAACGCCAAAATTTTATTTTAAAAAAATTTAAAATTATTGGAAAGACATAATTAGAATTATCTGATAGTTTTAGCCAAGATGGCTGGTTAAAATCAACAAGAGATTTGTTCTACTGTAATAGCTGAAGAATATGGCACCATGTTGCTGAAGTTGGTGTGAGCGAAAATCAGCTAAACGGTCTTCTCCTCGACACAGTGTTGAAAATTTCAAGAGTTTGATGTCATTCTCGTAATCTTGACATCCGTCTAAATATAGCCCTGTTTTCTTCATTATTTCATCTTTATTAGTAGTTAAGATATGAGCCAAAACATTAGTGCTTCTATTCACCCCGCTACTTCTCCCGGCCCAAAAATAGTTTATATCAGACAGAGTTCGAACTTGTGCCTTTAATTACAAAGGATAAATTCTTCTTTTTGTAATGTTGCTCCAACCAGATGACCTATGAGGCCGATTTAATCAAATCTCTTCGGCTGTGAAATTTTTTCTAGAACGTGACATTTCCCTGGTTGTCTTGGCTGGCTTTGGGGTCAAACGAAATTTTGGGGTGAAACTGCAGGCTGCTGGCTCAGCAGATGCTTGCTGGATGAAGTTTATTGTCTTGGTGTGTGTTTTGACTCAAGTGAGTAGGGAAGTGAAAGATGCTACGTCAAAGAACGTAATGTTTACAATCTTGGCTCGCTAGGGATTAATTAATTGTTTTGTATTATTTTGAGTTTTATCGATATGCGCTAAATATAACAGCTCAAAAATATTTGATACCTTGAGAGAGTTAGAACTCGTGTCCTTAATTGCACAGGAGAAATTCTTCTTTTGTAACAGTGCTCCAACCAGATGAGCTGTGATTCCGATTTAATCAAACCTCTTCGACTGCGGAAGTTTACCTTGAATGTAACACTTCTGTTCACCGTATTTGACGTTAACTAAATTACACCTCTCTGTTTTTTTAGTGTCGCATTGATGGTCTCGTTATATCAAATACTACGGTCGAGCGCGGGGAAGAACTAGAAGGTGAATATGTGAATGAGGCAGGTGGACTCAGTGGCCGGCCTTTAAATGATACTTCTACCAAGATGATTGAAGAAATGAAGAACCTGACAAATGGTAAACTCCGTTTTTTAGGATAATATTGACCTTGATTTAATGAGCTTGAATTTATGACAACCACAGAAATATTAGGTAGCATTATGATTGTTCCTAATTGAGATCCGTGTACAACTCCCTGGACTTCTGCCAAGATTGTGACTGCCTCTTGTGGAAGGTGGTACTAATTGCCATAGCCAAACCAGATGCTTGTCCTTGCTGAGGGGTCAAGGAAAGAGGCAATCGGCCCACAGCTCCAGGCCGGCCCTAGTAGTGCGGCAATCCGCTCCCGCGCCATCCGTTATGTGCCAGCTTCTTCCGGAGTCACCTGCCCAATACAAATAATACTTCTCGCATGGCAATCCTGCTCGTAGATCCGTGATCCTCCATCGTTAGATCCTCCTTATATGAACGTCCTTGCCAAAATTCACGATCCAATCTGCACATTTTCCCCTCAATTTTCAAGAAGTTTTTTTAAAAGCAAATTTAGCCCTAAAATCTATTTGACAACTAAAATGGGCAGGAACATAAATATGACTGAATGCACTTCCTAAGGTATTCCACCAAAAAATAATTTTAAAACTAAAATCAGAAAAATGTAACGTCCAACGTTTTTTCCGCCAAGCTTTCTTTTTGTAAATAAAATGTACTTCATATAATTAGTTTATGTAAAGTTTATGCATTTTGTGGTATACATACTTTATCAATCTTCTGCCTATTTGTTGCAGGAGAAATCCCCATCATCGGTGTTGGTGGTGTCTTTAGTGGTAAAGATGCGTATGATAAAATCAAAGCTGGAGCTAGCCTAGTTCAATTGTATACCTCATACGTTTACCACGGCCCTCCACGAGTAACAAGGATCAAAAAGGAACTGGACGAAGCGCTAAGGTATTTTTAAATTTGTATTTAGATCTCTTGTTAATGTACATACGGCACATTTGAATATCTAGGTCATGAATTAAAAAAGGGGGGGAAAAGCCTTATATGTGGGCATGCTAAATAAATTAGATAATTTTATATTGCGCCAATGGTGTGAAGAATGAACTACACAAGGATAAACCAGTCCCGTTTCAACCTCCTCAATTAGTAAAAATATAACACTCCACGCTCAGTTTTTCGATTTGGTACATTTACTATCTAGGTTCCGGTTAAGTTTAACTTTTGATTTATTATTTTCAGTAGGTAATGAACTTTTGTAATCTGCCAAGAAAAGGATAATTTTAACCCCCCCCCCCCCCTCCCAAAATTTGTTTGTTGGACTTCTGCGGTCCACAGCTTTTCTCTAAAACTACTAGACCAAAGTGTATTAATTTTGATCAACCAGTTTTTTTTAAGCCATCTATACTGATTTAATGGTGAACGAGTTTTTATTTGGACTAGTTATTATAGTTACAACAATTTACTATTATAGTTGATTAGTATCCGGAAACTGAAGAACTTCATTCTTTAGGCTTCAAGAATAAATAACCTGAAAAATAATGGGGAAAAAATGATTGAAAATTCCTCAGATGTCTGTACTGCGTTGTAGATACGTACGTAGCCATTGCACAGACAGCTTCATCAGCTACGACCACGCGTTTTATATGTTCCTATTACTATATCTGAGGAAGCTTTACTTGTTTTATTGAATGAATAAAAGGCTAGATTTGATAGGCTGTCGAAGTAAATAAGGCAGGTTGTTTTTACACCAAAAGACGAAACTACTTAGGTTGGTAAGTATGTAGATTCCCTGTTGGTAGGTTGTTGCTCTGCCAACGAATACAACTGCTAACTAGCAAGTTTGTCGAATCTCGAATCAGGGAATGTGCAACATGAATTAAAAACCAGCTGTAAGGAAAAAACCTTGAAATTTATTCTTCTTAAGGTTAGACTTCATAAAGACGGCATTGTCAGTCCAGTTATTACCTACGCGTTAATTAGGCACCTATTTTGGTTTTTATCTATGGAAAAACATGAACAAGAAGTTATAATATACGGAAAGTAGGTAGGTATCTATAATATCTATATTGTAGGTACCCACTTACCTTTTTAAAGACATTAGGTACCTAATATTCCCGTCTAGCAGATTCTTATGGCACATCCCTTCACATGACCACTTTCACGGGACTATTGTTAAGGCCTAGGACTGGTGTGGACTGTATATAAATGATTGAACCAAATTAATGGGAACGAACGAAATTGTATTAAATACTCAATTACAAAAAGGGATAGTAACAGCACAGTAATGCAAATGTTCATAGAAGTTGTCGAACTACACTGCTCAAAAACGGCGATGTGTGGAATCATGTTGGCGGCGGAGGGATACATTATTGTGGTTCTGCCTTTGCTCCACAGAATGCGTGGGGAGTCTCTCAAAGCCAGGTTTATTGTGCCAAGTGGTTAACGGGCTCATCCATATCTCCCCCACCTTGAAGAGGGATCTTCAAAGAAGAATCAAAGGGAATGTCCTCAGTGACTGGAAGAGGACACAGCAGTCTAACGTTCCGTTTGAACAATCCAGAGGTGGTTTTAAGAGTGACTACTCCGTCTAACCACTCCGTCAGGCCCGGGATGTAGAGCTTGAACTCGGCCAAGTGTCCATGAAGAGGGTGGTGCCTGGTCATTTTTGATGAGTACCAGTGCTCCACAAGCGATGTTAGAAGAGGTAGTTTTCCATTTGTTGCGGCGTTGAAGCTCTTGCAAATATTCAGTAGACCAGTGGTTCCAAAAATGCTGAACTGTCTGCTGGACGAACTGCCATCAAGAGAGGCGATTTGATTGTTCTTTCAACAACGAAGGTTCAGGAGGTGCAATAAGACTGCTTCCGATCAAGAAGTGAGCTGGGGTAAGGGCAGTTAAGTCAATAGGATTGGATGACATGGGGAATAATGGGCTCGAATTTAAACATGATTCAATTTGAGTCAACACAGTATAAAGCTCATTAAACGTAAGAATTTTAGAACCTATGATACGATGTAAATGTGTTTTGACAAGCTTTACACCAGATTCCCATAATCCACCAAAATTAGGTGACCTAGGAGGGATAAATTTCCACTGAATACAATCCTTAGCAAGAAAATTTACAATGGTGTTCTTGTGGGTATCCGACAACCACAAATTCATTAACGATTCAAGTTCATTGCTAGCACCTACAAAATTAGTTGCATTGTCACAATAAATTGTGTGTGGTTTTCCACGCCTAGACATGAAACATTTGAAGGCAGCCAAAAAGGAATCAGTACTTAAATCTTCAACTAACTGAATATGAATTGCTTTAGTCGACAAACAAATAAATAAACTTATGTATGATTTACAACGAGATGCATTTCTTAAATTTGAACTACGAATCATGATGGGACCAGCGAAGTCTAATCCACAGTAGTAAAAGGGTCTTGATGGCTCCACACGCGGTTTCGGTAGGTTGCCCATTCCTTGTTCAAGAGGTTTGGGGTTTGCCTTGTAGCAATCAACACACTTGTGGAATACCTTACGAGTCAAATTCCTACCATTTATGGGCCAATATTGCTCACGAATCATGGAGAGCAATGCTTGTGGTCCGGCATGCGAATTCTGAGTGTGAATTTGTCGAGCAATTATGAAGGTTAACTTGTTTATTGGCTCGGAACCTCCATGTAATAGAACAATTGGATGTTTCTTGTCTGGTGTAAGGGAGGATTCGGTCAATCGACCACCAACCCTGATGAGTTTGTCACCATCAAGGAAGGGATTAAGTGAGGCTAGGATGCTTGAAGTCTTCACGTTTTTTCCAGAACTGAGATCAGCATGCTCTTGCGAAAACATAAAATTTTGTGCTATCAAAATTATTCTGAGTTTGGACTCAGAAAATTCAGTTGCAGATATAGGACCAATGGGTAGGAACCCTTGGGATAGAGACGAATTCTCAAGAATCTATAGCAATATGCAACTATTCTTACGAGTTTGTCAAACGAAGAATATTTAGTCAAGACATTTACCATGTGGGATTTGTTTAAGACGAAATTTGCACCAATAAGGGCATTGAGCTTGGGCTTACTCACTTCAGGTAATTCTTCATCAAGAATGGCATCAAAATTACCATAGTTTTGAATAGTGCGACTTTGAGAAAGCAAATGTGGACCATACCACCAGAGAGTATTGTCCATAAGTTGGTCAGCGTATAAACCACGAGAAATATGATCAGCAGGATTGAATTGAGTTGGTACATGCCTCCATTGGTCAGGTTGTGAGAATTCCTGAAATCTCGAGACTCTATTAGCGACAAACGTTGTCCATTTGGACGGAGTACCATTGATCCATGATAGAGCAATGCGAGAATCTGTCCAATAAAAGGTGTCATCTATTCTGAAGTTGCTGAGCGAAGGAGCTACTTGTTTCACTAGGTTCACGAGAAGGACTGCAGCAAGCAGTTCCAGACGAGGGAGTGTTTGCGATTTTAGGGGTGCAACTCGAGATTTAGAAGTTATAAGTCGAGTCATAGCATTTCCATTGCAATCAATTGAACGCAGGTAAACACAGGCACCATATGCGACTGTAGAAGCGTCAGCAAATCCATGGATTTCGGTACGAGCATATTCTCCAATCACTAATTGGCGAGGGATTCGGAGCTCTTTCAGAGCAACCATACTACGCCCAAAAATTTTCCATTTTTTACAAAGAGAGGACGATAAAGGTTCGTCCCAGTCATATTCTTGGCGCCATAAATCTTGCATCAAGATTTTAGCCTTTGCGATGACGGGTCCCAACAAACCAATAGGATCAAAAAGTTTTGCAATAGATGAAAATAAATGTCTTTTCGTTATTTGGCAATCGGGGTCTTCAAATTTAACTTGATCAAATGAAAAAGAAAAACTATCTTCAGTGGGTAACCAGATTAGACCAAGTGTACGAACACAGGAATCATCAAATGAAATAGAGGATTGCACTTCGCGATCACTTTCAGGTATGGAGTTAACAAATTCCAACGAATTGGAACACCATTTTCGAATGTTGAGTCCCCCAAGTGCAAGGTGTGCAGAAACTTCAGTACGGAGGTGTTTGGCTTCCTCAACACTTCTACAACCAGTGATAAGATCGTCAACATAAAAGTGATTTTGAATGATTTCTGATGATCGAGGGTAAGGATGATCTATAGTAAGCTGTTGAAGGGTACGGGTTGAAAGCCAAGAGGCACTGCTATTGCCATAACTAACAGTCAACAAGCGATAGATTTTCAGTGGTTCTTTTGGGGAATTCCTCCAAACAATCAACTGCAATTGTGTTTGATCAGGGTCAATTAGAACTTGTCTATACATCTTTTCGATGTCACCACAAATCAAAATAGGATAGGTTCTCGATCTGATTAGATGAGAGTACAGCGAAGATTGAATTGTAGGGCCAACAGATGAAATGTCATTCAACGAATATCCAGATGTAGTTTTGCAAGAAAAATCAAAAACAACACGAATTTTAGTTGTAGTAGAAGACTCTTTGAATACAGGATGATGTGGAACGAAGTAAACATTGGAATCTTTAATTTCAGAAGAATCTATTTCTTTCATGTGACCAAGTGCGATGTACTCATCAATAAAATTTTGATATTGAATTTTCAATTCGAGATTCTGCTCGATTTTTCCAAACCATGAAATCAGCGAACGGCTATTTCTCTGCTATCGCCCAACAATGTTGGAGAATTTTTTAGAGGTATTTGAACCACATATTTTCCATCTTGATTACGAGAAACTGTCGATTTGTAATGATCCTCGCATTCTTGTTTCTCTGGGGTGAACTTGAATGAATCACAAGAGGGTTCAACTTGCTCAACCTCCCAGAATTTACGAATTGACATATCGAGGGATTCCAGAGTGGCATTAGAAATAAGATGGCAATGTGTTGTCAAGGAAACAGTAGACTTTCCAGCAAATATCCATCCAAGCTTAGTTTCTCGGAGGGTCAACGAGAAATTGGGTAACTGGAATTCACATTAATTCCCAGAATATATCTGCTCCAATGAGCAGTTCAATTTCATCTTGATTCTGGAAATTGGAATCAGCGAGAACGATGTTTGAAGGCAAAAACAAGTTTCTAATGTCAAAATTGATTTTTGGAATATAATCAGTGATTTTAGGCACGATTAAAAAATCCACAGTGCGAGAATAACGAGAAACTTTCGACGCAATTTTAGCCTCAGTGTGACTGCAGATAGTGTGCGAAGAATTTACGAAGCCATTAACCGACATGTTAATTGGTCTTTTCTTCAATCCAAGGCGATCGCAGACAGCAGCAGTCATAAAGCTGGATTGGGATCCGCAGTCAAGGAGGGCACGACAAGTTATTTGTTTTCCATTGGAACTGTACACCAGAACGTTAGCCGTAGAAAGTAAGACAACAGAAGGTTGACTAACAACTGAGGTGTAAGTAACAGGATTTACCAAATGAGGATTCGAATCAGCATGGTTTTGATCACTACTTGGAGACATCTGAGCGACAGTATGCTCTGTTGTATCGATAGAATTCGAAGAATTTTCAAATGATTGAGTTCGGTGCAAGAGCGAATTATGATTAGATTTGCAAACATTGCAACGATAAGATGATTTGCAATCTTTAACTCGATGCGATTTTTTCAGGCAATTGATGCACAACTGATTAGATTTTAGATAGGAAAATCTTTCATAAACTGTCATTTTCCCAAACTTGGGACATTTGTGCAAAAGATGGGATTCGTTGCAAAGAATACAAGGGTTTGATGTTGTATTTTCAATTAGAAAACCACGAGAAGGATTATTGATTCGATCAGATTTGTGCGTATTCGAATTATTACGGTTTTTTGAATGAAGGGAAATATCCAATTTCAAATTTAAAGCATCCCAAACTTGACATTGATGTTCCAAAAATTCAAACATCAATTTGATATCGGGTAATTCCTTTGGAGGAATTTTGTTTTGCCATTCTTTATAGGTAACGGCATCTAGTTTGTTTGTAATCAAATGAATCAAGAGTGTATCCCAAGCGTCAGTAGGTTGACCAAGGGCTTTCAATGAACGAATATGTTTTTGTGATGTATCAAGAAGCGATCTAATATTAGTAGCTGACTGTTTATCAATTTTTGGAATGTCAAACAATTCTCGAACATGCTTCAAAACAGCACGAGTTGGATTGTCATAACGATCCTTTAAAAGTTGAATCGCAACGAAATAATTATTTGCAGTCAATTCCAAGGATTCGACAACTGCGTAAGCTTCTCCGCGCAACGAATTCTTGAGATATTTCAACTTGATCGGGTCTTGATAGAGCCGATTTTCATGTACGAGTTCCTTAAACATCGAAAAGAAGCTTGTCCATTGATCAAATTGACCAGAGAATGTCGGGAGACTAATTGGCGGCAAACGAACATCGGAAGGTGTACTCGAAGGCGATTGTGGAGGGGGGAGATGATCCGGGGCTGGCGAAAACAGTTCGTCCCCACGAGCGACGACATAATATTTCGATTCGAACTTATCCCGCAACTCATTTTCGATAATAATCGAATCGGGATCATCAACTTGTTCTTCAATCTCTGATTGGATGGTCTGAAAATCGTTCCATGTATCCTTAATTTTACTTAATCTAATTCTAAATTCACCAATCGGAATATTTTGAGGGTCTAAACCTTCCAAAAACAATTCAAATTTGTCCAATCGGGACGTAATAACTGTTCTACGCTTGTAAAGGGAAAGAATCGATGTTTTAGGTTTACCCATGGTTATCGAGTTTCAATAATCGATTACAAACAATAAAGTACGAAACAAATACAAAAATTAGTCAAAATAACGAGAAATAGGCATCACAACATGAATAAAACGAAGAAAACAATAATGTATGTTGGTATTGAATCAATGAAACAAAATGTAATGCGAATATTCAACGCAAATGCAATAATCGAAACGAAATCGAAGTGAGTGTACTACAAATAGGATCAATGGCGAAATTGTTCGTGATATTTTACTGTGCTGACTCAAAAATTATCCGTACGATGTATGTACGCTGATATGAAACAAAACTGTACTCAAGGTATTACGAAATTATTATAGATTGGAACGATTACGAAAGGATTACCTTGAGGGACGAAAGGGTTGGATAGGAAGAGGCTCAATGGCGATGCAATGTTCCGTGATCCGTCTTCCAAAGCGATGTTGTTTTCGACTTCAAAAATCAAATCCGGCCCGAAGGACCAAATGTTAAGGCCTAGGACTGGTGTGGACTGTATATAAATGATTGAACCAAATTAATGGGAACGAACGAAATTGTATTAAATACTCAATTACAAAAAGGGATAGTAACAGCACAGTAATGCAAATGTTCATAGAAGTTGTCGAACTACACTCGATGTCGGCGATGTGTGGAATCATGTTGGCGGCGGAGGGATACATTATTGTGGTTCTGCCTTTGCTCCACAGAATGCGTGGGGAGTCTCTCAAAGCCAGGTTTATTGTGCCAAGTGGTTAACGGGCTCATCCAACTATAAATACAGTTTCTTTAATTATTTCAAAAAACACATCTGAAAACTAGATACTTAATCCACAGCTTCTTCGCGGCTGATGTCTGGAACTTCCAACACTTCACTGTTTGTAACATTTCATAGGAATCTCAATCACACAACTAATCTTGCGTTCATAACTTCAGGTCATCGCCGCATAACAGCTCAATATAATTCGCGTACACTTTAATACCTGGCATAATAAAAAAATACTGTACTAGGAACTAAGTATGTAGGCAGTGACTGACAGAAAATGGCGCCGATTCGGATAGTTTACTCGTCACCCTGACAACAAGGTGTAATAACCTCAACAATAAGGTTTTTAGCCTAGCCTCGATGTAAGGATGCGCTAATGTTGACGTCTCAACAATATCACCTATACTTCAATACTCCAACCCTTATAATCAAGGATGGTTGACAAAATCGTACCTACGAAACTTATGAAGCTGTTACTGAAACATCATTCCTTAGCGACCAAGCTTATTTTGGTTCTTGCGATGCTCCATTTTGTGATGAATCGAGTTCATTTTCCTATAGAAACACATGAAAACGTTGGTTTTCAGCGGTTTTTCGTTCTTTCCTATTCTCATTTACTATAGACAATAGTAGTAAACTGATGAGGGCGTTGTCATGGGTATTATAAATATTGATAGTACTATCCATGAAAATCCGTTATTGGTCTAATACTAAGTACTTTTGCATTGGAATTACTTGATCACAATACATTTTTTTTGAGTTGGCACCTTTTCAAGGTTGTATGACGATTGTATCTCTTATTTTGTTTTTCAGGAAGGATGGTTTCAACACAGTTTCGGATGCTGTTGGTGGTCAGTCGAAGTCGGGACACATTAGTTCGTAGCCCCTCTGCCATAGCTCATTAAATCCGTCCTATAATGAGTTGTCTAAGCTCAATACCAGTGTGTGATGTTCCAATAGGTACAGGCGGGTACCTACCTACCTCCTTATTACATAAATTAATTAACGTTTATATTTAGATACAATGATGATATTATTTGATGTTTCTTTTATCTATAAAATGTTAAAATACCTATATCACTGCATTTTAATCGTCGACCTTAACTAGAATACTTGTTAATTTGGATTATTTACGAAAATATTCCATTGCAGATGTTTTACTATTAAAAAACTTGGTATTACACGTATCGTTCCTAAATTCTATCTCAACCCTACAATGAATGTTATTAATATAATAATAATATGCATAATATAATAAATACTTATGCTGGCCTCAATGTGGCATCTTTATGATCTTCTCTATCAGGTACCACACCCCAAAAAATCAAGCATTTTGCCCCTTTGATTCAAGGTCAAAGGTCGCCTGGTTTCACCCCCTGGGTGGGGGCAAAGTCGGAAGGCCCTTCTTTTTTGGCTAAAACGTTTCTACTCATTCCAGGAGCCAACCAGAACGCTTCTAATATGTTTAAAGCTATCAATACATAGAAAAGAAGTAATTCAAGTAATAAAACACCAAAGAATAATTCAGGGTCACTGAGTTACCGCACTTGGTTGGCAACCTTTACATTAATTTAGAACTTAAACTTTACTTCCATCCAATTACGCAGCAGTTGATGATTGATAGGCTTTTCAATTACACTATCCCATGGAATTTGACCATTTAGTAAGTCGAAAATAATGGTGTATCGTAAAAATGGTTGAAAATGAGCCAAAATTGAGAAATGGACTCTGAATGGTCAATAGTAGTTAATGAGTATTTATCTCAGCGTAAAACTGAGCCAAGCAAAGAACGGTCTAACGTCGATGTTAATGGTGTCGCTTCATAGGCAATAGCAAAATTCCAATAGATGCCAAGTGTGCCGTTTTTAATACTGTGATTTGAGCGATCATGTGCTGTGTTAGACAAGAATGGGGGTACGTACAGCAAAGTAGAGAAACACCTGAAATTCTATGTTGTAAAATTACTAATTAGTTATAGTTGTTATTAGTTTATAACAATTGTGTGAAAATATGAGTGATTGGTTGTATTCCAGTTTTGTATTAGTTTTATTTTGTTTAGTTTGTGCGATGGGTAGAATAATGCATTAATTCATTGTGAATAATGCATTGTCAGGAACCACGCCCCGGCAGGTACCTACCATTGCCAATGCCGTATAATGTTGTTTTATATACTTACTGGTTCGATGTTAGCTTGTGTGAAAATAAACATTTTTATTTCATTCATTTAGAACTTCAAAACAACCAACATTTAGAATACTTCACCAAGATCAAAGTTTCACAATAATTATGGCACGAAGGAGTAAGCGAGGTAGCGAACAACATTTATCGAAAGACTAATATATTCAGTTGTTATATTCATAAATAAGTTTCAACATTGACAAGTAAAACAAAATTTCAACGGCGACGAATTAATCACAACGACATACAAATTAACGAAATCTCAGAGGCACCGAAAGAGCAGCATTAAATGGAGTTTGAAATGGTGGAACATTTTATAACATGAATTATATCATTAGAGATCTTACCGTTTATTTAATTTTCATAACTTAAACTACGTAAGATCTGGTTACGTGCACAATGCACATCACATATATTGCACTTGGTGGATAATTTTGCATGTTCTAAATTAAATTTATAAAAGTAAAACTTAAGAATTAGTGAGATTCTTCCTGATTTAACTAAGCAGAATTTTGTGAGCTAAACAATACCTTAAAAAATAGTGACTTGCAGTACGTAAAATGAAATACTGTGGGCCAAAACTCCACAAAATAATGAAATAATACAAATGGTATAAAAAATGCCCATTCAGGAATGCTAAAATATATGCTAGATAGCTATTATAGGTACTTAACTGGTAATTAAACTACTCTTTTTCAACATAGTATGTTACATTTTAAAATATAATTATTATGAGCTATTAAAGCTATGAATTTTCTTCGAAATAATTTTAAAAATAGGTACATGATGCTCATGGCGTGAAGAATAGGAATGGTTACAAATCAGATCATTATTATTGAATGGCTAACACTATGCAGATCTCCCAACCGAAGGTGGTGGCCAAAAATAAGTTGTGTGCCATCAGTAGGTTACATGTTACAGAAACAGTCAGGGTGTTTCTTGGCTTTCTCTTGATTCAACAGCCTTGTTTTGGAGTCTCCGAATTGGATGCCCGATCCGATCCTGTCCGGGTCCAGCTCACCTGGAATTAATAAAGACTCATCTGTGTAAGAAGACAATAACAACAGACGTATACGTTCCTTTATTAGAGACGAGATGGAATTCACTTCACACGATAAAATAACATTATTTTAAAGTAGCAGTATTCCAAATCACCAGCCTCATGAGAAACCCGGCTACTTGCTCTTATAACAGTGATAGACAGCAGCACAGAGGTTAGCGGTAGCCATGTACCCCTTTTTAGATACCAACACCCTCAACCCCTAAGAACTTGGGGTACGCACAAATGTACCCCTTTTTGCTTAGGATCCCCCTTTTTTACTTATGGAACTACTTCGTAAACCAAAAAATAAATAACTCGCTATGTGAAAGGTAAAAAGTATGGATCCAGGTAGGGGATGCATTGTTCCATGATGCATCCATGTATAGGTACCATGGTTGAAACAATACCACGGCATTGTTTCGGCACTGGTCACACCAATATTTGATATTTTGGTGTTGTGATTCCAAATTTATGAGTTTCTATCCTTTTTACTGGTGTCATAGATTACAATACATTACCTTTTATTGTATTGTTCGGCTGAAAATATTATTTTTATGTTTCTTTCGCCTAAAGTCGATTATCCTATCCAAATCAAGGACGTTCGAGGAGAGAAAAATCATGATAACCTTGCATTACGACTTTATTTCAAAAAACCCGAACAATCAAAGTACTGTGCAGTGTGGAGATTTGAGTTTTATCATTCAGAAATGTCCACTGTTCTTTGTAAAAACCTCGAACTACATACACCCTCTCGAAGGTGCCGAGAATATCCTAGTTGAAAACAATGACTTGTAAATCATTATGAAACTCACCATTTTGAATTTTGCCCAAGATTGTTTTGCAACATTTCAAAAACGCTTCTTCTACATTTTCCCCAGACTTGGCACTTGTTTCTAGGTACATAAGCTCTGAAAAATAATTTAACAATTGTAAAAATAGAAAGGATAAAAGCCAGAAACAATAATAAACTAATGTTGAACTTTGGCAGGAAAAAAAGAACGTCAACATGAATGTGAACAAAGACAACAGTAAGGAAGTAAATAAAGCTAACCGTTTTCTTGTGCGAATTGACTGGCTTCCAGAAATGTAACTTGTCGTTCCTCTTCCAGATCCTTCTTATTGCCGGCTAGAAGGATAACGATGTTGGGGCTGGCCAAGGACCTCGCATCTGCCAGCCATTCACTGAGGGAGTTGTAGCTCTCTCGGTTCGCTACGTCATAAACCAGAAGGGCACCAGCAGCTCCCCTGTAGTAGCTCCTCGTTACCGACCTATAATTCAACTTTTGTTTTCAAAAAGTTCACTCATTACAGTGTTATGCAAACAGTTGTTAGGTACGACCAATAACTAATAACTACAACTAAATTAGTTACTACGATCAGAGTAACTAATCCGGTTATTGAGTTAGTTAGCTACTAATAGCAACTAGCAACTATTTTAGTCACTACCTAACTAATTAGTTTTTAGTCGTTATTCGCACGAATAACTAATAACTAAATTTGGTTCCAAATTTACCTGTAAGTGGCGGAAACATTGTTTTCACTCTCGGAAGATGACATGGCTGTAACACAACATCATGAGCGAATTTCTTAATTTTTGTTTATTCTTATAAATGCCTAAAAGGAGTTAACATAATTGGATTTTTGGGTTAGAATATAATATGCATAAACTCGGTAATTATTATGAAAACTAGCTCATAATGTCATGTTCCGTGAAGAAAATTTCCCTCTACATTTAGACTGTTTCGATTTTGATGTATTCAGTGAAAAAAAGAAGCTATCTATTAGTTATTATTCTCGCGAATAATGACTAAAAACTAAATTAGTTATTAGTGTCACTGCATGTACCTAACTAACAATTTAATTAGTAATAAGTTTCACCTATGTGTAACTAATAACTAAACACCAATTATCTGTTAGTTATTAGTTCAACTAATTTATCCAAAATCATCTATTAGTTGAAGGGTTGTAACTAAAAACTAATTCAGGTGAATTTAGCCATCACTAATAAATTGAAGTCAGTTATCAATTGCGCTAGTTACACCAAAAAATTATTTTTCAGATCAGATCAGATTTGGTTATGGGAGTTAACTAATTATTAGTTACAGTCAGTTGAAAGAAAAAAAATTAAAGAAATTAAATAATGCTCCACTCTGATTCTTTATAGGTTTATTTGGCCAAAAGTCAAGAACGTTTTATGAAGGGGGGGTATAACTTTCGAGATATAAGACACCTGTGGACATGTTAGCTAGTTGTTTAACAGGCAAAACGACACTCAATAACAAGGTTGTTCAAATAACCAAAAGTACTTAGTTTCAGTCAAGGGCCAACTTTAGCTTTGTTCCAACAAGGACAAAAAGGGCGCTCTAGAGGAGCTCAGAGCTCGAAATTGCGTTCTAACAAGGTTATGGGGTTGAGAACTCCGTGTTCCAACAGATCTTAGAGCGCCCCCAGAGCTGCTCCCACACTTTTGACAGGGTCGCATCGAGAGCTCCGAGCTCTACGCATGCGCATTTTGAAATAACCTGCTACCCTTGGGTAAACTACAATCCGCGTAACCTTCTCTAAGCTGTTTTCACCTTCTCTACTACGTTTGGTATCACTGTTTTGTGTTTTGAATTCTCGGGTGTGCTCTGAAGTGTTCCAACAAACACAAAAGTGGGCGACCTTGGAGCTAAAGCGACGGCAACTCTGGAGGAGCCCTGGGGGTTGCTCCCGAAGCGTTGTTGGAACAAAGTTTCTTACAGCACCAAAATGAATACAAAGTTCATCTTTCCTCACTGCAACAATAATGACCACTAAACTGGTAGATTGAATTTATATTTAGTACTTGAATAACAAAAAATATAATCAGTTGAAATGTAGAGTGATATAAGAAGAGGAAACACCAAAATCACAGTGTGACTACAACTAACCTCATTTTACCAAAGGGGGTAGTGAGATGGTTAACTAGAGTGGAGTTACTTTAACAAGAGTAGACAAACAAACCACAGCAAAATATGGGGGCCAGTAGAGTTGGAGGCTTAGTTAGTTGGCAAATAAACCATGGCAAAGATGGCGGCGCTTATCCACTAAAGTTTAGGTTAACCCACATTGAATAAAGTTACATACCCTCCCCCCACAGGTCCCTAGAGGGGTAGGGGCACTAGGTACATTACCCCAGGGGCCCTTTTTTGCAATGGGGCTTGCATTTTCTATAAAAAGGTAAAAGGAGGGGGGGGGGGGGAGAGAGAAGACATGTCAAAGGAGACTTACCAACATCTAAATAACAAACAAAAACCACTTTTCATATTTCAAAAGTTTTTGAGATCCCGATTTGTAATATTTCAATCTTCCATTTGATCCTGGAGGGTTGTTCAAAAATGATGCTGAGAATACAGGATTTTCTCTCCACGCCCCTCATGGAGTGTTTGCTTAGTCACAGAACTCTTTGGAACATTAACGAAGCACTCATTACTGTTCAGAATCAGTTCTAAAAATTTTTAAGAACTCGCTGTTCGACGCATGATCAATTGAGTATTACCTTATCTCCCGCGTTTGAACCACTTCAAAGAGAGACATAATTTCAAACTGATTCCATCCTGTCCCAATCAGATTTTGGAACAAAAAGGATCTCCCATTCCAGCAGATTCTTCTTGAACTTCGTACTATGTTGAATTGCTCACTTCAACTTAAGAGATGGTAAGAGACTGGGAAGTCTTGCTCCTAGCGACAGTTAAACTCACTCGACGTCTCAAGGGGCGGGACGGGGGGAGTTTCCTCACTTTCTCTTCTATTCGTTATGACTGGACAGTTCCACTTGCTACAATTGACTATGCCTAAGCGAAAGTGTCAAAACAGGTGGCAGTATGATAACTCGCCACCATTGTGAGGCCATTCCCACCAGAAGAAACAGAATGTAATTTAAAAAAAAGTCAGGATGGTCTCTTCACAATAGGATAGTTGCCCAAAACATTGACAACTAATAACAATAGGTAAATAATTAATTATTTAATAGAGAGTTCCTAAAGCGATTGGGAGATAGAGATGAGGCGCCTCACCGTGAACGGAAAACACTACTGCGCATGTGCGGGCAGATGAGTAGCCTCATCTCCAATAAGACAAATTAATTTCACCTAAACATAAGACGCTTTATCCTGAACCAACCTAACTCATCTCTTCCTCCCTATCACAAAGTAACCTTACACATCGATAACAGTGAAATTCATTTCTTGTTGGTATTCATGATTAATGAAAATTATATCCATCTTCTTGTTCATAAATTTTCAAAATCTGCCATTGCAAAACCTTTTGTGCATAAGAAAAGAACAAGGAAACTTAGAAATGCTGGAAACTGATAACACGGAATATGTGGGAAAACCCCTTTGGAGGTTCAGCGTTTCTTGAAGATAAGTAGCGTCTCTCTAAGATAAATGCTAATTCGGCCCTCTTGACTGTATCATGATACCATACGCTGTTGCTCGCCCCAGATGATAAAATCCCCAAGCACCTTATCCCAATTGCCTTATCGTTTAGGAACTCTCTAATAAAGAAGAAATTTATGTTATCACCCATCAGCATGCATTACCGGAATCTTTCCTGTCCAGCAGTGTCCCAGATCTGCAGTTTTACTGTTTTCCCTCCAATGTTGACAATTTTGGATCCGAATTCAACTCCGATTGTGTGACTGCTATCACCTTTAACTGAAATGACCAAGGATCACAGATTTTGATTCTTAGGTTGTAAAAACTGAGTCACACACCTACAACCTAGTGAACAGATGCGTATAACTGAGCCATGCTTCAAGCTGTGCTAATTAATGAAATCTCTAGAGTAGCGGGGAAAAAAAATGGAAAGCTGATAAGCCCCCGCCATAATTGAGAAGAACCACCTAAACGGTTTGATTCCCTGATCAATTTACCAACTCATCAATACCCAATAATTGGATGAACTACAGGAACTAAAGCAGCATCGAGAAATAGAAGGAAGGATGTCAATTGCCATTTGTAGGGTTTGAGCATCATGATTTGGATACAATATTAAATTCTGAAACTAGAAGCAGATAAGAAGGATTGGTATCCCCATGCAATCATCCTGCTCTTTAAATTAAATTCGACAGCGAGAAACAGCATGCAAAGTATAATTCTTTGCATCTGCTAAAACTCGAGTGACTCTCTTTGAGGCATTATGGTCTTCACTGGGTCTTCTTATGTCAGGCCTTCAGAACTCAAGTTGTTCAGCTTCGAGGTTGTCAAGGGTTTCACTAAAAACTGCAGTGAGGATCAGAGTTCCAAACAATACGGTAATTACTGAAAATGTACAGTAATTGTAATGCACCTATGGTGTACGGTAGTAACACTATTCACTGTACGCTAAAATATGGTCAAATGGAAAACCTAGGCAAATGCATTATTAAAAATCCATTCTGGTATCATTTTAGCATGAGTTCATCAAAAGGTTAGAATAAGTTTTGAAGAAGGAGAATTGCAATCCTTTTGTCCTTGGTACCTACTTTCTAGGGTAAACAAGAAATGCAACGCCTAAATGCCTAAACACCTAAATTTTTATTGGGCTTCTCTCACTCAAAAGCACGATGCGAGAGGATTTTTAACAAAGTAAATTTCATAAAAACAAAATCGTGAAATAAAATTACAAAGCCTGATGCTGGAGTCATTTGGACTTTATTTAAACTAGTGATATGCGAAAAATGATAACGACAACAATGTATACTTCCACTTTCACTGATTTACAATCCAAGCCCTGAACACCAGGAACCCCTAAGCCTGAGAAATCAAGCGAAGATGAATTTTTCTTGCAACTTTTTCTGCTTTTTTTATGATGCTTTATTGATTTAAATTTGTTTTTGTCAGTTGATTAAAAAATGTACTGTTTCGTTATTTTTGACAAAATTCATAAGATGAACATCTAAATTTTGTTGAAATTAGCGTAAGGTAAAGGTAAGGTAGGTTTTAGGATTTATGTACGAGAATGTAGGTACGGTAATTTGGAAGAGGTTGGTACGGTAATGGATGATTACGAGTTGGCAACCATGTGGCGAGAAGCCACTTGATGTTGCTCATAAATAATTGACGTCACATCCTCCTACTACCCTTTGCGTAAAATCCCATTCCTTACTTGAGAGATTTCTGGAATACCATCAAGCTCTTTCTGGTTGCTTCTCCTAATTTTCCAACTTTGGCTTCAAGAATTTTCTTTCTCTATATTTGGACTACCAACCACACCACCCAAATATCTCTGGGAATAAACTATTTTCAGACCTGAATTTCCAAACGTGTTTCGTGCTTCTCTTTCGAGTCCTGGTTTCATTAAAAGGTCGAATTTATTTGCCTCGGATAGTATCTCCATTTCGGTCCTTCAGATTGAAGCAAGTTAAGCCACAATTTTAGATCAGAAAATTTCCCTGCACATGCAGAGTTGTAAGTATACCACATTGTTGATGGTTAATGATCTTGAGTTTTCCTATCAATGGTAGCATTCCAACCCCATACATATGCATTCCCAATGGGTTGCCCGAGGTGGTTCCTTCCTGGCCCAGTATATGCCTGAACATCATGATTGGGAAATCCCCATAAGTGTCGAATAGAAATCTTGCACATCTAGCCCACAGCATTCTTGCATTCTAAAGTGGCAATGGTCGGTTTAATGCATTGAAAGCATTAGTGGCATTGATGAGAAGAATTCTCTCTGTCTCTGGGCCAACAAATAATTCGATCATTCCGTGGATCACCCTTTCGACTCCTGCCTCTGTCCCAGTACACACCTGGCCAGCCCTATATTAATTTTTCAGGTAACGAGCACAAAAATCTTGGAACAAATTCGCTAGAGAATTTCACCTTGGTCTGACACCAGGGTTCTTGTTTAAAGCTACTTCTCTGTGCTCGAGCAATGCTTTTATTGTGTTCTAATCCATTTGGCATTTGGTATGCGTCTCACGAATGCAGCAATGGCGTTGTTTGGTGGCTGCTGTACACACCAAATCAAGCGCAAACACACCAGCGTCTTTTGAGTCCATATTTTATGCATTTACGAATTTCCCTTAACGTTGGTTCCTGTTTGAAACTTCTGGCTATTTCACTCCATATCTCCTTTTGCTTTCACAGTACAGAAGGTAGGGACGCTTTGTGATCGTGCAAGTAGTCAAAACCAATTTTGCCCTCCAAAATCGAAAAACCCTCGCTTTTTGAATTCAGAGCATGCTGATCAATTTTGTTATGTGTCTGTCTGCGGTAACTCCTTGTCACGCCCAAAACTTCAATAAGTTTTAGTTCGCTTTAAATGAAATTTCCACGTATTATACGAGTTGGCTCCTTGATTAGAATTATGATGTGTATTTCTTATGAACTATCCCACCAATTTTGTTCACACTCAGAGGGTAGTAAATATCTAGAGTGCCTTTATGTTTCAGGATGATGTCCTATAAATTGTATCACGATGAATATTGCTCAGCACCAAACTAAAATTGGTTGAACAGGTGAACCCCAAGACAATCCACTATCTATTCCGTCACCATCAATGAATAGTGATTGCACATGATCTATAACTTGTCCGGTATCGTTCGAATTCGGAAGGCATTTGGGTAAAGTGTAGGAATGACATCCCATGAATTGTTGTTATTGGTTGTAGGTAGTAATCGTTGACTTGTGCAAACTCGAAATTGGTTGTTACAGATGTACCTAACTCTGATACTAGGGGTCATGGCCCAGTAGTTCAGATGCTGAATCATCGAAACTACAGTTTTGAGTTCCAATGCACATGCACGTCATCTTTTACGATTCCATTTACCATGGCCTGAAGCCTTTGAAAGTCAAGCCGATGTCGAATCATTAAAAAGTAGCAAAGATCCTATCAGGATTGGCTGCTTCGGAAACATTCATATTGATAAGACACAATTGTTTCTGATTACTCAGATTTACTGACGTGTCAAGAAAATTGTTTAAATTCTCGAATTTCAAGTTTACAGATCGCTGGGTTTAACATTTTTTGGTTTACAAATGATTTTATCGTTTATCATTCATAAAAGTTTAAAGGTACAAGTTACAGGATAGTATCCCATGAATTTTGTTGCGTTTGGTTTTAGATAGTAACCATTGCACTTGTGCAAACCTAAAATTGATTGTCCAGTAGTTTGATATCAAACCACTGAAACTCAAGTTTCTAAGGGTTCCAATGCGCACGCATCTTTTTTGACAATTAGATATCCAAAATGGACTAAGAATACCGACTATAGTCTGATTTTTATGAAATAGTTAGGGATTGTGGCGGTTACCTCTTAGTTGGTGTAGTGGATTTAGATAGGTTTTACTTGGCGTAGGTAGGCCAAGTCGGACATTTATATCCCGGTTATGCGGGTTGGTCTCCGGGTCACCCCCGCGAGGAATGCGGGCGGAGCCGCCAAGGTCAACTGGTTTGGCGGACTGAAAGGGGAGATAGTCCGTGTCGCAGCCGCGTGGAGCGCTAGGCTCGCGTAGCAAGTGCTGGGTTCGATCAGTTTGGTACTGAGCCGTTTTGTAATATTCCGGCCTTAGATTTATATCTGAAAGGGGAATATGTTGAGCTTGGTTGAGGTACTGAAAAGTATCCCTCGCTTTTTGTGCATTTGGAGTGTATTTGACACTCGGATCGGCCGGGTAAGCCTGCGTCGAATATCGTGGGTATTCGGACAGCTTGGTCGAATCGTAATGATCGGCTTCAGAGCGAGTCTGAAAGGTTTCCTCGATCTTTTGTATAGGCGAGGCTTGTTCGAACGTTTCTCGAACGAATACGTCGGGCGAGAAGGCGATCCGGACGTGAGGGTCGCGCCTTGCGCTGTCGCTGGGTTCAGCGGACTCGCCGTGTGGCCGGTAGGGCGCACTACGTGGGCTACTCGGCCCGGCTTCGCCGTCGTCCACCTCCCCTTGCAAGGGGAAGTAGGAAGGCCGACGTTCCATCGAAATGATCGAGTTTTAGCTCGTTTCGATGCCTCTATGTGTGAAAAATAGAGGGTTTTGGAGGTGGACTCGCTTGACAGAGCGTCTTTCCAATGCTCGAATGTCAGGGTCCTACCTCGTAGCCTTGAGAAAGGCTTCCTTAGACGGTAAATTAGAGCGGAGGAGCTGAGTAATTTACCGGCGTGCCCACAGCGGTCGGTTACGAGCTTAAGGCTACGTAACCCGGGCGACACGGCTCGGAACGTCCCTCGGGCGTGCGAGCTAAAGAGAATATCGATAGCTGCACCGGGTGGCGTCCTGACAGATGAACTACGTTGGGCAATGAGCAGGATGAATAATCACTGGACTCGTAGATGCCAATGCGAGATCTGCGTGGAGAGAAGGACTGGCTTGTAGAAAGCAGTAGGAAACCGTTCTTGAGATGACTTCGTAAGGCAGAAGGTTCGTCAGCGTAGAGCGTGTAGAATTCTTCGTACTTCAGAGTGTGTCGTCGTCGAGAGCGGAGAGTGGAATGAAATTCGGAGGGCTCCCAGCGGGGTATTTATAGGGAGGTGGCCGCCTCCTGCCGCCTCCTGGTTGGTCCGCTTAATTTCATAAATTCGACTGTGCAATCTCATTGGTTCGCACAGTGTTTTCTCAGTATCTGTGCATATGATAGCTGAGTTGGTCTTCCGAGGTGGTTTCCCTGCGTCCGTCGCTTTGACGGGGTCCCCGGGGGTGGCTGAACGACCTTGAGTTTTCCTGTTTGAGGTTTCTCATTCAAGGCGACTTGTTTCGAGATGTTTGTCGCATCTCTCTCGCCCAGTAAATGTTTGGGGAGGTCGCCTTGCGTGTTATTCTTTAATATTTCACTTTTGGGAGAGAATTTAGTATTTTCTCTCTGGTGAAATATTTTGTTTGACGGAGTTGTAACTCGACGTCTTATAAATATTTTTGTGGTGTGCCTACCTCTTTTTGGTAGCCCTGAAAAGGGCTGTTGAAAAGAGGTGGTGGATTTCACCACAGTTGGTCCCCCTATATTCCTACCTGGAATCCCGGAAAAGATTTCCTTAAACAGAATCACTTTAAATTCACGAGGAATGAATCCGAGGTCAATTTCGAGTTTTTATGAGCGCTTTGGAAGATCAACTTGCTGACACGATGAGCTCCTACGATAAGGCGTTCAGTGTCCCCCTGTCTTCTGATTCGCAATAGAGGTGTTAAAAACCATGCGAGGGGACCGGGTTTGTTAGGATCCTATACTGGAAGCACAAAACCCTCAAAAGTGGCAATGGGCCTGCATAAAGAAAGTAGGTTTCCGTTAAAGTAAGCCATTTTCACTTATTTTGAAGCTGTGTGAGCTAGGTAGAGTTTCATCTGATTAACTTAGTTGATTTTGATTCTATTGTCGTCAGAAGGGTATGCCAATCCCTACATAGCCATGGCCCACAACCACGAACCCGACTTACCCGGAGTTGAGGCCACAATAGCAATTTAGTTATTTCATTACATTTGGTTTTGGGAAAATTTCCCACATTTGAAGAAATTTTTTCCTGGGTATGAATAGATCTTGGAGAAATTTTTTCCTGGGGTTGCCGTATCGGGGAAATTTTTTCTCCTACCTTACATTGTAACATTACAACATTGTAATTCTTCCTACCTCAGATAGTGAATACTGTTGAATTGATCGTAGGGTGTGTGCAAGCCATGAATTAAAGCCCTATTCTCACATTAGCCTGTATACGTTATATATGTATATTGTGAACTATTTTTTTTAAATTCAATAAGTTTGACTCGTTGCTCGTGCATAAGAGGGGGTATCCAATGACTGGTTCAGGTCATCCCTGGACAGTGTGGATCGATGGTCCAGATGGCCCCCACTTTTCAGCAACCAAGCATATGGAGCGATCAGTTCCCCAAGGAAGCCTACTTGCTCCTCTACTTTTTTTGATCCTGGTCAACGACCTACCGTCTGCTTTGATCGATCGGTCCACCTGTGTCATTAATTTTGCGGATGATACCAACTTTTTGGTATTAGAAGCTAATCATATGCAGATAAATGAGGCCAAAACAAACTGGTTGTCTTTCGGATCAAGAGTAAACCCTGATCCCACTTCAGCCATAACCTTGGGAAACTCGCTGGTCCAAGTCTCTGAATCCACCAAATTTCTGGGCGTGATCGTAGATGCTAACCTTAGCTTTGACCATCACATTCATGAGCTTAAAAGTAAATTGATTCAGCATGTTTCTGCCTACGCAAGATACGCCCTATTGCTTCTAAGGAGGTTGTATTGACGGTATACCACGGGCTGTTCATGTCGTGAGCAAGGCATAGGATCCTGACTTGGGCATCGCCAGCCAACCTTGAGAGCATTTTCATCCTCCAAAAGAGGGCAATTCGCATTGTGCTGGGGCTGGCAAGAGATCGGTGAACCTCTTGACTCTTCCCTCTCTTTTCATACTAGAGTCACTCATGTATTACCTCAAACATAAAGCACAATTTGATGACCACAAGTTTGCCCATGAGTACTCGAAAAGAGCCGGCGTATCAACTCTCAGGGTGCCCCACCACAGCAAACAATTTTTCAAAAAATGCCCAGCCTATAGTACCATCGCTGTAGTGAACCATTACGTCCTACACGTACAAAAAGCCGTGATCCTGCTGGACGAGCCCTTACGACAGTTCCGGAAACGTGGGCGACTTCTTCGATTTTAGATGCCGACGAATTGACCTTTTACCTGCTTATATATGTATTATTTTTCGGAAATACCATTATCCTTTTGTGTTTCGACGTTTGCTCTATCCACCGGATGTTTTACGGCAATAAAGAGTTTATTATTATTATGATCTTCAACTAATTCGATACATCTATGTTACCCGTTTTATAAAGTCAGTGAGTTTTATGGGCTGAAGTGAAGCTGAAGTGTATATTGATTTGTTATCAGCATGTTTACATGTTACATAAAAAGAACCAAATTCCACACAGTGCTTATACCTAGGTAGGTATACTGTAATTTTTTAGTTAGTAATTAGAATTATTTCGCAGCAGAGGAATTTTTATTATAAGAACTCTAGCTTGTTTGTGCTGTATTATTATGTAATATTATACTGTATTATTTCATATGTCTTTGATATTAGGTTTAGGGTGTTGTGTGAGTGACAGTGGGATAAATGTATGTTGTGTTGCTGGCATGTGGCTTGGGTGCCCTGGTCACTTGTTATGGCACCCTGTTCAGAAATGAACATGTAACCCCAGGAGCCGCCATGGTAGGAGGGTCCGGGTCGGTCGGGGCGATCTAACCCCAACCGGCTATACTTGGAGTTTTGTGCCCCCCCCCCCCCCCCCCCCCCGGTCTCAGTACTTCCTTACCCTACTGCCTGGTTTCCACAGACGTGAAATATTTTTATAAAGAGCCAACGACTTATAAATAGTGCTAGTCAATCTTTGAACTCATTTTATATATCTTTGTATCTATTTTGTAAATTAAGACGATTGATATACAGTTGTATGGCGACAATACAAACATTATCTATCTATCTTATCTACAGTAAAAGGAGAAGCTATACTGCCCACACAACTTGGCAAACGATTTTTCTGGTTGAAGCTGTAATTTTGTTGTTCTTTCAATAAATAAGTACGTAGTGGGTTTCTTAAAACAACTAATGTCGAGGGAAAGTTTACGAAATTTTGAATATTAGGGACGAGCACTTGATTATTCTCGTATTTCTAGTGGTTTTTCTACTCAAATGTTGATTCTTTTACTCTTATATTCATTATAACACAGTGAGTTTCTTGGATTTCCTAATATCGAGGGAAATTTTACGAAATTTTGAATAAAAGGGATGAGCACTTGATTATTCTCGAGCACTCTTATTTCATTACCTATAACACATGACTAACTTGAATTTTCTCTGATACTGTCGAAGTTCAGGGTATCTACGAATGAGCAACACAGTCATCTTTGCTTCTGTCGAGCCTATCTGGCTCAATTCCTTCGCCAACAATCTCCTCCATGTCCTCCTTATGCTATTCTCTCACCTTGGGGGTTTCGTTGTAGAGTGGACTAGTGAAAGGCTTTCTGAAGATGTGCCCTACCTACTTCGGTTTCCTTCTCTTAAATTCCAAAGTGATTGGTGGTTGGTCGCTCGCAGTCCAAGACCAATTCATTTGAGCTGTTTTCAAACCAACATATCCTCATTACCCTGGAAGGCAGTTTGTTGACCAAAGTGGTGTCGTGGGATTCACTCCATAAAAGAAGTTATGGTGGAGGTGAGTTGAGTACCTCCGAGTGTGAGGTCAGAGGTGAGCATATTCATAATCGATAATACGAATTCCTAGAGAAAATCTTTTCTGTGAATACGAATACCTACTAGTGTATTCTAACTCACGAGTGTGAATACACCTATATTCACACAACTGAATACTGGATACCTACTAGTGTATTTTAACTCACGTGTGTGAATACTCCTATATCCACTCAAGTGGATACTGGACACCTACTGTGTATTCGTATTTGTAAGTATGAATACAATTCGTATTCATACATGTGAATTCATACGAATGCATGTGTGCTTGCATTCAGTTGTGAATACATCTCTGAATACAATAGAATTCGTACTCATACGTGTGAAGACGAATGTTCAGCGGGTCCCCAAAACCCCAGTGTGAAATACCGTGTTTTGAAGATATTCAATTGCCACATGTAATACATGATTTTCGGGTATTTTTTCGTACTGAACCTCGTAATGATGTTCATTTATCGATATTTGCAACACCAACTTGGGGAAACAACGGGAAAAACTACATTTCACTATGCTTTGTGCTGTGAGGAAATGAGTAAGAAAAGTGCTATTCTGGTCGATTTATCGGTGTTTTCCCAAGTTGGTGTTCCAAATATCAGTAAGATTCCAAGTTCATATCAGATCAGGTATCAAGAAATATCAGGTAAGCGCGAAGATTAAAAAACAACACATCTATTTACATGTGAATAGGTGTACAACACAAACTAGGAACATTTCATGTTTCTATCTGAATCTTTAAATATGTAGTTTACCTAAATATTGAAATTTAAAGGAAGTGTTTACACCGTGCTTATGTACATTATAATATATTTATAAATGAGTAAAATGGCATACCTTTCACACATTCGTTAATCCAAGAAGATCGCCAGTTCCAGTAGATACTAAGAACTTTGTGCAAAAGTGAAAATACGAAATGTAGATGTCACTAAATCCTGATTTGATCAAAAGTGCAGTCAAATCTAGCTCATACTCCTTTTACTCTGTGTCCAGAACAATGTGGATCGTACCATCACGATAACAGATGGTTTTCATCACCATTCCACCAGGTCGAAGGAAAATCGATAGACTGAATCCATATAAAAATGGAGAATGCACATGCATAATAATGAAAAGCTGTAATAAATAATGACATTCGTATAAATACTTATGTCTACGTCCTACCAAATCTATAGTGAAACCCTTTTGAAATCTGTGGGGGAGGCTGCATAACATTCCATGTTTGTAACCCCATGAATAATTGAAGGTATAACTAAACTTAAGGGCAAAGGTAAAGCATTAAAACAAACGACTGTCAAGTTTTGTAAGGCACATAGCTTCCTCATATTCAAAACATGAATCTATCTAAAAACATTTAAAATAATAATAATTAAAAACATTAAAACATTTCTAATAATTCATCCAAAGATTCCATGGAGGAATGAGTCTTGAACTTTCTATTGAGTTTTGAGCAAATAGATCAATAGGGAGATAGGGAAATTATTATTGATATATATATATGTTACGATTGTGCATGCGCGAAAGCTATCAGTGAGTTGGGATGACCTTACAGTACAGTACAGGGACATTAGGGGACCATGTACAGTATAAACAGTTCAATCCCAGTAAATTTAATCAAAATCAAATGGAAATCGAAGAAGTTATGCATGTAGCAAGGCATCTGCAGACATCCGGCTTCTTGTCCCAGTCACTCAGCATGTGATATAGACTCTCCCATTCGACATCCACACCGTTAGATGACAAAACTGTTAGTTTGAAAACCACATCATGACGTAGAATGTAGCCGCCGTGAGTCCTAGGTCACTACCGCACAACACGGCCACTGTTTCTCATTTTTAAACCGACAGGCACAGCCAAATGTGACCACTGTGAACACTAGCGTAGAACTGGTGTGAAGATGGCGATAATGTTGGGTCCTGATGCCCTCTGAAGCCAATGGGAGGAAAAGGGAGATTCAAAGCACTGTTGGAGTTCTTTACCATCTACTGACTCATGCAAAGCAACAGCGAACTCAGCAGACGAGCTGGGTTTGGGAGCAGTTGGTGTTGCTTGGTCCCACCACAACAACTGCTGCATGACGAAGTCAAGGTCAGCAACAAAGCAGGTGCTGGTGGCATAAGGAAGGGAGGCTGGCCGAAAGAGAGACAATACCGAGCCCACCTGCCTTGACTGGTGTGTGTGTAGTGACTTGGGACACCAGGCAAGAAGCCTAGCCAATAGCGCATAGCAGATGTACTTCATGATCTAACTCAAGCAGCCTCCCCACAGTAAGCCTGCCAAAGACTAACCTACAGGATAGCTCTAAGGGATTATCCCATGAAATGGACCCTAAGGTGCTGCCAGACTTCCTACACGGTTCGGCGGGGATGGGTGTCAGTCCTAAGACGACGCACTCCTGATCCACCTCCTTCACTTTACGCTGGAGGCCTGATGGGACCAAGGAGACTAACCCACACTTAGAAGGGTTGACCATTAAACCGCACCAGGCTAGCTGCTCAGCAATGGCGTTGAGGGCAATCTGCAAGTCTTCACAGGTTTCTGTGAATAGAATGACATCATTGACAAAAGGAAGGGTGAGATCAAACCCTATTTAAGCAGGCAGCTTTCTCAATGCCGAATCCACGATTAGATTAAGGGGAGTGGTGATAGAGGATCCCCCAGGCGTATCCCACGCCCAATGAAAACATCCCCTAACATCTTGTCTCCTGCCTCGAGGACCATCAAGCCACTGTAGTAGTACAGACAGGCACTATAATCAATTAAACGAGTAGCTGTCCTGGCAGCACAAAGGCAATCGGCCAGGGCAAACTGGCTTACAGTGTCAAAGGCATTAAACACCCACACAAACAAAACCAAATTTGTTCAGAATGGTCTAAAACGTGAAAGGCAAGTGAAAAATTTAATTTTGGAAAGAAGAAAATTATTCATCCCCCGAACGTGAAAACGATGCTACTGCTACCTATAGGCTAGACTCTACAGCAAAAACAGCAACGCAAATGTGATACAAAAAACATTAAAGGGACTTGAAGGGACATTAAAGGGACGCAGCAGTGTTTTCTCTTTTGAGTAAAAATAAAACACCAACCTATACTTAAAAGTGAAAATTCATATCAGTCAATCTGAAGCCTGAATATCGCACCAAAGTTGGGTGAAAACGATGAGTTAGCTAACACATACATCACATGTATTCAAACTCAAAGAAACCACTATTGATCCAAATATGATAAAACTCGAGAAGGGTGGGAGGGGGGTTTACTATCTACGGTCCCCAGCTATATTGTTCTCCACTTTCCACGAAATCAGATAAAATTGGAAGAGTTGTGTGTGGAAAAAATTTGTAAACTAAGAACCTAAGCAAACAATGGAAGTCTAGCTTTAAATTATTTGACGCAATGGTCGGATCTGTTCTCTTGTACGCTTCGGATGTTTGGGGTGTTTGGTTCATGGACGAGATTGAGGTGGTTCAGTCACGATTCCTCAAGAGTGTGCTCTTTATCATGAGAAGTGCCGGATCACTTCCTGAGGGTTGAATTTGGCAGGTTCCCGATTAAGGATTAGAGCGTTGGGGGTTCTTTCAAAAGTACCTAACGATGGACGAGGAAAGATAGCCAAGGAGATTCCTAAGGGAGTAGGTGAAGTTCCATGGCAATCCAAAAAATAGTGCAGAATGTAACTGGGTCACCCAACTCGACAATATCTGGAGTGAAAATGGGCCGGGAAACAATCTCTCCAATCTCTGCAGGCTGATCGAGTGGACAGTGGCAACAACACTTTTCGTAGCATAATAGACTTCTGCAGAAGGCAGAGCTACCTGTGGTCGACAGGGAACATCCACAGGGACCGGATACTTTCTCAACTGATGGGATGGGGAAGGTCCGATTCTGGCATAACAGAAACAGATATGAGCTAGCCAATGATGAACAGTGCGTAGTATGCAATATGAAAGCCAAAGAAACCCTGCTCCACTTTGTGTCAGATTGCCCTATATACCAGCCCTACAGATCCCACTACATATAACCCTATGTTTTGCCGGTGTCCTCTGATGGTGGTAATCCAAAGGAGTTGGTATTGGCTGCCCAACTGGACCTCGGAGATGACCGCACTACCAATTCACTGTTAGATCTCTGATGCTGCGTGCCTTTGCCGTGGAGGAAATTTAACCCTAAACCATCCAGCTGCACCCTCACACCTGTACACGCGACAAATCTCCAATTTTTTAGAAATATTTTTCATTATTTTTTGTTTCTAACAATCATTTGTTAACTTCAATCAAATTATCTTACTTATTTCACTCCAATTTAACTAGTATCATCTACTACGTACTACTATCATTACCTTATTTTGGCTTATAGCACACACACAGACAGTCATTCATCCACATCGGTACATTTTATCTCAAATTACGTTCCATATATGTAAATGGCAGCGATAAATTTAGGAAAGCTGTGTTCAGTAAATTTTCGAATCCATAATAATTTATGTAGGTTGTAATTGCAGTAGAATCTCTCTTTTTTATTAACAGTGCTTATTGTCATTTCTTTACTGTAATGAATCTCAATTTAATTAAGAACTAGTTTCATTTAATCTATATTATCTGCATCTACTTACTCCTTGTAACAATGAATGTATGATTTTTTACAATAACATTTGTTTGATTGATTGACCTAAGCGTACAATAAACTAAATCTTTTAGAAAGCTCTAAAACCGCATCATACACTACCTATAAATATATTAATTTAATTTATCTTTATTTGATTTTCTTTTATTTGTTTTATTTTTTCACCAAACGGATCACTGGTTATCTGAATGGGTCACTGCCTTAGTTGAGTTGAACATCGGCAATCGTATAAAATAACAAGTACTTACCTCAAAGATCTGTTAGTGAAACTACATTGGAAGAGCAACTCCTAAATTTCGAATGTTCTCATTGAAGTGCGCAATACTGTCCATCAATATCTGGGAATGGGGCAGATAATCTATCTCATTGTATGCTCTGGAGCACATTCTTCCTGCAGTGAACTACTAAGATATCGTGCACATTTCAAATTGCCAATTTTGATTGCTTGAAAGTAAAAACAGTAACAGCCTACATCTGAGAGAAATAATAAGCGATGAACAAAACGATAATTTTTCTATTAAATGATTTTCTGGGGCAGATAAAAAAAGGATCATGTTATATGTCTACACTATTACTTTGTCAATACACATCGCTATCAAATTCCAACTTAGAAGGGTGAAAAGATGTGAAGTTCCTACGGTGTACGACGAAGGAGCCCGTCATTTCATTCGAGTCCATATGTCCCAGAGAGTCTCCATATAAAATTCCAACTTCCAAGGATGAACAAATGGGAATTTAGCTCTCTCAGCTGATCAGGAAAAAGCCCATAATTTCAATCGTATCTGAATGTTCCAGAGAGTTCCCCTATCAAAATTTAACTTCCTAGGGGGAACAGAAGAGACTTTAGCTCACTCAGCTGATCAGGGCATAACCTATCATTTCAATCGTCTAGTAATGTCCCAGAGTCTCCCTATCAAATTGCATCTTCCAAGTAGAACAGGAGATAATTTACCTCACTCAGCTGATTAGGAAAGAGCCCATCATTTTCATCGTCTGTCATTGTCCCAGATAGTCATCCTATCAAGTTTCAACTTCCTAGGGTGAAAAGGTTGATAGGGTTATCTTCTTGGTTACGAAATGTCTAAGCATCCTTGTACGCAAATATTCAGTAATGGGTCATCCTAAAGACATGAAACATGTCAATAGCTAGAGAAACTCGAGTGGTCAAAACTGAAAGAGCGACAGGCTTGGAGGAGAATGTGACACAGGCTCCCACCAGTTCATTTATGACCGACTTGAAACAGAGGAAGGTCTCATTTACCATTCCGTCCATCGTCTTACCAAGAATAATATTTGCCTTTCCTATGGTGACCAGGGATTCGGAAATTTGCATGCTGAGCTCTAGCTGGATAGGAACGATCAATCTAGTTGTTATGGGGGCTCTCAAGTTAGAACCTGCCCACGAGAAGCATTCAGATCGTTTTAAGACTACGTACTACTAGACCACATAAACACACTAGCTATGGTGCAACAAGACTCATGAGAATTGGGAATCAGGAGCTCAAGTCTCTAACTCATAACAGTCAACTAAGTCATACAGGCTACACTAGGGTAATCCCAGAAATGATAATGCCACAAGACTAGATTAAAAAACAAAAAAAGTCTGCCAAGTTGAGTGGGCAGTATAGCTTTCTCATGTTACCTCCATGCAGGCTACAAGGCATGGAGGAAGGAAGGAGGTTGAAGTCGAAGATGGCTCGATGGTTCCCAAGGATTATGACAAATAATAATAATAAATTAAAAAAAAAACGGATTGGGATTTAAACATAGAACACATATATCAGAGAGTAACACGTTACCCCTGAGCTGTGAGGATTGTGATCACAACAAGAAGAAGCCGCGTAATAACAAGAAGACAAGGAGTAGTGACGAGTCTGAGGATGGATACAGACGCATGGTGGGAGTGGCGGGTGGGCCGTGAAAGTTTTGGAGTTTTGACCCATAATGTTAACCGAATCATAGCATCAAGAGTGCTGAATACGATTCTTAAGGCGGCTCCACATATACGGCATTCACCGAGCACCGAGAACTGGGCTACTCGCCGCCCAGGTACTTGGTGAGTGGCGAGCCCATTGCTCTCCGTACATTCAGGGTTCGTTCAACGCAGTGCTCCAGAAAAAATAATATGACGATGAAATGCATCTGAAACCTTCACCCATCTACCCTCCAAGTTTGAACGAAAACGGATAGATAGATTGTTAGAAATCGACGTTGTACAATCTGACATTAGTAGATGCGCACACCCATTATTGATCCGACATCATTGAAATTTATAGGGGACTATCTAGAAGCTAACCCACACAATCACTGAACATTGCATCAAAATCGAACTAAAATTGAGAATTCCCAGAGCTTTTGAATGGGAGTAGTTGTGTATGTGTCCCACACAGAGGTGGTGAGTCTCTCAAAACGCCCAACCACACGCTCAAAGTGTGATTCACAGGGAAATACCCCGAAGATAAGCCCCATGCGACCCACATGCGTAGAGCGGGGCAGATGCTCCCTACTTGGCGAATATTCATCTCCTTTGAAGTGGGAAAAAACCGACACTTTTTTTAACTTGAACAATTTTGAATTTGATTTTCTTTAGCTGAATTTCTGAATTCGATTTTTTTTATCAAATACATAAAAGAAAATGACAAGTATTTATTTTACAAATTTTGAATTTGATATTTCGAATTCAGTCTCCCTGAAGAAGCCCCAGTTCCTGGGAAGAAACATCGGAGATAATAAAAAACCGATGTAAGGACAGAAAGGCCTTTTTTGTAAAGTCTTGATATAATTTACCTGTCCAAATAGAGAAACGTTGCGAAAAACCGACACTGGCGGGAGCATCCCCAAGCGCGGATATTCCGCATTTGGCAAACACGGAGTGACCCTCCAGACCACTAGGAAATAGGCGAGCATCGGCTCAGTGCTCGGCAAATTCCGCATGTGTGGGGAGCGGCCTTTAAATCAACAATTCCAACAAAAGAAAGATTTCCTACACCAAATAAAGATAAGGAAATGTCTCCACTTCAAAATACCACTAAGCTTCAAAACGTTTGTTGTTGTGGGGGTGGCATCTTCCCTCTAAGCTTCAAGTTTTTTTTTTCGTACTTACCAACTCTGCTTTAAGGTGATTACTTTTTTTCATAAATGGGTCGAGTGTACCCAAAGGTATTAATAAGCAGTAGTTTCCCAAATATTTTGAACAAATAAATTATGATACGCTTGAATAAAGATGAGTATCATTGGTGTTACCTCCCTGCAGGCCACTAGGCATGGAGAAAGGAAGGAGGTGGAACAAGAAGAAAACAAAGCAAGGTGTCACTCCTTGGTGGGTGATGTCACTGAAACTGAAGAAAACCGTAGGCTATTCGAAAGCGACCGACTGATCGATCTACCATCAACCGCTCATTCCAAACACCAAGGGGAACTCACCATTCAATTAATATATACAGAATTGGACAAAAATTAAAATACATTTTGTCCCTGAAATAAGAAGGACAATGTCAAACAAATCGGCTAAATGGGTAGCGAGATACCCCATCACCACTTCCTCTCTCTCCCTAGTCACACACTTGAGTATACAAAATTCATCAGATTCATTGCAACAGAATTACAGAATCGATGGTCCTTCGACAATTTTAAATTGCCAATGATTGATTGGAAAAAAGGCCGACCAACGTTAGAAGAATTAAATCAGTCTCAACACATTTATTATAAAGATATACATAATATGTTCCCTACATTTATATGAGTAACATTTATAGTGGAATAGTTTGCAATATATAACATCTCACATATTAAGTTGGTAATGTAATACCGGTTACATGTAGCAAAGAACAAGTGTACATGTAACATTTAAGCTTATTGATAACATCGTATAAAATATACATATAGAAAACACCAATAAACCCCAGTTTTTGGGTAGGAAACAATATAATTTCTTTCGTTACATTAAGAATTCGGCAAATGGATACGAAATACTATGTTAGGATATATTGACATAAAATTCAACATTTAACATCCACTTGTGATTATATTATAATAATTATGTACCAACGTAATATAAAATTTTACACAAATACGATCATTTGAAGCACCTTAAATTGTGGCACTCAAAAACTGTCAAGCCATCTGGTAATTCATATATTATAAAAGCCCAAGGAAACAGTCTTTTCATGAGCAATTCAATAAAGCTCTCACAGCCCAATGGACAGACGAAATACATACAAAACGTTCGTTCATAAATTCACATTAGCCAACTTTTTCTTGAGAAAACATACTTTACAATACAAATAGTGTGAATTTTCCGTTATACCTTAGTTTCTTAAAAATGTATGTTAAAATTTCATTGGTACCTCAAATATGCCATCTGAGAAAAGTTGCAAAAACTAGTACCACACGAGGTATTTCCAAGACTAGAATTTATTTCTTTATACAATTAATGACAGAAAATTCTATCTCCCACACTAAACATACTAAATTTTAAGACCCAAAGCAAATTATTAAACAGAGGTTTCTGATTTTTCTGTTGACAAAAATATAAATATTCATCCTATATGACATTTTATTGGTAGGGAACTCACTAATGAAGTCGATTTCTGATTCACAATCGGGTTGAAGATCCTGCATGTTACTAGTTATTGTTATCATGTTATATTGTTGATCATGTTAGAGTTAATCATGTCACAATTAATATATGCATGGTATCAGGCTTCAACTACTGTCATGGGGCACACCAACTAGTGCCCACAACCAGCATGCGCCTCGACAATATCAACCTGCATAACCTAATGATCGCTTTGATATCAGGATCAGATGAAAATTGGGTCGACCGGTCCCCGTGATTTCATAGGAGTGCAAAAGTCAAGAAAAATAAAATGAGTGGCAACGAAATCTCATTCTAGGGAAAAATCTCAATAAAGAAAGGTCTAAACAGAAAAACGGTATAGTTCTAGTGAATCTTACTTCCCCTTAGTGACAAAAACGTTACCCTTCCCATGCGAGTACGACCATCACAACAAAGTCTTGTTCACTTTCGCAATGTCTACATCAAATCCTAACCCCCACCTATCACAGCTTGTTACGAGAATTTGAGCAGTTACAACAAAGTGATTGGAAGGTGGATCAAATCCATCCATTAGCATTGGCAGCACTGAAAGCCATGGAGAGTTCCAGAAATTGAAAGAAACCAAAATTTACGACACAAAAGCCCATGACGACATTTTGTCCCAGACAAAAATCAATTAATACCAATGAGTTGTGATGGTTTTACCGCCACTTCTCAGTTTCCTCCAGACAACCGTTTACCACTCTGTGTAAAGCTCCAGGTTCATTAAAAAGTCTTTTAGGGCACAAATCCTTCGTCTCTCAATGTTAGCTAGCACACCAGTATAGTATCACTAGGATAACTTGAATTGGCTTTTCTACTCAGCGATCTTCTTGTTATTTGATTTGGTCTCAGTTGTCTTGGTATTGTAGTTTCCTTTGGTTTTGATTCTCCAGGTGAAGGAAAAACTGTTTGTCTTGAATCCTAACAGGTTAAACGCTGGCATATCAACAGTTGAGATTGGAGCAGCCCACCCACAGATGGGCGTCTCAACCATGGGCTGTCCCTAAACATGGTTCTTGCTTTATTTCTGTTCTCTCCATTTCTCCTTCAAACAACCTCACTGTTGTATTACGCTTTCAGAATGACCTTGGGATTCGAGGAGTGGAGTCAGTTTTTGGGTTTCCTCTCTCTGGAGTGTTCACCAACAAGGTTCAGTTACCTTCACTAGTTGAGTTCACTCCGCAGGATTTTCATAATTTTAATTGTGATTATAGTTATTTCTTTCAGTGCCATGAACATCCTGGGTTCCAAGTGGTTGGGGGTGAATGAAATCTTTAAATTTCTATGTCAAGGCTCAATTCTATGGCTCAAATTAAAGCTTTTGATAAAAGTATGCATAGGGTAACTAATTTTACCTGAAAACACCCATTTTTTCTTGAAATGACTCATTTATCGAGGACAACAAAATACGATTAATTACTTCAAAAATGTGGAGTTGAGCTTATTTTCGTAACATGCTCAATTTAGATCAACTTTGTCAACTGAAAACCCGATTTTTATCAGGTTTCATTTTTCTATCATTGACTACATGAAAATGTGATGAATCGCATTTAATTTTTACTCAAAATTTTACTGTAAAGATTTAATTAATTATTGTTATTGAATTCCTCTGTTTTATTGCAAATTCAAATTAAGCGTTCAATGTTATGTAAATGTAAAATGACATTCAATCGTTGTAAAACTTAGTATGATTGGTATGATATAAATACAGAAATAGCCGCAGTTCTACTACCCCAACTTCCTCATACATCGGTAACCAAATTAAGTCCCAGAAGTCCGGAATTCATGATTACTAAATTATATAAGGAAAGCAAATTGAGAAAGGTAGAAAGATATCAGGCTGTCATCCCCAGCCACCATTCTCCCAACGGCAGCCAGTAAATTGACGTGTGACAATAACAAGCCTTGCACAAAGTGCTCTTGTGGGGCGAAAAGGCTGGTAAGGCACAGGCCATTATGTAGAAGTGTCTTGTGAGTTTTTAATGCTACATTTCATCAAGCGGAAATGAAAAAAATCATACGGATGAACGACAATGAAGGAATCCAACAAAAATTGTCCAGCGACAGTCACATGGTTTGAACTGCACAACATCTGACCGTAGAAAACTATTAGAAACGCTGCCAATGAAAATGTTCTACTCATTGGATGTCACAGCAAAGCAAGAGCGTAGTATCTGGGTAAGCTAGGTAAGCGCTGCTTGTCCATCACGTTCTTGGATGATCACTGACCAATGTTCACTAGCCACCCCCCTGCTGCCCTTGTAGGGCCTTGCGTTTTGTTTGAGAGTTCAAACCTATCTGAAAAAATGTGTCATGTTTTCCGCTCATTCCTAAATGGTCCTGGATTTCAACTTTCTTTCCATGCTCCCATTCCTCCAGCATTGTTGAGGTAGCGCCCAAATTCTCTCTCCTGACAATCTACGGTTTTGCCCACAAACGTCCAGTGGCACAAGGTTGGAGTAAATTCATAGAAATTACATTCACAAGTTCGTGGGATAGCATGTCAACAACTATCGTCCGAACAACCATATTCCTATCCCTTGAACGGAGCATCACGACAAAGCACGGTGAGAATGGAAAAATGACGAAAAAACCAATTTGGATGAAAGTGAATGATGAAGGTGGACAAAGTGGATGAAACAGTGTAAACATGGATGATTCACTCTGGATGATCCTCTTTGGAGTGAAACAGTGAAACCCAGCTTTAGTGATGCTCAGAATGGGTTTTCACAACATCTGACCGTAGAAAACTATTAGAAACGCTACCAATGAAAATTTTCGACTCATTGGATGTCACAGCAAAGCAAGAGCGTAGTATCTGGGTAAGCTAGGTAAGCGCTGCTTGTCCATCAATTCTGGCGGCAAGAAAACTCATTCTGAGCATCACTAAAGCTGGGTTTGCACTGTTTCACCCCAAAGAGGATCATCCAGAGTGAATCATCCATGTTTACACTGTTTCATCTACTTTGTCCACCTTCATCATTCACTTTCATCCAAATTGGTTTTTTCGCCATTTTTCCATTCTCACCGTGCTTGTCGTGATGCTCCGTTCAAGGGATAGGAATATGGTTTTTCGGACGATAGTTGTTGACATGCTATCCCACGAACTTGTGAATGTAATTTCTATGAATTTACTCCAACCTTGTGCCACTGGACGTTTGTGGGCAAAACCGTAGATTGTCAGGAGAGAGAATTTGGGCGCTACCTCAACAATGCTGGAGGAATGGGAGCATGGAAAGAAAGGGCAGCAGGGGGGTGGCTAGTGAGCATTGGTCAGTGATCATCCAAGAACGTCTGTTTACATTTATTCCCTCCTAGTTCACTGAGGATGATTCATCCGCTCCAAGGTCGCCCTCTTTGAGAGCCCTGTTCATCGTTTATCCAAAAATCAATTCAGATTGATCATCCTTCACTCGCATCGCTCACTTTGTATGAAGTGAAAGTGAAATGCGCTTTACATTATTCACTTTGGATGATCACTGATAGATGACCACCCAAAGTGAGTGTGAATTGGCCTCAACTTATAGCACGCCAGGGAGATTCCCCGACAAATATTTAAAAAAGGCGTGGAAGCTTGATTCCAGTTGATAATAATATGCCTGCTTCCATCAACTGAACTGAATAAAAAACAGCGATCATTAATATGGAATAATATGATTATCGATTAGTCGAATCGATTCGATGTTTGAAACCCGACGAGGTCTAGGATACTGAAACACAAGGATGAGTAGGCGACAATGTTTTTGGACGCAACAGTTGGTGTACGTCAATAAATCCCTAAATACGTAACAATTAACTAATATTTTTTGAGCCAAGACTGTAAACATCATATTTCCTGATGTAGCATCCTTCACTTCCTCACTCCCTTGAATCAAAACACACCATGACAATGACCTCACACGACTGATGGATTTCTTCCAGCGAGCATCTGCTAAGCCAACCACTAACAGTTTCACTAAGCCATTCACGGCTGGTATTTTACTCCAGGAAAATGTTCTGTTCAAGGAAAACCAATGCATTCGAAGAGGTTTGATCAAATCGGCCTCATAGCACATGGTTGGAGCGTTGTTACTAAAAAGAAATTTCTCCTTTGTAATTAAGGACACAAGTTCCAACTCTGTCGAGGTATCAAATATTTTTGGGCCAGTATACAGTTATGCATTAAACCATGGATGCTTTAAATATACTATCGATGGGGGCATGATAATTCCCATAAATCATGATATTTACGTTTTCTACATCGGTTTATTTTCAATGCTTTCTTTTAATCTTCTATTTTAGATCTGCTAAAAATGGGGACGGATTTTTGGGAGGAGAAGTGATAGAGGGAAATGAACTGTACTATTTACCCTATTCTTAACCAAGTTTTATTTTTATTTTATTTTATTTTTTATTATTATTTTTATTGAAGGCTATTTCACTATTTTGCTCAATGTATTTGGCCTAAGGAAATTACAATTTTATCACGGTGAATGGGTGAGGGGGAAATATAAATATATCGTGATATTTTAAACCGATTTGTGAAGGCTGTTCATACTTTATTAGGGTTTTGAGGGCGGAGTGGGGAAACATGTAACATAATATTCATGTTAGGTTAAAATAGAGGAGGTGCCAGTAAAATCACGATCTATCGGTCATTCTCTCCAATGTACAATCCATGCATAGCAAGGTCCCTGTAACGCGAATCGACGCTTGCAAAGGAACCATATATAGGTTACAACCTTATAGATACGCGACACTATCGCCCCCATGTTGTTAATTGGGCTGAGCCACAGCTCTCTCTTATCTTCCAATTAATGTCACACTGTGTGGAAAGAAGAGTCTGATATTTCAATAATTCCTACATACGGAAAAAATGGTAAGTTCAGTTTAGGAGAGACACATTCGAAACTTCTATACTTATGTACACCTATGTAGAACGAAACAACCAGTTACTTTACAATGAGTGACTTGCAATTACAATGTCTGAAGTATAAATCCTCTTTTTTACAAACATTTAAACACATTTAAACATTTAACATTTAAACATTATTACCCACATACATAAATATATAAAATTCATTTCATAACCCACAAAAGGTTTGTGTATAGGTTTGTTTGCAAAAATTACAATAAGCCATTTATCAAACAACTGAAGTTTTGCATGTAAAAAGGAATAAAATGAAATTGTATAGATTGCCGAACTGTATATCATCAATTCCAAAAACTTTTCCCTAAACTAATCTCCACATTCTTGATTCGAAATCAATATAAAATAATCGTGTAAATTAAACGAACTCTATGATTATATATGGTTACAAATTAATGAAGCAACGATTTTTTTTTTTTTTTTTTTTTTTATAGTTTGGGGCATTTGAGTATGGTAAGAATTAGTTCTAGCTACATTAAACACGTAACTAATTCAACTAATGCTAGCGATCACGACAAGTGAGCTTGAATAGAACAATAAAAACACAGACGTCTGATTTAAAAACGTTAAACAGATTTGGGCAATCAAGTACTTACCCAGCGTTACAATACCGAACGCCGACCTAAATTACTACAGTGGGAGCCCAGTTTATATTGACAATGATGAAAGGGGACTGCACTTAGATATGGCGGCAGCAGAGATTCAATCGATTTTATCAAATTCTGAGTGAAATAATTTTGACCATCAAAACGGAAATTTCAGTTTTAAAGGAATACAATGCGAATCTACTGGAAAACGAAACTTTAAAACATCATATCTTGAGTACGGATTGAGATAAAAATATGCTGTTGTCGGCTATTTGCTTCACTTTTGAAGTAGATGCACACGAAATCAAACGGTTCAACCATAATCGCAAATCAAAAAGTGATTAGAAATGTGTATTATAAACAAAAGTTTCCCGAAAAGATTGTGCTGCACGATTAACAATTTCTATTTTTAGTTAAATTGCGTGTTTTCCCAATTTCGGTCTAATTTTACAAAACTGCATTGTCAATTGTGTGCCAATTGTGGACTTATAATTCTTTACTAATCCAAATATCACAGCAACATGGTTTGGATTGAACCGCTCAGGTTTTGGAGTGGTTCAACTAGCGCCTACAATTCGCCCACATTAGTTTATTAATAGAATTTTCGCTTTGCTCCCTCCAACATCTTTGCTTCACAGATTGGTAAACATAAGGGAGGAGAACCTACCAAGAGACCAGACTAAAAAACAAAGAGAAACTAGCACAATGTAGATGGCGTAGAAAAAAATTAACAGTAATCTATAATCTACACAAGTGACTGTTGTTTCTCTAACTTAAATTATTTCCCTGAGCTCTGTTTTCTGATGCTACTTTTCAAATAATATCGCCTCCCAAGTGATGCCCTGTTGTCTTCATCTTTTTCAACGAAATGATCCATGTAATCAAGACACTTCTTGTCCCTTCTAATACTCACCTCCAGCATGTCACGCCGAGCAGATTTCTTCCAAAAATAGTAAAATTCCACCACCTCTGACAGCGAACGAGTTTTGACGAAAAATGTCTGTATTTTCTTGAAATCCTTAGAAAACTTGACGATCCCACCTTCGAACTCTCTGCACTCATTTTCGGACCAAGGGCTCATGGTTTTGAAAGACGAGGCTTGGGTTTTCAATTTACACCGCCTGAGGGCTTCGTTGACATTGTACCCGCACTGCATGAGCAAGTACAAGGCGTCTTCATCATCTGACGAGCATTTACCGGACTTTGCTCCGTCGACCCCCCTCGACTGGATCAAATAGTTTTCCACTAGTTCGGGGCTCAAAAAGTCCGGCGACCACTGGAGGTTGTCCTCATTTTCATACGGCAAATCCGATTCATACTGCTCGCACTTGACCGCCAAGTCGGGCACAAACGCCTGGTGCTCGACCCCTACCTTGACGCATGGCGCCAAACTACCACTCAGAACCTTTTTCACATTCTTCTCCTCACACAATTTCTCAAAAGATTTACTCAACTTCAAAACATTCTCCTTACTATCAATATCCTCCATATTCTTAAAATGCGAAAATTCGTGTGAAGCTTCGATTGGGCCCTCAGTAAAATCGAGCTTTTACGATTCGGCTCAAAGCCAACAGCCTTCGTTATTGTAAAAATCACAGTTCCTAGAAATATACCCTCTTACAATATTAAAACAATTTAAAAGCTTTTAAATCACAATAGTCTTTAGGTGATACTTATTAATCCTGTTTTCGCAAGATGCAGCTACAGAAGCTTCTACCTCGCAGATAAAATTCATAAATTCAAGCTTAACTGTTCCCGCTATTTCTTGAATGCTGCTTTAGTCCCATACTGCGTTTTTAACAGTAATATGATAGACTAGAAAAAATAAAAAACCAGGCTTAGATATTTTGGCGTCGTTTATGGAAAACACGTTTTGTGATTGGTATGTTACCAAAGCAAACGAACAAGCTGAAAGTTTTGCAACAGGCTACAAAGTTCTACAAAGATGAGATGCAAGCAAGAGAAGTGTGAAAAGGAAGCGATGGCCAAGAACAAAGCGCTCTACGGTTGGGTGAAAGAAATAATGCCACTTACATTTGTTTTCGATGAACTGATGCAGGAGACATGACTTGCCTGATCCTGCGCTCCCAATGACTAGGAATTTGAAAAGGAAATCTGCAAAAAATACAATTTTATGTCAATCACCTCAAGAAATGTTGCATATTTAGTGGGGTTGATTGTTCTAGTGATAAGGCTCGGACTAGAGATAGGTCGGTTGCGAACGAACGGCACTCAAAAGAACTGCTCCCAAGTGACAGTCAAAAAGTGAACAACCAGTTCTACTCCTAGAATGGTAGGCTCACCCCCTCTAGTTTCGCGTTTATCTATTCACTTTCTATGTCTCTATCTCTATCAATTTCTATGTCTCTATCTCTATCAATTTGGCAGTCCACTGATTATACTCAATTGCCATCGTTTGGGTGAGTGAATTGCCCTTCCTCGCCAAAGTGTACAAAATTATCAGTAATAGGGAAGTAAATACTGTACTAATCCATTCCTCAGTATAGAGACTATAGAAATGCCTTTGTAATGTTTTCTAGTTAATTACCGATAATTCCTACTTCATGTATCCTCTTATTCTCGTGTTTTCCATTCTAAAAATAATCATAATTTTTTAAACCGGAAATTTAGCAATAAGTTATTTAAAGACAATACTGTTATGAATCCCAGTTACGAATACCTATATGAACCCTCATTTAATTATTTTGTTTTAAGAGAATAGGAGAGCTTGAGTGTTGATTCAACTTTAAGAACGGCGAATGGAAGTATGGAAGAATGGAAATGTCTGGAGGATATACAGGAGGCGTAAGTACAGGGAGAGCGGAAAATACAAGGAGTGCTGAGAGCCCTGATGGCGAGTGACCGGCGAGATGACCAGCTCCTTGAAGGAAGCGTAAGTGTTATTGCACACACACCGATTTCGGACGGTCGGTTTTATTCTGGCCGTCCAAATTCCAATAGTGAACCATTGGATGGAACTGGACTTGGCACACACGCCGACAGTAAAATAATACCGGTAAAATATCGGGGAGCAGCCGGCCACTGCCACTGCAGACCGCCGGTACCGGGAAGAACCGACCCCACAGTGGCGTACATGACTAAATACACGCTTGCACACTAACCATTGTTTACCGACCGATCTCAGCAGTTCTCACTAGTCGCTACGCATCGGATGCGTAGCATCACTTCTATTCCATTTGAGTGCTCTCGTGATATAGGACTAGTTTTATTAGAAGGAATACAATTTCTCATGTTGGTATTTTGACGTTGGATCTTATTTTTCATCTTCTCATGGAGTTCGTCGAAGAATTCAATTGACATTCTAAAGAAGTTGAAAACTTAATACCATCACGCCTCATTTCTTCAAAAAGAGTATAGAATGTTCCACTGTGTTCCCTTCTTTGATTGATAGGATGAATCCACCACTTGCGCATAGTCCTACGGACCTTAATGTGGCGATACATTAACCATATAGCAATTACACGTTTAAGATTCATTGTTGTTCAAGAATCTCGCGTCACAAACACCAAGCAACTGATTGTTTTGCCGATAAAAATCCGATGTGTTTGCAATCACCTGCTACCGATAAAATATCGGCCGACTTTTTACCGATCGTCCAAAATCGGTGTGTATGTGCAACTGACCTAAGAGCGAAGATCAAATCAAATCAATTAAACTTTATCGTACCTACGAAGAAATATTGTTTTCCATTATATACAAGCAATAACTTGGTAGGTTGGTAGGTACCTATAATAATTACAGCCGCACAAGATCTGAATAGAAAGAGAAAAAATTAATTAAAAAAAAAAAAGTACAGGTAAATGCAAAGGAAAATAAAACTATGAAAAAATTAAATAGGGAGCGGAGTAAGGCTTATAAGGTGGATAAACATTTCTTACACGAGTTCCTAAATTTAATTATACGAGGGAGAGAGCATAGGAAAGCTCTGGTAGGAACTAAATCACTCGCGACGAAGTTGTAGAAACCCATTTCAAAACGGAAGTTAGTGAAAAACGTAGTCTATTTCCACGAAAAATAAAGAGTTACAATGTTAAATCGATTTCAACGGTTAGGCCATCATCAGTAGGTAACAAACAATAACTGAAGACACATTAGAAAGGACACAACATATATATAGTCACAGGTGAAGGGAGATTGAATCCGATTGGTCGAGAGAAAGGGAAAGGGCAGGAGGTAAGGATAAGGGGCAAGTGGTTGGTTTGGTTGTACCTCCTGCCCTTTCCCTTTCTCTCGACCAATGGGATTCAATCTCCCTTCATCTGTGACTATATAAGTTGTGTCCTTTCTAATGTGTCTTCAGTTATTGTTTGTTACTGATGATGGCCTACCCGTCAAAATCGATTCAACATTGAAACTCTTTATTTTTCGTGGAAATAGACAATGTTTTTCACTAACTTCAGTTTTTTAGCTCTGGTAGCGTGGCATGGAATACGAATGGCCCCTGATCTTTGGGAAAGAGAATCAACAAACATGCCTCTAAGGTAGCCAGGCAAAGCACCACCCATTATCTTATGCCAGTTAGTAACTGCCGAAATTTAAAGTAATTAAATAAGTCCAAACCTAAAAACTTGTGTTTGTGTTCAGAGATATGGTCCCTCAACTTTAATTCAAAAGCGTACCGAATACACGAATTGGAGGCAACCTCCAATTTTCGCCTTGTGGCATTGTCAAGGTTAACGGTGTAAACAGTCGAAGTAGAGGAAAATTGGGATAATTAGAGCAACAACTAGGTTGCCCTTCAGATTGGATGGGGTGAAAAACGCCTTGCGTTTCAGGGAGTGGAGTTCCCCATAAACCCTACTACTTCCTTTTGCTGGCTGAGAAACATTTTGGAGCCTGAGTTACTCACTTATTCTAACCCCAAACAATATTTTGATTATTATGTTCTACTATACCTATTTTTATTTCATTAAGTATTTATATTTTTGTTAACTACAAATACCTTATTATTAGCTTTAGTCTCTCAAAAAAGAGCTGATTTTTATTTTATTGTAATTTCATTTTTTTACACAATTAAAAGGCCCACGGGGCTAATGAGTGTATGATTTTGTTTGCCAAATAAATCTTCTTCTTCAGACATAACGAGAATGTGCCTCTTATTTCAGGGTAGAGTTTAATTTCACACCGAGGTCAACGACAGAAGAATAGGGAATAACCACCCCATCCACCAGAATCGATGGGATAGCGTCAGGAGGTATAGGCGTTTTATAATAGACAATGCACTGGTTCTTCCCAGAATTGAAAAGGATTCAATTTGATCTAGACCACTCACCAACAAGGCCCAAATCAGTGTTGAAATTGCTAACAGCGTTCACCACCTCCGTCATGGGCCGTGAATAGTCATGAGGGGGGGGGGGGGGGGAGAGAAATATTATATCTTGTCTGTTTTTCAACCACAAAAATGGCTTGCTTTTTAAACCTCCACCAACGTTTGCATATTGAACCAGATCAGTCAGTAATTACCTTGTTCTCACTCCTAGTTAACTTCATGACCTCCACTAAGCATTACTATAAGAGTCTACTCAATAAACTCCCAAAACGGAAGTTGGTGAAAAAATGTTGTCTATTTCCACGAAAAATAATAGGTACAATGTTAAATCGATTTCGGCGGTTAGGCCATCATCAGCAAAAACAATAACATAACAAAAATAATAATAGTTATTGTTTGTTACTGATGATGGCCTAACCGTCGAAATCGATTTAACATTGTAACTCTTTATTTTTCTTGAAAATAGACAACGTTTTTTCACTAACTTCCGTTTTTAAATGGGTTTCCACAACTTCGTCGCGAGTGATTTAGTTCGTATGCAATAAACTCCCATTCGAACTCCGTCATTTCGATGATTGAAGTAGACAAACATATTTAAAAAGTAATAAAATGGATATTTACCAGTAATAAGGGCAGGATCCTGAAAGGAGCCCTCAGTAGTATTCATTTATAATAATATAATTCAACTTAAGAAAATTGTTCTTTTCCTAAGTTTTATCGCAAAAAATCTAGGAGTAGGTATGTTTGGTCAGAACCGATTCCAAAGCTTCACACGGGCTGTGCCTTGGAGTAGGGTCAATTCCTAATAGTTTCAGATATCCACAAGATAATTGCATTTATATTTCATTTCAATAATAAAGCACTATCCGAGTTTTGGGCCAACACTTCCCCATTTTAGGTGGCACGATAACAAAGGCTCAGTAGTATGACAAGGAGGTTCACTGAAGATGCGGCACAACAAACTCATCTATAGGTACTTGTCGACCTACTCGTGCCAAGGCAATAGGCACATGTATTTAAGATCAGCTATCCTCACACAAACCCGTTTGCTCAACTTTGGTAAGAATTTTATCGGTTCGATTATAATTTTCTTCTATTGTAGATGTAGTTTATCATTACTTTGTATAACTACCTACTACACAGTCTACGTTCTCTTGGGGAAGCATAATAGCTCTAGGTTGCAACGAAGAATCATATAAAACAAATCCAACAACCATAAAAACATCAGATCAGCTGTAGCTGGGAAGAACATTTCACAAGATGCTTCATTCAATATTCCACCTAATTAAATAAATCATTATGTAGATAAGTAACAACGAATGGTGTTGGCAGTAACAAGCAATGAATCATGCGAATACTGCCAGTAAGTTGGTAAGTCGAAAGAAATGGCAAATCCTAAATCCCGTACAGGTGACTTTTAAAGAAAAAAAATCCCATCGTTCTACAGCCGGAGGTATTGAAATCGATCACAGCAAATGGGGTTGGGGTAGGGTGACATTTGCCCGCAGCACGAAGGCCGACTTACCATATTTCTCCGTCATCTTCACCAGTTGGTAATATACAGCCGGCGATTCACTTTAAATCATAACAAAACACCTTTTCGAAATATATTGATAAATTGGGGGATTCGTGGATTAAATTGAACATGACATTATTGCACAACAGGATTAAAAGGCCAAACAAGAACTTAACAGTCGAAAAATTCAATGCGAAACCAAACGTCAGAGATGAACTTGAATAAAGAAGTCACGTTAGCGTGACCTTCACCTTGATAACTTGAAACATGGATTCAAGTCCCTTGTAACATGGACCATTCCAGGAAACGAGAAAGAATCCAACAAGCCAGCTAAAGATAAAGTCTAGCACAAAGCCCTCTGACGGCAAGGGAATAAAGTGTTATTTGCAACTCTGGATTTTTTTTTTTCCATGCCTTTTCCGTCTTAGAAAATGTTACACAGAATTTCCCCCAGATGCTGCAGTGAAAACACGAAAAAGCCAAAATTACCTATATCTAATTATTATAATGCAACAGAATTAGAAATTTGATCGGACCTTTTTAGACACACCTATAGGGTGGGGGGGGGGGTACATTAGCGAATTTTCGGAAAATATAAAACTATAAATAAATATAAAACTAGGCTCCTAAAATTTTAAGATAAAAATGATTCCAAAATTATCTTTATGGAAATCCATTTTGAGGCTGTCTGAAACGATTCCTGGAGCTTAACTCGTTTTCATGTATACTTTAGAGCTCACTCAGATAATTGAGGTGATTCAGCAAGTTAAAATTGTATTCTAGTCTCACAGAGGTTTCGTTACAAAAGTCAGTGGAATAAATTGCGCAGAAATTAGCGTTTAGAGCTCACTCAACTAATTGGGTGGTTTAAATCCTATTCTACTTGGCTCATAAAGTCATAAAGGCTGTGGTCCGAATAACTAGGCTCCAGCTCCGGTTTCCTACAATCAATAGAATAGGAATTGGATTTTTCAATCACGATATTAACCAAAGACATTGTAATAGTAAAGATATTAACCTAAGCTCCTGATTACCAATGATAATTTTTCCAGCCATTTTATTTTGAATGACCAGTTGATCATTTAGCGATCCATCCCATTAAATTCGGTCCAGCCTTTCTCAAGTTAAAGTGCTTTTATGAGGATACATATAGGTACAATACAATACACAGGGGCGGCCCGTGAGGGGGGGGCATCGGGACATTGCCCCAGTACATTTGGGAAAAAAGTAACAAACTGGAATGAAGACTTTACAAACAGCTCCATGCTGTGGCTCCAAGGTGGATGCTAGAAGGACTAGGTTTACGCTCCATCCAAGGAGGTTTAAGATCCATCTACCAGCGAAAAAGTACGTAGATTGCGATTTGCGATGATATCACTCTATCAAGAGGGAAATTTCGTCGATTCAGGTTAGACTTTGAAGGGAAAAAAAAAGGGAAATAAAGGGCAAGAAACGGGAAATACGGGGCAAGGAACGGGAAAAAGAGGTCATAACGGGAAATTTCTCATGATTATGGGGGCTCTGCCTCAGACAGGGTTTCCAACTTTTCTAAAGACCGTAGAATTAAATTTACGTTATGAGTCGCTTCCACTAGAGGAGTTTTGGTTTATTCCGTTAGCCAAACTGATTTAGCCTGTTGGGTATGTTCGTCTATGTTTTGTTGTCTTTGCAAGTAATATGTGATGTTTCTTTAAGTTCGTTTGGTTGTTCCCAAGAATTTACTCTAATCTAAAGTAAAGTCCGTATTATAGCGTTGTTATAAGTACCTATAAGTTGTTGAATACATACCTAAGTTGTTGAATACATCTTTTGTAATAAAGTCCTTTGTATTGTCGGTCGAGTTGGAGTGCGTTGTTCTATGTGTTCTATGTTGTGGAATGAAGAAAAATCAACGATCACTTTGAATAAAATTCGCACCTAAGCACGACGTTCATCGACGGATTTACGTAAGTAGAAGTTTAGTCAGGTATTGATTTTGACATTTTCATGTCTTTGCTTTGGCACATTAACTGAAAAATCGTCACGAAAACTTGCTCACGTTTTACCAATAAATAAAATAGACTCACTGTATTGCGTAGAGAACAATCAACTAGTTTCTTTATGTCTTTGCTATGACACATAAACTAAAAAACGTCACGGAAAATTGCTCCGAAAATATTTTGATGATTTCCGCTTACAACCGAGTCGTTGCTAGGGAAATGGTACTTCGTCGTTTTTCATCCCACAAAATTCGTTGACCATTCGTTCGAAAGCTCTCGATTTATCCAACCATATTATGTTAACTACTTCGAAGTGCGTGGCCAACAAGCTGAGTTATGAGCAAGGTTATTTGAATAATTGTGTACACTCAGGTGATCATTCTCAATAATTGATATTGTGAACATGATTGCCACCGCTTGTTAATTTCTGATGATTTCATTGAGCTGGTGTTTCGATGATTTGATTAATAGCAGGTGATCCAAATATTGCGAGAACGGTTTGATTTGTGAAGTGGTGGTTAAATCATTTTAATAGTTAATTTCTATGCTTTACACTCTGGGAAGCTGTAATTTCTTATGTAGCCTCTTTAGGACATTTACTTGACGATGCCCAGGGTTCGGATAAGATGAGTGGCTCTTGAAGCTAATTTCTATGTTTTACACTCTAGGAAGCTGTTGAATTGATGATTTGAATTGAAGCCTTGATAATTTTTAGTACTTTTAATAATAATATAGTCCATTCTAAAACTTTTAGATACCTAGTAAGTAGGTACCTACCTATAAGATAGTATTTTTAATTCAATTTATTTATCTAATTAATTTATATTTAATTTATCAATAATATTTAATGATAATGATTTATTATTATTTAGTAGCCTTATTCTTTCATAACAGTTGCCCAAGGCATGACATGACCCAAGTGGGATTTATGTATCATGTGTTTAGGTCAAAGTTAATTCACACTGAAAACAAAACTAATGGAAGAAAAACCTCAATGCTCTTCTTGACTGTCAAATAGGTAAATATTTTTGTGCCCCACTCCTTTTGCAGACCACCGGCCGCCACTGACAATACACACTTTTTGTATGAGGTTACACAAAGTAAATACAATAGCGCTTCTATTTTATTTATTTGTGTATTTATTTAAAGGAAATGCGCTTAATTAAACCTAATAGAAACTGTAAAAATCATGTAATTCCTAGAATATGTTTCTAAAGCTGAATATCATGACCTTGAGTGCAGTCCTGACAGACACAAGTTGTTTTTGTTGATTTGTCGGTTTTTTGTTTGTTTGTGTGATTCTTGCAATTTTTCACACTTCCATTTTAAAAAAACCTAAGTTATTGATCCTTCCATCTTTTCAAGAAAGGCGAATGAAATAACGATTAGTTAATGCTTATATATAGCCAGTAACTATAATATACATATGTTAGTATATTGTATATGTTTATATATTATATTTATCAGGCTCTGGCTGATAACCTTGTGGATATCACTCAACGTTTAAATTTTATTACATACCTATATTTTTATATATAGTTCATTCCATTAGTGATATATTCTACTGATTTGAAGCATTTTGCTTTACATTTTTTGAAGCATTTTGCTAAACTCATTTTCACTTATTTTCATATGTTTATTGGTTTACTGAATATTCACGTGTATTTTTGATGGTTTTTGATCATTTTGATAGTTTTTGAAAATTATTACTGTGAAACTTTTTTGTGAAAATAAAGTCTCTCTCTCTATCTCTCTCAATATTCTCATTTTTGACCATTAATGATGAGATCGATGGTGAGGGGAACGAATTGTAGAGCGAAAAGGGGTGACGCAAGGTATCAACAGTGGGATATTCATGTCAACCACCATGTTCCTTCACAGGACAGGTCCTTCACAAAACTGGCGCTCCTAGCGGCGGACCTTGTTGGGTCGGAGCTCCATTTTTACTTCATGGACGGTGGAGTACTGTTTTTACATCCCCTCGAAACATAATGTATTAATACATGGGATTAATACTACATGATACTATTTTGGTAATGAGTTGAAATATCATCGCTGGATGAGGTCTTCTACCTCTAAAGTCCAATGAATCACGGCCCCAGCCTTTTCCTTTTTTGTTAATGCAATAACCGTTTTGAAATGTATATGTAGGAGAAAGTCTACAATTAAAAATAATACTCTCATTACACCATGTTCCATTGAAGTTGATCCAATCTAGTACAGAACACAGGCAACACTGTTCACAAGCTTCAGCAGTCGGCCATTTTATACGTTCTCTTCTCCTTTTGTTGTGTGTTTTCTAGAACTACAGAAGCATCTAGGCCCTTATGATGTGTCTTTTCGTATGAAGTTACCGTCGATTCGGTTTAATCTCTAGGTTGATATCTAGTTATTACTTTCCGGTCGGTACGGACTATCGTGAAATGTGGTTTTTCTGAAGTAGAAAATCCGCTGGAAAATGACTGCTCAGAGTGACCAACCGGCGGTTCCCACCTCCAAGGTGGTTCAAATCACCAACATCGCTCCGCAAGCCACCAAAGACCAAATGCAGACGCTATTTGGTTTTTTGGGAAAGATTGAGGACATCCGTTTATATCCGACGATCCGGGACGTTTCCGTTCCAGTCCAGAGTAGGATCTGCTACGTCAAGTTCTTCGATGCTGTTTGCGTCGGGGTAGCTCAACACATGACGAACACGGTGAATTGGATTATATACCTATAATTATATGTTTATTCCATTTTTTCCTAGATTTAGAGAAGAACTAGGCGGTCTATGCCTCGTAGGGGCTCCGACGCCAATCCCCTGAGAGTCGCCTACACCTAACGGCTAATGATGAAATTTGGAACATGTTTAAGCCTCAAAGCTCAGTCAGATGATCCGATTCCTTATTGTTTGTAGTTTCTACTCTCCATTCTTAAGTATACTAGATACTTTCGCACTTTAGTGTCGTAGAAACATGATTGAGTAGCTACTGCTTCTTTCATTGCGCTGGTTCTCGGGAATCGCTAACACCCGGCTCGTTAGATATCTCTTGAAACGAAAGCGTTAGGTGCGCGTAAATTGGGCAGCCATCTCAATGCATTCAAGCAAACGGGTAAGTACGTAGGTACGTTTGGTCAGAGCCGAGGCGTTTGATGTAAAAAACCTGGGCATGTAGGTAGACATTACGTAATACATTTTTTCTTTTTTTTTTTAATCTACAATAGTATAGGTCGTTCACTATAAGGAGGCGCGTTTCTCCAAACCGTCCGGCAAAAGTTCGCGCAGCTAGACTGAAGTTTTCACATCCCCTCTCTTACCACCCTATTACCTAGTAGCCTACTCCGCAGAAAAGACAAAGCAGGACTTGGGGTGAGCGGGAGGGAAGAGGACGGATAATGTTGGCGAGGGAGGGAAAAGAACGGGAGGGGTTCAGGTCAGGCAGGGTATGATTGGACGTTGGGTGGGGGAAGGGTCCCCCTCTCGGAGAAACGCGCCTCCTTATAGTGAACGACCTATACCTACTACTGAAATAATTCGAAAGGAATGCACAGATGAAAAGACACAACTAATTAAACATGATTTTAAAAATAGAAAAATTTTGGAGTAGCAGGAGCTCCTTGTGCCTAACAATCCATTCTGTAACCTTAAGGGATGCCTGATGACCTTAAGGGAAGGCTCAGGTCTAGTACTTCCCGCTACGAATTCGTTCAAAATTTTACTGATTATTCAAGACCAATAAGTCGACTTATATTGACCGTTCCGTTGAATGAGGCTCAAGTGCTTGGACTTTTTTTGCCAAAAAATTATGAAGATGGTGAATTAAATTACTAGGTTCGTTCGGTCAGACAATCCGGAACCGTTCCGAACGTGTTCTGGATTTTCTTCATAGTCTTTGGTTCGGGACATGCGCACGGAATGTTTTCAGCATAAGTAAGCCCCGCCATATTTAAATTTATCTTCAATTTCCTGCGCATTGTTTTTCCCGTTTTCCGCTTTTTCTCGATTTTCTTGTTCTCATTATTAATCACATTGATTTAAAAATTATTTGCAATAATAAAATAAATTTATATTCTAGTACTGTGAATGATTGGTTTAATGAAGGTCTCTCACCGTTCTGAATCATTGATGCGCATTCGGAGTGCCACAAGTTCCAAACAGGGTTTGGAATGGTTCTCCTCACGTTCCGTTCAGAACGACGCCTCTTCTAGAACCACGTTCAGAATGGTCTGTCCCAACAAACCTACTGATAGCACACAAAAAAAAGATATCGAGTACCAAAGAAAGTAGCAGTTGACAGTTGACTGGGGGGGTCGAGGTCGCTGAATCAGATAATGACAGCCGTTTTTCCAGATTGGCTCGAATTTTAAAGTTACAGCCCATACTCCTGTTTTTCTCGTGTTCAGTAATCTGAAAAATCACAACTAAGTTTTGCATTGTATATCCTGGTTTAACCACCTTACTATATGTATTTTTGGGTGCTGAATCCGAATATGGAACTAGATTTTAATTACCTAGCTTCGTTCAGGCGCAAATGTAGTTTAAACCCAGTGAAAATCGCCAAAAACAAAGTTTTTCAACATATTACACGTTTTTTTCTCTGAAACGAAAAAAATCTGGTTGCAAAAATAAATTCTACATCAAAAACCCTATAAATGGGGTCTATTTTTAACATTATTTAAGTAGTGTATTAATACTAAATAGTGTATACGTAATGTTTTTCTGTGTTTACAGAAGGCTAGAAATCATAATAGAACTGATAGTAGAAAAATAGAACAAAAATACACCCGTTCAGAGTTTTCAGAATCTTCGAATGAATGTTTATTGACATCAGAAAATTAATACTAAGTAACTAAAAAACCATATGAGAAAATAATTATCGGAGTACTTCAACACCCTCCCTCGCTAATTATTTTCGAAAGTCCCATCTTTTTCGTCAACTCGAAATGACAAGGCTGATGAAGGGGCTTCGTCAAAATATCTGCTACTTGTGATTTTGTATCAATCTTCTCAATTTCAATTTCGTTTTCTTGAACAAGTTCCCTAACAAAGAAATGTCGAATCATAATGTGTTTTGTTCGTCTGTGAAATTCTGGATTCTTCGCCAACTTCAATGCGGCTTCATTGTCAACATAAAGTAAGGGTTTATCAATACTCCCCAACAAACTTTTCAAGAGTCGCTTGAGCCAAACTAGTTCGCGAGCTGCCTCACTTGCTGCAACTATTTCAGCTTGAGTAGTGGAGATTGCAACTGAAGTCTGTCGTTGACTCAACCAACCAATTGCACCTCCAGAGTGAAGACAAACTACTCCTGTTGTAGATCTTCCTGTTTTTATATCTCCTCCATAATCGGAATCACTATAACACTGGAGAAGACCTTGCTTGTAGCTCTGAGAGTATGTCAATCCATAGTCCACGGTTCCTTTTAGATATCTAAAAATTCGCTTCACTCTCACACAATCTTCTTGTGTTGGATTTTCAAGGGTTCGTGATACAACTCCGACAGCGTATGCTATGTCAGGTCTCGTTCCAACCATTAGATACATGAGAGCGCCCACGGCTTGGCGATAAGGAAACTTCACTTCTTTTGACTGACCTGATGTGACTTCATCACTTCTTTTGCTCTCATGTACAATTGGAGTAGGAGCAGATTTACAGTCCTGCATACTAAACCGCTCCAAAATTTTTCTTGTGTAGGCAGCTTGGTTCACTGTAATCAATCCGTCACTCTGATGAATCTCGATTCCAAGAAAATACGAGGCTGACTTGGTAGTAATCTTGAACTCCCGCCTCAACTGATCTAAAAATTTGTCGTTGAGACCTGTAGAACTTGCTGCAACAAGCCCATCATCAACATAAAGTGCTAGAAAAATACATTCTGTATCATCTTTTCTAATGAACAGGCAGGGATCCGCTTCACTAGATTCAAATCCTATCTTCTTCAAATATTCCACAAATCTCTTATTCCAGCATCTAGGTGCCTGTTTCAAACCATATAGGCTCTTTCTCAGATGACAAACATGATCAGACCCATCTTCATATCCCTCCGGCTGTAACATATAAATATCTTCGTCCAGATATCCGTATAAAAAGGCTGTTGTAACATCAAACTGTGCCAACACCATGTTGTCTTTAGCTGCCACACTCAACAAAGTTCTTATCGTACCGTTTTTTGCAACTGGGCTAAATGTTTGATCATAATCAATTCCCTTTTTCTGAGAAAACCCTTTTATGACAAGCCGAGCTTTGAATCGGTCGACGGCTCCATCAGGGTTTGTTTTCACCTTAAATACCCACTTTGAGGGTATCGGCTTCTTCCCCTTGGGTAAGGATGTCATTTCCCAGACTCGGTTTTCTGCTAATGCATCTAATTCACTTCTCATTGCAGCTTTCCAATGCTGGCTTTCTGGACACGAGATTGCTTCTTGGAACGTGGATGGCTCACGTACTTCGCACATATCAGTAAATGCCGCCATCACAAAATCATCGAACCTTTGAGGTCTTCTTAGAGTTTCTCGGTCTCGAAGCATTCTGTCGTCACTTGTAGCTACTGGTTCCTCGCTATCCGAATTGTCTTCTATATCCTCTTCTTCTTGGTCTTCATTATCCTTTGTCTTTTGATTTTCATAATTTTCTCTTCTTCGAAAAAGTGTTGTTTTTTGTTCTTCTTCATCTACAGGTTCCAAGGGTTTCTCATTAAAAACCACATCCCTGGAGCGCAATATCTTGCGGGACTTGTCATCCCAAATGCGGTATCCTTCATCATTTTCATACCCAACAAGTAATCCTCGAACTGCTTTTCTACTGAACTTCTTTCTAAGCTGCTTGGGAACATGAGCAAAGCATCTACTCCCTATGATTCTGAGGTGCTTGATTCCTGGTTTCTTACCCGTCCACAGTTCGTAAGGAGATTTTCCATCCACTGTTGTAGGTCCTGTTCTATTCAAAATGTATGCAGCTGATACGATCATCTCATCCCACAGCCTAGGAGAAAGTTTGACACAAGAATCATGAGCATGCATCATAGTCCTAGCTGTTTCAACAAGAGTACGGTTCTCTCTCTCACTGCATCCATTTTGTTCTGGGGTGTAAGGCATCGTAAATCTCTGTTTGATTCCATTTTTCTCAAGAATAGACCTAAAAGTAATACTGTCGTACTCTCCTCCATTGTCACTTAAAAACTCTTTTATGTTGTGACCAACTGCTTTCGCTTCCCTCAACATCAACTGGAGTTTCTGCGGGACTTCTGATTTTTCTTTTAATAGGTACACAAATCTGAATTTACTGAAATCATCTTTGAAGACTACATAATATTTGTAACCAAACAATGATCTTTCGAAGGGACCCCCAACATCCGAATGAATCAACTCTCCTGGTCTAATTGATCTTGGTCTATTACCAAACTTGAGACGATGTGCCTTTCCATACACACATGCTTCACATAACTCAGAGTCCAACTTGACATTAACTCCTATCTCATTTGCAATAAATGACTTTACATGCCTTTTATTCTGGTGTCCTAATCGCTCATGATAAAGCTGGAGTAAATTTCCTTTAGGAAGTACGTTGATTTCCACCTCCCGCTTGTCACATTCCTTAGCCTTCATGTCTAACTTGTACAGACCACCACAACGTTCCCTTGTCCCCATCACAACACACCGACCATCGACTTCTAACTTGCACATAACTTGAGTTGATGAAAAAACACTGTTTATATTTTTGTCATGAGCAGACAGAGGTGAAAAAAGGTTTTTCTTAATGTCAGGAACTAACCAAACATCTGTCATATTTATTTGGGAAAGCTCACCATTCACTACCGCTTCGAGTTCTAAATTTCCCTTACCAATTGCTCCAACTGTGTGACCATTAGCTGTGTAACAGTACGAGGGACAGCAAAAGGTTCAAACGATTTGAATAATTCCTTTCTATATGATATGTGATTAGTTGCCCCATTGTCTACGTACCACACATTTGGATCATATTCAGTTGATAAAACTTCATTAGTTTCAGCGACCAAGGTTGTTGTTGAACTAGCTCTTGCATCCTCATTCTTCTTGGGGGGCCTACCATCTGCTATCCATTTCTTACAAAAGCGTACTATATGCCCTAGTTCCTTACAATAATTACAAATAAACGCCGGTTTTTTACCGTACTCTTTTCGTCTGTAGCCTTGAGTCACGAGCACTTCACCGTCTTCGTCAGCAGAATCTTCTTTACTCTTCAACGCACGTTCGAAAGCACAAAGCTGAGCAGTGAGGTTTTCAACAGTCCTTTGAGTTTTTTCCACAAGCGTCCAGCTCGACTTGAATGGAAAAAACGAGTCGGGCAATGTATCGAGAATTTTGCAGACGAGAAACAATTCTGGCAGCTTACATTGTTTTTCACTCTCAATTTCAGTTTTCAGATCGCTCCACACATTCTTGAGCTTGCTCATGTGTGTAGCAACATCATCTGTGTTATCTCTTTTGAAACGGAAAAACTTCATACACAGGTCATACGCCTTATCTTCATTCACGCCGTCAAATAGTCGATGCAACTCTTCCCATACCTCTACAGCTGTGTGAAAACGCATAATCAGTTTCACGACTTCTTCAGCCATATTTCCTGTTATGACAATCAAGGTATCACTCTCTATTTTCAAATATTTTTCCAATTCTTCCTCTTTTTTGTCTCCGACAGGCCTTTTCAGCTTACCATTGAGAATGTCTAGTGCACCGGGGACATCTCGTAGGAGTACAGTGATCTTGTATTTCCAAGTACTCCAATTATGCTTCCCTTCCAATTTCCCGATCTGGGGAATTTTAGCAAACTCCATCTTTTCTTAGTTCCTACTTCTTGATCTTTATATGATCCCTAGACTTAAAAGCCCATAACCTAATGTTTTTCTGTGTTTACAGAAGGCTAGAAATCATAATACAACTGATAGTAGAAAAATAGAACAAAAATACACCCGTTCAGAGTTTTCAGAATCTTCGAATGAATGTTTATTGACATCAGAAAATTAATACTAAGTAACTAAAAAACCATATGAGAAAATAATTATCGGAGTACTTCAACAATACGCTCATTCCCAGCACGTTATCACTAGGAAAACACTGGTGCGCGTAGCTAGGGTTTCATTTACTTGGGGTGAGATGTCAAAAACCTGGATATCTGGGCAGTAGATGTAAAAAAGAGTAGACATCAATTCACTTATTACGTAATAAACTCTCTTTAATACATTTATTATCCTGGAACTGTCAGGACAGTATAATCCTGTTCAACTGTTCACTAGAATAGTTGGATAGGATTATATGGCTGTCAAAATGAAATAAATTCTGCGGCTTGGGCTGCAGAAGCCTGGGGAAGAAAAACTTGTAGCTTGCTAAACCAGGGTTCTTAATTATATAGATTTGTTTGGACAGAACCGTTCAGAACCTTTCACCCCCTTTTTGGTCGTTTATGCAAGCACAGAAAGCGTTCTGAACCTGAACGGTTCCCATTCCATTCCGTTTGGAAACCCATTTAGAGAATCTGGTTCAAAATGGTCTGTCCGAACGAACCTTATGGTGATTCACGATCTTCTTCTCGCTTCCCAACAAAAGTCAGCTATTGCGGGAAAGGAATTTGAATGATGTTGCATCAAGCGCACTTTGAATCAACAGAGACGTCATGAAGGTTGGTGCTCTTCGGTTGAATCGGTGTGGAATTCCCAATTGTTCGTGGATGTAACATAATTCTAACAACCTTACTCAAATATAGGTAAACAAATTATGATGGAATGCAGTAAATTAATTACAAACAAAGCTCTTGATTTAGTTTGTGACAAGCAATTTTGGCAGGTAGACATATCAACTGAAACTTGAAATGCTTTTAGTGCGTATGTCTGCAAGTTTGTAGTGGCATGGGTAACCTGACAAAGGTAACAGCCGAATAAATTCAAATGTAAACAAATTGAACAAAAACTTGAGATATGCCTGATCTAGCCGAATCAACCATAAAATGTGCAGTGAGATACTTCATGTGGGCTAGTAGTTTCAAGTGAAAAGATAGTACAGAAATTCTATTTTGAATTTGCCTTCAACAAAAATTGGTGGTTAGAAAGAATGTCATTTGATTTAATATGAAATAATGAAATCCTGGCGTGAAAGCATCTGGAATCCTACCAAATGTATGTAGATTCTACCAATAACTTATTATTGTATGCCTATATTTTAGTTAATTTTATCTTCTGTTATTACAGGTGTTCATTGATCGTGCCCTGATAGTGACACCATACTTGTCCTCCACGAATGAAATTCCAGACGAGTACCGAGCATTGGAGATAGCAGCACAAGCCAGTGTTGTCCCTGGTCTCTACGGCAACAATTCCAAGCTTCCTCCCCACGTTACTAACCAGATTGAGGGATCTCAGCCAAACCAGGTTCATAATATAATTATTTTCCATGTTCTTACTTTATCTATTACCTAAATACTAAATTGTAAATTTATAATTGAACGAAAATAGCAAAATATATTGGGCTGCAAAAGTAGGCCTGGCAGCATTTCCACAATGATTCAGCGTAGGTAAAGAAAAACTGAATCAACCCAGGGTGTACTTTAGTCTTGCTCCCCATTTCAAAACGAAATTTCTCCACTTCAAACTATCGTTTTCTAATTTTAAAAATATGATTTGGAATCGTTAGAGTCCCCTCTTTCTCATCATTGAAATTTGACACATCCTAAAATCGATTTACATTGCTTAGTTGTGGTTTAAAAAAGTTGGGGGGCAGTACTAAGGTTTTTGCCTAGTCAACAATCTTTAGTCCTGCCCCCACGGGATTTTCTAGGAATTTGAACAAATGAATCAACCCTGGTTGCCATAACCAAATTTCACTTGACGCAAATATATATTTTGTTTTCCATGATATCTATTCACTTGAATTTGGATTATATAGCTTTTCTAACATTAGCAAGAAAGACATGAATGGGTCGGACTTCGTCATTTTGATGTGCCTCCTCCACTCACGGAGATGTGTGTGAAATCATGGTTCCATTTTTCCGATTAATTTATATTTTATCAAAAACTGTAACTACGAGTAGTTACGTACCAACCTAGGTAAGGTAGTAGATAAATAATAAATGAATAAATATAAGTGAATAAATCGTGTCTCAAATGCTTATGCACGATAAAAGAATGTAACTACCTGTTAATATTTCCCATCATTTCGAAATTACGTGTAATTCCATTGGATCAGTGTCATCTCAGCCGAAAATTTCTGTTTTCCAAATTAAAAATTGTGATGACCCTGCGTGACCTTAGCTGCTGCTCACTCTTCTGGCAAAAGTCTTCTTTGTTCTTAGTGGTATCAATACTATATAATTAAGTACATACTTGCACTCAAATACATATCCATTGGTGATATGTACCACCTATATGACTTTTTATTTTACATCAAAACAACTGTAGCCATCAGGAGAATGCCACAACTTTAAGCCAATGCTGTTAGCTTACGAAATCCCAAACAGTTATGAATTACACAAACACGAAACAGGGGCAGACAGAGAAACTAATAGTGAAGTGCATCGATGGGCTGGTGTGTCGATGCGCAGCCTCGGAAACTTGTGCATGCGGATAGTGGACTATACTCGTCCCATTGATCTTTTGAAGATAACTGCGTTGGTGCTGCTTGCCAGCTGGCTGTCAGTTTTTCAAGGATTTTTGCGTCCACACAATCGGGAGTGGCACATTGAAGCCTAGGCGGTCATTGCATGGGCTATTGTGTGGAGGGGCCGCTAAAATTATAGAAAAATCTGTTCCAAACAGAATGCTCCGTGGTTTGGTGAGGCATGCCTAACCCCCCCTCCCCCCCCCCTGCAGTTTTTCTCACCACCGTCTTATTGCAACATCTTAGTTAACTCTCTTACCACTTTGCATATTTACCAAATGCTACTCATCTTTAGACATTTAATTTCAGCTAGAAATCCTGCTGAAGGTCCATGATAGTGTTCCATAAACATTAAATCTGATTAAAAACAAGTATTCCAAGTAAAATATAACTAAATAATGAAAACCTAAGTAAAAATACAGATTAAAAAAAAAAAAAAGTGTTATTCCACAGTGCTGCAGAAGAAGGCTACCAAAAACATAATAGGTAGTTGAAATACGATCTAACAAAATCCGGAACAGAAAATTTAAAAGCCAACAACTAATGTTTTCCTACTTGGTCTGTTTTCCATAATGTAATTATATAGTAATGTCTTGCAATTATATCTCAGTCGACTGTTTTGTTTTTTAGCTGAATAAAACAACTTCGATAATGTGCACGAGTCTTACTTTGCATCATTACCAGTTGATCATTATTTACACAACTTAGCAGCCCTTTGCAACAAGATGAGAATATTGAAGACTGATGAAACTAACCATGACTTTTCATACTTGTTATGTTTCAGTTTTATTTATTTTCAACCAATCACTTGATGCCTTTTTGGAATGCTTCTTGGAAACCTTATAATTTCAAAAGGAAAAGAATGTGCTGTAGTATCTACTCTTGCGTGCCATATAGTTAAAACCTGTTTTAAACGATCTTATTTCATTGCAGGTTATCACAACCCATGATCCAGCTCTGGTATCGAACAACCTCCCTCCATACCCCCCTCTCCCCATTAACTACGATTCAGTGCGGATTGAAGAAATTCGCCGCACCCTGCTGATCTCCAATTTAGATCCTTCAGTTACAGCTCAACAGGTCATTGACTTCTTCAGCAAAGCCGGTGATGTTAAGTATGTCCGCTTCTGCAAAAGGGAGAATGAGTCTGGCATCAATTATGCACTTATTGAGTTCTCAGAGCAGACAAGCATAATTAATGCTTTGAAATTGAATGGAGTGGAAATGGGAGGTAAACAAATTACTGTGGGTCATTCAACCGTGAATATTGATAAACCTCAAGCTAAGAGCAATGAAGCGGCCCAAAGAGAAATCGAAGAAGCCATGACCCGGGTAAAAGAAGCTCAGAACTTGATATCTGCAGCCATTGATCCTGTGATCGGAATTTTGTCAAAAGATAAAAAGAGGGGTAGAAGTAGGTCAAGGTCGAGACGAAGGTCGAGGTCAAGGTCAAGAGGAGGGGGTAGGAGAAGGAGGTCTAGGTCAAGATCACGAGGGCGAAGGAGGCGATCAAGGTCCAGGAAGAGGTCAAGGTCTAGGTCCAGGAAGCGATCAAGGTCCCGTGATCGCAAGAAGAGATCAAGGGACAGGAAAAGATCTAGGTCAAGGTCCAGGTCCAAGAGCAAGAGTAGAGCAAGATCTAGGAGGAGCTCAAGGAGTAGGTCCAAGTCCAAGAAAACTGAGAAGTCCAAGTCCAGCCGGAAGGAGGAGAAAGGGAAAGACAAAGAAAAAGAGAGGAGGAACAAAGATGAATCTCCTGTTAAGGAGAAGATCGTGAAGGCTAGTGTAGAGAGAGATAAGCCAGCGGATAGTGCCACTGATAACTCGGCCTCTAAAGATGGGTCAAAATCACCCGAAAAGAGATCGAAATCGCCATCCGTGAGAAGAAGTAGGAGCATGTCTAGGTCTCAGAGCCGCAAAAGATCGCCAGTAACGAGGAAAGCATCGCGTTCTGTGTCAAGAAAAAAGAGCAGATCCCCATCCCGAAAGAAGAGTAGGTCACCATCTAGAAAGAAGAGTAGGTCGCCATCTAGAAAGAAGAGTCGCTCCCCTTCAAGAAGAAAAAGTCGCTCTATTTCAAGGAAGAAGAGTAGGTCGCTATCACGGAAGAAGAGTCGATCTCCTAGAAAAAAGAGCCGGTCCGTCTCAAGAAAGAAAAGCAGGTCTCCCAGGCGCCGGACCCGCTCACCTCGTAGGCGCTCCAGGTCTCGCTCAAGACGCAAGAGCAGATCACCCGTACGGCGTAGAACCCGCTCCCCTAGGAAAAGCAGATCACCAAGGCGGAAGCGAAGCAGAACACCACGCCGCAAGCGCAGCAGAACACCTGCCAAGTGGCGCAGTCGCTCTCCCTCTTCTCCACCACCCAGGCGCCGCACCAAGTCACCTTTGTCCCCCTGAATCATGAAAATGGACCGGTTATTGTCTACAAAAATTATTCTCTTTTTCTTTTCATCCTTTTAAATGTAAAAAATATATTATTTACAATATTATTATGCAAATACAACTTTGTGAATTTCGTATATTATACTGTAACGTGTCTAATGAAGTTCTTTTTCTATTGTACTTTATTTTTTATTTTTTTGTTCCAGCAAATATTTCTTGCTGTTTGGAGAACTTCTCCCTATTGGACTTTTTTCACTTCTTGATGGTAATTCCTAGTAACTCTGGAATTTTTGAGGTAGTTTTAGGAAATACATTTATTGGGATTAATACTCATTAAGATTCATGTCTTGTATGCTTTTCTGTGTTTGCAGACCCAATAAACGCAGTGCAAGATCGCTTACGTTCCTAGAGTTCCTCTTTAAAAAAAACCCTTCTGTTCACATCTCGCCATAATCTCTCCACAGAGATATTTTGTAATCGTTCGGTGGTAAATAAGAATTGTGAAACTTTTTATTCAATTGTTATTATTTATGGAATTTTTTAAATTTTATTTATTTAATAATTTTTTTGTCACATTTTGTCAAGGATAATCCAGTTTTTTTCAAAATGATGTGAATTTTGAGTCAGCCAGTTGTAAAAACCTTGTGAAGGTACTTTTTTCCAGTGAGAGAAAAAACTACTTGTTAGTCAAAATTTCTCTACTTTTCTGTTAATCTCGAACAAGTTGTTTTTAGGTGTATATCTGTATGATTGGGTATGGAACAGCGTACAAAGTTATTTTGTGCAGTTTAGTAAATCCTGTTCAGAACTTCTATTTGAAGTGTTTGGAACCAATATTGATAGTATCTTCTTTTAATATTAGACTTCACACTGCAACTATTATTATGGCAAATTTTCAGTAACTTATTAGATAGAAATCTTTCTCCATGTGTTGGGGTATCAAAGATATCACTATATATTTCAAATATATCACCGCTTGAAAATGAGCAAACAAACCGTAGATTCCAACGAACTGGGAGATGACTCAACGCCAATACGCTCAATTGACAAGACTCCGCACCAACTACGGTAACAACTGACGAACTATGTACCTTCACGAAAGGGCTAGCAACATTGTGCACGGTGTGCGATGTACTAGAGGACATCGAACACTTGATAGCTGCACCGAATTCAGTGAGGAGCGTGAAGTCCTACCAGCAGAAACTTCAGTAGCAAAAATATCTGCATTGATATTTGATGAGGAGCATCACCATACTCTAAAATTGTGTGCTGTTCCGAAGAAAGGTACGCTTCTTGTCCATAGCATCAATCTCTTCCTTACTTGACTTCATTGGACCAGCTCTACTAGCCTGTGAACAACTAGGGGGCTACTATTTTAGCCAATTTAGCTTACCTGCAAATATTGATCTACCTACCTAGTAAGTAGCCACTTATTCCAGGAGCCAAAGCCAAAAATAGGTACCTAGTAATTTCTGGAAAAAGGTTGAGATTAAATTTTAAAAATTTAGTCCGTTCTGAGTGAGTAAAATTTTTGTCTGCCATCTCAAAATTGGTGGAATACAAAATGGCGGTCTCATAAAGATGGCTTAATTTGCCCATTTTAAAGTTTTTCTATATAGAGCATAAAAAACTTGAGCGATTCGACGCAAAAACTATCAATTATCTCCTGAATTGGGGGCAATCGAAAATCGGACTAATTTTAAGAGCCCCCCCCTCCCCCTCCTGGACTTTTGCCCTTCAAAATCATCTAGCGGCCTAAATATTGGTCTAATTCAGGTCTATTGGTAATATTCGATTCAGGGTTAGATACTTTCCAAAGTTCATGTCTATTAAGTTTTTGCTCAGACCGTTTCCCATTAAAGTACAAAGTAAAAGGCCGTTTTCGCGAACTTGATGTGTAAAATGACATAAAATTCATGAGTAGCTCTGTAAGTCAATGGGGAAAGGTCTCGGCTAAAATATGCTCGATACGAACTTTGGAAAGTATTTAATCTTGAGTAGAATGAACTTTAGCAGACTGAAATCAGACCAATATTAACGCCACCAGGTGATTTTGAAGGGCAAAAGTCTAGACGGGGGAGGAGAGGACTGGCCCAAAATTAGCCCAATTTTCAATTGTTTGTAATTCGCTCATTTTAAAAGATAATTCAGAGTTTCGGGATCGAATCGTTTTATTTTTTTATGCTCTACAACTTTGCTACGTATGCAAATTTCTGTAGGATGTATGGTTTAGGAGTTATTAGAGGACATATTGGTTATACATGCATTACAGGGACGTCCCTATGAATGGATTTTATATCATTTTGGTGAGAGTTAAAATAAGAGAAAAACAAAAATATGACATTGGAATTATCCTTTCCTCTATTAACCTCCTCCACCGACTGTAAATTTCCATAAAGAAAATTCCTGCATGAAATTTGGAACTCGTAACATATTTTCCAAAATTAGACCAAATTCATAATTGAACAAAAAAATTAACACGAAAATCTGACGAGAATAGTTAAAACATCATCATTTATTACTATTACCCCTCCATTCATCCCGTTCCATAATGAAATTTGAAACTCCTGACATATTTTCTAAAATTAGACAGTATTCATAGGTAGTTCGAAGAAACGACAATCTGACGAAATTAGTTAAAACATCATAATTTATCAGTATCACCCCTCCATTCACCCCCTTCTATAATGAAATTTGGAATTTTCAAAAACTAGACCAAATTCTTAGTTGAACAAAAAAAGAATCACAAAAATGGACAAGAATAATGGGTTAAAAAAAAAACATGATTTACTTACTGGTATCAGGAAAATCGGTTGAGAATTATAGACTCGGTGGCGTCGACAAAATTGGTCGAAAAACCAGGTTTTTTCGGCTTTACCCCCTCCATTCTCCCTCTTCCATAATGGAATTCAAAATTTCCTAGGATTGTTGCGCATCTAGACTGCAATTTGGATTGAACAAAGAGAGAATCTCGAAAATCAATTGAGAATTGTGGCCTGGGCATCGGCCACAAAAGTTGTTACACACACACCTGTTTTTTTTCACGGCTTTGGTTAGAATGGTCTGGAACGGATTTGTATGCGGTTATTTTTGGTTTATTATTTCCAATAATAAGCCTATGTGATCGTATAGCCAACAATTTTTATAACCCCCCCTCAAACTTTGTCACTTTACGTTTCAAGGTGCGTAGAATCCAAATTTGAAATGTCCGTCCACCGTCCGCGCCATAAAAGGCCTTAGAATTGACTTAAAAAATCTGTTCTTTCGCTAATAGACTCCCCTTGGGGTCTAGTTGGTCCTAACTTCTCGCCAGCTCGATCGCTCCACTCTCATGGGTGCTATGAGCCAAAAATAGGTGAAAAAGTGTCTTTTTTGTGTATATTTCAAGTTGTATAGAAATTGGAGATTTATGAGTAAAAAGAAAATGTTAGCTATTAAATTTATGGGGAAAAAAGTATTCTAAATGATACTCTTCTATTCAAAAAAAGGTTTTGGATTTTTGACAATTTTTTGCAATTTTATAGATTTTTTAAAACAAAATTTAATGAAGTTCAAATTTTTAGCACAATTTCGTACATAAATTTTTGAATGTTCTAATTCATAGTTGATAAACTTTATTTGACCAATCTTATGCTAAAAAATATCAATTTAACAATTCTTAGCCATTTTCAGTGATTTTGTCAGCACATTTTCTGAAATTTGACCAATTAGATGATATCAATATATAAATCTCACAATCAATAAATTGTGAGATTCCGCTGCTGTAATGGATTCAACCCATTAGTGAGGTCCGAAGCTCTGAGTTCCGATACTAAATATACTATAAGCGGCGTTTAATAATTATGGACCAGAGATCTACGTAGAAGGGCTGTCTAATACATAAATAATAAACCTTTGTGTAATAATTTGCAGCGTTTTTTTCTCCTGCTTGGGTTGTACCCCACCCCCCTGGATCAATTCCAATAGGTGTCCATCTTATTAACGAAGCCTTGCCTATACTACGTAGCTTCAGAGGAACGTCCTAAAAACTTTTAAATGGGCAAATTAAGCCATCTTTATGAGGCCGCCATTTCGTATTCCACCAATTTTGAGATGGTAGACAAAAGATGTTCTCACTCAGAACACACTATATCAATATCGAATCTCAAATCTTCCCATAAAATGGTTTTCTCCTTGGCTCCTGGACTAACTTAATTGCAGTTATGTATGGCTTTTTAGGTATGTAACCATTTGATACTGAGGCTGATTTTAGTTCTTTTATCAAGTGATCATTTGAGATCTTCATACGTAACTATGACTGGAAACCCGATACTCAACTCTTTCGGAAGGTTTCGATTACGATTAGTACTAAGTTGATAGGTACTTTACATCAAGTAAGAATTGTATGAAGATATCGCATTGAACAGGACAAAAAGAACCCCTCCCCCTATCTACTTGAAGTGAAAATTAGTTGAACTAGTTTGGAACTTGGACAAGAGGCCTATATTAAATAATTTTCACATTAGATCAGGTAATTATGTTCTCAGCTTAAATCAGGATAGAAGTTAAATCGGAAAGTATCTAGATATAGTTAGTACGGGCAAACGATAATTGGTTTGATAGGAGTAATTAATTCTGATGTGTTCCTAGTCGTAATCACGACCAAAAACAATGATTTTACCGTGCAACACAAAGTATAATCTGACAAAAATGACATTATATACATTTAAGGATGTTTTGATCCAAAATTTAAAGAAAGGCCTATTTATCCGATTTTATTTTATTCCATCAGCTGGGATATCTCGAAGAGATCTTTTCAAAAATTTACTATGTGGAATCTGATTTTGGCATTCTAAAGAAAGCTGAGTGGCGTCACCTAGCCCCTGCCATCTCATAGAGAAGTTTCTCAGCGCTATTTAACTAGGACTTCAATTCAATTTTCTTTGTCTTTTTTTCCTTTTGTCCAAACGGAGTTTCGGGATGAAAATTTATAGTCAAGAGTTTTTAAGGGTGCAGAATCCGATTTTTCGATCAAAACGTTGCAAAATATTACCCAAGATTATTTCTGTATTAGATAGCCTTTCTAAGCAGATCTTTAGTATATAATTATTATTAACGTCTATGGCACCTACATCATCAAAATAATATTGTATTTAAGCGATATAGGTATATATAGGCAAATATCTAAGAACAATGGGTACGTAACTCAGGATCCAAGTACTTACAAAACATATACTACTTTTTCAAATGTAGGCACCCACTAATTAAAAATTATTGAGATAAGATAAGCGCCTACCTATGCTTCATCTAAATATGGGTGACAAAAGTTGCAATAAACTAAATTTCGGGAAGTGCAAATTCCACTTGCGTTCAAGAGACCGGTGGACCACCCCACCACCAGCCTCCGTAATGAACAGAATGATTTGTAGTGTATAGTTGGGTGTTCTGGATGCTCACATCTCAAACATGAAAATGTTCTTGCATACGTTCTTCACACACAGAATTATGGATGTCTACTGATTTTAACACAGAATGTATTTTAGCCTTGGCATCTCCAACCGAAAACAAAACGTTTTGTGTTAACGAAAATGTGTTGCAACAATTTACTGATGATTTTCGCTTACAACCGTGTTGTTGCTAGAGAAATGGTAGGTACTTCGTCATTTTTCATCCCACAACATTCGTTCGGAAGCTCTCGATTTATCCAACTAGTATGTTACCTAATGCGAAGTGCGTGGACCCAACAAGCTGAGTTATGAGCATGGTTATATGAATAAATGTTTACACACAGGTGATCATTCTCAATAATTGATATTGTGAACATGATTGCAACCGCTTGTTAATTTCTGATAATTCATGTTATATGAATAAATGAAAGCTTATGACGGGGTAGGGCGGCTGTAAAATATGCATTTTTCATGTGAGGGCTCAAATGAAAGCTTAAAATTACAAATAGGGCGCTGGTGATGAATAAATAAAACAACTAATAATAATAATACACTGCAAAATCTGAGCCATTCTTATAAGCGGGTTTCACGGGTTTATGTGAAACGCGTAAGCTAAAACACATTCTGTGTTTCAATAATTCAATTTGAAGTGTGTAAATAGAGGTAACCGGGGCCCAGGGGGGCTTGCCCCCTGGCGAGGCGCGGATTGCCGATTTTTGTTTGATCAACTTGCTTAAATGATGGGGTTTTACACTTTGAATAAACGACACTACTAGTGCGATTAGGAAATTTTCATTATTTTACAGAATTAATGAAAGCAGAACACGATCGAAGGCACTGTTCGTAACACTTGTAGAATCCTTTGTCATCATCGTCATAGTAGGGGTCGCGAATCTGAACGTCCCCCTCAGGGTCATAGGACCCCAAGAGCTCGATTTTGGCGGTGGAGCCGGTGGGTGCGCGCCGCTTCAGCTCTGAAATATTCTCATCGTCCATCCCAAAAATGTAGTCGAATTTGGTGAAATCATCAGATCTTATTTGTCTCGCTTTATGGGAGTATTCCACCTAGAAACATAATATGAAATATAGGTACTTAACAACAAAGAGGTAAACAATGAAACAAGAAAGAAAAGCTCCAGTCATGCAGCATGATCGTACGAGCGAATTTTCGTAAACTATCGTATTGTGTAATGTTAAATTGTTTTGAAATTTGAGCTTTTTGAATGCAAGGAAATTGTTAACTATTAATTCTATGACAAAAAAGTATTCTAAATAATACCTTCCCAGTCAAATAGATTAATTTGATTGATTTTTGTTGTTGTTGCGGTTTTCATCGATTTTTCAGCAAAATTTAATGTACATTTTTCAGCATAAATTTTTGAATGTTCTATTTTATAGAACTTTTATAAAACTTTATTTGAGCAATATTCTGCCAAAAAATATAAATGTAACGATTTTTAGCCATTCTTAGTGATTTTTTTAGTACATTTTTTGAAATTTGACCAATTTATTGGCTTAAAAAGTGCTGGCCAACGAACTCATCCTTCCGTTTGGAAAGCTTGATTTTTTGGCGCAAGAACGGATTTTTCATTATCCCAAGGATCCAACGATACTAAGGAGAGTTATGGAATGACACACCCATATATATATATATATATGCTTGGACCCGGTAAGGTAATTAACTGTAGGTGCCAAAAGTTTGAGATATGATAAATAGGTAGGTACCTACCTGTACCTATATATGTGTAGGTATATATCTTCACAATTTCATTTAGTACCTACAACACCTCTGCAATAATTTGTTTTCTCTCTATAAAGATAAAACCTCCGAGTCCTTTGAGTTATCTATAATAACTGTTCTATATCCAAACCAAGGAACTCCGGTAATTGGTACATGTAGGTAGGTACCTATTTATCATATCTCAAACTTTTGGCACCTACAGTTAATTACCTTACCGGGTCCAAGCATATATATATATATATATATATATATATATATATATATATATATATATGGGTGTGTCATTCCATAACTCTCCTTAGTATCGTTGGATCCTTGGGATAATGAAAAATCCGTATATATATGTATATACTTGGACCCGGTAAGGTAATTAACTGTAGGTGCCTAAAGTTTGAGATATGATAAATGGGTGCCTACCTACATGTACCAATTACCGGAGTTCCTTGGTTTGGATATAGAACAGTTATTATAGATAACTCAAAGGACTCGGAGGTTTTATCTTTATAGAGAGAAAACAAATTATTGCAGAGGTGTTGTAGGTACTAAATGAAATTGTGAAGATATATGAAAATAAACCGTAATTATTCAAAAACGAAGTTAGTAACAAGGATCTATCAATCCTTAATTTGTAAAACAGCTGGGCTTGAATCTGAACTCATCAATTATCACAATGGATATTAAATACCTACACCTAAGTGGCCCACTACAAAGAGGTGACGTGAAGGCTACTAATATCCAAAGTAGGATTGATCTCTGCACTTATGCAACGTGTTAGCTCTAATAGGTACAGGTAGCAGCATACAAGCAGCAGCCTAGCTGTATGAATATGTAGGCGAAGTATGGCTGTTAAAAGACATGTATTTATGATGTTGAGAAAGTGATAATGGATGAAATGAGTGTTTCATTCAGATAAAAACAGAACGGAAAAATAAATAACGGTGAATTTGTGGTTTGGTGCCTAGTTGGCGGAACAAGGAGAAATTATTCTTCATGAAAAATAGGTGAGTAAGTAAGTTGAAAATATCTTCGGGCGTAAACAATATATATATATACATATATATATATATATATATATACATATATATATATATATACTCGGTGCTTCGCGCCTCGCCGGGGGGCTTTGCCCCCCTGGACCCTCCTAATCCAAACTCGGCGCTTCGCGCCTCGCCGGATTTTTTCTCTTTTCTACTGCGTAGAAAACGAGGATAATTTGCTATGCAATTCTTAGCCTGAAGAAATTTGTATATACAAAATGTGCAAGCCTGGCTGGGATTCGAACCGACGATGCGAAAAAAATTGATATAAAAAAATTTGTATATATAAAAATTTTCAAGGTTGGCTGGGATTCGAACTCGCGCCACGTGTCACGGACGATAGCAACTAATCAACTACTCGGTTGTACGTGAAAATCATCTTTAATTTCGTCCCGGACGTTACATAAAAAATTATTGGGGGTCGGCCTAAGAATGGCATAGCAATTAATATGTGAAAAAGCGATATAGTGAGGTGGCTCAGGAGCGAGGAGCTGAAAACTGAGGGGGGGGGGGGGGGGGGGGGGGGGGGGGGGGGGGGGGAGAGAGGACTCGACCCGACCAGACTGGATTCAGAACAAAGAACAGTCAGTGGCCCTTGTAGAGTCAGACCAAGTGCCCTTGTCTCCGAATGATGCAATAGGTTTGTTTGCGGAGGCGGTGTGAAATGACTTTCAAACTCGTTGGAGACTGGCAAGTGCGCATGCGCGACTTCTGCCAACTTTCAAAGTGATTTCAAATCAGTTGGGGATTGGAGTTCATGCATGTTATAATTGAATGTTTGAGCAAAACATTAAGGCCGGGTATCAAGAACCCCTGCGTTGTTGATAAAAAGGCGTGAATAGAACAGAGGTTATCTCTCAAAACCTTGGTACCCCTGTAACAGAGTTACCTCCTGAGAGGTCCATCAAGCTCCTGTCAGAGCACCAGAGATAGCGCCGTCGGCGTTCCGTTGATGAAACAATGGGCGCTCGGTCTGTTCTCGATCTTATTGACAGCTGAGTTTGGCGTTGGATGGAATCCCAGGCGACTGGGAAACTAACCTTCCCCGAACATGGCTCATTAAAAGCTATCAGTAGGGGTGGTATCTCTCTGACGGGATGCTGTTACTCTCCTCTACCTTTTTATGAGGATTTAGGCCCCCATTGCACCTCTGGGGGGGGGGGGGGGCACCTAAATTCCTTATACCCCTGACCCAGCTGTGAATGGAGTGGTACCTACGCTAATTACCGATGTAAGCTCTGTGATTGGCTAGGGCTGTTGGAAAATCAAGGCCAGTGGTTTGAGTGATGCTAATGTTGGTGCATACTAGTAATAATACAGCGAGTGTTGCCACCCTCCCAATTAGATTTGCTGTCCGCTAATTATTAAATGTTCATCTGAAGAAGGTAACACTTGTTGATAATACCCCCCCCCCCACTAGAAATTCAGTTACACATCCAAGATACCCTCTTCCTCGAGTATAACTCGAGTGGCTACTGCCGCTAGTGTTACCAATGTTTCTAGATACCGGGCCTAGAGGCGTGAGACAGCAGCGAACACAGAGGCTAAAATTCGATTGATTTCATTTGTGTGAGTTTGGAATGGAGGAGGAAAACAGAAAATGGTCAGCTGGGAAAAAGCTCTGACCGATTTGACGATCCCAAAACCAGTTTAGAAACCTCTACGAACAGGCCGAGGGTGGGGGGCGCTCTACTGATCAGAGAACTCAACAAATGCCTCAAGTGGGTTGCAAACTGGTTTGGTGGCTTCAGCAAACCAACCTAATATTAAGTCATACCTACCTTTTTGTCCTTGAGAACTTTCATTGTACGACGCTCTGGTCCTCTGCCAACGTGCCAGGGCCCAAGTGCTGCACTGTCCCAAGTCCACTGCCCTTCAAGTCCGCTCTGCTGAACAAGGTGAGCAAAAACTGCTTCTGCCATTGGGGATCGGCAGATATTACCCAAGCAAATAAATAAGACACTTTTTGTCATCTGGAACAAAAAATTGAAAATTTAACAATCTAATACAGCGAACAGGTTTAATTTATTTGGCGAATGAAAGCACAAACATTTTTACTCCAAGTTCTAGAAGTACAGCATGACCTAATGAGTGTAATATAAGCATTTCACTGTGAGCCAAAAGTGTGTGAAATCCGAACATTTTGTTTATACGTAAAGAATTCTTATAAATAATGTTCTGCTATAAAAACAAATTCAAGGATTTTGAATGAGTTTAATGAAATGTGAGCATATTCTTCAGCACAATATTGGGCAAAAGTTCTATTTGATGATTTTTTTTTCTGTTTAGTATTAAACCATAAAATTGAACTCCATGGTTATTCAGGGATCCTCAAGACAATAACTCCGCAGTAGACCGCTAGGAGTAGTGCCAAGTCACCTTCCACGGCACCTGCGCATACTGTGAAAGCTTTTGTAAACTATTGGTATTTAAATACTAACATACAAAATGACAGGCACTGCAGAAGGAAACAAAAATTGGATAAAGGGTGGATCACACTGGAGCAATACAGCTGCAGTTTCGCAGGTGTAAACTGTGACAGTTCCCGTCAGATTCCAAGAGAATGCGTGTCTATCCGTCGCTGAGCACCGGGTTGACCGCCATTCCCGAGTTCTTGAAATGCTGTGGTTGGCGATAGAAGAGGATCCGAGAACCGGAAATAGGGAAAATCATCTTCTCCGCATATGCTATTAGTACGAGTTGTATCTCTTATGGTACTGTCACACCCCCCTCTCTCTATGAGTGCGGATTTAGGCCCCATTGCACCTCTGGGGGCGATCTAAGTCCGTTACAAAACAAAGATGGTCATATTCGTAATCGTGAATATTGTGACAATGGGTGACCAATTGTGAAGAATTTAGTAACCTGTGTCCAGAGCTCTGCTATCACTGGAGCAATCTCCAGAAAAACATTACCTAATAACCTTGACTTAACTTGACTTAATTCCGTTGACTCCTATTGGAGCATAGGGCTTCCACGAGTGAGTTCCAGTCATTCCGTACTGCAGCAATTCTTCCTGCTTCCTGCCATGATTTGCCTGCCTGGCCTATTTCTTTTTCCACAGACCTGCGCCACGTCTCCTTGGGTCTCCCTCTTCTTCGCTGTCCTTGGGGATTCCATTGTAGGGCAGTCTTCTCTATGGCACCGTCTGGTTTTCTGAGAGTATGCCCTATCCATTTCCATTTTCGCTTCCTGATTTCTAAGTGGATCTGAAGCTGGTTGGTGGTTCTCCATAAATCTTCATTTGATATGCGTTCTGGCCACCAGATTCCCAATATTCTACGTAGGCATCGGTTCACAAAGGTCTGTAACGGGCGCGTGATGTTCTCTGTGACTTTCCACGTTTCGCTTCCATAAAGCAAAACGGATTTTACATTTGATTGAAAAGCCGTATCTTTGTGTTTCTGGACAGGTTTCTGTTTTTCCAAACTGGATAAAGTTGCACAAAAACCCCATTGGCTTTTTTATACGGCTTTTCACATCCTCCGCAGAACCACAAGCTACCTAATAACCTTAACAACAAGAAAAAAAAAAAAAAAAAAAATACATAAGAGAAAAATAAACTGTACTTGTTTGAAAAGGCAAATGCGCAGTGGAAATAAATAAAGGAACAATCAACTATCAGAACCACTGAGAGAAAAGGGAAATGAACTAGTTCTTAATTTTGATTGTTCATTATCATTATTTTAATCCCGCAACTTGTCTTACACCCGTAAAAAGCTGCGCATCGATTGACCCCCTTTTTGGGACTAGCGCAGCATGTATGTATGAACCTGTATTGCATGTATGTATATAGCGAAGAATAGACTTTTTTTCAGTTGTTTCATAACATTTTTTTGGGGGAAATTTTGGTACTTTTCCGTTATTCCCCCCCCCCCCAGTCAATTTGTCTTCAACACGCCCGCACGATGTTTCTAGGCATTCCTTCTTAGGGCTTAGATTACATATTTACGTAGAATTGGTGACAATTTCAAGCTGTGGGAAGAAATTATACTATTAAAAAAAAAAAAAAAGAATTACCGTGTTTTCAGAAGTTGCCGAAGTCGGTGAGGATTTGTTGAAACAAATTGGCGTGGTTGTGGTTTGATTGCCTCCACATGAATTTGTATAAGTAGAATGTACATGAATTCGCACAAATAGATCAGAATGCTGTGTAAAGGCAGTTTGGATGCTTGCAAGCTCGCAACTCAAAATTACAAAACATCAAGTAGTCAATCGCTTAGTAAAAATACAGATTAGTTGGACAAGTAGGGCAGAATGATGTGTATTACTTTGGCGGTCTGGATGCTCGCAAGCTCGCATCTCAAAAATACATAACATATATAACGCCGTCCGGAGACCGCCCATTCCGGCAACATGGCAGCCACCATCCTCAAATGTTGTCCCAACAGCCAATCAGATTGCGTTCTGTCTTTCGGACATACCGCTCCACGTGAAACCGGCTTAAGTAAGAAGTGTAGGCCTGCCGGCCTGACCACGAACTCTGAGAGCGGGCGGCCAGAGGGAGCGGTTGAATCGAGCGCCGGCGGCGGGTCCTCGCCGCACTACGTCACTGGTCCCCTCCCCGGCGGTTCCGTATATGAGCGCCACGAGGCCCTATCCTCCCGCCCAGTCTGTAATTGACAATTGTTCAAGAGTGATATCGAAAACCCAGTTGTAGTGACGCGAATTCGTGACAGTGCCGATTTTGTATCAAGTCAGTATTTGGATTAACGTTAACATCCCGGACAATACGCAAATCGTGACGGTGCAGAATTCTCGTGGACATTTGGACATTCCCAGTGGAGCCCAATCAGCAGAGTCGTGACGCTACTGTATCGCCATCATTATATCTTGTCACAATAGCTTGATTAATCCGGGTCTTCAACCCTTTCTGGTATTTGGAGTTTTCCAGCCCTTCAGGCACACCGTTCAAGAGTACTGATCCGTACCTAGGAGTTAACCTACCCAAAGCCATATTCTATACATTTTGCTTTACATTGATCGTTGTATTAACAACCATAATTCTATACCTTTTGCTTTTCATTGATCGTTGTATTAATCACCATATTCTATACATTTCACCATTCATTGATCGTTGTATTAATCCTTTATGTGTTATTTTCGGTTCATTATATTGAGTCTATGTGAGTACATGGTGTTGAGTCTTATTATACCTGCATTTCCTGGTTCTGAGGTTTTATGTCTGGCTTAGCTACCGTTGATCAAGTATTAGTATGTCTATTGAGCCCTGAAGAGCAGTCCTTATTGATTAATTCAAGCTTTAAACTATTCTTTAGTTAGATCATTCATTCACAGCTTACAGAAGCAATGCCTAGACACGTTGGGCTGGCTGTTGAAGACAAATTGATGGGGGGGGGGGGGGGGGGGGGAGGGAGAGATAACGGAAAAGTACCGAAATTTTTTCCGGGCGAGAACAACTCAAGGGGAAATATTTTCCGGGGGTCGCCGTTTTGGGGAAATATTTTCCGGGATTAGATCTAAAGGGTTATTTCCGCTAGTAGTAAACGTAGAACTATCAATCACGTACCTTCCGGAGGAGTCCGTCTTCACTAGCAAGTTGAGTACCGGGGGTGAGCGCTTTCGATGTAAAGGCATCAGGCTGTTTAGATGGACTGTTTCAACTTGCTAGCGTGTTTAAAAGTACCCCAAAAAGACTTGACTCATCACTATGAAAAAGTGATGGGAATGCGCTGTTCATACGGGGTTAGAGTGTCTAGTGCTTCGTGATGTACCGAACGTCGAGTCGTCCCTACTCCGTGCCCAGAATATCAAAATTATGAGGAGTTTTGGAGTATTGAAATGCTGGCATTTTCATTAGATAATGGGAAGCAGGTAATTTGTGCAAATTTTTGTGAAGCTATTTAATGTTACAGTATCCTACCAATATTTTTGGTACCAACCAATCTAACTTTTTTACTGCAAATAAAATACAGGGTAGGTACTCACAATGTATACCGTCAAGGAACACCAGACGGAGTTCTTCCGATGTTGAGTAGTTCTTTAGTAGAGATACACCACAGATCAAGGACAACTAATTATTAGTACTAGTTATCTATGTAATTATTAAAATGAAATTATCGTCAAATGAGAGCGCCCCGATGAAACAGCAGATAAATAAGACTGCACCATCGACTTCTACCACTTACATTTGAATAACAACTATTGATATTGAAGGTTGAAGAAAATCAATTACGTTCACAGTGTAAAAGAAGGACTGGGTGAAAACATAAAACAGCTCCAAAATAATTATCTGAAAATCATACTACAAATTTTTAAAATTCTACGAAAATGACAAAAATCATAACAGTTTGATGAAATATTCTTCTTCTCCGTTATTTTTAACTGTCCAAACGATTGTTACCATAAACGTCGAAATTATAAACTGTAATTGTGCTTTTGTCGTTTCTCTTTTTTCGAGATGCGCTCATGCTAGAAAAAATCACAATTTTCAGCCGTTCAATTTTAGCGAATTTTCGTGGAAAATGAAGCTATTGCAATGGCTCCAAAAATTTTCGAAAAATTTCTTAATTGAAATCCGTGTTGAGACATTTTGAAACGAATCCTAGAGTTTAACGCTTTTTCATATATATATCACAGATGATAACTCTCCTTAGGATTGAGATAAAAATTACGTTCTTGCGCCAAAAAATCAAGCTTTCCAAACGAACGGATGAGGTCTTTGGACAGCACTTTTTGAGCACATTAAATTGGCCAAAAGCCTGTGTGACCCAAGTTAGGGGTGAAGCAGATCAGAGCTTTTGGCAAAGTGAATTCATAATGAAGGTGGACCTTTTATAAATTGGTTCACTTTTAAGATGATGAGGAGCGAATTATGTCCAGGACGCAGAAGTCCTATTAACTACGTTAATGCGACTTCAACCCTGAAGAACCAAGCAACCATTCCTTATAGACTACGTACCGTTGTTCACACAATGTCTACTTCTGGATGAGAGAAGAAGAAGATGATTAGATAAGGGTTTAATTCTCTGGTTGATCTCATATCACCATCTCCAACCCGGGTTTTTCTCGTTTCCTACACCAACTAATTTTCTTTACCGTTTCGGTTTAAACAGGTAACAATTAGCTGTGTGCTCTGGAAAAACCAAAATGCGCTTGACGTGGCCTCTGTTCTTGTACAAAAGACCGAAGGGTAATTTGTTTAGAGGGTAAGGAAGTGAGCTTGAGCTGTTCATGGTATCTCTATATGAACACTTAGAACTCTTTTACATTACTGGGTTTTAGCCTTCTGGTCGTTGAAAACTTGTTTTCGTTTCAGGAAATATCGATTTGTGAAGAGAGTATCGAAAAACGCTGTAGACACTTTGAGGTATGAATTCCAGCAAGAGGAACAAAACATGTTCTATTTGAGACATCCTTACCTCACACAGGTAAGTTGATAAAATTAGTGAAATATTCTTGACCAAGCCCACTTGGGCGGTGCAATCCCACTTTCGATAGTTTGTGTCGTTTATACGGCTTCAAGTGTATCCTTTTAAAAACACTTGTAAATAAGCTGGCATACCAGGATCAAGACAGGTACAGAAACATCTGAAAATCCAAGGTTTGTTCTGAAAGATTGGTCAGAATCAGTTCTGAATAGGACAACCGAAGAAGATGGTATCAGTTCTGGAATTGGTCTTGGGTTCCAGACTGTTCTGAACATCATTGTTAACAATTTACGTTGTATTGTCTCTACTACTTTGTGTCGATGTGGAGTTGATAACCTAATAGGTTAAATATCAACAGTTCAAATATCAACCAAGAGAATGTTCTTCTTGAATCATCTTCATTGGTTTACTATAATTGGGATTTAGTCCAGGCAATGAAGACAAAATAGGGCCCTGAGGTAGAAAAAAATAGAACCCAAACCAAAATTGGTACAGACGTAGGTGGAGGTCCCCTGATTGACATACTAAAAGTCCTGGGGGGTGGGGGTGCCGCTCGAGGGGGGGGGGGTCATTAAAGGTCCCATTTTGTGGTTTTTCGCGAATATCTCGGAAACGGTGCATTTTTCGATGAACCATGTCCCATAGTAAATGAAAGCTGATAAAATTCTCTACAACTTTGATCATATACGTTTTATCAAAATTCCGAACCGTTACGGAGATATATGCATCCGAAAATGGACGAATTTTGAAAATTAGGTTTTTAGCTCACGTTTTTCGGATAACTTTGTTGATTTGCGTCCAAACCGTTTATCTGAGAAAAAAGTCCTCTTAGAGAAAGTTGTAGAGCATCAAATTTCCCTGAAGAATATGTGGCTGAATGCCAATTTATCATTCACCAATCAAAAGTTACGCCAGTTTCAAAATTTTGCCCATTTTTGTCATTTTTACTCAAATGTTGTCAGGCCACTTTTCTGTGTCCTCCAGCTTTAATCGTCCTTCTTTCTGTCATCTGTGGTCATACATACGCCCACACGACCCCAGAATTACATACCACCACATGGTGGAGGGGGGGGGGGGGGTGAGACGACGATGTAAAAAAGTGTTATTCCATGGTAAGCACGAGTTCAACTTCTTTCACCCCTTACCAATGATCGTACGAAGTGGTCTTTTGCATTCAAATTTGTTGGGTGGTGAGCTCAGGAAAGACCGGATGGCCGAGGGAACGGAGGGGGAGTTGAAGCAGATGAAGTGCTAACAGTGGAATTTTGTAAATGTACCTAGTGTTACAGTTGATCTGTGTTTTAGTACTTAATATTATTATTATTATTATTTTTTTTTTTTGAAGAATACACTTTTTACATTTTCTTGAACACACACAGAATGAACTTTATTCAATATTGAACATATGAACATGTGGAACCTAACAACATAACACAAGTTGATGTAGTGGCCAACTTAAACTTCAATACTCCCCCTTAAGTGGGCACCGCACTCAACATGTCTGCAGGCTCCGAAACTTCTCGAACTTCAACATAGGTCTTGAGAATGTTTCATTGACTACACCGTATTGTTGCGTAAAATCTTTAGCAACAGGTCTTGATTCAAACTTCGAAATTTTATCATCCACTCCAACTTTCTTCCTAAATACCCAACGGTTCTTGACAACCTGCCCGTTGCTTGGACGATCAACAAACTCCCAAGCTTTCAATTTTATTAGTGCATCATATTCTCGTTTCATCGCTTCTAACCACTTTTCTTTTTCTTCACTTTCAAGCACGTCTTTATAACTTGCTGGTTCGTCAAGTTCATCCCCTGCTGTAGCTATACAACAGTGCCACTGCTTTGGTTTCACAATCCGGCTTGACTTCCTTAATGCCACTGTGCTTGAATTTTGATTGGCGAGTTCTGGTAGTGGTTCAGCGTGATTTATTTCAGTTTCAAACCATTCTTCTTGTTCCGATTCTTCATTTTCTTCTGGAACGTGTTCTGATGGAAGATCAAGAGAAGCTCCGATCCCTGTTTCAATTATAATGGGATGTTCTATCGGTTGCTCAGATCGTTCTTGATTTGTTATGATCACTACGTTTTCAGTGTTTATTGTTTCAGTGGTTGAATTATGAAGATTTTCGTCGGTTTTTGTTTGTAACGTTTCGGCCTCAAAGAATATCACATCCCTCGCTTTCGTTACGATTGTGGGATTAGTGGGATCACTTAATCGATACCCTTTCGTGTCTTCACAGTATCCCACGAATATGTATTCTTTGCTTTTAGGGTCCCATTTATTTCTTTTCTGCTTTGGAACATGAACAAAAGCTCGGCAGCCAAACACACGAAGATGAAATAACGCAACTTTTCTTCCTGCCCAGACTTCATCAGGAGTTTTCTTCTTCAGTGCAGATGTAGGAGACCTATTCTTTAAATAGTTTGCAGTGCTTAATGCGTCGGCCCAGTATCTTTCACTGAGCCCTGCTTCTTGCAGCATGCACCTAGCCTTCTCTACTAGAGTTGTATTAACTCTCTCTGCGACTCCTAGCTGTTCTGGAGTATAAGGTACTGTTTTTTTTCCACAAACGTCCGAATGAATCAATTCCAAAATATTTTTGGATTTTGATTTGCTTGTGGGGAAACTTTGTCTTGTCATTTTCCCTTTCACGCACGCTTTGCAGGGTTGAAATCCAGCTGAGGCAAATTTCACTCCACGAGCCATATTTTTCCTCAAAAGGTTCATGGATCTCACGTTTAAATGCCCCAACCTCTTGTGCCAAAGCATTTGTGAATTATCACAGGTGATTGCATTAACTTGTTCACGGTTCTTCGGAACAATTTTAAACACTCCCGAATCATATATGCCCTGTATGAAAACTTTTCCTTTGACCCTAGTCTGGGAATCCATTATCCTACAGCCATCTCTTGAAAATACTACCTTATAGCCTTTTTTGACTATTTTCCCGACTGATAGTAGGTTTGTGTTGAGATTTGGACTGAACATCACATCATGGATATCAGTTTTCTCTACAGTACCGGGTAACTCTAAACTAACTGTCCCACAGCTTTTTGCTAGAATTTTTTCGTTATTTGCTACCCTTATTTCCCTTTCTGTTGGTCGTCTATTCTTAAGCCAATCGTCTCTCATGGTAAAATGTGAAGTAGCTCCTGAATCGATGATCCACTCATCGTTATCCAGTCTCCCTATAGCTAAGGCCATTGAAGTTCCTTGCTCACTTGCATTTTTCTTCTTGGCTTTACATTGTGAAGCGAAATGTCCTTTCTTGTCACAAGCAAAACACTTGGGAATAAAATGCTTTTTCTTTGACTCTTTCTTCAATGTTAGAGCTTTATCATTTTCATTATTGGGCTTGGCTTGTTGACTCAATAGGGTACGTACTGAATCACTTGTGATTTTTGCCCCTGAGCTCTCCAGAGCCATTATCATGGGCTGGTAGCTTTCACCCAACCCCTTCAGCATGACAACACCGATGAACTCGTCTTCAAGCCCTGCATTGATTGACTCTAATTGCTGAGATATATGCTAAGGATTCGATTAAGGTATTCTTCAACAGTTGAAAACTGTGTCAACTCGAGTGAAAACAGTTGTTTCAGCAAACTCAAACGTCTGCATAATCCTTTACTTTCATAATTTCACTCAAGCTTAGCCCAGAAATCTTTTGCCGACTTTTGACTACGAACCATAGAATACAGAGACTCATCGACCATTAAACAAATTTTTGATCGAGCTTTGGCATCCTTTCTTGGATCAACCTCTGTCCCTGCAACAACTGCCCTCAGATCCTCGGCGATCAGAAACATTTCCATTCCGAACTTCCAGTTGGAATAATTTTCTGAACCAACCAATTTTTTAATGTTCGGCATTGCTCCCAGTCCTGCAACTGCAACACTCGTAGATGCCACAGGTGGAGAACCACCTGCTCCTGGATCCCCATTGATTGTCTACAAATTAGTGCTGGGCCCATAACCAGTTGAAGCAGATGAAGTGCTAACAGTGGAATTTTGTAAATGTACCTAGTGTTACAGTTCATCTGTGTTTTAGTACTTAATATATATATATATTTTTTTTTAAGAATACACTTTTTACATTTTCTTGAACACACACAGAATGAACTTTATTCAATATTGAACATATGAACATGTGGAACCTAACAACATAACACAAGTTGATGTAGTGGCCAACTTAAACTTCAATAAACAGGCATTGCCTGCTCCGTCGCCTGCATCGGGCGTCACGGAACATGTTCAAACGCCGCCCCCACGGAACTGCCCGACGAGGAGAGTGACGAAGAATACGACATGTTCTAATCATGTATCATCTAATCATGTAATCATGTATTATTTAATTACTTCATAATTAATTACACGCATCGCTTTTTTACATCGTCGTCTCATCCCCCCCTCCCCCCCCCATGTGGTGGTATGTAATTCTGGGGTCGTGTGGACGTATGTATGACGACAGATGACAGAAAGAAGGACGATTCAAGCTGGAGGACACAGAAAAGTGGCCTGACAACATTTGGGTAAAAATGGGCAAAATTTTGAAACTGGCGTAACTTTTGATTGGTGAATGATAAATTGGCATTCAGCCACATATTCTTCAAGTAAATTTGATGCTCTACAACTTTCTCTAAGAGGACGTTTTTCTCAGATAAACGGTTTGGACGCAAATCAACAAAGTTATCCGAAAAACGTGAGCTAAAAACCTAATTTTCAAAATTCGTCCATTTTCGGATGCATATATCTCCGTAACGGTTCGGAATTTTGATAAAACGTATATAATCAAAGTTGTAGAGAATTTCATCAGCTTTCATTTACTATAGGACATGGTTCATCGAAAAATGCACCGTTTCCGAGATATTCGCGAAAAACCCCAAAATGGGACCTTTAATGACCCCCCCCCCCTCGAGCGGCACCCCCACCCCCCAGGACTTTTAGTATGTCAATCAGGGGACCTCCACCTACGTCTGTACCAATTTTGGTTTGGGTTCTATTTTTTTCTACCTCAATGTATTTATTTCCTGGACTAATTATCTCAACCCTGAGGTCCCAACCTGTATATGTATATATGTAGTTGAAACTTTTAGTACGAGAAGTAGGGAATTTCCAGTCCAAGGAGTTGAGAAATTTGAGCTTCAACCCCCCCTCCCAAACTTTTTTTTGGTGGGACGGCCTTAGCTACATGTTTCTTTATTTGGGCAGTTCAAATTATAATTAGACATTACAAAAGAGGCCTTTCCGTCCTTGAATCACGGCCTTTTTTGTAAAGTCTTAGCAACATACGCTGCTGATGTTCTGTTTACGACAAAGGTACTTACTGCTGTGTTTAATTTATGGCTTTTTATTCCAGGAAGAGACTAAATGCCTAAAAGAAATAGAGAAAAAACCATTTTGGGGAGTCGAGAAATGGAATGAAAGGAATGCTATATTTGAAAAAAGAAGAACGCTTGCTGATGAACTTTCCCATCTCAAGGTCACACAGGATTGGGACTTCAAAGGAGGATATAAGTTTTAAGTATTTAAGAATCATATTGGTTGGTAGGTACTGTAGCAATGTGCTCATATATAAGTTATACTGATTACCATATAAGTTAATGAGTGTAATATCAATGATGAATCTTTCTTATTATATGATGTTATTCTTATTGTTTGTATGCCTATTTTATTCAATTCCTCCATGCTGCTGATTCGAAGTGTTGTCGTTACATAAGATATTCTACACTATATGATGTCTCTGAAGGTTTTAGACCATTCTGAACCCCATTCAGAATGTGTGACACTCTGAACGCACTTCGATGATTTAGAACAGTCAACAGTAATTTTCCATAACAATGCTCAGGAAATCGAGAACAAATTAAAATATGGCGGGGGTTATGCTGAAAACATTCTGCGCAAATGTCCCAAACCAACTGTTCTGAAGAAAATCCAGAACTGGTAGAATGGGTTCAGAACGGTTAAGGATTTTCTGTCTGAACAGCAAACCACACGTTCAGAACGCATTCTGTGACCGTCCGAACGGCCTAAAAGGGGCGTGTCCTAGGTAGAACTGTTCAAACGGCTCAGAATGATCTGTCCAACCGAACCTCAAGATGTGTCTTCAATGTTGCTGTCGCCACATGTTGTTGTTACATATATGACAGTCTTCACGATGATACTTTCAAAATGTATCTCCAATGTTCCACGTAGGTGTTTCTAAAACGTGCCAACGGAGTTTATTCCGATTCACTGCTTGAATGGTTTTAAGGGGACACATACCTATGGTCATTTACGTGCGGTGTCAGCAGTCTGTCAGCCTTCCCCTAGGCAGCAGTTTCACACAGCCCACCGGTAGGATCACTAGTAGTTGTGCCAAACTCTTTCTGTCATGTCTCCCTAGTACTTTCTTCTCTGTCTTTATTCCATTGCTCGGTGCTCATAGATGATAGGAGAACATCCCGAACGGATCACTTGTTGGATGTTGAGAGGGAAATGAGGCCGGATAATCCATTGCCCATTAGGAAAGGTAAATTTATGCCAAAGAAACTTGAGTAAATTCAGAAGGAATCCGGAAATAACCCATTGTTCAGTGTTGTCGCACCCCAGTTGCTGTCGTATTTAAAAGCGAAGTCTGGCACAGGACTAACAGGTAACACCAGAGTAAACCAGCTAGTATTCAATTTTGACAGGCTGTGTAATATAAAAGTAATAGTGTGTGATTGTTAGTAGGTACAAACCGGCAAATCAAAACTCATAAAGGCTGTTGCGTACTATCACATTTAATCATGTAAAAAATAATACACTGGAAATAATTGTAATTCAGCAAATACAAAGTAATTAAGTACACATTCTAGACAAAAATGTTAATAAAATAATATTATTGAATAAACAAGTTGCAATATTTGAAAAAATAAAGGAACTATAAGAAAGGACCATTAGATGGTTTCCTGACAAACGTAAAACATGCGCATTTTCAGCTCTTGTTTCTATTATAAAAAGCCTTAGTAGGTGTAAAAGCACAGAGATTCTCAGTAGCAATCTCGCTAGTGCTTCAAATGAACAGATTCCATAGTGTTCTGCGCACTAATTCAACTAATAACATCAATCTACAACAGAAAGCATTAATCACTTAACATCGATTTTTCTTAGAAAGCTGCATTTTCTGCTAGTCAAATTTTCGAAAGTTACTCCTCCTTACTTCCAATTTAAGCACAGTACTCGGTGTGGTATGGGTAAAGAAAACGTAGAAAAAACAATCCCTTTTATTAAAATGACCTTATTTTACTTTCTCCCTACCTATCATCAGACCATATATTCATACTCCACATTTTCGTAAAGCTCATACTGAGATTTTTCTGGCTAAAGAAACGATATAAATCAACTTTATTCCTCATTATATTCAAATGTTTGCTACAACTTGCCTTCTTCGATGTGTGAGTTAAGCTATTTTATCAACTAAAATGTTAGAATTATTACCTATCTAAATTATTTTTGATTAAGGCTAACTAATGGTACGTATGAGTAACATGAAAAAAGTTAAGTACCGGAGTTTTTTTTTTTTGGTAATACTGCAGTTCACGAAATGGATCAGTATCACAAAGCTGCTGAGACCTAAATACAGACACATGATTAAATGGAATTATTCATGAGATTGTAAAGGTACCTATACTTGTTTCCCCCCAAAATATTTGATACCTCGACAGATTTTGAACCCTTGTCCTTAAGTTTGGGGTAAGACAAACGACAAAGTGAAACCGCAGGCCACTGGCTCAGCAGATGCTTGCTGGAAGAAGTACAGCAATGGAGCGAGGTTTTTGTCACTGTGTGTGTTTTGACTCCAGAGAGTGAGGAAGTGAAAGATGCTATGTCAGGGAATGTGATGTTCACAATATTTTGGCTCGAGAGGGATCTAATTAATTATTGCTCAGTATTATTTCAGGTTTTTACTGACGTGCGAAACCTGTTATGCCCCAAAAATATTTGATACCTCCACAGAGTTCAAACTCGTTTCCTTACTTACTAAGGAGAAATTTCTATTCAGTTGCAAACCTCTTCAACTGTGAGAGTTTTCCCTGAACATAACATACTTGTAATGAAAAACTATATGACTTATTGTTGGTATATACTTTCCAGCAAAATGGAGCCTAGCACAAGAACATATAGGAAGACATTTCCAAATCAATATAATACTTTTTCATAGTAAGAGCAACAGCACAAATAAGGCCACAGAATGAATCCACATTCCTTCGCTGTGTGGGCTGATAACGACAACTACGCGTATTTAGTGTTGCCCATCTGCTTATGCCTAAAGACCATGTCAAGTAGTAGGTAGCTGGGGTACACAGCGATGCTGAAGAACAAAATGGAAGATACAAGCTAATGAGAATGCACCTCACCAAGCACCTGGTACACTATTGTCATTATCTACATCTTCCATTGGCTCCCACCTGCAACAAAGGGGATGGAGTTACCCCGACCTCAACGAAATGATGAAATTGTAATAGGAATTGATGACGTGGGTGGGTGATCGCACGGTATTGTTATTTCTTTCACTGCCAATTAATTTTCTTGCTCTGCTTCACCAATCAGCTGTGATATGGGCTTCCAATCACATGTATTTCCAATGAGCAGATAAGAGCTATTGGGTCATATAATGATGCTGAGAGGAAAGTGAATTTAGTAAGAGTGAAAGTGGTCACGCAACCCCAACCTCATTTCCAAATCCCGAAGTTTACTCCATTTTCAATATCAGCTCATCGAAAAGTTTAAAAAGCCTATAATGGCCCAAACAAATTACTTTCACGGATGATGAGAAAAGCATCAATGATGGAAAAAGAGGGTACATGATAGGTTTATTATTTTAAATTATGAACCTTTTCAATCGACTAAGAAAAAATATTTGTTAACCCTCTCAAAATTTGTTGGTTTACATTCCTACATACCGTAAAGTCACCTAAAGTTGATCGGTTTTTGCGGTTTTTCAAGAATAACTCTGACCCTGTTCTATATAAAAAAAATTCTAAAAAATATCCTGGTTTCCTGCACATCTCAGGAGTAGAATTCTTGAAGGAGAAAAAATTGTAGTGCATAATTAACTTATTTTTTTAAATTTTAAGATGATCAACTTATTAGCACAATTGCTCCTAAAGTTGATCACTAGGTAAAACACATGATTATCCAGTGTATTATAACGTGAGGTCAACTTTAAGAACCCATGAAACTAAGGAAAGACCACAGAAAAAACAAAACATCAATAAACAAAATTATTTATTTAAAAAAAATAATTTTTTCAAAACACAAATTTTTAATATGCGAACCTAGTAATACGTAGGAAACTGAATGAATCACTAGATCAATCACAGTAAAATTAAGTTAAAATCACTAAAATACGTTTATTTGTATTTTATTTTTGAAAAAAACACTTGAAACATCCAGAAAAAAATGCAGCCTATTCAACATTGGTAGCATCAAGGCTGCTGAACACAAATCTTTCTCGCCTCAATTCTGTTGGGTTGTGAATGCCAAGCACTTGGTGTCCCTTGATTATTGCCACATCGTCGACATTCGGATAATGGAAGAATATCTGCTTCTTCCCTACAACTTTTCTCATGAATTTCACTCGGAAAACATTCTTGGTTAGGGCTTCCATGACAAAGCCCATAAATTTTCGCGAGGTTCCACTTACATTGAACTGCTCCAAAGCATAGTCCCCTTGAGCAACCTGTTTTCGTTTGAGTGTGATGGGTGCGGCTGATGAAGAACCAGGAAGTACTTAGACATAATGCAATCAACTTTAGGAGCCAAAAACTAGATTCACAGGAAAATCACTCAAAAAAATAACAACAACACGATCGAAGTCTAAAATGATGTTTATTCCAGGCCATGACAGTGTGACCCGCCAATATCAAGAGTTTCTAAATCGAAAAATGAAACAACACCTGAGACACAGGGAGAACTATTTGGAGTTTCTCAAAAAGCATGAAAAATTAAGTTTCAGATTATTATTTTTCATGCCCTCATTTTAAGTGTCATGTGATCAAAAACCCTCCGCAACACTAACCTAGGAAGTTAGGATAACAACTCGAGTGTCACTAATCCAAAAAATCAAGATGTCCGAGCATTATGGCGGAAAATTCAAAAGACCGTTGTTGTGATCAGCTTTCGGAGCCCTGATCAACTTTAGGTGACTTTACGGTACGTAGAATCCAAAAATCAAAAGGGAAAAAACCCGCCAAAACTCTAAAAAAAATAAAGAAACTTGGGTTATAAATCACATTGGGGATAAGTTGGTCCTAGAAGCTCTGCATCAATTGCGATCAACCCTAAAGGGTGGCATTCAAGGGCTGAAATATTAAAAAATCGAGATCTCGATAAATTTTAATGTAACAGTTTTGTTTTTTAGGTTGTCATTGATAGGTATCATCCCAAAGAATCGAATGAAACTATCTGGGTCGATGTACGTTCATCCATTCGCTCTCCTTAAGGGCTAGAACTTAGGCAGAAAAAGTAATAACAACATAGGAGCAAATCATAACAAGTGGAACGTAGCAAAATTCCATAGTAACTACAACCCTTCATATCAGCTGATATAATTTCAATAGAATTTTGACCACCGGGTTTATTCTAACTTTTGTCACCTGCAGATTGACTTTTGAAGCGTAGGTAGGTGATTTATTTTATATAATTAATTTTCAGTTGGTGGTTAGCTCGTGTTAAATACTTACTAGGAAACTTTAGGTGTGTTAATTAATTAATTTATCTTTGGTAGGCATTAATAACTATGCAGATAATATTTAGATACCTAATTTATAATAGACTTCGTTATTAATTATAGACAGGTGTCCTGAGTACAAGGTCTATCCAATACAGAAATAATAAACCTTTGTGTAATAATTTGCAGCATTTTATTGTTTATGAGGAGTGCAAACTAACAATCATATTGATGTCTGCCATCTGTATAAGTCTAGTTCATTTCTATTTACCCTTCGACAATGTTAATTGGCCTCACAGATAGCATTTCTCCAACATCATTTTCACTCTTGAACATTGAATTAGTAACTTGAAACAGATATAAGGAGAATGGGCGTAAATACAGGACATTCCAGTTGAATACAGTTCTCTTAAAAAATGAAAACTTGACAATGACTGTCAGATCAGGACTCAGATATTGAAAGTAACATCAGCATCCAGAACCTTCATCAATAGTGCTCCAGTTGAATAATCTTGTAAGTTGAGAATTTTATTTATCATTATTATTATTATTTTTACACCAAACGACATTTATATTGCCATTCCTACGGTAAGTAACGACTATTCATGATTCAAAGATTGTTGCATCGGTGAGTGGTTTCAATCCGTTGAGCGCGATTGCTGTCGAAATGCTCAAGAACCTTCTTCCATCAAAAATTATAAGCTAAACAGATGGAGGTTTATTAGAAGCAACAGAGTTCTGAATTGTTACGTTTTCATCGTTTAGCAATTTTCTCACGTAAAACAACTTCAAGGGAAAACTTGTATAAATATATCTGAGAGCTTAAAGATGCGTACCTTGTGGGGGTTTGAAGAAGTAGACTTTGAGGAAATGTGAAAATCAAGGAGTTCGACCACTTCACCTAAGGAAATTAAATTAACAACAAAATCCCAGTATGTTTTTACTAGTTTTAAGTAAATATTGGTATCAAGTATGCAGACATTTCCTCAACGGCTGACTTCAAATCCAAGTAAACATACACAACTTATGGATTCTGCCTTTGAGGCAATCAAATAGGTACCTAATTATTTTACAATATAATATCATGCTGCTTTGAGCTAACATTATGCAGGGAACAGAAATCACAGATTAAAATTGTAATGTAAGAAACATAATTAGTGAACAACAACTGGAATTTGTATCATTTATGACACTTTACAACAGTAAAAAGCATTTGATGCATCTTTCAAGATGAAACGGATTATTTACATAACAGGTATTTTTTCAAAACCGGAGCTAACTCCATCGTAGAATGGATAATTAAAATAGGTACTCATTGTCATAAATATCAAATTGTCGAGTTTAGGTAGGTAGGTAGTTCTTAAAGTTTGTACCAATCCAGTGGCTCTTCAGTTACCCTCTTTTTACTGAGGCTGCCGCCGTTGTTCAGGAGCTCGGCAAACTGTGCTGCAATTGGGTCTGTGCCAACGGTCGCCACTGCGATCACTTTATCGTTTTTGCAGTAGTAGCAGACGTATTTGAGGGCATCCAAATCCCCTCCGCTCACAATGTCTGTGTAACCAACGCCGTACCCTAAAAACATGATGCAATTCATTTAACGATTTAATATATATCTTAGTCAGAACCGTTTTTGCTCCCATATAGCTAAATTGGTTCCATTTCAGGCAAAAATCAAAAATAACTCATGTCCATCAACATGCTGCACTCTATCCTGAGCTTCTCATGTTCGGAGCCCCATTGTTCCAGGGATGGTTTTGGGCTACGTATATTATAATCCTCTAGACTTACTCCTTCATTCATTCATTATTCCTTCATTACTCTTTCCCTAACAACGTCACCGGGTAAACAACTTTGTAATTAAGTAAAAACTGAACATGCGTCTAACTTTTCACGTCAAAGGGGATGAGGTGGGTTCACATGTAAAGAACTTACGATAACAAATTCAACGATACCAAACTGATTTTGGTGGGTTCAGCTGAGCAGTTTTTATTCGTAAAGATAGATCTTCAAAAATTGACACCTTATTAACTGCAGCAATATTGGTCGGGAAGAGTTTTAACGTAGGTAACCAAGGTTATATAACGAACGAGGACGCTTGGTTGAAGAATTAACAAGTTGAAACTTGATTGCTGAAATTCTAATTGTCCGGAGCCTTTTTGGGACTGCCCGGTAAAAATCTCAAGGTACGAAGCCAAGATTCTTTTCCAACCACTCAGCTAACATAATTCCAATGGAATTCTTACTTCACGAAATCGAGTTTATAACAACTTTTGTCACCTATTGCGTAATATGATGACACATTAAGGTGTTATGTAATTACCATAAATTGCCCATAGCGGATCACAGGTACACAGCTAGTGTATGTATTATTGTATGTCTAACATCATGTAATCAATCAAAAACTTGCAAGCAAGTGGTTGTAATTCAAGCTAGTATCATAATATGTAAGAAGAAAAAGTTACAGTCATGCAGCATGACCATAAAAGCTAATTATTAAAGTATACTTGTGATTTTTACGAAAAATTGGGCATTATTTCAGCACAGAATTTGTAAACTATCAAATTTAAAACCTAAAACTTACAAACCAATTTTGGGATTTTTAACAATTTGCTGTCGTTTTTATCGATTTGATTTCAATGTAATTTGAGCTCGAATTTGAATATTCTAGTAATATTCTACAAAACAAAAATAAAATAAAAAATGAACGAATTAAAACTTGTCGATAGTCAGCAGTTGTTGTGTAGTTTGATACAGGGTGGTCCGTAATAAACGGAAACATTTTAAAATCCTGTAACATTCACAAATTCGATCGTAGGGATTAAAAAATAAGCAGAACGTGTAGAGAAAATCAGTAAGTTTTATTCACAATCGAAAAATCGGAAAAAAATATCAAGTTTTAAAAATTATGTCATTTAAATGACGACCCTGTTTGGTAACGCACAGTTCAAGACGGTCCTTGTTGAAGTTCTGCATCACTCTTTGCACCATATCTTCTGGTATTTCCGCGATTTCTCGTCTTATTGACTGCTTCAATGCTTGAATGGTTCGTGGTTTGTCCACGTACACTTTACATTTCAGGTGGCCCCATAGAAAAAAGTCACAGGGGGTGAGGTCTGGGGAACGCGGAGGCCAGGGAACATCCTCATGCCGGGAAGAAGAACGTTGTTAACAAACAGAATTGCCGTTATTGGGCTGGAGAAAACCCTCGACATTTACACCAGAGGCCTCTACACTCTGCCAAGGTAACGGTGTGGTGTTGAATTTCCAAACTCGGAATAATTGGGCCCTATTTTTTTTTTGAAGATGGCAGAGAGAATGCAGTGACTGTTAACTCTGAACGTTATCTAGCGATGCTTCAAGAATTCTTCATTCCTCAGCTTGAGGAAAATGAAGTTGACACCAACAAGATGGAGCAACAGCCCACACGGCCAGGATATCATTAAACTTTTTGCGAACGATTTTTCCCGGACGTGTGGTCTCCCGGCATGGGGATGTTCCCTGGCCTCTGCGTTCCCCAGACCTCACCCCCTGTGACTTTTTTCTATGGGGCCACCTGAAATCTAAAGTGTACGTGGACAAACCACGAACCATTCAAGCATTGAAGCAGTCAATAAGACGAGAAATCGCGGAAATACCAGAAGATATGGTGCAAAGAGTGATGCAGAACTTCAAGGACCGTCTTGAACTGTGCGTTACCAAACAGGGTCGTCATTTAAATGACATAATTTTTAAAACTTGATAATTTTTTCCGATTTTTCGATTGTGAATAAAACTTACTGATTTTCTCTACACGTTCTGCTTATTTTTTAATCCCTACGATCGAATTTGTGAATGTTACAGGATTTTAAAATGTGTCCGTTTATTACGGACCACCCTGTATTTTTTTGTTATATTTACTCAGATTTTTAGTGAAAAGTCTAGAGGGTTAAGTAGTTAAATGTTCTATAAATATTAGTATTAACTAATATAAGTATCAGTAATCAAAACGCATTTCTTTCAACCTCACAACTCACCAGCGTATCTGAAAGAAATTCCGAAGAGAACGGTCCAGAAGAAAGGCACAGTTTTCAGTGGAGTTGTGTGGGACATCATATTGAGGGCAGCGACACGGCCGTGATAGTGAGCAAGGCCCCAGTGACCAATCGCCTGAGGTTGGTCACCCAATGAGAAGACAGGGGCTTCGGCAATGTCCCCTCCTGCATACACTCCAGGGCAGTTAGTCTCTAGGAACTGAAAATGCATTAAAGAATAAGTATAGAATGATACTAGACATAGATACTAGACATAAAATAGCAACCCCCATCATCAGCGCCATCTGGATCCAATTCTAACATAGTAACATTTTTCTTCTGATTATTATACAGAGACCGAATAAGGTTTATAAGGAGGCTGATTATGGTTTATATTCAGACTGGTTTCATACATGGAGGAAAACTTGAAGAAAACTTCTAGTATTATTGGTGGTGGTGGTGGTTTTCGTATTTTGAGGTGTTGGTTTCACGGTCATGTTGATTAGGTAATGGCAGGCTGGTGCTGCTTGCTCACCTAATATTTTGGAAATCGATCGGCCATCCAATTGGGTATACTATAGAATTTTCTTGGCGCCAATTCAGTTTACTGAATATTAAGCTCGAATTTTTGTTTCCAAAGTTTGGGTAACATCAAAATTATTGAGAAAAAATCGAATTTGCTTCAACACATAAAATAAATTAATATAAAAATAAATACTAATGAATACACATTCAATGGAATCATCCACATCACTGAGGGCCAGTTTATCAATTATTTACAACAACTGAAGGATAGCTATACTGAGTACGGAGAGCCGTTTATCAATGCCGAATTACCTCACTCACTGCTCGGGGTTACCATTGGAAAAGAGACATGCCGAATTACCTAGAGGATAAAATTATGCCTCAGATAAATAATGTGTCGCAGATAGCTCCGTTAGCATCCTCGATGGTGTCCATAGACAACAAAATGGTGATTTACACATGGAGCTACATTTTCTTCATGGATCTACCATTAAAAAAAGTCTGATGTTTTTTCCAAAACAGAGTCCATCACACAGGGTGTAAATAACCTAATGGTCAACAATCCAGGGATCGATTCTACAACCAATTTGCAACAAAAAGTGGATTGAGGAGATTTTTTAACACTTAGTTTTCGAGTAATTCAGTAGGTCTATAATGAGTAAACCATTGGAAAGAGAGTTAAATTTCCTACCACCCTGATACCAATTCAAAATTTTGTAAGCAGGTTTATTGTGAGAGAAATCCAGCTGAAAGTTAAAATTTGACAAATCTTAAGAAAAATCGGTCAAAATTTGGTGCACTATAGCTCGAAAGTCCCATCAAATTTTACCCCCGAAGATAGGAAAAACTGCACCAATACTTCACCTTTCCAACGGTGTGGTAAATTTTACTTCTACTTTGCTAAATAGGGGGGGAAACTGTGTTTTAATGTTAAAAAACATCGTTTTTTCAATGAAATCAAGGTTTTTTTTTAAATGACCTTCTATGAGAATACGAGTTTGGGGTCGGTTTCTACGTTTTTTTATTTTATTTTTTTTAACGCTGAATCGGATGGCAACGATTGCATATCTCCCAAAACCCGTTATAACCACGTTCAACACATCAACTCACGAATTTGAGTTCATTTGGTATGAGAAATTTAATGTTTTTTTTTTTTTTTTTTGTGAAACTAATTAGCTAAAGTGTAAAATTCGGCTATAACGGGGTCATCTTCTTCTTCTTAGGGGTTTTCTTTGGTTATCTTCGTTTTCATTATCTTTTTTTCTTTTTTTTCTTTGATTTCATCTTCGATCTGCGTTAGAATGTAAGGAACGAGATCTGTGTCCAACTGAAACCTCAATAAAAATACGCACTAGACTCATTTTAGTAGGAAACCTACACAGGGTCTTACTATACCTATACGGTCTTCTTTCCCATTCAACCAATTCTGCTATAATAGAATCTTCGTCGTTGCTGCTATCTGAAGACAAATCCCAAAATATATCCATTGGAAGGTAGAAAAATAACAAAGGCTACCAAACTTGTGAATCAAACAAAATTTGTGAACAAATTAACTTGATAGAGGTTAGAAAGCTGTATACATCTCATTAACCTCAAGTTCTAATTGTTATCCAGCCGTAATGTTGTAAACCTCCAGATAAGGTTTAACTAGGGATGGATAAACACCACCAATTGAATTATCAGGAGGATAAAGCTATCCCTCAGATTAATACCCCTTATCCTTTTGATAAATGTGATTGATAAACCAGCCCTAAGGCCCACTCTTAATAACACTCGTTAATTTTAACCTAAGGTTAACTCGAGGCCATACAGAAATTGGTTTAACCCCCCCCCCCCCCCCCTTTGACCAGTAAGTAGCCCAATCTCCAAACAACTTGATAATTCTTAACTGCCCAAATCTTGAGCAGTTCTCTTAACCTGATCGCTCCCACGGCCGTGTTTAAGCGCAAAATAACAGCGTCGCCGTCCTCCCAGGCCCGTGTTTAAGCGCAAAACTCCGATACAGCCCCTGGTCCCACGGCCGTGTTTATGCGCGAGCCGCACCATCACGCGATCTGAACTCCTCTGCCATCTATCTGCGAGGCTAATGAACTTATTTTTTAGATAGTGTTTACTTGGGTATCCGAGAGACATCGCTGACGTCATAATCGGCCTTGTTAGTTTTAGTGTCACTCGGAAGATCGCAGAAAGATCAGAAAGTAAACATCAGAAAGAAATGAGAAAGAGGGATGGGAAACAAACTTATTCTCCTTTGCAAAACAATAAACAACTATAGTGCATTCCGTTTATTCATAAGCTGAATCGTAATCTCAATGACTATATTCAGATGTTGAAAATAGAAATATATAAACAAAACAGACAATGTAACTAGCGAAACATTGTTTGGTTATGAGTTATGATGAAACTTAATCCACACAAAGAAACAAAAAAACGGGAAAAAAACTTGTATTTCAAAGAAAAACATTAAGTGAACACTTTGCTTGTCTAAATGTAACATGAAGTATGACGAGATTGGCGAAAATAGAGGGGTGAACGCAGCGCGAAATCGTCGGGAAAAGGCTGAAAAAGCTTGGGCTGGAGGGTGAGACGGCACCACAGTGTCTTGGGCTGCAGCGGGAGGCGGGCGCGCGATCGCTCGGTAGCTATCAGGTTAACGTGGAGGGTAACGGAGTTTAGTAAAAGTGTCCCTATGAAAGATGGAGAATAGAGAGGTCTAAAGACACTGCCTAATAGTGAATCATAATCCCTAATAGCCCCTGGAATCGTGATGATATTTTTGGCCCTTGTATCGATGTTGGAGAATCATTACAAGATGAATTATGGATTAATATTGGGTGAGTGGAGGTTGCAACCAACTGCCACAATTGTACTACAACCATCACAACTTCAAAAGCTCCTATAGGCTGACTTTGGCATACCCTCTCTACTCTATTCTCTCTGATTATTTGTACTAACCTTGTTGACAGGTATGGCGCCTTTGGCAGTAAGTTTGACGGAGGAGCTTTTCAGGAAATCCGTGGCAAAAGTTGAACCAAGTCCCAATATAACGACATCGGCTGGAATCGTTGAATCGTCTGACAACTCAACTGAAGATACCTTCCCTTCTCCCTTGAAGCTGTTGATTGTGGTCTTCATCTTCAACACGACTCCTTTTTCTGTGAATAATTTGCCGATTCTGCCACCCAAGTCGGCTCCCAAAGATTCTGCAAAGGGGATGGAGCTTCTCCCAACGACAGTTACTTTTTTCACTTTGCCGTTGCAGTAAGCAGCTGCTTCCATCCCTAGAAAACAAGTTGATACAAAAATTTTAGTTGCTATGATTCAAACGACGATAATTGGTAGTGATCAGAAAATCAACCCACCAGCAGGACAGTATATTATGCAGGCGCTCATACTTCAAGTTGTACTTAATTGGCAGGGTCTGGTGGATTCCTGGGTAGAGAGAAAAAGCTCTGTCCTTTATAAAGTGGCTGACTCCACATGACTAGTGCAATGGAGAGGTATGGGGGGTGAAAAACAAGAAGGGGATGTCTGCAGAAGGGCGTTCTTTCTCTAGTGCTCTGGGACCTGGTAGTGACAGTCACTGCATTGAATTACTGCCAAGGTTATGCTGATGAACTAGTCATCCTCATTCAAGGCAGATATCTGAACACGATACTGGAGGTTATACAAAGTGCTCTTGGGATTGTGGAGAAGTGGTGGGGTGATGGGGGCTACGAGTCAACCCCAGAAAGACCTGAGCAGTATCCTTCACCAGGAGACACATTCAGAATGAGACAGGGACTCTAAGGATGTTTAACGAGAGACTTGAAGTGAGAGGGGAGGTTAAATATCTGGGAATTATACTAGATGGTTAACTAATTTAGAACTATCACCTCAAGGCAGTCTGTGCTTGGGGATTTACACCCAAGATGGTACACTAGAATACTATAGTAAGAGAATTCTCTATGGGGCACTGGTGAGGTGGAAGAAAGTGTAACAGAGAGGTGCTTGTGGGGAACTAGAGAAAATACAGAGAGATTGGCCCGTATTTTGATTACTGGTGCCATCATGAGTGCTCCTACAGAGGGATGACAACCTTGCTGAGTCTTTTGCTTCTGCACCAGATAGAGAAGGGCTGGGATCCTTGGCTGCAGCAGGGGCCCACATACTACTTGCCATTGAAGAATGGGAGGCAATGGACTCTATAGGATGCAAGTACCTTGCGTATTTAGAGATGGAAAATCTCTATATGATATGTGACCATACTATTCCGGTGTATGACTTCAACAAGTGCTTCAAAGTGAAAATCACAAGAAGGGATGGATGGACGGGAACCAAGTCTCATGACCGCTCTGGGGATGTGATTATGTACACAGACGGTTCTAGAATGGAGGGGAGGTCGGGGGTTAATATATTTGGTGGAAGACCGTACTTGGAGGCATCATTTTCTCTCGGCATGTTCAGCACAGTATACCAGGCAGAGCTCTTTGCAATAAAGGAATGCTTGGCGGAAAATTTAAGGCAAAAAACAAGAGGGGGGAACAAACTTTTTCTTGGATAGCTAGGCAACACACCTCAGAATGGCAATGAATGAACTCTGCCATCGCATGAGCACAACCGCCCTCAATCTCTGTAGGAGGAAAATGAGATTGTTAGTGGGGTGGTGACCGAGCGTGGGTGCTTCAGGAAACATTTGAGCAGGATTGGAGCCTGTACAGGTGATCCACTGTGCAAATCGAGTGGAGAAGAGGAAGAAACGGCCTCCCATCTGCTCATATATGTCTTAGACGCACGACCCAGAGCAAATTGTTTCTGAAGACACTTGTATCCTCAAATTGGTGTGGAGAGAGGCTCCAAAACTTAGGTCGGAAACAGTCAATGAACCACACAATAAACCACGATTTGGTGTGGCTAAGGAGAAAGTGGCCCTTCTAGGGCCCTGAAACAATAATAGTTGGAGAACAGCACTGATCAGGTCTGAGGCAAACTGGGTGGGATTCATCCACCAGTTCTATTTTCTACGTAATGTCATCTGATAACTATAATTTTAGCAAATTTCGTAGAAACTGGGGCTATTGCAATGCCTCAAAAAATGTTAATACATTTTCTTAGCAAATTTTGTTCAAGATTTTCTTCATGTAAATTAGTTTTTAGACATTTGAAACGTTTACTGGATTTTAACATGATTGCTATTTCAACATGGATTTAATATGAAGTGTACAGGGGGAAAAACTAGTAACTCATCTTTTTGAAATGTTTGGGAAAAAAAAACGTATTTTTCTTCACAAAAAGCGGCTTGGTTTTTTTTAAATCGGATTCCCATATCTTCAGTCACAATTTGAAGAATTTGCCCTGATTTTTCCCCAGTTTAGATTGGTTCACCAGGTCTGGCATCCCTTGAAATATATTGCACTATTGCTAACTTTGGTCTTCAAGATGTGTAACATAACACTTCGATAATACAGTGTGTAATAATTAAATCAATAATCATCGTAATTCCTTGCCTATGAATGAAGATCCGTAAATGACAACTTCTGCATCGGGAGAGAGAGCGTTGTTAATTGCGTTGGCGTCATCCAAACTTCTCAATGTGAATATATTCTGCAGATTGACACCAGGGAGGTCAGGGCGTCTCGGTCTAGAAATCAAAACTACGTGAGATGGTGGGGACAAGGAATGTAGATAAGGTATGGAGAGTTTCTTGGATAATCCAAGTACTTACACACTGCCGGTTGCTATGAAAAGAGAGCTGTATGACAACGATTCACCATTACTCAGCTTTAATTGTTTAGCGTTTGTGTCCAGACTTGTGGCTTGGCACTCGTTCATCATGATGATACTATGCTCCTGGAATTATTGAACAATGATTATTACATAATGATGATGACATAATGTAGCCAATAATAGCTCGCCAAAATAAGAAAATAACATGCTTAAATTGTACAACAACCGTTACAGTTTACTATTTTAAATAATGCACCTTTGTAATAGGCCTAGAAAAAATTAAGTTGACATCATGTTAGTCCATCCAAATTATTTGGTTTACGTTTCAAGATGTGTATAATATAAAAAACGCTGCGAATGAAAACACAAAGGTTCATTATTTCTGTAATGGATAGCAGGTCAACCTCAAAAATCAGACGCCTACGTGAAAAACAGGCTTCGGTTTCGGCATCATCGAAAACCCCCAAGACCAGTACCAGTATATATATATAACTGTTTCTAATTGTTACTGTATATTGTTTTAGATTTAATTAGTTATCTAGTACGCGCTTACCATCACGAAAGGGAAAATAAAATGGAACGTTTGGATCTATTATGATAACAAGTCTCTAAGTCCGCAAAAATAGGCCAGGTGTCGCTGCAAAATCGAACCCAAAGCCAGAACTTTAGAAAAACCTGGAATCTAAAGAACCAGTTTTGATTTACTGATAGAAATAATGATGCAGAATTACACTACTGTTTAGGTAACCTACTTTATAGAAAGCAGAAGGCCTCAGTTGGATTTTTTCTGGAGTGCTGTCGAGGATTTTGCTCAATTTGATGCGATCGTACGGCAGGTACTTGTCAGCGGTGACCACTACTAGTTTTCCTGAGAAACCTTCTTGCCTGAGAGTTTCTGCACAGACCAGCCCGGCAGCACCTGGAAGAAAATCAAGCTGATCAGATAACTTTCTTTTCATTCTCTAGAATAATTCAAATTCAAGTCGTTGTGTATTATAGGATTGTTCCCACTAATTGGTCACATATCATTATTGTATGAGACTCCAATATTTTTCTGAACAGAAGAACACACATCATCTTCATGGGTATTTCTGATTATAAATCTATTTCTAGTCCATCATTGGGTGTAATCATCCTATAGTGTGTCATCATCTTACAGACTTCTAAACATGGTTGGAATAGAACATTTTGTTCCATTTTTAATCTAGTCTTTCATAGTTCAATAACCCGTTTATCGTTGCATAAGCTTGGGTCCTTGATCAATGCTATTTTATTCAGACCACTTTCAGGCCAAACAAATGGATGAGTGAAATCGGAGAGCACTTGGAAAACATTCAATTTTACCAAGAGGTCAAATATAATTAATTCATTTTTCACCATTCATTGATTGACAAGACGTTTGGCTGGTTGAAAGCATCACTGATAAGTTCAAGCTATCTTGTGATCCTCTGGGTGATGCAGGATAACCCTTAGAAGGGGTAACTCCATCCCCTTTGTTGCAGGTGGGAGCCAATGGAAGATGTAGATAATGACAATAGTGTACCAGGTGCTTGGTGAGGTGAATTCTCATTAGCTTCTTGTATCTTCCATTTTGTTCTTCAGCATCGCTGTGTACCCCAGCTGCCTACTACTTGACATGGTCTTTAGGCATAAGCAGATGGGCAACACTAAATACGCGTAGTTGTCGTTATCAGCCCACACAGCGAAGGAATGTGGATTCATTCTGTGGCCTTATTTGTGCTGTTGCTCTTAGTATGAAAAAGTATTATATTGATTTGGAAATGTCTTCCCATATGTTCGTGTGCTAGGCTCCATTTTGCTGGAAAGTATATACCAACAATAAGTCATATAGTTTTTCATTACAAGTATTATGTTCAGGGAAAACTCTCACATTTGAAGAGGTTTGATTAAATCTGCCTCATAGCTCAAACCGATGAAGTGTTGCAACTGAAGAGAAATTTCTCCTCATTAAGTAAGGACACGAGTTCGAACACTGTCCGAGGTATCAAATATTTTTGGGCATTAGCAGTTAGCGCAGGTCTTTCACTTATTCATCTTTCACTTCCTTACTCACTTGAGTCAAAACGCACACTGTGACAATACCAAGCTTGAGTTGGACTTCTTCCTGGAAGCATCTGTTGTGCCAACTGCCAGCAGTTTTCACTTCGTAATTTTTCCGACTCCAAACCAGCCGAGAGGGCTGGTATTTGACTTCGGGGAAATGTTATGTTCAAGGAAAACTCACAGCCGAAGAGGTTTGATTAAATCAGACTCTTACCTCAACCCATTGAAGCGTTGTATCTAAAAAGAAATTTTTCCTAAGAGTGTAAGCACACGAGTTTGAACTCTGTCAGAGGTATCAAATATTTTTGAGTCGTAACATCATGACATCACAAGCATCAGTTGCTCGACTTCAGATATAATGAAAGTTACTTACACCTTGTTTGTAAGGACCTTTGTGACCGTCATGACACTGTTTTTTGCCCCTACACACATATATCATTATTGAATTATGGGTCGCATGTTTTTTAAATTTAATATTTTATTTTTCCCAAGATAAATTATGGGAAATTTGTGTCTAGGTTGGCAGCATTGCACAACCCTTCTTCACGGAACATGTAAACCACGACAAACCTTCATTTTAAACAAATTTATCTTCTATACAATTATAAAAACTTACCACTTCCAACAATAATGAAAGTATTATTGTTGTTGGGGTCATGAACAGCCATTTGCTTCAGCCTCTTCTGTGCAGTTAGATCTGATTTTTTAGCTTTGACTTTAACATCACCTGAAGCGGTAACTTCCACTTGATACGATGGGACGCTGTCCAGCCCAGGGAAATCCTCAATGTCACCTGTACAATAAAACGAAAAGGCGTTGAAAGACACATAGTGAAAAAAGGAAAGAAAAACTCCGTATCATTAAAACGTATCGTCATACTGACGACTCGGACGGCTCTAAAAAGTATGATGCCTCCCTCCCATGACGAGGATTGCTTCAACCGTCAAAACAATAACAGAACAAGGTTCCCAAATATGTTAGTAAACGAATCCAGCAGTGAATACGTGGTAGCAACCATAAAATTAAAATACACTTTACCAGTTTTGATGTTGAAGCAAGCTCCATGCCAGGGACACCTGACCCTGCCGTTGCCCAAAGCGCCATTCACCAGTGGAGCCCCATAATGGGAGCACTTGGTGCCCATAGCGCAGATCTGACCATTTTGCTTCACCAATAGGACCTTGTCCTCTTCGTTGAGGTTCACCACTTTCATCCTGAATTGAAAAATTATGATAATCAATAGTTGAACGTATTCGCAAGAATATACATTTTTTGAAAACGCTAACCAAATTTCGTACATAACACACAGGGTGACTCACTAAAATTGCATGCCCCTATTGTTTCCAAGAAAAAATGCGTTTATAGGAAACAAAATAAGTTATTAAAATAATCTCTCATAGTTTTCAAATTATTTTATAATAGGATGACTCAGCATATTCTTATAAACATGCTCAATATGCATAATCAACACCAATTTTGTTTTAGTGTATTTTCGTAGAACTGAACCGTTTACATTTTCTCAATTTCTGCAATCTGTTTTGAGACATTCTGAAACTAAACCTAAACGCTTTTTCTCACACACACACACACACACACACACACACACACACACACACACACACACACACACACACACGCGAGTGGTGATACCACGGAGCACTCCCACCGAGATGCCCAACTCGAGTAACTCCGTGGCACTTTTCCCGCACCACACCCCGCGCCATGACACGGTCGCGGCCATGACCTTGATGTTATTGGCTGCCACTCCTTTTAGCTCAGATATCGCTTGCCGCAGATCATTCCTATCATATTTACTTATCTTAGCCCGCCAGGTCTGCTCCATGTCCATGCTGCCACTGACAACCTGGACATCCAGGATTATGGCAGACCCATCGGGCTTGATCGCAACGATATCTGGCTTCTTGCCCCGGTCACTCGGCATGTGATATAGTCTCTCCCTTTCGACATCCCAACCGCTAGATGACAAAGCACCTGCTATCTGCTTGGCAACCGCATCATGACGTAAAATGCGGCCACCATGAGTACGTGGACACTGCTGCACCACATGATACAGATTCTCATTTTTCCCCGGACAGGCAAGGCAAAGGGTGCCTACTGTCCCACGACTACTCCTTGAATACCTCACCGAGGTGGCTAACGTAGCCACCCGGACGGCGTGAAAATGGCGATAATCGCGGGCCAAAATGCCCTCTGAAGCCCATTCCACCCACTGGGTAGAAATGGGGGATTCAGAGCACGATCGGAGCTCTTTACCACCTACTGACTCATGCAGTGCAGCAGCAAACTCAGCAGACGAGCTGGGTTTTGGAGCAGTTGGTGTTGTGTTCGATCGCACCACAACAACTGCTGCCGGATAAAGTCCAGGTCAGCAGCAGTGCGGGCGACCTCCCAGCTCGAGCCCCTAAGGGGAAGCAGGCGTAATGATGGGATGCTGGCTAAGAGAGAGACAATACCGAGCCCACTGGCCTTGACCGGTGCATGAATATAGGCACTTGGGACACCAGGTGGGAAGCCTAGCCAAGAGCGCACAGTAGAGCGTACTTTACGGTCTAACTCAAGCAGCCTCCCCGCAGTAAGCCTAATAAAAACTAACCCATAGGTTAGCATTGGCAGTAAGCACGTGCGAAGGAGGCGCAACTTCTGCTGCGGCTTCAATGGAGCTTTGGTGACACGAGCTAAAGCTCCACCAAGGTCCACACGGCTTGCGGCTAGAGTGGCCACACCCATGAAGTCGACCCCAAGGTACCGCCAGACCTCCAACACGGATCGGGCGGGGAAGGGTGTCTGTGTGTGTCACACACGCACACGCATGCACGCGGAAACACTCACGCGCTCACACACACACACACACGCGCGTGCGCACACACATGAAAAACTTTACAATCTAGGATTAATTTCAGAATGTCTCAAAACGGATTTCAATGTGATGTCGGTAGTTTGGTCAGCCGTAAGTACTTATTGTTTTGTTAGAATTAGTCGGGATGCGGCCCACGGAAAATAAATGAAATTATGTTTCATTTATTTTCCCTGGGCCGCATCCCGACTAATTCCAACAAAACAATAGGATTTCAATGTAGAGAATATTCGAAAATTCCGACTTTAATTTTTTTGGAGCCATTACAATAGTTTCATTTTCTACGAAAATTCGCTGATGGAAAATGTTGTGTTTTTTCTTAGGTAATAAATATTGTTGCCACATGTCATAATCGTGTAAAATTTAGTTTTGTAAAGCTCAAAATCTCGTAGGTAGTGATGCGTATTCATTGGTACCTATTTGTAAAATCAACTAGGAAAAATACCCACAAAACGAAATGTTATGTCGCTTAGCGCAATGAGTTCCCATCGGTTTTTGGGTGGTTTTTCAAGTTCGTACAGCGAATATCAATAAACATCACAATGTGATTCAGCGTGAGAAAGTAGGAAGGTTCCTAAAAGTCATGTAAAACTCGAGGGTATACCCCAAATAAACTCAAAATTCTCTAACTTGGAAATAGAAAACATTTTCATTAACTTTTTTATTTAGTGAGGTTGAAAAAAATTACAAAGGTATTTTTATATAATTTGAATATAATTATTTTTATTAATTTGAACTTGGTTAATTTTGGCACTCAATTTCATAAAAATAAAAAAGACGAATTTCAAGATTCAGAACATTGTTAGCGATTGTGGTGAAAACCACCCCCTCTTTTCAACAGCCCTTTTCAGGGCTACCAAAAAGAGGTAGACATGGCACACAAATGCTTATAAGACGTCGAGTTATAACTCCGTCAAACAAAATATTTCACCAGAGAGAAAATACGAAATTCTCTCTCAAAAGTGAAATATTATCAAATAACATACAAGGCGACCTCCCTAAACACTTACTGGGCGAGAGAGACGCGACAAGTATCTCGAACCAAGTCGCCTTGAATGAGAAAACTCAAACAGACAATCAAATGTCCTCTAGAACTAACAAGGACAGTTCTAGCAAGCCTACACGCCAATCAGAAACTTTGATTGCGCGAGAGACAATAGGCGAACCAACCAGGGGGCGGCAAGCAACCACCTCTGGTTCAGAAGCCACCCCGGGGACCCTGTCTCAGCAACGGACGCAGGGAAGACACCCCCGGGGATCCCGTCTAAACAACGGACGCAGGGAAGCCACCCGAGGACCCCGTCTAAACAACGGACGCAGAGAAGCCACCTCGGGGACCCTGTCCCAGCGACGGACGCAGAGAAGCCACCTCCGGGGACCCCGTCTCAGCGACGGACGCGGGGAAGCCACCCCCGAAAGACCAACTCAGCTATCATATTCACAGATTCTGAGAAAACAATGTGCGAGCCAATAAGAAAACACATGGTGAACTAATGAAATTAAGCGGACCAATCAGGGGGCGGCAGGAGGCGGCCACCTCCCTATAATTACCCCGCACAGAGCCCTCCGAAATTCATTCCACTCACCGCTCTCGACGACTACACTCTACAGTACGAAGCTTCTACACGCTCTACGCTGACGACCCTTCTGCTCACGAGTTCCTCTCAGAACGGCTTTCTACTGCTCACAAGGCATATCTTCTCTCCTCACAGATCTCGCATTGGCATCTACGAGTCCAGTGATCATTTATCCTGCTCATTGCCCAACGTAGTTCTTCTGTCAGGACGCCACCCGGTACATCTATTGATATTCTCATTAGATCGTACGCCCGCTGGGACGTTCCGAGACGTGTCGCCCGGGTTTCGTAGCACTAAGCTCGTCACCGACCGCTGGGGCACGCCGATAAATTACTCAGCTCATCCGCTCTAATTTATCGTCCAAGGAAGCCTTTTTCAAGGCTACAAGGTAGGACCCTGACATCCGAGCATAGGAAAGAAGCTCTGTCAAGCGAGTCCACCTTCCAAATCCTGCATCCTATACGGAGAGGTATTAAAGACGAGTTAATCAACTCGGGTACATCGATGGAGCGCCGCCCGTCCTACTTCCTCATGCAAGAGGAAGCAGAACACGGCGCGGCCGGGAGCTCTAGCCCGCGAAGCGCTCCCTACCCGATACTCGACTCGTCCGCTGGTCCTAGCGACGGACAAAGGCTCGATTCTCGCGAAGAGATCGCCTTACTACCTAACGTATTCATGAAGGAAACGTTAGGCCAAGCCTCACACACACAAAAGTTCGAGGATACCTTCCAGACTCGCTCTGAAGTCGATCATCATGATTCGACAAAGATATCTGAATATCCACGATATTCTACGCAAGGCTACCCGGCCGATCCGAGTGTCAAACGCACTCCCAACTTGCTCAAAACACAGGATACTTTTCAGTACCTCAACCAAGCCCAGTATATTCCCCCTACAGATATAAATCTTAGGCCGGAATATTACACAACGGCTCAGCACCAAACAGATCGGACCCAGCACCCACTAAGCGAGCCCAGTGCTCCACGCGGCTGCTACACGAACTATCCCCAAGTTCCTCCCGCCAAGCAAGCTGACCTTGGCGATTTTACTCACATTCCTTTCGGAAATACCACGGGAACTAACCCGCATAATCAGAATATAAATGTCCCACTTGGTCTACCTACACCAAGTCAGACATATATAAATCCACTACAAATGGTGACCCCGCCTTTGAACAGGCTTAACACGGAGCATTTCGTTCCCTCTTATGAAGCTAGTGGATTTCAGGGAACCACTGCGGGCGTGCGACCCCCGCCGGGCTTATACGCCCCACATCTCACACAACAACCCTCTACACAAAGTGGCTTTCGAGCACTTTTGGAGGAAATGGGAGATTACCAAAAACCTATCTTCCAAAAGAAGAATATCGATCGTGCACTCGCCGAGTTCGATCAATACTGCGTGCGAAAAAACCTGAGAACGCAGAACGAATGTTTCTCAGCTATCTACAAGTGGGTACCGGAGGAAATGCGGGAAGCTATTGACTCAGCTTACCTCACGGCACCCCACGCACCTTACGAAGAGGCCAAACAGCGCCTACAACGAGAATACGGGCTGTCCTTGCAGGACAGGCTCCTCGCGCTCGAGGACCCCGCAACTCTCGCCAAAAAACCCAGCACCAAGTACCATGAAATGTACTCTAAGGCTGTTGGGTACTTCTCAGAGGCTCTGATCACTCAAAAGTGGATCGAAACTCTGCCCATCGAAGCCCGAGGCATGGTCGCAGCACAGCTTACCACGAATGCCCGGCTCGACCTAGCTGATACGCTACACGCGTACAAAACAGCGAACCCCCCTCTCAACATAAGAGGAGTAGAATCTACTTCGAAACCTACGAAGACTGGTTTCAAAAAGGCCCTCTCACAAAAAGCTGAGTTCAAACCTCAGCAAGTAGAGAGTAAGCCTCACAAACCAACGGCCTACGTCTGCCGGAACCACGCCCGTTTCGGTAGCGAAACTCGCAAGTGTGCAGACCCAGAATACTGCACTTGGAAGGCAAATACCGCCTCCAAACCTATCAAAAAGGCAGCGCCTATCAGCCAGCCTAAAACCTTGGTTTCAAGCGAAAATACTCATAGACCGATACAAGAAAGTACCGTTCCAACCTCAGACGCAGAGAGTTCGGAAAACGAATAACTGCCAGTGTATCTGAGCCTATACACCGGCAGACTAAAGAGTATAAAAGGCTTTTTTTCAAGTGCAAACTAAATGGCACTGAATTTCTCATTGACACGGGAGCAGAAGTGAACATTCTGCCCCACAATGTCACCAAAAAATTGGGCTTAAAAATTCGTAAGTCCAACGTCAAGCTCACAGCAGCTAACGGCGCCCCTATAGACACACTAGGGCGTGCTGACACGACAATTAACATCGGCCTCGGAGACATGACCACCGATTTCATGATCACTAAAGTTGATCTAGCGATCCTCGGTATACCATTCCTCGAGTCTTGGGATATCGGAATACGGGTCAAACACAAATATATCTACAAAGATAAAGTAAAGAGCTATGCCGATCAAAAAATCGCTGCAGTCATGAACAAAAAATTTACTGACGAACAAATAGCAGCTGCTATTCCTCATCGTGACAACAGTCCTCAACCAGAGGACACACAGCTCACAGAGGACGAAAACATACGCTCTATCATTGAAAAATACAATGATAAAATGAACAAACTTCAAGGAAAGTGGAAAAACAACGGCGTTTACCACCGTATAACCACGGAAGGAACACCAGTACACTTCCGTGCAAGACCCATGGCAGGCGAAAAACGGGCTCAGGTTAAAAGTACTTTCGACAAAATGCTCACAGAGGGCATCATCGCTCCCTCCAACTCCGAATGGGCTTCTCCGCTACATTGCGTGCCCAAAAAGGATGGAACATGGAGAATCACGGGCGATTACCGATTCCTCAATGCAAAAACTAAGAAAGACGCCTACCCGCCGCCTCACATTCGCTCTTTCCAAGCGAATTTACATAATACACAAATCTATTCGACAATAAATTTAAAATCGGCATATTACCATATCCCGATGCACCCAGATGACGCTCATAAAACGGCAATTATTACCCCTTTCGGTCTCTATGAGTTTAAAAAAATGAGCATGGGTTTGGCCGGAGCGGCTCAAACATGGCAAAGGTACATGGACAGCATCATGCGGAAATTCGATTTCGCATTTGTCTACCTAGACGACATATTGGTGGCTTCTAAAAATTACAAAGAACACATGAACCACCTCAAACAAATTTTCGACAAACTAGGAGAACACGGACTTCGAGTAGGTTTTGATAAATGCATTTTTTCAAAACCTACCGTCGATTTCCTAGGTTTCACTACCTCAAAAGAAGGGATAATTCCTAAACGAGATAAAATAGAGGCCATAGAGCAATTCCCTCGGCCAATAGACGTACGAAGCCTACGCAGATTCCTAGGTATGTGTGGTTTCTACCGGGCTTGCTCAAGTAAATTCGCTCACACAGCGCAACCTCTGTATGACTCCATTCAGTCAAACAAACAAAATGACAAAACCCCTATCGAATGGACATCAGAGAGAGAAAAAGCTTTCAACAGCTTAAAACACGCAATGATAAAAGCTACATTGCACAATATTGCTCATCCCCACCCTACAGCAGAGTGGAGAATAGTTTGCGATGCATCCGATACACACATCGGAGCGGCACTGGAGCAGGAAATTACAGACAAACACGGCTCGAAATCTTACCAACCATTGGGATTTTTCAGTAAAGAAATTCCGGAACAATGGAAGAATAAAGCCTCGTTCGACAAAGAGATGTTCGCCGCTTATCAAGCTTGCATTCATTGGCACAATGACTTGGACGGCCGCTCTTTTCATATTTGCTCAGATCACAAGCCTCTGCTAGGCACAATGCTAAAGAAAAACGCACATTTTTCTAAAATGCGATTGAGATGGCTAACATACATCTCCCAAATGACAAGTGACATACGACACATACCCGGAGAAGACAACGTCGTAGCCGACGCGCTCTCCAGACCTTTCGATCCAGTTGAAATTCAAACAAAGTCAATTTCAACCCAAACTGACGAGGGTCCGTCCGTAGCCGAAATTTCACAAATTACGGCCGCAATAGAGTGCAATCTTCTACTGCACATCTCAAATGCACAGATTCATTCTCCTCCTAACGCAGAGGACAAACTAAAACTCACACGAGTTGAATTCCCTCAAGGAGAGATTTGGTGTAACCTAGACTTAGGACACCCAAGACCTTATATTCCAAACGAAATAAGGCACGAAATAATCAGCCAAATTCACAATTTGGGACACCCAGGCATACACTCTACAGTGTATAAAGTAAAACAGAGATATTTTTGGCACAGCCTTCGTGCGGATGTCTCCAACTGGGTCCGGGCATGCGAGACTTGCCAACGAGCAAAAATCACTCGCTCCGTGAAGCTCCCTTACTCCGAATTTGAAACGGCTACCGAATTCTCCCATGTACACGTTGACATTACCGGACCCTTACCTTTAGCTAAAGGAGGGAAGCGTTACATCCTAATGATGGTCGATAGAGCAACGGGTTGGCTAGAGGCAGTCCCTCTTAACAACATCGAAACGTCCACGATCACAAACGCCTTTATAAATATTTGGGTAGCCTCAAAAGGCGTACCTAAATACATCACAAGTGACCAGGGCACACAATTCGAATCAGACCTATTTCATTCCATTATGGAACGTCTCGGAGTAAAACATACTCACACGTTACCATACAAACCGTCAACAAACGGAATGGTGGAACGCAGAAATAGATCCTTGAAAGAGGCTCTCAAAGCACAGGATGAACATTGGCTCGACGCCCTTCCAAAAGTACTACTCGCCATGCGTACGGCAGTAGACCCAGCAACGGAAACTACACCCTTCCAAAAAGTTTATGGAATTGACGTGCCGCTCCCAGGCGACATATTCGTAACTTCTACGAACCTTTCCGAGCCTCTCTTTTTCCGATCTACGCATATCAGACATAATAATACGAAATATGCCGTCAACATGCCCAAAAATTTAGATACATGTACACATGTCTATATCAGAGTGCCCACACAGCTCTCCTCTTTGCAATGTCCTTACACGGGACCATTCAAAGTTGTTAAAAGAGATAAGTTTTCGGTTACAGTACAAATTGGCGAACACACAAAAAAAGTTCCCAAACAGCAAATCAAACCAGCTTACACTCTAAACACAGACGAAGCTGTGTCACTAAGCACAAATCAGGCAGAAAATAAGGAGGAGACTCCCCGAAAATCCGCCAGAGGGCGCGTCCCCTCTACCAAATTCGACGAGAAATGGGTGACTGCGCTCGAAGCAGACCACGCCCACTTTTCTCGGGTAGGAGCAGTGGGAGATATAAATAAGGAGCACCCCGGGCCCGGAGCTCATACCAACCTTGACCATGGCAGCTTCCACTCATCAAGAGGACATGCTCACAGAAGAAGTGGAGAATTTCCTCCTGGCGGAGGAAATTCCTACGCCCATCGACCCGCTACCGCCTTCACCAGAGAAGAAGGGACCGGCGGACGCCAGCGCTCCAAGAGAGGTGGTGTGGAGAACGCCGGCCGCGTTCACAACGCCGGCTCCACCCGCTCCGCAGCTGCCCAGGGCTCCACCCGCTCACCAGCTGCCCACGGTTCCACGCAAGTGGATCAGCTCGGGCGACGTTCCCGTGCCTCGTTGGGACGAGATGAGCGCAGCGGGGTGGACGTCACCGGAACGAGCGCCTCCGCAACAGCCCAGCCGCGGCCGCGGGCCAAACCCTCGCGGGTTTGGTACCCGTCGGCAAAGCTCGGGCCGGCCACGGACGCCCCGCGGCGCTCGCCGAAACCGGCGAGGCCGGGGCGCACACCAGGCGCGGGACGCGAGGCCTGCACCTCCGCCTCCGCCCCAACTGGTGAGAGTTTCATACGGAGAATTCCGTATGGACCTCCCAGTCCTCCCCAACCGGCGTCGTCGTTGATAACACGACGTCTTCGGGGGGCGCCTGTGGTGAAAACCACCCCCTCTTTTCAACAGCCCTTTTCAGGGCTACCAAAAAGAGGTAGACATGGCACACAAATGCTTATAAGACGTCGAGTTATAACTCCGTCAAACAAAATATTTCACCAGAGAGAAAATACGAAATTCTCTCTCAAAAGTGAAATATTATCAAATAACATACAAGGCGACCTCCCTAAACACTTACTGGGCGAGAGAGACGCGACAAGTATCTCGAACCAAGTCGCCTTGAATGAGAAAACTCAAACAGACAATCAAATGTCCTCTAGAACTAACAAGGACAGTTCTAGCAAGCCTACACGCCAATCAGAAACTTTGATTGCGCGAGAGACAATAGGCGAACCAACCAGGGGGCGGCAAGCAACCACCTCTGGTTCAGAAGCCACCCCGGGGACCCTGTCTCAGCAACGGACGCAGGGAAGACACCCCCGGGGATCCCGTCTAAACAACGGACGCAGGGAAGCCACCCGAGGACCCCGTCTAAACAACGGACGCAGAGAAGCCACCTCGGGGACCCTGTCCCAGCGACGGACGCAGAGAAGCCACCTCCGGGGACCCCGTCTCAGCGACGGACGCGGGGAAGCCACCCCCGAAAGACCAACTCAGCTATCATATTCACAGATTCTGAGAAAACAATGTGCGAGCCAATAAGAAAACACATGGTGAACTAATGAAATTAAGCGGACCAATCAGGGGGCGGCAGGAGGCGGCCACCTCCCTATAATTACCCCGCACGGAGCCCTCTGAAATTCATTCCACTCACCGCTCTCGACGACTACACTCTACAGTACGAAGCTTCTACATGCTCTACGCTGACGACCCTTCTGCTCACGAGTTCCTCTCAGAACGGCTTTCTACTGCTCACAAGGCATATCTTCTCTCCTCACAGATCTCGCATTGGCATCTACGAGTCCAGTGATCATTTATCCTGCTCATTGCCCAACGTAGTTCTTCTGTCAGGACGCCACCCGGTACATCTATTGATATTCTCATTAGATCGTACGCCCGCTGGGACGTTCCGAGACGTGTCGCCCGGGTTTCGTAGCACTAAGCTCGTCACCGACCGCTGGGGCACGCCGATAAATTACTCAGCTCATCCGCTCTAATTTATCGTCCAAGGAAGCCTTTTTCAAGGCTACAAGGTAGGACCCTGACATCCGAGCATAGGAAAGAAGCTCTGTCAAGCGAGTCCACCTTCCAAATCCTGCATCCTATACGGAGAGGTATTAAAGACGAGTTAATCAACTCGGGTACATCGATGGAGCGCCGCCCGTCCTACTTCCTCATGCAAGAGGAAGCAGAACACGGCGCGGCCGGGAGCTCTAGCCCGCGAAGCGCTCCCTACCCGATACTCGACTCGTCCGCTGGTCCTAGCGACGGACAAAGGCTCGATTCTCGCGAAGAGATCGCCTTACTACCTAACGTATTCATGAAGGAAACGTTAGGCCAAGCCTCACACACACAAAAGTTCGAGGATACCTTCCAGACTCGCTCTGAAGTCGATCATCATGATTCGACAAAGATATCTGAATATCCACGATATTCTACGCAAGGCTACCCGGCCGATCCGAGTGTCAAACGCACTCCCAACTTGCTCAAAACACAGGATACTTTTCAGTACCTCAACCAAGCCCAGTATATTCCCCCTACAGATATAAATCTTAGGCCGGAATATTACACAACGGCTCAGCACCAAACAGATCGGACCCAGCACCCACTAAGCGAGCCCAGTGCTCCACGCGGCTGCTACACGAACTATCCCCAAGTTCCTCCCGCCAAGCAAGCTGACCTTGGCGATTTTACTCACATTCCTTTCGGAAATACCACGGGAACTAACCCGCATAATCAGAATATAAATGTCCCACTTGGTCTACCTACACCAAGTCAGACATATATAAATCCACTACAGCGATTATATATATATGTCCTCTGAACTCAAATCATTGCGTAACATAATGCTTTGTAGTTGCCAAATGTGAAGATGCCACCAACATGGACTCGAAAGCAATGCAATTTATAGGAAATCTAGGCGTAGAGCTCTCTTAAATATTTTTTGAAGAAAAAAGCTTCATTTTTCAGATTCTCAAACGAGTTATTATTGTGCTTTCTCACATGGTATAAGCATTGAACGAAATGAAGATCCAGAGAGAGTCAATGACCCGGGTAGGTTCATCATTGCTTTATGAGAAAGCTCGTCAATAAAAAACGATAATCAATACAAGCCGGTGAAAAGAAAAGTGTCCTATATAGTCACAAATGATGGATGACTGCCATAATCTATTGAGATTGTCACAAATGGTTTCTTCTAACCAAATAATGATGGAATTCATAGAAAGCCCCCAACTAACACACAAATATCACGCTCAACATTCGGAACAGTAAATGTAGGCACATACCCGGTTTTACCCACAATAATGCCGATTTTCAAAGGCACTAAATGCACCTTTGTTTGTCGAAGGTATTTTAATTTTCAGTTTTAACCCAAAATTTTACTTAATTTCTTAGGCAATCGCTCACTATGGAAAATATTGAAAATGATTAAATATTTAAGAATGACAACTTCATGTACATGTTGATATATATATATATATATATATATATATATATATATATATATATATATATATATATATATATATATATATATATATATATATATATTATTTTGAGGTGTTACAGATGGTCGGAAAATATAGGAAACAGATAAATATAACTTATACATATTCTCAATTCTGAGAATTGAGAATATATAAATATAACTTGTAGATAGTATAAATAAACTTGTATTTCCTATATTTGCCGACCATCTGTAACACCTCAAAACAATATTACACGCGAGTGTTTTCATCCTTCACCAAAACTGTATATATATACATACATACACGTATGTTTTGATCAGGAATGTAGGTCTTATAACCCACTGTGAAGTGTCTGGGTGGAATCGTTTCGAATAAAGTAGTAGAAAGAAGATAAAGGAGTAGTAGAAGAAAATCTGAGCCATCAAAGTGACACCATAATACGGCAATTGAATCCTGACAAACAGAAAGTTATGAAAAGGGTCGTAGGGTCTTCTCAATGGCTGACAGTGCTCCCAAAAGCAAGTGACGGCTTCGACCTGTCTCCGACCCAGTTTAAAGATGCCCTTGCTTTGAGATATGGCTTTACACCCCTGAACCTACCCAACAATTGCGATGGTTGCGGGGCTACCTTCGACGTATCGCACGCCTTGAACTGCAAAAAGGGGGGGCTAGTAAAAAGGGGCCATGATGAAGTTAGAGATGCAGTGACAGGCTTGGCAGAGCTGGGGGGGGGGGGGGGGGGGGAGCGACAGTGGAACCAGCCATTAAAGAGGCCGAAGGCGGAAGCCCTGCTTTAGTGGCTGACATCAAGGTCATGGGAGCGAGGGAGGCCGGCGTTTTTTGATAACGCGTAGTGAATGCTGACGCCGTCTCCTATCGCTCTCAAGAATGGTTACAAACAGCCAACACAGCAGCCCAAGCGAAACACGCCAAGTACGAACGAGCAGCTGAAGATGTACGAGGTTCCTTTACCCCATTGGTTTGTTCGTGCGACGGAGCCTCGCGACGGAGCCTTGCACCGGGAATTCGACACATTTCTGAGAAGAACAGCTCACGTTCTTTCAGAGAAATGGAGTCGTCCTTACTCGCGCGTTGTAGGATGGGTGAGAGTGACAATACAATTTGCCATAGCAAGGGCGGTGTCACTTCGTATAAGAGGAGCCAGAAGAACTATACGATCACTCGGAAGGGAAGATGGAGCGGCTCTTCCAGCATTGATCAGTTGCTGAAACAGATGATTTCCAATCTGAAATATCAAGGAAATTTATATTGCTTCCCAACTTTTTCCCTCCAATACGCCTCAAGTGTGTCATCATATAGATATTCTCGAGGTACAAGTACAATAAATCATGTTTTAGATTCTCAATTAAAAAAAAAAAAAAAAAAGAGTAGAAAGATGAAATTTTTAAAATGATAAATGAATAATGTTTGGTGGTGCTAGCATTAAGGCGTACTTAGTCTACAGACAAATACATCAACTCAATAGTGAGACTCACTGATTTTCAGCAATGTCCGATGCTTTGCAGACGACCCCCTCAACGAATTCGCCATGAGATCGATCTGTATCGACATAGAAACACACACGAAAATGTAATGTTAATTTGATATGGAAATTTGTGGATATTTATATCTATGCCTACCCCTAGATATCATCCAAGTGAAGAGATAAGTCTGATTGTGGTTTGCGTAACGTTGAAATAAAAGTTCCAGATATGCAGCATGATGGTGTTGAGCGAATTATCTTAAAATTATCGTATAAGGACATATTTATTATGTCAAATTGTTTTTAAATTTTAGGGTTTGGTGTGCACAAAAATTCTCAACTTAGTATTAATTTTATAGCTAAAAAAAAAACTAAACAGAATTCTGCTATTTAAATATTTTGCGGATTTTTACATCCATTCTGGAGGTTTTTTTTTTTTTTTTTTTCAGCACATAATTATATTAAGTATTAAAATTTAAATAGGTACATTTAAGAAAATTTTCGTAAAAATGAAGCTATTGCAATGGCTCCAAACATTTTTAAATAAAAATTTTTGAACGTTTTCTTTATTGAACACTGAAACTCGATTCGTGACAAGAAGAAACTCGAGATGGGCAGTCCACCTCAAAACGATCAAGCAGCTTTTCCAAACTTGAAGCTAAATAACAGCTAAACCCTTCAGCAGTTAACGATCGTTATATTATTTAAGCTACGTGTAAATCATGTAGACTCATATGCGATTTTATGTTAAAAGTATGATTCCATGTTCGAAATTGGAGGCAAATAGCCTAGACCTTATTCAACACAATAGGGACAAGCCTACCGTTGGAAAAGTAAGCCAGGCAAATAGCTTAAGTTCAGTATTTGTAGTATCAACATATGTACCTATGTATTGTGTCTATACAGGGTGATTCCCTCGCAGATGCAAAAAAAAATTGGGTGAAACTACATCAAAAATGGAGTAAAATGCCGCCAACTGCATATTTTTATCTCAATCCGTTCTCGAGATATGATTTTTTAAAGGTTTTTTCAGGACAATCGTATTTTTTTCCTTTTAAACTCAAATTTCTCCACTTAACTTCATTCAATTTTAACTTTTGACCACATTTTCGGAATCAGCATTAAATTTACTATAAGAATAGTGTGCTTGGGTTCTTAAAAAGTACCATCCAAAGGCCCTCACATCAGCTCAAACTTTGACAATTTTGAAAAAAGAATATTTCTGAAAATCTTTAAAACTTTACTACTCTTCCAAAACGAATCCTGGAAACTGGCAAATCTCATGAAAACTGCTTCGTCTAATACTCTTTCCAACGGTATAATCAAGTTTACTTTTATTTTGTTGTTTAGTGGAGAAAATTATGTTTTAATGTTAAAAAATGTGGGTTTTTCAATGAAATTGTAGGTTTTCTCGAAAGATGACCCTCCATGAACCTACGAGTATGGGGTCGGTTTCTATGTATTTTTTCACGCTGTATCGAATGGTAACATTTGTAGATCTCTCCAACTCCGTTATAACCGAGTTTTAACTTAAAATCGCAAATGTTTAGTTTGTTTGTTACGATTAAATATACGTGTGTTATGGGGTAAAACTAGTTAATTAAAGTGTAAAACTCGATTATAACGTAGTTGAGAGATCTGCAAGAGTTTCCATTTGATCCAGCGAGAATAACCGACCCCATACTCGTTGGTTCATGGAGGGTCATCTTTCGAAAAAACCAACAATTTCATTGAAAAACCCACATTTTTTAATATTAAAACATTATTTTCTCCCCTAAATAACAAAATAAAAGTAAAATTGATAATACCGTTGGAAAGCATATTAGATGAAGCAGTTTTCATGAGATTTGTCAGTTTCCAGGATTCTTTTTGAAAGAGTAGTAAAGTTTTAAAGATTTTCAGAAATATTATTTTTTCAAAATCGTCAATGTTTGAGCTGATGTGAGGGTCTTCGGATGGTACTTTTTAAGAACCCAAGCACACTATTCTTATAGGAAATTTAATGCTGATTCCGAAAATGAGTTTGAAAGTCAAAATTAAATGAGGCAAAGTGGAGAAATCCGAGTTTAAAATGAAAAAACACGGTATTCCTGAAAAAACCTTTAAAAAATCATATCTCGAGTACGGATTGAGATAAAAATATGCGGTTGGCGGCATTTTACTCCATTTTTGATTTAGTTTCACCCTAATTTTTTTTGCATCTGCGAGGGAATCACCCTGTATTTTCCACGATGGATTTTAATCATGATGCAATTAAAAAAATTAATATTCCTTCAAGTATTCCGTATCAAGTAGGTTTTTAACATTAGGATTGATAAGGCAGCGGAAAATCCCAAATCTATTGAATTGTGAAATAATTATATCTTTGTAGCACTTAATACAGATAAGCAGAGAGGATACCCAGAAAAGACTTGCCTTCTGAATCATAGTTATTTTTGAGTTTATTTATTCGAAAATCTCGACTAATAATTTTCGCTTTTATCTATTTTTACTAATTATGGAGTAATATTAAGATAAGTACTATTAAGATAAGAGAAAGTGAAAGATCGAACAAGAATTTTCATGACGAAAGTATTATATTATTATTATAACAATTCAATATTAACTAATTATTACAGTTTTTCAATTGTGGGAGCCCGATCCGGACGGGAGGACCAATAATTGACTATCATCTTTGCCTTAAAAGGCCCATGTCCGGTCTTCCCTAATAACAAGTGTGCTGAATTAGCAGATATTAGTTGATATACACACACATTCTAACTTATCAAATATTAATATCACGACACAGGTAAATCTGCACGTTGTTAGTAGGTAGGTACAAATTAGCTCACCACCTCTTCCATCGGACTTGATCATTGTTGAAGGAATCAGCTAGGGCAGTTATTTGCAACAAAACTACGAGAACGAAATAAGTAAAATAAAACCCAAGTGAGTTTTATATAAATTTAAGGGGAACGCAATCTAACCACGAACCACAAACCTTATCGAAACGGATACCGAGTACGGATAGGAAAACTATGGCGACACCCTGGGACCTGATGAATTCGAAACGAAGGCTTCAATAATTGGTTAGACTGATAGAAACACAGTTACATAAGAAAATTATTACGTAAGAAAATTATTTTACGAATAAATTGTATTTCTTTATTATTATGCGTACATCACTTGTCTGCAACCCCCCCCTCTCGTAGGGGAATTTCGCGGAAAAAATTTGGAAATTACTTCAGCAAAACATTTTTTCTTACCGTTGTGCTCTGCATCACAACAGAAGCCAAATGACGAGAAAACAAAGTTCCAGTCATGCAGCATGATTGTATGAGCGAATTTTCTTAAATTACCTATCTCATTATAATAAATTGAAATTATAGCAATTTGAGTACAATAAAATGGCTAAAAACCTATTTAAAAAAACAAAAACTCGTGATAAAATTCGGCAATTCTAAATTTTTATTTTTCGATTTTTTTGCAGTTTTTATAGATTTTTCAGAAAATATTTTGAAATTTCTCTTCTGTCTCCGTTTTTCAGCATAATTTTGTCCAATTTTTTTTTTTTTTTTCAACGTCTTGTTAATCGTTGAAAATTTTGTTTTGACTAAAATTCTGCTAAAAATGATGAATTCAACGACTGTTGGCAGGTTTTAGTGACTTTTATGAATAAATGTTTTGAAATTTCAATTTAATGTGCTCCAAAATTGCTGGCCAACGAACTCATCCTTTTATTTGGAAAGCTTGTTTTTTTTCTTTTTTTGATCGCAAGAACAGGAATATATACGCTCAAAGTTCAGGAATCGTTTCAGAATGCCTCAAAACGGATTTCAATGAAAAAATTCGTCAAAAATCGTTATTTCAAAAATTTCCGAGTCGCACCAAAATTCGCTAAAAATCTCATCATAGAAGTTTTTTCATTTCTTTTATTGGTTAAGTACACTTTGTACATAAACCAGCACACGTGTCTCAAATGGTCGATCAGGGCACTGCCATACTAAGAATAGATCCCGTATCTGCATTTTTCACATATTGAGTTAATGGTACCCTTCCGTTTGGGAGGGTGGTTTCTTTCGATTGTACTAATCTCGAAGTCGGATCTCTACGGGAGATGCCTCAGAAGCTGCTTACAATTATCGCATTAACTACGTTTTGGTTAGATTTACTAATGAAAATCCCGTAACTGGCCTTTTCTAGAGCAAAAACCGGCATCTGGGCGTCAGATAAGATTATTTTATTAGTATTCAGGTACATACGAATTGCGACACTCTTGAAAGTCCAGATAAGAATTTATTTCATAGTATTTTAGGACTCGTGGCGTCAGATACGATTTCAGAATCAGTGGCAGATACGATTTTTCTTCCCAGTATTTTGATCATACGAATGTATTTCCTCTTATCAGGTCAGACGGTTTTCGGAGGCTGGCAACCGCGATTATTTCTCCTAATATTCTGCATATACGAGAAAAAAAAAAATTGTTTTTTCACCACTTAGAGCGGTGCTAATTTTGTATTCGAAAAAACGTATCAGTCTTATTGCAAAACAAAAACTCGTATGTGCACCAGATACGAGGAAATCGCCTAGTACATATGTTCTACACCTTTTTTTTGCAATTTTCTGACCAAAATAATTTTTTCCAACCACACCATCCAGCGAGAAATTTCCTTTGGAATGAATACTTTTGGTGCTCGAGACAACGTAAAGTAGAGCTAATATCAAGAAATTTCGACTCAAAACCTAAAGACGCATTTTCCCAAAAGTAGGGTTTGGTCAGATACGGGATCTTTTCTTAGTAGGGCAGGGCAGTTTGCCCCGACAAAACCCGGACCCACCGGAGTCGTTACCATGACGACTCCTATTGACACCTGCCCATTGCTGAACAGATGGCAAAATCAGAGGTGTTACGAAAACAACACACTTTTCAGGGAACTAATAGTGAAGGGACTCCCTGCCTATCCCATCTTATCCTTTGTTTCTTCTTTGTTCTGTTGTTCTTCAAATTTTCATTTTAGCATTCTCAATGAAACGTATCGTCTTCGTAGTTATTCGATGATCGAGTACGATAATGTCAAAAGTGAATGGTTTATGAATTTCGGTGAGCGGGGAAAAATATTTCTCGTTTACTGTTGTATTTTTGACACCCAATTATCATGATTACGTTTCAAATCGTTTACTGCTCCATCATAGATATAGGAGGTTGAAGGGGGAAGGGGGGGGGGGGGGGGGGTTTTTTCTTCTTTTTTTTTGGGTTGTTGGATGATGACTTATATTATGCAAGTGTTTTTGGTTCGTTATCCTCAATGTGAACTTCGTGATTGACCAACAAAATAAATTAATTTAAAAAATAGAAATAAACTTTCCTTCCCACCAAGAATTTGATGGTTCACGTGTCAAGATGCGGAGAATCCAAAAAAGCAGCAAGATCGTATGAGCGGATTTTCGTGAATTATCATGCAATAATATGTTACATTGTTTTGAAATTTGACCACTTTGAGCGCAACAAAATTTAACTGCCTACCAATTTTATGGCAAAATAATATCTAAAGATTCAAAAAAAGATTTTAGATGCTTAGCTTTTAAATAAAAAATCTTTAAAACTGAAAAAAGCTAGATTTTTCAGCAAATTTAATTATATTAAAGTGATTTTTTCAGCGTAGTTTTGTTTATAAATTGGAATTGTATTGTCACACACTAATCATTGAAAAATTGAGAATTTTAGCATGTCATTTTGAAGAAATAATGCCCATGGCCAAAGGAAATAAATGCATCTCTATTTTTTTTAATTGATTTTTCTTATTTAGGCCAAGAGGGATTCCCTAATGGAGTGATGAGTGAATGACACCACTTGAGATACCTACGCAAATGGTTTTATCTGTGTTGAAGGAATCAATCTTTAATTAATCTCGATCTAACTAGTTTTATACAATTGATGTTAAGCAAGGACGATCACAATGAAACATTTACTATTATATACACAGACGGTAGGTTACTAACTAGCATACAGATAACAAACAATCTAACTCCAACCATGCTCATGCCCTACAAGGTATTGAATTGAATACCTTCTTTTCTCCATCCAATCGATTTAACGCGGTTCCAAAGTGTGGACCAGAGGTAACAGGCGAAACTGTACCATCTTGAAATCAGAGACATGATTGCCATCCTTCAATTCATAAACCTATGCCATTAAACATTGACAACTATATGTATGTATGGATTATAGATACCGTCGAATCCGGATTGTGTACTGATATCTAGATAACTACAAGCACCTTCCTTACAAAATGAAACAACAATTTTAAATGAAAAGTAGACACGAATTGCGCAATCAACATTCATGTATTATTTTCAAATAGGAAACAAAATTTCTGTTTTGTGTATTTGCGAATCTGAAAATTTACAAAGTAGAAAGAACTCTAGTCACAGTATTTAGGTACAAAAGCTTGTCACGGTATAGATCCCTCAGGTTTTAGAAGTGCAAAAGGAGCTGCAGCAGGCAGATGAGAGACTGGGCCATTCGCGCCCCCAGAGACTGGGCGTGATTTGCGGGAGCCCGCTGTGAAGAACCATGAATCACGATCCTCTAATTTACCTAAAAGAGGGAAAGAGAAGGGGAGGGGCCGTGAACAGCCCAGTCTCTCATCTACCTGCTGTAGCCCCGTCCTGCTCCTTCTGCACTTGTAAAACTCACTGTAAATTCCGAAAATACTATGTCCTTATACCTAAAATAGCCATTTATGGCCGTCAATCAAGTTTTTCAGTTCTTCTTCGAATTTTTGCCAATTGGGCCACAAACAATAGACCATTTCTAAACACAGACAAGCGTAACTAGCAAAGAGCTTATATTATAAGCTCTTTGGTAGCTGGTAACTCGCGTAGCTTTGATAAGCATCTTATCAATCCTTATCAGTGGTAGACCACAACTCGCCTGCGACCCTCCTTCAACGTTGAACGACTCACATTATTTTCTAGTCATTATTCTATGCTTATAAACCTCATCACTTAAATTTACTCAATACATGTTGTCTCAAGGCTTCCTGAGAGTTATTTCACAACTATGAACTTAAAGTGTGAACTGCAAGGCATAGTTTCCTGGACCACAGTATCCCAAACTAGTGGACTAATGTTGACAAATTTAGTTTAAAAAAATCACACATCGGTCGGGGACGAGCCTGAAATCTCGACATCTCTTTAGTTATATGAAATTTTTCAAAAGTAGGTGTACGCTTAGGTAATTTATCCATTGTTTTGGTTTATTATTTTCAATTACAATCCTTTAATATATATATATATATATGTACCTAATTGGCTAACTTAAGGTAATAATAAGTAAATAGCCCCTCCCTAAAATCTTTTGGAAATCGAATCCCAAAATTCCCTTAATCTTTCCTTGATTTCCCTCGCACTCCAAACCAGAAATCCATACTTTTGTACGGAACTAAACAACTACCTATTATGTCAATTGTCACTTATGAGGAACATGTCGAGGGACTGGTGTAGGGAGACTATACACAAATGTACCTAATATTTCCAAATGTTTACAAAGAAATATTGAGCTAAAAAACCATGGTTTCGAAACTACCCAAAAATTCAGCATCAGTATAAATGTGGGACGAATGTCAGCTATGACCTACTTGAGAACTTATGATGACTTTAATGATGCAGAAGCATAACCAACTCAAACCACAGTGAAAGACAATGAAAAAATTGTCACACCCCCCACAATCTCACCATTGAATGAAATAGGAGAAGAGCAGATGAGCCTTGTCGTTCGATTCCTAGGCAATCCAGTTGAATTCTTTGCCACTATAGAAAGCCCAACTCTCAATGACTTGAAGTACATATTTAACAGCACGATTTCCAGAAGACTGGACCTACTATTATAGGAAGGATGAGTGTTCAAATTCTATTAGACTTATCAATCGACAGATTGTTGACGAAGCGTGAATATTTTTTTTATAGTGCGTCTCGTGAATACTATAAATTCGTTCGGTACCTTTGCAGTTCGCCAATCCCATCGTGAAAAAAATGGTACGACACAATTTATATTGAAACTAGAGCACGACAACTCGAATCAGAGCAAGTCTGACGGAGTGATGACACACTAACGCAACGATTAATAGGGAACTGGAATGTTGGAAAATGTGAAGAAACTATAGCACCCCACCCATAACAAATGATATCCTTCAAGAGGGAATTTCTTGAGTTCCTTTCCCTCCGGTGTCCTTCGGAACCTCCAAACGCTCGAAATCCGAGTTACGACAGACAGGTAGGTTGAGCTCTACGCCGGATCTTGAGGTGGGGAGGCAAGTGTCAAGGGAACAGGCCTCGTATCTGTCGTCCCAAAGATTAATTTATGTACCTACGATAAAGCCTTCTGTTTATCGTATAGGGATTAGACAGAAATGCCAAAGATAACGGAGAAATTACATGAAATGAAACACACACACTGTAATAGATTAATTCAAAGAAATTCCGACATATAATCACTGACCGCGGATTACTTGTATTATCAGATTATCACTGACGTTTCCGTCACATATCGATACTGCAATTGACATTCTATCGATCTCTTTAAAATGTACGGTACATTAGTAGAATCAGCGATGAGCTATAGTTACATAAGTTTGAATAAATCAGATACATGATAAGTGTACAAATTCAACTACAATAGCGATTGTTAAAATTGGATAAGATTCGGTTTTAAGATACAGCCTTCTCAGTATCGAACGTATAGGGAAAACATCGATCAAACTTTCAAATAAAGAGAAATCGATGTAGAAACGTATGTCGAGATAAAAATCGATGTGCACAACGATTATGAGCCTAGAAGTAGGAGGACAACGATATTGATATTTCATCGATCTCTTAATGTATGAGGATGTATCGAATGTACGGTAGATAAGGTACGGATACGAGTACTACGGTAAGGATATTAGTACTCTGTGGATAAGGTACCTATGGAGGGAAAATTCGAGTACAGATAGCTTATAAAATAAACGTATTTGTTTAGTAGGTATACCTAGTAGATATATGGCATTTCATATCGATATCACATTTCAGTATTGTATCGATATAAACAATTTCGATGTTTAGATATCGAGATGTAAAGCGACCGTCTTCTTCTATATTTTTGATCTGAAGCTGGATTCACATGGAGCGGAACCCTCCTAGGTTCATGGACACATGGAACCAATTACAATAAGGTAGTCTCCCATTCGCGATCCCAAATAAAATTTGCAACAGCAACATGAACTAAGTAGATCCTGACTCCGACTCTCGCGTTATTGAAAATCGTATCTGTTCCTTACATTCTTTGAGACTTCGTCTTCTCTCGTTTTATTTTCATTCGTTTTTTCTGTGATGGGGAAAGAGTCTAAGGTGCTTGAAGAAGTCTAATTTTTGAAAATACAGAGATATATATGCCCTAAATAGTTTTTGGTCAGATAGGTAGAGTTACCTCTGTAACTATATAGGTACCTACCTAACATTATATGTAAAAGTTTTGAAGATTACCTTACTGTGAACAAGGATTGGTAGAATAGTAACATAATTATCGTACCTATGCAATTACCTGATCCCATTCCTACCAGTGGGTCATCATTAGATGCCGCAATGACTAGCGGAATCTGAAGACCTTACTTTTTATTTTAATTTTTAACCAAACGAAAGAAAAAGTTCTGGGGCAGTTCTGATGTTTAAAAAAATCGCGGTGTTGGAAGCAGCTGGCCAGACAGTGGATGAGACAGAACAGGTACTGTCTCATGCGGGAAACGCATGAAGCTTGCGGGTCTGAAACAGTTTGAACAACAGCATGGGAAGAGAGGGGGGATCTTGTTTCTAGCTATGCCCGGATTAGCAAAGATCAGCGAACCTCGGTCTTTTTTTGTTGAAAATTGTTATTCTTATCACATTATCATCTCACCGAGAATTCAGCAACAGGTTTATGTATATCTATCAAAACATTTTTCGGCTGAGATCGGAAATGTTCTGAGTGCCACTCACACTTGTCTACTCCAGCACCTACTCTCTGGTCTACTTACTCCTTTTCTAGCGTTAACCAATATTTTTCTACACAAGTTTTCATGTGGGGAAAAGTCATGTCTTGCTCATGATTCCTACCTAATGGGTCATTTCACGCGAACGGCCAAACTTTTTTTTTCGATATTTTTTAAAAGTCCTGATTTTCTAGTATGCTGTACCCATTGGTAATACAAGCTAGGAGCCAAATTTTCAGACCCCTTCTTCGCCCATCCTTTTCTCTACAACTGTCCGAAGTTTAGGGGTGTGCGCCAAACACTAACTTTTGTTTTAATTGCTCAACCGTTATTGTGCCCAAAAAAATAAGTAAGGTGGCCAATTCTTATGGTAAATCGTCTGCTCTTTCTGGTAGTCATGTCTAAATTTACAAAAAACTTAAGCTTCCTCATGAAAACTCAAAATAAAAACTTCTTTTTCACATTTCATCAATTTGGCATTTTTTGAAAAAAAAAAATTTTTGATCTTAAATCATACCTACTAGTATGTAGAATACGAGGTTAGGAGGACGTAATGGGCCGACAAACGGTTTGTCGCCAGTGGTACTTAATGTACGGCCTGAACTCCCAAAAAAACGTAAGCTTCCCCATGAAAACTCCACATTTCATAAATTTCGCATTTTTTGAAAAAAAAATATTTTGATCCTAAATCATACCTACTAGTATGTAGAATACGAGGTTAAGAGGACGTAATGGGCCGACAAACGGTTTGTCGCCAGTGGTACTTAATGTACGGCCTGAACTCCCAAAAAAACGTAAGCTTCCCCATGAAAACTCCACATTTCATCAATTTCGCATTTTTTGAAAAAAAATTTTTTTGATCTTAAATCATACCTACTAGTATGTAGAATACGAGGTTAGGAGGACGTAATGGGCCGACAAACGGTTTGTCGCCAGTGGTACTTAATGTACGGCCTGAACTCCCAAAAAAACGTAAGCTTCCCCATGAAAACTCCACATTTCATCAATTTCGCATTTTTTGAGAAAAAAATTTTTTTGATTCTTAAATCATACCTACTAGTATGTAGAATACGAGGTTAGGAGGACGTAATGGGCCGAAAAACGGTTTGTCGCCAGTGGTACTTAATGTACGGCCTGAACTCATAAAAAAAAAAACGTAAGCTTCCCCATGAAAACTCCACATTTCATCAATTTCGCATTTTTTGAAAAAAAAATTTTTTGATCTTAAATCATACCTACTAGTATGTAGAATACGAGGTTAGGAGGACGTAATGGGCCGACAAACGGTTTGTCGCCAGTGGTACTTAATGTACGGCCTGAACTCCCAAAAAAACGTAAGCTTCCCCATGAAAACTCCACATTTCATCAATTTCGCATTTTTTGAAAAAAAATATTTTGATCCTAAATCATACCTACTAGTATGTAGAATACGAGGTTAAGAGGACGAAATGGGCCGACAAACGGTTTGTCGCCAGTGGTACTTAATGTACGGCCTGTACTCCCAAAAAACGTAAGCTTCCCCATGAAAACTCAAAATAAAACTTCTTTTGCACATTTCATCAATTTCGCATTTTTTGGATAAAATTTTTCTGATCTTAAATCATACCTATCAGTATGTAGAATACGAGGTTAAGAGGACGTAATGGGCCGGCAAACGGTTTGACGCCAGCGGTACTTAATGTACGGCCTGTACTACCAAAATAAAAGAAAATTTGAATTTTCATGATAAAATTTGCACCTATCTGATGTGCCATCAAATGTGAAGTTAGTTCTAAGCAAATTTGATAAACTGGGGACTTTATAATGAAAACTCAATTTTTATTTTATTTAGGCAGTACAGGCCGTACATTTTGTACTGCTGGCGTCAAACGGTTTGTCGGGACCACTACGTCCTCTTAACCTCGTATTCTACATACTGATAGGTATCATTTAAGATCAAAATATATAAATTTTTTTTTTTTTTTCAAAAAATGCGAAATTGATGAATGTGAAAAAGAAGTTTTTATTTTGAGTTTTCGTGAGGAAGCTTACGTTTTTTGGGAGTACAGGCCGTACATTAAGTACTTCTGGCGACAAACCGTTTGTCGGCCCATTACGTCCTCTTAACTTCGTATTCTACATACTGGTAGGTATGATTTAAGATCAAAAAATGCGAAATTGATGAAATGTGAAAAAGAAATTTTCATTTTGAGTTTTCACGAGGAAGCTTACGTTTTTTGGGAGTACAGGTTGTACATCAAGTACCGCAGGCGTCAAACCGTTTGTCGGCCCATTACGTCCTCTTAACCCCGTATTCTACATACTGATAGGTATGATTTAGTGAAATGTGGAGTTTTCATGGGGAAGCTTACGTTTTTTGGGAGTTCAGGCCGTACATTAAGTACCACTGGCGACAAACCGTTTGTCGGCCCATTACGTCCTCTTAACCTCGTATTCTACATACTAGTAGGTATGATTTAGGATCAAAATATTTTTTTCAAAAAATGCCAAATTGATGAAATGTGGAGTTTTCATGGGGAAGCTTACGTTTTTTTGGGAGTTCAGGCCGTACATTAAGTACCACTGGCGACAAACCGTTTGTCGGCCCATTACGTCCTCTTAACCTCGTATTCTACATACTAGTAGGTATGATTTAGGATCAAAATATTTTTTTTCAAAAAATGCGAAATTGATGAAATGTGGAGTTTTCATGGGGAAGCTTACGTTTTTTTGGGAGTTCAGGCCGTACATTAAGTACCACTGGCGACAAACCGTTTGTCGGCCCATTACGTCCTCCTAACCTCGTATTCTACATACTAGTAGGTATGATTTAAGATCAAAAATTTTTTTTCTCAAAAAATGCCAAATTGATGAAATGTGAAAAAGAAGTTTTTATTTTGAGTTTTCATGAGGAAGCTTAAGTTTTTTGTAAATTTAGACATGACTACCAGAAAGAGCAGACGATTTACCATAAGAATTGGCCACCTTACTTATTTTTTTGGGCACAATAACGGTTGAGCAATTAAAACAAAAGTTAGTGTTTGGCGCACAGCCCTAAACTTCGGACAGTTGTAGAGAAAAGGCTGGGCGAAGAAGAGGTCTGAAAATTTGGCACCTAGCTTGTGTTACCAAATTGTACAGCATACTAGAAAATCAGGACTTTTAAAAAATATCGAAAAAAAAAGTTTGGCCGTTCGCGTGAAATGACCCTAATATAATCTCAATCAACCTTCCCCTAGAAGGTACATTGATTTTCTAATTACATGTGTGTGCTGTGGGTATTTGTATGTTTTAGATTTAATTGATGAGCAACTATGATTACCATCTAGATCAGCCATACTCAACCTGCGGCCCTCATAAGCTAGGGTCACTTTTTGTCCGATAGAATGAAATTTACCTACCTAGATACCCGTTTCCTCCTCTATTTAGTCATTTTATAATTCTTCTGTTTTCGGTTCTGTTTCACTCCTATTTTAGCTTACCGAACTGACTCAATTCATTTTTGACGAAATAAATAGGATAACCTACCAAAGAGAACCCACGTTAAAAGCGGAGACACTGATCACACATAGTTAAAAGCCTGTCACAATATCAAAAAGCACATTAATTTTGTATTACTATGATTTTGTAAATAGACTTCTTTTTTCAAGTGTATTTTACAGTTCTATGTATTGCACCTTGACTAAGGTATTCGTATTACAAAGATTTGTAATACCTGCTTTGTGAACTGTGGCCAGCTTCAACTACGGAACACACAGATGTGGCCCGTGAGACAAAAAGGTTGAGTAAGGCTGATCTAGATCTCCCTAGTTATCCACTCTTCCCTCAGACGAAAATTCGCTTCAACACCAGAATAAACAACGAGTAATGTAAAACATTTCCCAAGCCTTGAAAACACAATTTTTATCCAAGATTATGTGTTGCGGGGGAACACAAAACTTTTGGTTTTCCCTCAAGCTCTAAATGACTGGATATTCGAACGTTAACTCCAACATTTGTAAGTATATATTTTTTAATCATCTCATTTAGATTGGAGGCCCATAGAGCTATTCATTCATTCAACACAGGCTTTTGCAAAAAAGTTGACCCTCCAGGGGTGCTCAATTTTCATTGTCGACGGATGACCAAACCCCAAGCTAGGCAGGTATAGGAGGCCATTTCTTCTGCATCTTCAACCTCTAAGCTTGAAAGTAATGCAAATGCTATAAGGTTCATAGATATTCTCCCAACATTTCATCACCAGAATTTAGTTTGAGCTTGCATAACAAGTGGTAGCAATGCGATGGGATGCCTTCATAGGAAACTACCAGAACTGTGGTGATCAAAATATAGATATAAATACTAGAAAACTTGATCATTGGCAGTAGGATAATGCATGACAAGGATACAACATTTACTTACATCAATAGGTTGGGGCATTGACGTTCATATAAATATGATTGGCAAGTAGGTATGTTTTATGATCGAATTATTTGGCTATCCTCTATAATTCTAGTACCTATTCTAAGCTTCGTTCTTCAAGGAGGAGGAATTATTGAGAGAAGATTCATCAAGTAATAAGTAAAAATTTATTTCAATAAAATTTATCGGTATCCATAAGAGTTGATAACAGCTGTGTAAGGTGCAGTTGCTTTGGCGACTTTCAGGCCAGCGTTCTTGGTTATCCTCTGAAACATTTCAAAGGGCAGAAATAAATTAAAATTGAAGGCGTCTTCACAAATAGAGCAAAAATTTCAAGACAATGATGAAAACGGAAAATGATCAACGTTATCCATTTCCACGAAAAGAGTTACAATATTAAATCGATTTTGACGATTAGGTCATCATCAGTAACAAACAATAACTGAACATAAGCAAAAAAAGGACATAGTTTATGCAGTTGCAAGTAAAAGGGAGCTTGAATCCCACTGGTAGAGAGGAAAGAAAGGGCTGGGAGGTACAACCCATCAAGAGCAAACAAAATGAAAGGGGAATTGAAGCTAATCAGGAGAAGTGAAGGGGAGGGGAAGGGATTATTAAACTAGTTTTAACGTCGAGAAGGGGGTGATTCCAAGCTTTGTAGTACCCTGTCCATTCTGCCACAGTGAAGCAGATGACCTGTTCCACACCTTTTTCGTGTGTTTTTGCTGGGCGACTCTCAGAACCAACTTGGGAGATGCAATTTCAGTACAGAAACGATAATGAGCAGAATGCTATGTAAAAAGGGATCTGGGATGCTTTAACTTGTTACGTCAGTGCGGTTCTTAAGGAAAAGGAGAACAGAGATTGGAAGACAGAGTAGCATAGAAGGCAAACAGGGAGCCAAAACAGGAGGATGCCCAGAAAAGTAGGCGATTGAACGGACGTTACCATAAGTAATACAATATTGTAGTTCCAGGAAAGTCCTAAGAAATAAGGGTAGTCTTATGTCCTGATAGGAGAGCCTGACAGGAACGATGAGGAATTCCTCGTTCTCATTGTCAGACAATAATAGGATTCACCAACACCAATAAAAAAATTACTACCCGCTCATTTCAATCAATGTGTGGGGGATGGAAAACCCTCCTCTTACTATACATTAATTATTTTTACCAATTGAAGTATAAATATATGAAGGGGGAGTTTACCTTCAGTCCGTTCCTCTTGCGGATATCGAAAACAGCACGGACCTTCCTCTTGGTTTCCAGAGCCCTCACAACATCCTTGTACTTCCATCCGACCTCGCTAGACAGGCGGCCAAGATGGCAGTAGGCGCGCCCAGGCTTCAGGCACAGGACCCTCATGGCGCTCGGTACGACGAGCCTCTTCCTTTTATCGTACGGAGGGGGGCAACCCTCGACGAGCTTTATCCTTCTCAGGGCTGCTTTCCCCCTCTCGATTTTGTGGGGCACCATTCCTGGGAAGAATTGAAGAAAAGTTAGGAATACGTTTCACAAAAGCTTCTGGGAAGGTATCTGCTTAACATTGATGAAATGTAACTGATTGCTGTACCATGATTAACCAGTGAATCAATGAAAATAAATATTATGGAAAAAAATTATAAGTATTTACATCAGCATATGACAACTGATATATATCAGGGTGGCCTTATTGGTAAGATAAAGGAGCAGATATTCTAATATTTGGAAAAAGAGTAAACATTAAAAAATAACTATTCTAGCATGGTTTTCTTCAAACTCTTTCAAATTACTTTTATAATAACAGTAAACTTTTCTATGTTGAGTTTGCCAGCCAGTGATACTGATTTGTGGGTTTTGAGAGGAAGAATTAGTACCTATAGCATATCCTCCACACGCCACTGCTCTTTCACTCCGTTAGTTTGTACGGTGGATGGTACCAGAGATGGCTCGACTCATCGATGTCCTATGCAATGCTTTACCAATGAATGGAACCGGCATCAGGGGCTTGTGAAGGGATGGTTGGGCAAGGATATCCTTTGCTATCTCGTCCCAGCAACCTCTAAGTGCCTAAGGGGTATGTGGCAACGATGGAGGAGCGAGGCAGACTTGCTGGGATTTATGGGTGGTGCAGCATTGCAGCTTGGCCTATTGAATCGCTAAGTAGGTGTAGAGAGGACTTCATGCATCACCCTATACACCTTTTTTTGAAAAATTTCCTTTGTTATCCTGGTTCACTTCAGTGATTTGTTTGAATAATTAAATTTTCACGTTATGCGAAAAAATATATGCCATACTAATTCCTCTCCTCAAAACCCACCTAACAGTTAACGAAAAAACGCCATCATTTTACACAAGCAAATATCTCTGTTACGAGTAGATAAATTCCTAAGTTTCCTAACTTTCATTTCTTGTCAAGTTTCTACTTTCCATAACTTAAAATAGGTAGCAGTAGAATTGTAACATGAATATAAAACTCTTCATGATATTATTCAAAAGTGCTCAGAAGAGAATTAGTTTCATAAATTATCAAATAATATTCAGTTTAATTAATTATCAAATAATGTAGGTAAAGATTATGATTAATCAACACAGCACTTTCCAAATGTTATCACGTTTTCCCCCCAGAAGTCATGATAAATTTGGTAAAGTTATTAGCCAATGACAAATGTTGCTCCCTTGCTATAGAAAGAAAGGATGTTTTGTATTCTTGCAAGAACTTGAAAAAAGTATAAGTATGCTTCGAAATAGAAGCTTCCTGAAAAATGTTGGCAATATTTTTGAGGGCAAATTTTTGCCATACCAAAAACTAAAATACATTTTTTATCAGGCACAAAAACAATTGATTGTCGAGAGATTTCAAGCATCAACCACTAGATCCTATCTATTTCATTGCTGTCGAACTGAAAGTAGCATGTATGCATGTGAAAACCAGATGTTTTTTCAAACAAGGCTTTCAACTGTTAGATTCAGTTCAAACTTTGACTTCCTAATAATTTAATTAATTAAAGGGTGTACCTACTATCCATATTCAACATGTTTCCAGGACTCGTTGAAAAGATTGAAGAAGAGCCTTACAGCGAGGAACAGGACATGGCTGGAGTAAATGGTAAAAAGCTAATATTTCATCAAGCACCTTGGGACATACGAGTAACTCACAAAATCAACATGTACTTGACATATTGTGTTATAAATTGAGACATAATTTGGGATGGGTGCTCAGAATGTAACTCATTTTCATAACATTCAAATAATGTAGGTAAGGATATGTAATCGTTCATCACCGCACCCTAAACTATTTAATTTTGCTAGATGGTTGGCAGACAATAAACTATTTCCTCGGACATGTACGGACCGTCCAGGCGATCATCTTCTATCCTCACCTAAATGTTGAAACAACTGATATTATATCTAATCCTCATAATAATCATTTCCAAGTAATAGCCTTCTGTTAGGGGGGGGGGGGGGGGGGGGGGAGGTTTGAGCTGAAGTCAAAGAGGAGCGAGGAACAGGGCATAGCTGGAGTAAATGGTAAAAAGCTAATATCTCACCAAGCACCTTGGATCATACGAGAAACTCACAAAATCAACATGTACTTGACATATCGTGTTATAAATTGAGACATGTAGTGGATTTAAATATGTTTTACTTGGTGTAGGTAGACCAAGTGGGACATTTATATTCTGATTATGCGGGTTAGTCCCTGAGGTATTCCTGTAAGGAATGTGAGCGAAATCGCCAAGGTCAGCTTGCTTGGCGGGATGAACTGAGGGATAGTTCGTGTCGCAGCCGCGTGGAGCACTGGGCTCGCATAGTGGGTGCTGGGTTCGATCAGTTTGGTACTGAGCCGTTTTGTAATATTCCGGCCTAAGATTTATATCTGTAGGAGGAATATGTTGAGCTTGGTTGAGGTACTGAAAAGTATCCTTTGTTTTTTGTACATTTGGAGTGTATTTGACACTCGGATCGGCCGGGTAGCCTTGTGTAGAATATCGTGGATATTCGGAAATCTTTGTCGAATCATAATGATTGACTTCAGAGCGGGTCTGAAAGGTATCCTCGAACTTTTGTGTAGGTGAGGCTTGATCTAACGTTTCCTTCGTGAATACGTTAGGTGAGAAGGCGATCTCGTCGCGAGGATCGAGCCTTGGGCCGTCGCTAGGAACAGCGGACTGGTCGAGCAGCGGGTAGGTAGCGCTGCGTGGGCTAAGAGGCCCGGCCGCGCCGTGTTCCGCCTCCCCTTGCATGAGGAAATAGGACGGGCGGCGCTCCATCGAAATATCCGAGTTTATTAACTCGTTTTCGATACCTCTACGTATAGAAATAGAGGGTTTAGAAGGTGGACTCGCTTGACAGAGCTTCTTTCCTTTGCTCGGATGTCAGGGTCCTACCTTGTAGTCTTGAAAAAGACTTCCTTGGACGGTAAATTAGAGCGTATGAGCTGAGTAATTTACCGGCGTGCCCACAGCGGTCGGTGACGAGCCTAGTGCTACGAAACCCGGGCGACACGTCTCGGAACGTCCCAGCGGGCGTACGATCTAATGAGAATATCAATAGATGTACCGGGTGGCGTCCTGACAGAAGAACTACGTTGGGCAATGAGCAGGATGAATAATCACTGGACTCGTAGATGCCAATGCGAGATCTGTGTGGAGAGAAGGTATGCCTTGTAGAAAGCAGTAGGAAGCCGTTCTTGAGATGAACTCGGGAGCAGAAGGATCGTCAGCGTAGAGCGTGTAGAAATCTTCGTACTTCGGAGTGTAGTCGTCGAGAGCGGAGAGTGGAATGAATTCGGAGGGCTCCGAGCGGGGTAATTATAGGGAGGTGGCCGCCTCCTGATTGGTCCGCTTAATTTCGTTAATTCAACTGTGTAATCTCATTGGCTCGCACATTGTTTTCTCAGTATCTGCGAGTATGATAGCTGAGCTGGTCCTCCGGGGTGGTTTCCCCACGTCCGTCGCTGCGACGGGGTCCCCGGGGGTGGCTTACGAGCGTCCGACCTTGAGTTTAGACGGGGACCTCGGGTGTTTTCCCTGCGTCCGTTGTTCAGACGGGGTCCCCGGGGTGGCTGCTGGACCAGAGGTAGTTGCTTGCCGCCTCTTGGTTGGTTCGCCTATTGTCTCTCGTGTAATCAGTGTTTCTGATTGGCGAATAGGCTTGTTTGAATTGTCCTTGTTAGTTTTAGAGGACGTTTGATTTTCTGTTTGAGTTTTCTCATTCAAGGCGACTTGGTTCGAGATACTTGTCGCGTTTCTCTCGCCCAGTAAGTGTCTAGGGAGGTCGCCTTGTATGTTATTAGTTAATATTTCACTTTTGAGAGAGAATTTCGTATTTTCTCTCTGGTGAAATATTTTGTTTGACGGAGTTATAACTCGACGTCTTATAAATATTTTTGTGTTGTGTCTACCTCTTTTTGGTAGCCCTGAAAAGGGCTGTTGAAAAGAGGGGGTGGTTTTCACCACAGGCGCCCCCCCAAGACGTCGTGTTACTAACGACGACGCCGGTTGGGGAGAACTGGGAGGTCCACACGGAATTCTCCGTATGAAACCCTCACCAGTTGGGGCGGAGGCGGAGGTGCAGGCCTCGCGTCCCGCGCCTGGGGTGCACCCCGGCCTCGCCGGTTTCGACGAGCGCCGCGGGGTGGCCGTGGCCGGCCCGAGCTTTGCCGACGGGAGCCAAACCCGCGAGGGCTTGGCCCGCGGCCGCGGCTGGGCTGTTGCGGAGGTGCTCGTTCCGGCTCCGTCCACCCCGCTGCGCTCATCTCGTCCCACCGAGGCACGGGCACGTCGCCCGAGCTGATCCACTTTCGTGGAACCGTGGGGAGCTGGTGAGCGGGTGGAGCCCTGGGCAGCTGCGGAGCGGGTGTAGCCGGCGTCGTGTACGCTGCTGGTGTTTTCCACACCACCTCCCTCGGCGCGCTGGCGTTCGCCGGTGTTTTCTTCTCCGGCGAAGGTGGTAGCGGGCTGATCGTCGCCGGAATTTCCTCGGCTAGGAGGAAATCTTCCACTTCTTCTGTGATCATCTTTTCGGAGGTAGGAGTTGAAGCTGCCATGGTCGAAGTTGGTATGAGCTCCGGGCGTGGGGTGTTCCGTATTTATATCTCCCACTGTTCCTACCCGAGAAAAGTGGGCGTGGCCTGCTTCGAGTGCAGTCACCCACTTCTCGTCGAATTTGGTAGAGGGGACGCGCCCTCTGGCGGATTTTCGGGGAGTTTTCTCCTTATTTTCTGCCTGATTTTGGCTTCGTGACACAGCTTCGTCTGTGTTTAGAGTGTAAGCTGGTTTTATTTGCTGTTTGGGAACTTTTTTTGTATGTTCGCCAATTTGCACTGTAACCGAAAACTTATCTCTTTTAACAACTTTGAATGGTCCCGTGTAAGGACATTGCAAAGAGGTGAGCTGCGTGGGCACTCTGATATAGACATGTGTACATGTATCCAGATTTTTGGGCATGTTGACGGCATACTTCGTATTATTATGTTTAATATGCGTAGGCCGGAAGAAGAGAGGCTCAGAAAGGTTTGTAGAAGTTACGAAAATGTCTCCTGGGAGTGGTACGTCAATTCCGTAAACTTTTTGGAACGGTGTAGTTTCCGTTGCTGGGTCTACTGCCGTACGCATGGCGAGTAGTACTTTTGTAAGGGCGTCGAGCCAATTTTCGTTTTGTGCTTTGAGAGCCTCTTTCAAAGATCTATTTCTGCGTTCTACCATTCCGTTTGTTGACGGTTTGTATGGTAACGTGTGAGTATGTTTTACTCCAAGACGTTCCATAATGGAATTAAATAGATCTGATTCGAATTGTGTGCCTTGGTCACTTGTGATGTATTTAGGTACGCCTTTTGAAGCTACCCAAATATTGATAAAGGCGTTTGTGATCGTGGCTGTTTCGATGTTGTTAAGAGGGACTGCCTCTAGCCAACCCGTTGCTCTATCGACCATCATTAGAATGTAACGTTTCCCTCCTTTAGCTAAAGGTAAGGGTCCGGTAATGTCAACGTGTACATGTGAAAATTTGTTAGCCGTTTCAAATTCGGAGTAAGGGAGCTTCACGGAGCGAGTGATTTTTGCTCGTTGGCAAGTCCCGCACGCTCGGACCCAGTTGGAGACATCTGCACGAAGTCCGTGCCAAAAATATCTTTGTTTAACTTTATACACTGTAGAGTGTATACCTGGGTGTCCCAAATTGTGAATTTGGCTGATTATTTCGTGCCTTATTTCGTTTGGAATATAAGGTCTTGGGTGTCCTAGGTCTAGGTTACACCAAATTTCTCCTTGAGGGAATTCAACTCGTGTGAGTTTCAATTTGTCCTCTGTGTTAGGAGGAGAGCGAATTTGTGCATTTGAAATGTGCAGTAGAAGATTGCACTCTATTGCAGCCGTAATTTGCGAAATTTCGGCTATGGGTGGACCCTCGTCAGTTTGGGTTGAAATTGATTTTGTTTGAATTTCAACTGGATCGAAGGGTCTGGAGAGTGCGTCGGCGACGACGTTGTTCTCTCCGGGTATATGTCGAATGTCACTTGTCATTTGAGAGATGTATGTTAGCCATCTCAATCTCATTTTAGAAAAATGTGCATTTTTCTTAAGCATCGTGCCTAGCAGAGGCTTGTGATCCGAACAAATATGAAAAGATCGGCCGTCCAAGTCATTGTGCCAGTGAATGCAAGCTTGGTAAACGGCGAACATCTCTTTGTCGAATGATGCTTTATTCTTCCATTGTTCCGGAATTTCTTTACTGAAAAATCCCAATGGTTGGTAAGATTTCGAGCCGTGTTTGTCTGTAATTTCCTGCTCCAGTGCCGCTCCGATGTGTGTGTCGGATGCGTCGCAGACTATTCTCCACTCTGCTGTAGTGTGTGGATGAGCAATATTATGCAATGTAGCTTTTATCATTGCTTGTTTTAAGCTGTTGAAAGCTTTTTCTCTCTCTGATGTCCATTCGATAGGTGTTTTGTCATTTTTTTTGTTTGACTGAATGGAGTCATACAGAGGTTGTGCCGTGTGAGCGAATTTACTTGAGCAAGCTCGGTAAAAACCACACATACCTAGGAATCTGCGTAGACTTCGTACGTCTATTGGCCTAGGAAATTGTTCTATGGCTTCTATTTTATCTCGTTTAGGAATTATCCCTTCTTTCGAGATAGTGAAACCTAGGAAATCGACGGTAGGTTTTGAAAAAATGCATTTATCAAAACCTACTCGAAGTCCGTGTTCCCCTAGCTTGTCGAAAATTTGTTTGAGGTGGTTCATGTGTTCTTTATAATTTTTAGAAGCCACCAGTATGTCATCTAGGTATACAAATGCGAAATCAAATTTTCGCATGATGCTGTCCATGTATCTTTGCCATGTTTGAGCCGCTCCGGCCAAACCCATGCTCATTTTCTTAAACTCATAAAGACCGAAAGGTGTAATAATTGCAGTTTTATGAGCGTCATCTGGGTGCATCGGAATATGATAATATGCCGATTTTAAATCTATTGTCGAATAGATTTGTGTATCATGTAAATTCGCTTGGAAAGAGCGAATGTGAGGAGGAGGGTAGGCGTCTTTCTTCGTTTTCGCGTTCAGGAAACGGTAGTCGCCGGTGATCCTCCATGACCCGTCTTTTTTTGGCACACAGTGTAACGGGGATGCCCATTCGGAATCTGATGGTGCAATTATGCCTTCGGAGAGCATTTTGTCAAAAGTACTTTTGACTTGAGCCCGTTTTTCGCCCGCCATGGGTCTTGCACGGAAGTGTACTGGTGTTCCTTCCGTGGTTATACGGTGGTAAACCCCGTTGTTTTTCCACTTTCCTTGAAGTTTGCTCATTTTATCATTGTATTTTTCAATGATAGAGCGAATGTTTTCGTCCTCCGTGATTTGCACGTCCTCTGGTTGAGGGCTGTTGTCACGATGAGGGATAGTAGCTGCTATTTGTTCGTCAGTGAATTTTTTGTTCATGACTGCAGCTATTTTTTGATCGGCATAGCTTTTTATTTTATCTTTATAGATGTATTTGTGTTTGACCCGTATTCCGATATCCCAAGACTCGAGGAATGGTATACCGAGGATCGCTAGATCAACTTTCGTGATCATAAAATCGGTGGTCATGTCTCCGAGGCCGATGTTAATTGTCGTGTCAGCACGCCCTAGTGTGTCTATAGGGGCTCCGTTAGCTGCTGTGAGCTTTACGTTGGACTTACGAATTTTTAAGCCCAATTTTTTTGTGACATTGTGGGGCAGAATGTTCACTTCTGCTCCCGTGTCGATGAGAAATTCCGTGCCATTTAGTTTGCACTTGAAAAAAAGCCTTTTATACTCATTAGTCTGCCGGTGTATAGGCTCAGATACACTGGCAGTTATTCGTTTTCCGAACTCTCTACGTCGGAGGTTGGAACGGTACTTTCTTGTACCGATCTCTGAGTATTTTCGTTTGAAAACCAGGTTTTAGGCTGGCTTATAGGCGCTGCCTTTTTGCTAGGTTTGGAGGCAGTGTTTGCCTTCCAAGTGCAGTGCTCTGGGTCTGCACACTTGCGAGTTGCGTTACCGAAACGTGCGTGGTTTCGACAGACATAGGCTGTCGGTTTGTGAGGCTTACTCTCTACTTGCTGGGGTTTGAACTCAGCTTTTTGTGAGAGGGCTTTTTTGAAACCAGTCTTCGTGGGTTTCGGAGTAGATTCTACTCCTCGTATGTTTAGAGAGGGGTTCTCTGTTTTGTACGCGTGTAGCGTATCAGCTAGGTCGAGCCGGGCGGTCGTGGTAGGCTGTGCTGCGACCATACCTCGGGCTTCGATAGGTAGAGTTTCGATCCACTTTTGAGTGATCAGAGCCTCTGAGAAGTACCCAACAGCTTTAGAGTACATTTCGTGGTACTTGGTGCTGGGTTTTTTGGCGAGAGATGCGGGGTCCTCGAGTGCGAGGAGCCTGTCCTGTAAGGACAACCCGTATTCTCGTTGTAGGCGCTGTTTGGCCTCTTCATAAGGTGCGTGGGGTGCCGTGAGGTAAGCTGAGTCGATAGCTTCCCTCATTTCTTCCGGTACCCACTTGTATATAGCTGAGAAGCATTCGTTCTGCGTTCTCAGGTGTTTTCGCACGCAGTATTGATCGAACTCGGCGAGTGCACGATCATTATTCTTCTTTTGGAAGATTGGTCTTTGATAATCTCCCATTTCCACCAAAAGTGCTCGAAAGCCACTTTGTGTAGAGGGTTGTTGAGTGAGATGTGGGGCGTATAGGCCCGGCGGGGGTCGTACGCCCGCAGTGGTTCCCTGAAATCCACTAGCTTCATAAGAGGGAACGAAATGCTCCGTGTTAAGCCTGTTCAAAGGCGGGGTCACCATTTGTAGTGGATTTAAATATGTTTTACTTGGTGTAGGTAGACCAAGTGGGACATTTATATTCTGATTATGCGGGTTAGTCCCTGAGGTATTCCTGTAAGGAATGTGAGCGAAATCGCCAAGGTCAGCTTGCTTGGCGGGATGAACTGAGGGATAGTTCGTGTCGCAGCCGCGTGGAGCACTGGGCTCGCATAGTGGGTGCTGGGTTCGATCAGTTTGGTACTGAGCCGTTTTGTAATATTCCGGCCTAAGATTTATATCTGTAGGAGGAATATGTTGAGCTTGGTTGAGGTACTGAAAAGTATCCTTTGTTTTTTGTACATTTGGAGTGTATTTGACACTCGGATCGGCCGGGTAGCCTTGTGTAGAATATCGTGGATATTCGGAAATCTTTGTCGAATCATAATGATTGACTTCAGAGCGGGTCTGAAAGGTATCCTCGAACTTTTGTGTAGGTGAGGCTTGATCTAACGTTTCCTTCGTGAATACGTTAGGTGAGAAGGCGATCTCGTCGCGAGGATCGAGCCTTGGGCCGTCGCTAGGAACAGCGGACTGGTCGAGCAGCGGGTAGGTAGCGCTGCGTGGGCTAAGAGGCCCGGCCGCGCCGTGTTCCGCCTCCCCTTGCATGAGGAAATAGGACGGGCGGCGCTCCATCGAAATATCCGAGTTTATTAACTCGTTTTCGATACCTCTACGTATAGAAATAGAGGGTTTAGAAGGTGGACTCGCTTGACAGAGCTTCTTTCCTTTGCTCGGATGTCAGGGTCCTACCTTGTAGTCTTGAAAAAGACTTCCTTGGACGGTAAATTAGAGCGTATGAGCTGAGTAATTTACCGGCGTGCCCACAGCGGTCGGTGACGAGCCTAGTGCTACGAAACCCGGGCGACACGTCTCGGAACGTCCCAGCGGGCGTACGATCTAATGAGAATATCAATAGATGTACCGGGTGGCGTCCTGACAGAAGAACTACGTTGGGCAATGAGCAGGATGAATAATCACTGGACTCGTAGATGCCAATGCGAGATCTGTGTGGAGAGAAGGTATGCCTTGTAGAAAGCAGTAGGAAGCCGTTCTTGAGATGAACTCGGGAGCAGAAGGATCGTCAGCGTAGAGCGTGTAGAAATCTTCGTACTTCGGAGTGTAGTCGTCGAGAGCGGAGAGTGGAATGAATTCGGAGGGCTCCGAGCGGGGTAATTATAGGGAGGTGGCCGCCTCCTGATTGGTCCGCTTAATTTCGTTAATTCAACTGTGTAATCTCATTGGCTCGCACATTGTTTTCTCAGTATCTGCGAGTATGATAGCTGAGCTGGTCCTCCGGGGTGGTTTCCCCACGTCCGTCGCTGCGACGGGGTCCCCGGAGGTGGCTTACGAGCGTCCGACCTTGAGTTTAGACGGGGACCTCGGGTGTTTTCCCTGCGTCCGTTGTTCAGACGGGGTCCCCGGGGTGGCTGCTGGACCAGAGGTGGTTGCTTGCCGCCTCTTGGTTGGTTCGCCTATTGTCTCTCGTGTAATCAGTGTTTCTGATTGGCGAATAGGCTTGTTTGAATTGTCCTTGTTAGTTTTAGAGGACGTTTGATTTTCTGTTTGAGTTTTCTCATTCAAGGCGACTTGGTTCGAGATACTTGTCGCGTCTCTCTCGCCCAGTAAGTGTCTAGGGAGGTCGCCTTGTATGTTATTAGTTAATATTTCACTTTTGAGAGAGAATTTCGTATTTTCTCTCTGGTGAAATATTTTGTTTGACGGAGTTATAACTCGACGTCTTATAAATATTTTTGTGTTGTGTCTACCTCTTTTTGGTAGCCCTGAAAAGGGCTGTTGAAAAGAGGGGGTGGTTTTCACCACAAGACATAATTTGGGATGGGTGCTCAGAATGTAACTCATTTTCATAACATTCAAATAATGTAGGTAAGGATATGTAATCGTTGATCACCGTACCCTATACTGTTCAATTTTACTAGATGATTGGCAGGCAATAAACAATTTTTCCTCGAACACGTACGGACCTCGGTCGAGGCGACGTACGGCTGAGTTGGAATGTCAATGGGAAAATCGGAACCTACTATTGTTAGTAGCGAATGTCGATTGTGTCGGTTCTATCGACCAAGAACAATCAATCATCAATTAAACTTTTTAAAAACCGTATTTTTTACAATGTAAATATAATTTTATAATTGGGTTTGGGATGGTAGCGAATTGAGTTCGCAAATTATTGAATAATGTTGATAAGGAATTCTGTAGGGAAAAAAAACCTAGCCAAAATTGAAGGAGAAAAAAGTTCTTTTAGTTTATTCAAAAGTCCCCAATGTAAAGACCATTTCAGGTGTGTTTTTTTTTTTTTTTTTTTTTTTTTTGTACAATATATCCTAACGTAAGAGCTGCTGGAAAAGAGTTGGACGTCAAGATAGAGCATCTGTGGTGAAACGGATCCAACTGGTAGTCCTACCGAGTCAGACCACAAATCGGAGCGTGAATGCCCAGCTTTAGGCAATGAGACAATGATGCTTGATAGGTGTTACATTTGCGCATGTTTGAAAGCTACCAGTGATTCGGAAGCGATGGAGTTCATTGGGGACCTTCTACAGTCTAAACAGTTCAACCCTTGAACATTTCGTGAAAATCGGATGAAAACTGTAGAAGTCATGCTTGTTACAAGGACTTGAGGTTTGACCTTCTGAATTAGAGCAAGATTGGACGAATAGGCCATGCAAAAATGACGCTTGATAGATTTTACGATTGCACATGAGGGGGGAAACTATCAATTTCTGAGTGATAAAATTGATAGTCGACTACTCACAGCCTCAAACCTGCACAGTCCCAGAAAATGTCATCAAAATCTGATGGAAATTGTAGAAGTAATGCTTGTCAGAAAGTGGAAGTTTCTTAATTAGTGGGGCTCAGAATTCAACAGTTATCACTAACGTTCAAATAATGTAGGTAAGGGTGTGTTGAAGATTCATCATTGCACGCACCACTGACTCCTCCAAGGCCAGATATACTTGCAAAAAACCTATATGACTATAGCCCTCTCACTAAAATAATGGCCAACGACAATGCATTCAACCAGGTGGAAATCTGAAACAGGGATTGAGAGAATCTTGATAAGAACCAGAAGGGATTGTTGAATTGATTATTTGACAGCACTACTTTAAACTTTTCACTTGAAGCCATTTTGAATTTACTGTGTCTTCAAACCTATTTCTTTTTTATTCAGAACTAAAACCTTTTTTTTTTCAAAACCAGTGCAGTGATTTCACAGCAAGGAAAAAGGGTAATTATTAAATTGATATTAGCTCAAGTATAGTTCCGCCTTGGCCACCAGAATGCGCCCTTGGAGGCCATTGTTTTAGTTTTAGTGGAAGGACTATAGACTATACCACCTCAGGTTTTTGTTTTGTCATGTGAACAACTTCTTAGACAACAATTTCAGATGGTAACTAAATATTGTGCGATGGAATAGTAGAAATGTAGTTCTACGTACATCATGGATCGTCAGCAAAAATGCGAGTTTCCTAAGTAGTGGTGCTCAGAATACAACAGCTATCACTTAAATTCAAATAATGTAGGTAAGGGTATGTGTTGAAGATTCATCATCGCACTCACCACTTGCTACTAAGGGTACCTACAGAGTTGAGCAGTACTGCGCTGTGAGAATAGCAAAGAAATGGCGAGTTCATAGTGCCGAAAGAAGCCAAAGCGCAGCGCAGTGCTACTATCTGTGTGGCTCTAAACACAAGTTTACCATATACCATGGATAAGGATTATTTATTTCTCGAAACCTTGTTGTTACGAATGTGGTATTTTCTGATCCGTGGGAAATTCAATTCATTCCATTACCAGTAACGAGATGTGCATGGAAAATATCACCATGTTTCATCAACTTTGTCCAGATCCCAACAAGTTTTATGATTACTTTTGTATGAACATTTCACGTTGTTTACTTTCTTGAAAAGGTTCAACACAAATTGATCTAGAGACGAACTTAATTTTGAATCCGATCCTCCCAATTGAACGCCTCGCAGTCACTTTGAAGTGAGTATACAAAATTACTATACTTTTTTGGGGTCTAAAATATTGTATTATTCAAGAATGAAAGTGAAGTGTGACACCACAAAGAAGAGCAAGAAAAAACAATTTTAGGATTTGGTGGCGTTTGTGCTGTACAAAATATTTTATGAATTAATCTTTAATGTTGAGTTAATCATTTGCGGGCAAAACTCAGAATAGTTGCTGAAGTATTTTCAACATTAATCAAGTAACTATTATTAAAATACCTTCAACATTACATGTGATGCAGAATGATACGTAGAATTATGAAGCAGGGAGGGGACGCTGCAAGCTGCAAATACAAAATGGTTTGTTTCTACAGCTATCAACGATGCGCTGCTCGACCTCTGAGCGCAGCGCCATTCTGCCACCCCCACATGTTTACGAATGTAGCATCGCATTCACAGCGATACTCCACTCTGTACGTACCCTAAGCCAAATAAACGCGCTGAACTGATTTGACCACCAATTCAGGTTTGGGTTAGTCGTGGGATTGACAATAATTTCAGATACAAACTGCAGGTTGTGAGATGGGATTGTGGAACCCTAGTTCTATGAACATCAGGGATCTTTAGCCAAGAGCACGTTCGACTGAATAACCCCAAACTCCGGGGTAACTCCCGAGTGCTGGAAAATTTGCTGTTTGACAATATGCAATAATAATTTTTTCAAATCAATTGTACCAATGGGCTATGGCTGTCCGTCCAGTGGACGCGATTTCGCGCGAACGGTTCGCCTCCCTTTCAAACACACTGTTTTAACTGAGAGCCCGTCCACTGCAAGACGCGAAGTACGTCCAACAAGCGAAATGGATATTGACAGTGTGTTTGAAGGTAGGCGAACCGTTCGCGCGAATTCGCCTCTTCGCGTCCACTGGATGGACAGCCTATGAGACACTGCCAATATGTGAGGGGTTACTTTAGACCTGGCCAGACAAAAGACTCACAAAAAACTAACAACTTGCCATAGGTGAGCGAAGTTTGCCTGAATAAAAAATTATAGGGAAATTAAAAAACATGCACGTAGATATGTAACTGTATCCTTCATTCATTGATCGAATTTGATTTACAAAGCTGGTTTTGTTTGAATCTGGAAAAATAATTACCTCAGCTGATTAGAGGTAAGCTACTTCTAAATCTTCAATAAATTATTGCTAAAGCTCCCATGAAAACCAAATTGCTCAGAACACTACAACTAAGAACGGAAGGCTAGGATAGTCGAAAATGTCACGATAGATAACCGTAAAATTCATCATTCAGCTCAGCGAAAGGAGAACTCTTGCTCAAACTATCATGTTTGGAGGGAGGGGGGATAGTTTTATCCTAAGGTGTAGCCATTAATGATTAATATAAAAGTGAAGACTTTGTCTAGCTACGAATTATTGTAATGAATTTTGTCCCGTTTCTATGACCAAATGATAAAGCCATGGAGCTACCCCGAATAATTATTTTTACCGGGCAACTCACTTTGATATAGACTTAATAGAACAGTTAGGGTTACTCAGAGTGTCCACGTTTCTGTCCAACAGTCCTAAGTTGTGGTGCTCAGGATACAACAGCTATCACTGACATTCAAATAATGTAGGTAAGGGTATGTGTTGAAGATTCATCATTGCACGCACAACTGGTCCTTCAGTTAGAAAATTTAGGTAAACAATAAGATCAAGGTAGAAAATAAGTGAGCAAATTTTTTCTATAGAAACATAGAGGGTTATCAAGTGATCAGTGTTAACTATTGGCATAGTTCCATGTGCAATCAAATAATGAAGATATAATTAGCAGTAGATATAAGTACCTAGGTATAATTTATTCACCCAGCAGAGTACAACATTTAAGGGGTTGAGTCGAGTGTTCATAAATGAGAAAAGAATATATGATTATGTGAAGTCATTACTCATAACCACACAACCATTTTTCATGTGTGCACCTCTGTACAATAAAAAGTTCTTTGCATAAAAATCAACAAAATTGCTTACCTCTGATGGTCCTATGCAAGATTTTGCTAGGAGCTCTGAAGTGGAAGGGGCCTCGAGCAGGGTTTACGTTACACCTCTTCCTCAAGAAGGACAAGTACTTCAACTTGCTCCTGCAAAATCACAATATTGAAAAGTAGAATCAATTGAATGATTCATTTCTGAGCATAGAATATATATTCATTTATACAACATGTTTGGGGACTTGGTGCTAAGGTTGTGATTACTGATTTGTTTTCAACGATTTTCCTCAATGAGGCAGTGGTAGAAGGGATCCATCCTCGTTTCCTAAATATCTCGCTACTCTCAGCCATTGAGAAACTGCTCGAATAACTGAAAATCGGGTTTTTACTCCTACTCTTTTGGAGAGAGGCTTGTTCCATTTTTCTGACAGATCATTTGCAAAACTTCAGGAACACATTGCACTCCCTCACATGAAATCACCAGAGGGGTGAATGAGCCACGTAGGTCTGCCGCAGCACGATCGTATTTCTGATGCTTGGCTGAGGCTACGCTTTGGGCAATGGCATCCCAGTTTTAAGAACGATAAAAGGGGGCATCATTTCAGCCTGGGGGGGGGGGGGGGGGTCAGCATTTGCGACTCGAATGTCAAAGTACACCTCTCTCTTTCATTGTCCCACATGCTGTGAGCCTCAGTGTCAATAATTAGTGCAGTTCCTTTGGTTGCTGCGTGGAGTACTGGTTCAAGGGCAACGCCTGATCATACCAGACACTGGGTACACAACTCCTCCCACTGTGCGCGCTCCTAACGATTTATATTCGACTGAAAATGACCACAGATATAATCATAAATATTAAGTTTGTGGAATTAGGTACCGTAAACTGGGGTCAATAGGGACAGAGAGGTGAATAATAGTCGGGCGGGAAAAAGTTGTTTTTCGCCATGGCACTTCTTGGACTACAACAACGAAATACCCATCAAATCACCCAGCACCTCCAGCGCTAGAATACGACCACGTGCTTTTTGTGGTCTGGATGCTCGCAAGCTCGCATCTCAACAATACATAACATCAAGTAGTCAATCCCTTAGTAAAAATTCAGATTAGTTGGACATAAAGCAGAATGATGTGTATAATTGTTGGTATACTATCAGGAGGCGGTCGGATAACAGGAAAGGTCCGAGTCCTCTGTTAAACACTACTTTTGAGCATAACTGATAGTTCAACTCCAAAAAACGTGCTTAAAGAAAAAGAAAAAAGAGTACCTAGGTAGGTACATACATATTTTTCTAAGACACTGAGTCAAAAATTGCAAGAGAATAAAGTGTATTCTTGATAACAGAACTTACCTGAAGAAGTTACCAGATATGTTGACCTGTTCACATCTGACAACGACTACTCTATTGCCGTTCAGCGCCGCTTTCGCCACGATTGAGGCCAGCCGGCCGAGAAGATGGCCCTTGCCATCGATAAGCAAAGGCTGAAATAGACAAGGTCACAATAGATAGATGAAAAAAAGCTGTAATAGGTACTTGAATAGGCATCACCATAACTTAGGTTCATAGCAAAATTGTAACACAATATTATTTTTATCCACAATAATTAATTTATGCAAGAGAATAGTTGTACCAAAGCGATGAACGTAGAATCGAAACAACCGACGGGTCTCGCGATGAGACCTCCTAAGGAACTAGTTTCAGATCAAGGGTTCTAAACCTTTTAGAATATTGACGGACCACTAATAAGGACCCAAAGTTTTTGCGCAGACTTGATTATGTTTAAAAGTAATTGAAGTAACTTAATTTCTACGTAGTGTACCAAGTTTTCGAAAAAGTTTCAGGGACCACTGTTGGACCGCGGACCAAATGGAACCACTTTTTAGATAATTTAGATTTTGTTTAAACGGATAAAAATGAAAATATATTCTATAATCTATATTTATTACAGAATTCGTCCGATTTGAAGGAATTTGTTCGCCGTCCCACAATACTTCGTCTTGACCAGTGCCATGCAGGGCGAGCGACTTTTTAAATTTATTCTTTTTGTTTGTACTCTTAATTTTTTCTCTGTTTCTCATTTGCATAAAGGGACAGAAAGATTATTGGCACCTTGTTTGACATTTAATAATTTATTTGACGCAGGTATGTATGCTTGTATGGTGTGTGAGAAAATAAAGAAAAACTGGCTTTTGACTACCCATCTAATTCTGAATAGAAAGTAGGTAATTAGTGGGAAACTCATGAGTTAGTTTAGTACTGCCTCCGTGAGCCAGAGACCCAATGTGAGGCCTGATTTAGTGTTATAAATATTCTGGGAGGTTTATTGAACATCTACTTCAGCAAGGACTTTTGTCAATAAACGTTTTATCGTGGTTCAGGATAAGTATATAGATCTATATAATAGTTGTCTGATAGGGATTATTTCCCAAAAATGAATTCTCGTACAGTCAAAAGGTGTTTCTTGCGGTGTTCACGAACAATTCGTTGAACCTAAGGCAGCTTGAACCGCACAGAGCAGTCCCTTGAACTGAACCTGTACCTTTCACGAAGAATCGTAGGAATATGAATTGCAAATGAACTACTATTATAGAAGCAAAGCTCGGGTTGCGGCGATTTGATGCTAAAATAATACGAATCGTCCATTAGCGGACATGATGCCACAAGGGAAAAGTTACGGTTATTGGACAGGTTATGAAGTGCGATGTGAACACCTAGGATGAGCTTACTAATGTTGAAATACCGCGATTACTATCGACCGCATCTAAATAAAAAGTAGTTCATCGGATAAAAGTTAATTATGAGGCAAATGAATGAAAAATGTACCAAAAGAAGACTTACAACGCGATCAAGAGACCACGTGCATGCATAAGTATACAACACGGCATTGCACTACATATAACCGTTAGAGCAATGATTATATTAAATAACATTAAATAAAGTGCAGACTTGACTAAAATACATCGTGGGTCATGTTTTACATGAATCTAACAACAAATTGCATAAAATTACCTTGTCGCTGGACCCCGTCATCACGATGGGTTTCTTCAATTTTAGAAAGAAATCACAAGAACACAACCTGACAACGCGTAATGGAAAATAAGGACGTCACTCACAGCGCTGCCAACATGGACCCCACCAGCGAACTGACAGATCCATAGTACCTACCAAGAAAATAATAGATTTGCCCTCTTCCCAAAACGGCAGAGTCTTTTTATGAAGTATAAGTAATTACTGTATTATACATACATTCTTGTGTATCAGTGATATTACAAATTTTTTGAAGAAAATGTGGTAAATTTTATTTGACAAATTAAGATATTCCAACAATCCAAAATTATAGAAGAATATGGACTAAAGAAAAAAAAGAAGCTAGATGAGATGTAAAAAAAAAAAAAAAAAGTTTTTTGGGGTGGTGAATTTGAAAATGACCACTGATTTTGTCTTCCACATAGGCTCTTTCTGGATATCGCCAATTTCATCATTTGTGACATCATGGAAAATTTTATCTCACCGGCAAAAATGGTGGGTGGTCATTTTCATATTCAGTGCCTTGTTAACATATTTAATAAAGGTTCCAATCACGCTGCATGACCATATGTGAGGAAATATTAATATTAAAAAAAAAAAAACCCTTTTGCATTCATTCTGCTTATGAATGTATACATGTACGTGTATCCTTGTAAAAGCGCTTTAACTTGAGAACGGCTGGACCGAATTTGATGGGATGGGTCTCAAAATCGTGTTAGTTAATAAAAATAATGTGGTTCCAAAAATCGTCATTGATAATCAGCAGCGTGATCTGATTTTGTCTATAAAAAAATCCAATTTCTATGCTATTTAACCTACGATGCTGAAATTTATCTGTGAAAAAAAAAAAAAAAAAAAAAAAAAATCCCTGGTGTGCTGTGTGTGTTTGTTGCGAAAAAAAGTGTGTGTGAGGGTGAGTGTCTGTGTGTGACAAATTTAATTATAACTAGGCAGCCAAGGCCACTTTCAAGATTCAACCGACTTTCGAGATTCTTCCTTTGTTCGATCCCAATTTTAGTCAAATTTTGCAACAAACAGTGGAAATTTTGAATTTCACGATTGAAGAACGTGAATAGAGGGGGTAAAACAAAAAAAAATGTGTTTTTTTTCACACATTTTGTCTACACTGCACAGATTACAATTCTTTACAGATTTTTGTGATTCTTATTTTGTTCGATCCCAATTTTAGTGTAGTTGTGCAGCGACCACTGGAAATTTTGAATGTCACGATTGAAGAACGAGAATGGAGGGGGTAAAACTGGAAAAAAGTTGTTTTTTCCCCCCACAAATTTTGTATACGCCGCACAGTCTACAATTCTCTACAGATTGTAGTGATTCTTATTCTGTTCGATTCCAGTTCTAGTTGTGCAACTAACCTTGGGAATTTTGGGTTTGCTGTCATGATGGGGGTGGAGGGGATAATTACAGATTATTTTGATGCACTGCCCAAGCTACAAAAATGTCTATTGGTTTTTGTGATTTTAATTTTGTTCCATTAAAACTTTGATATAGTTTTGAATGTCAGTAACTCTAAATTTCATCATGAGAGGGGCAAAATGGAGGGGGTAATAGTAATAAATCATGGTGTTTTCACTATTCTCGTCAGATTTTCGTGATTAATTTTTTGTTCAATTATGAATTTAATCTAGTTCGGAAAATGTGTTAGGCGTTTCAAATTTCACGATAGATGGGGGTGGATGGAGGAGGTTATTGTGATAAATTTTGATATATATGTACTACATATATACATCTGATGTCTGTGACAGTTTTTATGATTTGTTCCATCAGATTTTAACTTGGTTATGTAATCTTGGAAGTTTCAAATTTAATGTCAGTGGAGGGATAAATCGGGTGGGGGAAGGTAATTGCAAGAGATCCTGATATTTTTCTTTGACTTGAATTTTTGTAGAAAATGAGCTATTGCAATGGCTCGGAAAAATTGAAAATTTTTGAAAAATTTCCTCATTGAAATCCATGTTGAGGCATTTTGATACGAATCCTGAGTTTCCAGATTTTTTCCAAATTGAATTTCCAGAGTTTCCAGACTCCTACGAATCCTTCCAGACAATAACTCTCCTTAGGGTTGGGATAAAAAATCCGTTGTTGCGCGGAAAAAACAAAAGGATGAGTTCGTTGGCCAGCAATTTGTGAGCACATTAAATTGGTCAAATTTCAAAAAAATGTACTAAAAAAAAAAAAATCATGAAAAATGAGTATAAACGGCAAAAAATCGTTAACCTTATATTTTTGGTAGAATATTGCTCAAATAATGTTTATTAACTATAAAATAGAACATTCAAAAATGTAAGTACAAAATTATGCTGAAAAATGTATATTTAAAAAATTCATTAACATTTGCTAAAATATAGATAAAAACTGCAAAAAAGCTAACTATTCAAAACCTCTATTTGAATGGGAGGTTATTATTTAGAATACGTTTTTTGCCATAAAATGAATAGTTAGCAATTTCCTTGCTCTCAAAAAGCTCAAATTTCAAAACAATTTAACATTATAAAATATGATAATTTACGAAAATTCGCTAATACGATCATGCTGCATGACTGGAACTTCTTTTTCTCTGATTTCAATTCTCACCTAATTGATCGACAATCCATTCATAGGGTTACCCCTGTAATGCACGCATTTCATTTCTTATCAATTTTCTTTGCAGCCCTGGTTATCACACACAAAAATTCAGGTGCACTGTACGTGTACTTAATGCTCATTTCTCTGCACTCAAAGTGCTCAAATTTCAAATTTATACATAAGGTTTGTTCACTGAATCCACCAAACCAGTTTACAACCCTCTCGAGACATTCACTGAGTTCTCTGATCATTAGAGCACTCCCCACCCTTGGCCACGGTTTGCTCACAGAGGTTTCCAAACTAATTTCCAACTGGTTCCTGATCGTCAAATCAGTCAGAGCTTTTTCCCCTGACCATTTTCTGACTGTTTGCTCCCTCAATTCTAATCTCGTAGCCAATGATATCATTCTTATCAGGGTAGGAATGATATCATTTAGCCTCTGTTTTCGTCGCTGCTTCATGCCTCTATGTATTTGGCTCAAACTGTCAATAATAAAATGGATGGGCTCCAATCCCAAACCGGTTTCACTACAAAAGTTGGCTGAAGTCGCGCATGCGCACATAACCAGTCAAAAACTAGTTTGAAACAGTTTGCAAACCACCTCAGCTAACAAAACCTTAATATGTGAAACTAAGAAAGCGAATTTTCGTAAATTTTCGAATTAAATATATTATATCTATTAAATGAAGAACGGGAAATTTAATAAAAAGCAGACCAAATATTAGCAATATGTAATACAAAAATTTGCTCTTACTTCTCATGCTTTACAGTTGGACTTTTTTTATTTTTAATGCTGGGGCCTACAGCCGTCATACTTGCGATTGCAGCGCTACCAACGGTAATCGAAATCGTGTTCCAAAACGTTCTGTAGTCTCCATGCTCTTCGGTGACGATTCCAATATTGTATGGGACTATCTCCATGGAAATTCTATATAACGATCTAGGATACAAGCTGAATGAATCAAAACTTTCAGGATTGTGGTCCTTTTTCGTAGGTAATCGAATCTCAAATAATCGAAGTAGGTACGTTTATCCGTTGGGGTTGCATATTGCAATTTTGCATTTTGGCTGGCATGTTCTCTCCACTACTGCTTTTTGCTGAGTTGATGGAAACTATTTGAAGCAAAGTACCTACATAAAAATTCAATTTACTCCTACGTATGTGGCTTACACAATCCCTTGTAAACGATACATTATTGGAATCAGTTGGCTGGTGAGTTTAGTTCAATATCCTATTATCGTAGTATATATATCTAGACGTATAGTCTATTCCTTCGGAAATGTTGGATAACAGAGGAAGCACTAGTTTTATTCTATTCAGGCGGAGTCCTGCTTGCACGTAGCGTTTCCTTTTCGCTGTATATACAATATTTCATGCACTCCTTGGGGATTTCTATCGCTTTCAAGAAAGCAGTACCTGTTTACCTTCTACCCACTGGTCTGAGGACAAACGAATTATTTGTTACTTAGTTTCTAATACCTGACTAGATGGACTACATAAATATTGCACTTGCAAGTCAAATTCAACCTTTTTCAAACCAAATCTAACTTTTTTCCTAACCAAATTCAACCTATCCCAATAAGGGAATAACGCAAATATCAATAGACCTTAAAACTCGTCTATCTTTCTGCTATTGTTGAAGTACATAGCAGGTAATTAAACAGGTAGGTACTGCAAAATCGCTTAATCATTAGTAACCTATATGTACCTATACCGCAGGGCTTGTGGGCAGGAGCAGTAGCGAAGGATCATTTTTATTCTTGAAAAACGGTCACAACCCCCCCTTCCCATTTGGTGATGTCCCTCTCTGATAAACCATTGTCACGCCCAAAACTATATACCAAGGGTGGTATGATATAACGACCCTCGAAGTTGGGACGTTTGAGGGCATCCCTCCAGTAGAAGTTTCTAATGCAAAGACGACCCTTATTTCAAACGTTGAAGGGACACCCTAACTCTGGAGGGTCGTCCATCTAACGACCCTCGAACCCCCGTTCAATGCAACGACACAGTTTGAGAGGGCCTCTCGGAATTTCCACCAATTACGTATCGAGATTTTAAGGGCTACCCTCCAAAAGTGAGGGTGTTCCTGAGGTCCCTCGAGGGTCTTTCCTTGCTGTAATCCGTCCTTATTTTAAGTTTCCACTTTGTTTGGAATGTAATAATGTCGAAAGATTGATATGCCTACTTACATTTAGGCTGTATAATGGATTCATTGTTCCAAATCCGTCCCAATTTTCACCTGAGATGCTTGCAAATAGTACATTACTTTCCACCTTCCGTCTCTGTTTGAAATATAATAAATGGAAATATCTGTTTGATGAGAGACTGTAATGGATTCCTAATCCGTCTAAATTTTCACTTGAGATACTTGTGAAGCGTACAATACTTTCAACCTTCTCTCTGTTTGGAAAGTAAAAATGACCAAAAGGTTAAGAAATATATAAATCTGATTTGCTTTGATGAGGTCGTAATGGAATCCTGAAATCTGTATAAAAACAGTACCTATCTGATTCCTTGTTTCCAATATGTATTTTTTTCTTTTTAATTACGAGTGTAGACACGCACATAATGATAATACATACACTTCCCACTTGGTAAATTAAATATAACTGACCCTTATTTAGGCCGTAGGGTGTCACACACACTGTCACAGAAACATTTTATTTGTGGCCCTCTTGTTGTGTTCATATTGAGATGGAACTTTTTAGAATGTAGCAAACATAACATATCCTTTTAAGAATATAACGTATATACTTTTGAGAATGTAACAAACATAACATAGTACAAAATAAAAAATACCTATAGGTATATCCTTTGGAAATTTTATCCCTTCAAAATCTAGCGTCCTGGGCTTCAGCTCAGTCAGCCCATATATAAGCACAGCAAAATGAACGAAAGATGAACGCAGACGAGCAGTACAATGAGATGGTGGTGGTGGATTTCTATTTTTACCTCAGTCTACACGAACATGACAGGTCTAGGTAGATAGTTGAGAAATAAGGCTAAATAATAAACACTTCTTCAGATTTTCGACCTACCGCACATGGAAAGTTGGATAGGAAGAGCAATGACGCTTACAGCCCCTCAAACCACCTACAAAGCAATCCACCATCCCTCTAACTGTAAGGATCGTTCTTGCACTACGTTTTTTTCAAGGGCCTCCCTTAAACCTCCCTCCAAAAAGTATGGGGCTCCCTTGCTCAAACATCCCTCTAACTTTGAGGGTCATTCTAGCATACCACCCCAAGTTTCAGTCCGATTCTGAAGAAATTCTCAGGGATTGTGCGGGTTAGCTCCAAGGCGATCCCCTATACTTTTCAATGCTGTCGAACTGGTCGTGTTGGTTCAATTTTGTTCAAACTCAGTGGGTAATTGGGTATATATTCTAGAAAAATGCCGTATAAATTGTACCGCGATTCGTAAAGTAATAACCATTGCGCATGCCCGAAAGTAATATCGATCGACACAGGCAAAGCTCCGAGTCTAATGGAAAGATTTTGATGACATTTTCTGGAATTGTGCGGGATGGCTTTTAAACGGTCCTCTATAAAGCTGGTTTCACATGGAGCGGAACGTGCGGAAAGCGGAAGGACAGAAAAACCAGTGGAGGGGTGGAGGAGTCGGAAAGATTGTTCACATGAAGCGGTCACCTTGGTGAACGGAATCATAACCTTACTACTGAAATCCTCTCTGATCTGAAACCTCTACTTGCGATTATCAACATTCCTGTCCAATGAGCTTGATGGAACACAGAAACGGTATAAAAATTTCTACCGCCGTCCGCAGTCCGCCCATTCCGACAACATGTCAGCCACCATCGTCAACTGTTGTCCCAACAGCCAATCAGATTGCGTTCTGTCTTTCCGCTTTCCGCGCTCGTTCCGCTCCATGTGAAACCAGCTTAACTCTCATTGCCGTCACATAAATAGTGGTCTGTGCGTGTGTGCAAGAGTTAATTTATCATAATGTCGATTTCTTATCACCTATTGGTCCGATTTCGTTCAAACTCAAGAGAGTAGATGGGTATATGTTCCAGGAAAATTCCCTATGAATTATATCACTATTGGAGTAACAACTATAGCGCAAGCGCAAAACTAAAATTGATTGACACATACAAAACTCCGAGAATAATGGACCGATTATTAAGAAAATTTCAAGGATTGTGCTGTTTAAATCCTAGACATTCCCCTACACATTTCATTGGCGTTGGTCTAATATTAGTCTGTGTGCTTGCGTCAACATTAATTTCTTAAGTGGCCCATTCACGATCCTGCTGCAGGAAGTGAGGGGAACCAGAAACTTCCCTCTCTTCTTGCTGAGGCGTGCAGGACGTGTGTGGAGGCCTTCCTGCTGCAGGTGTCCTGCTGAGCTCGTCGGATGGGTTTCCCATCGGACCATCCTGTGGTCCGGGGTCCCCCACCCTATAAACCTGCTAGTTCCGAGAGTGTGCGGATCTGCCAGAGGACCTTCTGGGTTTTGTATAAATAAGGAGCCATTGGAGAATGGAGAACCTTATACAAGCGGGAAACCTTCGATTTGAGCTGGGAATGACGGATAGTGTATGGGGAACGCACTCTGAGGCAGGAGAGCGAAGAGGGGAACTTCGTTGCACTCCCCACCTCCTGTAGCAGGATCGTGAATGGGCAGCTTTACCACGCCGACTTATCAATCGTTTCGACTGCCCACCCAACTTGGTTGACGTTTTTTAATAGGTACAAAGATTTATAGGTGTATTACATTTAAATTATTGATTGATGATCGGATTTTACTGGAAGCATGAAGACTGTTGATTTGTTGCTAAGGCAGACTTCATTGTCTTATCGTTTTGGTTGCTAGTGTCCACTTTAGTGGGCGAGAAAGAGATGTGAAAAACCAAAGTCGAGTTTTGTAGTGTACGTTGATATGTGGTGTTTTTGGTTGAAAATACTTTAGAAAAGATAGAGGTTGAAATTTATATTTCGTAAGTTTGAATAACTGGCGTGAGCCTAAATTATGATAGTAATGAAATGTGCAGGTTAGCCTACAGAATTATTTAAAATACTTATGTATAAATCACATAAGCCTTGCACACGTCGATCGCTGTGCTCGCCATTTACCTACCGGTTACCATTATTTGCTATGTATGATCTCGAGTTTTAGGTGGTGCTGAAGTCTCTGATTCCTCATACTTAGATCTTCCAAAATTCAATTCAACCACGCTAGCATGAATGTTTCAATAAAAAAAAAAAAAAAATAAAAAAATAAAAAAATAAGAGGAAGAAGAAGAACAAAAAAACGACTGCATGTAGATCTAGAGACCTCGAGCCACAATGAAACAAATTATTTGGATATTCCTCGACTAAGGATTGACGCAATAAAGATTGTGACGTCCTCTGCTTTGAAGTTTTGTATTCATAAATAATACAACTGGAGACCGGTTTTGGCCACTAATGTCATCTGCAGTCCTGTAAAAATAATCAAAATTGTTGACTTAATTTTTTCAAGGCACAAGTAGGCAACTTGATATGTTTAAAAATTTTCTCAATTCCCTCTATCCTAAAATAGAATTTCAGGTAGAAGCACCCTCCAATAACTCCCTGAATTTTTTGGACTTATCAATAGACTTGGTAGAAAGTAGGCATGAATTAAGAATCTTTAGAAAACCTACACAGTAATTCACAGCAATTCTTATAGTCGTTATTCACACAGATTAGCTGCCTTTCATTCGATGATATACTGTTAACTGTCAATAACTTTGAAGCCTGACGCCTTGAATTGGAAAATAACATCATTTCTCAGATAGCAATCAATAATGGTTATGACGAGTGGTTATGAGTTGACGCACTAATTATTTATTAAAAAACAACGAGCATTACTCTACAGGCAATTGGTTCTACCCCCTCCATCGCCTTCTTAAAATCAATCCCCCTCTGAAATCTCTCAAAATAGATCACCTCCAACTGTGGATCAAACTATTTTCATTAGTACGATATTATGGTAAAATCTCGGAGAAAGTAGTGAAGGAACTTAGGAAATTGAATTATAAAGTAATTTTCCGAACTTCCAATACATTAGGGAGGCACATATCACAACCCAAAGATGCAATAAATAAATTGAAAAAATCAGGTGAATACAAACTTATTTGTGGATAATCCAACTGCAATGATGCAAATTACATGAGAGAAGCAGGAAGGTCTTTTAATGTGCGAGTTGAGGAACATTTGATGGCCTTTCGCATAAAAAAGCCGGATTGATATGATTTTACCATCCCCATTATTCAATCTGGCCACCCTTTGATCTCTCAAAAGATGTGACAACTACTCCATTTTATGCCAAAAGGCCATCTCCTTGATGGGTGGAAAAAAGTTGGAAATTTCGAAATTGTTCACCGAAAACCCAGTGGCATGCCTAAACGAATATGGGAAACTGTTCCGTTCTCCAATTCTTGAGGTTTGAAAGTTGTTTGACATTACCCCCCCGTCACACGGCGCCATCACAGGACCTGCCATTCAGTTATACTTCTTTCATCAGAGCTTTTAAAGTGTATATCCCTACACTTTCATTTAGTAAAGTATGCTGTTGAAGTCGTCACTGTTCGGGCCATTTTCACCGTTTGAGTTAATTAAGAATTAGTGCTAACGCGGCATTTTATGTTTGAGCTTAATCAGATGTTAGGGCGATTTTTATTTGAGGGCCAGTTTTATCAATCTAAGCTAATGTCCCATCAACTTAACCAATCGGTAACGGTAGACCGCTGATTTTTTAAAAAGTAGTTTACTTGCATCCTTTTTTTACACGAATTCTTATTAAAATATTGAATAGTTCCAAATACATTCTTGATTCGACTCCTGAAACAATGGTGGTGGTGGTGATTCCCCGCTCGGCCCTTGTTTTCCAGGCGATTAAGAGCGGCATTAAAGAATTGTCTTTCACCACTTGACTTCAGACGTCAAAGAAATCACCCCCGGGGCTGGTTATGGTTTGCTTAAGTTAACGACGAAACGTTTCATTTCACTCAAGGATTCGTTTCAGAATGTCTAAACGGATTTCAATGTTGACAATTTTGATTTTAAAATTTTGGGAGATACGAAAATTTGTTAAAACAAATTATGCACAGAATAATTCTGAAAACTGTACTTAATTTTCATTGCTATGCGCTAATTAACAAATCAATAAAAATTGCAAAAATGCTTCCAATCCAAAATCTTTGTTTGAACTGCAGGTTATTATTTAGAACGAGGTTTTTGCAAGAAAATTGATGATAAACCACTTGTTTGCTCTCAAAGTGCTCAAATTCCAAAACAATTTAACATAAATATAATACGAGAAAATTTACGGAAATTCGCTCATGCCGGATGACTGGACCTTTTTTAGATGAAAGATTTTTTTAAAGTTACGAATTGTTAAAGATATAGTGTAAAACACCTAATTTTCACAAATATGATTTCATTACTAGAAATTTTGTTACAGATTCACCATTACCTTTCTTCTCCGCTGATGTTATTATTTACTTCACCCTCTGAAGGAGGGTAATTTGGAACAGTTGTCTACCATCGGTAAGCAGTCATGATTCAAGAGAAGAAAGAAGAAAAAACTAATGGAAGGGAGGCAGAGAAAACATGGTACATAGAAGACTTCGAGTTAGGAAACGTTATTGGAAGCGGGAGGTTCGGTAAAGTATATCTCGCCCAAGAACGCAAAAGTGAATATCTTGTTGCCATCAAAGTTATTAATAAGGCCTCCATCACTGATGACATGAGAGATCAAGTTTTTAATGAAATCGCTATTCATTCTCTTTTTAAACATCCTCATATAATTCCACTGTATACGTTTTTCCATAATGAACAAAGCATATTCACTGTTATGGAGTACGCCAGTTCCAACTCATTGTATACAGTTATGCGAGCTCAGAAGTTTAAGAGATTCAGCGAGGACTTGGCAGCCAAGTACATCTGTCAAGTTGCCAGTGGTCTTCATCACATGCATTCCCGGCGGTACATTCATCGAGACGTGAAGCCGGAGAATGTCCTGGTGGATGCACAGGGAAACGCCAAGCTCGCGGACTTTGGTTGGGCCACCTCATCGGTTCGTAAGCATCATGGCTACTGTGGCACTACAGACTACATGGCCCCGGAAGTCATTCAAGGCAAAGCCTACAACCATTCGGTAGACATTTGGTGTTTAGGAGTGATGGCCTTCGAGCTCTTGGTCGGTTGGGCCCCTTTTCGCTCTTCCAAACCGAAGATGACCCAAGAAAAGATACTCGAGAGAAAAATAAATTTCCCCCAAGTAGTCACAATGGACGCCAAAAACCTGATTCTCAAATTGCTTGAAATAAACCCTCGTAAACGTCTTCCTTTGGTGAGAGCAATGAATCACAAGTGGATTGAACGCCATTATCAACGAAAAGATCCTTCTAACGGGAAATTGTGATAATTATAGTCTTTTTTTTTTGTACTTTTGTAAATACCTCCTAAGTACGTAGACGAATACGATTTCAAAACGACGCATTTTAGAACGTAACCATCTGTAAATATCACTACCTCCAGGGTGCATCTACAATAACTTTTTATAAGTTTAATGAGCAACACCGTTTATTGCTTAGTTCATCGTATTCCTTGTCATACGCAGTGGTATTAGAACTTTTACCCGAGTGCCATATTGATCGCAATTCACAAATATAACCCTTATAAGAAATTTCCTCGTTCAAGAACAATCATTGCAAAACTGCAGATTCCTTATTTTTCTGGGTACATTTACATTATAATTTCATTTTCTTATTTTATATTCGCCCTTTGGTTTTCCTCTAATTTTGGGACTAAAATCTTGCTGTTACCTAACTATTTTCATTCAAGTGATTCACAAAATAGATTTCCAATTCGAGTATTGCAATAACTTCCAATAACTTACAAATAATCGATAAAATAGTAAATCAATCGATTTTGCCCAAATGTTGAAAAAGTGGAAAGTGACAAAATGCAGTCATGCTATTGTGGTTTTTAATTGAAGACATTTGTTCACACTCGGTTAAACTAAGTCATGAGTGAATACAAAATATCAGCCAGAATTTTCCCTCGTTTTAATGAGGTACATAAACCCTTTGAGATAAAAATGTACATTTTTGAAAGAAACCCATTTTTTTCGTTTGTTGAAATGAAAGGAAATTATATTATGATTTGCTATGAAGGTTCGGTTATTATTCATTGAAAAATTTGATTTTAGATTCAAAAGGCAACAATGCTATTAAGAGAGAAATTGGAATTTCATCAAAATAATGATTTTAATTCAAAGAACAAATTATTTAAAAAATCACAAATAGAGAAATTAATTTATCTTGGAAGTTTTTTCTTTTCATTTGGAAGTAGGTGGTTACTTGAAATAGTGATCATTCACGCATCAATTTTATTGGCGTTTTTGCCCTTTTGTATGCAGTAAAACCATTCAGTCCTTCGTTTCCTTCATAGATGGTGATTGAACCAATGAAGTGCACTATTATGTTTGTAGACTAGGGGTCTCCAACCTTTTTAAGGGGGTTGATAACGTGCCTAAAGAAGAATTTAATTGTTATTTTATCATTAATAGTAAAGTCTCTGAACTTGAAAAATAAAGTTGCTTTTTGGAAACGTGGGACGTCTGAAAAGTAAGGATACAATCCCCCCACAGCCGCAGGGTTTTTTCGACTTTGAGCTGAATGTAACGGTCAAATCAAGATGAAAACCGTTTGAGTACGTTGATTTCTCCGTCCGCGAGAGGTTTATAGGTTGGCCAAGTAATCGAACGGTCCCTATCACTGGGTATTCCAAGTCTGAAGTAAGTGTGATTAGTTGAAAGAGTCTTTTTCTCTGAAATACAACGCTTGCCTCCCCCCCCCCCCCCCCCCCCCCCCTCCAATTTAGTATACCGCTGCGGCTAAAATCGTTTGTAGAAAGAATGATAGGTGAATGATTCTAGTTCTTTTATTTTTGATTTATCAGCTTGTGATCCATGGAAAAAAAAGAGTGAGAAACGTTATTTTCCCACTAGGGAAGGCTATGCAGTGCTGAGATAAGCAAAACAAGGGAAGAGGGGTGTTGTTTTCTCCTCCTTACCTTTCGGGACATGAAATAGCCTACTCCGCCCGGGGGAGAGTCTACTGTGTGTTACTTTGGATAATCGATGATCTCGAGAATTTTATCCTGTTTCTTCATCCTATCAAATGGGCAAAAATACATAGGTAGGTGTAGGTTGCATGCTGAAACCTTTTCCGTTTCTCTGTGTAGTTTCAATGGAGAAATGAAGGTTACAACGCGTGACCTATACATGTATTAATAGAAAATTATTCAGAGCCAGGGCTAGAAACTCATTCTGTCCTTCTACGTTGTTATCCCAGGATATTTTCTCCTAGTTGTTCATTGCTAATTCTTATCTCTTCATTTTTTATTTCAATTATCCTAGTTAGGGCATGATTTTATTTGTCTAGTGTATGACATTGCGTCAAGTCCGAGGTTTATCTGACATGCAATGGCAATTTTCATTGAAACACGTTGATATGAATCACTCTTTGCTTATGATTGGTAGTGCAAATTTGCTACCCGTGGATGAGCAGCCTAAAATTTTCTGGTTTCTTAAAACTCTCTCCTCCAATCAAGCAGGCTTGGGGGGGCTTTTGTTGGTAGAATAAAGCTAAAGTCTGGAAAATGAGGATATTCTATTGTTGGTTTTTAATGTTTGTACTTGAGGAGCGTGGATGACCATACTTCTTAATTAGAGAAATAGTCCCTTTGAACCCCCCATTAAAAGTAATATGTTAGGATCGGTGGGTACTGTAAATTTGTTGTATATAGATGATTTGATTGCAATTAGGCTTTCACATTTTTTAACACAAATATATTCCGTAACATCAACATTGGTTTTTCAAATTTTGTCATGTCAATTAAAGAGACACCCTAACCTATTGGTTATAAATTGGTAAGCCAAAATAACATAATGGCGCTGCATAATATGTAAATTTATCTGTTCATGTTTCACGTGTTGTTGAATGATTTGATTTATGCTGTTATTGGTACCTTCCAACCATTTTATGTTTAGAAGTGTGTTTGGTTTTATATTCGTGGAATCTTAAACCAACCGTTGTTTTACCAAGTCAATCAATAAATGATCTACTTTAAGGAAATAATAGAGGAGGGATGGGATCATTACACCCGTAGGTCTGTAATTGTCTGATACTTTTTGAGTATTTTTTCAGACATTAAATGTAATAAGTACGAATAGAATCGTTCCACGAGACATAAACTGTTTACAAATGTTGAGCACATGCGCAGTTTGTTGATGACTGTTCTAGGCGACTCTTGTTATTCCACAGTGGCGATAGACTGTAAACGACCCTAACTGAAACTTGTATTCTTTAATATTTCACATCTATGATATTTCACTGTTCTATCATGGATAACACACCAGAGCAGAAAACGACAAACTCTGGTGCTTATCATATTAAGAAACTAGTCGGAGTTTACAGCTGATAATTTTCAATTTGTGTGGGTCTGCTGTATTTGAATTTGAGGTTGAAAGAGTGAGTAAAACTACTGCATTTCCTTTCTCCAATTGGCCAATATTTAACATGTCAGTGTCCATTCACTGTCACTACTCACTCTTTTGGTTGGCATGTACCTATAGTTGGATTAATTTCATTAGTCTGTTTGATATGAATAGCATAATTTGGTGGATAGCGCGTGTAGTCAACCAAGAAATTCTCCTGCTTCTGAATTTATTTATTTATTTTATGAACCTATATGCTTATCCACCATCTTAAGGTATGCTGCTGATGGGTTGTAAAATTTATTTCGTCAGGGGTTTGGCCCTTGGTGCTCCAGATTTGTTAGGGATCAAATGATTGAGCCCAGTTCCAAGTAAACCTTCGCATTGTTTGTAATAACAAGTTCTAGTCTCGGTAATTAATGACTTGAGCAATTTGGAAACCCGCTACCAGCCTCAAATGTTCCTAGTGTGATATATTTTAATCTTTTTACACCAATGTTGTGTTCAATTTATTGCACATTTTTCGTATAGATTTCTATCTTTTATCATTTTTTCATTTGCTTTATCCAAACTATTGGAGTTATTCAGTTTATCCTCACGCCCAGCCAACAAATCAAGACCAGTCTGATCTCAATATATCATTAATATAAATAAAAATCAAGTGCCGAGAATGTTTATATTATAAGACTTCATAAAAAAGGCCTTTTCTGTCCTTAAATTGGTTTTATATTGTCTCCAACGTTTCTCCCCAGGAACTGGGGCTTCTTCAGGGAGAAAACATTTAAAATATAAAATTCAAATTAAAAAAAAATAAATAAATAAATGAATAAATACTTACATTTTTTGAGATAAAAATCGAATTCTGAGTTGGTATGAGTGAGAGAAAGTCAAATTTAAAATTCCTGGGGAGAAACAGTGGAGATAATATAAAACCAATTTAAGGACAGAAAAGGCCTTTTTTTGTAAAGTCTTGTTATAAACTTGTACTGTCCAAATAAAGAAAATGCGTATAAAAGCGCCAATTCGGAAAGGCCTGATTTCAATGCAGTTTTTCTACAATAATCAGCAAATTCCTGACCAGGTTTGAGGCTATATTCAAATCCTGTAAAGCTCTCTCAACATCCTATATCGGGAAATGCGTAAGAACGTTCCCTGGGTAAACGGTTCTGTTACTTGGGAATTCAATTTCGGTGGCACAACTGCATCGAATATTTACAAAGTACCTACCGTTTGCTGAAAATAATTTCCCACCACGAATCCATGAAGACTAAAACGATTTCTGTCCTATGAGTCAAACTGTTGTAATTAGAGTTAAAAGTTTTTTATTTTGATTTATTATTTTCAATGATAAACCATTGTAATCGACCAAGAGAAACATTTTTAACACCCCCTGAAAATTTTTAGTTTATTTTCAATTTTTTCCGGTAAAATTCTGTTGCCAGCACCCCAAGTTTATGTACACGCCTAGGGATGCAACTATGGATACTGCTTTCTAGCAAAGCGAGTGGGCACAGTTACAGATAATAATCATTCGTAAATATGCAACTTAAGATGCTGTGATTTGGGACGAATTCTCTTTAAGAGTGGTTGATTGTAATTCTGAGCAATCACTCTAAGCAGCAGAGTGAGCTTTTAGCTAATTTCGTTTCTGTTCAACTTAAGATGATGAAATTTGAACAGGGTCCCTCTGGGTGGTGTAGGGTATAATAAAATTACAATTTGAGAAACTACTTCACTCATCTGCATTAGTTCTGTAGCTGAATTTGTTCCTATCCAACTTGAGATGTTGAACTTCGAATATTAGACATTAATATTAAGTTACTTTTAATTACATTTCATTTAGCCCTTACGTTGAAAACTTCTTACTTACTTGAAAACGACTCATCTTCTAATTCCTTCTCTATGCAATTTGCTTGCAACCCGTTTTCGGAATATTTTGCAGAAATGTCCAGAAAATGTGTAAATGTGTAGTGCAAGAAACAAAACTTGGGGAAATAGCTTAAAGCTCAAGGTAATTTTTTTAAAGAGCTTTTGGTAGGAAGTACCTAGTAGCGAATTAGTGGAAGTGGGCAAGGTTGGTAAGATTTGTATATACAACTTGACAAGCCCAGTGACAACATTATGAGTTGAGACCTTGTTATTACAAGTATCCTTATAAGTACCTAACAACTTGTTATATCCCGGTATATTTTTCAATGACGATTCGATTATGATTAATAGGTAGATATTTGTCTAAAATACAATAATGTTTTTGAAGTTATCATGTCAGAATCATAAATATAGTTCCATTTTTTTGTATAAGATTCTTCACTACGTTTTTGCCTGTCTTACTTCGGTGTATTTACTCTCATTTGTAGTAGGTATCTAAATACCTAATGTACGACTCATGTCTTGTATTAAGCTTAAATTATTTCTTTGTTGACAATTATTCATATGTACTGTAAATAAAAGTTTTTTGTTTGTTGAAAGTACCTCTCGTGTTCATTTTTAATCGGGACTCTCACCTTTTTACTCAGTCTTTTTACTTTTAAGTAAGGTGTTGTCTCTGATTGAGAACCTTCTAGAAATCTATTCGGTATCTAATTTCCAACAAAAATGTTGTGTCTTACGTACCTGTATCAATTGTAGTTCTTTTAATGAATTCATTAGATGAGCCTTTGGAGCAGAGCAAAGCGTTAGAGTAGGAGGTGTAGGTAACCCCATAGTGATGGCAACCTGCCTGGAGGGAGAAGTGTTATATAATATCTGAGACAATCTCCCAGGCACAGAATACAGTATAGCTCCCAGGACAATCTGCAGTTTAAACTCAACCAACAAACAGACCGAACCATGTATGTTTGCGGTTGCGGTATTTCTTTTCTTTTTCATCAGCGTTATACATCTGATAGTTCCAATTTTAGTTGCTCAGCTCTTGTTCATTTTTTCACCTTTTTCATAAAAAATACTTATGGTGTCTTCGCTGCTGGTGCCCAAGCGGTCCGACTATTAGACAGTTATTACTAAGGTAACCACCGGCGATTAGTAGCTACAGTATGATCTAGCCACTAGGGCTACGGCATGACCGGCTTTTAGAATAGGAGGCTGAGGTAAGTAGAAATCTGGCCATATAGGGTAAATCGTCCATTTAGGGTTCTATTGATTCAAAGGTGGTCACACTCTCTCAGTGACATATATGTGTCACTCGGCGACATAACATGTAAGGGATCTCTTAAGAGAGCTCACGACAGAAGCATGGGAAACTGTGTAACGGAGCTGATTATCATAGAGGCCACTGAGCAATTACTAGGCCTCAATGAGGATTTGGTATGCAGAGGGGTGTGGGAACCACAGAGGGAGGAGATATTTGACTTAGGTACTACATGTCACAGACGCTCCCTCTTACGTTTCCCGTTCTGTAGCATCCATTTTTACTGCAGCAGCAGAAGGGTAGGAAAGAAAATACATGGCAGCTTGTGAAGACCCCTGTATATATGGGTTATTCACCCCCCTGGTCTGTTCGGTTGATGCACATTTTGCACCTCTCAGATGGTGAGTTTTGTGAAAGTGTTGGCTGTGTAATTGATTAGAAGTCACTAAATCGATCATTGGAGCTGACTTTCTTGCATACCTACGGTCTCCACGTCGATCGTAGGAACTAGAGATTATAAGACCCACTCACAAGGTCGCCTATCCCAGGCATGTCAATACGGTTAATTTAGGATATTTGTCTCGACCTACTCCAGAGAAATTCTCTCATCTACCAGAGATCTAAGAATGTACTCAAAGCCTTGCCGTTAGGAGTCAGAGATGCCAACGTGACGGTAGCACATTACCCTCTGTGCGTGGCAATCTCAATGTGTGCTTGACGCCCGGTTCGCTGATATCGAAGTGGTACTAGAGACCTGTGCTCAGCTTTCGAAGTTCCGCTTTTATTTCAATCGAAACGCAAATTGTCTTGGGGTTTTTTTTATATGGCTTGTTAACTGACTTCTCACCTTGGTACTTTCCTTGTGTTGTTAAATTTTGATTTTTTTTAAAAAGAAATAGTCGTTTTTAGCGAATTTTTAAAGAAAAATGAGCTATTGAGATGGCTTCAAAATTGTAAATGTATAGAGGCCGTTTCGTACATCAAAGAACACATTCCTAAATTTTAACGGAGTACCTATGTATTTATTTTATATATTTATATACATATTTATAGGGTGAATTTCCAGACGATAACTCCCTTAAAATACGGTGTGTAAATTTCGTTCCAACGCAGAAAAATCCGTCTTGACAAAAGACAGGTCGAGATCGTTCGCCAGCCCGGTCGCTCCAGAATTTCAGGTTCAAATTTACGATATAGTGGCTCAAAAATACTTTTAAAAAATCAGTTTTTTGATAATAAGGTATAAGTGTCACAGTCGAAGTATTTTTTAACTCCGATCCGATCACAACTACTCCCATATCTGTAAGATTCATAAATAAGTAAGAAAAATAGATTTTTAGGTGAATAATGCCCATAATTGACTAACATTTTTTAGTTTTCGAGTGGTGCTGCGTGTCCTTAAATTTTCTTTGCGAGCTCGTCACAAGGCTGTCCCCTCAGTTGTATTTCTTTTATTCCGTCATGATCAAATCTTCTGCAAATACAAACTCCTAATCCTTTTCAATCCAATTTAGCCTGGGTTGCAGTGCCCTTGACTCATGGCCCTTAGAGGGAACAGGGAAATTATGCTGATTCTAAAATCCCTCCACTTTGCCACAGTGTATCCCCGCAGTCGAGCGGGGGCTTGACAATGGGCAGAGCCAATTTTCGCCCTAAGATCTCGGGCACTATAGATGACTATAATAATCCTATGCTTCGCAACTCTTCAATACGCTCAAGAGAAAAATGTTACGTAGGTACCAAGGGTCCCCCGTCAGAGTCAAGGCACATGGCATCCACCCCAACACCGCTTGCCAAGCAACATTTTCGATTCCCTACTTGAAGAAGGAATTATCAGTATTTCGGACTCTTCGTGGTCTTCCCCGTTGCGTAACGTCTCCATGTCCGAAACTCTAATACTGATGGAACGATTTTGATGAGCTAGACCACTCGGATCATAGATAAAAAGGAACAAGAAAAACCAATTGCTCAATACGAAAAATGTACAAAACGCTTTATTTCAGACAAAATAAAGATTACAATACGAAAGTTCCTGCATTGAATCAGTGAACGACGTACGTACCTAATCATATAGTAAAAGCAATAGGTATATGGTATCTACCTATATACATCTACTTATAATGTAAGTACTGATATTTCCTACCCGTATTGATATCAAATCAATAGGTAGGCAGGTATCCTATCCTTACATCTTATACTACATTAGAGGTAAGTATTGATCCCACGCATTGCAAGCTCTCTCAATCAAGAAGTGGGTTCATTATGATCTGCACTTCTAGATGCAGATACCTGCTTAACTATCTTTAGGGAAGTATTTCCCACTTACGTGTACAATTAAGCCACTACGTCCATACACAAAAGTAACTGTCTAAAGATGCTGGTTCTTACGTTTTCAAAGATCAACAAAATGGCGACAATACAAAGTAATTCATATTTAATTGTTCACATTGAGATATAGCACATATTCAATATATTTACACAATAAATAAAGTAGGTGGTAATGTGTAAAATTAGGTAGGTACTTACAGAACAGGCCTCAGTACCGTAAGGTTAGACTTATGATAGTTTAGTAGCTACTTAGAACATAATACTTATTGGTATTATAGGCTGAACTTGTGATAAAGTTTGTATAATTAACTACTCGGCAGAATTTCTAATCTGATGTCAACGTCGTAGTCTTTTAAGCGAACCCAAGAAAGGCACTAAATTTTAGATTTTGAAAAACGGGCCAACACCTAGGTCAGTTGCTGAAAAGTTTGATATACATCAACAGAATACATAAAAGCTAACAAGTTCTGTTGGGTTGATCAATTTTTCGTTTATTCCTAATCAATAAATTTCTGATGTAGAGATTATTTATTGTAGGTACCATGTGTAGAGGTATCCTGCTGACTCTGAACCCCCTGCTACTGATTTCTTGAAATATAATTGAAATTGTAATTCCTTACTTTATACGTAGGTTCTGCATAACTCAATTTTGCTAAAAAAAAAAAATTGCTTAAAAAAAAAAAAAAAAAAAACTGAACCGACAAAAAGTGACTGAAAATCTTAATTTTACACATTTTAAGTTTAATATTACATAGAAACACAGAAACAGAAATATAGTACGGAATAAACAGATCGAATCTTACACTTACAAGTGTTTAAAAACATTAATATTTTCCAATTTCTATAAATTTGACTTTTAGGGATAATTTTTTACCTTTGAATAAAAAAAAAAAAGATTGATTGGGGATTTTTATTGAAAGATTCAATGTCGCTAGATACGTCGTGCAGACTTGCAAAAGGTTATCGCATTCGCACTTTGAATTTTATCACTCAAAAATTGAATTGAGCCTTTCGTAATTTGAATGAAACCTTGGGTAATATTGTACTTTTTGTTACACAGAATGTAGAACTCTAACAAAATGTATTTGAAGCAAGTCGTTGCACATAAAAACTGTTATAAGCCGGGGTACGAACACAAGAAAAGTAAATTTAAGTTCATAGAACACAATGTTTTTACAACTTAGGTTGGTAATCTTCGATTTACATTCAACATATGCAGTTAACAAAACATCAATACTAGGTAGTTATTTAATTAGGAAACGTTAATGGCTAAAGGGGAGGGCAAGTGTGCGAGGCTGATATTTCAAATAAAGAGAGAGACAGAAACATTGCCTACCTACTTACTAGTTTTCCTGGATTGTCTCCACAACCAATGGAGCGATTTTCAATCTGTAAAATTATTTGGTTTTGTTACTCTGAATCTCAGGTTAGGAATCTTGGCAATTTTTTTCATACATTGCTTATTTTAGATAAGACTGAAAAAATAAATAGGATGCATAGAAAGTAGCACAAATACTGTTGGAAGCAATCGAAACATCCGCTACATAGTTGATAGTTTGTATCTACCTACGTAATTTGCAGAGTTGGGTAATTTTTCCCTTTTTTATACTTTCACCTAAGTATGTAGATTTACCTAATTAAAATTGTGAAAAGTTTAATAAGTTTCGTGGAAGATTCAATTTAAAGCTCGAGTGGTGTACACAAAACGCTAAAAGGGGTTATCATTTATGAAAAGGCTCCTGGGGGAAGGGATGAAGTTGGCAGGACAGGATGGATTGTGTAGGTACCTACCTACAATAAAAACCAATTATTAACAATTACCAAGGAAATCACCCAAGAAAGTATGGATTATTATAACGATTAATTTGACTAAATAACTGCGACGACACTTAAAATAGGTACTAATATCATTAATGAGTAGGGAACATAACTTTTAAATACACCAGTTGTGGTTGACATTTCGCTCCATTGTTTCTACGGCGTACTCAACAACCTATGTGGGTATCAATCAATACGCTTGCTGGGGTCTACCTACTTTAATTCTATACATTTTACACTTCACAGAAAATAACAAATATTTCACCGTGCTAACACGTTGGGTGGTAACTTTATTTATTACAGCCTAAAAAGAACAGCCTTTTCCTAAAAAAGGAAAAAAAAAGTAAATTAATGTCACATAAGGAGGGATGGGTACCGAACGACGAACATCGATTAATAATTTGTCTAATCGATCGCTTTACTGGTAAATTGTGGCCAAGATAAACGATTAATTGATAAATCGACAAATTGAGAGCATATTTTTGGAAGACAGAAATCAATCTAAAGGTAAAATTTGTTTTTATCAATCTAACGTCATCATTAAATAACGTCAATAAAGTATGAAAATTCATAAACACTTTTCGTATATGTCCTTTTGTGTGGAATATACCTAATAAACAAATAAATTGGTGAATGACATCTTCTCCTTTGATTTGTCTGTATAACTGCAAATACTATGTTACTTTGGTGATAAAAAAACGTAGGTAGGCAGGGCTCACGTCGGTTGCTATCGTTTTTCCGTGTATCTACATAAAGTACAAATAAATTTTATGAAGCCTACAGCCTGAGAAAAAAAAAAGAAACTTGATTAATCGATCCCAATTATTCAAACCTAGATAACATTGATTAATAATACTCAATTATTTAGATAAAGGTATCGATTATTCAGATTTATCGATACCCATCTGTACACTTAAGTGATATTAGCAGATGCCTTCTCAAACAAAAATATTACCTATCTTAAGCATATTCCGAAAAAACGCCACGTACAGCACATATATAATCGAAATGTAGATTTAAAGGATATAATAAAGGTTATATATATTCGAATTACCTATACAATATTCGCTTATTCATGGAACTTATTTAGGTACCTATACACGTTTTATGCACAACTGTAAACCAACTTAGAGTAGATATATATATTTTGTCCACTTCTTAAACAAAATATTCCTACTTACCTATGTCCATCAACTTTTTCAATTTCCATACGCCTTGAGGTTCAATACTTTTCAAGTTTTTGCTTTCCATTCGCTTTTTATGAGATTATCGCTGTTGGAAAATCTCGCAAAAGATCAGTGGAAGAACCCCCCCCCCCCCCCCCCCTTAACATTTATAAGAATTATCAGAATCAGAAACATACTCGTTATTATTGTACTTATGTTTTCTAAGATTTAATTGAAACATATTTTGAAATATGCTTTGAGAGTATTAAAGAGTCGTTGGGTAGCCGAAGATATATAAATTGAAACAGTTCAACACTGACTGTTACTGTAGCACTAGTACGCTAAATAAAGGCACCCATCAGCGTATGTGAGGCTGAAGGGAGGTGAACTATTTAAATGACTCTCAATTTCTTACTATTTATCAACTTTTTAAAATTTATGAAATGTAGGCACCAACTGAAAAGTTTTTTATCTGATTTGAACCAAATTGGTTTGATTCCCTTGTAAACGTCGTTAAATTTTACAGCAATCAGGCTAAATGTGTAGAGCTTACCCTAAGTGGAAGAGTTGGTCTACCAGGTTTTCGATTTTATCTTGATTTTTATTTTTTGTTCATTATGGTGTAATATGATTTACAGTACAAATATCACCCGTGTACCTACTAAAAAATAAATGAGGTGTTAATGAGGTAAGTGGGCAAAGTAGGTGTGGTTTACAGTCGCACATTGCCAGGCTTGGAGTTTTTATTTTCGAAATAAAATTTGGGTCCAATATTATAATGAAGTACTAATTTTTGTACCCCTATGGTAAGAGATATGGCTCCCCGTTTTGGGGATGATGGGTTGCACTATGTTAGTTAATTTAATTGTTTCGAGGTCCCAACAGATCAGTAAATCATCAATGTAGAGGTTTGCCAAGCGCGAGGACATATTTGACGTGTTCACCCTCCTCATTACCAGCAGGTTCTATTCTGTAGACTCCGCGGATTCCATGTCTGGCTAAAGCCCGTCGCTCCTCATCAGTGATAGGCACCGGCTCAGGTCTGGGTTTGGGTTTGTCCTGCCTCTTACCGAGCCTGGCGCCTCTCTGGTAGTACGTAACTCCTGAGTCTTCCTCGTAAGAGGGCTGAAGCTGCTGAGGAGCCGGATGGACTTTGTACCCCGCATTGAGAAGGGCCTTCAGCTCTCCCTGAGTCAAAGGCCGTCCGCTTTCCTTGTGAACTTCCGGCTCTTGTTGGAACTTCTTGGCTGGTGTTCTGGCAGTCGTCACAAAGATGCTTGATCTGGATAGAGTGTCTGGGGTTGTGGCGGCTTCCAAAGCCTGTTGGTGGTAAATAGCTTGCTCTCGCTGTTCAGCTACCTGAAACAGTCATATCACATTGTCATTCCAGACTCTGTATTTCGAGGCCTAGATTTTTAGAACATTGGCATAAGTAATATAGGCAAGGTCTAGATTTCTAAGACAGGACGTATATATAAACAAGGCTTTATTGGAAGCATTGTTTTCACGTCATGATGCGGTTGCCTAGTAGATGGCAGGTCCCTCCCCTGTCCAGTTGTTGGGAAGGGGGGAGGGATCAAGCCTGATGGGTTTGCTACAATCCTGGATGTCCAGGTTGTCAGTGGCAGCAAGTACTTGCTGGCCTGGAGCTGGAGCTGGCCTGGCGGGCTGAGATAAGTAACTATGACAGGAATGAACTGGGACAGGAGGTATCCAAGCTAAAAGGAGTGATAACCATAAACAAGCGCAACCGTGTCATTCCACGAGGTGCGTGAAGAGGTGGTTGGAGTGGGGCATCTTGGCAGGATTGCTCTGTGGTATCACCAACCCACTCCTTATAATTAATACAGGCTGGGGGGGGGGGGGGGACAAGGCAAGCACGAGAGAAAAAAGTTGGGTGCGCAGTAGGTATATTGCTTCCTCGCATATTGTAATAAGGACGTCGGTACCTATAGAATTAGTTGAAGAACAAAGAAGGAGTTGACATTATTGAATGCAACATATATCAGAATCTAATACACATGTGAAATAGGGCTATAATTCTTGTTTGCATGTTCAGAATTGCCTAAAGGTTAAACCTCACAATAATTGATAATTGCATCACAATCAATCCATTATTATAGGAGTGTCATACTGTATAAGTTTTGCTTATGCGCAATAGAATAATTCCGGCAAATACAATTAAATACAATGGGCATCATTCTGGACCCATCAACCTCACGAGTTTGAACGAAATCGGACCAACACATGTTCAGAAATCGACGTTATAAGAAACGTGCACAGACTGCTAATAATCAATTGGCAATTCAATTTATCTGGGGCTGTCTAAGCGCTAAACCACACAATTCCTGAAAATTTCATAAAAATGGTCTGTCTCGGAGTTTTGTCTGTGTCGATATATTTCAGGTTTACGCATGCGCTACAGTTATTACCTACTCCACCAATCGCTATATAATTAATAGGGCATTTTTTTGGAACACAGGTAAGGTACCCATCTACCCAAGCACGAGAAAAAGTTCCAGTCATGCAGCATGATCGTAAGAGCGAATTTTAGTAAATTATCGTACTTTGTTACCTTGTTTAGAAAATTGAGGACTTTGAGTGATTACACAATGGTTTATTATTTCTGTGATAGATAGCCCTTCTACACAGTTTATTGGTCTGTAATTATCAAACACCATATGTAATATTATGATGTGATATGGCGCATCGTGCCTCCGAGAAGGGTTCACACTTTTACAGTTCCTAGACCCTGCAATTTTACGCTTCACAGTAAAGAGGTTTAAAAAAACGGGAAAATGATGCTTAAAGTAATTTACGTTTTTTACGTAATTTCGTCTATTCAATGGATCCACTAGCCGCGCGCGATTCCTCTATCTTGCCCCGCTTAGAAAATTCGAAAGTTTTTTTTCGATGTTCAAGCCCGCAGGGAAAGCGAACTATTCAACGTACAGCGTTGCGGGTAGTTTTAATCGATTCTTTGGGATTAAATTTATCATTGACAAGCAAAAAATTGTGACTGTTACCTACTTCGAAGGTTTTCGAGATCTAGATTTTTTAAAATGTTTAGCCTTTTAATACAACCCTTTGGGGTTGATAAAAATAGATACCGAGCTTCTAGGTCCATTTAGACCCCCAATGGGATTTTTAACACAAGTTCCATATAGTTTGGTCAAGTATTTTCGGAGAAAAGTCGTGGACGGCGGACGGACGGATTTTTTTAAATTCGATATTTGGATTTTACGTATCTTGAAACGTAAACCAAAAAATTGTTAGATGTTAAATTTTTTTTCTTTGTCGATTACAAAAGTTCATTATTAAAAATGATAAACCAAAAAAATTGTTAACTAAAAATTTATAGCGAAACCCTACATAGTTCTAAATAATAATCTGCTATTTAAAAAAAGAAAATTTATTTTAAACTTTTTTGCAGCTTTCATCGATTTTTCAGCACATTTTAAAGAAATTTTGGTACATTTTTCAGCATAGTTCTGTACATCAATTTTTTAATGTTCTTTTTTATAGCTAATGAACTTTATTTGAGCAATATTCTGCTAAAAACTATATATTTAACAATTATTAGCCGTTTTTTGATATTTTTCGTGATTTTTTGAGTCTTTGGTCTCTCTGTGAAACAATTGGCACTAAATTCAAATTTGTTAGTGATAATATGGAAGGATACTAATATGATTGACAATGATAATATCCTAGCCAAGGAATGCAAGTAATGCCCGCAAGTAATAAATTGACCCACCGATTGATGTGTTTGAGATTTTAAGTACCTATTTTGAAAATTGTGGGCTAAAAGATCTTTTGTCTGCCATCATAAAACTGGAGGAATACAAAATGGAAGCCTCGCAAAGTTGGTTAAAGTTGCATATTTTCAAGTTATTTTCTTATAATTCCTAAACCATGAGCCCTACAGAAGTTTTTATAGGCACCAAAGTTGAAGAGCATAACAAAACAGAGGGATTTATAAAATAAGGGCGCTATAAAAAATTGAAAATCGGACTAATTTTGGGTGAGTCTTCTACCTTCCCTCCAATAAGACATTTGCCATTCAAAACCACCTAGGTTTATTACCCTATGCCCCTCCATCCCTGCTCTCTTTCCAAGGTTTTAATCGAGCATGTTTTAGCTCAGACCCTTTCCCATTGACTTCCATCACATAACCCTGTTTTGGGAATTTCAAGATGTAAGATGTCACAGAACTAGTTAGTCATGCTGAAGTGACTTGCTAGTCAAGCCTACTTGCTGTATTGGAAGCATTGTTTTCACGTCATGATGCGGTTGCCTAGTAGATGGAAGGTGCCCCCCCCCCCCCCTGTCCAGTTGTTGGGAAGGGGGGAGGGATCAAGCCTGATGGGTCTGCTACAATCCTGGATGTCCAGGTTGTCAGTGGCAGCAAGTACTTGCTGGCCTGGAGCTGGAGCTGGCCTGGCGGGCTGAGATAAGTAACTATGACAGGAATGAACTGGGACAGGAGGTATCCAAGCTAAAAGGAGTGATAACCATAAACAAGGTCATTGCCGCAACCGTGTCATTCCACGAGGTGCGTGAAGAGGTGGTTGGAGTGGGGCATCTTGGCAGGATTGCTCTGTGGTATCACCAACCCACTCCTTAGAGTCTCTTATCTCAACTGGTGGTCATTCTATAGGGGCACTATTGTGTAGTACCTGTTATTGTTATTGTGTAGTATCTCTTATTGTTATTGTTTCTGTAACTGTTATGTCTCCCCTCCCCGCCCTTCGGGCCTCAGAACGTTCGAGCCAGTCTCGTCTATGCCACCCAGCAATAATGTTCCGTGGTCCCCCAGTCTCTCTTACCAACTGTGTTATAACGAATATATGTTATTGTGTCTCTCAAAAGTTCGTGTCCGGGTGCCTTTTATAGTCCCTCAAGCCACAACAGGCACTTCCTTTCATCTCTCTCTCTCCTCCTCCTTCCTCAACTTCCTTGACCTTAAGGGCTGGTGGCAGGTAAACCTGGGCGTTGAGTAAACAAGGGTGTCTCCCCAGTATCACATTTTGTAGTTGGTTTAAAAAAATTATGTCTGTACCTATATATATATTTGTATGTTGGGTGCCTATCATCTCTCGTCCTTGCACACTCATAATGATTGAGCTGTGGGACTCCTCAGGTTAGGACAAAGCAGTTGGTGCAGAGACATCTTTATCTGTGTTGGGCTTGCGACCATTAATTCCCTAATGGGAATTGAATCGTGGGGTTGGGTTCCTTCCCCCGACCTGGGTATTAGGAGTTTTGCGGATATCCAAAAATTTGGGCACCTACCTGCATAGTTGGTAATGAGAGCTAGAATACATGCCTCGGTCTGTTGGTTAAGACGGGTACTTGGTGTTTGTCAAGGATTGACTTTGTGAACAGTTCCTCTCAGGAGGATCTTCCCAGATTTTGTCTGGGGAGAGACCACAAGGCACATTGCCTGAGGACTCCCAAATACGACTTCCATTTACTGGAAGTTCTTATGTATATGCAGGTATAATGGTGTACCAGGAATGAATGGGACGTAATCCATGTATATTCCACAAAGAAACTTATCACAAACCCTTTGAGCTGCTATGGATTCTGGAGATTCTCTCAGCACTGCGGGTTGTGGTCGGAACGATGGTTGAATGGGTCTCGGGCTCGCGTCGAAATTGGTCGTTTCGATGAGGTATTGGTTTGGTGTCTGCCGGTCTTTGACGATCACGTCTGGTATGGGTTGGGCCACACGTCCTTCACCACCATACCCTTGCAATTGTTCTGCACTATATTGGGGCTGAAACAAGTGTATAAAAATGAATATTCTGTATATTCGTACTATTTTATAGATCTCATACATTCCATCAATGTAGTTATTAGAATAATTTCGCTGTGAGTTTGGGTTAACCAATCATTTGGGTTAATAGTTTTCAAAACCTGGACTGTTTTGCAAAATTAACTTAACTAGGATTTATCCTATCAATATTTTGAAAAAAAGTATCTGATATTGATAGACTAACATTTTGTTTGTAGACAGGTTGTGGCTGCGGAATTTCAACATACTCCGGCTGTGGGGATGGCTGAGGTTGAGGGGCGTTGGGATGACTAGCTTGATAAATGAGTTGCCTTGGGTTAGGCTGAGAGGCAAAGATCCTAGGTCGTCTAGGTAGTTTTGTGCTCCCAAATTGCACTGAGCTGTATGAAACTCGTTCAGGGATGTCAGGCACTGGCTCGGCATCGTATTGTGGCTGCAGTATGTACTGAGGCTGTTGTTGCTGAGGTTTTGGTGAAGGTTGCAATTGAGCTCTAGCTGCCAGTGTGGCAGCAAATGCCCGTGATTGCTCTTCTCTGGCCTGTTCATCTTCGTCAGCTTGAGTCCTTTGTTGTGCTTCTGCATGTGCTTGAGCTAGCGCTTGGGCTCTGGCTTCTGCATCAGCTTGTGCTCGGGCTTCCGCTTCAGCTCGTGCTCTTTTTTGAGCTTCAGCTTGCGCTCTAGCTTGTGCTTCAGCTTGTGCTCTTTTATGAGCTTCAGCTTGTGCTCTAGCCTGTGCTTCAGCTTGTGCTCTTTTTTGAGCTTCAGCTTGAGCTCTAGCCTGCGCTTCAGCTTGTGCCCTAGCTTGCGCTTCAGCTTGTGCTCTGGCTTGGCTTTCAGCTTGGGCACGAGCCCTTTGTTGGGCCTCTGCTTCAGCCCTTTCCTCTTCTTGAGCTCTGGCCAATGCCTCTTCTTGAGCTCTTGCCTGGGCTTCCTCTTGTGCCTGCTTCTGATGGATTTGAACTGCGAAACGAGGATCTCCTCCTAGTTGCCCTCTAAGCAGTAATTGAGGTGGTACACGTCCCAAGAAGTTGGGGTTGACGCCTTGCTGTTGGAGATACTGCCTAAGTTCGAGACGCTGAAGCCGTTGGGCATCTCTGACTTCCTGCTCCTGAATGCTTTTTGAATTAATGCTCTCTTGCACTTGGCCCTGTTCAATTTGTTCAGGTGTCTGACGAATAGGAGTCTGTGCTGGTTGTCCTCTAAACTGCTGAGGTCCTCTGTGGACGAAAGAGTGAAATATGAGTTGAAAGAAGTAATACAAGTTCAAGTCTTGCAGCATGAACGTATGAGCGAATTTTCGTAAGTTATAGTATTATATTATGTTAAATTGTTTTGGAATTTGAGCACTTCGAGTGCATTGACATTGCTAACTACCAAGTTTATGGCGAAAAAAATTTGTTCTAAATAATATTCTGCGATTAACAATTTTTAGCTTTTTTCTGTTTTTATTGATTTTTCAGCAAATATTAATGAAATTTAAGTACATTTTTCTGCATAATTGTGTACAAAAACTTTTTAATATTCTAGTTCACCGTTGATCAACTTTTTCTGACTGAAATTCTGCTGAAAAATATAAATTTAACAATTTTTAGCCGTTTTAGACATTTTTAATGATTTTTTAAGCATATTTTATGAAATTTCACCAATTTAATTTGCTCAAAAATTGCTGACCGACGAACCCATATTTTTATTTGGGATGCTTGATTTTTTGGCGCTGGAATGGAATTTTTATTTCAATCCTAAGTGGATTTATCGTCTGGAAGGGATATATATATATATATCAATATGAAAAAAGCGTTAAACTCTAGGATTATATTCAGAATGCCTCAAACGAATTTCAATGAAAAAAATTGCCGAAAATTTTGATTTTAAAATTTTTGGAGCCACTTCTTTTCACTAAATCTAGGTGACTAAATTTTTTTTTTTTTTTTTTAAAGAGATTCTTTATTTCTTTATCGTAATACAAATACATAAAAATTTAATAAAAAATGCTCTTCTAACATAATACAGATTTCTTAAAAAAGATACAGAAACTTATCCCCTATGTGTGCATAGCCCGTGGCAGGGAATGATGAATTAATTGATGATTAAATCTTGAATTAATTGATGATCGATTTCGTGATGTAAATCTTTTATCTTACCTTGCATCCAAATTTTGCTGCAAAAACTGCTGTGCTGGAATTGCTCCTTGGTTACTACCTATTAACCTCAACAGTTGGTTGTATTCTGGAGCCAATGTCTGTGAATCAAGAACAGCTCAATAAACACATTCGTTGTAAATTCAGGTAAGCTAGTGCATTTATGTTAATTGGTAACATTGTATTCGAAATCTAATGAATGTGTAAATGTCCTGGATGATTTTTCCGAATACTATTAAAAGCACAAAGCGATTTGCTGATTATTTAATCAGATATAGGTAGGTATATATATTTACATTTTTTAAAATTGAAACAAAATTACAATTAAGAAATAATAATAAGAAAAAACAATTATTAAAACTTATATCTCTACTCGGTTAGTGTTTAAAAGGTTAAGTTTTCATTGATAGCGGATATGCCGCTTTTTCAATTTAGCTCACGATTGTACCACACTACATCTTTCATGTCAAGATTCCCAACAAGATCTTGACCCAAGATGACTCATCAGTCATTGTAGCCGTTAAATTATTTTTCATATGTTTCTAACTACTAAATGTTTTTCATTGAACATCGGGATGGATTAGGATGAGGGTGAAAAGTATTTTTGGGTGAGTAGACCGAAAATAGAGTACAAGCGCAATTTTCCATCTTAATCTGTTTTTGAGATATAAAAAAATCGGAAAATGCTGAGGAAATTTGGGAAATGTTGAACAGAAAATGCTAGTTTCATGCACAAAATGAAAATAACAAGTCTTTTGTAAATACCTGGTAGATACCTATAGTTGGGAAAATCAGGATTTGATTAGGATTAGACTTCCAAATAGGTCTCTTCGGATTGACTGTTGAAATTCTCGCAAGTTGGAGAAAACTGAGGGAGGAGGTTCCCCCCACCCCTATAGCCACGCCTCTGAGCACCACAAAATTCCAGGATAGGGACAACGATTTTTTGCATTTGAATTCAACCTCCGAAACAAGTTATTAAACGTTTTCGTCATTATTTTAAATCTTTTAAGTCATACTTTAAAACGTCATTTTGATCTATTCGTCTAATATGAATTTTTACTAGGATTGACTACTTGATGTTATGTATTTTTTAGATGCGAGCTTGTGAGCATCCAGACCAGCAAACTTTACAAATTATTCTGATCGATTTGTCCAACTAATCTGAATTTTTACTAAGGGATTGACTACTTGATGTTATGGAATTTTGAGATGCGAGCTTGCGACCATCCAGACCACCAAATTGCACAAATCATTTTGATCTATTTGTCCAACTAATCTATCAGCGGACGTAGATTAATAAAATTGAGGCGCCAATTCATTCAACGGAACTGGGGTTTGTTGCACCTGTTTCCGTCAGGACTGCTTGGTCCGCGACACACATCCATACACATCCATATCTAGTCTAGTCTCCTAGTATCTAGTCCAGTACTCTCCTGCCTACATTGTTCAGAACGCGGCGCACAGTGGGACGAAATGCGATTCTGGCTGGACAAAAATATTTTATTGGCTATTCTTATAGGAAATTTCACGCTGATTCCGAATATAGGTACCATATGTTCCTATACCTAAAATAGCTCTTTAATGGATGTTTCTTGAAAAAACCTCGAAAAAACACGTTGTTGAAATATTTTCCCATTTTTCATCTTTAAGATGTAGGTACTGGAAACGTTTTTTGCTCAATGGAAAAGTTGTAGAGAATTAAATTCTGCGTCGATTCGTCACCAAGGAAAGTAAAACTTTTGGTAAATTAAGGAAGCTATCGAATTCCAAAGTTTTCCAAGACCGGAAAATACCATTTATTACCGTATTAGAGGTGAAACTTGATATTCAATCGACTTCCACAGAGAAGAAAAGTTGTAAACCATCAAATTCTGCAGCGATTGAGTATCAAATTTTTCGAAAAACACCAATAGTTAAGAGAGTTATGATATTTCAAAGTTTTTGAAAACTCCTATTTTCCACTTTTTCACTATGCTGGTTCCCAGGAACCTGTCATCACCTCACCATTCCTTCATATATGCGTTCAACAACTATTATGGTACACCGTGAAACCAATTCCAGCTGCAAATATTTGCAAGTAATCACAATACCCTCGTCAACGTTGTGAAAGTGTGCCAAAACTCTGGTATAATTGCTTCAAAGTCATAGGAACCCAAACGTAAGCTTCTTATTCATGCATGAAAATACGTCTGCCAAGTGGGTGTGGGTAATAGGTTCCTCGTATCCAATACGTAAAATGTATAGATATGTTGTAATGTATAAAATATATGCCTATATTCGTATATACCTATGCCTACCTATGTACACCTCCTATAAATGTCATAAAAATCGGTCCAATAGTTTCGGATTTTCGCGAGTTACAAGGATTTGCGGACACAGACAGACAAACACGGAACCAGAAATGTTCAGGAAGGTCCAAAACGTGAAATGCGAGTGGAAATTTTGATTTTGGAAAAGTGAAAACAATGCTTCCGCTACCTTGGTAGACTTGGAAGCAAAATTTTGTCCTTTAAAATCAAAATTTCCACTCGCATTTCACGTTGTGGACCTTTGGACCGATTTTTATGAAACTTAAAAGAGGTACATAGGTAGGCATAGGTATATACGAATATAGGCATATGTTTTATACATTACAACATATCTATACATTTTACGTATTGGATACGAGGAACCTATTACCCACACCCACTTGGCAGACGTATTTTCATGCATGAATAAGAAGCTTACGTTTGGGTTCCTATGACTTTGAAGCAATTATACCAGAGTTTTGGCACACTTTCACAACGTTGACGAGGGTATTGTGATTACTTGCAAATATTTGCAGCTGGAATTGGTTTCACGGTGTACCATAATAGTTGTTGAACGCATATATGAAGGAATGGTGAGGTGATGATAGGTTCCTGGGAATCAGCATAGTGAAAAAGTGGAAAATAGGAGTTGTCAAAAACTTTGAAACATCATAACTCTCTTAATTATTGGTGTTTTTCAAAAAAATTGGTAGTCAATCGCTGCAGAATTTGATGGTTTACAACTTTTCTTCTCTGTGGAAGTCGATTGAATATCTCTAATACGGCAATAAATGGTATTTTCCGGTCTTGGAAAACTTTGGAATTCGATAGCTTCCTTAATTTACCAAAAGTTTTACTTTCCTTGGTGACGAATCGACGCAGAATTTAATTCTCTATAACTTTTCCATTGAGCAAAAAACGTTTCCAGTACATCTTAAGGATGAAAAATGGGAAAATATTTCAACAACGTGTTTTTTCGAGGTTTTTTCAAGAAACATCCATTAAAGAGCTATTTTAGGTATAGGAACATATGGTATATTCGGAATCAGCGTGAAATTTCCTATAAGAATAGCCAATAAAATATTTTTGTCCAGCCAGAACCGCATTTCGTCTCACTGTGCGGCGGTCGGTGAAGAGGGCTGGGGTGATGCCTAATGGGAGAGGAGCGGCTGTAAAATGTAAAAATTTTAAATTTCCCTGACTTTTCCCAGACCGAACTTCAGATTTCCCTGTCAAAAAATATCAAATTCTCCAATTCTGTTCTTTCGCCAAAAAATCAAGTAAGTTCAGCGTCTGAGTAGAAACTATTAATTTGTTCAGTTCATTTCCAAATTGGTGGTGTCCAGACGTTTTGATTTAGGTGAGGAAACATGATCTTATTTATAAGGTTCTCCTGATTATTTAGTATGGTGTTTTTGTATTTCAATGTTGTTATATCCTTTCTTACGGTCTATTTCCTGGTCATGCAGAATAATAGAACTTTTTTTTTTTTAAATAAAATTATATTAAATTGTTGTCTGCATTAGGTATTATGTAAGCTATAGGCTAACTGTAATTGAATGCCGAAATACGAGGTCACCTGCTGGGGCTGCCGAGGAACGAAACCGCCAATTTGGAAAGCTTGGAGCTGAGCGGGGTCCAGTTGGCTCGGGTCGATCTGAATGAGGCGACCCGTCCGCCGGTCCAGGAGACTCTGAGGGGCCACCAGGCCGATTCTCGGGTCCTGCTGCCGCTGGTCCTGAACCACCCGTGGGTCGAGGTGCCCCGGGTCCTGAGCCAACCGTGGGTCCAGCTGGTTTGGGTCTGTGGCTCCCTGGCCAGGCCCAAAGTTGAAGAGCTGGCGTTTGACGGGTTTGGTATCATTGGAGGTCGCGCTTGCAGCCAAAATGGCGGAAACTGTAACAAAATAATGGTCATTCATTTTTAATTTTTTCATTTTCATTTCTGGTCATTGTGTTACAAAACAAACAGTACGAAAAGTTCCAGTCATGCAGCATGAAGAAGACCGCCATATGCAAAACATCCTAAGTGCAATTTTTTGAGAAATACGTATTTTAACGGATTCGGACCCTATGTGTGAACCCTATGTACCCAACTGCTCAAGAAGTTTCAGAACAATAGTAGAGCTCCGAGTGGTTGGGTTATCAATTTCAAACCAAACAAATTTAAGTGTCTTAGGAATTAGTCGGGATGCGGCCCCCTACACGGATATTGTAAAATAAGTATAAGTATTTCCTCAACTTGGTAACCAGCATGTTGATATGAGGGTACGATGAAAGTTTTTCATCTATCAACAACCGAGATACCTCAGGTCAGCGACACGCTCCACAGACTGGCAGTCACATTGGGTCACATCAGAAACCCTACACACGTGCAATTACAGCTCGTCATTTGAATTAATTGAGCCTTCAGATCGTCTGCCAGCTGACAAATAGCTAAGGAAGACTCTCCTAAGGAAGCATAGCAACGCACGAAACGTGCAACAGAATGGGTACTTAAATTTGTTTGTTAGTAGTTTAGTAGGCCGTAAGTACTTGTGTCTTAGGAATTAGTCGGGATGCGGCCCAGGGGAAAAAAAATGTGAATTTATTTCATGTTTTTTATTCGACGTTTCGTCCTCTTGCTGAGGACATCTTCAGGATCCTACACGGACAAAACAGGCATTGTTATATGTTATAGGTATTGTTATCTTGAACAGAAGAAAACAAAAAATAATAGTTAAAAACTAATTTGAACTACAAACTTACTGGTGTGTCCAGGAAAAATTTTTAAACGTCCGAATATAACGGACTTGTCAAAATATGAAGCAATAACGGTGGTTCACCTAAGGAAAACCAAACCAACAAGCTATAAAAAATGTGTTGAAACAGCATAAGTAAACAATAAAAATATAGATAAAATGTTAAAATATTATTAATGGATAGCAATAATGCGGTACGAAACATTAATCAGAAACTAACAAAGTAAAAAAACAACAATAAAAAGTTAGGTATAAAAGGGGTGAACTTGTTGGGAAGTAGTACCTACTTACCCAGTCAAATAAGTCCAAAGCTACGACTCTTGAGAATATCAAGAAAGTTATGAAAAAACTTACACCAGTAAGTTTGTAGTTCAAATTAGTTTTTAACTATTATTTTTTGTTTTCTTCTGTTCAAGATAACAATACCTATAACATATAACAATGCCTGTTTTGTCCGTGTAGGATCCTGAAGATGTCCTCAGCAAGAGGACGAAACGTCGAATAAAAAACATGAAATAAATTCACATTTTTTTCCCCTGGGCCGCATCCCGACTAATTCCTAAGACACAAGTACTTACGGCCGACTAAACTACTAACAAACAAATTTAAGTACCTACCCATTCTGTTGCACAACGTTTCGTGCGTTGCTATGCTTCCTCAGGAGAGTCTTCCTTAGCTATTTGTCAGCTGGCAGACGATCTGAAGGCTCAATTAATTCAAATGACGAGCTGTAATTGCACGTGTGTAGGGTTTCTGATGTGACCCAATGTGACTTCCAGTCTGTGGAGCGTGTCGCTGACCTGAGGTATCTCGGTTGTTGACAGATGAAAAACTTTCATCGTACCCTCATATCAACATGCTGGTTACCAAGTTGAGGAAATACTTATACTTATTTTACAATATTCGTGAATTTTTACAACTTGACTTTCTAATCATGTTGTACAAGGCGTTGGTCCAGCCAATTCTTTGTTTTGGTATTATAGCTTGGGGAGGGACATGGAGAAGTAATTTAGCATCTCTACGTAATGCAAAAGGCTATCCTCAAGATGATACCACATCGCTATAAACGCTACCCTCCAGTCGATCTGTTTAATACCGTTAAGGTTTTGCTTCCGAGACTGCAAGGCAGCGGAAGCTTTGTTTTCACTTTCGAAATGAAAAAAATTTTTTTGCTCCAAAATCAAAATTTCCACTCGCATTTTGCGTTTCAGAGCCTCCTGAACAAATTTGGTTCCGTGTCTGTCTGTCTGTCCGTCCACATTTCCTTGTAACAGCCATAACTTCCACAATTTTGATCCGATTTTAACCAAATTTTCAGGGATCGTGCGGGTTAAGCTCTAGATGGTCCCCTATCAACTGCATCATGATCGAATCAACGGTGGCTTCTGCGCAGGCGCTACAGTGAATTCCTTGTGACGGTCATAACTCGGTCAATGTTGAACGGATTTCGGTCAGATTTTCAGGGATGATGTGGGTAAGGTCCCTTGAGGTCCCATAAGACAATCATCATAACTGCATTAGCGGTACGCTCTGCGCACGCGTGAACGAAATATTCTTGTTACGGTCCTTGCAACAGCCGTAATTTCCACAATTTTGATGCGATATTCTTTCTTCCCTATTCTTAGGAATCGTGCGGGTATAGCTCTACATGGTCCCCTATCAGTTCCGTCATGATCAGATCAACGGTAGCCTCTGCGCAGGCGCAAACAAAATTTTCTTGTTTCGGTCATAACTCAGGCAATTGCGAACGGATTTCGGTCAGATTTTCAGGGATGATGCGGGCAAGGTTTCTTGAGGTCCCGTATCACATTATTCGCGATCATCAGCAGCGGTACTTTAATGGTGACGTACTGTGAAGGTCACGAGGAAGCTCATGTGCCATTTCCTTGGCAGTGTATTTTCGTTGAAGCCGATATATGCAAAATCAGCCCTGATGTTCTATCATAAGCATACTGGTTGGTTTCAGTTTTCTGAGATCAATATAGCTTGGCAATTCATTCAGCTCCTCGTTCCCGACTTTTTAAATCAAACAATCATATTCATTATAATCTCCCGATTCTTCTCTGCAATGCAGCAGTTGCCATTCGCTCACCACTATTATATACCCGTTAAAAAAAAAAAAAAAAAAGTTTTTACATGGCTTATTGGAATAGGACCAGAACGAATTTATTCTAAGTTTATAAGTGTTTATTGCTTAATATAAATGGTACTTTATTTTTCATTTATTTTTTGGATATCTTTTGTTTAATGTTCAAATATTTAGAAATTAATTTTCAGTAGTTAGGAAGTATACTCCCCCACACAGCTCGGAGTTATTTTCTTTGTGTGGGGTAATTCCTTGAAGTATTATATTGGCTTTTTGCCCGCCTTTGTAATATTTTTGTAATTGAAAGGAATAAACTATTTTTGTCATTGTCATTGTCTGGCAGGAGCACATGAGCCGAAACTTGTCGAGGAACAAAGACGGGCTTCGGCTGTTTTCGGCGCCCGCTCCTCTAACCTCGAGTTCCCGTATCAACTGAGATTATGCGCAAACATGAACGTATAGATTTAGTTGAAGAACAAAGTACAAGTCGAAATGATTGATTAGTTAACGTTATAATAAAATAACGTTTGCGCGTGCGCACAAACTACTATTACTCCAAAGGCAATGATATTATAGGAGAACGTCTAGGAGCTAAACCGCACAATCCTTGAAAATTTCATAAAATCGGTCCATTTGTCTCGGAGTGCTGTCTGTGTCGATAAATTTTAGTTTTGCTTACACGCTATACTTAATACACCACCAATCACGATACAATTCATAGGGAATTTTCTAAGAACATATATCTATTTACTCCCCGAGTTTGAACAAAATCGGATTAATAGATGATAAGAAATCGACGTTTTAATAAAACTCCTCCGCGGTCTGGAAGCCTCCGCTGTGAGGCTTGCTGCATCTTTTCCACTCCCTCATAAGTTTTATTTTTGCTTCCTCACTAACGAAGGTAGGGAAGTTTTGTATTCGTGATGGAAACCGATAAAATTGTTGTCCTCCAAAGTCAAAATGTTCACTAGCTTTTTGCGTTTACGAGCTTGCTGAACAATTTTGGTTCCGTGTCTGTCTGTGGTAAATCCTTGTCACGCCCAAAACTATACCAAGTTTCTGTCCGATTCCGATGAAATTTTCAGAGATTGTGCTGAGCTCCTAGACAGTCCCCTATAACTTTCATTACCGTCACATAAATAGTAGTCTGTGCGCATGCGCAAACGTGAATTTCTCTTAACGTCGATTTCTCATCATCTGTTGGTCCGATTTCGTTCAAACTCGGTGGGTGAGTGGATGGGTATATATTCCAGGACAATTCCTTATTATATCGCGATTGGAGGAGTAATAACTATAGCGCATGCGTAAAACTGAAATTGACCGACATAAAAAACTCCGAGAACAATGGACCATTTTTCATGAAATTTTCAAGGATTGTGCGGTTTAGCTTCTAGACGATCCTCTACACTTTAATTTCATTACCGTTGAAAAAAAGTAGTCAGTGCGCAAGCGCAAACATTATTTTAACAACGTTAAACATTATTTTAATAACGTTGTCTTATCAATCATTTCGACTTGTACTTTGTTTTTTAACTATTCTATACGTCCATGTTACAAAATGTGAGCAGGGACGGATTAAAGGGGGGGCGGTCGCCCCCCCCCCCCCCCCGACAGGCAGAAGAAAAAAAATTCATGCGAGGGAATGTCAGAATAGAATCAAGCCGTTACGCTTGTACATTGACAAAAATACGAGTATAGATGAAGGAACTTTATACTGTGGGGAAAATGGTAAGATAGGTACCGGTTTTACTAATCTGCCACGGCCAATTTACTAATTTGTTTGTTTGAATTTTAGTAGGCCCACAAATTGCGTAGGTGCTACGGGGTATCAATCGGAGATTTACGTGGGTAGTGTCAGAATTTTCGTCGGTAAACTCTGAGATTTCCAGAAGTGCTTGAGGGAAAAATCATCAAAGCAGGTTGGCAACGGTGGTATTGGGTCCGTGTCGTGCTGTCGTCCGTCGTCGCCCTTTTGTGAGTAGAAGAACAGTAGAAACCAAACCATGTTAAAAAATGCGAACTAAAGTTTTTTTTAGTGTTTGAGTGTAGCTCCGTCAAGAAACGAGCATGGAAGATAACATCTTTCTTCTTTAAAAAACATAAGGCAGCAAGTAAAGAATACAATTTTAATTAATAGGGATAAGTTTGTGTTCATCACTTTATCTAACAAGTTACGGTAGGAACCTATTGTATTTGTCTCTCGTTTACCGCTTTTGGTAACGGTAACAATACATAATCAATAGCCATAATACATAATCAACCTACCTACTGTTTCGACGAAGAAAGAAACGAATCGTGTTTTCTTAACTGATTGCAACCAGTGTTTTTTGATTAAAGTGAATTATTCACTGTTTTACATTTACCAGTAATAGACAAAAAATGTTTAACAAGGTAATATTAACATGTTTAATGTTTTAGGGCTGGGGGTCGTTCTGTGAATTCCGACACGCAAATCTGCAACGTTTTAACATGTTTAATGTTTTAGGGCTGGGGGTCGTTCTGTGAATTCCGACACGCAAATCTGCAACGTTTTTTTTCTGATGATTTCCGCTTACAACCGAGTCGTTGCTAGGGAAATGGTACTTCGTCGTTTTTCATCCCACAAAATTCGTTGACCATTCGTTCGAAAGCTCTCGATTTATCCAACCATATTATGTTAACTACTGCGAAGTGCGTGGCCAACAAGCTGAGTTATGAGCATGGTTATTTGAATAATTGTGTACACTCAGGTGATCATTCTCAATAATTGATATTGTGAACATGATTGCAACCGCTTTTTAATTTCTGATGATTTCATTGAGTTGGTGTTTCGATGATTTGATTCATAGCAGGTGATCCGAATATTGCGAGAACGGTTTGATTTGTGAAGCGGTGGTTAAATCATTTTAATAGGTAATTTCTATACTTTACACTCTAGGAAGCTGTAATTTTGTATGTAGCCTCTTCAGGACATTTACTTGACGATGCCCAGGGTCCGGATCAGATGAGTGGCTCTTAAAGCTATTTTTTATGCTTTACACTCTAGGAAGCTGTAATTTCGTATGTAGCCTCTTTAGGACATTTACTTGACGATGCCCAGGGTCCGGATCAGATGAGTGGCTCTTAGAGCTAATTTCTATGCATTACGCTCTAGGAAGCTGTAATTTCGTATGTAGCCTCTTTAGGACATTTACTTGACGATGCCCAGGGTCCGGATCAGCTGAGTGGCTCTTAGAGCTTGCATACGAGTCTGCAACTAAAGACATAAAATGTCCCAATGTGTTACAGACTCGTATGCAAGCGTACTTTGGTATGAGTCCCATCGAAAATATCTAATGGTAAAATAAAAATGTATATAAATATAATAAATTGTTTTGGTTAATTAGAATCTTTTCTTTTTTCTTGACCTTAAAAATTTTATTTTTGTTTTCATCTTTAATCAAAAATGTACTTTATTCATTTAATTTCATCGTGAGTGTATATTAAATGGTTTTTTACTTCTAAAGTATATAAATTGAAAAAATAAAGAGTTTATTATTAGGTATTTAATCCTGTGTTTACAATATAAGTGTATAATTTATAAATTTATAAATATTACATCACGAGGACTGAAGTTCTCCAGCGCTTTATGTTTCATTCCCTGCCTTTTTCGATATAATTTTGCCAAAAAAATTACTTACCTGTAATCACTTTATTTTTTGTTAATTTTATTTTTTATTTATTTATTTATTGTTTGTGTGTACATGGATGTTTGGTAACCAAGCTAAAATTTGTGCAAATAATAATTATGTTTTTCATGTTAATTTTTAAATACCCGGTATAAAGTGTGGGTCTATAACCAATAAAACTGCTACTTTTTCAAGGTCTTTTTTTAAAAAATTTCTCGGGGGGGGGGGGGGGGGGGGGGGGTACTCCCGGTAGAGGACCGCCCCCACCCACGAAATTCTATTAATCCGTCACTGTATGTGAGGAAGCTATATTGTCCAGCCTGTTGTTTTGTTTGCTCCTAGGATGCTCGGAGTTTTTTCTCATTTTTCTGAAGAGGATCTGATGTTTTAGCAGACCGAAACTAAGTAAGGAGGAATTAAAGGATCCTTTCTTCACTTCCCATACCCTTGCAGGGAATAATCTGCAGATTTTGCCATCGTTTTTTTAGAATAACAAACCAACTGGATAAATCTGACTATATCTACTCCTACCTAGTAAGTAGGTAGGTTCCTACGTTCTCGCTCAGACCTCTGCCCCTTCCTACTGACCTAAATCCAGCATAACTCACGGCTCCTCCAGTAGCAGCCTTTGCCGCTCCCTATACGATTTATACTCCAGTTCACTTGCCGAGGAACTTTTTTTTTTTCCGTTCCATTCCGCTATTTCTTTTTTCAGAAATACTCTCCTTTTCGTGAGCGGTTTATCTGCCTTGATATCAAATCTTCTCACGCCAGTCATGCGCAATAGCCCGACAAGTCGCCCTCTCCCTTGTTGCAACTTTCCTGGCCTTTACCGCGCTTTAGAAGGTGTTAACTGACAACTAACACACCCTATGTGAAAATCCTTGGCGTTTTTCGCATTGCAGTCTACTGCAGAAGTATTCTGCTATTACTTTTACTACCTGTGAAGTCATACAAGTTCTGTTAAGAATCACTACCTAATACAAGGAAAGTAACAGTCGACTGTGGGGTTTTTGTCAGCAATAAAACTGATTTGGTCAAACCCGCTCATTCCTTGAAAATTTCATCAAAATCGGTGAACACTGTAGAAATTAACCTTGTTGCAAGGATAGGCGGACACACGACAGACAGACGTGAAACGAAAGTTATACCTACAGAATAGTCTGAACATGAAATGCGAGTGGAAACTTGGATTTTGGAGAAAAATGTTTCCGCTTCCTATAGGTAGACTCGGAAGCAAAAATGAAGGAAACTAAATTCGCTCGATTCGATAAGTGGTATCTACCAATGTATGATCAGAGTTAGGGCAATAGGCCAATGGATTCGTATCAATGGACATTCAGTTATGGGGAAAGAGATTGTTCTTCCTGTAGTTTCGTCTGTAAGTTAAATAACACTGCCATTGTATGGACAATTTTTACCAACCGCCAACTGGCTTGAAAGTAACGTCGGTACGTAATAAATATAACTACGTAACTTCAACATTCTACAAATAAACGTAAGTGCAATAATATAGCATTTTCAAATTAAATTCGTCCTTTTACAAAATGAATTCGTCCTTCATAAAGAGGGACCGAATCTAGAAGGTATCTTAGTAAAGGCGGTGTCTGGGGCTTGGGAAAATGGTGGCGGTCGGAATGCAGTCTCTATTCAAGTGCGCAAAAATCATCTCCCCTATTATCTTTGCACATCAGACACAAATTACTGTAGGCAGCAACTGTGTAATGCATATATGCTTTCCCTCATGCCTAGAGCAGCGTCAGGACTGCCTCTGTATTGAGGAAAAAAGAAAAACAAATCGCTGCAAATTATTACACAGAGATTTATTATTTCTGAATGGTCGATTACCAAGGTTCATTATTGGAAATAATAAACCAAAACTCTAAAATTCATGGCTTTGTATGATTTTCTTGCAAAATTTTTGCAAATTTCTTGTACCAATTTCTTGTAAACGTTGTAAATTTATTCTATTATATTTTTTTTAACTATGCAAACCAATGCAATAAATTGTTATTCTTCGATAAAAGGTATCTGCATATCATTTTCTGGTTGCCTTCAAGATTTAGTCCCTCTTTTTGAAGGACGAATTCATTTTGTAAAAGGACAAATTTATTTTGTAAAAGAACGAGTTCATTTTGTAAAAGGACGAGTTCATTTTGTAAAAGGACGAGTTTCTTTTGTAAAAAGACGAATTTATTTTGTAAAAGGACGAATTTATTTTGTAAAAGAACGAGTTCATTTTGTAAAAGGACGAATTCATTTTGTAAAAGGACGAATTCATTTTGTAAAAAGGACGAATTTATTTTGTAAAAGGACGAATTTATTTTGTAAAAGGACGAGTTCATTTTGTAAAAGGACGAGTTTATTTTGTAAAAGGAAAAATTCAATATGAAAATGCTATAAATAAAGATGAGTGGCAATGTTTTACTTATCAGTTAGCGAATTTCCAGAGACAATAAAGCTATTGCAATTGCACCAAAAGTTTTAAAATATAATTTTCGAAAAACTTTGTAATATACAGGGTGTCTCACGTTATATCCGGAAAGCTTTACCCTCGTATTCTGCAACTAATTTCTGATCAAAAGTTCCTCTTAGAGATTTTTTTTAACGCTTTTTTTTCTTCAAATTATTCAATTTTTCCGAGTTTTTAGTTCATTAGCTATGCTTGATTTTATGTGTTTTAAGTGTAAAACTAGTTAGGTAACCCGAAAAAAAGCTTTTAAAAATATCTCTAAGAGGATCTTTTGATCAGAAATCAGTTGAAGAATACGTGGGTGAAGTTTTCCAGATATAACATGAGACACCCTATGATTATATATATATATATATATGTATGAGTGTATGTGTTTGTGCATTTGTGTGTGCATGAATATACCTGTGTGTACGAAATATATTCACACAACTGAATACGAATGCAGTTCTATTCACATGTGCAATGTGCAAATACGAATATATTCGTTTTCGAGAAAGAGATTATCGACCCACAATATGTATGTTGTCAAATTATCAGAATAAGGGTCAAAAAACGAATAAAAGTCCCTATCGCCAAGCTTTCGGTTTATATAAAACCATCAAGGCTCAAGGATCTTTCAAAGTGTCAAAATATAGGACACGGTCATGGATTTAGAGCCAAGTGAATTGTCATAACAAAACAAGAAATGGTTGCAATTGATGCTGACAAGGGTTGGAACATGAATAGGACTCAAAAAACTAGGGGCTAAAATTGAAAAAACTTTGAAAAACCGCTACTAGCAAGAATACAGAGCTAAACTAAACCTGAAGATGGTTTTATATTAGAGATGAGTCGATACCAAAATTTATCGATTCCCGATACCGATGCCGATACCTAAAAAATCGATTCCCGATTCTCGATACCGATACCATTGGCGCATAATACCTAACTTACCTGTAGGTGAAAAACTAAAATTCCTCTTGAACTAAGTAGTAATATACTCAATTTTTTTTGTACAACATATAACTTATACTTACAAAAAATTGATCCCAATATATTTGCAAATGAGGTAATTTTTAAATAAACACGACGAGCGTGGGACGGTTACACAAAGTTGTTACGTTCCGCAAGTTGTTACTGCACATCTATCGATAGCCTCTCGCAATGAATACTGGCACCAATAGCTTACCGTTCCGTCGTAGATGAAGTTATTAGTCTAATTAGCTAATATATTTTTCATCTCTATTTATTGTCATTAGGAGTTCTTGTTCCAATGAAGCTTTAATGCTTTAGTTACTTATTAAAATTAAATAAATTTTAAAGATTAATTCTTATTACAAATTATAAATTTCAGATTTATATTTTCATTCAAGGCTTTAGTTAGGTAATTTGATTTTTGCAAATATAAAATTTGATATTTTTTTGTTATCTATCAAGTATCAATTAATAGGCAACTTTTATTGCCTAGGATTGATTTCTTTCTGAATAAAACAAGTTAAGCAGACTGACTTGGTTTTTTAGTTTTTCGTCGGTAACTGTAAGGTATTTCCAAATAAGACTGGCTCTAGGCCTTTATTCCTGGAAAACATAGCTTTGTCTAATGCTTCTGTTGTCACAAACAAAATAACACAAGCCTACTCGTAAACATAGTTATAATTGTAAGCTGTGTTTGGACAGTTCATGTTTCGCAACTGCTAACTTCACACAACGGTTGCACGGTACAACCATCTTCGTTGTTAGATGGTTGCAATCGTTTGTACCGTAGTGTAATAAAACGCCCATCACCGGGTGGTATCGGTATCGGCTTTAGGCAATCGTTCTCGATACCGATACCAATGCCTAAGAATCGGTGGTATTGGGAATCGACTCATCCCTATTTTATATAAACCGAAAGCTTGGCGATAAGGACTTTTATTCGTTTTTTGACCCTTATCCTGATAATTGGACAACATATTCGTTTTCGTTTTCACAAAATAGGTTTTATATGGATATATATTCGTATTCCCGATTACGAATATGCCCATCTCTGGTAGGTTTTTAGCATTTACTGGATAACTGCTGAGCGATGCATTACTTTCCATCTTCCGTGGTCCAGAAGTTTCTTGTCCGGCCGCAGAATTCCCACACACTTCGATCCACGTTAATTACCAGCTAAAGCCGTCACGACGGTATTAGATAATCTCCAATTACTTAATTAATTATTCGGAAGAACTCGATCATTAGGTTGTGTTCATTCGGCTCAGGTTCAATCGAATGCCCCCGTTTGCAGTGCATCATGGGAGACACGAAAGAAGTCAGTGCCGGAGAAAGGCGCTGCTCCATTCAATAACGACCAGCTTCTGATGTCATAGATTATGAGCAAATCGCGAAGTTCATTTGAATATCGGAATGGAAACATGAACGCATTATCATAATATCCACCCACTCTCACTACCGATTGAACCAATGATAACAAAGGCAATATAATAGGTAGGTACCTACCATGTATAAATGTATTGTATGTACGCGCTGTCACGTATTTCACTCATAAAATAACAGTTTCATTTATTTTAGATTGGTTCAGCCCATATATAATCTGTAAGGTAATTTATTTTCCAAAATTAGGTACATATAATTATTTACTTACTCATGAGCATAGAAACTAGGGCTACCAGCTTTTCTCGGGCAATATATAGTACTTTTACTTATAAAGTCGAAAAAACGTCTGCCAAGTTGAGTGGGCAGTATAGCTTCCTCACACATTCTAACATTGACGTTTAATTAGGTGACGTGATCGATAATTCAACGTTATAAGAAACTAACGTTTGCGCATGCGCACAGACTACTATTACTCCAATGGAAATGGAATTCGTAGGAGAACGTCTAGTAGCTAAACCGCAAAATCCTTGAAAATATCATACAAATCGGTCCACTAGTCTCGGAGTTTTGTCCGTGTCGAATTCAAAAATCCTTGTAAATCAATAATCAAAATTATGTATAGGAAACCTAAATCTTTCGGCAGTTATTCAATTTTTAATATTTCCAAGTTTTTCTCTGTTCGTCAATTATTCCTAAAGATTATTCATAAAACCCCCACTTTGATCAATGTCGCCCCGATACATGACCACAATACCCGTTTTCAAGCAGCGGGGAATGTTGTAGCCCCACTAAATCGTCTGGTATTGTCGACCAAGAGCCCTCATTACATTCTTCATGTTTTGTATAACAAATTAAGTGAGGAACTAAAATCACCATCTGTGTGGAACAAAGCTCGGTACAGGGCTGCTGTAATTTCTTTCCTGATTACCCTGAACCCGGTGAATTCCGAATCAGTGTTGAGAAGTGTTTATACTAACTAATTTCATTTTATTCTCGTAATGGACATTTATTTTCTTATTTTTTATTTTGTTTTAGAACTATCGAAGTTTGGCTTGCTTGATTTTTTTTTGGTTTGCAGTCGTTGAGGCTATGTATTTTTGTCTGCTTTTTTATTTGTACATTGCCAACCCGTGCCAAAGAAGCTGCTCTTGACCCGTCGTCTCGGGCTTTTTGCCTTTAGACGGGCAATATTTGTTCTGTACATAAAATTTTGTAATTGTATATGCAGACTACTTTATTTGTGAATAAAAAAGTTTTTGAATTGAATTGAAATTGAAATCAATTTTAGTTTTGCGCATGTGCTATAGTTATTACTCCACCAATCGCGATATAATTCATAGGGAATTTTCCTAGAACATGTATCTACCTACTCCCCGAGATTGTACGAAATCGGACAAATAGGTTATGAGAAATCGACGTTATAATAAATTAAGGTTTGCGCATGCGCATAGACTGCTATTTGTATGACGGTAATGAAAGTGATAGGGGTCCGTCTAGAAGCTATCCCACACAATCCCTGAAAATGTCAAAATCGTTCCATTAGACTCGGAGATTTGTCAGCGTCAATCGATATTAGTGTCTTGTGCGCTCAATGATTATTACCTACTCTACCAATCGCAATATAATTTATGGGACAGTTTTCTAGAACACATCCCCTATTACCTACCGAGTTTGAAAGAAATTGGACCAACAGATGATGAAAAAAAACGACGTTATGAGAAATTCACGTTAGCGTATGCGCACAGGATACCGTTGATTTGACGGACTTGCAAATTATAGGGTACTGTTTCCGAGCAAACTCGCACAATTTCTGAAAATTTGATCGGAATCGGACTGAAACTTGGTATAGTTTTGGGCGTGACAAGGATTTACCACAGACAGACATCCAGACATCAGACAGACAGACACGGAACCAAAATTGATCAGCAAGCTCTGAAATGCAAAAAGCAAGTGGAAATTTTGATTTTGGAGGACAAAAATTTTTTCGACTTCAATCACGAACAGAATCTGAGGTATGAGCGTGGTTGTGTGAATAATATTGTTTACATACAGGTGAACCTTCTCAGTTAATTTTGTAAACATGATTGCAACCACTAGGACATCAAGAGACGATTGAAATTATGGGCTCTTTCCTAATCAGCTGAGTGAGCTAAAATCTGTCCTGTTCATCCAAGGAAGTTCAAATTTGATGGGGAGAATCTCTGGGACTCAGTGTTAGTACCGAAGATGATGATTTGTAATTTATAAATATTATATTTATCTAATGAAGAGAACAGGGTGCAGGGGGGGGGGGGGGGGGGAATACATAAAATGTCTCAATGTCTTGCAGACTCGTATGCAAGATTTTTGCTCTACTTTCAATTGTACACCACTTTTCAGTATGTAATATTGCTTTAGTTAGTATGTCAAAATTAATGATTCTGTGAACCTTTTGGCAAGAAGGTCTCCGTAAAAACCTATGTATTTAATATTTTCTAAAATTTTGGAGCCATTGCAATATCTTCGTTTTCCTTGAAATTCACTTGAACATAAATTCGTATCAGAATTAATAGTTGCTACCTAGATATATCGTAACACTTTACAGCAAAACGGATTGGAGTTTTCGGGATTCAATGTGACGCGTCAAGTATTCTTTCAATCTCTTCTATTGCCCCATAGAAGGGCTAAGGACCTTACGCAACTTCACCTGCGCTAACAAACGGGGCTTTGTGGCGGGGAAAGCTGTAATTTCAGTTGCACATTAGTTTTTTTTCGAGCTGGGAATCCAATAAATGGGACGGCCTGTAATATCTCACTAGAAAGTGTCAAAGGTTTTTCAATTTCCCGTGATGCAATTCACTGAGTCGATGACACTCCATAATGTTCGCAGTGTTCGGACTAGGTACTCTCCTCTTCACAGGAAATTGATTTGAGTAATCAATTCGCCCCAAAGCGATGAGTAACGCCGTCATAACTTTGGCTAACCGGTTCGCATTCATTTCTACAGGAAGACCGTTGTAACTGGGACTATACCCATTTCGAAAGAATTACAGCTTTGAATATGGTTGAGGTTATGCCATTTAAGTTATAACGATTAGGAATTTTTGTAAATTATCGCTATATATTATGTAACATTGATTTGAATTTGAGCATTTTGAGTGAGAAGAAATTATTAACTACCTACCAATTTTATGGCCTAAAATTCTTCCTAAATAATATTTTATAAAATTAAAACAAAAATTTGACTTTTTAGCTTTGTATGCTGTTTTTTTAATAGCAAATATTGACGAAATTTAAGTAAATTTTTCAGCATAACTTTGTGCATGAAATTTTATTGTTCCAGTTCATCTTCAATACACTTTTTTCACTAAAATTCTGCTAAAACCTATAAATTTAACAATTATTAGCCGTTATTAGCTAGGTTTTGTAATTGTTTTAGTATATTTTTAGAAATTCGACCAACCTATTGTACTCAAACAGTGCTGGCTAACGAATTCACCCATTCATTATATATATATTTCTACACATGCGTGTGCAAAAGCGTTCAACTCTAGGATTCGTTTCAGAATGACTCATAACTGATTTCAATTACGAAAGTTTTTGAAAATTTCAATTTAAAAATTTTTGGAACTATTGCAGTAGCTTAATTTTGCTTCCGAATCTGGCGTAGCACTAGGATAGTGGAATCATTGTTTTCACTTTCGGGAGATAAACAATTTTTGGTCCTCAAAACCTCAAAATCAAAATTCCCACTTGTATTTTACGTTTAAGATCATTCTGAACAACTTTGGTTCCGTGTGTGTGTGTGTGTGTGGTGTGTGTGTGCCTGTAGTGTGTTCGCAAATCCTTGAAACAAGCTAGTTTTCAGGGAATGTGTGGGCTAGGGTGTAGACGGTCTCCTATCAGTTTGATCGTTCCTGACTCAGTACTTACTTCACTTTGCGCATGCGCAAACATAAATTTTATTATGCATCATTTTCTCACGCCCTAGTCGTCCGATCTCGCTCAAATTTGGATGATAGTTGTTTGGATGACTATTTCATCATCCCATATCAATTTCAACACAATTTTATCATTAATGGCTGCTGCGCATGTGTAAATGTGAAGTGCTCCTAACGACCCTAATTTCCACAGTTTTCATCCGGTTCTGATGAAATTGTCAGTGAATGCGCGGGTTAGGTCGTAGATAGCCCCTTATAAGTACCTTATCCCGTACCTATTTCCTTATTCTCTACGCATCGGTTCATTCTGCGCATGCGCACGCGTAAATAACATTGAGTAGGTATCTTTTTCTGTTTTTTAATTGACCAATTATGAAGTTTCACGCCATGGAAGTTTTCTAGATCATTTAAAACTTTTCAATGATCTACACATTCATGAAACGTAAACCGGGGAGCTATGTGCCCCACTCAACTTGGCAGACGTGTTGATCTAAAACTATTGGCGAAACAAACCAAAATATAAATTTGGCCCCTTCCCCCTTTTTTCGAAATTAAAGTTTTAAGAAACATTAACTTCTCACGCCGTATTTTCAAGAATATCTCCAAGCTGCTAGACCCTAATGGGCAAATTTTTGGGTGTAACAATATACTGAATACTACTTGAGTCTTGGTTGATGATTTAGATTAATTACATAATTGTTGATTTTCGACTTTTAATAACAGTAATATTTGGAATTTTTCGACAAATGAAAAACGTTTGAAAACGGCCGCAGTCAGAAGTCGTTTCGACAATGTATAAGAAATGGCAAAATCCTTCTTAGGAGCGATGATGCTGAAGAAAGGTGAGTTATCGCAGGATGACCAGAAATAACCTGGACAGCGCAGATAGCTGGATGGTATTTAATAACAAGTTATTCATCCACGTAAGTATCGCGATAATGTTTAGATTAGAAAATACACAAGGCGACAAAACCCAGGAAGTGAAAAACTGGATTAACATTCACTTCAAGGTTGTCTTCTGACTTTTTTCAAGTAATAGCAGGTAGGTGTGACCAGGAATAAGTCAAGTATTCGAGTTGGGATTGAAAAGTTCGTGGCTGGACGCCGAGGAAAAATAATGGATGTTAATGAAGATAATGTGCCCTAACAGCTTGGCAATTACGCAAGTCGATAGGCGCACTTATTGATGATGGGTGTATGCTTTTATACAAGGAATAACGCAGAATAGCAGAGTACAAAGAGTGTAATTATAATCTATATATGATGGTAAACATGTTACGACTAAAATTCAATGAAGACTTAAGGACTTAATGGCTCCTCATATTCTGGTAGCTGCACCTGGTTATCCCCTGCACGTTAAGGTGAAAATTCCTAGATGCGACTCACGACTGCGACTGCGGCTCACGATTTTTGGTTGACAGACGCAGTCGCATGCCGCAAACTTGTCACATTCCTAGGTACGGCTGGCCGCTGCGTCAGTCTGGCTCAAGATGTCTGTGAAGAAGGTAGTGCTCGCTCTCCTGTTAGAAGAAGAGGAGGAAGATGAATTCTTGACGATTGTCCGGGAACCCCACGCTGACATGTTTCGAACGAGGAAAGATGAAGGCTTTTATAACTTACTGATACACGGCCATTTGAAGGACGACCCCATCCGCTTCCGGAGTTTTTTCAGGCTGAACGTGCCTCAGTTCACCTACATTTTATCACTGGTGGAGGACAGACTCTACGTCGCTGGGTGCAATAGGGTGCCAGACCCTATTGCTGCTGAAGAAAAAATGGCCCTCACACTGAGGTAAATCACGGAATGACGGAAATCAGCACAGCTTAAATTTTTTGGTTTGCGAGACTTGCGGGTTTGCATACCTCAGTCGCAGACGGCGTGCGGCTGGACTGCTCACCCTACCAGTCGAGTCGCAGACGCGCTCATCGGCCGTCAGCCGCATGCGGCCATGCGGCCGGGAAACGCACCTAGGAATGTTGTTCCATAAGAATGCATTGAAGGAGTGGGACGTGGCCAATCGCGAGTCGCAGTCGCAGTCGTGAGTCGCATCTAGGGATTTTCACCTTTAGGCATGAATTTCTAATACCTCTACTCTAAAATTACTATTGCAGAACTGCGTTGTGTGACTACTGTTTATATTAATTGTAATAAAACTCGGCGTTTCCCCCGCCAGGGATCCACCAAGTTAACTGTATTCTATTATTTACTAATTCTATTTGAACATAAATCAGAACACATTAAGATCCTCAACGGTAGAGGTATAGTTCTTGGTATTGAAATTGCATGAGGTACAGGTACTTTCTTCTTTCAGCTCCATGTTATATTCTCTCATTAGGTTTCCCAATCCCCTGAAAAGATCGTCAAACTCTTTCGTAGGTAACCACTTCACGAATGGTAGGAATTACCCTCAAAGGCTCAATAACAAGTCTACCTAACAAAGCGCAGACAGCATCACTCACAACATCAACTTTCTGCACTGTTTCCTACACTGGAGCTGAAGTGACAGTGATTCCTTCATAATTACCATTGAGTGAACATACATTGCTTAGTACATCAGTTAAGATCCGAGAGGCAAACAAAGCCGTATTGGATGTAAAAGGAGTGATTCATGCTATACTTTCATGTACAAAAACATGGAAACATTGCAGAAAGTTCATGTTGTGAGTGATGCTACCGGTGCTTTGTTAGGTAGACTTGCTATTGAGCCTTTGAGGGTAATTCCTACCATTCGTGAAGTGGTAGCCTATGACCAGTCAATGGTTTTGATGAAGGAATAACCCTCTTAGAAATTTGTTGGTTTACTTTTCAAGATTCGTAGAATCCAAAAATCGAATTAAAACAAAATCCGTCCGTCCGCCGTATACCGTCCACAGCTTTTTTTCGAAATGACTGGACCACACTTCGTGAAATTTGGCTCAAAAATCATACTTTGTCCGGTGATGTGCCAAACATCAGCATCAATTTTTATCATCCCTAAAGGGTAGTAATTAAGGGCTGAAATGTTGGAAAATCGAGAAACTGAAGACTAGACTGGCCATTCTACAATCCTGAATATATATATATATATATATGTGAATGATTAATTTAGGAAAGAAATTTCACAGATAAAAGACGAAAGAAAGGAAAATCTAATATTTCGATGAAAATCTTGGTCACAGATATAGAATATAGTAGGAGAAATGATTGTTTTCTTGCGTCCTGATTGCTTGGGAAAAACTCGTATCCAAGGCTGAGATGCTGGCTGAAACGATTATTAATTTTTGCAGTGTTCAATACCTTCAGTTAATCATTTAAATTGAGGCCAGGTGGTCGATTTGCTCCAAGTATTAATCTATGAGCTCTTTCTGATTGCTGGAGCAATCTATCATTAGCCGTATCTAAGAAAGTTGCCGGATACGGCTAATGATAGATTGCTCCAGCAATCAGAAAGAGCTCATAGATTAATACTTGGAGCAAATCGACCAACTGGCCTCAATTTAAATGATTAACTGAAGGTATTGAACACTGCAAAAATTAATAATCGTTTCAGCCAGCATCTCAGCCTTGGATACGAGTTTTTCCCAAGCAATCAGGACGCAAGAAAACAATCATTTCTCCTACTATATTCTATATCTGTGACCAAGATTTTCATCGAAATATTAGATTTTCCTTTCTTTCGTCTTTTATCTGTGAAATTTCTTTCCTAAATTTCAGTAGAAAATATAGTTCAGTAGAACCATTAACTTGTATAAATATGTATATATATATATGTATATATATATATATATATATATATATATATATATATATATATCTTCAGGATTGTAGAATGGCCAGTCTAGTCTTCAGTTTTTTGTTCTTTATTGCGATGTTTCAACCCAGGATCTGGGTCCTATTCATGCATAATTATATATAATATTATATTGATGTACTGGAACTTCAAAGTGCTGGAATGACTTATTTTCATATGTACATATTCGCATACGGAATATATTAATCAACACACGTTGTTGGTGAAGCCAGTCTTACAATTGTAAGATTGTAAAATTGTAAGTCTTACAATTGTAAGATTGTAAAACTGTAAGACTTACAATTGTAAAATTTTAATATTGTAAGACTGGCTTCACCAACAACGTGTGTTGATTAATATATTCCTATGTGAATATGTATATGAAAATAAGTCATTCCAGCACTTTGAAGTTCCAGTACATCTATATAAGTATATAATTATGCATGAATAGGGCCCAGATCCTGGGTTGAAACGTCGCAATAAAGAACAAAAAACTCGAGACTAGACTGGTCATTCTACAATCCTGAATTTATAATCTCACTTGTCACTGAAACATTAAAAAAATAAAAAATAAAAAAATTAATATATATATATATATATATATATATATATATATATATAATTTGGTATTTGGTTGACTAGTGATATATATCTATATTCGGGAAATTGAATGACCCGAGTCTAGTCTTGAGTTTTTTTAAGGTGTTTAATCACAACGTTTCAACCCAGGAACTGGGTCCTATTCATGTGAATGATTGATGTTCTGGATCTTCCAAGTCAGATGTAAAGACTTTTGATAAGTAGTGAACACACGTGTTGTTGGTGAAGCCAGTTGACATATAATGTTGTGATTAAACACCTAAAAAACTCAAGACTAGACTGGTCATTCAACCTCCCGAATATATATATAATGAATTTGTCAACTCCCCTTAGGGTGGAAATAAAAAATCCGTTCTTTCGCCAAAAAAACAAAACAGATGCCAGAAGAAAGGATCAGAAACCAGTTGTTGAGCTCAATAAAATAGTTCAATTTCAATATTAATCAAATCTCAAATTTAATAAATTAAAATATTGATAAATCCCAAATTTATCAATAAAAATTGCTAAAATGGCTTAAAAATTGGTTGTCAACAATTTTTTTGCACTCAAAGTGCTTAAATCAACATAAGTGCTCAACGTAACATGATATAACATGATAGGTAATTCACGAATATTCGCTCATGCGATGTTGCTGCATGACTGGAACTATTCTGACTGCGGTAGGGAAGTGTTTTTATCATAGTCAAGACTTCATTCTCTCACAGATTGTCACGGTGTTTCCACGCTCGATTCTCCCTTCATTTCTCTAGAAACCCCGACAATAAATGAGGGCTCCGGTCGTTGTCTGCTCGGGGTTCAAGACGCGATTCTGCTCAGCTCTGAACGCTCTGCCAAATCCAAATTCGAACCCTTTGTAGCTTAACCTGGAAGAGGGCAATCAGTTGCATCAGACGCCTCCCGTACAATTCCGGGTCGCAAAGAGCGCAGACCGGCGGAGACCTCGAGAAGCGTGAAAATGAGAAAATGCGGCGAGAAAATATTCGATTAATTCTATTTCCTGCCACTAAGCGTTAAAAGTTATTGGTTATTGGAAGTTACCTTAGCGATCCCCCCAAAAAAATGTGCCAAGCCACATAGGTAATGCGTGATGACATCCATTTCGGGCCAATCCAATAGTCGGATTCTCTCACTCTTTTTGACTGCTTTTTTAGGAAGATGTTTCTTCAACGCCTTGGCCGTACTGGTGAGTGTGGTGGTGGATTCACACATCTCTCAGAGACTGGAAATATACTCCCAATGTTGAATAAAAATATTTTTTATTTACAAATTATATTGAGATGGGAACCTTTTAATATTACTGTGGATTAGTACAGCACTTTTTACAGCACACTTTAGCTCTGCATTTTAAAGAAGTATACGTATGTACCTAACGCAAATGTCATTGTATGATACGATATAATTACAAGAGAACGACATCTACAATGTAATGGAAGTAGTTTCATGAAATGGGATTAGAAAAGTATGAAACAGTGTGACATACTTCGTACTTGTCTCGTGTTGAAAGTTATAGAGCGCAATCAGTTGCACCAGACGCACGTACAATTCCTGGATGCAGAGCGCAGACGGGCGGAGACTTCGAGAGGCGTGAAAATGAGAAAATGCAGCGAGAAAATAGTCGATTAATTTCTGCAGCCAATTTCCTGCCATTAAGCGTTAAAAAGCGATAAAAAGTTTCCTATTGGTTAAAGTTACCTTATATACTCGTATTAGTAATCTTCCAAAAATAAGCTTTTTTTGCTAGAACCCACAAAATGCAAGATATCATCTAAATTAGGCCAAGCCAATAGTCGGATTCTCTCACATTTACTGCATTTGGAGGACGCTTCTTCAACGGCTTGGGCGATTTTCGCCTATCGGACAACCGTACTGGTAAGTGTGATGGTGGATTCACACATCTCATATATTCCTAATGTTGAATAAAAATATATTTAATTTATAAATTATAAGGGGATGTGATGATGTGAACCCTTTAATGTTACTGTGGTAGAACGCCGCTCTTTACTGCCCATTTTAGCTCTGCATTATAAGAAGTATACGTACCTTTATCGCAAATGTCATTTTATGATATAATTTCAAGAGAACAACATTCACGGTGGAATGGAAGTAGTTTCACAAAATGGGATTAGAAAGGTGTGAAACAGTGTTACATACTCTTCTTACTGGTCTCGTGTTACAAGTTATTGAGCTCTGAAATAGTAGGAAATGCGGAGGTCGTGGGTTCTGGTCTTTTTATAGAAATGAAAGTTCCAGTCATGCAGAATGATCGTATGAGCTAATTTTCGTAAATTGTCTTATTGTATAATGTTAAATTGTTTTGAAATTTGAGCTTTTTGAGTGCAAGGAAATTGTTGATTATTAATTTTATGGCAATAAACGTATTCTTAATAATAATCTGCTATTCAAACTTAGGTTTTGAATTCTTAGCTTTTATGCCGTTTTTATCGATTTTGTTCAGCAAATTTTAATGAAATTTAAGTACATTTTCCAGCATAATTGTGAACATATTTGTATAAAATTAGTAGTTAACAATTCCCTAGCACTTAAAAAGCTCAAATTTCAAAACAATTTAACATGATATAATACGATAATTTAAGAAAATTCGCTCATACGATCATGCAGCATGACTGGAACTTTTTCGGAAAAATTTAAAATCAAATTTTTTGAAAAATTTCTTCATTGAAATCCGTTTTGAGACATTCTGAAACGAATTCTAGAGTTAAACGCTTTTTTATATATATATATATATATATATATATATATATATATATATATATATATATATGTCTTTGTGTGTGTGTGTGTGTGTGTGTGTCATTCTAGACGATTACTCTCCTTAGGATTGAGATACAAATTCCGTTCTTGCGCCAAAAAATCAATCTTTCCAAACGAAAGGATGAGTTCGTTGGCCAGCACTTTTTGAGCACATTAAATTGGTCACATTTCAAAAAATTACTAAAAATGTCCAAAAACGGCCAAAAATTGTTAAATTATATCTTTTTTGGGCAGAATATTGCTCAGATAAAGTTTATTAACTATAAAATAGAACATTCAAAAATGTATGTACAAAATTATACTGAAAAATGTACTTAAATTCCATTAAAATCGATAAAAACTGCAAAAAAGCTAAAAATCCAAAACCTCCATATTTGAATAGGAGATTATCATGTATTTAGAATTCGTTTTTTTACCATAAAATTGATAGTTAACAATTTCCCTGCACCCAAAAAGCACTTAAATTTCAAAACAATTTAACATGATATAATACGATAATTTAAGAAAATTCGCTCATACGATCATGCAGCATGACTGGAACTTTTTTTTATTTTCATTTTTATTTAGGATTTTGCAATAATGCAATGTTTTGATATTCCTTTGTTACATAAACACGAAAGTCGCCATTTGTGAATATCAGTTAGTTCCTCACAAGGAAGTATCCCATTAAAGAAAGTGCTCAAGCTCGGAGGGCCATCAGGAACAGTTTAGACATTCATCAACGCGTTAGACGGTTCCTCCCACATTCGGTAGAGGGAGGTAACCCGCCAGTACTGGCTGCTTCTACTCTTCTGCTACCTACTACCCAGGCCCATCGAAACGAACTACGAAGTCGAATAAAGAAAACCCAAAGGTTGGTTTAATTGATTACATAAAACTGGACCAATGGTAACTGGTCTCGGGGTAAACGAGGCGCTTTGTACACCCCCTGGACCCAAGCCTATTAAATCGAGTCCGGAAGAGTTGGGGAAAGGTCCGTCTGGTCTATTTGTACAGAGGTGCAGAGCAGGGCTGGCACAGCGGTCGTGTTATCGATATGGGCATCGGCTTCGGATCCCTTCACGGCGTCCTTTCACTTTGGCGGCCTCGGCCGTAACACAGCTTTTGTGTAGGTAATGAAAAGGAAGGATTTGCCGTAGAAGAAGCTTGGAGTTCGTCTGTAGATTAGTTAGGTGTACAAATTTGCTAAGGAAATTGACGTAGGTACACAACTTTCTCTTATATAGAAGTATGTCTGTCTGCCTGTCTAAGGTCGATTCACATTAAAACGGTATGACCGATTTTGGTGCAGGTTTTTGAAGCCCAGAGGCTAGGCGTCCAGCTAGCTTCAGTTAGTATCAAACAGTCTCCCGAGTTACAATAATGAAACATTGGTAAGTAGTGCATTCAGTGCACGGACGTCCCTAACCCCCCCCCCCCCCCCCCCATTAACCCTCTCCATCGTCAGTAAATTTGAAACTTCCAAGGATCGAACAAATAAAAACTGTCACGGAAATCAGATGAATATAGTAAAAATATCACGATTTATCGCTATTACCCCCTCCACCCCCTTCCATCATGAAATTTGAAGCTCCTGACATATTTTCCAAAACTAGAACAAAATAATAAATGAACAAAAATTAACCACGAAAATGTGACGAGTGTCGTGAGATTTACCTACTCAATTACCTACCTACCTAATTTCATAGTTACCGGTAACTGCGAAGTTATTAGTCTTGCTCCATGTGTTTGTTCTTCTGTCGATAACTTGTGGGCTGGGATTTTGATAAATAAATTACCTACTATATTGCGTTCGTAGCTAACTATTGCTGTCTATTATTCACATTCGTAGAATAACTTTTCATTGCTTATTTCTACAACGAGAATAGTTGAAACATGAACATTTATCGCTATTACCCTCTCCATCATGCAATTCAGAACTCCTGACATATTTTTCGAAACTAGATCTAATTCATCATTGAAAAAAAAAAAAAAAAAAAAAAAGAATGACGAAAATTGGACGAAAATAGTTAAAACATCGTGATTTATCCGTATTACCCCCTCCATTCACTACCTCCCATGATGAAATTTGAAACTCCTGACATATGTTCGAAAGATAGGTCAAATTCTTGATAGAAGTAAATAAGAATCACAAAAATTTGTCAAGATTTGTAGCAAGGCAGCGTTTGAAAGAATCGGTAATTACCCCCTCCACCACCCACCACGACAGCAAATCCGAAATTTCCAAGGTTAGTTGCTCAACTAGACTAAAATTGGAATCGAATAAAGTTAGAATCACGAAAATCGGTTGAGAATTGTAGCCTGGGCAGCGTCGACAAAATTGTCATACTCACATAGATACACCTTTCGTTTTTTTCACGGATCCGGTCTTAGAATGGTCTGAAACGGATTTGTATGTGATTATTATTTTTTCTCATGCTTGGGTTGTCCCCTACCCCAATTGAATCAATTCCAATAGGTCGTCCCTCTTAAATAAGAAGCCCTCCCTGTATGACCTAGCTTCTGAGGGACGTCCTAAAAAAGTTAAAATTCAGGAATTATTTGAATGCTGTAAAACAGATTTTCATGGAGTAAATATCAGAAATTTTTTTTTCCTAAATGTTGAAGCGTACATTTAATTTTCCATGAAAAATAATCTGCTGATAGTTTTAGGTCGTCATTTCGCTATTTGTCAGCAATGCATCAAGTACGGCTGTATTAAAGTGCTATCAATAGTTCTATTAGTTGATTAGCTTAATTAGTTATCGAACTTACTGAACTGTAAGAAAGCCGACGTTCTTCACTTACCTGTGACAAACAAAACAAATGTATTATAAAAACATCAGGTATGGTTCAAAGATGTCAGTATTTCAAGGGTTCACTATAAATCCTATTCATTAACATATTATAAGTTTACTCACGTAAATAATTATCATTAATGTATAATTAAAAAAGCTATACACAACAATCATAATGAATAATAACACGAGCCATCTCCACATGTGTGCACATGTCCACATTAATCTTTCAAGTTCTTAATGTCAAGGGAAAATCAGGGTTTTTCCTTATTTCTCCATTATTAACCCGAGTTATTAGTATATTATAAATAAAAATTATTATATGTTACGAAAAGTTATCGTTAAATTCCAAAAACATTTTCCATTTCACCACAACTCTAAATTTGAACGAGATCGGACGGCTAGGCCAAGAAAATGACGCTCGATGGATCATACATCTGCGCATATTTTTGACTGATGGAATTGGTTGAATACCATCCTAAGCCTAACCCGATAATTCCCGAAAAATGTCATCGATATCGAGTGAAAAGTGTAGAAGTATATACTGTTCCCACCAAATGCTTGTTACAAGGATTTCACATTCGCGCAGGCGCAGAGTGAAGTGATCAGTTAAACTGATTGTTGTGAACAATGAAACTGTTTTCACAGCCTAACCCGCACATATCCTGAAAATGTCAACAAAGTGGGACGAAAACTGTGGAAATTAAGTTTGTTACAAGATTTAGGTAGGGCTGTTGATAGTCTAGATGATGTATGATCTGTGAGACTGACCTCCCATGAAGAAAACAATGATGGTTCCATAACGTTATCCAACTTAGCAAAACCGCAAACCCGTGTTTATCTTTTTCAGTAAGTAAAAAAGGACTTTAATAACATTGCAATACAGACGGTCTGGTTCGTAGAGTCTTATCCGACCTTCACATTTGAACCAGAAGGTGGCCATGACTTTCTAGATATACACGCGTAGATTATGCCAAGCACCAGGAACATCTTCCAGCCACGACTCGCTGGCCAGTTGTTGGTATCATGGAAAAGGAAACACATTCCTTCTAAAACAGGCAAGATGTTAATTTTCTCTCGAGGTAACAAGAAAAAGAGCGCTGGAAGTTACGTGTTATGCACATATTCTTTTTTTACTTTATTACGTATTGCACTTTAGGAATTGAGTTTACTGCTCGTGAAAGTTTTTTGTGGACAGGTCGTAAAGAAATCAGGGTTGACAAAACTCACAATTCATATTTAAAAAAATTAAATTAATCGGATTTATTTGATTCAAATTGGATTTTTTAAATTATAATTAGATTTCTTTCAAAAATACAATAAATTTTCATTTTTTCAATGTTTGCATAAAGATCTCTTCAAGTAAATGATGGTGCGCGAAAATGAAAAAAATTCCAGTCATGCAGCATGATTGAATGAGCGAATTTTTCTATATTATCGAGTTAAATTACGATACATTGTTATGAAATTTGAGCACTTTGAGTGCAAAGATATAGTTAAATACCAATTTTATGGAAAAAACTACTTCTAAATTATATTCTGCAAGACAAAACGATTTTGAATGTTTAGCTATAAAAAAAAAGTTGTTACCGATTTTTTTATAAAAAATGAATGACATTTAATTACATTTACATCGTAATTTTGTGGTAAAAGTTTTAATTTTTTATTTCATTGTCTACAAATATCGACTAAAATTTGGCTGAGAAATGTAAATTTTACTATTTTAGCAATTTTAGTGATTTTTTAGCACATTTTTTGAAATTTGAGCAGTTTATTGTGCTCAACAAGTGCTGGTCAACGAACTCATCCTTTCATTAGGAACGCTGGATCTTTTGGCGCAAGAACGGAATTTATGTCTCAATCCTAAGGAGGGTTATCGTTTGAAATGAAATTAATATGTATAAAAAAGTATTGAGCTCTAAGATTCGTTTCAGAATGCCTCCAAACGGATGTCAATGAAGACATTTTTGAAAATTTTGTTTTTAACATTTTTAAAGCCATTGCAAGTGGTAGCTTCAGTTTTTACGAAAAATTGCTAAGATAACACAGCAATGAAAAATAAGAGAAAAAATCGTGCCCTTTCGAATTTGGTACTGGTCCTGGGGGTTTTCGAGGGTACTGAATCCGAATTCCATTTTTCATGTAGATGTCTAATTTTTGAGGTAGGTACGGCACCTGCATTTTTGAAAAAAATCACTAAAACTCCAGGATAATTTATGTTCAATTAAAAGGTGCTATTCTTGTTGGAAATTCAACGCTGAACACGCCTATACCACACATGATGGGTCTGAAATGCCTCCCTAACGTGCCTTTTGCCTAAAAACTGCCAAAAAAGATTTTTTAGACATTTTACGGTCCGCTATTGTCATTCTATGGTAATTACATAGCACCTTGTGCTATTTAAGCTGGGTTCGCACCTTGTAATTTTTGCTCAGCAGTCCCGAAAAGGCTTCAATTCAAATTTTAGCAATCAAGTTTCAACTTGTATCTGATCAATTTGACGACCAAGCGTCCCCTCAATATAGCCAACTCAGTACTTATATATCCTTATTTTCGTTAAAAATATTCCCGATCAACATTGCGTTTTAATGAGGCATTTTAAGACCTATTTTTGAAGGCCTATATTTAAAAATAAAAACTGCTCGGCTTAACCCACCAAAATCCTTTTGGTATCGTTAAATTGAGGATTTTAATATAGCCTGAAACCATCCCTGGAACTTGCTCGTCAATTTGGGACCACCCGCATAGGATTCGGTGCAACCGTTTGGACATTTAGGTCCGGCAAACATACAGACTAATTATCTTTTATATATATGGATAACTAACTTCATAGAAAGTATTCTTGTCTCATTATTATATTATAGAAACAATCAACCTTTTTTATTGGTACATATATACGTTTTCGTAACCAGAGAACATGTTATGTGATTATTAGAGGAAAATCATATGACCGCTGTACCGTGGTCGCATTTTCATAGCAATTAGGCGTGGTCGCATCGGGGCAATTAGGTTATGGCTGAAGCATGTTCCATGTTTTAAAAAAGTCATCAAACTTTATGACAAATATCATTGGAAATAATAGTGATGTTCATGCCTTATGCTAACACTCAGAAGATTCCTCTAGTATTCATCCGTATTGGACTGGAAATAGGTAGCTACAAAATAGGTACCTACCTATAGTTATAGTGATATATAGGTATACTATGTCTGTACCTTTAATGCTAAATAGGCACTATAAGTATCTTATTATGTATAACAAATCGAAATAAGGAAATCGAAGGAAATAAGTCCCTACAGCTGCTCGCCTATTTATGTCATTCGGGCGTGCGCACAGTGGAAGGGACTAACTTGTGGTCCAACAGTTGGGATACCAAGTCTGGGATTTGCGGTATCGCTCGGGCATTGTGTAACACCCCGAATCAATGGATGAGTTCACATTCAATTTCTACATTGAAGTCGGTACAACTCCTCATCAAATCTTCCAAAATCTGATTCCTTATGTAACTTCTTGTTTCCATCATGAGAATAGCTTCCTACCACAGATGGTTTTAATGGAAACTACTTACATGTGAAGTTTGAAGTTAACAAGTTGGGTGTAGCACATAGCTTCTTCGTATCTGTAAATTGATGTAATATTTGTATGGTGGTGCCATAATCCTGAATAAGGTAGAAGGTTTTGAGGGAGAGATCAATAGGCTTCTCTTACGTAGGTGTTTATTTGTTAGGTAGGTAGGTACTTTCGCCATTTTTGTAGTCTCATCAGAGCTCTGGTTTGGTGTGTATGTAGTTAGTTTTAGATTTAGAGTTAAAGGAAGGTCCTCCTTCATCATATAGTTCTAGTAGCAACCAGTTGTATTTGGTTGTTAGGAAAGATCAATTTTATGTAAAATTGAGAAAGATAGGAATTTAGGTAGGTGGAGCTCATTGTTCTTGAGAAACAAAATGTGATAAAAAATTGTAGTTTCTTAAGAACAATATGCTCCACATACCTCAATTCCTATCTTTCTCAATTTTACATAAAATTGATCTTTCCTAACCACCAAATACAACTGGTTGCTACTAGAACTATATGATGAAGGAGGACCTCCCTTCAACTCAAAATCTAAAACTAACTACATACATACAGACCAAACTAATTCTCAAATGAGGCCACATATATTAGGTTTAGGTAGGTACCTAACAAATGGACCCCGAGAAAAGACTATAGATCTCTCCCTCAAAACCTACTACCTACCTAAAATGATTGTATAGTTCATTGAAATATTTCAAATGATCATAAAACTCGGCGCTCCGTGATTTCTTGTAAATGAAATTCCAATGAGATCCCTGCAAGTGTATACTTAAATGAGGTCTTCTGTCCACCTGTAATCACCATTTACACAAGACAGCTACTTTCCCCCAATGCATAACCTTACGTTTACATCAGCTTTGTTCATCGCAGCTTTTTAAAAGGCGATTTTCCCAATCTTCGCAAGAAATGATATCATTCAAATACTTGTTCTTTTCCTGACCAGGGTTTTTAAGACCTGCTATTCTTCCTTGACCGAGAATTTCGAGAATACGGCAACTTTCCTGTGAGGTTATGTTAGATTCAATTTCAATAAGATTGGTAAAATCCCAAGGTTGCTCGGCGCATAAATATTGAACTAGAGGAACCGGAACAACGGAATTTCTTATGCAAGAGATATCGCTTATCTCCTACATATTTATCATGTTTCCCGACTCCATTTTCGTGTATAATGCTTATCCTGTACCAAAGTTATACGTAAATCTAGAAATGCAAGCGACACGATTTCCATAACAAAGGCGAAAGCCAAGCAAAACAGTGAATATCATCTAGATACCCCCTTTACGGAATTCATTTAGACAATCGTTCCTTATTTTGAAGGAAACGCGTTGTTTCCTAGCCTCTTTTGTTGATGACATAATCAATTGAAAGAAAAGGCCGATTACCTAATACGGATAACTTATCGTATCCACCGTATTATGATAGGTGATAATGAATATACTGAATGTTGAAAAGTGAATTGGAGAGTAGTTGGGTATATTCGCTATGCACGAAGGAAGTAACAATTTCCTAGCCAGGTACGTTGATAACAATTGAATTTTTGCTTCCGAGTCTTCCTATACGGTGGCGGAAGCATTTTTTTCACTTTCGGGAGAAAAATGATTTATGGACTCCAAAGTCAAAAATTCCACACGCATTTTACATTTTAGACCATTATGAACAACTTGGTTCCGTGTCCGTCTGTGTGTGTGTCTGTCGTGTGTCGGAAAACACTTCTAACAAGCTTATTTTCCACAGTTTCCATCCGATTTTGATGAAATTCTCAGAGAATGTGCAGGCTAGGGTGGAGTCGGTTCCCTGTCAGTTGCATAGTCTCCAACTCTATACATCACTCTGCGCATGCGCAAACGTGAATTCTACCACGCATCATTTTCTCACGTCCTAGTTGTCCAATTTAGCTCAAATTGGATGATAGTTTGAGGATGACGATCTTATCATCCTATATCCCTCAATTTCAACATGATTGTACCATTAATAGCTACTGCGCATGCACCAATGTGAAATCCTTGTCACAATTTCAAATTCCACAGTCTTCATCCGATTTTGACTGAATTGTCAGGAATTGCGCGGGTTAGGTTGTAGATGGTCCCCTAGCAGTTTCATTGTTGCCAAATCAATAGGCACTTCACTTTGCGCTTGCGCAAACGTAAATCTCATTATGCTCCATTTTTTCACACCCTAGTCGTTCGATTTCGCTTAAATTCGGCCGATAGTTGGGGAAAGACGATTTAATTGTCCCATATCAATTTCCACATCATTGTATCATTAATAGCTCCTATGCATGCGGCAATGTGAAATTTATTGTTGTAACGACCTTAATTTCCACAGTTTTCATTCGGTTTTGATGAAATCGTCAATGAATATGCGAGTTAGGTTGTAATGGTCCTGTACCTATATCTCATTGTTCTCAACTCATCAGTTCAGCCTGTGCAGGTGCAATCATAAATTACATTCAGTATCATTTTTCGGTTGCCCAATTGACCAATTATGACGTTTCACGCTGATTTACTCATTTACCGATTTACTCATTTTTCATGATCAATTAAAACTTTCCACTGATATATATACATTCATGATACGAGAAACGAGGTGCCACACCCAACTTGGTAGAAGTTTTTGTGTTGAATTATTTGTTTTATTTAATTTCATTTATTAAATGTTTTATGATTTACTCATTTTCCGCTATGGAATTTCTCATGATCAATTAAAACTTTCCACTGATATATATACATTCATGATACGAGAAACGAGGTGCCACACCCAACTTGGTAGAAGTTTTTGTGTTGCATTGTTTTAATTTTTTCTTATTCAAGATAAGGCGCTTGTTGGCCCTTCCTGTGACCGGTGCATTATGGAAGAACATATTTTCTGAGGAAGCGTCGGAGTAGATTTTTCCTCAACAGCGAACGATTGAAATCGCGGTCATGTTTTATAATTGGGTTACACTTATAATTGTGCATTGTTCTCCATGGAAGTCAAGTTGGTTAGCAGGTGGGTTTTCCGTAATGAGTAAAGCAGGAAGAGAATGAAGGCTGTGATTATTAATTTATACGAGTATGGAACCGGAGAAGTGGGTTGAGGGGAGATATGAAGCTGACAACAGAAATCCCAGTTACACTCATAATTTCAGTAGAGACATTTTTCAAAAATTTTGAATTTTAAACTTTTTGGAGCCATTGCAATAGCTTTATTTCCCATTAAAACTTGCTGAAACTGTCGCGGAAATCAGATGAGTATAGCAAAAATACCATGCAATTTGAAACTCCTGACATGTTTTCCAAAACTCGACCAAATTCATAATCGAACAAAAAAAGATTCACGAAAATCTTATGGAAATAGTTAAAACATCACGATTTATTGCTATTACCCCAAAATGAATTTTGAAATTACTGATATATTTACGTTCCAAAAAGACAAAAGAAATGACGAAACTTGGACGAGGATGATTGACCTGATTGATGATTGACCATGATTTATTGAACCCCTTCATTCACCCCCTCCTATGATGCGATTTGGAACTCCTAACCTACGTTCCGAAACTTTATCGAATTCGTAATGGAAAAAAATATGAATTGCAGATTTGGGCAGCGCTTGAAAGAATTGGTAATTATCCCCTCCTCCCCCAACTACGCCAGCAAACCCGAAAATCCTAAGGTTTGCTGCACAACAAGACTAAAATTGGAATGAAACAAAATTAGAAGAGAATTGTAACTTGGGTGGAGTCGACAAAATTTGTAAAAAAAAAAAGAAAAGTTTTTTCGGCTTCAACTTATCCTTTCACCCTATTCCATCATGAAATTGAAAATTTGAGGGGTTTTGTCGCACAACTATACTGAAAGTGGAACCAAAAGCGAAAGAATCTTACAAATTGCCCACACCCCCGTGGATCAATTCCAACAGGACGTCCCTTTATTGACGAAGCATAACTTCAGAGGGACGCCCTAAAAATCGTGAAACTAGACCGAAAACAGAGTAGAATACCACCAACCGCACCTTTCTGTTTCAATCCGTTGTCGGAATATGATTTAAAAAGGAAGATTTTTTCGTGAAAACGACATTTTTTCACACGAAAACTCACATTTCTCCCCTTTAATTTAACTTTTCTCAACTTATGACCACATTTTCGGAATCAGCGTTACATTTCATATTAAACTAGAGTACATTTGACTTTGAAAATCACCAACTTGGAGCCAAAATAACAGATAAAATGTCAACATTTTAGAAGAAGTAGAATTTCGGGAAATACTTCCACGTCAACTAGGTACTTTCCCCAAAAAGCCGCCCAGGGGGCAACGAATCTCAGGACAACTTGTAAATTTGGCATGGTAAACTTTGCTATCCTGTACAGATTTCACGGAGAAATTCTAGGCTGAATGCGAAAAATTGTACGTTGATCTATATACTTGGATTCTGATGTACAGTAAATTGTAGGTGTTTCATTTAATTTAATTAATTTCTCAACTCTAGACGTTTACGCAATTGCAGTTATACACAGATGTATATAAATAGAAATCTAAGTGATTATAGACAAGTGTAAAGCGTAGAAGGGCTATCTAGTACAGAAATATTAAACCCTTGGGTAACGCATTACAGCGAATTAGAAAAAAAAATTATAATAATAAAAAATAAAAATAAAATAAAATAAAATAAAAAATAAATAAATAAAACCATTGTGATGGGTCCAAAAATGTTACAAAACTTTATTGTAATTCCAGATGATAACTCTTCTTAGGGTTCACATAAAAATTCCATTCCTTCGCCAAAAAAATCAAGCTTCTCAATTGAAAGATGAATTCGTTGGCCAGTACTTTTTGAGGACGTTGAATTGCTCAAATTTAAAATTTTATTTAAAAGTTTAAGTTAGGTAGTTAAATTAATGTTAGTTTAATTAAGGGAAGTTTAAGATAATTAAATATAAGTTTAAAAGTTTTAAGTTTATTTAAAGTTCTTAAAAAAAATCACTAACAATCGGAAAATTTACACTTTTTAGCAGAATTACAGTTGAAGAAAAAAATGAACGATAACATTAAAAAATATATGTATATATATTATAGGCACAGAATTATGCTGAAAAATGTATTAAATTCCAATAATAGTTGCTAGAAAAAAATTGTTTGCCATAAAATTGTTAGTTCACGATTTCTTTGCGCTCAATTTCCCAATTTCACAACAATGCAACTTCATATAAGTGCTAAGTGATCATGAAAATTCGCTCATACTATCATGCTGCATGGCTGGAACTTTTATTATACTCTCACTTGTTCAAGGCACCTATGTAAAAACCAATGTTCTTTCTTTCTACATCAAAAGTGAACAATTACGAAAATGTGTCGTTGAGTTCACGTGACAGGAATAGGGTTTCATTATAAAGACAGAGTAATTTTAAGAAATTCATTCTCAACCTCAAGTTCCCATAGTTCATTCCAACGCAATACATTCCAGACTTTGTTCCGACACCGAACGTCCGATACGATTTACAAAACAGGCCAGCATCGTTAGATAGAAACCATTTACTCACCGTGTGTGTAAAACAATATCGAGAAAATAACAGTAAACGATGAAATTATCCCGGGTGTTGACGAACTTTCCCAGGATCTGTTTTATGTTTAAACACAACGGGGTGTCATAAGCGGGCACGAGTGTCCTTGTCGGAGGCAGAGTAATGTTTGTTATTTAGTAACTCGTTTTTTCCTTTCCATTGTTTCAACAACAGAAGTTTTTGTTTAGCACTTCCAAGGGGGAAATGGTTGGTCTTCCGCCGAGTGAGAATCAGAGCCGAATGTGAATTGGAAATCACTTAATTTTACTTCCTCATACCCGAAAGTAGAGAACTACCTACATTAGTCATCCTAATATTATTAGTACTGCCTGTATTACTGTATAGGTATTAGTACTTACTGTAGTACTGATTATTACCAGTTCTTTTACTGTTACTTCCTCTAAGGTGCTACAGTACTATATCGCCACTACTTACTCCAAGGACGTAAATTACGACTTAGGTCACTACTATTACTTACTCAAAGGACCTATAGAAAGTACTGCTTACTATGACAATTAGGTACTTACTCAAACCACATCCTTTTTATTAATTCAACTAACAAAATTTTGTTTTATCACACAAATATATAATACAGAGTAGGGTGTGTTAATTCGAACAATATCTAACCATGGAAAGGAGATGATGGAGGTAGCACATAGTCGAATCCGAAAGATGAATACCCCCTCCCCCCTTCCTTTGGAGTTTGAGCAAAATCGGTTTATTAGCCAATAAGAAAATGCACCTTGATGAATGTTACGTTTGCGCATGCGCGATAGCTACCATTGAATAGGGAGCAATATAATTCAATGATGTGGGGTGGGGGGCACATACAGTTAAAACCGTTCAATTCCTGAAAATTCCAACGAAATCGGATAAAAACTGTTGAAGTTATGCTTGTTACAACGATTTGAGGTTCACACATGCGCTGCAGCTACTAATGATACGAAGGTGATAGATGACTGATCGTAATCAAATCTTCATGTCCTAACTTCCCTTCGAATTCGAGCGATATCGAATAACTAGGTCTTTAGAAAATGTCGCTTGATGGATTTCACATTTGCGCATGCGCAGCTGCGACTAAAGATACCTTACATTAATTCAATAAGACTCATTTTCTTTAATTTTATATTTTATTTTTAGTCTGATTTTCGGTGCAAAAATATATTAGTATGAAAGAGATATGAAATGAGTCGATTTACTACTCTACTAATGATGTTTACGTTGTGACTTTATTTTTAATTTACTCATGTAATTCGTGCTATGTAAAATGGTGTGAATGCTATATTGTACATTCATTAAATACCTAAATTGAAATTGATTTGGAATGATCAAATCATCTTCTCCTAACTACCGATCCTCTAAAATTGAGCGACATCCGATGAATAGGCCGTGAGAAAAGAATACTTGATGGTATTTTCGTTTGCGCATGCTCAGATTGAAGTATTAATTTGTGAACAATGAAACTGATAGGGCGCCATCTACAGCTCAACCCACTGCGTTCCTTGAAAATGTCATCAAAATCAGATAAAAACTGTAAAAATAAACGTTGTCACAAGGATTTTAGCAGCAGCAACTACTAATGATTTAATAGAGTGTACACTGCTAATTGTGGGCATTTACAAAGCTAATGCTGGTTCCCATGTAGTATAAAATACAATGAGTACTATTAGTTTAGGTAGCCTTAATAATAGTGGGTGGTTGAGGGTGAATAATATGCTATTCTTCAACTTTATTCCACTCAAATTTCCTAGTAGTTTCGCCTAGTTACGGTAGGCATCTTCAGGGAAGACTTGAAAGTGAAGCAGTTATAGGTACTTATTCATAAGATAGCAGGCATGATCACTATAAGTTGGTTTAGAGATGGATGGGAGGATAGATAATTTCCCATAGTAGAATCATAATTTGAAAAATGTAAAAGAATTTTAAAAGATAAAAGTGAAGAGTTCAATTTTTTTTAAAGAAATCAACTGGCTGGATGATGAGGTTACAATCCCCAGTAGGAAATTATGACTGGAATAAAATTTAAAGAAAAATGAATGCTTTGATCAATTTTAACAGCTAATACCCTACTCGAGAATCAAGAGTCGCGATGAATCAAGAAATAAAAGACAGTTTAAGAAGTGACAGTTCGACCCTTCCCCCAACTGACGAAGAATGAGCATACAATTACGTAGCACCGAGGTAGATTATGATGAAAGATTGAATAATGTAGATTATATGAAACCTCAGAGACCTTATCTTAGTGTTTTCAAGTTATTAGGTCATTTTAACGGAAATATGCAAAACTAATTAGGATAGTAGAAGGTACTCTGTTAGCAGCACATTCTCCTAGATTGAATCTGCGTACGCCGCGACCGTCAGTTGCAAATTAATTTTCTTGAGAACCTACTGGTTCTAGGAACCTGCCAATCTATGATGATGAAGTCAAGGATCCCATTGTGATTTAAGCTGAAACGTTGATGAAGAACCTGAGAAATTCTCCCTCGTCATGGACTGTGGGAAATGAATTCTGAATCCAATAGTTTAGTATTCTAGTCGATCTCTTGGTTTTTACTAGTATACCTACCTACTACCAACTTATACATACACATCAGAGACTATGGGAAATATACTCCCAAAAGTAACCCCCCCCCCCCCCCATCCCCTAACTTTTTTTCACAATTTACGAGATATCGAAGTGAAACTTGGAGAGTGTTTTTGGGGTGCCTGATACCAAGTTTTAAGCCAGTAAAAATCTGGAAAAAAAATCCAAACATTTTTGGACTACCCATGGGGGGGGGGGTATTGAGCACTTCGAGAAATAAATTCATTCTTTACCAAGTGCCACCTCATTTTAAGGATTAAATTAGAATTGCGATATCTAATTCTGTTCTCGAATTAGAGCTAATGAACCAAGAAGAAGTACGATTTTTATCATTTAACAATGATTAACAGGACGTTTTCATTTTTTTCCGACCGTCACGTGACGGCGAAAAGCTTGATTTTCACGTACAACCAATGCGTTATTAGGGAAGTGTAACTCCCTTAGTTGTCATAGCAGGAAAATCGTTCGCCACTTGGAATGCTATCATGTTCAATAAAAAAATCCTTAAAATAAGGTGTCATTTGGTAACAAATAGAATATCCCCCTTCCCCCTCCCTCCGAAGTGCCCAATACTCCCCCCGATGGGTGGTACAAAAACTTTTGGATGTATTTCCTGATTTTTATTTATATAAATCTTAGTATCAATCACCCCAAAAACACTGTCCAAGTTTCACTTCGATATCCCAAAAATTGTGGAAAAAAGTGGTTACTTTTGGGACACCCTGTATATATAATAGCTTCATTTTCTACGAAATGTCGCTAAAAGTGTGTATGATAACTGAGAAAACCCTCTAACTAAATAGTTGGTGGCGCTCTACTCTTGAAAATGTCTATATTTCCTTATAATGGAAAACATTTAAGAATGTGTAGGTTAAGCAAAATAATGATGAAATTTAATGAGGTCTTGCGATTCCTTGAACATTATAGTTAATTATCGAACGTGAGGTTAGTGGGGTCCCGATCTCCCAGGCATCGAGTTGCGAAATCCCTTGGGAAGCTCTCGCGAGGTGCAGGCGGAAGGTGCCGGGGAAGAGGAAGAAAAACCTTTTGTTTCGTCTCGCTCCAAACACGCACACTTCGGAATAAACTATGTCGTTATGAGAGCCAGAAAAGTTGAGAAACCGACTTGGTAGAGGTCCGTCATTGTCACATTTTCAGATATTTTTTATTGAAAAAATATTCTTACAAATTATTGGTAGGTATACAAAAATAAACAGTACTTCATTTTGGGAGGGTAGTGACTCATTCATTGCACTTCATCACTTTGATTAAATTTTCATGACTGCTCCGTTGCAGGGTCTTCTAGGCAGCTTCATCCTGCTCGCGGCGTGTCTTTGCCCTGGGATAGCGGAACAGTATCATCCTGGCTGTCTGCCCTGAGGTGGAGTTGGGGCTGGTCCGGTGAGATGTCGGTGGTGGTCTGCCTGGTCCCCACCCAGAGGATAGGGCGTTGTGGGCGACCGCTGATGTGTTACATGTACACCCAGGCGAGCCAATGTCTTCAAGTACTTCCTCGTAACGAGCTTGAGGAGGGACTTATCGTTCCGCTCATCCCAGGTGCCTGATGCCGATGGAGTGGATTGACGGCCTAAGACCCTGGGCACGAAGAGCTGCACAGACTGGCTCATACTTCCAGATCTTCTCGTTCTGTGCAGCATCCAAGGCTTCGGGTCGGTTCTCAAACGGCACCGTCACATCCACAAGGAGGACCTGGCGCCCTTTCCGCAGCACCAGGTTCAGTCTCAGTAGAGAGCCATCCACTGAAGTGTTTACCCCTATCACCTGCCAAGAACGATAAGAGGCTGCCTGTTTAATCCTCACCACGATGGAGTTGTGGCGGCTTTGGAGGTGGGATGCCATTGGGAGGCAGTAGCTGAGGACGCGGGCCAAAGTTTCACTCTGGTACCCACATCGCCGGCACCATCTGTCACCCGCCCCATGGTGGAAACCGTTCAGTGGGACCACATTCAGTCTTGCCTTGTGTATGAATCCCCAATCGGCAAAACTCACAAACTCCCCAATGTATAAAAAGTGACTACACACTGGAGAGCTTTTTAAACAATCGGGGACCCTACCCTGGTTTTGTTTGGATCGGAGGGATATCCCGCATAGTATTTGAAGATGGGAGTGGAGGTATTTTAACAACTTTGATCGGGTCGTGGGGGAAATGCCGGTGTCACCAAGGTGGATGGAAGGGATCTCGGTGTCATTATCAGTTGTCCAAGACACATTGAGGCGCCTGGACGCAGCTCGACATCGAGACCGTGGTGAAGAAACACCGACATGACGGATGGTAGTGGCTCCCTGTTAGGTAGTCCATCGCATCGTGAAAGGTATTATGATTGGGAGCGGGACTGGTGACCTCGTCCTGAAGATCGTGTTTGGCCAGACTGGTTAGAGCTGCGTCCCTACTGGTCAGCAGCTTATAAACATAGTCGATGAGGGCCAGATCGCTCTCCTCACTCGCGAGTGGAATACCCAACAGACCCTTGAACCAAGCCCCATATAAGTAGTCGTTAGATACCTCCTGGGGGAGGTAGAGGTTGCGCTTCACCTGTGCCCTTACGACCTGGTCGAATTGGTCCCAGTCGTTTTTCAGAATTTTCCCGTTTCTCATGGGCAAATTCAACATAGGAAAAATGAAGGACCGGAGGACATCCAAACGCTGCCAGGGGGCCAGTTAGATCTAAGGATCTTAAGAGCGGAGGAAGTTATTTGCTCTAATGTGGCCCCGGGAGGGAGCCACACATCAAATTGAGCACAAAAAATGAACCGAAAAATTTGTGAGTTTAAATGTAAAACTCTGTTATAACGGAGTTGGGGAAATCTGCAAGTGTTGCCATTCGATTCAGCGTGAAAAAATACGTAGAAACCGGCCCCGAACTCGCATTTTCATAAGAGGTCATTTTTAATTAAAACCCTCGATTTCATTAAAAAAAAAAAAAAAACATGTTTTTCAACATACAAACATACTTTTCTCCTTTAATTTGCAATATAAAATAAAAATTGATTATACCGTTGGAAAGGTGAGATTCGGGCCAAGTTTTTTCCGTAACCTGGGCGGGAATGCAGGGTATTATTGTATGCCGTCCTGCGGTTTAAAAAATACAAGATTTTCAAGTTTCGGCAATTTGAATTTGTGACTACTAATCCACATATTTTCACATGTTGGGTAGCCTATCCAAAAGGAAATTTAACGCTCTTTCCAACGGTTTCCTCAAATTTGAATTTACTCAATATGGAAGGGAGTTATAGCCAATTTTGTGATGTAAGGTTGACTCCCATCTCACGAAAAAAAATTTAAACCTAAGAGGCACTTTTTGTTGAAAATTAGTTGAGAATCATCCCCTAGGAGGTTAGTAACCACAAGTGTTAACACCCTGAAGGTATATGTTAAAAGTGAGTACAATCGTACAGAGGTATTTAATGAAGGATAAGCAATATCATCATTATCGATATCAATCCATAGTAAGTGTATAATATAAATCAAACAAGAAAAAATGTTTTCTGCAGATATGTACATCACGATTGAACTTAGCATCCCAGGTCTAGGGCGAACCCCAGATACTGCGATCACGACCCTAACGATTCTAATAATGGAATCGTGTTCTGATCCGACTCCCATCACATCACCAGTTCGACCTCCCATTTGAAGTGTTTTAGTTCAGGGAAATACTCCTTTTATTCGTGAGACCTGCGGCCGCGAAAAATCACGACCAGCCGTAGAAATTTCAATATGCAACAGTTATGAACAGTTATAATTTCCACTCAACCACGATCAATCATTGTAATAATGAGCAAAATAAAGTTAGAAATCCAAAGCTCCTGAATAACGAAGGTGATTTGCTGTTGGCTGTTACCGTTTAGCAGATATTTGCAATGCCTTTAAAACATTTAAAATTTAAATTTTCTAGAATTGTCGTAATCGAAATGTGTTTTGAGGCATTCTGAAAGTAATCTCAGATTTTAACGCTTTTTTCATATATCAATATACATACATATGTCATTCTAAACGATAACTCTCCTTGGTATTGAGATATAAATTCTGTTCTTGCGCCAAAAAATCAAGCATTCCAAACGAAAGGATGAGTTCATTGGTCAACTTTCAAAAAAGTGTGCTAAAAAAATTACTAACGATGGCTTAAAAGGCTAAAAACGGCTGAAAATGTTAAAATTATAGTTTGTAGCAGCATTTTAGTCAATAAAAGTTAATAAACAACGAACTAGAACACTACAAAGTTTATGCTCTGTACCCTATTTGCAATTTGATTACTGGGGTAGATGAAAGCTTACGTATTATACACAAAAATTTCCTCCTCTTCAAGAAAAAACATAATAAATCATGAATATGTTTTACGATGTTTGAGATCATTTATGATTTTCATCGTACCTGTCAAGGAGCACTCAAATTTCAAATTCTTAGAGTGACCACGAGAGAATTAAGCTGATTCAGCTGATCAGGAAAGAGCTAATCATTTCAATCGTCTCGTAATCATGCAGGGGGTATCCCTACCAAAATCAAACTTCCTAGGGTAAACAAGAGAGAATTTAGATCTCTCAGCTGACTAGGAATGAGCCCATCATTTTAATCGTTTCTTAATGTCCCAAAATGTCTCTCTATCAAACTCCAACTTTCTCGAGTGAACGGAAGAAAATTTTGCTGATTCATTGAATCAGGAAAGAGCCGATTATTTCAATCGCCTCCTAATGCCCAGAGAGTCTCCCTATCATATTTCCACGTTCTAGGGTGAGCGGGAGAGAATTTAGCTCGCTTAGCTGATTAGGAAACAGCCCTACATTTCAATCGTCTCTCATTAACTCAGAGAGGTCTACCTACCAAATTGGAAATTCCTAGATGAACAGGAGAAGAGAAATTACTTACTAAAATGATTTAACCACCGCTTCAAAAATCAAACCGTTCTCGCAATATTCGGATCACCTGCTATGAATCAAATCATCGAAACACCAGCTCAATGAAATCATCAGAAATTAACAAGCGGTTGCAATCATGTTCACAATATCAATTATTGAGAATGATCACCTGAGTGTACACAATTATTCAAATAACCATGCTCATAACTCAGCTTGTTGGCCACGCACTTCGCAGTAGTTAACATAATATGGTTGGATAAATCGAGAGCTTTCGAACGAATGGTCAACGAATTTTGTTGGATGAAAAACGATGAAGTACCATTTCCCTAGCAACGACTCGGTTGTAAGCGGAAATCATCAGAATATTTTCGTGAGCAATTTTCCGTGACGTTTTTTTAGTTTATGTGCCATAGCAAAGACATAAAATGTCTCACTGAGCTGGTCAGGAAAGAGCCCATTATTTCAATCGTCTCTTAATATCTCAGGGAGTCTCCCAATAAAAATGTCAACTTCCTAGGATGAACAGGAGAGATTTTAGCTCACTCAGCTGATTATAAAAGACCCAATAATTGCAATAGTCTAGTACCTACTGCTTACAAGTACCTAATACTCAATAGTATACTTACCATGTACCTAGTGTCTTCTTTTCACATTATTTTACATTATGGTTACTTAGCAATATTAGTGTATAACAGCGTAATAAATCAGCTTTCATTGACACTACAATATATTAGGGATCATGAGATGTTGAGTTAAAATGAGAGCTTTCCAAAAAGTGGCGAATCATTTTCCTGCCATGAAAACTAAGGGATTTACAATCCGCTAGTAACGCATTGGTTGTAAGTGAAAATCAATAGAAATAGAAAAACCTAAGTATGAGGAAAAATATGCTGAAAATTTTTAGTTAATTTTTTTATGCTCAATTTTATGTGTTTTTAAGGGTAAAACTACCTAGTTAAAGTGTAAAACTCGGTTATAACGGAGTTGGGGAGATTTGCAAGTGTTACCATTCGATTCAGCGTGAAAAATTACGTAAAAACCGGCCCAGAACTCGCATTTTCATAGAGGGTCATTTTTCACTAAAACCCTCGATTTCGTAGAAAATACCAAGTTTTTCAAAATACGAGCATACTTTTCTCCCCCAAATAGCAAAGTAAAAGTAAAATTGACTATACCGTTCAAAAGCTGACATTGGAGGAAGTGTTTTCCCGAAGAGTGCACGCCGAAAAATCCCCAAACCGGTTTTGGCCTTTTTTTTCAACCAACAAAAACTAACTGAAACCACTTTACTGTATAATGGGGTTAAAGGAAATTTAACGGTCTTTCCAAAGGTGTTCTTAGTTTTGAGTTTACTGTGATTCTAGGGGGAGTTATCGCCGTTTTAATGTCATAAGTTACAATACACGAAAAGAATCTTAAAAATTGAATAACTTGAAAACAAAGTGTTTAAAAAGAAATCTCTGCAAGCTACTTTCGATCAGAAATGAGCTCTAGAATAGATTCCTTGAGTTCGCCCCATGATTTCTGTAGACAACCTGTATAGTAGACGTCGTTAAATAATTATAGACAGGTCTTCTGCGTAGAAGGACTATCCAATACAGAAATAAGAAACCTTTGCGTAATAATTAGCAGCGTTTTTTATTTTGACCGCCGAAAAAGTTTGAATGCGGGCTGCGCCGATCAAAATGTCATCAAGACCCTTTCTCTTTTCAGAAATGGAGCAGTGAATTCCGTCAAGGACTCGGAAGGCCTGAATGATTATAAGCGTTGAGGATTATTAGCCAACTTCGCTGTACATTCGCAGACTTACATATTCAGATCAAATGAACATATCGCTTTACCACACAGCAATGCAACGCAGAACTAACATTTTACCACACAAAGAGACTTGGAACCAAATTTGTTGAAAGAGATAAAGTTCCAGTCATGCAGCTTAATCGTATGAGCAAATTTTCGTAAAATTATCGTATTACATAATGTTGAATTGTTTTAAAACTTGACCATTTTGAGTACAAAGATATTTTTAACTATTTATTTTAAGGCAAAAAACGCATACCTATTAAATAATAATCTGCAACTCAAAAAGAGATTTTGGATTTTTAGTTTAAAGCAGTTTTTATCGATTATTCAGCAAATTTAAATAAAATACGCTTTTCAGCTCAATTTTGTAGTTTTTATACACTTTTCTATTTTATAGTTGATAAACTTTATTTGGGCAATATTTGGCTAAAAAATATATATATAAATTTAACAATTTTTAACCGTTTTTAACCATTTTTAGTGATTCATTCAGTACATTTTTTGAAATTTGGCCAATTTAATGTGCTCAAAAAATGCTGGCCAACGAACTCATCGTTTTATTTGAAAAGCTTGATTTTTTGGCGCAAGAACGGATTTTTTATCTTAGAAGACTCATCGTGTGGAACAATATACATATATATATATATATATATATATATATATATATATATATATATAGCTTCTTACTCCAGGGATTTTTTCAAAATGCCTCAAAACGAATTTCAATCAAGGAAATTTAAAAAAATCTTATTTTAATAATTTTGGAGCCATTTTATACAAAAATTCGCTTAAAAAAAAAAAAAAAGACATAAATAAATAAACTCAAAAATTACTTAGTGGTCTCTTTTCTGATCAGCTGACTGAGCTAAAGTCTCTCTTGTTCACCCTAGGAAGTTGAAATTTGATAGGATGACTCTTAGGAACCGTAAGAGCTGATTGAAATTATGGGCTCTTTCCTGCTCAGTCCGGGCCTGATTTTGCCACTTTTATGCTGTAGTTTGGCCTGCAGCCTCCGTAGTTACGAACACAGTCTGGATATCGTTATTTCAGCAGTCTATGCACCGACTAACCCGTACAGGCGGGTCCATGCAACGCACGGGTAACCGACTAGTTACAATATACTTTATCGGGCATTTGTGTAGAACATGTACCCAACTACCTACCGTGTTTGAACGAAATCGGACATACAGATGATGAGAAAGCAACGTTATGAGCAATTCACGTTTGCGCATGGGGACTGTCTAGAAGCTAACCCGCACAATCCCTGAGAATTTCATCGGAATCGGACTGAAACTTGGTATAGTTTTGGGCGTGACAATGATTTACCACAGACAGACACGGAACCAAAATTGATCAGCAAACTCTGAAATGCAAAAAGCAAGTGGAAATTTTGATTTTGGAGGGCAAAAATTTTTCCGACTTCCATCACGAACACAAAGTTTCCCCACCTTTGGTAGTGAGGAAGCAAAAATGGCAAAACTATATCAAGAAACCAGAGTTCTACATAATCACAATAAAACATTCAGACCACAGACTGCCTACGATATACTTATACCCATAAGGGGGGGGGGGGGGGGGGTGTTAGTTTTTAGTATAACCTTATTTATTTGTCAATTCACTGTCTACCTATCCAAATTTTTGGATTTGATAGATCATATCCAACTTACCTAACAAGTGATTGACGAGCTTTTAAATATGCCGGAATCGAGCCATTAATCTACCCGTACCTTACCCACTTTCACCAAAAACTTAAACGAATTTAATTTCGAAAACAGTGGAAATTAACGAAGATTACCTATAGCTCAACGTCTTCCACCAGGGGCCTATTTCATTAAACAACAAGTTACAAGTGTACAAGTTAACAAGTACAGGTACTTATAATGCACGGTAAACTAGAACACGTGTTTCACCAGAACAAAGAGGAGTACAAGTGTAGAAAAGTTACATTATTTTGTAGAAGGTAAGTTTACAAGTGTAGCAGAAAAAAAAAATGGCGTGTGGGGACAAACGAAATGAACAACGTCAAGCGGGATGCCGAAATTGAAGTTAAATATTAAGTATTATTAAGTATTAAGTATTATATTAAATATTATTATTGAAGTTGAATTGGAAGACAGACAAATTATAAACTGAAAAGTGGAGGAAGTGTGTATTTTATTTCAACTTATTCTGATGGCTGCCATAATTCCTTCATTCAACGGAAATGATTAATCAGTTCATCAAGTCTTAATGCTGCTGGATTAGGAATGTCGTCTGTAACTTCGAGATGATTTTCACACTTCACTTTGTTCTTCAATGTTGGGGAGATCCTCAATACCTATCCGATCAGGGAAAAATTTCACACGGTCACGCACCATTAGAATCTTTCAAGGGTCTCGGAAGACATCCTAAATCTCTCGTTAAACTCAAAAATACCCACGAAATGAGCGTTTATTCGAGGCCAAAAAAAATCTTTGGCGTCTTTTACGCTGAATGCTTCTTTCTTGTCTCTATTCTTCAGCAGAATATGATTCCCACATATTAAACACCGAAAAATTGTCAACTCACAATGCTGGAAACTAACAAGTTTACTGTAGAACGGACGTAGGTTAAAAATCGGCCATTTTTTACAACTGTAAAACAGTGATTTGTTCAAAATGATGGGGAAACACTTGTAACTTGTCCAAATTCGCCTGTATGTACACTTGTTAATTTTCACTGTGCATTACAAGTCTACACTTGTACCTTTATGAAACGCTTGCACACTCATTTTTTACAACTTGTACATAAAATCGGCTTGTAACTTGTTGCATTATGAAATAGGCCCCTGATCGCTGTACGAGTGTAAACCCCTAATGTTTAGCCTAACTTACCTACTTGACCTACCGGCTGTGGCAGCCTTGAATGGGAAATGCCGAAAGAGAGCCGAAACGGAGTCCTCGCTCTCCGGCCCCGCCTGGCGCCCTTTTTCTGACCTCCGCTCCCGCACATCACTCACTTTAATGAAACTTCGCCTGATGAACTTTGGCGTTGCGTATTGATCGGAACGTAGAAAGACTATCCAATGCAGAAATAATAAACCTTTGTGTAATAGTGAGCTGCGTTTTTGTTCTAAATGCAACGAATATTTGTATCCAGGGGCGTCGCTATAGGATGGGGGGGGGGGGGGGGGGCCTCCCACTCAGTTTTAACCTACTTGGGAGAAGTTGGGAAAACTTAGGAGGTGGCGATAAAACGCTTAATTCAAAAGAACCATTTGGAAGCCTAATCCTGATCTTTCCAACTTTGGTACCAGGTATTTATAAAATACTTGATTTATTGCTTCCGAGTCTACCTAAAGGTAGCGGAAGGATTGTTTTCACTATCGAGAGAAAAAAATTTTTGGTCTCCCAAATCAAAATTTCCACTCGCATTTTACGTTTTAGACCGACTTGGGAGATTGGTTCCGTGTCTGTGTGTGTGCGTGCGTGTGTGTGTGTGTCGTGTGTCCGCAAATCCTTGCAACAAGCTTATTTTCCACAGTTTTCATCCGATTTGGATGAAATTTTCAGGGGATGTGCGGGCTAGGGGGTAGACGGTCCCCTATCAATTTCATCGTTCTTGACTCAATACCTCACTCTGCGCATGCGCAAACGTAAATTCTACCAAGCATCATTTTCTCACGCCCTAGTTGTTCGATCTCGCTCAAATTTGGATGATAGTTGGGGGATGACAATTTGATCATCTTATATCAATTTCAACATGATTGTATAATTAATAACTACTGCGCATGCGCCAATATGAAATCCTTGTAACAAGCTTATTTTCCACAGTTTTCATCCGATCTGGATGAAATTTTTAGGAAATGTGCGGGCTAGAGTGTAGATGGTCCCCTATCAGTTTCATTGTTGCAAAATTAATACTTCACTCTGCGCATGCGTAGAAGTAAATTCCTTTATGCTCCATTTTTTTACACCCTAGTCGTCTGATCTCGCTAAAATTTGGATGATAGTTGGGGGATGACGATTTGAACATCCCATATCAATATCAATGATTGTATCATTAATAGCTACTGTGAATGCACCTATGTGAAATCCTTGTAACGACCTTAATTTTCACAGTTGTCATCCGATTTCGATGAAATCGTCACAGAATGCGCAAGTTAATTTGTAGATGGTCCCCATTCAGTTTCAATGTTGCCAAATCAATACTTCATTCTGCGCACGCGCGAATGTAAATTCCATTATGTTCCATCTTTTCACTCTCTATTCGTTCGAGTTCGCTTAAATTTGGATGATAGTTGGAAGAAGATGACAGTTAAACGAGGAAGCTCTATGCCACACCCAACTTTGCAGACGTTTTGAGTTTGGAAATCTTCTGGATATGTTGGGAATTTCATGATACTTCCCCCCTTCACTATTTTTGACTAGCGGCGCCCCTGCTTGTATCCCTATCTGAAGCAACATGAACACGCAGTGGTTCGATGCAGGAAAATTAATAAACCGTTTCGTAATAATTCGCAAGTTTGAGAATGTGAACCCCCGACATGTCTCATTGAGGGTCGGTTGCCCAATCTGAAAAGAACATTACTTGCTGTCCGTCGTCGGATCATAATGGAATCGCAAGAAGACCTAATTAGTGAGTTTTTCGCTTCATCTCTCTCTCCCTGACAAAATAATTTCGTCACCGAATCCACTTGGCCGCACGAAACGAGCTCTTTCAAGGCCTCCGGGCTCCTCATTTTAGTTCCAGCCTTTTGGATACATTCAGTGCGTCCGCACAGTGGGGCCGACGACCCAAAAACCTGGCGAAAATTGAGAGAATCTCATATTACTTATACTAAAATTGGAAAAATGATGCAAAATATTACACAATGGTTTATTATTTTATCATGTACCTATCATGTTTTACCGCTGGGTTTTGTACTTGAAAATTCACGTTCAACCAATGGGTTGGTAGGGAAGTTTAACTCCTTTAGTTTTCATATCTGGAAAATCGTTCGCCTCTTATTGGAATGCTTTCATTTTATCACAATATCTCATGATCCCTATAAGCCGCTGCCGCTGTGGTGTGAAGGAAAGCTGATTTATTTCGCCACATTAAATCTAATATTGCTAAGTAACTACAAATAATAATGAAATAGTAATGCGAAAAGAAGGCACTACATGGTGGGTACTATTGAGTAGTAGATACTTGTAAGCAGTAGGTACTAGACGTTGCATAGACCTCTGACCAGCTCATTGGCTCCGAAAGTAGATTTCTATGGTAGGTATTATTTAATCTCTGAAGCTTAAAATTGAAACAGAGCATGCATGAGACAGGAAGAATAGAATTTCAACGTGCGGAACTACCATAATCTGCTGAGGTTCCTAATTTCAATGCTAATCGTACTAAAGCTAAAACTTTAAACTTAGCTCTTTGACCATTGAAGTTTAATTAAGAAGAAATGGCTGTGAAGCGAGTTCTGCAGCACATGATGGTGTTGAAGATATTTGTGCAATTGATACCACTATTGATAGTAAACAGATTCTCCTTGAATCTATCTCACCATGTACATCCACTCGTGACAATTCTTTGCATTGAACTTGATGGCATACAGTCTAAAAGCCCCCCCCCCCCCCCCCCCCGTTGTAATAGGAGGCTATAGATTTGTAATAGGATGCAGAACTTTAGAATAGATCATCTATAGGCCTGCTGTGTACAATTGACAAAGTGATGATTACCCATATCAGCTGAGTAAATTCAGGAAATAATTTCTCTCCTAATAGACATCCGTCTATATACATAGGTATATATATATATATATATATATATATATATATATATATATATATATATATATATATATAGATTTTTACATATAATAAATTCACAAAAGTGAGACTCACTGTGAGACGTTTCGTTATTCGTTGTCAATCAACTAATTCTCCTAGTCTTGCAGGATTGCTTCTTTGAAATTAGCTCCTAAGCAACACAGTACCAGCATTACTGGTGACTAGGAGGGAGTTGGAGTCTCACTGGATTAAATTAAAAAAATAAAAATAAAAATAGAAATGAGTAAGGGTAAAAAATAATATAAATAAGGAAACATAAAATAAATAAATAAAAATGTTAGAACAATTAAAAAAGAAAAAAATATTTTAAAAAAATGAAAAAAATTTGAAAAAAAATTTAAAAATGGATGTGGTGATGGTCAGGTGTTGTATCGGTTGAGGCCAGGTGAATACAGTACTCCCAAGACAAATATATATGTGCCTGCTCAGTGATATGAAGCTTGACGGTGACACTTTATCTGGTAACTTATCTATCACTTTAAGTCGATAGCACTGATTGAATTCCAACTCAAGGGATCTGGCATGTTGGGCCACTGACTGACCATCGCCATGGAGTGTTGCACTGCGGTGATTATTCATTCTCAAATTTACTTGAGACGCTTTGCCAACATAAAATGCAGGACAATGTTTGCATTCCAGCATGTATATGCTATTAAGGGATTGACAGTGTGCAGACCCCCGATATATATATATATATATATATATATATATATATATATATATATATATATATATATATATATATATATATATATATATACATATATGGACAGTAGTTCATTTATTGTTTGGCAGTAGTTAGGGGAAGCTGAGGGCTGCCGTTATTGGACGTTTGCTCGCTACCATGTGCTTATTGTTGATAAACTTCTATTTAATAAAATTCTACTAAAAACATTTAAATTCACCGTTTATTTTAGCCGTCTACTGTGATTTTTTTAGCACATTTTTTGAAATTTGACCAATTTAATATGCTCAAAAAGTGCTGGCCAACGAAGTCATCCTTCGAGAATCCAAAGTCATTTACTTTTAAACTAGTTGTAGAATCGATTCTCTGTGAAATTCCCAACAAACTTGGTTCACCTCAAGATCTCATATTTGTTCTAAATAATTTGAAAAAGTCTGTAATAAAAATGATTCAGAAAACTCTTATTTCATTTCACCCCGAGTCTCAACAAAGAAGGTGAACACAAAGTTACCATAGCTTCTGAAGAATCGTTTACCATTCGGCTATCTGTCGTCAAAATTAATAGTAGGTAATCGATTCTAGTTTGGCCTGACTAGCCTAACTAGTTTGGATGCAGCATTATAAATTTTACAATAAATAGGATCTTGGTTAGGCTCAATATTGTAAAATCACTTTTACCTATCGTTTGGACAAAAGAAATATCAATTACTCGTTTTTTCAAAACCAACTGAACCAGCTAATGTGTAGGTACCTATTAGTAGTCTACCCAAGAACGGCTTAAGGTAAGTACGTACCATAAATCGCGAAATACCCCATTACATCTCAACAACATCACTGAAAAGAGCTAATTTTCTCTATGTGACAAACAGTCCCTCCTTCACACTAGGTACATTACACAGATAGGTACATTTCTCTGATACTTATGTTTTCAGTTTTGTTAAGTTTGTGTTGTTTGTCACATAAAATTTTAGAAAGGGTCTGGTTTCTCGATTCGGTACTCAGTGATCTCAATCTCTACCCAATGGTCCACTATTTGCCTGCAAACTAGCCGTAGAGTAGAGAAGTCGTCACGTGCAGCCGCGCCACGCCCAGGAGGTTTCATCAAGGTTTCCCTCCTCGCCTCCCGGGGTCGTGCCCGCCTTCGCGGTCGTGTGCTCCCTTCGGACAGATCCGGAGCGTGTCGGGCGGTGCTTACGGGGGAATCGTGGCCAACTAAATCGCGGAACGTTCTGCCTTTGATTCAGCTTTATTATGTAAATATAACCGAGCGTTTGGTTCCCAACCCTACATGAGTCGAAGTAAGGTCAGCCGGAGTAAACATTGGATTCAGGACAAACCCCATTCGTGCTTGTGTAAGTAATGCAATCATCACAAAATGGCAAAAATATAAGATTTGCACTTCACGTGACTAGATAAAACTGAACCCCTTAGTGATGAAGTAGTTACTGGTGGCGAAATTTTTCCTTGCAATACTCACTTCAATAGTTCTATTATAAAATAGCAAACTATTCCCTTCAGAGGAGTGTTAACTCTAGGTTATTTATGAGCCTTCTGGGAATCAATTTTTCAACTAATGTCTAACTAAAATATGCCTCTATAAATGCCTGTTCCTCTGTAAGGGGCTGAAGCGGTGTTAATCCACAGTTGGGAGTTATCCCTCCGAAACGGCAGTGAGATTACTTGATTAACTCTGGACTAGCGGTGGAACGGGCCATTGAAGAATCGTTTTCTTCATCAATTAGTTATTTGAAATTTACCTAAAGTGAAGAATATTAAAATTGGTAGAATATGAAAGGGGTGAAATAATAAAATATATTGATAAGTAATGCATGCATTACAGGGAAGTTCTATGAACAAATTGTATATAATTTTAGTGAGAATTTAAAAAAGAAGAAAAAATATATCAGGATTTTTCGGAATTAACCTCGCCCACCCCCATTTACCCTCTCCACCGACTGCAAATTTCAAACTATCACGGATATCTGATGAATGGATTTAAAATATCACAATTTATCGCTAAATTGCTCCCTCCATTCACTCCCTTCCATCATGAAATTTGAAACTTCTGACATATTTTCCAAAACTAGACCAAATTCATGATTGAACAAAAAAAGAATCACAAAAATACAGACGTGAATAGTTAAAACATCACGACTTATCAGTATTGCCCCCTCCAGTAACCCCCTCCCATGATAAAATTTGAAACCCGAATGTTCAGAATTGTGGACCGGGCAGCATCGACAAAATTTGCCACACGCACACATACAGACATACAACTATGGGGTTTCTACGAATCCGGCCTTAAAATGGTCTGAAACGGATTTGTATGCGGTTTTTTCCCCCTCATGGTAGAGTTGTTTCACACCCACTCGATCGATTCCAATAGGTCGTCCCTGTATTGACAAAGCCTATCTTCAGAGGGACGCGGACGCCCTAAAAATCAATATCTCAAATATAGTGTTTTTTAGAGTATTGTTTTCTGTCATTGATAGACATCATCCAAAAGAATCGAATGAAACCGCATGGATCGCTGTACATAAATCCGGAAAAATGATAATCAACATGTCAGTGAAATCGCAATTGGTGAAACATAGTAAAAATCGCCTCATTAACTACGAAGTTCGTATCGCTGATAAAATTTCAATCGAATTTCTCTTCTCAAAATCGAGTATATTAGAACTTTTGTCACTTATAGACACGTAATTAATTGTCAATTGGTGGGTCAGTTCGTATTAAATGCAGATGTAGTTTAGTGCAGGTACGCTATTCAATTTAATTAACTTCTCCGCGGTAGGCGCCTACGCCTATGCAGATATATTTAGATAATTAACAATAGATTTCCTTCAATAATTATAAAGTGGTGTTTTGCGACGAACGGCTACCCAATACAGGAAATAGTAAACCTTAGTGAATTGATTTGCAGCTTTTTTTTTTTACATTTTGGTCAATTATTTTCAATAATAAACCTTTGTAATCGACCATGAAAAAAAAAAAAAAAAAAATTAAACCCCTCCTCAAAATTTTTTGGTTTACGTTTTAAGATGCCTAGAATCCTAAAATCGAAAACAAAAAAAATAAAAATAAAATCCGTGTGTCCGCCTTACAATGTGCTTTTTCAGAGCTTTTCTCCAAAATTACTGTACCAAAATTTATGAAATTTGGCACAACTATCATACATCGACCGAGGATGTGCCAGTAACATCGACATCAGTTTTGATCAACCCTAAAGGGTAGTAATGAAGGGCTAACATATTCAAGAATCGAGATCCCAAAAACTTTCAAGGTTACAACAGTGATAATTTTTTGCTTGACGATGATAAATATAATCCCAAAGAATCGATTAAAACTCTCCGCAATGCTATAAATTGTACCGTTCGTTTTCTATAAGGACTGACATGATGTTCAACTCTACTTTGGTACACAACCAAGAAAGTTTGTCATTTTTCATTGTACAAAAATCCTCTAAGCCGCTCCAAAAATAAAAGCTGCTGAGCTACTATGCGGTGTTAAATGAACTATGAAGAATCCTCAAGCCTTCAAGGTATAATAGCTTGGTTTGGAAGTAACCAGGCTGACGTACTACGAAGATTCAGTTTCAGAATGCCTCAAAACAGATTTCAGATAAGAATATTTTCTTTAATACTTATTGATTTTAAAAGTTTTCTGCCATTGCAATAGCGTCATTTTCTACAACAATTCCCTAAACGAGCGTTTGAAAAATGAAAAGAAGAAGAAAAGAAAAAAAAATCAGAAAACGAAAGGGTTCTGAGTTCAAGGAACTCATCTCAATATCTCGGTCGCGAACTGAGAGAAGGTCGACCTCGATGGGGCCAACGATGTAGTTTGTTCGCGCCGATTGATTGCGGCACATCGTACGCAAAAATCCATTTCTCGCGGGAAGGAAAAATTGCTTTTGCAAAACTCCGAGCCCAGCCCTCAGCTTTCGTTCCCAGGAAATTATGAATTCAAAGAAAATAACACCGTTTTCACAGCCGTGTCAAGGACGGTAATCCATTCATGTCCTCCAGGTGTTATACACGCGTAATCTGAAAGTTAGGTTTTCTAAAACTCAATGAGTCGAATACTTCTATGTTGACGCTGGGGGCTCCTTGAGATGTTAAGTGTGAAATTCAGTTTTGGGCATTAGCTCACTAAAATATTAGCTAGGTAGCCGAAGGTAGGGAAGCTTTGTGTTCGTGATTGAAGTCGAAAAAATGTGTGTCCACCATAGTCAAAATTCCCACTTGCTTTTTGCGTTTTAAAGTTTGCTGATCAATTTTGGTTTCGTGTCGGTCTGTCTGTATGATGTGTGTTCGTGGTAAATCCTTGTCACGCCCAAAACTATACCAAATTTCAGTCCGATTCCGTTGAAATTTTCAGGGATTGTGCAGGTTAGCTCCTGGATGGTCCCCTATAATTTTTAATACCGTCGAATCAACACTAGCCTATGCGCATGCGCAAACGTAAATTTCTTTATCACTGATTTCTTATCATCTGCTGGTCCGATTTCGTTCACACTCGGTAGCAGCCAGGTGAAAAGGGGCTAAAAACCGGACACTACGATCAGCAGACTAAAAATACTCATTAAATATCATACACTCCAATAAATATCTCTTGCCGACTATGATGGGTAGATTCAGATAAGTTTAAGGAATTTCGAGTTGAACTAGTTCAAAAATGTAGTAAAAAAACATTTTCTACCTCAATCCTCAACAATATTTGAGATATATGAGTTGTTCAGAGAAAACACTTTTGTTATGCATTAAAATCATAATTCTAGATTTCAACTTAACCAAATTTGATTTTCGTGCAGTTTTTTAGCGCTGAGTTTTATAAATTGTGTCTATTGATTCTTGAAAAATACCATCTAAATATACCACCAGCTAAAACATGGAATGTTTTGAAAAATACCTAAGTATTTATGAAAATCTGAAATATGGAATGTTTTGAAAAATAAATATTCATGAAAATCCATGAAACTTCAATAAAAATAATCTTGAAGATTGTCAAATTTCAACTGCCTGAAACGATAAGCTTTTGAACTGTTTGGTCAACATTGTGATTTCGTTTTAATTCGGTAGAAAAATTGTAAATGGATTTTGAAAAAACGTAGTCTCATTTGTAAAAAGAAGCATTATTACGATCGCAATCATTTCCAGGTTCACGTATAGTCGACATAACGTCCTACTTTGAAAGGAGCCTGGTTAAAAAACCAAATAACCGGTCATTTTGTGCTTTTTCAATGAAAACCGGACATTTATCGGACTGTCCGGACCAAAACCGGACACCTGACAACCCTACTCGGGGGGTAGATAAATGGTAGAAAATCCCAAAAAAACTACCAAATCATCAACTTTGCAGCGGCGTTGTCCTAAAAATCTGGGCGACCGCTCATCGGATGGCATTTTTTGGGGCGAAGGGAGGGGGTTCTTATTTTTCTTGTCATATTCCAATTTCTTGAAGCATCTTCCGCCCGTTAACCAACCAAATTTTAGCGACCTGGAACGTAAATTGGCTTGACAGTCCGTTTTTACTTCAAAAGTTAACTAATATTCGCTCTACGTCAGCCAATAAATTTTTCCCGGATCCAAATTTTGGCTTTTGACTACGTAATGGGGGCAACATGCCCCGAAAAAATCAGAGATGATCATGTTGAAGTAATGCAATAGATCGAAGGTGGATTTGATGATTAAAGCAGATGTTTTCACCTATTTACAGCCTCGTGATATACGCAGGTCATAGGAATACCGAATTAGTTAGCCTTTGTGTAATAATTTATCGTGTTGAATCAGATACTCATTGAATTACCTGATATAAAAGTTGATACATCATGTTACTCGACAGTTTCCGTAGTGTAGTGGTTATCACGTGTGCTTCACACGCACAAGGTCCCCGGTTCGATCCCGGGCGGAAACAGTTTAATTTTTTCTCGCTTTTTCGTTGAATTTGCTCAGAATTAATACGTAATGATCATGACGTACGTAAATAATGATTATATTTTTTAGCCAAAATTGAATAGGACTTGATGGTGTAACCTGTTTTTCTCTCAATCCTTGGAATTCAAGGTTAAACAACCGAAAAATTATGTTAAGCAGAACAGGGACAATACGGACATACCTACAGACCATTTTGTCGAAACATTTAAGTGATTGTTCGTAGAAAATTGAGCTATTGTAATGGCTCAAGCTACAGAAGTTAGAAGTATAAATTTTCCAAATTTTTCTTCTTGGAAATCCGTTTCAAAACATTCTGAGACGACGATTCAAGAATTTAAAGGCTATTTCACAAATAATATGTACCTAACTATATATCATTCCAGACGATATCTCTCCTCAAGATTGAGATACAAAATCCGTTCTTTTGCGAAAAAATCAATGAGTGCCAATTTCAGAAGGGAGGATGAGTTCGTTGGCAGCACTTTTTGAGCGCAATAAATTGTTTAAATTTAAAGAATTAAGCTGACAAAATCACAAAAGAGACAAAAACGGCTGAAAATTGTTAAATTTGAATTTTGTAGCTGAATATTACGCAAAAGAAGTTGTTGATCAACTATGAACTTGCGCATTGAAAAATTCTGAAAATTATGATGAAAGTGTATTGAAGTGTTTGAGCTTTAAAAAAATGCTTATAAAAAATCATTGAATGGCATAATATTATTCGAAATAAGTTTCTTTTGCCATGCAATTTACAGTTAGCCTTTGCGCTCAGTCTTCAATTTACCATTATGTGGTGCTATAATTTATGAAAGTTCGCTCATACAATATGCTGCTTAAATGGAACTGTGTGGTGCTAGCTAGCTGAGTATTTAAACTGTAGAGAAAAAACATGTTCTGACGTTTGGGTTTACCACATTCAAAAAGTTTTGTATCTTTGTGAGGCCATACGAGAATTAGGAGGAGGATTCATAATGAAGATAATCAACAATCAGCAATCATCAACAATTATTTCAGGTTACTTTTCTATCGTACACTTGAAGGCAATACTGAACAGCTTTGGTTCCAAAATTGCTGGTTGAATTTTGCGTTATGGACCATTCTAAACAACTTTCGTTTCGTCTCTGTCTTTATGTGTGTGTCATCTTTGTAAGAAGCTTAAATTCTACAGTTAACAGGTATCTTGTTTTACCGCTGGGTTTTGTGCTCGAAAATTCAGAAAAATTAGCCGTCATGTTTTTGAGATAGATATGTCTATGGGCTATAGGGGTCATGCGTTTTTTAAATTCAGCCGAATTTTCAGATCAAAATTCGTAACGCGAAACTGATAAACAAATTCGATATCTATACTGCAAGATTGAAATCAGAAATCATTTGAAATTGTATAGGGAAGTTCCCAAATTGCATGGCTGTTTAAAGTCTCTTTGTTAGTGAGCTAAATTCTGTTCGGTTCATCCTAGAAAGTTCAAATTTGATAGGGAGACTCCCTGGGACATCAAGAAACGATTGAAATTATTGGCTCTTTTCTAATCAGCTGAGTGAGCTAAATTCTCACCTGTTCATCTTAGGAAGTCGAAATTTGGTAGAGAGGCTCCCTGGGAAATTAAGAGACGATCTAAGTGACAGGTACATTACTAATCAGATGTGTGCTCTACTACCCCAAAAAATAACCCCGTGTTTGTTCCCTCTTCAGAATGGGGCCTTAGGACCCCTAAAATCGCATATGAGTCTAAATTTGAGCTTTTTTGTAGAATTTTTCACGTTTTTTGTATTCCATCTTCACGGACGTTTGAGTAGTGAAAAAAAATTTTTTTTTTTTTTTTGTTTCCTTTAGGTTACGAATAAAATATCTGAATCCTAAGGAGAGAGTTATCATCTGGAAGGACATGTATAAATATTAAAAAGCGTTAAACTCTAGGATTCGTTCAGAATGCCTCAAAACTGATTTTGATACAGATAATCTTCGAAAATTTTAATTTTAAAATTTTTGGAGCCATTGCGATAGCTCCAATTTTTTTTACGAATATTAGCTAAAATCGAGCTTTTCAAATGAAAGATTGAATTCCTTTGGGTAGCACTTTTGAGCACAAAACTTTTTGAGTGCTCAAATTTCAACAAAAGTACTTTATAAATCACCAAAAAAAAGCAAAGAACGGCTAAATTTGGAACATCTTGTTTATAGCAGAATTTACCCAAAAGAATTTATCAACGATAAACAAGAACATTAAGAAACATTATGTTCGAATTTTCGTAAATTTTATCGTATTTACGAAGCATTGTCTTGAAATTTGTGCAATTTAGTACAAATAAATTGTTAACTACAAAAGTTATGGCAAAAATAGAAGAAAAAAAATTGTTCTAAATAATATTCTGCGATTCAAATAAATTTAGAATTTTTATTTATTCATTTATTTTATTTGCGTTTTTAGCGAATTTTAAAGAAAATGAAGCTATTGCAATAGCACCTAAAATTTTAAAATCTAAATTTCCATAAATATTTTTTATTGAAATCCGTTTTGAGGCATTCTGAAACTATTTCTGAAGTTTGCGCTTTTTCATATATATATATATATATATATATATATATATATATATATATATATATATATATATATATATATATATATATATACCTATATATATTTATGTGTGTGTATGTGTGAGAGTGTGTCATTCCAGACGATAGCTCTCCTTAGGATTGAGATAAAAATTCCGTTCTTCGCCAAAAAAGGATGAGTTTGTTGGCCAGCACTTTTTCAGCACATTCAATTGGTCAAATTTCAAAAAAATGTGCTGAAAAAATCACTAAAAAGGTTAAAAACGGCTAAAAATTGTTAATATATTGTGATTTTTGAGGATATTGATCAAATAAAGCTGATAAAATATAAAATAGAACAATAAAAAATCTATGATTTTGTACAAAATATGCTGAAAATGTACTTAAATTCCATCAAAATGTGCTAAAAAATTGATAAAAACTGTAAAAAAGTTAAAAATCCAACATCTTTTTTTGAATAGCAGATCATTTGCAATAAAATTGGTAGATAATTTCTTTTCACTCAAAGCCCTCAATTTTCAAAACAATTTAACATAATATGGTAGGATCATTTACGAAAATTTGCTCATACGATCATGCTGCATGACTGGCACATTTATCTACTTTTCAGCAAATTTTAATGAAATTTAAATACATTCTTCTAGTTTATTGTTGATAATCTTCTTTTGACTAAAAATTTGTTTAAAAAAAATATTACGAACGATTTGAAGCCATTTTTAGTGATTTTTTTAAAGCATATTTTTGAAATTTGACCAACGAAATTCTTCATTGGCGCAAGAATGGAATTTTTATCTCAATCTTAAGGAGTGTTATCAAATGGAAGGACACACGCACACGCACCCGCACACATACACGCGCGCGCGCACACACACACACACACACACACACACACACACACATATATATATATATATATATATATATATATATATATATATATATATATATATATATATATATATATAGCGTTAAATTCTAGGATAGGATTCGTTTAAGAATCCCTCAAAACGGATTTCAATGAAGAAAATGTCCAAAAATTTGAATTTTAAATTTTTTTTGGAGCCGTTGAAATATATAGGTATATATTATATATTTTTTATTTTTTTTTCGAAAATTCGCTAATATTTGTGCCCAAAACTATACTGACAAATGTACTTATATTCCATTAATATTGTTGTATAGATACTTAATACGATAATTTTCGAAAAATCCCTCATATGGCCATGCTGCATGACTGAAACCGTTTCTTCATTTTTTATCAGAAAACATATTATGCTTCTGAATGATAATCTAGTGGACGTAAATGATTCATAAATTTAATATTCGAGTGAGTGCAAATGTCGGGTCAACTCACCGAAAAGTGCGGGAGTGAGCGGATGCATGTTGTCAGCGAGCTGATCTGTCGGCGAGCTGAGCTGTCGGCAAGCTGAGCTGTCGATGAGCTGAACTGTCGGTAACCTGAGCTGAGCTGAACTTGTGAGCACTCGGACACTTGTGGAACCTGCTCGCGCCCTCCGCCGCGGTTTTATAGTCCCCCCGTCCACCGGTCCCCCGCGGCCCTCCCTCGAGCGACTCCCAGCCTTCCGCTCATAAGGGAAAATCCCTTCATTATCAGGGGAAACTGGGAGTGTTTGTAACCTAGTTTTGCAAATTCGAATTCTGAAACTAATAAGTAATTTATATGAATATTGGCCTCAATTTATCGAATTTTCGAAGGAAAAATAAGCTACCTATGTAGATGGTTGGCTTCAAAATTTCAAATTTAAATTTAAAGAATTTGATTACATTTTCTGGGAATTTGTGGGTTAAGCTGTGGATTTTACTTTACAAATTTCATTTTTCTCAAATCATTACTCCATTCGGCGCATGCGCTAACGTAAATTACTTCAAGCATCATTTTCCCATTTTAGCGAATTTTTGAAGAAAATTAAGCTATTGCTCTCGCCTCAAAATTTGTAGAATGTGAATTTTTGAAAAAATTGTATGCAGAAATCCGTTTCAGGCTATTCTGAATCATATTCTGAAGTTTAACGCATTTTAGCGAATTTTTGAAGAAAATTAAGCTATTGCTCTCGCCTCAAAATTTGTAGAATGTGAATTTTTGAAAAAAAATTATGCAGAAATCCGTTTCAGGCTATTCTGAATCATATTCTGAAGTTTAACGCATTTTTTTATGTATGTATATATGTATGTATATATGTATGTATGTATGTATATATGTATGTATGTATATATGTATGTGTCATTCCAGACGATAACTGTCCGTAGAATTGTGCTAGAAACTTCAAACAAATTTTAAAATGTTAAGGGCACAAAACGAAAGTTCAAGTTCGTTGGCCAGCTTGATCGGATTACATCTTCGGGTTGAAATTTTCAAAAATGTAGTCAAAAATTTCAAAATAGCCTGTTTTTTGCGATTTGTCGTGCGAAATAATTTTTTCAGCATACTAACATATGGTATATTCGGAATCAGCGTAAAATTTCCTATAGGAATATGTATCAAGTTTTCAAAAATTTCAAAGTTGAAAAATCAGTCAAAAATCGAAATAATGCCGTTCGCTGGTTGTAAAAATCGGTAATATTCTTCAAAAATTCGCTCATGGGGTCATGCTGCATGACTGGACTTTTTAATGTATGTACTATATATGTATGTATGTATGTATATATGTATGTATATATGTATGTATGTATGTGTCATTCCAGACGATAACTGTCCGTAGAATTGTGCTAGAAACCAAACAAATTTTAAAATGTTAAGGACACAAAAGTTTAAGTTTAAGTTTAAGTTTTAAGTTTAAGTTCGTTGGCCAGCATGATCGGATTACATCTTCGGGTTGAAATTTTCAAAAATGTAGTCAAAAATTTCAAAATAGCCTGTTTTTGCGATTTGTTGTGCGAAATAATTTTTTCAACATACTAACATGTGGTATATTCGGAATCAGCGTAAAATTTCCTATAAGAATATGTATCAAGTTTTCAAAAATTTCAAAGTTGAAAAATCAGTCAAAAATCGAAATAATGCCGTTCGCTAGTTGTGAAAATCGGTAATATTTGCATGAAACATTTGCATGAAACATCTTCAAAAATTCGCTCATGGGGTCATGCTGCATGACTGGACTTTTTTTATTTTTTTTTTTTTTAACATTTTTACTGTGAAGCGAAAAATTGCGGGGTCTTGGAACTGCAAAAGTTTGAACCTTCTCGGGGACACGATGCGCCATGTTCTGATCATATATTACATACGGGGTTTAATAATTATAGACCAACGATCTGCGTTGAGGGGCTATCTAACACAGAAATAATAAACCATTGTGTAATAATTTGCAGCGTTTTATACCGTTCTAGTTCATGGTTGATTAACTTTTATCGACTAAACTTTTGCTATAAAATAGAAATTTTAAAATTTTTAGCAATTTTTTAATCGTATTAAGCCAATTTTAGTGAATTTTAAAGTATATTTCATGAAATTTGAACAATTCAATGTGCTCAAAACTCATCCTTTCGCATGGGAAGCTTTTTTTTTTTTGGCGCAAGAACGGAATTTTTATTTCATGCCCAAGCACAGTTATCGTATGGAATGGTGTGTATATATATATATATATATATATATATATATATATATATATATATATATATATATATATATATATATATACTAGAACTCGTTTCAGAATGCCCCAAAATGGATTTTTATTAAGAAAATTTTTCGAAACTTTTAATTTTAAATTTTTGGGAGCCATTGAAATTGCTTCATTTTTTACAAAAATTCACTTTCACGTCAATATTAACAAAAAAACGAGGAATATTCTTCGATAAACAAGAACTGTTCAATATCGAGTCGGATCTATCCCTCTGACTTCATCACACAACGTATAGCCCGTTGGGCGAGTTTGGCTCTTCCTTCAATTTTTTCGGCAGTTGACGTTTCGAGTGTCATAATTTACCAAGTTGACGTTTCAAGTGACCCCACAAATGTTCAGTTGGGTACAAATCGGGAGACTGAGGACGAGTGTCCCTACAGAAGCTCCCTGTCAAATGTCACATTCCCAGGATAAATAGATCATTTAACTAACTCAGCTGATCAGAATAGAGGCCATAAATTCATTCGTCTCATTATGTTCTAGAGAGTCTCCCTATCAAATTTCAACTTCTCAGAGAGAACTGGAGGGAATTTCGATATGTCTCAGCTGATCAGGAGAGAGCTTAATTCTCCCTTGTTCACCCTAGCTCATTGGTATGAGGTCAAAGAGATATCCTACTCGTTATTGGACAGTTCTTGTCATTGTCGAGTTCCTATTCATCGTTTTTGGTCAATTGACGTTTTTCAAGCTGTGTAATTCGCAACTATTAACGTTTACCAAAAAGGAATTACGAATACTTTTGTTGCGCATCTTTGTTGGTTATTCTGCGATAATACCTGTAGTTATTGTAAAAGTTGACTTTCTGAGAAATTTGAACATGGTCATTCATTTTTACCGTTTCTCCTAAAGGTCTAGGAAGATTATTGGGAATATAATCCCAAAGAATCGATTAAATTCGCTATGCTGTAGGTTGAACCGTTCGTTTTCTATAAGGGAACTTAGAACAACCTTGGGATATCCAGGCGCGAGAACATGAAGAAATAACGTGCTTCTACTCGTAATTTTGTTATCACAGGTGATCGTAGCTCAGTGGCTTAGGTATCACACTTCAGACCCGGCGGAGGCAGCACAATTGTTAAGTTCTTTCTTCCTAGTCACTTTTTCCTTTTTCTTTTTTTTTTAGTAAAAACTAGTAAACTAGTAGACTAGTAAAATGTGGATTTTTCAATTAATTGCATTAATTTCCCCTCTGCAGGTGCCTATATGTACGCAGGCATATTGTGCCGACCTTCGTATGAGCAATTTGAAATGGACCTTGGGAACCGGATACCGTTGGAAAGAGCATTAAATTTTTTATCAGACACATGTCTGAAAATTTGTGGGAAGTATGCCCTCTGAAAATAAATTTTTACCAATGTGGTAAACCTCGAGTTTTTTCAATCCGGAATTAAGCTATGAGAACCGATATTTTTTCAGGATTGAAGAACGGTAAAAACTGCGCCAAGATCTCACCTTTCCAACGGTGTAGTCAATTTTACTTTTACTTTGATAATTAGGAAAGAAAACTATGTTTTAATGTTGGTAACCATTGTTTTTTCAATTAAATCGAGGGTTTTCTTGAAATATTGCCTTGTATGAAAATAGGAGTTTGGGGACGGGTTTTACATATTTTCAACGCTGTATTGAATGGTAACAATTCCATATCCACCCAGCCCAGTTATAACCAAGTTTAACACTTCAAATCGCAAATTTGAGTTCATTTGGTATGATAAATTATATGTGTTTTTAAGGATGAAACTAGTGTCCTAAAGTGTAAAATTATGTTATAACGGGGTTTAGGAGATATGTAAGTGTTACCATTCGATTCAGCGTACAAAAAATATGTAGAAACCGACTCCAAACTCGTATTTTCACAAAAGGTAATTTTTCGAAAAAACCCTCGATTTCATTGAAAAAACAATTTGTTCAACATTAAAACATATTTTCTCTCCTTATTATCAAAGTAAAAGTAAAATTGACTACACTGTTGGAAAGGTGAGATCTCGGTGCAGTCTTAACCGTTCTTGATTTCTGAAAAAATATAGGTTCTCATAGTTCAATTTATGATCTAAAAAACTCGAGGTTTCCCAAATCAGGTAAAATTTGCTTTTCAGAGGGCTTTTTCATATCTCAAACCTTAATTCTTAAAAAAGGTTAGGTATCTGTAATAAATTCAATGCTCTTTCCAACAGTATCCTAAAATTTTAATTTTCATAGCAAATGTAGGGATCATTATAGCAACAAAAGGTCGAAAACACGAAAAACATCTTAAAAATTGAATCACTCAAAAACTAAGCGTTTAAAAAAATCTCTAAGAGGAACTTTTGATCAGAAATGAGCTCTAAAATAGACTCCTTCAGTCTGGTGGACCGGTTTTGTTTGCACCCTGTACAGGAATATACAGGGTGTCCCGACTACAGTTCATTAAACTCTGAGGGTCGACCTCATTATTTCTGATCGAAAGTTCTCGAGATTTTTTTAAGAGCTAAGTTTTCGAGTAATTCAATTTTTACGATTTATTTCGGGTTTTGCACCTTATGACATTAACTCTTCATTACACAATCGTTACTCCCCTTATAGCCACTTTAAACTCAAAAATTAGGACATACTCGTAGTTGGAAAGAGCGTTAAACTTCCTACCTTCCTAATGCCAGACCAATATTTTTTAAACCGTCTTTATACGTAGAAGAAGAGGCTGAAAAGCAAATTTTGAAAACTTTTCAGAATTTGACTTTTTTTCCATTTGTCGTTTTGCCCTTAATACAGACTATTTCGGAAAAGCACTACATGGAAAAAACTTTCGCAGAATCTCAGCTTTTGAACGGTGTAGTCAATTTTACTTTTAATTTGCTAATTAAAAGAGAAATTCATGCTTTAATGTCGAAAAACATGGGGTTTCCATGACTACTTGCATTCCTCCTCAACTTAGTTATAACCGAGCTTTACGCTTCAACTAATTAGTTTTACCGTCCAAAAACTTTAAATTGAGCATAACAAACAAACTAAAAATTGGTGAGTAAAAATGTAACACTCGGTTATAACTAAATTTGAGAGATCTGTAAGTGCTACCAATCCAGTTACGGCCGTTTTAATTTCATGAGGTACAAAACTCGAAAAAAAATCCTAGAAATTGAATTACTCGAAAACTAAGCGTTTAAAAAAAATCTCTCAGAGGAACTTTCGATCAGAAATGAGCTCTAAAATCGACCCTCAAAGTTTGATGAACTTAAGTCGGGACACCCTGTAGATAGGTATGTAATTAGGCTTGGCTTGTTTAAATGCAAATAAATAAAAGTAAAGTAATGGAAGGCTGTTGATAAGTTCGAAATGGGGAATGCGGTGGCTGATGAAGCATGACGATTAAGAAACCACGAGGTTCGTTGCAGAAATGTGGATTATTAAATAATAAGGTCTTCAAAAGATGACGTCATCGTCTCCGTGGATATTGTGCCGTTACACTCCGTGGCAGTTCACTTTTCATGACTACTTACATACGCTTCGGCCGGTTGTTATTACGCGAATGCAGAGGCTCCCAGTTATGTGGGAATGCAATTGTCTCATCATAGCACAGTGACTTCTTCAGAGCACAATGAAGGTTATGAGGTCGCGATGGAGATGGTCTCCGGAGTTCATGCAAATTGTCCTTCGGTTTATTTCTTCCATTCGAACCGAAATTGAGAGTACCAACGTATAACGAATCCCACAACGGGAACAAGGTGGTTTGTACTGGATGTTCTGGTACTGCCAGATTTAAAACGATGACGATGATTCCTTACTCAAACGAGAAATAATACGGTAGTAGGAGTGGGCCAGTCAGTGTCTCCATGACTGGATGTAATCGATTTGGACTTCCTACAGTGATCAGAGAGAATTTAGCACATTCAGCTGATCAGGAAAGGGCCCATAATTTCGATAGTCCCTCAATGTCCCAGAGAGTCAGCTTATCAAATTTCAACTTCCTTAAAGAACAGGAAAGAATTTAGTTCACTCCGTAGATAGGAAAGCACCTATCATGTCATTCGTCTCTTCATATCCCAGAGAAAAATATAAATAACCGCGTGCAAATCCGTTTCAGACCATTCTAAGACCGTCTTTTGGTAAATTATTTTCAATAATTAATTTTGTAATCGACCTAGAAAAAAATAGCACCTCCTGAAAATTTTTTGGTTTACGTTTCAAAATGCGTTGAACCCAAAAATCGAATATAAAAAAATCCGACCGTCCGCCGTCGGTGGCTTTTCTCTGAAATATTAGACTAAAGTGTTAAAAATCACATTTGGGGTCTAGATGGTCCTCGAAGCTCGGCATCAATTTTTATCAACCCTATAGGGTTGTATTAAAGGGATAAACATTTTAAAAATCCTAAGTAACAGTAAAAGTTCTTTGCTAGTCATTGATAAATTTTATCCCGAAGAATCGATTAAAACCACCCGCAACGCTGTACGTTGAATAGTTCGCTTTCCCTAAGGGCTTGAACATCGAGAAAGAAAACCTTCGAATTTCTAAGCGCGAGAAGATAGAGAATCACGCGCTGCTAGCAGATCTATTGATTAGACCATTAGACGATCAACGATCAAGCTTTAAATTCCATCAGTATCAGATGATAGTGATAGTGATACTGGAATATATAAAAATTGCCTTATAAATATCAGCTGATATAATGCCAATAATGGAAATATCGTTCCAATGGATTTATTCTAACTTTTCGAAATCGAGTTAATTAAATTAACTTATAGTAAGTGCGGAAGTAGGTACCTACTAGTGAATCATTGGTACCTAGATCGCATCTCTTAAATTGCTCCCAAGTCTACCTATAGGTAGCGGAAGCATTGTTTTCGCTTTTGAGAGATGGAAAAGTTTTAGTCTCCAAAAAATCAAACGGTTGTTTTTTCACAGTGGTAAAATTTCCTCTCGCATTTTACGTTTTAGAACGTAAAAAACGTCTGAAAAACTTTCGTTCCGTGTCTTTCGGTGTGTGGTTGTGTATGTGAGTGTCTGTGTGTCTGCCGTGTATCCTCAAATCCTTGTAACAAGCTTAATTTCCACAATATTCAACCGATTTTTATGAAATGTTCATGGAATGTGCGGGTTAGGGTGTAGATGTACTCTATCAGTTTCGTTGATCCGAAATCAATACTTGACTCAGCGCATGCGCAAACGTAAATTCTATCAAGCATTATTTTCTCACGCCCTCGTCCTCTGATCTCGCTCTGAATTGGAGGATAGGTGGAAGAGATTAGTTTGAACATTCTCTAGCTATTTCACATGCGCGAATGTGTATTCCTTTTAACGAGCCTAATTTCAACAGTTTTCATCCGATTTTGATGAAATTTTCAGGCAATGTGCGGGTTAAGCTGTAAATGATCCTGTTTTCATACTTTTCAAATCATTACTTCATTCTGCGCATGCGCAAACGTAAATTACTTCAAGAATCTTTTTTTACGCCCTAGTCGTCCAATCTCGATCGAGTTTGGTGCATAGCTGGGGAACAATGGTTTGATTATTCCATATTAATTTCAACATTAGTGCATCATTAGCAGCTCCTGCGCATGCGCCAAAGTGAAATCCCAGGAACAAGATTATTCCCTTGCTTTTTATCAGATTTCTATTACATTTTCTGGGAATGTGCGGGTTAGGCTGTAGAAGATTGTCCTCAACCAATTTCATTTTTCTCAAATCATTACTCCTTTCCTTTCTACGTATACGCTAACGTATATTACTTCAAGCATAATTTTCCCCGTTTCCTAAATGACAGATTTCGAAGTTTTCCATTATCTACTTCTCGATTGACTATATTCTGCTATGAATTTTTCGTGATTATTAAAACAATTTCAATTATCTTACTTTATTTTTAGTAGGTAGGTAGGTACCTACTTACATAAATATCGTTATACTGGGAACAGGAGGACTAGTGAAAGGTAGATGTTTTAATTAATTGCACTAATTTTCTCTCTGCAGGTACCCATATCCACGCAGGCATATTGATGTCAATCTACGGATCTGCAATTTGAAATGGACCTCCTTTTTAATATCAAGAATTTAATATCAGTGCACACTGATCATCTGTGGGGCCTCTGAGCCTAAATTGTTTTTAATCTGCTCATGATACTGAAACCTGAAATGTAGCTCCTTTTTGAAGATCTGGAATAAAATTACAAAGTAGGTATGGCGGGACTCAGATCAGCTTCGGAACCTCTGAAGCTAATTTCTTTCCTAATCGACTCACAGTGCTGTTATTTAGATGGAGCTTCTTTGGAACCTCTCGGAAACAATTACGAGGTATGGAAGAGCACTGATCAGTAGAGCGGCCTCTTTCTCTTTCCTTACCTACCGATCTTTTTTCTAACATTTACTGTGGAACAAAAAATTGCGAGGTCTTGGAACTGTAAAGGTGGAAACCCTTTTGAGAGGTACGGTGCGCCATATTCTGAACATATATTACATACGGGGTTTAATAATTTTAGACCAATGACCTGCATAGAAGGGCTATCTAACACAGAAATAATAAACCATTGTGTAATAATTTGCAGCGTTATTTCCTCCCATCGTTCTTCTGTTCCTTTTCATTTACCAAAACCACATTGTACCTTTTTTCATTTTTCTATTTCTGAACTCACACCTAGCTTCATTGGTTATTTATTGATGTAGGTAGTCCCTTAATAGGTGTGAATAGTATCTTCAATATTTCTGTTTGTGTGTGTGCGTGACAAAATTTGTCGTCGCTGGCCAGGCCACGACACCCACAGCCAACTCATTCTACCTACAAACATCTGACTGGCTTGTCACCTGACCTTGAATAACCTTGAATGACCTTGAATGGCCACTTAAATACCCTAGTGGATTTGAAGTATTCATTGAACATTTTCGAAATTTTAGCCATTGTGCAGAAAACAAGAAATTTTAGATTTGATGTCGTTGTGGGGGTGTCGAGGGGGTAGGGTAATTAACGATTCTTTCAAGCGCTGCTCAAGCGCTTCGACCTAGTTTTGGAATGAATGTCAGGAGTTTTAAATTTCTTGTTCCTCTGAACTGGAAATGCTGAACATCGAAAACTAGCTCTTTGGGTTGTGGTAAAGTATAACAGAGTTCCAACGTGGGAAAAGGAAGGTGAGGTTTTAGTGTGTTTGAATCATACATAACCCGGAGTGCGGTCCCTCGCGGGTATCTTACGAGATCCGATTACCACCTTAGGATCTTAAAGATTTCCTCACCTGCCTACGTAAAAAAAAAAAAAAAAAAAAAAAAAAAAAAAAAAAGTATAACTATTCTAGAATTACAAATTATATTTTCCAAAGGTGGTATATTGTGTGGTAGTTAGTTGTCTGTGTTTCAGTAATGACGTCTTCTCTCTCAGGTCTGCCAATTAATTTTCAGTCCAACTGGTGGCCGGGGGGAGAGGTCGGCTGCGCTCGTGTTGCAACGACCTCGGGAGGCCACGACTCTCATTTTCCTAGGCGACCTCTGAGGACGCCCCCGACGTTGCTCAAACCTGCAGGCTCCCGGTAGGTTGGTGCTTTTACCTGAAGGAAACTGCGACTACGATGCTTTGACTTATTGTTTTCAATAGTGAACCTTTATAGTAAAACGAAAAAAGTTCCAGTCATGCAGCATGATCGTATGAGCGAATTTTCGTAGATTTCTTGTATTATGTTATACTACAGTGTTTTGAAACATATGCACATTAAGAGCCACAATATTGTTAACCTCCAACTATCTAGCATATAAACTCGTTCTAAATAATATTTTATGGTTCAAAACAAATTTTAAAATTTTAGCAATCTTTCAGTTTTCTAATTAATTTTTCAGCGAAAATCAATGGCATTTAAGTACATTTTTCAATATGGTTTTGTGAATAAATGTTTTAATGTTCTAGTTCATCGCCGTTTGGCTCAAAAAGTCTGCTACAAAATATAAATTTAACAATTTTTAACAAACAAAACAACAGCAACAACAAAACAACAAACAATTGAACAATTCAATTTTCCCCAGAATTAAGATAAAATATATGCTCTTGCACCAAAAAATCATGCTTTCCAAATGAAAGGATGAGTTCCCTGGTCAGCACTTTTTGAGCACGTTTTAAAATTTAAGCAATTTAATGCGCTCAAGCAGTGCTGGCGAACGAATTCATCCTTTCCAGAGTAGGTACTGGAATGACACACACACACATACATATATATGAATGTATATATGAAAAAGGGTTAAACTCTAGGATTCGTTTTGGAATGCCTCAAAACGGATTTCAATGTGCAGAAATTTTTAATTTTAATTTTCGGAGCCATTGAAATAGCTTCATTTTCTAAAATAATTCGCTGAAAATAAAATCAATAAAGTAAAAAAATAACACACACACACACACACAGTGGCACCAAATCAATCCCGATATAACGGGACAAAACTCATTCCTTGAGTTGACCTTATATTAATCATTCGCCGTAAGTTTCTGCGCTGCATAGAAGAATTGAATATCCCTCAGGATTCAGTCAATATAGAGTTCCTTGAAGAAAAATGTTGCGCTCAGCGTCCTGAGGTCAGGCGCTGTTTGGCAGCCTTGCAAATTTTCCATAGGCTGATCCTGGAACTCGCCGTTGCGGCCAATGTTCATTTTATGGTCCTCCGTCCTGGATCGCGTTCCGTAAGCCTCTTTTGGATACCATTCTCACCAACTAATTACCTCTACCATCGGCCAATGAGCAGGATGCCACGCAATATTAACCATGCGCTCGAGCAGTACCCTGATTTGGATAGTTTCTCCCAATCAACTTTTGATAGGGAGACTCTCTGGGTCACTAAGAAACTATTGAAATTAAGGTCTCTTTCCTAATTAGCTGAGTGAGCTTAATTCTCTCCTGTTCACCCAAGGAAGTAGAAATTAAATAGGGAGAAGTTGAAATTTGATATGGAGACTCTCTGGGACATTAAGAGATGAAATGATAGGCTGATTAGATGAGTGAGCTAAATTCTCTCATGTTAACCTTACGAACTTTAAATTTGATAGGGTCTTTGAGACGATTGAAATGAAGGACTCCATCTTGTCGGCTCAGTGAGCTAAATTCTCTCTTGCTCGCCGTAGGAAGTTTAAATTTAATAGGGAGACTCCCTGGGACATTAAGAGGCGATTTAAATGGTGTTCTCATTCTTGATCAGTTGTGTGATCTAAATTCTCTTCTGTTTCCCCTTAGGTAGGTAGTAGAAATTTGATAGGGGGGCTCTTTGGGACACTAAGAGATGATTATGATGATGGGCTCTTTCCTTGTCAACTGAGTGAGCTAAATTCTCTGCTGTTCACCCAAGGAAGTTGTAATTAGATAGGGAGACTCTCTGTGACAACAAGAATCGGAATGAAATGAAATACTGTATCTTGATCAGATGTGTGAGCTGATCAATATATTCTGTGAAGACTCGAGTCATAGATAATAATAGGTATATAGACATAGGTAAAGGTGGAGACAACCTGGTAGTATGAATAGTTTCCTTTGTGATCAGAGTAGTATGTTTTTCAGAAAGTTTTGTTTTTGTAGGTAGAATATGTTTTCAGGGGTTAGAGGCTCAGATGAAATGAGCAAATCCCTGCAATCAGTATCAGTGGCATCGCGACACATATTAAGGGAAAGTCTACCCGAACTTCCATGTCGCTCCATATTTATGTTTCATCTCCGTCGTGCTTTATCATTTACTCTCACATATTATGGGCATTGGCTGAATACTAACTACCGTCCGTACAATGGTAACTACATATCTCTCATCAGGGTTGTGACATTTTTGTGTGTTTGCTTCCGATTATACTTAGGTTGTTTTTGAAGAAGAGAGAAATAAAACTCCCTTATCCACTCATATTGCTTCCTAGTGTACCTACCTTAGGTAGTAGAAGCATTGGGTTCACTTTCGGGAGTTGAAAAAGTTTGTGTCTGTCATAGGTGTGCATGTTCGTGTGCGTCCTGTTTTTTTTTACAGAATTCTCAAAGAAAAAATGAGCTATTTAGATGGCTTCAAATTTTTAAAAATGTGGGGGAAGGGGGCGAGGATCCATATATATATATATATATATATATATATATATATATATATATATATATATATATATATATATATATATATATATATATATATATAGGGTGTATTTCCAGACGATAACTCCCTTAAACTAGGGCGGAAAATTTTCGTTCCAACGCAGAAAAATCCGTCTTGACAAAAGGCAGGTCGAGTTTGTTTACAATTTAGGGGCCCGAAAAATGCTTTTAATAATCTGTTTTTTGACAATAGGGCATGTGGGGTTTCACAGATCATTCCCAGATCCATAAGATTTTAAATAAGTGAGAAATGAAAATTTTTAGGTGATAAATGCCGATAATTTACTAAAATTGTGTAGTTTTCAAGTTCGGCTGTGTGTCTTAAAATTTTCTTTGCGATCTCTTCATTCGGCTATCTCCTTAGTTTTATTCAGAACATAGCTGCCCTCAATAATCAGAATCGAAGTGTCTAATTTAGTTTTATCCGCAACTTTTCTTTGAAAATTTGCTCGATTAGCCGAGCTGCATGACTGAGTACTTGATTTATCTCATATCACCTGGCAACGCTGCTACCAAGCCTTCTTAAATTCGACTAGTCGCCACCGCTATGACGAGACGCGCTGAGATAAGTAACAAAGTAGAACTTCGCCCAGCATTGGCTCCCTCCTGATCTCACCCTGTCGGCTCAATCTTAATTTTCATTTCAATACGTTCATTTGCATAAAATATGAAAATATTATTGTATTGAGTTGCTAATGGTGTAAAATAAAAAATAAAAATTTTCGTCGTACCACATGAGCTAGTGTAGATAGTAAACGTGAAAAGTGAGAAAGACATGGTATTAAGTTATGCATCTTAACCTGTGAAAAATGTATATTAAGTAGTAAATAAGTCAAATTAGGCACTGTTAAAAATTTTACTAGGTGCAAAAACAGGTTTTAAAAAAATCGATTTTCTGTTACAAACAATAAATAAAAATCATGTATGATGTTTTCTCACGTTGTGATGTTTGTCAATCGTACACAGCAGGCCTATACGGGCTCCTTACCAATTTTTTGGCTTCCTTCGTCTATTAGCAGAGAAATGAGCTCACGTAGCTGATCTGGGTGGTTCCTCAGTTTGTCAATCGTACACAGCAGGCCTATAATGGCTCCATACCAATTTCCGGCTTCCTTCATCTATTAGCAGAGAAATGAGCTCACTCAGCTGATCTGGGTGGTTCCTCAGTTTTTCAATCGTAAACAGCAGGCCTATTGAGGCTCCATTCCAATTTTCAGCTTCCTGCGTTTATTAGGAGATAAATGAACTCACTCAGCTAATCACAGCGTGTCCTTACTATGTCAGTCGTATACACAGCAGACCTATAGATGTTCAATACCAAAATTCAGCCTCCTTGGTGTATTAGGAGAGTAATTAACTCCCTAGCCCCTGATCTGGGAGGTTCCTCACTAATTGTATTCTACCTGTCTCACAGAGGCTCTGTTTCAGATAATGTTAGCTTCATTGTTTAAAAGGCATAGAAATTAGCTTACGAGCTCAATCAGCTGACTATGGTGGTTCCGCACATTGAAATTCCAATCTACTTGTCTCATAGAGTCCCTGTTTCAAATTTCAGCTTCAGAGATTAAATACCATGGAAATCAGCTTTAGCAGCCAATCAGCTGAGCGTAATAAATCAGTTTTCCTTGGCTGGTTATGAGAATGATGAAGTGAGACCATTCCAAAAAGTGGCGAACGATTTTCACGATAATATTCCCCAGCAACGCATTGGTTGTACGTGAAAATCAATAGAAAACATGACGGCTCGCGCTAAATTTTGCGTAATTTTCGAGCACATAACCTAGCGGTAAAACAAGATACATGTTAGGTATAACTATTTTGCTTAACTCAGCATCTTTGAATATGTTAGTATCCATCTTTTCATTAATAAATGTGAATTCGAGCATGGAAGGTTGAATTTTCTAGAACATTGGTACTATTAGGTCAGTTTAGTAGCAATGAAGTATAGTAGACTGATTTTGCGATGATTGGGCAAGGTGCTTGCGACGGTGTGACTGATGATGTACATGAGTGGAAGACAATAGAGGGACTCGCCTCTTCCCATTGTTGAAACTGGTCTGTTACCAGCCACCAGGTTGGGGTGGCTGGGTGCAGACGATCGGCGTTCAATCGTGTTTTGGCTCGGCCGAAATTTCGTCACATCGCGGTAATGAAAGGGGTTCGATCCCGTCCCACCGCAGTCGAAGCGATACTTTCATTCCGAGGAAACAGCTGCTATTTGAGAGGGCTCGGCTTGTTGCTTGGAGCCCCAAGGAAAATATCCTACATCGTCCATTGATACGTTTAGATACAAACTGTTGCAACGCCCCGCTTCAGTTTTTCGTATATGGACATGCAACCATCAACCTCATTGGTTTCATCCATCAAAGAGGAATCAAACAATGAAATACACCAATAGTTATAATTCACAACACTAAACAGTTCCTGTTAAGACTTTTTGGTTTATTATTTTCAATAGGTAGGTAATGAATTTTTGTAATTGACCTAGAGACAGATTTTTAACCCCTCCTCAAAATTTGTTGGTTTACTTTTTAAGATGCGTAAAATCCAAAAATCGAATAAAAAATCCGTCTGCCCGCCGTACGCCGCCGCCGCAAAGTGGGGCAGAAACCGATTCAAGGTAGACATGATTATTTTATGAGCCGTGGATAGGGGGGGACCGAGGGTACGTTTGCCCCAGGCCTCGAGGCATTGGAGGGGGGGAGGGGGGGGGGGGGGTCGACTCTTAGACGAAAAACATTATTTCGATTTTTTTATAAACGATTAAAACACGTGAAATAAAAAAGGGCAGGAAATTTCATTGTAAAAATGAAAATACAATTCTTGCGATGTATAAAGACTTTAATTTAAGACTTACTTACAGACTTTGTTAGTCATAAAGATAGACGATTAGTGTAAGTAAACTCTTTCAGTCTCCAGTTCTTAGCTTTCAAGAAGTTAGCTTTAAATTTTCAAGAAGTTATTAATGACTTTGGCACAATGAAAACAAAACAATTGATAGTGGCAACTAACTTCTTTAAGAATACCATTAATTGAAAACGTTACTAATAAATTTGTTAGTATTAAATGAAGACATGAGAATAACTAACTTTTGAATATTATTTTACAATAATTTTATATTTAAGAAATCCGCAGTGGTACTTTATATAATTAGTCACAAAGGCTACAGATTAAACTGGATGAATAATTTTAGTGTACACTTTTTTAGAATATTTGCTTAATTTGACGATTATGTATTAAAATGTATCTATTCAATTAATTACAGGAATTTTTTAAAATAATTTTGAGCATATTTTTTCATCTCTATCTCAGTAACTAAATTCAATATTCATAGTGATTTTGGGACAGCCTTATTAAATAATTATACTATTATACTATTATACAGTAAATGAAGAAAGGCCCCAAAATTCATGTTGTGACGGGCCCCATAATTTCTGAGCATGGCTCTGGTTGGTAGTTCGTGCAAAATACATTAGCGACCCTAGGGGAGAAATTAGTTAGTTTGGAGTCCCATAAAGACTCAGTCATCGTTCCTTCATTTTTATTGTTATTGTCATTCACTTCTCGTCACGGTAAAGTCGTTTTGCCCGAGTCCAGAATGAGTAGCTGGATGCGTTGCTCACTCGAATTAACTTGAAAGCACATTTCCACGTTCGACCATTAGCTGGACAACCCACGCCTACATAACACTGATGTTACTCTAAAGTAGGTAATATGTACCTACTCCCATTCTAGTTTAGCAAGTTGAGTTATAATGCGTCATCTTGTTTGAAGTCTGTAGTAACGGACTTGTTCTGCGGATAGAGGGCTGCCAATTGCAAATGAAAAGCTGGTCGTGACGAAAATAAACCGTGAAGGCGCGAAAGGGTATCCTGACAACAGGTCATATTGTTTAACCAATAATTTTGATTTAATTTCCCAATAATGAAGATTTGTAATTGACAAAAAACTAATAGAAAATATCCCCCCCAAATATCTTTCTTTTTTTTTAGTTTCCGTTTCTGGAAGAGTAGAATCCGAAAACTCTGCAATGGGTATCCTGACGATATACCATTTTGATTAATCAATTTTGGTTTGTTATCTCTCCAACAAAGAACATTTGATCGACAAAGAACTAAGAAAATTAACCCCTCTAAAATTTGTTGCTTATGTTTCAAGAAGCTTAGAACCCAAACGTGTTGGTAAGGAATGCATTACTTTCAGGGAGGTACCTATGAATGGATTGCATATAATTTTGGTGAGAATTAAAATGAAAGAAAAAACCAAAAATATCAGGATTTCTCGGAGTTGCTCTTCCTTTGGTGAACAGGAGAAAATGTAGCTCACTCAGCTGATCGGGAAAGAGCCCATCATTTCAATCGTCTCCAATGCCCAATAGTCTCCATATCAAATTTCAACTTCCTAGGGTGAACTAGAGAGAATTTAGCACATTCAGCTGATCAGGGAAGAGGCTATATTTTTAATCGTTACATAATGACCCAGAGATTCTCCATATCAAATTTCAACTTCCTTGGGTGAATAAGAGAGAATCCAACTCACTCAGTTGATCAGGAAAGAGCCCATCATATCGATCGTCGCCACTGACCTGTAGAGAGTCTCCTTATCAAACTTCAACTTCTTAGGGTGATCATTTAAATCATGTAAAATTTCAAAAAATGTGTTAATAAATCACTAAAAATGGCTAAAACCGGCTATAAATTGTTAAATTCCAAGTTTTTGCAGAATGGCATGTTAGTCAAAAGAAGTTTTGTCAATGATGAACTAGCAAATTAAAAAATGTATGCACAAATTTATGCTGAAAATTTTACTTAAATTTTATTCATGTTTGCCGAAAAAAAGGGGTTTAGCGGGATAGGTTCTGACCTTTGGCTCGTACATATTTCATTGCTGTCCGAACAATAGTAGCGCTGGCGTGTGTTCAAACGTGAATTTCTTTAAACTTTGATTTCTCCCTGACCTATTGGTACAACTTTCTTCAAACTCGGGGCGCAAGAACAGCGGCGGATTCAGGATATCTTTGAGGGAGGGGCGGACTAGGAGCTATGGGAGAGTGGAATATCTTCCATCCAAACGGAGGGTCCGGGTTGAATCATCGAAATTTAACTTCCAAATGACAGTATTTCCAAGCTTTTTGTTTGGAAGGTTTTTGGGAACAATAAAAAAAATCAGTCAAGCAACATGATATGAGCGAATATTTGTAAACTATCGGAGGCACGATGCGCCATGTTCTAACCATGTAGGTATTACATATGCGGGGTTTAATAATTATAAAGCAATGATCTGCTTAGAAGGGCTATCTAACACAAAAATATATACCATTGTGTAATAATTTGCTGCGTTTTGGAGCAAATACCAAATCGTCTACCGAATTTGAAAGTAATCGGACCAACAGATGATGCGAAATCGACGTTATGAGAAGTTCATGTCTGCCCCTGCGTACAGGCACCTGTTGATCCAACGGCACCGGAAATTATAGGGGGCCGTCTAGGAGCTAACCCGCACAATCCCTGAAAATTTCATAGAAATCGGACTGAAACTTGGTACAGTTTTGAGCTTGACAAGGATTTACCACAGACAGACAGACACGGAACCACTATTGATCAGCAAGCTCTGGAACACAAAAAGGAAGTGGAAATTTTGGAGGACAAACATTTTTGCGACTTCTATCACGAACACAAAGCTTCCCTACCTTCGGTAGTGAGGAAGCAAAATAGGTGCAGGAGTTAAGAGCGATAAAAGAATCGGTGTAGGCTGTCCCCAACACCTCACCCATTTGGGCTTCTACAGGAGTGCTACCTATGTGAAATAGTGCAGACTCCCTCTCCTTAAGACACATTTTCTGAAACTAAGCTGAGAACTCATGAATGTTACTGTTTCTTCCTCGACCTATCGGATACAAGGAAACAACTTTCCGATGAAAGGGCGGTGCTCGAGTGACCAAATCGAATCATTTGGCGCCTGTTATTATCGTTATGGGAAATTCACAAGATGAAACCAGACGGGGGCTAAGGACGTGAGAGGGTTCCCAAGCTATATTCATGGTTTTGTCAGTGATTGTAGAATAAGTTGTTGGTAGGAACGAAGTAAAATGCTTAATAACAGTCCCAGCCGTGCAGCATGACTTTATGAGACAATCGTCGTACCCATTAGTTTATTATAATCGGTATAAAAAGTTAACCCCCCTCAACATTTCTAGGTTTACGATTCATTCTGTAACCAAATCATATGGAATATGCGAGTGTCTCCCTTGGAAGCGTGTCCGCTTATGCTTAGCGAATATGCTCAAAACTAAGAAAATAAATTTACATTTTTCATCGCCTTCGGCGTTTTATACCCCTTAGCATGTTAAAGCTTGTATACCGGCTGTTTCAGAAGTTATGGAAGACAGCAATTGATCTAACTTCATTTCTTCAAATGGGAACCCCCCTTTTTTCCTGCAGATTTGGATTCTACGCAAAATTTCATGAATTCACGACCCCTCACTCGATTTTTTTGACCGCGCGCAACCCATTCCGCGAAAACGCAAAGTTTCCTAACTACCGAAATTGCGCAAAACATGGATTCTGGTAAACCCCAAGTGAGGTACATGAATTTTCATTGTTTTTCAACGCTGATTCATATGGCGCTATCCATTTCTTGATTTGATTCAATTTTAGCGGAATAATGGCCGAAATCAGGTTATTTTGCGTGAAAAAATCAGCTTTTTGGCGTGTGTTTGCACATGAAATTTCATAATTATCCATTCCCTTTCCCTCCTCCTTTCTCAACCGGGCTGGGGACCGGATATGGAGTTAAAAGAAAATAAAAACGAAAATTTCCTCTAAAAAAATTAAAAATAACATCTGGTGGGGGAAAGAAACCATGAAAAAAAAAAAAAAAAGTTCCAGTCATGCAGCATGATCGTATGAGCGAATTTTCGTAGATTATCATAACATTACATTATATTACTATTTTGAAATTTGTGCATTCCGAGTACAAAGAAATTGTTAACCACCAATTTTATGGCAAATAAACTCGTTCCAAATCATATCCTACGAATTAAAACAGATTTAGGATGTTTAACATTTTTTCAGTTTTTCAATCGATTTTTCAGCAAATATTGATGAAATTCAAGTAGATTTTTCACCATAATTTTGTGAATACATTTTTGAATGTTTTAGTTCATCGTCAATAAACTTTTTTCGACTACGATTCTGATAAAAATATAAATTTAACAGTTTTTAGACGTGTTCAGTAATTTTTAGTGATTTTTTTAGCACATTTTTTGAAATTTGACCAATTTAATGTGCTCAAAAAGTGTTGTCCAACAAACTCATCCTTTCTTTTGAAGTGCTTGATTTTTTGGCGAAAGAACGAAGTTTTTATCTCAATTCTATCGAGAGTTATCGTCTGGAATGACACATACATATATGTATACATATAAAAAAGCGTTAAAATCCAGTAATCATTTCAAAAGGCCTCAAAACAGATTTCAACGAAGAAAATTTTTGAAAATTTTTAATTTAAAATTTTTGGAGCCATTGCAATTGCTTTATTTTCTAAAAAAAATCGCTAAAAGACTTGAAAGTAGTTGCTCAAGATGAACGTGTAAGTTCTGTCAAAAAATCGAGTGAGGAGTCTTAAATTCATGAAATTTGATATAGAATCCGAAACTGCAAGGAAAAGAGGGTTCCAATTTCAACACCGATTTGGGCCTTGTTGGTAAGTGGGATCATCAAATGGAATCCTTTTAAATCCTTGGAAGTCCCAGTGCATTGTCTATTACAAAACGCCTTTACCTACTGACCCTATCACACCGATTCTGGTGGATGGGGTGGTTATTCCGTATTCTTCTTCTGTCGATGACCTCGGTGTGAAATTAAACTCTACCCTACTAGGGTTTATAGAGCACTCCACCCCCTGAAACGTATGGCATATTTCACCACATCTAATCTGAAGAGAAACCTAGTTGTTGCTCTGATTATCCCTACTTTCCTCTACTGTGACTCTGTTTACACCGTTAACCTTGACACTCTCAAGGAAAAAATTGGAGGTTGCCTTCAATTCGTGTATGCGGTACGCTTTTAAATTAATTAAAGTTAAAGGACCATCTCTGAGCACAAACTCAAATTTTTTGGTTTGGACTTATTTAATTACTTAATTATAGCAGTTACTAACTGCTCATAAGATTATGAGTGGTGCTTTGCCTGGCTACCTTAGAGGTATGTTTGTTGGTTCTCTTTCCCAAAGATCAGGGGCCATTCGTATACCAGGTAGTGCTACCAGAGCTCTTGGTCAATCGTTCGGCGTCGTGGGTGCGAGACAATGGAACTCTCTGCCTGTCTGCGTTCGCTCTCTCTCTCATATAATCAAATTTAGGAACGCGGGTAAGAAATTGTTATGCCTGTTATGAAATGTTGCCTTCCTCTGCTACCTATTTATTTTTTTAACTTATTTATTTTATTATTTTTTAATAGTTTTATTTTTTTGCGTTTACGTGTACTTTTTTTTTTTAAATCAAATTTTTTTGTCTTTCTATCCAGATCTTGACCGGCGGTAATTATTATAGGTACCTTCCTACTAACTTATTGCTTGTACATAATGGAAAACAATATTTCTTCGTAGAATAAAGTTTATTTGATTTGATTATAGGCCGTCTACTACAGATATAATAAACCATTGTGTAACAATTTGCACCGTTTATAATGCCTTTCCTCCTCATGGTGGTGTCCCGTTTTTTCTCTTTACCAAGTGGCAACCTGGCAATGTTTAAAAAAAAAAAAAAACTGTTGGAACAGAATTGTATTGCGAACTTGTTTCCTGTCCAACCTGCGCCGCTGACATTTGAAACGGAGCCACTCTGGGACAAGAGTGTAATATGATCGTTAAATTTTGAAACCATCCAGATCAGTTGGAAGATCTTTGACACTCACTCATTTCTTTCCTAATCGATCTACGATGTGGAGATTTTAAATGGATCTCAGAGGATGGATTAATTGCATTTGCAAACTGAATTTTGTCTGTCGCAATTGGATGTAAATCATGCGAGATTAAAATCTATCTATTTGCAAACTAAGTTCAACTTTTTTTTAAAAGTTTACATGCAAGCCCCATTCAAATTTATTATTGTCTTTAAAATAATTTTTTGAACGAAAGAGTACCATTTCAGTGGAAACTCCTCTGTAATATGGTTAAGGGATTACACGATACAATAGGGAGCAGAAAAGTAGTAATTGTCAATGTTTGAAGACTATCAATTTCACTGAGTGTCATAAATAGACAGTATATTTTTGGAAATAGGCTTGATGTTGGATTGCAGCAGGTGGTGACGTAATTCTCCAATCAATCTTGTAGATCCAGTTCTCTCTGTAACAAGGCTATGACAGTCCTGTCATAAGCGAGGTCTTGTAGGTTTGATATAGGTAACCTCGCGATGTAATTATGAAAAGGTTATAGGTTAAACTTCTGGATTCTACAAAATCAATGTGGTATAATAGGTAGGTAACTACCTAGTCATAAACTTGGCTTCACCAATAAAAAATCTTGTCCTCCAATTTCTTTTTATTGCAATAATTTGAATAATCACTTTGCGCATAATTACACCCTGCCTTTCAACTTCAATGAACCTCCTATCGGCGGTTGTTATTTGAATTTAGCATTTCGTAATGTAACATTGGATGAAATTGTTTATGCATTTTCCAATATCACAAGTGATGCCCACGATAGTGACTGTATACGGCCCTTGACATTTGTGAAGAATCTTCTACCAATAATCTTGCCACACCTTAACCATCTTTATAACTTCAGGAAATAATGTATTTGCTAACTTTTTCGAAATGAATGTCAATGTTAAGGATATCTAAATCAAGTGGAAAATGGTGAGGCCAAATTTAAAAAAAAAACCTGAGAGTCAGTAAGTGCATTAAGTGTAAAGTGAATTTTGTACGCAGAAAGCACTCTTTTCAATTTTTGCACCTATGTTGATATACATTACGATCATTTTTCTCTGATTACTGAATTCTGCATCCTTTTCCAAAACTGGAAACATGATCAAATTGATTTAAACCTCACCTTGGATTTCGGGGTTTTTTTTCCTCGTATGGACCATAGTCCCTCCCACCCATCTGGATCCGCCCTAGCTCTGCCACCTCATACCTGATGGGGACCTTGGTTGGCGTAAACCGTTCTTTGTTTAGTGGGTAGGGAAAATATCTTGTTTCAACTATTGGATTGCGTATCCGGAACCCAGTTCACCAAACAAAAACAAATCATTCACCTGTCAGCGGTCAAGCCAATAATTTCCATGCGTGCCCGCGCATCTTATCAGGAATCGGGTAAACCGCGATTCGAGCAAAGAAAATGAGAATGTGATGAGCGGTTAGGGAGAGGTCAAGCTCATGACTCGGAAGATGAAGGCTGACCTTCTCCGCGTGAACTTCACCGGCTCATAAATACAACTAGGATGGTGATTTGGTTCGTATCGGACATCATCCGCCATTCATCCTTTTTTTCTTTTAATAATAGGTAAACTGTAATCGACCAAGAAACAACCAATCGACCAAGAAACAAATAGTTTAACCCCTCTCAAAATTTATTGGCTTACGTTTCAAGATGTCAGTATCCAAAATCGAATTAAAAAAATCCGTCCGTCCGTTGAAGGTCATACGCGGTCCGCCATCCGAAGCGGGGCCAAATTTTATGTAATCAAAACCATACATCGGCCAGGGATGTGCCAGTAACACATCGGCACCAATTTTGATCAACCCTAAAGGGTAGTAAGGGCTGAAATATTGAAAACTCGAGAGCTGCCAAACGAGATCTTTTGGGTCTCGTTTATCGACATCACCGCAAAGAATCGAATGAAACCACCCCCTCCCTTACAAATCCCTACCACTTGGTCGCAGCGGCTCTACTACCCCAAAAGGCACTTCATCTTGTCAAATGTAGCCTATTTTTCAAATTTTATCATCTTTGGCGTCTTCTACGCTGAATGCTTCTTTCTTGTCTGTATTCTTCAGCAGAAGATGATTCCCACATATTAAACACCGAAAAATTGTCAACTCACAATGCTGGAAAATAACAAGTTTACAGGTGAACGGACGTAGGTTAAAAATCGGCCATTTGTTCAAAATTATGGGGAAACACTTGTAACTTGTCCGAATTCGCCTGTACACTTGTTAATTTTTACAGTGCATTACAAGTCTACACTAGGGTAAATGCACCAGTAGCTGACAGGTGCACCATTACCTGACATCCTCCACGAAAAATTAAAATAATAAGGTGTCAGGGCCTCCTACACCTCTTTTTCAAAAATGAGCGGCATCTGTAGGTATTTCTTTCTTTATTAGTTGGCAGAACTACGTCAGTTCTGGCGGGAATCATAATCTAGTGTCAATAATTGGTCGGCAACTTCTTCTCAGTTTGTCAAGAGCTCCAGAACCAGACACCTACGAGCAAGGACTCGGAGGTGAGGTTTTGTCTCTGCTGCTTTTGTACTTCATTTTACTCCAAAATGTTTGTGTTATTTCTATTATTGAATGATTGTAGATTATGTTTAATCTATTTTTTAACCTATTTTGCGATAGAGTTTATAGTTTTAATGGGTGTCAGCTACTGGGTCCTTAAAATGGCCTTTTCACTAGTAGCTGACAGGCCTGTCAGCCACTGGAACATCACATAATTTTCTTCAAACACTCATAGATGTTATTTTTATTTATCCCTAGTTACATGAGTCACACCACTGAACGTTATTTTCAATGCAGATTTTACTTTTCAGTAGCTGACAGGGGTGTCAGGTACTAGAACAGACCATGTCAGCTATTGGGACAACATCCAGCCTCTGGGTTTTTTTTCTTTTTTTGGTTCCAGACGGTTCTCTAAGGCCTTGAAAAAAGGCACTGCCCTGGCCTGAGCCTCTAAAAAGAAATCTGAAGAAAAAGTTACCCAGGCTTTGCAATTTCCTATTCTTGGAAAGAGTATCATACAAAGAAGGAATAGGAGAAAACAGAAGACGAAGAAAATAAAAAGAAAGAGAGCTGAGGAAAGATTAAGAAAGAATCAAGAAAAAGAAGAGTTACTGAGAAATAATTCGGAGACAAAGAAAGCCAGAGAAATCTTGTTATCCCAGAGAGGCTCCCTGTCAATTTGCAACGTCCTACGGTGAACAGGAGGGATTTTAGCTCACTCAGCTGATCAGGATGATGCTCCTTACTTTACTCGTCTCTTGTTGCCCCAAAGCGCTCTCTGTCAAATGTCGACGCCCCAAAGGTAAATAGGAGAGAATTTAGATCACTCAGCTGATCAGGATAGCGCTCCTCACTTCGCTCGAATCTTTTTGTCCCAAAAGAGGCTCCCTAACGAATGTCGATGGTAAATATGAGAGATTTGAGCACGATTTTGCCATCATTATGATTATTACGGCTCGTATCCAAGTCACCCAAGTCAGCGAGGCACAAGTTCCAACATGGTAATATACGGTCCAAAATTTGGTCCAAATCGGACCATCGGTTTCGGAGGAGTAGTGAGCACAACATTTTGTCCATAAACGAACACACACAGACACACACACACACAGACATATATATATATATATATATATATATAAATATATATTTATATATATATATATATATATATGGATAAATCTGAAAATGAATCAACATTATAGGTAATCGTGTTCTACTCCCTCTGAAACACAAAGAAAATGCATCCCCATCCCCAAGTGCTGCCGTACCGACGGCTGTAATACCCCCTTTTCTACGAAAAGTTTGGTAAAAGTTAGAATATATACCTCGGGTCCGTGACAATAATAATTGGATAACTATAGAGAAAAAATTACCTCCTCCATTCGTTTTTGGTAGAGATTTAAATGTGAGGTACCAGTTTCCTAAGTCCGTTACAAATGTTCCTTTTTATTTTTAGACAATTTTAGACTTTTAATTTTAGACAATTTTTATTTCAATTGTATTCGATACATCCATCGCAACTTACCACTAAGTAAATATATAAATACTTGAGTAAGTTAAATCACCTATTTGCCATTACTTACTGACAATTTTTATGATTTTGAGTACCTATTTTGTCCTCAGTTTCCTATTATGGATGAACTTAAGGTAGAGCTTAATGTGATACGAAAGAAACACAAGTTCCTACTATACCTGCTCACGTTTTAAAATATAGAAATTCGAAATTTCGAACATTTACTTTCAATATTTCCCTCCCTGTCAGCTATAGGAACATTCGCACTTCGACAGTGTCAGCTTCGGAAATTTTCACGAAATTCGCTATTATTTTCACTCTGATTCAAGATTTCTTACTTTTTAAGGGCTAGTTAGCAAGCTGGAAAGTTGTTCTATCAAATGAAAACAAGAAAGATTCAAGAAAATGATTTTTAGAGTTGTAGCATCGCAACATTCCGAGAAAATTTCTTAAGGGTGTCAGCTACTGGTGCGTTTACCCTAGTACCTTTATGAAACGCTCGCACACTCATTTTTTACAACTTGTACACAAAATCGGCTTGTGAATTGTCACTTGTTGCTTTATGAAATAGGCCCCTGGCAACCCTGCTTGTATCCTCGATGACGAATCAATATTTTTTCACAAACAATGACGGTGTGTTTCCTGAAACTCAGACCGCCCACTACACAAATTGATCTGATCTTTCACAGTTCATTTTCTCCAAGTTCGCAGGAAGGTACCCATCACGTTTTATGGTAATGCTTGCCGACTTAGAAAAAGATGAAAACAGAAAAATGAATAGAATTAAACTTCTACGCAGTAATCTCAAAAACAATATTCGATTTTTTAAAGGTCAGATCCCACGCATAATTTATTTTTTCCAACCAAAGAAGCAGGCGTCAAAATTACTTGAGTTACACTTGTTTTACGTCCTTCGAGATCTAACTTCGAGATTCTCGTGAAAGATATACGCGGCGCATTATGGGTTCGGGGGCTCCAAATAAAGCCAAAAATAAAATTCCTATTTTCATTATTTCAAAAACAGTTTTATTTCAGGAATTGTGCGTTTTTAGAATATAAGGGTGAGGCTTAAAAGTTGAGTACATTAAATATTTTGCATGTATGAACAAAACTATATAATGAACAAAACAAAAGAAATTTAAAAATTTTCTTGCGACTTAGATAAGGTAGGTACAGATTTTCTATTTGGGTTGATTCATGATGGAACTTCTTGACGTATTCACGATTTGAACCTGCAGGTTCATTTCTTTATCTGATGCATTTTTAACTGACTAAAAGGTTTTAAAACGCTGCAAATAATTACAAAAGGTTTATTAGTTCTGTATTAGATAGCCCTTTTACGCAGATCACAGGTCCATAGTTATTTAATTTCATTTATAGTGAATTTATTATCGAAACTTGGGGCTTCGCGCCTCGCAAATGTGTTCACTGCATTAGGTACAGCACCAGAACCCACAATTTTACGCTTTTTAGTAAGGTTAAGAAACAAAACGATCTATGACTAAGTCACCTTCCTATCATGGTTGCATACATGTATTGATTTGAAACTATGTTTTTTTTTTTGTTTTTTTTTGCAAATGAAATACTTAATTACAATTATTGTATTTCATTTGTACATTATTTGAGCACTTTTCTGCTAAACGTATAATTATTTTTAAATTTACTTTTTAACTTTTTTTCAAATTAACTTTTTTTTTGTTTTGCCGTTTTTGGGACGTTCCAGCATAACCACAGAACATTTGATAAGTTTTTAATGGTTAAAAAAATCCTATTACCACAATAATATACCTACTTCAGAGATAAAAGATACTTGCGTATACGAAAACATGACACCTCGTCGTTCATTTTACATCATACCATGTTTCGCATGAGCAACCAGTCTTATTGCTCAAAACATTTCATAACTGTTCAACTATTTGTTTCCTAATCTACTAGGTATTTTTCAACATTTTCTTTGGATAGGTTCCTACTGCTGTTTGTTAATAACAGTGATCTATAATACATAGATAATGTTATAAATTCAACTTTTATTCCACAATTTCGATGCGCATAGTCTGTTATAATTCCATAAATAAATAAATATCTACCGATTTCTAATCCCAAGATTAAAACAAAATTAGTGTAGAGTGCAGTGTCAACCAATATAAATTTTAATTTAGGGCAACAATAGCTCAGAAGTCTTTCAGCAAATTTACACAATGTCTCGTTTTAAAATGTAAAATTTTCACATATTAGCGAATTTTCGTAGAAAATGAAGCTATTGCAATGGCTCCAAAAATGAAAATTTTCGAAAAGTTTCTTCAATGAAATCCGTTTTGTGACGTTCTAAAACGATTCCTAGATTTTAACACTTCTTCATAAGTATATATGTATATATAAATTTATGTTTATATATTATTTATGTGTCATTCCAGACGATAACTCTCCTTAGGATTGAGATAAAAATTCCGTCCTTGCGCCAAACAATCAAGCTTTCCAAAGGAAAGGATGAGTTCGTTGGCCAGCACTTTTTGTGTACATTAAATTGGTCAAATTCCAAAAAATGTCCTCAAACAATCACTAAAAATCATTTTTAAACAGAATTTTAGTCAAAAAATGTTCATCAACGATGAATTACACAATTAAAAAATTATGCACAAAATTATGCAGCAAAATATACTTACCTTTCATTAATATTTGCTGAAAAACCGATTTAAAAAAATGCAAAAAAGGTAAGAATCTAAAGTCTCATTTGAATTGCAGAATATCATTTATAATGAGTTTTTTTCTCCATTAAATCGGTAGTTAAAAATTTCCTTGCACTCAAAGTGCTCAAATTTCAAACAATGTAACATAATATAGTACAATATTTCACGAAAATTCGCTCATACGATCATGCTTTATGACTGGTTTATTTATGGAAATCGGTTTTGAGGCGTGTATATATATATATATATATATATATATATATATATATATATATATATATATATATATATATATATATATATATATATATATATATATATATATATATATATGAAAGTCACCCTTAATGTCCCAGAAAGTCACCCAATCAAATCTCAACTTCCTAGGGTGAACAGAAGAAAATTCATCTCAATCAGCTCATCAGGAAAAAGCCCATCATTTTGCTCGTCACTTGGTGTTCCAAAGAAGCTCCTTTCCAATGCTTTTATTTTCGGAAAGGACTGTTTTTCCGCAACTTTCGTGACACATTTTGGTCTCACGAAAGTTCTCGCAAAAAATTAGGATTAGTTTAGCAATATTTCCCGGTAAAAGGTGTTCCACGCTAGATCGTCGAACTTACCTGTTGCTTTATGAAGATTAAAGGAAATTACAGACTCGAAATACAGTGCGAAAACTTGTTTTCATTCCTTTTATTACCTTTTACTTTCGGAAACTTGGAGAGACTTCTTTATTTTCAATCCCCATCCTCAACCACCGGAATTTAAAGAAAATCTTTACTTTCTGAAAACTACAGTTTGCGATGACCGTTGATTTAGTGCGCATTTCTCGTTGACTTCATTGCACAAGCAACATTTTGGCGAAACATATATAGGGCGAACAAGTTGATTATATAAGTAGATATTATAATTATATTATAATATAAGTAGATCATTTAGGTAGATCATTTAAGCTGATCCTGATCATTCATCGACCACAGTCCCTGCCGGTCTGAATCCGTCACAACACCAAGTGTAATATTTGCGGGGGTGGGTCGGCCCAGCGCGCCTCATCCAACATTCACAGCTGTCGTTCGGTTTGGGCACTTTGTAGTGTTCAAAGCAAGCTGAAAATAAATTTTATTTATTAGAGATAGTTTGGAGTTTATGGTTGTGGAGGTAAGGCATAAACAGTGAATATAGAATGACATCTTTCTATTCTCTACCTATATATCTATTCTTTCTAAACTATCTTTCTATTCTCTCTGGGCATAAAACGGCGATAATGAATTCAGTCTTCAGCTCTTTATTAGTCAAACGTCTTTGCCCATATGGGCCTCTTCAGGTCTCTCCATTAAAAACGCTGCAAAACATTACACAAAGGTTTATTTTTTCTTTATTAGATAGCCACTCTACGCAGAACATTGGTCCATAAAAAATTACTTATCAAACTGAGTCTCTGGTGCACTATTGAAATATAGCTGAACGATGTCACAACCATGAATAAATGAAATAGTTGCAAATAATGAATAAATAAAAATAAAAAACAAATCTTGGAAGTGACAAGGAAGAGAGAATTATAAAATGCATTATCTCTGCTGGGACACGAACCGCTGCTGGCGTGCCGCCCCCGATTCGGAGTCATAGAACCGATAGTCTGAGCATGATTTCTCAATGTTCTTCCGCCTGGAAATCCGAAGGTAGTTCTAGCCCTTAGAGAAAGTAAACATTTCAATGTACAGCGTTGTGGATGTTTTTAATCGATTCTTTGGGATTATGTATATCATTAACAAGCTTTATTTATAATAATTTAAAAAAGGCCTTCTGTCCATAAATTGGTTTTTTTTATTAAACTCCAGTTTCTCCCCAGGAACTGTGACTTCTTCAGGGAGATTAATGTTAATTAGTTTTACGCATGCGTTATTACCTACTTAATCAATCGCGATATAATTCATGTTCACCTGGAACATATGCCGACCCAGCTTCCTCTTTCAAGTATCATGAATGTATCTATAGATCATTGAAAAGTTTGAAATGATCTTGAAAAATTCCATAGCGGGAAAGAGCAGGTCCTAAATCAAGAAGTAGCGTGAAACGTCATAATTGATCAATTAATAACCGTAAAAATGATACTCAATGTCATTAACGTTTGCAGAATGAACCGATGAGTTGAGAAAATGAAGAAAAGGGGACCTACAACCTAACCCTCGCATTCACTGACAATTTCATTAAAAGCCGATAAAAACTGTGGAAATTAGGGTCGTTACAAGTATTTCACATTGCCGCATGCGCGGTAGCTATTAATGATACAATCATGTTGAAATTGATATGGGGTAATCAAATCGTCTTCTGCCAACCATCATCCAAATTTAAACGGAATCGAACAACTAGAGTGTGAAAAAAGTGAGCATAATGGAATTTACATTTGCGTAATCGCTGAGTTAAGTATTGATTTGGCAACAATGAAACTGAAAAGGAACCATCTACACCCTAGCCCGCATATTTCCTGAAAATTTCATTCAAATCGGATGAAAACTGTAGAAAATAAGCTTGTTGCAATAATTTCACATTGGCGCATGCGCATTGGTTATTAATTATATAATCATGTTGAAATTGATATGGGATGATAAAGTCGTCATCCCCCAACTATCATCCTAATTTGAGCGAGATCTAACGACTAGAGCGTGAGAAAATGATGCTTGGTAGAATTTACGTTTGCGCATGCTCAGAGTGAAGTGGTGAGTCAGGAACGATAAAACTAGTAGGAGACCGTCAGCACTCCAGCCCGAATATTCCCTGGAAATTTCATCCAAATCGGATGAAAACTGTGGAAATTAAGCATGTTACTTGGATTTGCGGACAAACGACAGACAGACTCGGAACCAAAGTTGTTCAGAATGGTCTAAAACGTAAAATGGTGGAGATTTTGAAGACCAAAAAATTTTTTCTCCCGAAAGTGTAAACACTTTTGCTACCTATAGGTAGACTCTGAAGCAAAAATAAGAAAAAAAGGGTATAGAGAGCACTTGAGCTGCACTTGAAAATTTGGTCAATTTTCAAGTAATTGTACCGAAAAAAGTCGCCAGATAGGATGAAATGGATAGTAAAGGTTGATATCGCAGTAGGTACGCTTTCGTAAATAGGTATACTCACACGTGTCTGGCAGGTCCGTCCATATTTCTCCCCGTTTGGATACAATTTTCGTTGCATCCACAACAGCAAGGAAAATGAAGACGGTCAATAATAAAAAAGGCATCTGGGACTAGAGAAATTCGTGGGAGTTTGCCTGTGATAGTTGAGCTACAGAAGGAAGTGGCGAGACGGATTTTGAACTCACCATTATTCCTTTTTCAAAAGTCGCTCGATAGCATTTCCAATTTATATAGTTATTACCTCATCACATACCTATAGCCTATAACCCGCTTCAATGGCTCTATAAATGTTTGAATTTAAAAGCGAGTTGACTGCTCTGTCATTATAATTCGACTACTCGCATAATAAAGTTTGACATTTTATATTTGTGGACCTATCACCCGAGATTTTGTAGACTGAGACCACTGGGTAACAAAACTGAAACAGAATTATGGTTTAGCTCTGTTTATAAACTCGTCAAGAGTCCGCAGACGATAATGCTTTTAATGAAACTGTTGAAAGGCCCGTAAATTATTTTACAAACATTACTTTTGGTTTATCATTTTCAATAGTGAACCTTTGTAATCGACTAAGAAAAAACTTTTGTGAATCCTCCTTCCCAAAATTTGATGGTAGGTAATTAAGTACGTTTCAAGATACAAACGTAGATTTGGAAAAGAAACGTCAGACCGCTGTGTGATGTAGGTAACTACCTACGATACATTCGCACTGTGTTGCAAAACACTCGGTTTTTGGGAAAAAATTCTAAATTGCTTCAAGGTTTCAAGAGTTTGGTGAGTAGGTACTACTTTCCTCGTTTTTACGGTTGGAATGACTTATTCGAACAGTCTCAAAACCGTGAAAATAGAAGGTATTTAAATAAAGCATTCATTTATTTATTTCAGCAAGTTGTTTGTAGGTACCTTTGATAAAGAAAAAATGGCCGATATATCCATCCTTTTTCACTAAAATAAACTAACTAAACTACACTACTAAACAAAAATACTAAAACAAAAAATTCGATATACCTAGTTAACGATATTTTTCCGGATATCAACATTCCTAGGGGCAGCTGACTTCACCAACGACCTGAGAAAACAAGCTCTTCTCGTACACCTTATGCAGGAGAACAGGTTGCTGATATTTTTGATAATTTGCCTGATAACCTATTGGTTTACCAACGCAGATGGTTTGAAGGCACTAAACAACCTGCTAAACCCCAAAAAGAACGGTTTTTATGCAACTTCCAAATTTTGGACTTACCTAGGAATTTTGGAAAATACCTGACTACAAATCCAGCAATCCCAGTAGATTATGTTCTATTCAAAAACTGATTGAGCGACACTTTTACCCTTCAAATAACTAATACGGAAGTACCAACCTACCTGCAAATTTTCTAAACTTCCAGAAAAACGTAGAATAGGTAACTACTTACCTACTTAGGTACCTCCCTACCTACATACTTTCAAAAAATGATGTAAGTACACCTTAGTTCTAGTCAATGTTTATAGTTTATTAAAAGGGTAAAGGTAGGGAGAAAAACAATTCGAATAAAAAACAACTTCTGTGTTTAGGCAGGTAACAATACAAAAACTAAAATAATTTTCCAAATGTTGAAAAATTTGAGCAACAGTGATGAAAACATAAATTTGGTTGGTGAAAAATATAAAAAATATGATTGAATTGAAATTTGGAACAACTTATCATGAAGAACTTATTAACAACTTAACAAGTGGTTCTCAAGACCTGTGGTCGCTCTCCATCAAGTGGCCCCTTTCTCTTCTGCACCAGGGCCCCTCCATATTCCATTATAACTTACTTGCTATGACTAGCCAAACGACAGCTGACAAGAACGGATTTGTCAGCTGATCATAAACTTTTCCGAGATTTTAGAGAAATCCGTCAAGTCGATTCATTCATCATTCATTACCTGATACCTGGTGGAAGGGCAAGATCCGGCCGATATCCGCAGACATGTCAGGTGAACATACGCAAACCAGATAAAATCTTTCGATTTATTGAACCTCTTGGTCCATAAATCAAACAAAATTTTTGTACGATGATAAATGCCGAAAATCTTGCATACAAGTCTGCAAGACATTGAGAAATTTCATGTCTTCACTTCCCTGTCTAATAGTGGTTGCAATCATGTTTACAACATTAACTGAGAAGGATCACCAGTATGTAAACAGGTTCACATTCACAATTCACATAATTCCACGCTCATTACCTACCTCAGATTGTTGCTCACGCATGAGAGCTTTCCAACGGCTGGCGAACGATTTTTGTACGATGATATATGCTTAGGATACAGTTCCATAGGAACGATTTGGTTGTAAGCGATGATTATCAGAAAAACAACATCAAAAGTACTTAACATGTTTCCGTAACGTAACGTAACAATTTTCGATTCTATGGGGAAAGTAAAGAGATACCATTTTATTTCGAAATACCAGCCAAAATACCATTTTATTTCGAAAGTTTTTGGAATATCGAATTTTTAATACTTCAACCCTTAAATACTACCATCTAGGGTTGATCGAGAGTGATGCCGATATTACTGGCACTTGTACAACTTATGTCACTGGCTTATGTACCGTACTTTTGGGTTACTTGTAACACTTGTCAAATTTCAGAAGCACTCCCTGGAGTAATCCAGCGAGTAAAATTCTGGATTTGGGCTTAAAAGGTCGAAAGCTGCCTAGAGAACAGAATACCATTGAAGAAAAATATTTCCTTCATTAGTAAATACATTTTAAAAAAAGGGCTTTTTACAAGTTACCCAACGATTTGGGTTACTTGTAACACGACTGAAGAAATGCGAAAAATCATGTTATCTTAGCTCTCTCTTACTTGTAACAATTTTTAAGTTTTTAAAAAAAGGTAAGGATGACACACAAAAAATTAGATAATTTGGGAACGACAAAAAAGGTTTTTTTTTTTACTAATTTTGGATTCCCGTGTTACACACATTGGATCGTTTAGTCTTAAATCAGTCTGGGCTTGTTTGGCTCCAATTCAGTAGGTATGAGTACCTACCTACGTAATAGGAACTGTTCATTACTCTCATGGTAAAAATATAAAACATACAGCATAAAAAATATTAATGAGATTCAATTCACAACAGGCACGTAGCCAGGATTTTGCCTTGGGGTGGGTCCAGCCCCCCCCCCCCCCCCCTCGCCCATCGGCTCTCTTCCCATTTCAATAAATTTTAAAATACGAATTTTAAGTCACAGGATAAGAAATGTTTTACAAACATGATGGAATACTATCTTTAATAAGGCAAAAATATTTAACAGGTAGGTACATAATAAGGATTTTAGGTGACAGTTAAAACAATTTTTTACAATCATGATAAATCTTGATCTTTATACAACAACAAAAGTTCAATTTATAGTTATTTAGTTTATCATAAAATGTTTATAGTAAGACTTTACTGATTACTTTCAAAGACATCAAATCCAGCACGTCGTCAGCCCCGAACGACAGTGGATAATGAATTGAATCTTAATTTCTAAGGTACTGCAGGATCCCGTAACGTAAAAGTTAGGAGGACATCTAGGAACATTCTCCCCGTAGGATATTGTATGGAGTGTGAGGCGGAATACAGAACACCGTGTCGCACATAGGATAGATAACTTTCCCTTCGACTGCAAGATCCCATGAAGTAAATTTATGAATTTTCTAATCCCGGAACGGATGGTGATGTGTTGTGTGAATTTCCGCTCTGCAAGAAAATCGATTTTCAAAGCGTTAGATCGCGGGTTTTTTTTCTTTTAACGAAAAATCGATGGAAAACGTACCAGACAGGTTCACACTAGGTACCTACCAGTCATACTTCTTCAAATTCCTACTTCGAAGTTGAGTGCCAAATTCTGTCTCATTCACTCATTCCAAAAATGTTAACTTAATTATTCTTATTGTTGTGATATCGTTGGAGCAACGTAATTATGTAGCTCAGTAACATGGATGATACCTTGGTGAATAGTCAAAGAGACAATGCAACCCAATGTCCCCATTGTTCTAGAGGCTTTACAAGAAGAGAACTCACTCTACATATACGCTCCAGACATCCAAATATTGCGAACCTGAATACCAACCGTGGTACTCAAAGTATAATATCAATACCAAAAGCTGATCCTATTCAGAACTATTTCATAAGAGGCTTCGGGGACGGGATGTTAAATTCTCCAGGAGGCTGGACCACATTAAGATGGGACATGCTGTAGCAGAGAGCCATGCGTCTGCAAGGAAAGCAGTACGAGTTACCTCAGGGAGCGGTCGGCGTGTCACTCCTAGCTGATGAAGTGAAAGGGCTAGCCGAGGGAATACGAGATTCGGAGAGAATTTTCTTCCTCTGTAGTACTGTCCTCCAGAGAGAGAAAGGAATCTCTTCAGGGGAAGATGTCAGAAGGCTTCTGAACACCATAATAAAAATGTGGAGTGCTGAAAGGTATGAAGAGTTGCGACACGGCAAGGCTTACACGGGTCGTTCAGGTATAGTGCTAGAGGCGTTGATCTGTCTTTAAGGTCGTGTACATGACCCATGTCCGTGAACCGAAATATCTAACTTCTTATCTCAGGAATCTTACCAGGAACCATTCCCAATTGGCTATGACAATCCAGTTTTAGGGTAGGTAGTTTTTTTTCTGTTTGCCAACTTCATTGCATTGTGCCAACTCAAAAATCTTTCACAGTCTAGATCCCCGCCTAGATCCAAGGGTTCTTCTCGACATGGAAACCGCGTTTACCTACTTCAACATGACAACCTTCTGGAGTATAAAATCCGGAAAAGAAGTAGAAGAGTTGGGTTTTATCACCACTTATCTTATAGTGTCCATTCTTTTGAGTTCATGGAGTATAGCGTTCAGATTTAGAAAAAGTTGTTTATTGATTTTATCTCAATTGAAGGACGGTTCTTCAAATTCTACGTTCACTCGATGTGTGAATATGCAGGTTACTAGAAGAATCATCCACTCGAACAGTTTTATCTCCCCGTGAATCGGTACGTTATAGAATTTGGTGTCCTTAATAGTTGTTTTACGAATGTGATTATCATCATTGTACTGATTTTGGTGTTCCAAAACTCCATGTGGCCTGATTTGTTTTTGTAATGAACTCACGTTACCTAGTTGATTAATTTATGGGGTGACCACAAATCATAGTTATTTGTGGTAGGTTCGGTACATATCATAACCTAACGTAAATAACAATCTCGCCCCAACTTCCATCATGAACGCCACCGAAAAACCTGCAGGTTTTAAAACTTCTTGGAAGAAGAATCTTTATGAAAATCAAGGTTATCCAGACAATTACACCGATATATCGTTTTTAGAAGAACTTAAAAAGAATGTCAACATGAGGAAAGTAACATTTGCAGAAGCGTTTTTGGGTTCAACCCTGGTGACCCAACAGCTTTGCGTAATCGTACTCTTCACCCTCAATTTCTACTATATTTACGATGAGAAAATCAGCTCGGAAGTCTTGTTTCTTGTGAATTGCTGCATCACCGTTTTGGGATATGGATTGTACGGATTGTTTTACAGTGTAGCACTCATACGGCATATGAAGGCACTCATGGCTTTCCTCATTCTTGGCTACCTCCTCTCTCCAGTTCTCAAAACGTTGACAGAAAGTATTAGCACGGATACGATTTACGCCATGTCATCTTTCATGATGATCGTTCATTTGGTGTTTTATGATTATGGAGTGAAAGCCGTCATAGTCTCCAGTTCGCTGTCCTTAAATGCAGCGGTTTTCGCCTGCCTATGTCTCGCCTCGAGGCTTCAAACTCCCTTCGATTCCTTCGTCTTGATGTCATTCGCTGTGCAATGTTTCCTTCTGTTTCCGCTGGTGCTGGCCAAAGTCAAGAACTACTACCTGATACTGATCATCCTGCTAGGGCTATGTATCTTTGGACTGTTCAAAGTGTCGCATATCATGACAGTGCTGTTCGTTGGTGCAGTTGTGTTTCTGAACCTATTGTGTCCCTTCTTATTTGTGAGATGGCACGCCTATAAAGATAATATATACGGCCCTTGGGACGAGGCTGTTGTAAAAGGTTTCGAATGGGATTCAAAATACAAGTGATTTGGTTAAGGTTTAGCATGTATTGTTTCATTGCTATGTTCATAATTATTCCCTCTCAAACAATTGCGTATAACGACGATGTATAAATTACCCTAGGTTCTGGATGGGATTCAGAATACAATTGATTTTGTCGAGGCTTAGAATGTGTTGTTGCATTCCTATGTTCATAATAATTACCACAAGGTGCGGCTTGAAATGAAAAAATATTATTATTATTACCACTCAGACACTTTCATTGTATTGAAGCAATCACTTTCGCAGCTCCAAGCCACCAGATTATTCTATGATTTTTTCAGTTCACTGTGTCCAGCGCACAGACTGCAGCGCAACTTCTCGAAAAACGCATGCGCAGTTGAGTCATTGCGACTCACACCACCTTTCTAATGTGCACCTACTTAAGCCGGTTTCACATGGAGCCATATGTCCGAAAGACGGAACGCAATCTGATTGGCTGTTGGGACAACAGTTGAGGATGGTGGCTGCCATGTTGCCGGAATGGGCGGTCTGCGGACGGCAGTAGAAATTTTTATACCATTGCCGCGTTCCGTCCAGCGGAGCGCAAGCTCATTGGACAGGAATGTTGATAACCGCAAGTAGAGGTTTCAGATCAGAGAGGGTTTCAGTAGGAAGGTTATGATTCCGTTCACCAAGGTGCCGCTTCATGTGAACACCCTGCCGCATTCCGCCACCCCCTCCACTGGGTTTTCAGGCCTTCCGTCTTTCCGGTTGTCACGCTCATACCGCTCCATGTGAAACCGGCTTAACAGTTGGTCCATTACGTTTCGAATGTTGCTGCGTTACTCATTAAGTGTAGATTGAACAAATTGAAGATGGGCTGATAATAGCGAGTTGCTAGGTTTGAGGGGTATCGTGGTCTAACCCTGCTCTTTCTCCCGAGTAGGGATGGGGCATAACCTTAAAAATGTGGAACAGTTCCCATGGGTTTCACTGGAACTGTTTCGCAGTTCCAACAGTTGCCTCTTGAGAAAACCAAAATTCCCCACTAGTTTCAAGGAACTCAAAAAATTCTGCCGTTCCACTCACAAACTGTTCATATGTTAAGCTTTCAACCAGTTAACCTTTTGGCTTTGGGGGCCCGTCGCATTCCTATTGCCCTCCTCTCCATTTTAAATCCTTTCCTTCCATTTGGAGAACGCCATAATGGAAATGGAGCTTCTTTTTCCAATTTTCCGTTATCGATCATATTCATGTCTGGATATGTAACTAAGATAAAAATTTCAATAGTTCACTCATGAGCCAAATCATTATCCACCGTTTTCACATGGATATTTTAACCAAATAAAGTATCCTTGGTTCTTCTTTCACTCAAATCAATTAAGTTATCTTGCTACTTGGCTATTCCATCTTTTGAATTCTTTCAGTTTTGCCAACAAGAAAGATTTTTCACAGATTCGAAAGGTAAACAGCCTAAAATAAAATAAAAAATTCTGTGAGTCACCTCAAGCAGCTGGTATGGTTTCTACACGTTGTCACCATTCCGAGGGTAGAATAAGTTCTATTCGGACCGTCTCATCTCTACTATTGAGGTGGGCTCAGAAAAGTAAGGCTGCACAATGGCACCCTCCTGTCCTTTCCCATTGCTAAAGCTCCTCGTACATTAGAGGGGGACAGGATGAGAAACACAGTAGGTAGGATGGGGGCAGCTGTTGCATCTTATGTCTCAGGACACACTAGGCAGGACATTCCTTTACTCTCTTGGGGAAGACGGATCCCTTTGGGGAAAACGAGTATAGTTCCAGAACAGAAACAGGAGCACGAGTGTAGTTTCATTGCATTGTGTACCAGTCTTCACAAGTTCATCGGTTAAGTTATACCTTTACCTGCACTGATGAGTGATTCATCTTCTATAGTTACTGCTGTTCTGCTCACTGAACACTAAATCAAATTTCACCATTTCCTTTCATAACAGTACCTATGGTATGGTAAGTGGTGAAACCCCCTTCTTTAAAGTTGTCAATGACTTCAATCCACTCACAAAGTAGGTACGTTATCGTCGTAGGAAAACTGATTAATCTCAGTGAACCGGTTGGTTGTACCCTACAAAACCATTAAATTGTAAATAGAAAATAAAGAATACCTGAGCGGAACTCAATCTTCTACAGATGCAGCAAACCCTGGTCCTAGCTTAACTGTGGTTTTCTGGGAAGGAAATACTTCGAGGGAAGAAGATGAAAGATTCCATTGGGAACAACGAAAAAACCAAAATTATAATAAAGATCTCAGAAGTTGGGGATGGTGTTCCTGACAAGGGACCAATAAAGGAAGAAGGAGGGTCTGAAGATGAGAGGTAACAAATAATGCTCCGAGAGTATAGAATTCAAGAAGAGCTGGAAGCAAATGGCGATGATGAATGAGCGTTACTCATGGGGGGGGGGGGGGGGGGAGAGAGAGGGAGAAGGTTCCATCCTAAGAAGTTTGGCATCAACTGAACTTTTCTAAGATGAGTAGTTTTCTTTATAAGATTTTTCAAAGTTTGGCGCACTGGTGACCTCAAAGCAACCTTCCCGCCTGGGTGAAACACCCCTGCCACCCAGTGTGACGTCACCAATGCAAACTTTGAAAAATCGTGTAAAGAAAACTACTCAACCTAGGAGTGTGGATGGTATCAAATTTCTTTGAATAGAATCTATTTTCATAAATATAAAATGAATATGTAACACTTATTCTACGATAATATATCCTGCCATATCACGTCTATAGAGCTCTAAGTTCTGGACTGTGACAATAGGGCCCTTCACACCTACACTCAAGAGTCGACGACTGAATGGGACACTCAAGTCTCGAATCAAAAGTATTAGTGTAAACGGCAATTCTGCGTGGACCTTGGAATGGAGCTGGCGTGCGGGGGGCTTCGACGGTTTTGAGCGCACTCCAACCAAACGTCAAGAGTGTCAGTGTGAATCACAGTTATGCGTGAGGGTAGAAGTGGGGTTAGAAACGTAGATTGCCGAGTTCACGACACCATCCCCAATTTTGATCACATTTCTAATACGGGGCATGAAGTTGATGTATTTTTTTACGCTGAGTCGAATGCCACCAGCCCTCAGCTCTCTAGAATCAATTAATCGAGAAAAATCGATTTTTATGTTGAAAAAATCCAATTTTGATCAAATTTCTAATATGGGGCATGAAGTTGATGTATTTATTCACGCTGAGTCGAATGCCACCAGCCCCAGCTCTCTAGGACCAATATTAAGCGAGAAAAAGCGATTTTTATGTTGAAAATCCCCAATTTTGATCAAATTTCTAATATGGGGCATGAAGTTGATGTATTTTTTCACGCTGAGTCGAAGCCACCAGCCCCAGCTCTCTAGGATAGAACTTCTTACTATAGCCATATCAGGATAGCACTGATGACGCTTCCACACGCCAAAAATTTCCAATTTTTCCTCCTTCCACACGCCACTTAGGAGTGAGGTTAAAACTAGAAGTTTATCCTTTACACGTACACTTTTGAGTGGACGAACCTAGGTGCCGCGCTTTCGTGCGGTTAAGAGTGTGGTGTCCAAAAACAACACACTCTTGCGTGGCCCACTCTTGAACGGCAGACGCCTGACTGACAGTTCTGAGCGCACGCAAGAGCGGGAAGACAAAAATTTGGAGTGTGGAGTTTTAACCGCACTCAAACTCCGACTCAAGAGTGTCCCGTTCAGTCGTCGACTCTTGAGTGTACGTGTGAGGGGCCCTATTACCCGCTCTCAGTTCCAGACACTGGGCCTTGTCCATCCATTCATCTTCTGGTCAGGTTAACACAGATAGGGGAGTAGCAAAAAATTAAAAGTGCCCGTGCCTTCTGAGTGAAATTAAAATTGATTGAATCCCTCAGGTTCAATCCACGACAATGACTAATACGAAACTTAGTGAACAAAAAAATAAAGAAGATAGAAAAAACAAAAACTTCAAGATATAGAGTCTAAGGGGTTATTTCCGCTAGTATTAAGAGTAAAATTATCACTTACATATCTTTCGGAGAAGTCCGTCATCACTAGCAAGTCGAGTAGAGGGGGAGAGCGCTTTAGATGTAAGGACACCATCATCAGAACGTAGAAACATCAGTCGATTCATCTGTCTCTTTATATAGAGGGGTCAGTGAAGGGGAAAGGGAGAGAGGCCTTCACTGACCTCTGTATAAAGCAACAGACAAAAATACTGACTCTAGTACTGTTTATATTCTTAAGAATATAAGGGGTTCGAATAGTTGAGTCTTCAATTGAATTGTTCAGTCTTTTGTATATTGTTCCTGATGGAATCTGATCCAAAATATCAGAGAGAATGAGAAGAGTGTTTCAAAGCCTCACTCCTGCCGCAAAAAAATAATTGCCAATGGGCTTGATGCATTAATCTGCATTGGTGAAGATATTTGTAGTATAAGATGGAAGAGAATTTTTCAAGTAGGTTAATTTTACAATTCTCAAATCACAATATTGATGTAGTGAAGGACATAGTACACTGTTTAGCAATTCATCCCAAACTGAGCCTGTTGGTTGAGGAACACCTGCTTCCCCATCGTGAAACCACGGGCCCAATCCACTTTTCATAGTCTTTTGCATACGTTAAATTATCTACCAGACGTTATACAGCAAGCGAGTATGTGGGGATGTCTGTCTTCGAGTATCCAACGAATACCTAGTTTAAAAAAAAAAAAAAATTCAAAATCAGTTTTTGGTAATATATATATATATATATATATATATATATATATATATATATATATATATATATATATATATATATATATATATATATATATATAACTCGGAGAAAACAATTGAGTTTTTTTAGCAGAACCTTTGAAATTTTAGCAATTTATAAAGGGCTGGCCAACTAACCCACTCACACACACACACACTCACTCAATATTATTTATTAAAAAAATAAGTAAAACTCTTCTCAAAGGTGGAGAGGGCACACCATTGAATAAAGAAAAAAACCCAAATAAAAAAGTGGGGAGGACGCCCAGGCTTACCTGACGTCAGCCCTAGGGATCAAGGATGGAGGAGGAGGGATGGAAGGAAGCACCCGTATAAAATGACCACCTGTTGAAGTAAGAGCTCCGAAGGACGTGGGTGGTGACACCACAGAGCACTCCTACTTAGATGCTCAACTCTACTAACTCGATGGCACTTTTCCCACCCCGCACCACAGCATGTTCGTGGCCATGACCCTGAGATTATGAGTCGCCACTCACTTTAGCTCAGATATCGCTTGCTGCCGGTAATTTCTTGTCATACCTACTTATCTTACCCGCTAGTCTGCTTCAGCCAGTGCACAGCTGTTGTAGGGTTATTTAAACAAAACATGTTACTTATATCAATTATTTTGCCTCTGATCTGATCAAATATGATTAGAAAATACATCTTTAACGAGTATTGAGGTATCCTGATATTATTTTGTACCTATTTATTTTTATTTTTATTTTTTATTTCTTTTTTTTTCATCATGGAATTCTTCAACTTGTTAGCTCCTGCAACAATTTCAACCCTAGGTTGATCTTTACCTCAGTCACTGTTTCTAACACCTAATGTTTAGTTAACCTTTTCAGTGTCAGACCAAATGGAAACTCCAGAAGTCGACTCTTTAGAAAATGCCAATGAAAAGAAAAACTCGAAGAAAAGTAGCTCAGAAAAAGGGTCAAAGAAAAATAAAGGTAACCTATTGCTGAGAATGGATGATGAGGCTTCAGGAAATACTTCTAGTTCAGACGCCCTCGCTAAATCTGTTGATCTCGACGAGTCTCTCCTCCAGCACTGCGTTTTCACTGAAATCCTAGCTATGAAAAAAAGGGTAAGCTTCAAAAATGGTCAAATGAAGAATAGATGTGCGCCATAATTTGATATGTTTAATCTCATAAAGGAGTCAATAGCCTCTTTTTTACCAATAATTAACAGATTTTTTGCTTTCCACTGTTCCTCGGGCTGTTGACGTAAAACTATGGAAAAAACGATGCTACCCTGCAAGCTCAATCTGCAGTTCTGTCACATGACGGTTTCTTATCATTACCTTCAACATCTGTCATCTTTCCGTCCTTCATGAGTCAAATTTTGCATTACTTGTTTTATTGTTGAGCTCTTTGTGGGAGTGGAATTAAGGGGCCTCGCAGGTTGAATTTTTGAAAAATTAACATTTTTGAGGTTTACATTTTAAATGAAACTAGAGAATCTGCTCAACAAAATTATACATTACTCTACCATTTTTGCTTTTTTCAAGCATCAAGTTTTGTTAATGATCAAGAATAACCTGAAGCCTTTGAGTATAAATAATATGGAGGGCTATTGCTCTTATTTCCACACTGTTTTCCTGTCAGTTGATACGTATTGCTGGCGTCGCGCCAGACCAGGAGAACGACGCAATGTGTAGTAGATATTAGTTAAAAATTAAATCACATAACATACTACGCCGACCTATTTGAGTAAGCATACTCGAATACGATTCATAGAAAACTATAATAGGTACCACAGAATACAGTGTCGACGATTTATCTCATATGACATCAGCTGATCAGTGTACAGCCATCTTGAAAGTAGTGTCGTTCGGTGTACATCATGACTAAAAGTGGCACCTATGGTTTGACGACTCAACTACAACTAATAGCCCTCCATATTATTTATGCTCTAAGCCTGAAGCACACAGAGAAGTTTACTATTAAATGAGCTAATTTATTCAGAGCATATATTATTATTGATTAGAATGAAAGGACAACTGTTCAAAGAAAACTCGCTGAGCTATGAATTTTATTGCGAGCGGCTCTGTCAATCAATCAATGCTGCTCCCATTAGCCCATTTAGGAATCACTTCAACCGTGGTACACTCTCCCCCTTCCGGTCCATCATGTTCCACAAACAAATTGAAAATCATTTCAACAAAATGGATTTCCTGTAGTGAGTCATGAATAAGTGGTTCTGTTTTCATAGAAAATTTCCTCTAGCAACTATTTTGTATTATCAAGCGACATTTAAGCTATCCCACGATGTAAGGAGACCCATGAATAGTGCCAATTTTGTGACAATGTGTCCTCATATTTCTGGGATAAATTCTTAATTAATCAGAAACATGATTAAGGCAATCCATACCTTGCCATTGATGTGACTGATGAGCCTTCTTATTATTTTCCCATTAGCCAAGGTTAGAGTTATTTTCTGTTATTCTTATATTCTGTGTAGTCCATATTTCCTGAATTATTGAGTTTGATTCCTTTATAGATCCCATAGATTATGTTTTTATATGTTTCAAATTAATTGGGTTTCTCAATTTTATTTTCCCTCTGTACTGTCAAGGCCCAAAAATTTTAGAAACCTAGATAGAATTATATTTTGAAATGGGAGGGGGGGGGGGGTTTAATTTGTTTACGTCTATACAAAAAACGGCCAATTTAAAAAAAATCGAGTCTCGATTTTTTAAAAATCAGAATAGAAGTATAGATTCACGATTTCACTAAACTCGTCAAAATAGATCTAGAAAAAATCTATTGTTCAAATAAGGTATATCTTTTGACATGGATATGTCTTTTGGCTGGGGGTCAAGGAATTTTTCGCGACACTTTTTTTTCCCGACCGACACTTTTTTTCCCGACCGGCACATTTTCTATTGATTTTCGCGTACAACGCGTTACTAGGGAAGAGTAACTCCCATAGTTTTCATAGTAGGAAAATCGTTCGCCACTTTTTGGAATGCTCACATTTTACCACGACATTTCATGACCTCTAAGCCATTGTAGTGTCAAGGAATGCCGATTTATTACCTTAAGTTAAAAACTAATACTATTTTGTAACCATAATGGAATAATCTTGTGAAAAGAAGGCACTACATGGTTGGTATACAATTGAGTAGTAGGCACCAACTGGTAAGCAGTAGGTACTAGACATATCCATGATCTTTTGTGTTTCCCATCAAGGGAGAAATGAAAATGCTTGATTTGAATGAGATGTTGCACACTTACGAACATACAGTTGTGATAAATGTGAATACGTTAAGTCTTTGCACGAAACATGATTAGTTATTTATGGAATTACTTAAACGTGTTACCTTATCAATGGAGAGATAATTTACAGTGAGCTTTCAAATAAGTTCCCATAATATGTTTTCAATTATGAATTTAGTCTAGTTTCGGGAAACATGTCAGCTTCAAATTTCATAATGGAAGGGGGTGAATGGAGGGTGCAATAGATATAAATCGTGATATTTTTACTATATCCATCCGATTTCCGTGACAGTTTTAGAATTTAATCCATTTGGTAGAATGGGGGAGGGGGGATTCCGAGAAATCAAGATGATTTTGTTTTTGTTCTCATTCAAATTCTCATTAAAGTAATAGGTATGCAATCCATTGATAAGGGCCGTCCCTGTAATGCAAGCATTACTTGCTTAGATGTTTTTCTTCAAAAAATCGGATTTCGATTGCCCTTTCCTAGTAAAGAGCTTTAGTGTCTGTGAAATATTTAATAGGCAGGAGAAAATGGGGAAAGAAATAGGTCTATTGGAAAATGAATTGTAATAGAAGACGCAATGACAACACAACCGACGGGTTGTAGACACCCTGCTGGGATTTTGCACTCCCATCCAATACTTCCGACCGTAGACGCATTGCCGCATTTTTGAATGGATGTGAACTCGCCTTAAAACTCCTGGACCATCTCCATTCTTCGGCGTGTTAAATACAATGCAGCAAAATAGTGGTTATTTCATCACAAAATGTGAACCCCAATTAACTGCTCCAATGAAAAACAACAACTTAATATTGTAGATATTCTTATGAACAATTGTACATATCGTAAAATTATATTGAAAGTCCTCCTAATAGCAATCCGAACTAGCAGAGGCAGAGGGTAGCAAGTGCTTCTAGCGAATTATGGATTGTCACATTCCAGTACCTTCACTTATTCTTCTACTTGCTTCTTATATTTATGAACCATCACTTTAGTATCAGAAGGTTCCTAAATAATCATAATAATCAGTATTATTACTCAATTATTAGCCAGTAATAGTAATTTTGCCGTAACAAGTCGTTTCACTGTCGATTCACTAGTTTTTAATTTTTCAGGAGCTTCTTGAAACCGATATATTGGTGAACGCCTTGTTCCCTTTCAAAACTGAAAAATAAAGACGGCATGCTGGGCACCTACTCATTCGGAACTTGCTCCATCATGCAAATCCTGCACATTCAATTCTGCTCCTTCTGATGTGCTGTTCAGCTCAGCCGAGGAATGGTAAGACAATATAGGTGCCGACCACGAAATGGGGTGAAAATGGTACATTTTTTGACGCTGCGGTTATTATTTATTGTCTACTTCTGGTTTTATTCTTATTTAGACTACATTATTTCTTATTTTATACTAATTGGCCATTTCTGGGACCATTAAACAGACTCCAAAAAATGGAGAAAAAAAATTCCGAATTCCCCATCTGAAAATTAAAATGATTTGTCTATGATTCCTTCTCAAGTGTCTTATAGAACTTGTGAGCTAATTAGGGATCTAATCACCTTTAAACAAGTGGAAAAATCTCTGTTTTTACAAGTGGAAAAATCTCTGTTTTCAAAAAATTGAACAAATGTCTTCTGAATCTCACTTGAAAAGAAAAAATGTGTGGGGACTCAGCTGTGGCTTTGTCATCCTGTCAAATGCAAGTGTTAAGGTTTTCTAATTATTATAAATCACCTATAAATTATTTTTAGGTTTTACAATGGTTTTTGTTCGAGAAATATTGTGGATAATCAGCAAAAGACAAAGGTTAGCTGCACAAAAATATTTTGCAATGTCCCCATGTGCACATTGGCAGGTTATGAAAACATATTGGTAAGTAGGTAATGCAGAATAGCGAATAGAACGACAGATCGTACTTTTACTGGATTAGCCTCTAACCTCATATGAATGTGCTACGAGGCATTACCCCTCCGCCCCCTCCCCCACAATCAAAATCACAATAAAGTATGAACTGCTTTTACAAATTGGTTGAAAGTATCACGATTTATCGGTATTCTCTCTCCCCCCCCCCCCCCTTCCAGGCTTTATGAAATTTTAATTTACTGTGAGTGGTTCTACCAAGAGACCAAAATGCTGAGGACAACATAGTAAAATAGCCTACAAAAATCATCAAAATCGGTTGAGAAAAGCAGGAATAGTAGGTTTCACTTCCCCCTCTAACATTCCTCTTTAAAAAATCCGTCATCAAACTGCAATTTCCAATTTTTAGTTAAATAAAAGGACGAAGGGGAAGAGACGAGAATAAGTTGAGAATTGTAGTCTTGGCAGCATAGTCATAATTTGTAGTAGAAAACCAAATTTATCCGGCATCCCCCCCCCCCCCCCCCCCCCATTCCCTCTTTTGCATCGTACAATTCAGAATTTCCAGGGTTTGTTGCACGAGCAGACTACAATTGGGATTGAACAAAGAATCTCGAAAATCGGTTGAGAATTGTGTGGCCTGGGGGGGTCTGTAACTTTATTTCGATGGGAAACCTTTTCCACAGTAGAGAAACGCCGCCATTTTTGCTTTGGAGAACCTCTCCAGGTGTTCTGTAAGCCTCTAACTCGAAACACACAGCCATGTTTTGCCGAGGAAGACTTTCTTCTCCAGGTGTTCTGTAAGGCAGTTTATCTTGTCCACTCGAGTAAACTTTCTCACCACATCCATAGCTGGTCATAACATTTACAAGATGAGGTTAAGTGTATTTACACTGAGATTTTGGTGTTTCCTCGTCCTATATCACTCTGTAATTCATTGATTTATATTTTTTATTATTCATGTATTGCACATATAAATTTAATCTATGAGTTGAAGTGAAAAAAGAAAAAAAAAAAAAAATGAAGAAATTCGTATTCACTTTTCTGCCAAGAGTTGAACCATGGCGGTTCTGGCGGTAACGCCTGAAACTAAATACTTGTGGTTAGTTTACTACTGTTGCTTTGCCCGCTTTTTGTCTGTTGGTGGAAAATTATTCCAGTGGAAAACTGGTCCACTGTTGGTTATTTTTCAAAAGTTACAGAACACCCTCCCTGGTCAGTGGCGACAAAGTCACACACACACACAAACAGAAATATTGAAGTTAATATTCATACCTATTAGGAACTACATAATTAAATAACCAATGAAGTAGGTGTGTGTTCAGAGAAGGAAAAATGATTAAAAAATTCCGAATTTGTTTTGCAAAAATGAAAGGCAAAATTCCAATAGGGTTTTGTTTTTACTTTTTATAATAATGAAGGTTTCACAGAAATCAACGACCATAATTCGAGTTGAAATCGCAGGTAGGTAACTAGTTGAATGAAAGTATTGACCGCATTAAAAATAATGGTATTTTTTATTATTGAAATTGATAAATATTAATAATAAATGAAATCTCTGAAAAAATTAGTTTACTTGAAAAGGATAACAAAAAACGAAGAGGACTCGATATCGGTAGCGATAGCGCAACATATTATATAGATAGTCAATATAGATATACACCCCTCAAAAGAATTGAGGCATCACTTTTCCTTGTAGACGCCTAAGACCCCAGATGAATCGCACAAAGTTTACATTATATCTCATGATCAGGTGGGTACCTACCTAATGGGCCCTAATCCTGGTACCTAATGGATGCACCCTGTTCGTTTTGTTTATTCTCAGACACTGAGAAAGCCAGCAATATTAAGCTTGAGCCAAAACATAATGAAATCTGAAAATTTTTCCAATATTAGAACACCCTCTTAATCTTTTTCCATAATTTTTGAGATATCGAAGTGAAACTTGGAGAGCGTTTGTGGGGTGCCTGATACTAAGTTTTAGGCAAATAAAAATCAGAAGAAAAAAATCCAAAAATTTTTTTGACTACCCATAGGAAACAGCTTTTCCATTTTTTGCCGAGTGACGCCTCATTTCAAAGATTTCTTAGTGTTGAACACGATGGTGAAGCCAGAATTGCAATATCTTATTCCGTTCTCGGAGTAGAGCAGATAAACATGAAGAAGCGCGATTCATTCTGTTTGGGCTCAAGTCGGAGCTTGATGTCGCTGGTCTTTCTCAGTGTTGAGCAAAAACAAAAAGAACCGGGTGTCCATGAGATATATCATGAGATATATGTGAACTTTGTCCGATTGATCTGGGGTCTTCGATGTCTACGAGGAAAAGTGATGCCTTAATTCTTTTGAGGTGTGTACTTGTATGCGATACCCATCCCTAACTCGGAGAGCTAATCAATAAGTTACGAATAAACAGTTTTGAAGAGTTCAGAGCCATCAGGTATAATTTTCGGGAAATGATCAACTGCAGGTGATGCAGGAAATTCTACAGAATCCGAATCTGAAGCTAAATTTTTCCACAAAGTCAAGTCAGGTGGTTATTGCATAACACAGTCCATATCATGGACATGTGTGTGTATGTATAGTACACGTGCAAATTGTCTGTGATTCATGAAGATAATACTATGTTATCAGTTTTTCTTGAAGCAAGAAATACGACTTAGGACTGAAACTATCCTCTTCACTTCAGTGAATACCAAATGAAAGTATAAATTCTTATTTGATTCCAGGAAATACCCGACAATCACTTCAGCAGCACGTGGCTCAACTCGACTCTTGGGCGACACAAACCACCTCGTGATATCAACAAATTAATGATAAATGTTCTGTGAAAGGTATATTTTTCGAAGTTTTATTCAGAAAATAGTTTGTTTTTTTGCACATTCCACATTTACTGTTCCTAAATTGAAATATACAATGTTATTATGTACATGAAACCATGAGATGAAGTAATAAAATGTTTATATTAACCATTGCATTACATTAGAATTTTTCAACAAACTAAAAACAAAACAAAAAATGTAAAAACACTTAGTCAAAGGCTCAATGATATCACAGGCCTAAAAAATGAACATAAAAAAAATAAAATGCTTATATTATCAAGTTTCGATAAAAAAGTGCCCTGCTGGCGACTTGTGGATTCGTAACTAGGGTTACCTTAAGACTGGGAGTGTTGTAGCTTTTGTACAACGTAATCTACTTAATTAGATGCCTGTGATGGATATAAAATGAATGTTACCTGGGAACTAATAATCGTCTAAATTACAAGGTACTACCCACAACCTGGATTTAAAAATATAAATTCGCCGATCTTACACGTAGGGCTATAGGTATGTATCTTAAAAGTAATGAGTCTAGTTTTTCTGACATGAATATTAATTACGTAGCGTCCCAGCCAGTTGTAATGGGGAAGGTATGTGGAGGAACTAGATGAAGACATTGGTTGAAACAAAGTAACGTACACACTATTCCACCTGGCTTCTCCTGGCATAACCCGCTTGGCAAAAGCCAGACATGTTTGGACGTGCTGGTGGCCTCCCTGGCCCCAACCCTCACAGTGCCGCTCATGACTGACGAGGTAGAGTTGTCGGGGATGCCAACCGTCTTCAATACCCAGGCATTTTATAAAATCACTCATGATGGCACTAGCACGACTACCGGGAGAAGCTATGCCAGCCCTGGGCCTCGTCCCTACCAGCAAAACAGTATGGAACGTGATGCCGCACAAATTTGCTGCCAAGGTTAGCCCTTGTGGCATACTGTGGACGTAACTTAATTTAAAATTCATCAGGACTTGTCACAGTTGATCCGAAGAAATCAAGCCTTTTCCAAGATTCCAATTCAGAAGGATACCTTCAACAATTCAGGCTTGTCTTCTTCAAATATGCGAGGAATCTGTATCTTCTGTGCTATTTACAACGCACAAGACCCGATGGAATAAGTATACATTAGTATTGATACTTCGGAGAGATCGATTGTTGTCTAACATGATTTTTAGCGCCACCGCCCTTCTGGTAAGCTGGAGATGATGAGCGACTCAACCGGGTTGGTAGACATGACGGTCATATATGCCCTTGACCATAAATTTTGGAGCTCAAAGTGCTCATGTTCCCCACTAATTTGTGATTGATTAAGGTAAGGACTAAGTTTTTATCAAATACTTTACAAATTAATAAATTTAGCCCTTATGGGGACGTATGGTCACCTTATATTTGCCCCAGTCCTTTCTAGAGAACTACATCATCCATCGAACTACATGGTAGCAGATATTCAAAACCCATCAATATCAACTCCCTATAAATATTACACAATCAGCCCCTCCCTGATTTTCACACACACATTGATGATACACCTTTCCGTTGCACTTAGCCCCTGAAGTTTGAAGAATGACTGACATTTTATTGTAAACTTTCAGAGTTTAGCTAATGTCTGGCAGCTAGGCACTTTTTAGATTGATACTCAAATGGAAATCAGTTTTTTTGTAACTCCCCATTCATCATCTCACTTTTTCTCACTATTTGGTAAGATGGAGCAAATATTCTGTGATATATCTGCATACCTTCTAGTGTTGCAAGCAAGTCGTAACATCTGCCATCATTGCTACCTGCATACTTGGATGAATTCAATCAAATGATCAAGAATTTCATTTAAGGATGCTGCTCATTACTTTTGAGACAACCCTGTAATACCGTCGATCATAGTCCTTTCACATAAGGCCAAAATAAAGAGTCTTTGAACGTTGCTAAGAAGACAAAAGTTCTTGTAATTTGTCATTATTCACTTAACGTAAATTTTGAGATAAACCAGGCCGTCGTCACATTGCACTTACAAGGTATCTACTGACATATATACTTACTACTCATTTAGGATTGGGATAACGAAATTCGTTTTGTCAATTAAAGGTAAGTGCACACTAGTGCCGAGGCAGGACGGCGGGACTACGCCTCGTTCAGTTACATTGTTTACGGGGACAGGCACACCACAGCCAGGCCAGAGCGTGACGTGGTGTGGTGGAGAGGATTAATCATGGCTCGCTAGGTGTCTCTCCGTCAGACCCATCCGCCCCCGAAGCTGTGCGCGAAAAATAAAAGAGCCAGCGGAAAAAGAACCCATAATAGATTACACAATGAGCGCTGGAGGAAATTAGCTCATTTCTCCGATGAACTGTGGCCTGACCCACTGCTAATGTGCAACATAAATGTGCTGTGATGCAATGCGACCCAACCTGCTGGAGCTCTAGTGTGCGCTTACCTTGATAGGTACTTAGTTACGTACCAATTTCAAAACTACGAATATATTTGTAACAATATAATTTATTGGTATCTATCTAAAATAGTCCAAATCAAATAATAAAGTTACTAGGCACTAAAAATAATAGACATTGCACCCTCATGATTTGACATTGTGTTCAATAACAATGTTTTTACAATGAAATTCACTCCTTTAAAAAAATTATTGGTACGTAAAATAAAAATGATCACTAATGGGTGGAGGGGGGAATAAATGCGATGTGACGTTCACTAATTTTTTGATTTTTCAACACATGCGCGATAACGGATATGGGCACGGAATAGAACCCAAATGGCAACTGGGGCAGGTTTTTTAAAATAAATTGTTACTGATGGTGTCGAACAAACCCAAAGCTGGTTCATTTTCATAGTACTCCAAAACATGCGTATATTATACGTTCCCATAGTGTGATCTGGATTGCACTTCTTAAAATTAAAACAAAAACTTCATATAGGCAGAAAAAATTGTCTTATCCGACCCCAGAATTTGAGTCACAATAATACTCAATATTTATGTCATTATTTTTCTTGAAACAAACTCACTATTAACCTTCCGACCCTCAGCTGGTTTTCACAGCCATTATGATGAAGATGCCCTTGAGAACTTGAAACCTAACATCCAAACAGCTAAATTTCAAGTGGGGAGAGTGAGAATCGAATTCTGGACTCGATCGAAACAAAATTTCAATGTGATTCATAAGTAGGTACCTACAAGTTTGGGACAAGAAACGAAATAAAAGAACGCCATGCTCGACAACGTGATGAGTATATCGCGATCAGAATTTGTTGACAGTTGAAATGTTCATTTACAGTACAGTGAGCCTCGAATTTGACGAATATCGACGACAATGTGGGCATATGGGCGATTCATTCTTAGAGAATTAATCAATGCAGAAATTGTGCGACTTATCATTTTGGCTTTTAGCTCGTTTAAGTCCACCTTCTTGCGTCTTTTTCAGTTATCTTAACTATTTTACCATCACCCACTCATGTTTGGACACGATCTATCAACAATTAATATAATTTATACATTACACTAGTTCTTGTGCGTTACACAAAAACGAATTAGGTACATAGAACAAATTGTGAAGTTGATCATATAGGAGTTTAGAGAGTGGTCATTATGAAAGAGCTTCCTTCAACTCAATCTATAATATGGAAGCTTGTGTGTGATAACATGTTTTCAATTCACTGATAATTCCTTGGACCTCGCATCAAAACAAACATTTTACTCTGAAATGAATCAGAAAGTACAGGTGCGGTTTTACAGGTCCATTGATGGTTTTAACGTAAAACTAATGATGGCAGGCGAGTTATCAGCTTCTAAAATTTAGATTTCAGTCTCAACAATTCATAATTTAAGAGAACCTCGTACATAACTGTATTAAACAAATTAAATACAAAATAAAGCTCAACAAAAATAACAACATAACAAGTAATTTTGGATGTTCAAATGAAAATAGCGATTTTATGGATGTTATGTACAGAAAGCATAGGCAATATTGATTTTGAATTCGACTGAGTAAGCGACTACTGATGGGGAAAACCATCAAGTTGATTTCGAGCTTAAATTATCTCAACCTTGGATATTTCTTGAGCGTTTTTAACAAAGAAAACCAAATTAAATGGGGTGGTGATGAGAGGGACGTTGGAATGTAGTGGAAGGTCTACCACCTCTTTTTGTGTTCGTCCATTGAGACGCCTCCAGGTCCGAGGAGAACAATCATCAGCAGGCCCCCGATCACGGATAGAGTCTGGAAGCAGTGTAATTAAAATGTTTCAAATTCAAAAAAAGGAAGAATTTTAACTAAAGGATCAGAAGAAGAAAACAGTTCAAGAAGAAAAATACAATTTGCATTTGTTTCATCTGAATATAAAATAAACGGTACGTAATCCATCTGCTAGAAATAAGGGCCTTTTATGTATAAGAATTATATATGATCGAAATTGAAACACTTAATGTTTTTGCGGGATCCAATCTCAATAACGTTTTATTTACGAAAATAATGGGCGGTAAAAGTGGAAGAGCAATTGACTTAACGAAATAGAGTAACAGAATGGCGATATCTTGCCCGCCCGGTCCACAGGACTCAATAGAGTACAATACAATGGTAACACGATAAGAAATTACACAGCAAATTTGATGTTAAATTTATCACTTTCACTGCACTTGCGGGAGTTCAGATCGGAAATCAATTTGGGAATAATTAGGGAAAGGAAAATTATCATAGTTCCGTCCTGAAGTATGCAAAGGGAGTAATTCAACTTGGAGCGACATTAGCGCTCTAGCGGTAACTTTAGAAAACAAGCCTCTAACTCCATTTCAGTCCCGTGGCGGTAAATACAAATTTGGATAGGGCCAAACAATATATATAAACGCAGCTGACCGATGATTGTTTCCCATTAGTGTTTCAAGGACCCGTTTGACGGAACTTGAAAAATCAGATTTCGGTGTAACCTCCTCGATGGATCAGAGTTCTGAGTAACCCTAAATAAGTTTGACTATATCAGAGCGGTCACACTGTAAAATCAATTATTCGGGAAAAATCCACTACTAGTTTCTTTTGATTTGTTATTTTCAATAGTGAATCGACAAAGAACAAAACGATTTTTAACCCCCCTCTCCCCCCCCCCCCCCCCCCCCCACCCAAAAAAAAATTGTTGTCACGTTTCAAGATACGTAGAATCCAATAATGGAATTAGAAAATCCACCCATCCAATTCAATGAAATTAGGCTCAAAAATCACCGTGCGGTGTGCTATGCTGGAAAGTCAACAGCATAGACCAAAACTTCGGAATTGGGATCAGGGTTCTGTCAAACTACAAGATTTCATGGGTAAAATTTTGGGATCCATACGTTCTACAGTCGGAATCGGACTGCTCCCACATTGCGCTACAATTCTCCTGTCATCAGATATTACCCTCCTCTATCCATATTTCTTTTACACTCTTAAATTGTCCAAGATCATCATAGTTCGTGGGAACCATGAAAATATAAATGAACTTCTATCAATGACGTCTCCCCACCAAGAAGTGATACCTTAAATTTTCATGGTCTTCTTCAACTCCTACCTCCTTCCTTCCTCCATACCTACCGGCCTGCACGGAGGTAACAACAGACAACTACCCTGTCTCGGTTTGTTTGCTCCTGCGCTTTACGTTTGAGTTTAATGTAGGAAAAATAACTTTTGAACTAACTCTCGCAGCAAAAAAAGCTTACCTGGAAGAAATCGTATTTGAGGAAGTCACGGAGAGGCTTGAATTCAGGTATTTGCCACCAGGCGTTGTGGTAAAAGTTGAGGACAGTCAGGAAGACCACAAGCACCAGTGCGCTAAGCTTCGTTTTGTATCCAATCGTAACTAGTACCATAATAATGCATCCAACAATATTTTGGAGTATCTGAAAATGATGAGTTCAACGTAATCAACAAAGAAATTGGATCTATCAAAATGTAACATCACTATATGACCTGGTATACGACATTTTCGCTTCATCTAGTAAGCATAAAAGTTGATATTTATTTGTTATATAAGTTATGTGACAGTCAATGATCACTGTGACCATAAGCAGAATAAACGAAATATTTGAGTAGGTAAACATTATAGGGGGCTATCAAGGATCGCATCGAAATTAAATGACATCAGTATCAATTATGACTGCAAAAGATTTTTTATAAAGCATATTAGAAAAATTATCAAAAACTGTGAAAAATACAGAAGTTTGAATGTTAAATTCGTCTAACAAAACAAGGACTTTCCATCATCAGAGAGAGGGTGGGATTCTCATTTTCATACTTTCATATATACTATATATATTTTCGATAATTATGTAGAATAAATAAATTCTCGAATCCTGACGTCCATACAAAGAAGTACTGACCTGGAGGAATGACCATTCGAATCTGATGAGAGTGACAAACATGAAAGCAAGCAGACATCTTCCAGCTAGTTGCAGGTAAGGCCTTGGGCTGTTGTCGGCTGCAAAGAAGAACGATAAAATAAGAACTCATTTAGTTACATTCAAGAACTTCACTGAGTCTACCGCAAATAAATCCGATATAACACGCGCAGGTAAATGTAAAATATGCATTAGTGGAATGGCTGAATTCCTTCCGAGGTATCAGAATAACCTGTTAATCAGGGGCATACTCTCCAGTTGTGATGGGAGAGTTGTTAAGGCGGGTTTACACATACCGATGAAACTGAAAAATTTGTCTGAAAGATAAAACGGTGCATGCAAGACGGGACGAATAAACCGCAAGTCGTTACGACTCGTCCGAGTTTGAGCCAGATTGGAAGGTTAGTGGAAAAGTACACAAATCTTGTGGGCTTGCGGCGACATTTTGGTGCATGTTAACGGTGACTCAGACATATCTCAGCCTATACCTCAGTTCTGCCATTGTAAAAAGCATTTTTCACAAATCACCTATCATAGAGGGGTTAAATACCGACTGAGTTGAACGAAAAGACGGAACATGTAAATGGACATCTGTCGTTGAACTCCCGACCGTTCCTAGGCAAGTGACTGAAAGTGAAAGTAACTTGAATTGGACTCCCTAGCAAACCCTGCACCTCTCACGATCTTGGCGTTTGACTCACAGCCCAATCACAACATATAACTGAATGTGTTGCTGGAGACAGTCGGTACGGAAAAGGCGTTATGTTTCATAGCGGGTATACATTTTCATTTCGCCAATTTCTGAAAAGTGGCAAACAGCGGTGGCATTGTTAGGGAAGAAAGAAATACAACTGAATGTGTTCTTTGCGAACGGAAATAGATAGGTCAGAAGTGGATCCGTTGGATCATTTAAAAACACAAATCAGTTCATCTGTCACATTATACCGCAAATTTTCAACCACACCTACACGTGTGTGGAAAGTCCTCTTCAGTCTCTACAAGTGGGTATGAAAATTTGTGATCAGGAGTCTGAAGACGTCTAACAAACGTCAAGTTGGCCGCTTCGGGTTCCGTCTGGAAGTCCAATGAGGGGGGGAGTCCAACAACGGACTCCGGTGAAAACAGAACGCCCAATATCTGACAAAACGTATCGACTTGTTGCTGCAGGCAAGTCTTTCAATTTAAACTGCGTGTAAACCCGTCTTTACAGCTCAAAAATACAGGATTCGAACTCATACTTTTCCCTACACCAGAGAAGCACTGAAAAAGACAGTGCTACAAAACATTGCACTACAGAGGCCACAGTAATGAAATCTCTTTGGCTACGGAATTTTTTCCAAAACATAATCCACGTAAGCGTTTCTTCACAAGGAAGGGATTAGAGATAATTGATGAATGCATTAGAGATAAGTACCTAGTTCGATTAAGATGATTTTTGCTACATGTGCACTGCTCTGGAAGATTGCTGAAGTTAGACTATTGCCATTGATTGTCTATTAGGAAGATATATTAAATATACTAATTAATATTAGTATATTAAGAAGATTATTTTTTAAATCATAAAGTACCAGGGAAAATAAAGTGAAAATTGGAAATCTTCAAACCTCAACGCCCATTCTCCCATGTATGCTCTCGATGTAATATCTAACACAGTTTGCTTTACGTCATGCTGCAGGACTCGCAATTTTTCTGATCTGTACAGATGTGTACAAAAATACCCTACGTTGTTTCCAATTTCAAATATTTTCCACAGCTCAGCTGTTGGAAGTCGTTAATAACCATGAAACTTGATATCGATGTGCAAACATTAACTTGATAAACTCATTCAGGCTCAACAAACATTACTCTTAAACTAGAAGACACGTTAGGGAAGGAACTCACAAATGGTGGGGACACCAGCGAACAGGCTTCGGGCTTCAACGTGGCTCTCTGCAAGGACGAGGAGGAGGGCGCCGATCAAGGCCAAATTTCGAAGAAGGAACTGCATGTCCCAAAGGATGCTATACGCGAAGGTCTGGAAGAAAGCAAAAAGATTAGTTGTAGAAAAACGCTGCAGTTTTTACACATACAGGTAAATTGACGAGCAAAGTGAGTCTCTATTTCGACTCAGTCGCATTTGTCACTAATAGTGTGTTCTGCATTGCAGGCCACAATTTTGGAGCTATCCACTGAAATTTGGTAGGTAGACTCTTAAGACATCCGGAATTAGCTGTATAGTTTTGGTGACGATCCGATGACACGAACTTGTCGTCGGCGACCACCATAGTCAAATCAACCAAAAATCGAGTTTGGTAGTTTTCTATAGTTTTGTTACACAAAATCGACTGAAACCACTAAAAATCTTTAAAAGTTGTCCTTGACGACAATACAACGTCATCATCGTCACTGACGTCAGTCATTGTCAAATCATCAAAAATCGAGTTTTTTATTATTTTCAGCAGTTTTAGTCACATAGAATCGATTAAAATCCTTTTAGAAGATCTAAAATGCAACCGACACAATGCAGTGATTATAGAGTTTTTGTCTACTTCAACTTAACGTCACCCGTCCCCATAGTCTTGGGGGAGCAAATGACGATGCTAACCCAAATGGAACCAGGGGCACAGTAGCCCTAATTTTGATCTCACGATAACGGTGGTTGGGCAAGGCGATAATTTTCCCCAGCTGTCTTGTTGTCTACTGGTTGTTAAATCAAAAAACTCTATTTCGATATGAGACATTTTCAATCCTAAATTCAAATTTCATGTTAGTTTCAATACAAGTACGGGCTAATTTTTCATTTTTAGTTTTTAATTGGTAAACAGGGCATGGATTTAATGCAAAGATAGTACCTTAGCCTCAAGTGGGGAATACCGTGGTTCAGTTGCACTTATAGGTCATTAGTCGTTAAGAACTTCATGTTTTTGGGTTTTCCGTTGGTTAAATTATCAACAAGTATGAAAAATTATTTATCTCTATGAAATGAACCAGGATTTTACCTGATAATCATCAGTGGAGTCAGCCTTTACACAACGTTCATGAGAAAACAGCTGAGTGATCAGGCGAACTAAGAACAATACATTGATCTTCCAATACGACCGGTTTTGTGATATTATTTATCTTTTTTTACTATATATTTAGACGTTTACTAAAAGCTAAAACTAAAACATACTAAAAGCCAACTCTTGACTCTTTTAAAAGCAAATTTAGGGAACCCTGATCATTTTTCTTAAACTTAAGGTTAAAAAATGTAAGCACAATCACTTTCAGCCCAGAAGCAAAAATTGTTTTTCAAATAAATTACACAGTGTGATCCAGCAAGAATTTATTATAACTTGAGAGTCCATGATTGACAGTGATGCTTCACCTTAAGTTTGGAATGATAATTACCTGAAGTACAACGATGAAGAAGAGGACCCCACAAGCGATGGTGACCTTCTTTTGGATGAGGACCATAACACAGCCACCCAGCTGTCCGACGAGGTTCACAAAGACAAAGACAGTGGCGAGGAACCAGCCGCAGCCCCACGACATGTCCATATACTCTTTCTGCTCGCTCCATTGAACCCACATTCGGATGCCATCTTCCAGAAAAGTGGAAATGAGGCACATGCGAGCTATCGTAGGCAAGACGACTCTCGTCCTTTTGTACACCTAAAAGCAACGTAAATGCACCAAGTTGATTCAACACTCAATGCTTGCCAATCTGTAGGTATTGAGTCACATCATAATAAATTATGCTGCTACTAAAGTAAAAGTAAAGTAAGCAAATACTCCAGGTTGGGGCTTCACCTCCGACTACCATGGCACCGCACAGTGGCCAGTTTACCCGATCTAGGCAGAAAAAATTGTGATGCATATGGGTAGTAACAGCTTCTCATTTCTTGTAATTGCCGCCTCCAACGATACACCTGCAGCTTTTAAGGTTTCAGGATGTTCTCTGGGTTAAGCAGGCTAATCGCCTCAGCCCTTTGAATTACAACATTCCACACCTCCTTCATCCGTAAGTAGAGCTTGGCCACCTCTACTATTGATTGTTCTGACGCCTGTTCCCCTCGCATTACCGCCATAGGCAAAATAGGCAATAAATATTCAACTATTACCATTCAACAATTAACCATTTACCACTGCCAATTGTGAGCATCCCCCCCCCCCTCCCCTGCTTTTTGAAAGCTCAAGGAGTGTGATGGATATATAGTTCCCCCTTCTCTTTTCCTGTAACAGCCGCCTCTGAGGCTTTGCGACCGCGAAGGTCAGCCTGAGACTTCAAAATTTCTAAGATTAGTTAGAAAAGTAGTTAAACAATCAGAAGATAGCCTACTAAAAAATATGTACATTCCAAGTTTTGTAGAAATGAACCCTCATGCGCCCAGGTTATCCTGTCTCCCTAAAATTCATAAGGAAGGAGCGCCGATGAGACCGGTGGTGTCTTATATTGGTGTTCCTGCCTACAAATTGGCTAAAAAACTCCATATTTTATTTAGAAACAAAATCAACTTTCGGCCTCAACATACTGTACTAAATTCTTATGATTTGGTCTCCAAAATTAAGGACATTCAGATGCCTCCAAATGCTAAACTCGCCTCTTTTGATGTGGTTAGTCTGTTCACCAATATCGATGTAGCTAGCTGCAAAGATGTGGTATGCAGGCTGATTTACGGCTCTAAACTTAATATTTTCGAAAAAGATGAATTGTTTAATTTGATGTCTGTCTGTATGGATCAAAATTACTTTTTATTCGAGGGGCAATGCTATACACAGCCAGGGGTTGCTATGGGTTCTCCGTTATCTCCTCTGCTTGCAGATATTTACATGGATTATCTTGAGCAACAAATATTTACAACTTTTAACACAAATAATCTTCTCTATTGGTATAGATATGTCGATGATATCATCATTCTATGGAAGGGCACAGAAAGACAACTAAATTATTTTCACGAAAAAAGCAATAAATTAGATTCCTATATCAAATTCGGCAGGAACAAACTAAATTTTCTTGATCTGTCCATCTCTTTGGTAAATGAGAAACATGATTTTTCAATCTATAGAAAAGATACATATAGCGATATAACGATCCATAGTACCCTTTAGTACATAAGCATGCAGCCTTCCGTAGTATGATCAACCGAGCACTATCTATTCCAATGAGTGAACAAAATTTATCAAAAGAAAAATCCATTATCAAAAGCATAGCGGCTAGTAACGGATATGGAGGAGATCTCGTTGATACCATATGGGATAAGGTTCTTAGGAAAAAGAGTAGGGAAAAAGTTTCCAATCTGGCTCGGGAAGATGTAACTTTAGAAGAAAAGCAATGGATAAGTTTACCTTGTTATGGGAAAATTTCTGATAAAATTGGCAAAAAGTTTTTAAAACTAAAAATAGTCTTAAAGCATTACTAGGATCCGTTAAGGACAAAATTAGTGTTCAGGATACAAGTGGAGATTAAAATGTTCTTGGGGCTACGAATATTGCGGTCAGACTGGTAGGAAATTTAGGGAAAGAATAGACGAGCATCTGGAGGATTTCAGGGAAAATAAGGGTAAGTCTACATTTGCAAAACATCTTAAGGAATCTAATCATAGTTACAATTTTGATTTGACAGATACAGTTTGTAGAATTTCTTCATTTTTGCCCAAAGGGAGGTATGTTGAATGTACTTGAAAAATTCGAAATTATCAAAAGTGACAGGTCTGGTAAATGTTTAAATGAGGATATACCTCAATATATTTCACCACTGATAGGTCCATTTCTGTAAAGCTTGGAATTATCCCTTCACACTGTTGAAACCATATTTAGTTATTTTTCCCCTTTCACTTCATCTGATTAGCTATAATCCCCTTTCACTTTGCATGCACTTAATTGGTTGTACCTCCTGCCCCTTTCCTTTCTCTCGACCAACGGGATTCAATCTCCCTTCACCTGTCACTATATAAGCTGTGTCCTTTCTAATGTGTCTTCAGTTATTGTTTGTTACTGATGATGGCCTAACCGTCGAAATCGATTTAACATTGTAACTCTTTATTTTTCGTGGAAATAGACAACGTTTTTCACTAACTTCCGTTCTATACACAGTACACTTAAAAGAAACACTTGGAACAGTATACCTTCAACACAAAAACCACAACCAGTTCAATATTATTCAATGCCTTACGTGAAAGAGGTGGCAGAACAAATTACAATGATTTTCGAGCCTCATAAACACGTAACAATTGCATTCGAACACTTAATACGAACAGACCTATCCAAACCAAAAGATTTCACATCAAAAGAACAACGTTCAGACTTGGTCAACCAGATCCCCTAGTGGTAGTGGTGGATGTGGAAAAGTGTATGTGGGGGAAACGTCCCAGCCCGTAGGGCGTCGATTTTCAAAACATGAATCGAATCTACGACAAGATACGAAAAACGCGTTGGTTTCTCAGTAGCAGAATTGCAGATCTTTAGGACATACTATGGACTTCGGAAATTTCAAAATTGTAGAAAGAGAATCTGATTTGCAAAAAAGACTATTTCTAGAAATGGTCAAGATAGAACATTCAAATACAATTAACTTCCGAAAAGACACTCAAAACTTGAGCAAAATTTACTCGTATTTGATTGTGGGACTCTAAATTTATTATTACCGTCACCAGCGAACTAGGTAATAGATACGGAAAAACAATGTTACCTACATAAACTCAAACAATTTAATTTGAATTTCTTTAACTGAATTTCTGAATTCGATTTTTTATCATAAAAAAGAAAACAATAAGTAGGTATTTATTTTACAAACTTTGAATTTTATTTTCAGAATTTTGTCCCCCTGAAGAAGCCCCAGTTCCTGGGGAGAAACGTTGGAGATAATAAAAAACCAATTTAGGTACAGAAAGGCCTTTTTTTTGTTAAGTCTAAAATGTAGTGGTGTTTTCCCAGGTTGGTGTGGTAAATCAAACATCAATCACGTGGTTCAGTCCGAAAAATACCCATAAATCACGAATACCCATAAATCACGAATTAGATGTGGCAATTGAATAGCTTCAAAAACTCAGTATTTCACAATTATAGAAGACTGCTGGAGTCAACCGCACGTCCCGTGACGCGTTGCCTGAAGGCACGTTATACCGAACAGATACTGTCTTTGTTTCTGCACTTATAGGGTGGAATCGCGCACTTTTAGAGCGAAATTACCTACCGCCATTGTGCGCACTAAAAAATCGAGTGATGGTTCATTTGTCCATGAAGTTTCACGTAAAATTCGAATCTGTAAATAAAATGGGAGTTCTCATAAAAAAATTAAAAAAAAGCGCGCGCACCTTTGCGCAAATGTGCAATGCGCAATTTGGTCATTTTTGAAATCTACGGAAATAATATGAAGAATAGCTTTTCTTCTAACTTTTTACTGCGACAATTAGAGAAACTAAAGCGGTGGGAGGAGGGGGGGGGGATCTCGTGGACCACCCTGTATATAAGAAAAAGAGCAATTTTCAGGAATCGTTTCAGAATGCCTCAAAACGATTTTCCTTAAGAGGATTTTTCAAAAATTTTGATTTTAAAATTTATAGAACCATTGCAATAGCTTCATTTTCTACGAAAAGGCGCTAACTAGGCGTGCAAAGGTGTCATATCTTTACTAGGGTTAAACCGATTCTGATTTGTCACCCCCTTATAAGGTATGTTATTATTCTTAAAAGCTGATTTTCGAACAGTGTTTTCCCTTTTGATGTAAAAACCTAACACGGAAACAGGAATTTGTCATGTCGTTCCTGAGGATCTGCGCGCTGTTTATAAACAATAAACAGACGTAAAACAACATTTCTCAGATTCGTAAGAATTTGTTTTCAGTCGCTGCACGTGGGTGCTGAGAAAGTTCTAGAAAACCATTTCGAAGATAATAACTGATTCTACCAGTGTTGTTGAATTATTTTCCCCTGTTCTAGGGGTTTCAGGGGCGCTGAATCCAAAAATGACAATAGTTTTTCCGAGTAGATTCAAAAAACTATTTACTTTTTATTTAGTTATTTTCTTACTACTAATTTCAAGTAAATATTATTATTTATTTTTGTTTTTTGACAGTTGGATTTCCAAGTCATCTGATGACCCTAAAAGAAATTAGATTTATTGGAAATGGAGAAAGTACATTCAAAGTGAATTATAGAAAAGCAGCTGCTATGAGAGTACTTTAATGTCACCTAAATTTACAAACATTTGCAATTTTTAGCTATTTTCCATCATTTGAGCGCCGATAATTGTTGACGTTTAATTTTACTGCATTTAAATATTTATATAAATATTCAGCTGCCACAAACAATTTCGACCATTTTTTTGAGAATTTTTTAGCTATTTCAAGTACATTTTCCTAAATGTTGTGAGTCAATTCAAGCAAAAAAACATTCACTTTATCCAAATGTTTGTATCAATATTTCAAGCAGTTCTAGACATTTTAAGCAGGTTGACTTTTGAGCGCATTTTTGCGAAAGGAAAATACTTTATTTTGAAATAAATACTAGGTTTTTTTCAAGGGAATTCTCAATTTGTTTATCAAGTTCCTAACGTCAGATATCGTCTGAGGATACACTATACGTTTATATATATATATTGAATATTTCGTCTTTGGTATTTTTTCTGTGATCAAGCTTTATCAGCGATCTGACCTTCCAAGTGAAAATTCATTATTAAAATAAATCACCTACCTACCCTTGAAAGTCTATCTATGAGTGACAAAAGTTATAATAAACTCGATTTCGTGAGGTGGAAATTCCATTCGAGTTATATCAATTGAAACTAGCGTCGGAGTTTTAAGGCGATTTCTACTATGTTCACACAGTTCTGAACCACTCTAATGTTCAAGCCCTGGTGGACAACATGTAGCAACCCGGGTGGTTTCATTCAATTCTTTGGGATTTGGGATGATGTCAATAAACGAGACCCAAAATACATTACTGTTACCGTGAAAGTAAAAAGCTTTCGTTGCTCAACATTTCAGTCGATAAATACGACCTTTTAGGGTTGACCGAAGAGATGCCGATGTTGTAGGCCCTGGCCGATGTATGTTTGAGCCAAATTTCATTAAGCGGTCCATTAGTTTCGGAGAAAAGCATCACGGCGTACGGACGGATTTGTTTCCCATTTCTCGATTCTAAGCATCTTGAAACGTAAACCAACTAATTTTGAAAGTTGGGGGGGGGGGGGGTTAAAAAATGTGGTAGGTCGATTACAATTAGTGCTCATTATTGAAAATAATAAACCAAAATAAATAAATAGCTGGTCCATTAAACTTTGGACACCCTGTATATGTGCACATGGCGACCAGTCATTAGTATTTGAAAATAAAATTTCCCCCTCTAGATTGGTTGCATTTCTCACTGTGGGGTGGCGGAAATTAAATCAAAGTTGATGTGCATTGGATTGAATTCTACGTGTAAATTTAAAGGGAGTTACCTACCTTATGTAATTTCGTTCCAACATCCTTGCTAATGGTTCTACGGGACTTAATTGATTTGACTTAATTATAAGTAGGTATTAACAAATCAACGTTAATGTTGGTTCTTCCCTAATTTGATCCGGATTTAACGGGCGTAACGGACCAAACCATCCGTCCGACGTAAACAACGAAATTAGCGCAGACGAGAAAGACATTAAGTGGCATGATTTGCTAGTTTCAAATACAGTTTTTTTTCTTGAGGATCAAGGTCAAGGACAACAGTGGCGGCCCATCACCGTGGTTCCTATCTCTCAGATCGAGTGACTACTGAATACAGTACAGTGGGTATAATATAGCAGCTACCGTTCATCCCAGTCAAACCATTTTGGAATAGGTGTTCATGATGGCACTAACCTACACGTAGCTAACTGCTCAGATAACCACGTCTGTTGGAAAGAGGGGTACCACAACAACAGCAATGATTTCCCCACAAAACAGCCTTAACAATGGCATTTTAGCGAATTTTTGAAGAAAATAAAGCTATTGCTCTCGCCTCAAAATTTGTAGAATGTGAATTTTTGAAAGAATTTTATGCAGAAATCCGTTTCAGGCTATTCTGAATCATATTCTGAAGTTTAACGCATTTTTTTTTATGTATGTATGTATGTGTCATTCCAGACGATAACTGTCTGTAGAATTGTGCTAGAAACTTCAAACAAATTTTAAAATGTTAAGGACACAGAACGAAAGTTCCAGTTCGTTGGCCAGCATGATCGGATAACATCTTCGGGTTGAAATTTTCAAAAATGTAGTCAAAAATTTCAAAATAGCCTGTTTTTTGCGATTCGTTGTGCGAAATAATTTTTTCAGCATAGGGTCATTCCATGTCAATTCAACACACCCAATTTACCTCACCATTTTAGATTTTGCTCAAATTTGGTATACTCATAGTAGGTGTTGAGACTAAGAAAAATACCAAATTTTAAATTTTTATCTCAAACCGTTTCTTAAATATGGCTATGTAAAACTTACAAAATCTCGCCAAAAAACCATGAACGGATTTTATACTATTCGCTCTACGAACTGTCCTAATTGAGCTAGAGAGCTGGGGGAGGTCTCATTTTGCAGCTTTTTGTATGCTCTTTCCAGTGATATACAACAGGACATAGGTTCTAATAACAAAAATTTTGTCAAAATACAAATTAAAATTTTGATTTAATTTTTTTCCAAAAAGTACATAATTTAAAATTTTCAAAATATTCCTATAAATACTTAGTACGGTTGTAAACAATGTGACAAAATATAAATATGGGGTGATGATGGGTTCATTGTTAAAAAAAAATATTCCTGACACTAGTTTTCCACTAATAGCCCGGTTTTGACTAAATAATAAACATATTACGTACTTTTACCAAAGAGGTGAGCTATTTAATTAAATAGCTCACCTCTTTGGTAAAAGTACGTAATATGTTTATTATTTAGTCAAAACCGGGCTATTAGTGGAAAACTAGTGTCAGGAATATTTTTTTTTTAACAATGAACCCATCATCACCCCATATTTATATTTTGTCACATTGTTTACAACCGTACTAAGTATTTATAGGAATATTTTGAAAATTTTAAATTATGTACTTTTTGGAAAAAAATTAAATCAAAATTTTAATTTGTATTTTGACAAAATTTTTGTTATTAGAACCTATGTCCTGTTGTATATCACTGGAAAGAGCATACAAAAAGCTGCAAAATGAGACCTCCCCCAGCTCTCTAGCTCAATTAGGACAGTTCGTAGAGCGAATAGTATAAAATCCGTTCATGGTTTTTTGGCGAGATTTTGTAAGTTTTACATAGCCATATTTAAGAAACGGTTTGAGATAAAAATTTAAAATTTGGTATTTTTCTTAGTCTCAACACCTACTATGAGTATACCAAATTTGAGCAAAATCTAAAATTTAAAGTGTGTTGATTTGACATGGAATGACCCCATACTAACATGTGGTATATTCGGAATCAGCGTAAAATTTCCTATAAGAATATGTATCAAGTTTTCAAAAATTTCAAAGTTGAAAAATCAGTCAAAAATCGAAATAATGCCGTTCGCTAGTTGTAAAAATCGGTAATATTTGTTCGAAACAGAGACTACAGTTTGTCTGTCAATTTCTTGCTGTGGGATACTAGATTCGAATGCAACTGACTTTATATCACTCGTAATATAAAGCCTCATCATCGATTAGCAGTGGAAATACGTTTCTTTCATATGACGGTATGTTATTTTATTTTATGTCAAGATTTGATGATGTTATGATAGTATACTGTTAATATTTCAACTGCCTTCAATACTGACCACATTGGACATCGAAATCTATGAATATTTACCTACATTTGTCTTTAAATCTACAAGATTAGTTTAATAATAATAAAGTATGAGTCCCTCCTAATTATTTTTAATAATTTGATTCCATGTTTGTCTATCAAAATCATAAACTAAAATTTCTCTACACGATCAATAGCGACTGAAATGTCGAAGATTTCTTCAAAAATTCGCTCATGGGGTCATGCTGCATGACTGGACTTTTTTCATTCTTCTTCGTATGTCCATGGGCAAAAAGTAGATACGTTAACACAACAATAATTCCTGCTCTTTCGGTTTTTTCCTGTGTGATTATTTTTTCTTGTCTTTTTGTACGGAGAACGAAGTGGGGTTGGTCGTTGGTATGAGAAATTATAAAAATGCAACCGTACAAGTGCTCTACGGAATTTGCCTGCGTACGGAAGTTGTAGAGCATAAAAGTCCCCTAGAACTATAGATTATCTTATAAACTACGGGAGGTTTTCAATTTTTTTAGGCTGATCGAAGTTTCGATTTGGCCGTATTACCTAGGTATATACAAGCTCAGGAGCACCCAAGTGTTTGCTAGCTATTATTGCTTATGATACTTATTTGAAATGTCGTTGATAGGTATGATGTTGTGCTATATATTATTGAATTTTTGTAGAAAATAAAGATATTGCGATGGATCCAAAATTATTAAAATACATATTTTCTACAATTTTCTTGATGAACCTTCAACTTCGTATGTACCTCTAGGATAAATCGCTAACTGAGGGAGATGAGTCTCAGGTAAGGATACCAAGCAGATAGCGGTATCTTGCAGGTAAATGTGAGTTGATAAACAGCCAACGAGAAGTTATCCGAGGCCGCTAGTTACCTAGAGTTTGTCTGGGCTTTATCTGTGATTGATAAACGCCCCTTAAGACGAAATAATCCAAATATCTATAATCGCGATTAAAAGGAGTGTTGTAGTATATTTTTAGGACCATTGAGGAATCGAACCTAGGAATTATCAGGATCCCGTTAGGCCAGGTAAATTTTTGTTCGCAAAATTTTGTTTATTCGTCGTAAATCATCGTTCATCGATTCTTTCGAGGCGTCTAGTAGTTTTATTTCCCCCATGCAGGTTTAATAAATATTGTTCAAATAAACTGAACAACTGGTTTACTCCATCAGGATCTCTGGGGATTTCTTGATAATAGTTTTCTTTTATGTGTTGCATTCCTTCCTTTTCATCAGTTTTCAGCTTGTTGAAACGCCTAGCATGCAGACTTCATCATAAAACACAGCTATCGATAAATATATACGAATTCTACAGAACATAACCATGTGAGAATCACACCTGAATGACTAGACAAATTCAGGTACTCAGCTTATTTAGAATTAACTAAATGCCTTGAGCAGGTAACAAAATATATAATACATTAAGTGGATCTGATGGAAGTGGTATGGAGATTGGTGGAGTGGACGAATGGGGGTAGGAAGTAGTTTTCTATTTCTCCCCAGTAATTTTTTTTTAAAGCGTTGGAGGTAGGTACCTACTTACTTCTACTCAGAAAACATAATAATATCAATGATAAAGATAGATTTCCAAAAACTCAAAAATATAGTAGGTATTTTCCCAAGAAATAGTGTGATACAATAAATTATAGTATTTCTGGTCACCCTGATACTTCACAGAGAGCGATCACTTATTTCAAGATAAGTACCTATAACAATTATACTAATTATTAGGAGGGCCCTTACCATACCTATGACATGCTTACAAAATGTGGATTTATCATAAGTACCTACCAACATTAGCAGGCATTTTCAACCTGGCGCTCCATAGAAGATAAAGTATGTTGGAACACAATTATTACATGAAAGTGAAGAGAAAGTGTGCCTATCCAGGGTTCATACGTCCAAGCATAGTATTGGTAACTGAACCAGTTTACCATCTTGCATTCCACCAACTCAAATTACACCTGTAGGTACCTTATAGGTATGTACCTAACTTTCAAATCTTTGATTATTATCAATTCGTTGCAGCGGGAAGAACTAGAATGTCTTACCCTCAATTCCCCAGGGGTAGTGAACGTTTTGTGGATCAAGATAAACGTTAGTTGAAAGGGACATATGGGTAGGTACTAGAGGATATTTCCGCATAACGTGAGACACGTAAGTACCCAAAAAGAGAGTTTCTGGGGGTCGGGTTTAGTGGAACCTACTGGTAAGTAAAATAATTTATAACTAGCATATAGTTTTACCTCTTCGGCGATATCTTCAGCTTTAGAAACATATTCACTCGGAATAATACTGGAAGTCATCCTCGATCGTAGTAAAAACGAACGCACAACCCGCTTAGCACGACTTGAACGAAATGGAGATCCTAGCAGCAAACAGGAGACTTGTCGAGTTGGAGGTCAGCTTTTTCGAGCAGGGGGGATCCCTGTTATCTCGACGACCTACTTCTTCTTCGATATTCGGTAACCTAGTTATCAAGGGAAAAACTATAATTATTCAACGCAGAAGAAGTAAATTACTATGCGAGAAAATGAAAAAATTGATTCCAAATGTGGCTAAAGCTTTAATTCGGAAACCTGAGGACGTTATGACAATTTCGGGTAGCCAACTTGAATTTTTTTCAATGAAAGAAGGCAGGGTGCCTTCCTCCATGTCGATGTTTGAAACTTCAATGTTTTCGTTTTCCTAACAGTGCAATTGGTACATACAGTTGGCTCAATTCATATGAACTATTAATTGATTTAGGAAGCTTTTAAGCAGTTGAATCCCAGAAAAATTGGAAGGTGATAAATAAAGCTGATTAGTAAAATTGACAATAAAATTATAAAACAACCTGACTGACAGTCACCTGTCAAAACTGGATATGTGGTGGTGGTTCTGAGCAGTATTAGCACAAAGGAGAAATGTAGTATGGAATGATAATAATAATGTAAAAATATTATAACTATTAATGTCCAATGAAATGTGTATCAAAATTTTTTCCTTTTTGCAAATTGCGAGAAAATGATAGATGGGCTTTTTGTCTTCAAATTTTTGTTTACGTTTTTATCCATGTTTTGATAAGGTAGATAACTCATAAGCACGTGGCTGTGTGGATGTATCATCCATCGATCGACCCGCGTGAGCAACGTGAAGTAAACAAATATATTCGGCGTGAATGAAGAAACAACATAGAACACACGAATAAAACCACCACCGCATTAATCATGAATAAAACATCAACATGACTTCAAACATCAACGGTTGAGGTTGAAGTGTTCTGTTACTGTTAAGCTTTTCTTTCTCGCAATTTGACAGAGTCATTGAGTGAAATTTTGACTGATTTTTGATGTGCCAATTTGGTTTATTGAATTTAACGCAGCCAGTCCTTTAGTACTTCGTTTCGCTAAGAAGATCACGGTGAATGTTCTCTATCAGTAGTAACTTCTATACTGTTTGTGAATCGTTTGCTCTCCGATGGAAGAACAAGCTGTTATTCCCCTTTATTTCGCCAAGGCGAGTGAAAGGATACCTTATACAACTTCCATAGACAGGGAAATCAGCAATCTTTTCACGCCCGGCGAATTCGTAACTGCCGAAGAGGGGCTCCTGAGGTTCGTACAGTCTATAAATAATGTATCTATTACTTACTAACCTTTTATGATGAAGTTTTGTATCTATAAGTACGATGAAAATATTATTTTTGGCAATAAATTAATAGGTATGTGGTCTGCAATACCTAGTAAAAGTTGAGAACCAGTCCAATTGAACCCAGGTTGAATCTTCTAGGGATAGCGCAAAAATCTACCGGTCTATCCACACTCATCTTGGTGTGCATCACGATTTGGGTACTAGTTTCTAAGAACTGCAGAGCACAACTAACAGGGGTTCAGTTTATTATTAGGTTTGTTTCCCTCTGCTGCACCTAAATGGCTGTTCAGTTCATATGGCAGCGGAAACGCTCTTGATCATTACAGGGGAGCCAGCCTGCCATCACTCCAACAGGTGTCACTGATGGCAGAGATTTTTTTTAGGAGGGCCTGGATCAAAAAGGGAGACTCTAGAGGTAGCTAACACTTGTTTGTAACTCATTATGTATGTCACTCAACTTGTATGTATGTAACTCACTTGTATGTAAAGCCGATTTCACATGGAGCGGTATGTCCGGAGACGGAAAGACGGAACGCAATGTGATTGGCTGTTGGGACAACAGTTGAGGATGGTGGCTGCCATGTTGGTGGTAGGAGGTCGGCGGTAGACATTTGTATATTGTCGCCACTTGCCGTCGAGCGTTGCGCAAGCTCATTGGACAGGAATGTTGATAACCTCAAGTAGAGGTTTCAGATCAGAGAGGGTTTCAGTAGGAAAGTTTATGATTCCGTTCACCAAGGTGCCGTTTCATGTGAACAACGTGCGCATTCCGCCGCCCCCTCCACTGGATTTTTCGGCCTTCCGTCTTTTCGGTTGTACGCTCATACCGCTCCATGTGAAACGGCTTAACTCATTAGCCCCTTCTACACTGAAACATAGCTTTGTTCCAACTTCGCTTCGAGAGCGACCCACGGGGCTCTTCCAGAGTTGCTGTGGGGTTAGATCCAAGGTCGCCCATTTTCGTGTTTGTTGGAACACTTTGGAGAGCGATGTGATAATAAGCGTAGTAGAGAAGGTGAAAACAGTTTAGAGGAGGTTACGAGGATATGTATTTTACCTAAGAGTAGCAGGTTATTTCAAAATGCGCATGCGTAGGGCTCGGAGCCTCGATGAGACCCCGTCAAAAGTGTGGGGCTGCTTGGAGGACCCCCGGATCTGCGCTCTAAGATCTGTTGGAACATGAGCTCTCAACTCCACAACCTTGATGGAACGCCATTTCAAGCTCCGAGCTCCTCTAGGGTACCCATTTGTCCTTGTTGGAACAAAGCTAATACGCCTCCTCTTTTAATCAATGGGTTTCGTTTTGCACTTCCCAAGGCTGGGCCCCGTTCACTGTCACGGTTCCCAAAATTTTGCAATTTTTTGAGAGTATTCTGGGCTTATCTAGCCACTCTTTCAGTTCTTTCAGCGTGCATAGATCAGCCCTATCCTTGATCTCGGGCTCCGAACCCCTAGTCAAGCGTTATCTTAAGGCTATTTTTCGCCTGCGGCCCCAGCCACGAAATATGAGGAATCTTGGGATCCTGGTGTAGTGCTACTTTTTTTACTGCGTCATCAGACGCCTCTTTAGCATTTTTGACAATGAAATTGGCCACTCTTCTACTCCTGGCCTTTGGGCAGCGCTCACAAACCATCCTAGTGATCAGGAGATCCAACATCAAATTTGATACTGCGGGAGTTAGAATTTTTATACCCCCCTTGCTTAAAACGTCTTGCTCTCAGGCGATGAGCTTCCCATACTTGAACGGGGAGCCGAAACTATGCGTCCCTTCTGCTTTGCGGCAGTACTTGGACGCTACGTCACAGTCACTCCACCAGGATCACCTCTTATTGACAATACGTCCCCCTGGCCGCCAGGCTTCCCATGCAATAAACCGTTGGGTTTCTAGGACCCTCAACAATGCAGGAGTCGACGTTACCACTTTCTCCGCCTACACCACTCGCCATGCAGCAGTGACCATGGCAGCAAAGGTCTAAATGGGCGCATAAGTAGTCTTCTACGAAGACCATTTTTACAATTACTAACTCAACTTACCTTCGGGAAACATAGAGCCATTTTGAAACCTTGATAATTCGAATAGGAATAATTTTTGGCACGTAAGCTCTTCCAAAATGTTCGATGTGCCCTTTTCAAGGGTTCATATCGTAACGGTGTGAATGGAAGGGGTAATAATAATTAATCATTGTTTTCACTATTCCCATTTCTGTTCTGGATTCGGATGTTTTGTTCAATCCAGATTTCAGTCCAGTTATTCCACAAACTTTGCAACGTTCAAATTTACGAACTGTTCTGGGTAAATGGAGGGGGTAATTCCGTATGGTTGTCAGTATAGGGAGGGTAATTCTTCGCAGCATTCATATTAGGTACCTACCAATACTTTGGTACATAGGGGTGTCTGTAATGCATGCATTAGGTACTTACCAATATGTTTGTTGACATAAAGTGCTATCATTCGATTTTCTCATTGTTAACATTTAAAAACAGCCTTTCAGCTCTCTCTCTCTCTCTTTTTTCGAAACGCCAAACCTAAATTACGACGAAAGGGCCTGAGGTCTGAGTACAAAAAGATTGATGCAGTAGAACCTAAGAAAGGTTGTGAAATACCAATTTGTGGGAAAAATATGTCATCAACTTGTGGGGCAAAAATCTCACTGTGGTTGCGAGTTGTCACCCCAATACTCAGGGGTGAGAATTTCTACCCCAAAAGAAGAATTGTAACCTAAACATCCACATCTCTCAGATTGGGTTCTCTCCAAAAGCTGGATTGGATGCCCATTTTTTGCTTTATAACAACGAGAAAAATAATCTAATTGCGAAAATTAATTTATTCATAATACAAATCTGATTACACTGGAATATCAAGGTGGTCAAAAATGTATTTGTCGCATTATCAATGAGAGTTATGCATCCTGACGGGTGGGATAACTACAGGTTCGATGACTGAAGTGATGCTTATCGAGGATTTCGGAAAATATGCTTTTGGTGAGAAATGAAGCTGTGTGAGTTTTGGCCCCAAGTTTTTCCCCCATCTGCCCTTCTAATCAATAAGTACAGCCTATATTGTCTAATGCATGGAGCATGGACGATGTGACAGTTTTTGATTTCAGGACTTTTATTGGAGTAGTTAGGAGGTCTTCATACTAAAAGGCCCTACTCCTAGCAAAAGAGGCAAAGTGTGTGTGTGGGGTGGGGTCCTTAAACGTCCTTTTTTAAATGTTTTTGCTTATGTTACGGCCCAAAAATACGAACTAAATCACTCGCGACGGAAAATGTTTGATACTTCGAACTCATGTCCTTTCTTACTAAGGAGAAATGTCTTTTTAGTTGCAACACTTCAACAGGTTGAGCTATGAGGCCGATTTAACTTTTTAGCGCCTGGGATTTAAATGCCCGAGCGGCTCCCCAGTCCTGACTTATTTTCCACATTTTCGCTTCTTTGACTTGCCTGTCTTCTAAAGAGCATAACATGTTCAAAATTCGCCCAAATTTCATCAAATTTGGAGAAATTGTTTGTTAAATTTGATAGCATCTAATAATGTTAAATATCTAGGTATATTTTTGTACCTTTTGTATATCTTTGTATACCTTTTAGTGAATTTTTGTATGGTCAATATTTCGAATATTTATTTGTCTGTAAATGCACACCTACTACTACTGCTTCTACTTCTACCTTACTACTATTTCTTCTGTGTGACAAAAATAAAAGAGAAATCCCAAGTTAATGCAATCAATGGCTAAATGCAACTAGTGCCCATAAAAATGGCAAAGACAAAGGGGTTGGACTTCCTAAAAAAGGGAAGGGTGAAACACTATCCCATAGACGGCAGATGTTCAATGTAAATATTGCCAAAGGTCAAACACTCTCAGAGTCAAAGAAACCATGAATGAACCGAGAACAGATGCATGGAATGACGTAGTAACTAAAAAAGCCAAACCTCATAAATGCGGACCCCAGCAGGGAGGTGCACCCCAGTAGGTACGCATATATGCGGACCCCGGCGCTAAAGGGTTAATCAAATATATTTGACTGCGAGAAACGGTGTGCTGTAGAGTACAAAAAAAGAACACAGCTCGCTCATTCTGCCGTTAGAATTGGAAATTTGGAGGTGCCTAAAGGACAAACAAATTATACTATAATATATTATTATACCATCTGTAGACTAGTGACTAGTCACAAATATATATAGAAGCACAGTGTTGAAACTAAAGCTAGAGACCTCCGACTTATTAATTCTCAAATGGGAAACCTGCCCTTTCATACCTTACACTTGTGCCCCATTATCTAGTAATTTCAACAGTAATGTTATAGTGTTAATCACCACTATAGTAAATTATTTACAAATTCCTTTGCAGAGGACATGGGACTTACGTTGATAATGGGGAAGTCAAATCTTCGTTGGCCGGCATGCGGGAGCAGGTCAACAAGCTGATTTACGTCCGTTCGTTAAAAGGGAGATACAGCGGTGAAATGGGCGACGTCGTCATAGGAAGGATCACCGAAATCCAACAGAAACGGTGGAAAGTCGATGTTAACGGAAAAGTCCATGCGACACTGCTGCTATCTGCTGTGAACTTACCCGGAGGAGAACTGGTAATACAATGCCTATGCAAGATTTGTATTGTTCAAATTGAATCATTATTTTATCATTGTTATGTGCAGTAGAAATAGTTTATAAAGTCCGCCAAGGAACTGTCAAAACTTTGTTCTTCGCGAAGTTTAAAAAACTGATTGTCTAGTATAATCGACTTCGCTTTTCATTCACGATTCTGTTTAACGGAGACTATTGAAAACTACCAAACTCGATTTTCGGTTAATTTGACAACGATCGTCGTCAAGGACAACTTTGAAAGCTTTTTAGTAATTTCAGTAGAGTGTGGCAAAAACTATGAAAACGATACCTAACTCCATTTTCGGTTGATTTGACGACGATCGTCGTCACAGACGAGTAGTTCCTGCCGTCGGATTGTCACTAAAAACTATACAGCTGATTCCAGATGACTAAAGGGTCTACCTACCGAATTTCAAGTCGATAGCTTCAAAATTGCAGTCTTTTATGCGGAACACACAAGTACACACACGCTGACAAATGCCAGGCGAGTCAAAGTAGATAGGTACATACCCACTTGTCAAATAGCTTTTCATACTAGCTAGACAAATAGCTTTTCTATCTTCGTGAGGAACCTGGTGAGCGGACCAAGTAGTTTTATTTTTTTAGGATTTTGATTTAATTGGCAGATTTAAATTAATTTGATTTAAATCAAACAACCCTGGTTTACAAGTACCTACTCAACTAATTTCACAAATTTCGTCGACGTGAGGAATATGCTCTTTATCAACTTACTTTAATTTAGGTATAAATTGTGAATTCCTTTCATTTTACTATTATTTACCGTTGCTGATGCACCTGTTTTTACTTCCAGAGACGGAGGTCGGTAGAAGACGAGCACATGATGAGACAGTATTTATCCGAAGGGGATTTGATTAGTGCAGAAGTGCAGAACGTATCACAGTCAGATGGGTCTCTGTCTCTTCACACGAGAAATTTGAAATATGGCAAGGTAAGTTATACTAATTGTTTTTTGCTGATGAGTTTTCAATCGTAGCCAATGTTCAGCGAGTGAGCAAACAAACTGCCTCCCCTGAAGGGGCAGATAGAAAGGAGAACTGCACGAATTCTTCAACCATCTAACTGCAAAACATCTATCACGTTAAAATCCTATCCTGCTAGGCTCACAGAGGCTCCATTCCAAGTTTCAGCTTCGTAGGATAAAAATCATATAAATTGGGTTTTTTGAATCACAAAATCACCTCACGCTGCTTATTATCAATGACGATTTTTGCATCCACTTTGTTTTGAATGACTAGCGGGTCATTTTGAGTCCCATCTCGTCAAATTCGCATAAACATACAAAGTGAATACATTTTTTTTTTTTTTTTCTTGAAAATGCGGTAAAAAAATAATGACTTGAAAAAAAAAAAAATATATATATATATATATATATATATATATATATATATATATATATATATACAGGGTGATTCCCTCGCAGATGCAAAAAAAAAATGGGTGAAACTACATCAAAAATGGAGTAAAATGCCGCCAACCGCATATTTTTGTCTCAATCCGTACTCGAGATATGATTTTTTAAAGGTTTTTTTTCCAGGAATACCGTGTTTTTTCATTTCAAACTCGGATTTCTCCACTTTGCCTCATTTAATTTTAACTTTCAACCTCATTTTCGGTATCAGCATTAAATTTCCTATAAGAATAGTGTACTTGGGTTCTTAAAAAGTACCATCCGAAGACCCTCACATCAGCTCAAACATTGACGATTTTGAAAAAATAATATTTCTGAAAATCTTTAAAACTTTACTGTTCTTTTAAAACGAATCCTGGAAACTGGCAAATCTCATGAAAACTGCTTCATCTAATATGCTTTCCTACGGTATTATCAATTTAACTTTTATTTTGTTATTTAGGGGAGAAAATAATGTTTTAATGTTAAAAAATGTGGGTTTTTCAATGACATTGTTGGTTTTCTCGAATGATGACCCTCCATGAACCTACGAGTATGGGGTCGGTTTCTATGTATTTTTTCATTCTGTATCGAATGGTAACATTTGTATATCTCTACAACTCCGTTATAACCGAGTTTTACACTTAAAATCCCAAATGTTTAGTTTGTTTGTTACGATCTAATGTATGTGTGTTATCGGGTAAAACTAGTTAATTAAAGTCTAAAACTCGATTATAACGTAGTTGAGAGATCTGCAAGAGTTTCCGTTCGATCCAGCGAGAAAAAATACATAGAAACCGACCTAACATACTCGTTGGTTCATGGAGGGTCATCTTTCGAGAAACCAACAATTTCATTGAAAAACACATTTTTTAACATTAAAACATTATTTTCTCCACTAAATAACAAAATAAAAGTAAACTTGATTATACCGTTGGAAAGAGTATTAGACGAAGCAGTTTTCATGAGATTTGCCAGTTTCCAGGATTCGTTTGGGAAGAGTAGTAAAGTTTTAAAGATTTTCAGAAATATTCTTTTTTCAAAATCGTCAATGTTTGAGCTGATGTGAGGACCTTTGGATGGTACTTTTTAAGAACCCAAGTACACTATTCTTATAGTAAATTTAATGCTGATTCCGAAAATGTGGTTGAAAGTTAAAATTGAATGAAGTAAAGTGGAGAAATTTGAGTTTAAAAGGAAAAAAAAACACGGTTTTCCTGAAAAAACCTTTAAAAAATCATATCTCGAGAACGGATTGAGATAAAAATATGCAGTTGGCGGCATTTTACTCCATTTTTGATGTAGTTTCACCCAATTTTTTTTTTTTTTTTTGCATCTGCGAGGGAATCACCCTGTATATATATAACAGATGAAGCGCTGTAACCTACTAGACACAGAATCCAAACTAAACTAAAAACTACTAAGATCCACTATAAAAATTTGTCATCAATTTAACGAAGAAACCACTTAATATTATAGAATTTGCCACTGAATAATACAGCTCGGATTGTAGATGGTTAGAAAAGTCTTGAAAGTGGTGTTAGTGGTGTTTTTCTGAGGAGGAGGCTGAGAGAAGATGGTCTGAAAGAAGATAGGTAATTTAAACAGGAATGTGCAAACTCTACACTACTTTTGAAGTATTTAATTCAAGCATAGCTGGTCACCTATTGACCTTATTATATTTTGTTTTGCTTGTCCAGTTCATAACGTGTATTTCTTGATTCTGTAAAGCTTTCACAAGGAGCATTCATTAAAGTCGCTCCTACCTTAATCAGAAGAACGAAAACCCATTTCCACAATATTTGTGGAGCCAGTTTGATAATCGGAACCAATGGTTACATTTGGATCTACCCCACGCCATTGGGAGACGGTGGTGCCGGAGGGTTCGCTCGAAACCTAGATTTGGTGAGCCTTCACTTTTAGAAATTTTTAGAGATAGAAGAATTTTTTGTTAAAGAAGCACATGGCATAGCGTTAGTGATGTTGTACATCAACCATTCCCTCCAACCCTAAAATTTCCACTAATTATGAGGCTTAAGCATAAACTATCATGAGCATAAACTACCTGCAGGTGGCACAGTAGGTATCTTTAATACCTATTTCTACTGTGCATGAAACGCACAAAACTATTTTCTTAATGACATTGGGAAGGCTTTTAGCTGCTGGCGCATCACGAAGTTGCATACTATGACAATCCTTCCTGAGCTTGATTATTATCATATTAAATAGAGAAGATTAGTGTTTTGTCACTAAACAGCTAGGCCGCGCTGCTGCTGTTCCACAACTTAAGAGTAAGAGAAAACGCTGCAAATTATTACACAAATTTTTATTATTTCTGTATTAGATTGCTCTTCTGCCTAGATCACTGGTCCATAGACCATTAGAGGTTTGACCAACTCGAAAATATTTCCACGATGAAGAGTAGAATAAACACTTAAACGCATTATGAAGCGATGCAGAACTTCAAAAAAACGACACTGGCTCTGGTGAACAAACACAGATTGAGGCTTGGGGGCACCCAGTGTTGCCAATATCATAGAGGTAGAACATTGGAGTTCTCCTTTTTCTCTTACTCTTCTTAGTTGTGTAACAGCAGCAGTGCGACCTAGCTGCATAGTGACAAAAACTCGTCAGACCTATTGCAATATAATACTACATGAAAAATATTTCTCAATCAATATTTTTGAGCTCCTAATCTTAGTATAAAATCCTTTTATTGACAAAAAATCATTTAAATAATTTTAAAAATAGTTTTAAAAACTTACACCTCAAAATCAGTACCTAATTCCCTATCAAATCACCTTTTTTTTCAATTAGCTTCAATGAACCAAATTGGTTCTCCATTTTTTAATTTAAAATGAGAATCCCTCGAAAACACCAGTTAAAACTGGTTTCGACAAATAGCATCAATCTTTGTTATTCACCTTGAAATATTACTTATCTAATGTGCCTAATTAATCTTTTACAGAGAGTGGATTCGAAAGACAGGGAAATCATTTCCCGGATCTACTGTTGTATACAAGCTCTCGTTGCCTGTAAAATGTTGGTGTATGACACTAGCATTGTTGCAGCGTTCGAAGCAGCCCGTGAATTCAACGTGAGTTCAAAATTCATGTATTTTTATACTGTTAATTGCATTTAGGTGTGATTTATTAGCAAACTACGCTGTATTTGACACCTTCACAACTAGGACTTGAGGTGGAGGGCTCAACGTAGATGCTCATTTCATTGTAAACTGAACACTGTTGTATGCTGGATATTGACCGATTTGACATGACGTTGTTTTCTATGGTATTTACTCTAATTGCCAGAACCGCTTATCATCTGCAAAAGTGGCTGTGGTATTCATTCCAATTGCTAGGATCACTGGTATAAAGGATATACTGGAGTGGGCCAAGCTCACTGCTTTGTCCAGCTTTTGCTTTGAACAGTATTAGCTCTGAAAAGGCATCTTCTTGCTTTATTCTGTATATGGATGAGATAGGTTAGATTGAAGCACCTCAGCATACTTTACTGGTAAAGATTTTTGGAGCTTGTAGTTGAAGTTATCAAGCTTCGTTTTTCCATGGCCTATTCTACCTCATTCAAATTTGGAGGTTAGTTGGGAAATGATGATTTGCTTTCCTAGCCCAAATGAGATTTATATCGATCGTATCTTTACTAGCTGCTGAAAATGCGTGAACCTCAAATCCTCATAGCATCCATGACTTCTTCTTCTTCTAGAGTTTTCATCCAATTTTGATGACAGTTGCCCATTGAATGGTTCATCTTTTAAGACTTAAGTATTAAAATCATTTCAATCATCTCACAAAACTTATGATGTGTGTGTGAGATTAGTCACCTTGTTAGGATGAGGTATTCTAGAGGTGGTCCCTGGACTTTGCCGTGCCTGTCAGTGGTAAAAGTGAGAATCTGTACCGTGTGGTTCAGCAGTGTCCACAGACCTCATGTCGCGTCATGATGCCGTTGCTAAGCAGATAACAGGTGCTTTGTCATCCAATGGTTGGGTGTGGAAAGGGAGAGACAAGCCAGATATTGTTGCTGTCCCTCAAGCCCAATAAATCTGCTATAATCCTGGATGTCCAGGTTTGTCAATGGTAACGTGGATGTGGAGCATACCTGGCGGGCTAGGAAAAGTAAGTAGGCAGAAATGACCTGCAGCAAGTGGTGTCTGAAGTAAAGGGGTGGAGAAAAACAATATCAACTGTGTCATGGTGTGGGTGGTGCGGAAAAAGGCGGTGTGGTGCGGGAAAAGTGTCTTGGAGTTACATGAGATTGTCATCTCGGCAGGACCGCGTTTTTGGGGGTCTTATGGCAACTGGTGAGAGAGGGGGGGGGGGGGGGCAAGTATAGTATGCCAACCCTGCCTGGTATACAGTATTATCTATTTATATCCGCCAATATATTTTCCTGTTACAGACTACTGACCTTTTGACACCGGAAGTGGTGCTGCAGATTGGCATGGCGACTAAAGTAAACATGGGAGTTCTGGAGTGAAGATGAAGACGATTCTGCGAAGGATTATACGATTCAGTTTCGGTGTACAAATACGTGTTTTATAAGAACTCTCTCTCCATTCCTCAGTGGTACATTGTATAATGACTCTGTATCACATCAACTATTATTTTACGTTTATCATTCTGATTTTAAATGTGTGTTCATCGATAACTTGTTACAGCCTCATTAGGTTTTTTCTAACGACCCATCTCTTCGATGTACCTATTACTTTTTTTCCACCATCGACTATTTTTCCGTCATACATATTTTCTTGACAGAAAAACTGGGTGGGTAAAATAATTTTTTCTAAAAATAGTGTTAGAGGAATGTTCTTGAAAAAACAAACTGGGCATATAGTTATGGATTAGCAAATAGAAAATACAGTAATTTCTCTTCCCCATGTCGACCACTCACCACCCACCATTTAAGGTTTCGGCTCTGAGTAACCATCTGGGTCAACCTATGGAGATCTCTATATGGTTCATAGATTTGTAGAAATATAAAATTATATTATATAGAAGAGTAGAATCTACTCTACTGATCGTTTTGACAAAGGTAATCGCCGAAATATAAAAATTCTGTAAGTTTTCATAAATGTATTCCTTATTTGTGTTCAAATTTTCATTGCACATTTTCGCCAAAATATATTTATATGTACTAGCTAGTTACCCGTGCGGTGCACAGACCCACATGGACGGGTCATTTTATCCTAACGTACTTCTTAATTTTTACCCAGCTGTCAAGCAATCAAGTTTCAACTTGTACCTAATATTAATTTTTCAACTAAGCGTCCCCTCAATATAACCTTCCCCTTTTTAACCTTCCGTTAAAACTATTTCCGAACAATATTGCTGCAGTGAAAAAGATGTTTTGAATGTAAATTTTCGACGATCTATCTTTACAAATAAAAAACTACACGGCTTAACCCACCAAAATCGTTTTAGTGTCGTTGAATTTATCATAGAAAGTTCTTACATGCGAACCCACCCCATCCACATTTAACTTGAAAAGGTCGATGCATATCAGGTTTTCCATAATTACGAGTACAAAGTTGTATACTCGGGTGACGCTGTTAGGGAAAGCCGAGTTGTTGATAAAGTAGTGAGTCTAGAGGATTTTAACATAGCCTATGTGTTAACCAGGGACCCTAGGAATGTCCATGTACAATTTCAGCTCAATGGTTCCAGTATGTAGTTTTTACGTGATGAGTAACACACACACAGACAGGCACCATTCGATTTTTATATAATACTATATATATATATATATATATATATATTTTTTTTTTTTTTTTTTTACACGGCTGTTTTGCTTCCATCAAAGAAATTGGCATATGTAAACTCATACATGAGACCAAAGACGTTCATGGAGCTTTGTAACCCATAATAGGACTGACCATTTATAATTATTGGGGGATCGTCCACAAAGCTACTGCCACCTTGATTGATTTGAAAGAAAAAATTAAATGACATGTTCGTAAACCCTTTGCTGATCCAGAACGTTTTGTACTGAGGCTGTTTGGTATTAATGAGTATGACTGTCGTGATGATGTGACTACAGCAAAAACTAATGTGAAAAAGGGCGTTAAAAAAAGGTACCATTTCATAAAGGGTCTTCATGGTTTGATGTGATAAAATTCCACAAGATAATGAAGTTCTTAATTTGTACAGTGGCAGGCATACCAACCACTCATTTACTTTTTTTGTTATCAGCGTTGGCGTGTGACATGAATTTATCGAGTGGAGGGTGAGTGTTCCCCAAAGCCATTATGCAGTTCCTCACATTTTGTTGACAAAGATAAAAGTCTCTGAACGGTAGAACGAGTGTGTCAGAGAGTAGCAGCTGCAGTTCCAGAAATTTTCGTAGCGCTTTGTGGATTTCACCTGACTGCAGGAAGCTCTCACCCAGTCGAAACAGACTCTCCGAGTCCTGAAATAAAAATAAGACAGTACATTTGCACTTGAATAATGATGAGGAAAATATGAAAATGTAGTATAATATGGGTTTATACAAATTATAACGAACGAATTTAAGACGAATGGGCTGGGACTCCACTCTATTTATTAATTCGTTTTATTCTCAATAAAGCATTTGTTATTATCAAGATTATTAAGCTCTTACCTGTAGTACCTTCAAGCCTTTCAAAATGTTTGTCATCCGTCCGCATTTGTTGCATTGGACCATGAAGCTGGATGTATTTATCGGAACAATAACCACATTATCACATTGCGAGTCGTCACATGGGAATCGCATTATGGACAGGTCCATTTGGTTTAGCATTGGCCAATTTCTCGTGCATGGCTCACATCGGCACTCGAACCAATACTGATTCTTAAGAGTGGACTGCCTATCTGCTTTAGGAGTTTGTGTGAAAATGGGGCCATAGTTTTCTGCAATCTGTTCTCCCTTCTTTATATTTTTTATTGCTCTCACAACGACTCTAGTTCCCTCGAAGTACCTGGAAAAATCAATTTAATCATTATTGCTACATACATTTACTACTAGCTATATTTTCCCATAATTGTTAAAATCATCATTGTTGTTATCAGATGTTAAGAAACTCGGCGCTCTGCACCTCATCGCGGTTGAGTCCTAGGCCCCCTATGCTACCACGTAGAGCCTAAGCTGTGGAGGCTTCCGTTCTTCGGGCCCAAAATCCTCTCCCTTAGGCCCAACTCACTCAGAATGGACTTCGGGCAGAGACGTGGCTCAGGTATGGCATGGACGTGGCGCATGTAATGCACATAGAATGGGCAGGACAGTGGAGATGAAGGACGTCAGTAACCTTTTGGTTTTGTGGGCTGCAACATGGCTTTTTAAAGGAGTGACGAAGATGATGAAGAATGTTGAATTCGATGCGCCACTTGGCTAATGAGAATTAAAAAAACTTTCATCCAGGATTCATCCATTGTGGCTGAAGAAGGGGAAAACCTGTGGTACATTCGACGTTATGCGTGAATTGAATATAGTACCCAGAACGGTTACAGCATCCCAACTTCGCCACGAAATTTTATGTTGAACTCATCATCCTGCATTTTGAACCAGAGAACCAAGTGACGAGGAACGGGCGTACCCCTTATTGTTCGCCACGAGAGATGGCAGAGAAGTGGCGTGGGCGGCTGCCTGTGTCACGTCAGATCTGTTTGCATTAGAACATTTTTTTTTACAAAGGAGAGATGTGGAAGGAACAAAGGTCTGCACCTCACCTCTGCCTGACGTCTGTTCTGTGTGAATTGGGCCTAAGGCTAAGAAGGGGCACGCCAGTTTCTCGCCACTTGGTTCTCTGGTTCAAAATGAGGAATGATGATGAGTTCAACAAACAATTTGTGAAGAAGTTGGGAAATATCCATGTTTATTCTATTATAATTGTTCAGAATATTGCAATAGGAATGCCAAAGACCAGGCCTAGCTCAAAATTGATCATAAATTTGATGTTCAAGGTAACTTGTAACATATTTACTACATTTTTACTAAAATTATAACGGTTTGCCAAATACTTTAACCGTTTTACTATAATTGTACTACAATTATAATAAATAATAAGTTAACCAAAAGGTTACTGACGTCCTTTCTCGCCACTGTTCTGTGTGCATTGCATACACCAAGTCCATGCCATGCCTGAGCCACGTCTCTGTCTGACGTCCGTTATTTGTGAATTGGGCCTTCGAGTTTTCTTATACTTCTACATCTAGTTCATACCAAAGTTATTGCAAATGATTTCATCTTAACTGTTCGGGGTAGAGATATGTGCGGGAGATCTACCTATGTGCAACAGGTAGCTTCCTCTATGAACCTTCACCTCTGCCACCTTCCTCCCCTTTGCTTTTACCATTCACCTACCTATGTTCATAACCAGTCAGCCATCTTGCAATTTTATGTGAAGGACCTTGCAAAACCCCCGCTCGATCCGTGTTCCGAAATTGGTTAAAGCCACTACCCGAACTGTGAACATCACTGTACCGCGCCAGGAGACACCACGGGAGGCCTCCCAGGATGAAGATAAGCTGCGGAGAAGTAGTAAGTCCCATCATAATCCCTTTCCTACCTGTTTTTGCCATATATTAGCATAAGATTCTGTTGTAACGGGCTAAAAATATTTGATACCTCGACAGGAGTTCGAACTCGCGTCGTCACAACTACGAGAAATTATTAATAATTTCCCGCAGTTGCGACACTCTAACGATCAGAGCTAAGAGGCCAGGGTGACCAAACATCTTCGACTGTGAGATTTATTTTCCTGGAGCGTAACATTTCCCCGGAGTCAAATACCAGCCGTCTCGGCTGGTTTGGGGTCGGACGAATGACGAGTGAAACTGCAGGCCGCTGGCTCAGCAGAAGCTCGCTGGAACAAGTCAGCAGTCGAGCGAGGTCATTGTCATGGTGTGTTTTGACTCAAGTGAGTGAGGAAATGAAAGGCATAACAACAGGAAATGTGATGTTTACAGTCTTTTGGCTTGAGAGGGATTTAATTAATTATTGTTTCGTATGATTTGGGGTCCTACCGACTGCGCCACTGTAACGGGCTAAAAATATTTGATACCTCGACAGGAGTTCGAACTCGCGTCGTCACGACTACGAGAAATTATTAATAATTTCCCGCAGTTGCGACACTCTAACGATCAGAGCTAAGAGGCCAGGGTGACCAAACATCTTCGACTGTGAGATTTATTTTCCTGGAGCGTAACATTGTCCTTTCCTTAAGATTATCTCTCACTCAAACAAAAACTAAATGAGCTAAATGATTAGAAGGGCGTCATGACATGCCTACCTGATTATACTAGGTTCGCATGAGTGGTTGAATAGAGCTAAAGTTGGGAATAGTCCAGCCCCAACGAAAATGGATTTCCAGGTTTGGGGTTCACGAGAATTGAAAACCAATTCAGATATTTCGTGGGCATTAAACTGAAGAGACTGGAGGTGCCTCAGTAACAGACCCCCGACTATTCCTTCGGCATTTTCTTTGTCTCCTTCACTGAAATCATCTGTAAACAAATTATATATGTATGTATAGGTATGTATATGTATTTATAGTATATGTCCCAGAAAGGAAAGTTCATGCGTTATTCTCGGCTACTTCAACAGTAAGTAAATGTTACTTTGCAAACATTCGATGACATTAAATCTCTCAACTACAAAGTTGTATACGTGGACGACGTTGTTAGGTTTTTCATGAATTAGGATGTTTTGGGAAGTTTAGTGGATCAGAACCTAGCTTTCCCGAATTAGGATGTTTTGGGAAGTTTGGGGGATTTGAATATAGCCCATGTTCGGCCCTGAAACCCACTGATAATTCCGCATTGAAATCGACCGAGCCGTATTGGAGTCTTCACCGGATGCACAAGGTCACATTCACTTTATCGAATATTCGTAGAAAATTAAGCTACCTATTTTAATGGCTCAAAAATTTTTAAAATGATAATTTTCCAAAATTTTCTTCATTGAAATCCGTTTTGAGGCATTTTGAAACGATTCCTGGAGTTGAACGCTATATATATATATATATATATATATACATGGAAGTGCCGCATGTCCATGTGTGTGTGTATCATTTCAAATAGTTGAGAACTCAACTTACCTTTGGGAAAGATATGCTGAAAAATGTTTTTAAATTTCATCAATATTTAATGAAAAACGATAAAAACTGCCAAAAAAGCTAAAAATTCAAAACGCTTTTGGAATTGCGGAATAGGTATTATTTAGACCGAGTTTTTTTGCCATAAAATTGGTACTTGATTATTTCTTTGCATTCAAATAGCACAAATTCGTAACAATGTACCATAATATAATACAATAGGTAATGTACGACAATTCGATCATGCTGCATAACTGGAAGTTTGTTATCAATTTTTCAGTAATTATGAAATTTATATTCATATTTCAGCATAATTTTGTGCATACATTTTTTAATGATCTAGTCCATCGTTGATAAGCTTCTTTCGTCAAAAATTCTGCTAACAAAATATAAGTTTACTGATTTTAACAGTTTTTAGCCATTTTTGGTGATTTATGGAGCACAATTTTGGAAATTTTGACCAATTTAATGTGCTCAATAAATTGTCCCTAACAGTCATCCTTTCATTTGGAAACCTTGATATTTTTGGCTCAAGAGCAGAATTTTTGTTTTAATCCTAAGGAGAATAACTCCACGAATCCTTACGCGAAAACTCCAAACTTGCACACACTCACAAATTTTTCGCACGAAAATTGAAATAGAAAGCAGATAAACTCGAGAGGCAATTACATGCAACAGGTAGAACAAAAGTGAGATGACGGCGATCGGGAGAGCGACAGGGAGGGGGGCCAGCGAAACAGGACGAATACTTCGTTTTCGTTTAAAAAACCATACCTTCGCGGGTTTTTTCAAATTATTTCGAAATTCACCCCAACATCGTGTGCGCACGATAATTATACTTATTAAAAAACACAAACTTCAGGAATAGTTTCAGAATGCCTCTTAACGGATTTCCTTGGACAATTTTTAATCCTTTTTTTTTACACATTGCAATAGTTTCTACAACAATTTGCTCATTTGGCCATGCTGCATGACTGGAAATGTTGGATTTGTTAATATAATATATAAATTATTATAAGGATACATACAATTAATCTAACATTTTACCACCTACCATTTCCTTCAAAGTATCCAGATTTTTTCAAACAGTCGTGAAGGAATAGAGCCATGTAAGTTCTATGGAACATATCTTCCGTTGGCCTTTTTTCTTCATGTCTAACTAAGTCATACACGGTGGAGTAATCTGCGCCGTTATACTCTTCGCCTGATCCAATTTTTCCTTTCGTCTGAAATCATGAAAATATTCACCACTCGTGCTTTTTTGTGTGAATAATTAAAAAAAATCAGCCATGCAACAAGAAAACAGTAGTGTTAGTAGGAATCGTCACCTACTGCCCATTCTTACACCTACTTAAATTAAATTTATTAACTTAAATTATACCTACATACCAAATATGTACAGTGACGTATACTTAGGGAAAGCAGGTGGGCAGATGAGTAGTTAGTTTTTAAACTTGATTTACTTTTATTGTTATTATTTTTTTTTTTTTTTTTTAATTTACTTAGGTATGTATTTTATTTTATTTTTTCTTTTGAGTCAAAAGTTTTGAATGAAACTGTGGCGATATCTTTTGGGCTTATGATTTGAGCTTTTAAAATGCGTTGGTTGTAACATAACAAGCCAGAAAGCTGAAACCGAAGTTCAATCAAATCGGAGTAACTTTGAACTATTGGGTCTAACGTTACACCTCTAGGCGTTATTTTACTTTCGTGTTACTGACACAAGCGCTCCCCCCCCCCACGCTCTCCGCTCTGTAGCATCATATTGACAGCAGCTGAGGATGAAATGTTCAGGGAATGTGCGAGTTGAGTAGTAGATGTTCCCGTATTAATTTAATCCTTCTCAAATAAGTATTCCATTCTGCGCTTGCGCAAACGTAAATTACTTGAAGCGTCATTTTTTTCACGCCCAAGTCGACCGATCTCGTTCAAATTTAGTGGATTGTGGGGACAATGATTTGATCATTCCATATCAATTTTGAAATAATTGCATTATTAGTAGCTCCTGCGCATATGCGAACGTGCAATCCTTGGAACCAGCATAATTTCTAGTTTTCATCCGATTTTGATGACATTTTCTGGAAATGTGCAGGTTTGGCTGTAGATAATCGCCTTCCAATTCCATTTTTCTCAAATACCCTAACGTAAATTACTTCAAGCACCATTTTCCCGTTTCGACGTTCTAAGTTACCCCTTCACCTAGATTTAGTATATTCCGCTATGGACTTTTTATCGTTATTAAAACCATTTCAATGATCTGTACGTTCATGTTATTTTCTGTTGGTAGGTACCTACCTACCTACTTGAATATCGTTATATTTAGATCAGGGGGACAAGTAAAATGTAGATGTTTTAATTAATAAATTTTCCCTCTGCAGGTGCCTAGATTTACGCAGGCATATTGATGATGTTACGCTCCAGGAAAATAACTCTCACAGTCGAAGAGGTTTGGTTACCCTGGCCTCATGGCTCTGATCGTTAGAGTGTCGCAACTTCGGGAAAATAATAATTTCTCGTAGTTGTGACGACGGGAGTTCGAACTCCTGTCGAGGTATAAAATATTTTTAGCCCGTTACAGTGGCGCAGTCGAAATAGGACCCGAAAATCATACGAAACAATAATTAATTAAATCCCTCTCGAGCCAAAAGACTGTAAACATCACATTTCCTGTTTTATGCATTTCACTTCCTCGCTCACTTGAGTCAAAACACACCGTGACAATGACCTCGCTCGACTGCTGACTTGTTCCAGCGAGCATCTGCTGAGCCAGCGGCCTGCAGTTTCACTTAGTCATTCGTCCGAACCCAAACCAGGTATTTGACTCCGGGGAAATGTTACGCTCCAGGAAAATAAATCTCACAGTCGAAGAGGTTTGGTAACCCTGGCCTCTTAGCTCTGATCGTTAGAGTGTCGCAACTCCGGGAATATAATAATATAATTTCTCGTAGTTGTGACGACGCGAGTTCGAACTCCTGTCGAGGTATCAAATATTTTTGGGCCGTTACAATGACAACGTACGGATTTGCAATTTGAAATTACTCTGAGGCTAATTTCTTTCCTAATCGATTCACTGTGCTGAAATTTAGATGAAGCTCCTTTGGGTCACCTCATAAACAATTACGAGGTACGGAGGCCACTGATTAGCCTGATTGCCTCTGAGGCAAATATGTTTCCTTTTCGACCTGCTTTTTTTTTTTTTTTTTTTTTTTTTTAATAGGCCAATGATCTGCGTAGAAGGGCTACATATCTAATGAAGAAATATTTTACATTCGTGTAATGATATGCAGTTTTTTTTCAAATATACCTATAAGTAAGTAGTAACCTATGGTTCCTTTCTATATCTTGCCTGGCTGACATTGAGCTTTTATGTACAATAAACCTTGTAAAGATTGCTATGAGTGTTTTGATGTAAGAACGCAAACATACATAAACATACAAAACATTTAAAAAAAAAAAAAAAAAATACATCGACTTCATGCCCCATGGTAAAAATTTGATCAAAATTGGGCATTTTTAACATAAAAATCGCGTTTTCTCGCTTAATATTGATCATAAAAAGCTGGAAGTGGTCGCATTTGACTCAGCGTGAAAAAATACCTACATCGGCTTCATGCCCCATGGTCAAAATTTGATCAAAATTTCAGGTCCAACATTGCACCAGGTGGCCGAATTTGGCCATAGTTATCGTCGTTGTACATTTATTTTTTTCTCAAGATCTAGTGGGCTTGTTGTAAAGGTAAGGCAGTCTAGTATTTTGTTGATGGAAGAAAAGAATGCAATGCATTGGAAATTGGGGAAATCGGTGTTTTCACACAATAACGTCCTGGCTCATCTGGACTCATAAATCAAGTTGTCGTGATTTTCGTTCAACTGTCAACAAATAAAAAACGACCCCACCTTCACTGAGTTGTTATCAGTTGGTGCCGAATTTAATCCACTTTCGGTTGACGGAAGGTGTTTTGCCTAACATATCATCGACATATCCGAAAGTTTGGGGTTTACTGACAAGAAATTGAGGTGGTTCAAAGTTACCCTGAAGGCCGGGGCAACTTTTTACCACCCTAAAAACAGAAATTATGAGTATCTAACAGGAAGTGAAATTGCACCACGTCCCAATGTGCATACGTAAAATGTAGTAGGTACAATTATATATATATAGGTAATATATAATAATAAAATTTAAGTGGTATCAACTCACTTCCCGTTCTTTATTTATACTGAGAAAGTAAGCGCAGGGTTTCTGAATTATAATTCTAATAGCCATGAGGCAAGTTATTGACGCGCCTGATTCCCACAGAGTTTTCAAGACGTCACATTCTCGTTTGTGATGAGTTTTAAACGCCAGCTGCTGGCACTTGGGACTACAAAATCTTACGGCTGTACACGTAGGGCATGGCTCTGAGAAGTAACACCTGTAAGAAATAAAGTCTATAAATACGCTGCAAATTATTACTAGAAGGCCTATTAATTATGTTTCAGAGAGCCCTTCTGCGAAGGGCCAGTCACATTACAACATCCCAGAGTGAACAGGGGAAATTGTAGGCAACTCTGCTGATCAGGGTATAGCTCGCCAATTTATTTGTCTTTTGTTGTTCCGTGAGGATCCCTACCGAATTTATTCATCGTAAGGTGAACGTTCGGAAATTTATCCCATTCAGCTGATAAGGGGGAACCCGTCATGCCATTCGTCAATGTTGCAGAGAGGCTATCAAATTCCAGCTTCCTAATATTAACTCGAGAGAATTTATCTCATTCAGCTGATCAGGATGGAGCCCGTTATTTATTTCGTCTCATGATGTCCCGGAAAAGCTCCCAATTAAATTTCAACTTCCTTGTGTGAACGGGAGAGAATTGTATACCTATTTTTAGTTTCATCAATAATGACAGCTTCGCATGTGTAAGGGGAAGAAATTTCGTTAATACTGTTGTGGAGCAGTATCAACAGCGAGAAAGTAAAAAAATTCCCTAATTATTCTGTTGTTCACTCAAACGATAGTGTTACGCTTTTCCCGATTTAGGATTTTACTGGAGATTTAGCGGGTTGCACCAAATAATCATAATATAATGCCAGTACCGGGATTCACAAAACATACTTGATCAATAAAAAAGTTATGAAGATCTAATTTTGTATAGGCTACTCATGATTACAGTAGGTCTACTGGTAAGTATTTCGGTACGCAATTCCTAAAGAAATTAACATTTATAAAAGGTCACCGATTTTTTAAATTTAGAACCCCAAAAGTCTCCAAAATTTTTATTCAACAGATCTAGTAGACACCCTGCATACTTGGATTGTTTTACATATCAAAGCCTTCAATATAATTCTTAAATGTATTACTGTTACGTATTTTATCCTCCTCCAATTTGCCAGTGGAGTCCATTATGGCACTCCGTTTGGTGGTGGAGGGTAGGTAGCATGGCCCCCCTTGGAATCGTGCCACTTGCAGTGTCCCTTTGGACACCTTTTCAATGCCTTATGGTTGAGGTGCGGCTTAAACCTCTAAATAAAAAAAATATTACTGTTACCTACCTCTTCATACACTGAAAACAATGAGTCGTGGAGTTTTCTTGCAAAAGTACTGCACAATGTGGTCGTTCCCGTAATATGACATCTCCTGACTGAACGTTAGACTCCGCATAAGCAAACCTTCCTTCCGTTTCTGAGAAACCGAATCCCAGGGCTTCGGAAACAGCCTTATACTTCGAGTTTTTCCCACAAGTCAGTTTGTTCAATTTATCGTCAGATTTGATTATTTCTGTGAAAGGAAAGTCTGTGTATAGTAAAAGCCTTTGGATATTGTTTGGTTCATTATTCAAAGATTTTCTAGTAAACAGGAACTACGAATTGGGATATACCGTTACATTATTTTACCAATAGGGAAAATGAAGAATGCACATAAGAACCCAACCAACAAATCCTCACGAAACCAAAAATTATTATTGAATTTCCCAATCAGCGTATCAGATGATTTTCCTCACGTATGCCCGAGTAATGTGTTCGCTTCATCACCTCAGTCAATATCAACCCCAATTGAATTCGATCCTTCCTTTCCGACATTTTACTAAACGAACATTTACTATTTGAAACGTATTTTTACGTCTGTAAAACAAGGCCTACAAAACTAATGGCTTTTGGTTATTCTCCGGGTTCGTTCAGACTAACCTCGCAAAACATTCAAGGCTTTACTTACAAGAAAAGCATTCTCTTATTTTTATTCACACCAAATGAAGTATTTACTTCGATTTTCACGTCAAGCACGAGGCAAGTCATGTCTCGTCTTTATTCACTCCTTCGCGAGTGTTTAGTCTAAAGGCCCGATCACACAGGACGCGTTATAACGCGACGTTAGGAGTTCCAGTAACGTCGCGTTACCGCGATACGGTAGTATAACGCAACATTGCATCACCCCCGTCACACACACGGCGATACCCCTCAGCGATACTTTCAGTAACTCAACGTCAGCCAAGCGGGTTGTACAAAATATCGCGCGCTGAGGGCGTTCTCCTCGGTCCTTTTACCATTGTTATTCAAGATGAATGTGAAAACTGAGGCTCTGATAGAAGAAGTGCGCAAGTTTGTTTATTTATTTAATATTTCACATGAGCTTTATAAGAATATGGTGAAAAAGATGGAGGCTTGGAATACAATTGCTGAAAGACTGGGTATTACAAGTAGGTAACAAAACCTGTGTATTGTGACATGCGGAAATAGTTCACAAAACGATCTTCATGTGAGCGCAACTCCCGACATAGACGGTGGTATTCCCCAAGCTCTTCCCTCCTTTGATTGATTGGGTGCACCCAATACCGTCTATTCCTGCGATCTACTAGCGCTAGAAGAAGGAGAGCTTCTTCTTCATCAGAGTCATTGTCAGAAATCATTATAGATTATAGACAAATTAGATAAATTATAGACACTGGGAACCGCGAACCTCTTGAGTAGTCTTGTCTAAGACTGGGTCTCGTGCCCTGATAACCCCCAATAATAACGCGGTGTCTGTGACGTTGCTATATCGCCGAACGTCGGGGGGAACGCGCGTTCCTATAACGTCTCGTTATAACGCGTCCTGTGTGATCGGGCCTTTAATCTTACAAGTATAAGCTTTTACTTGTTTTTATTCACACCATCCATTGGATGATTTCCTCCACTACCATATTGAATGGTATTCCTCACCAGCATATTGGATTGTCTTCCCCTCCAGGGATGGGTTGACCTTCATCTCTAGCATGTTGGATGATTTTCGCAGTCGCGAGGCGTCCAGTCATCGTTAGATGCGGCGATGACTAACAGAGTCTGAAGACCGTACTATTTATTTTAATTTTGTTACCGAACGAAAGAAAAAGTTCTGGGACAGTTTTGAAGTTTCAAAAAATTGCAAGGTTGGATGCCGCTGGCCAGACAGACGCAACAGGGCGGGTGCTGCCCCATGCTCTCTGCAGGAAGTGCATGAAGCTTGCGGATCTGAAACATTCTGGCGAAGTGGGGAGAGGGGGAGGTATTGTTTGTGTGGTCCATCTGGATGCGAAAAGATCGGCGCTTCTTGGGTATTTTTGTTGAAATTCGGCATAGAAACCTGTGTTATAGTCATCGGAAATGCCGCTCATACTCACGATGCCTACTCCAGCACCTGATGACATTGTCATCGATCTCCCCCTCCAGCATGATGAACTCCCTCACCAGCATATCGGATGATCTTCCCCACCGGTGTAAGGATGGTCTTCCCCTGCGGCATGATGAACTACCTCACCAGCATATCGGATGATTTTCCCCACCAGTGTATGGATGATCTTCCCCACCAGTGTATGGATGGTCTTCCCCTCCAGCATGATAACTCCCTCACTAGCATATCGGATGATCTTCCCCACCAGTGTATGGATGGTCTTCACCTTCAGCATGATGAACTCCCTCTCTAGCATATTGAATGATCTTCCCCACCAGTGTATGGATGGTCTTCCCCTCCAGCATGATGAACTCCCTCACTAGCATATCGGATTATCTTCCCCACCAGCGTATGGATGGTCTTCCCCTCCACCATGATGAACTCCCTCACCAGTGTATGGATGGTCATCCCCTAAAGCATGATGAACTCCCTCATTAGCATATTGGATGATCTTCCCCACCAGTGTATGGATGGTCTTCCCCTCCAGCATGATGAACTCCCTCATTAGCATATCGGATGATCTTCCCCACCAGTGTATGGATGGTCTTCCCCTCCAGCATGATTAACTCCCTCATTAGCATATCGGATGATCTTCCCCACCAGTGTATGGATGGTCTTCCCCTCCAGCATGATGAACTCCCTCATTAGCATATCGGATGATCTTCCCCACCAGTGTATGGATGGTCTTCCCCTCCAGCATGATGAACTCCCTCATTAGCATATCGGATGATCTTCCCCACCAGTGTATGGATGGTCTTCCCCTCCAGCATGATGAACTCCCTCATTAGCATATCGGATGATCTTCCCCTCCAGCATGATGAACTCCCTCATTAGCATATCGGATGATCTTCGCCACCAGTGTATGAATGGTCTTTCCCTCCAGCATGATGAACTCCCTCATTAGCATTTCGGATGATCTTCTCCACCAGTGTCTGGATGGTCTTCCCCTCCAGCATGATGAACTACCTCACCAGCATATCGGATGATCTGCCCCACCATTGTATGGATGGTCTTCCCCTCCAGCATGATGAACTCCCTCATTAGCATATCGGATGATCTCCCCCACCAGTGTATGGATGGTCTTCCCCTCCAGCATGATGAACTCCCTCACTAGCATATTGCATGATCTTCCCCACCAGGGTATGGATGGTCTTCCCCTCCAGCATGATGAACTACCTCACCAGCATATCGGATGATCTTCCCCATCAGTGTATGGATGGTCTTCCCCTCCAGCATGATGAACTCCCTCATTAGCATATCAGATGATCTTCCCCTCCAGCATGATGAACTCCCTCATTAGCATATCAGATGATCTTCCTCACCAGCATATCGGATGATCTTCCCCATCAGTGTATGGATGGTCTTCCCCTCCAGCATGATGAACTCCCTCATTAGCATTTCAGATGATCTTCCCCACCAGTGTATGGATGGTCTTCACCCCTAGCATGATGAACTCCCTCAATGGCATATCGGATGATCTTCCCCACCAGTGTATGGATGGTCTTCACCCCTAGCATGATGAACTCCCTCAATGGCATATCGGATGATCTTCCCCACCAGTGTATGGATAGTCTTCCCCTCCAGCATGATGAACTCCCTCATTAGCATTTCGTATGATCTTCCCCACCAGTGTATGGATGGTCTTCCCCTCCAGCATGATGAACTCCCTCACTAGCATATTGCATGATCTTCCCCACCAGGGTATGGATGGTCTACCCCTCCAGCATAATGAACTCCCTCACCAGCATATTGGATGATCTTCCCCACCAGTTTATTGGATGTGTTTCCCACCACCATATTGGATCGGTCTTCACCCCCAGCACATTCAATGAACTTCCCCACCAGCTCATTATCAAATATTCGTAGAAAGTGAAACTTTTGCAATGGCTCAGAAAATTTTAAAATCAAAATGTTTGAAAAATTTCTTCACTGAAATTTTTTCGCCAAAAAATTAAGCTTTCCAAATGAAAGGATGAGTTCGTTGGCCAGAATTTCTGAGCACATTAAATCAATCAAATTTTAAAAAATGTGCTGAAAAATCACTAAAAATCGTCAACTTGACATTTTTTATCAGAGCATTGCTTAAATAAAGTTTATGAACTGTAAAATAGGACATTCAAAATTTTATATACTAAATTATGCTGAAAAATATAGTTCAATATCATTAAAATTTGCTAAAAAATCGACATAAATTGCAAAAAAGCTAAAAATCTAAATCTTTTTTCGGATGGAAGATTGTTATTTAGAATACGTTTTTGGCCATAAAATTAATAGTTAGCAATTTCTTTGCACCCAAAAAGCTCAAATTTCAAAACAATTTAACATTATGAAATATGATAATTTACGAAAGTTCGCTCATACGATCATCCTGCATGACTGGAATTTTTTGGATGATCTACTAGTATATTTAACATAATGAGGGCTCCCAGGCCACTTTTCTACAAATGCTGAAAATCCTCTTTCATTTTATATTTCACATTATAATTCCCCACTTTCTCCTAAAGCTAGATTGACCTCGCTAAACCTGGGTTTTTCTCTAATTTGGAGCTAGAGTGACTTTATACCCTCGTGGTCCTTGCTTTCCAGTTTACTGATTGTTAAATTTGGAATTATAATAAATAGTTTAGCTAGACCTTAACACTTACCATCAAACGCCTTAGTCTTTGACATGAACCCCAACATTATCTGTATGTCACTCTGCTTTTTCTGCCTCGCATCAGCTGGTATTTTTGCGTCATCCAATGCAGAGATGGTCTCCCGGAGCGCCTGAATCGCCGTTTTGTTTTGATTGAGGCCCATTAGACATTTAGCTTTCCTGAAACCGGACCGATTTCACAATTCAAACCAAATAATTTGAGTTTATTATTTAAAAAGTTCCAGTCATGCAGCATGATCGTATGAGCGAATTTTCTTAAGTTATCGTATTATATTATGTTGAATTCTTTTGAAATTTGAGCTTTTTGAGTGCAAAGAAAATGTTAATTATTATTTGTATGACAAAAAAATTTATTCTAAATAGTAATCTGCTATTTAAAAAGAATTTTGGAATTTTAGCTTTTTTGCAGCTGTTATCGATTTTCATGAAATTCAAGTACATTTTTCAGCATAATCTCGTACATAAAATTTTTATTGTTCCATTTCAAATTTGATAAACTTTATTTGAGCAATATTTTGCTAAAAAAAAATATTAATTTAACAATTTTTACCCGTTTTTAGCCATTTTTAGTGATTTTTTCAGCACATTTTTTTCAAATTTGACCAATTGAGTGTACTCAAAAAGTGCTGGCCAACAAAATCGTCCTTTCGTTTGGAAAGCTTGATTTTTGGCGTAAGAACGGAATTTTCATCCCAATTTTTAAGGTGAGATCGTTTGGAAGGACACTAACACATATAAACATATATGTAAATATATACCTGCATAAATGAAAAGAAAAAGTGTTGAAATCTGGGAATCGTTACAAAATGTCACAAAACGGATTTCAATGAAGAAAATTTTGGAAAATTTTTGGAGCCATTGCAATAGCTTCATTTCCTACGAAGTTTTCGCTAAAAGTCGGTTTGACATAAGTATTTGTAAACCCAAACTTCCTACAAAATATTTCTTCGCAAGTCATTACCTACCTACCAGTTCGTACCTAATCAAATTCGTTATCATCCTATAAACTAAAACGATCGAATCAGCAGATATAATTTTAATGGGATTATCTTTCTCATCAATTTTCTTTTCAAAAAATAGTGTGAACTATAACTTGCGTTTTTTTTAAATCTTATTCTGTGTATTATCTGTATTGATATACACATCTATAGGCAACTGTACCCTATAAAATTCAAGTACTTACATTTTTCAGCATACATTTCTGCATAATTTTTAAAAGTTCTAGTTCATCGTTTGACTAAGAACGTTTTTTGACTAAGTCTGCTAAACAAAATGTAATTTTAACAATTTTTAGCGATTTTTGTGAACACTTTTTTTAACCAATTTAATGTGCTCAAAAATGCTGGCCAACGAAAGTCCAGTCCGTTTTTCCAGAAAAGGGTATTACTTTTTTAATAATAGAGGGTAGGGGGGGGGGGGGCATTACTCAAGAATGACATAGGTGGTTGTGGTGAATTTCACACCACACACTTCGACGGCCCTTTTAAGGGCCACCAAAGATCAAGCTAAACACTTACTATGTGAGCCAAGCTATTTAAGACAGCAAAATACGCCAGAAAAATTACCTTCCAAACAGGACTGGAAAACTATACAAAATAAGGTAAAAAGAAACACAAGTTCCAATAATAACGAGAAAATGTCCTTCAGACAGTCAAGGTCATTTTACTCAAAGTATTACAGACCAAGAACGGGCACGCACAAGGCCCTAACGGGAGTCAGTATTTCCGACCTGGAACAAGCCAAACGCTCACTGCGAGAGAGGAGTCCCACACGCTGGCAAGTTGACACGGACAACTTGCCTTCTCACTTAGTGCCCGTGTCTCCCGCCAGGACGCACGAGGCGAGGACAAGTCCACCTACAACGCCCTTGAGGCCGACAAGGTCACAGAACTCGCAATCCCATTGGCCGGCGGAGACAGAGCGTTCTAACGACGGACATAAGAAGTTAACACTTCGCCCCGACACACACAGGGCGCGAATAACTGCCACCAAATTGAACAGCCAATCACAGAGCACCCAGGCGGAGCAGGTTGTATAAATATGGCACCCGACGGCCCAGTCAGATATACCGATCCTGACCAGCCTACAAAGAAGAACTCCTCTCCAGAAGAAACCTTCCTCAAGAGAACCAGCTGCGATTCGACTCCACTGGCGCTCACAGACTTTGGGATCAAGACGCTCTTTCAAGCGAGCGTCTTCCTACCTTCGCAGAACTTCCAGACCTTCACATAGGTGTCAGGTCCGGCTTTTGCTCTGCCGCGTGACCTCCCTATAAAGCCCTCGTACTAAGCCGAGGCCCTAGGCGGGAACGGATTTCGCTACCCCGCTCTGGACCAGTAAGCCCTCACCACCAGGTTACACTACGTAACCACCCGAGAGGTTCGAGGCCAGGTAACTCTCAAGAAGGTGCATCCACCGAGTTACCTAGTGCGATTTCCTGGGCTCGTAGGAAGCTTCACTTCCTCGTCTGGTCGAACTCGCACTGCGACCCCGTGTTCAATAGGCGGCTTCACCTCCTAGCACCTTGGTCCGAACGTTTAAATAGTCCTTATCAGGGCTAACAAACCTTCAGTCCTTTTCAGGACCTGAGTCGCTCTCTAGGCAAGCGAACTCATTCTCCCGGAGATGGAACAGTCTCCGACTCCACACACTCCCGTGACGCAATCGCTACAGGGTAACACGGGAGCTAGCCTTCCCCTGACCGACACCCTAATCCAAGTGGAATACGACGAAATCGACACAATCGGTACACCAACGCTCGAACCTCCGAGCATAACGCCAATGACCGATCATAGGGGCTTTCCTCTATCACATGCCTCGATACAATCCCAGCGTGTGATCGATCCTGAATCTGCTTATCGATCCACATTCGACAAACACTACCTAAGAGGCAATTTATTCAATACTCAACTTTCAGCTATACACGCTGTCAAGGAAGCACACGGCCTTCCACTCAACACCTCTTTTCAGAGGACGGACATAGCAGTCCACGGAGGTCCACCCACGGACGTTTGTCCTCTTCAGTCGTCTCCTATGAGACCCTAGGTGTCATACAACTACGTTCCTTTTCAGACCCAGAGACTAGATACCATAAAGGGTTCATATCCGATAACCACGTCTCCACATTCACCCCCATTCTATGCCCAAGAGGGTAGCCCTCATGCGCCTACAGCGGATTATTATGTCTCACAAAACTGTCCACTGGGAATACCAACTCCCAGCCAAGTATATGTAAATTCACCCAAAGGGGTGAATCCGCATAACCAAACAACAAATCTACTACAGTGGGTATGGGGGAGTTGGGCGTTTTCACGGGTCCGCTACACTCAAAAGGTACCTCGCGTAGTGTGAAAAGCTCGTTCTCCGTTTTTTCAACTCACAGTGGATCAGCTGCAGCCACTTGAGCAACTATTCTCAACCACCCCTCTTTGCAATAGGTGAATGAAAAACTTTGAACGTGCTGTGTCAGGAAACAGTCTTCTACGAAGATTGTACTATAATTCCTAGCTCAACTTACCTTCGGGAAAGATTGAGTGGAATTATGGTAGGTCACAGTAGAAGAGTGTTTACTGCCCACCCAGGCTGGAGCCTTTTTTCCCTTCCACTCATTCACCTGTACTATACATCAGGCCTTGAACTGAAGTGAAGATGGCGTCACTCCCAGGACGATTGGGAGTGAGGAGGTGCAGGTTGGCAAAGGAAACAGTTCCAATATTGCTTTTAATTTTTTGAAAACCACGCTTTCGCGGGTGTTTTCAAATTATTTCTTTGAAATTTCACCACAACACCGTGTATACACGATAGCTGCGCCAGTAAACAGTCTTCTACTGCGACCTACCATAATTCTACTCAATCTTTCCCAAAGGTAAGTTGAGCTAGGAATTATCCGATGTTCATCCGGGCTCGCATATTCCATTCATTGGCCTTTATTCCCAGATATTACCCCTTAGGGTTGATCGAACAGGACGCTGATGTTACTGGCAAATCCTCGGCCGATGCATATTCTCGAGCCAAATTTCATAAAATCCTGTCCAGTATTTTCAGGGAAAAGCTTCGGACGGCGCGGCGGGCGGACGGATTTTTTAAAAATTCGATTGTTGGATTTTACGCATCTTGAAACGTAAACCAACAAAATTTGAAGGAGGGTTAAAACATTGTTTTCTCGGTCGATTACAAAGGTTCGTTATTGAAAAATATAAACCAAAAAAGGAGGCTAAAATGCAAATTTATTTAAAAATTTCCAGAATCTGGTTTTTTTCCTCATTTGTATTTCTGCTTTTAATACGGATCTACTATTTTCAAGAGGCTCATCACGGAAAAGCTTTTGCAGAATCTAAGTTTTCCAAAGGTATAGTCAATTTTACTTTTACTTTGCTAATTAGGGAAGAAAATTATGTTTTAATTTTTTTTTTTTTTTTTTTAATGAGGGTTTTTATGAAAAATTTTCTTCTACGAACCAACGAGTTTTGAGTCGGTTTCAGTGTATTTTTTCATACGGAATCGAGTCGCTAATACACTTGCAGATTCCCCCGACTCCTTTATAACAGAGTTTTACACTTCAACTCACAACTTTTAGTTTATGTATTTGTTAAGCTAAATTTTAGGGTAAAAATGTTTTTGGGAGGCATACCAGGTTTGAATTCATTTGATATATTTAGGCACATACATACTAGTTATACCTACATATTACCTGTCTAGGACTTTGTGATGCAAATGTTTTGGATATCCTTGAGCTAATGCTATTTCTATGTCTGACAGTGCTGCTTGGTATTCTTGCAGGTGGTACAGAGCTGCCGATCTATTGGCTCTGATTATGGAGAGTTCAGTCTTGTCTGAAATCAAATAGGTAGATTTTATCATATTTTGTACTTCTTGATGCAGTAGTTAGCATGTTGATGATATGTTCAGCCATACCTACACTTTAATTATTTAATACCTGAAATTAAATTAAAAAATTTTCAGTTACACGATCTTAGCACCTAATTTCCTTCTTTTTTCACTCATTTATGTTAAGTTGACTAAAAACATGAGCACATTGTGTGCACAGAAACTGTAATAATTGAATTATAAAAAAATGCATGTCTAAATGATAACCTAGTATAAGAACCAATTTTAGGATTTTAAATAATTTTCTGTATATTTTATTCATTTTTTAGTAGGTACCATAATTTTAATAAAATTAAGAACATTTTTCAGCACAATTCTGTGTAAAAATGCCCGAATGTAAACAAAGTGTTGGTAAGCGTTTTCTAAGTAATATTAATCTATTAAAAATTAAAATTTGATAATTTTAACCGTTTTCTCCATTTTGTGATTTTTTTAAGCAAATATTTTAAAATTTGAATGATTTATTGTGGCCAAAAAAGGGCTAACCAACGATCATATTCATCCTTTCAATACTTGAATTTTTGGAGAAAGAACTGTTTTTTTTTTTTTTTTTTTTTTTTTACTGGAACTTCTTTAAATTTGAAGGGGATTGGATGATAACGAATGTTTAGATATGTTAAATAATGGAAAATAACAATTTTTTTTATCAATCAAAGATGATTACCAACTTTGCACGTGCACCCACAGAATACAGTACTATATCATAGGGAACACATAGGTAAGTACTAACGTATGCACCGTTAAATTTCAAAACATATAGGTAGCTACTGTATTCACCGTTTGTCTTGGCTTTGGGAAAGTAGAAACCTACTCACCTCCATCTGGCGGATACATGACCAAACTCTGCGTATAAAACGACATAGCGTCGGCATTCTGGCCATTTTGAAAACACTTGTTTCCCTTGTCTTTTAAACTCAAAGCCTCGCTCAGGTTCTTTGGGTCTTTGCACTTCGTCGGGAACTCCAACTGATTCTTGTCCCTGACGAATTTCCATCGATCCTCGTCACTTTTCAAACCCCCAAAACATTTTAAATCCTTCTCGGTGATGGTTCGCCGGAATTTCTGATATTGCTCCTTGAAAAATCCTGTTTGGTTGATCACATCTTTCATTTTGAGCTGATTTGACATCAAATTGTGGAAAACCTTAGGAACAACGAGACCGCACGGGATCAACGCGGATGTGTACTACTTCTCCTATCAATTTATTAATAGAATTCCGAAGCTGAAGTTATTTTTAATACCCATTCCGCAGGAAGCAGCGAGACCTCTTGTTAACTTTCCAACGTGATTGTTAAACTGAAATTATTGATGAGGCCTTCCGTACAAACTCTACTAGATCAGCTGATCGGCATACAAACTATGTTCGCACGAAATAGTTAGGTAGACCGTTGTTTAGTTTAATTTATTTATTTTTCATTTATTTTTTAGTGAATAAGTATTTTGTAGCAACCTCAGATGCATTACAATCGTCAAAGATATGTAAATAGTGACATATGCATATACAGGGTGTTCACACTTGATATTGTCAACCTCCTAGAGATCGATTCTGCAACTAATTTCCAACAAAAAGTTCCTCAAGTTGTTCCAATTTTTTTAAACCCTCGATTTTGGGGTTTTTTTTTCCCTCGTGTTTTCGACCTGACATTACTGAAATGACCATATCTCCCCTAATTACAATGGAATCTTAAAAATATCTACCTATGTCGTTGGAAAGAGCGTTAAATTTCCCATCTCCCTAATGTATTTAGATTCTTTTTACAGTAGGTCACGTAGGCGAAAAAATAGACTAAGAGAATTTCTCACTTTTTGAAAATTACTGTTTTTTAAAGGAAGGTGCGTTAAGTATTAAAACAAATTTGTAAAAAAATCGTACGCATTGCAGGAACAACTTGCCCGAAATCTCAGCTTTTCAACGGTATAATCAATTTTTATTTTACTTTGCTAATTCGGGAAGAAAAGTATGTTTATATGTTGAAAAACGTGTTTTTTTTTTCTATGAAATCGATGGTTTTCGTGCAAAATGACCCCCTAAGAAAATACAAGTTTGGGCCCGGATTCTGAGTGTTTGTTCACGCTGAACCGAATGGTACCTAACACTCGCAGATCTCTCCAACTCCGTTATAGTCAAATTTTACACATTATCTACTACATTTTACCCTTAAAACCCATATAATTAAGCATAACAAAATAAAATAAAAACTAGTTACTTAGTTAAAGAGTAAAACTCGGTTGTAACGGAGTTGAAAAGATCTGCGATTGTTACCATTCGATTCAGCGTGAAAATACGTCAAAACCGACCCCAAACTAGTAGGTATTTTCTTAGGGAGTCATTTTTCACGAAAGCTCTCGATTTCGTAGAAAAAACCACGTTTTTCTTCATACAAACATACTTTCTTCCCCCAATTAACGAAGTACCTTTAAAAAAAATAAAAAAAAAGATGGCCATTTTAGTGATGTAAGGTCGAAAACACTAGAAAAGAAAAAAAACTTAAAAGTGAAAAAACTCCAAAAATCGAGGGTTTAAAAAAATTGCAGAGAGGAACTTTTTGTTGGAAATCAGTTGTAGAATCGATTCCTAGGAGGTTAACAATCTTAAGTGTGAACACCCTGTATAGATAGGATGTCCTGACGAGAAAATATTACAAAGATTAGAACACAAAAATCGTCAGCACTAAGTATGAAGCTTTTGATCTGCTAACATAAATTTTAATCTTCTTGAATTATAGTCCAGAGAGAGTTTTAAATTTCAACAGGCAGTTTATCAAAAAACCTAGAACCGATCTGTATTGGATGGCAATCAAGAGAAGTTTTCAAACAGGTAGGTCGGTATACCTACAGCAAATAGATCAGGGTTCTCAACAAACAATAAGCTGCTGAGGACAAACAGAAGTAGCACCATGAAGGCTCCCATTTTTTAGAAATAAGACCTGCATGACTGACGGTAATCGAGGCCATAGATTATTCTTAATGTCTCCTTTTGCTGTATAAAAATTGAGTGGCCGTGACAGCAGTTCCCCAATCAGTTTACACTAAAAGATCCTGCTGTTCACCAAATAAACAGAAAGAAGAACCTCGGGGAAGAATATACCGAGAAGACGTCGAATATTGATGACTACACCCAAGTGGATATTGAGCAGTTTTTCCACATACGAGGTATGATCAAAAAGTATCCGACTTTTGTTCATAAAATAAACGTTTATTATGATATAATTATTTAATACAAATCCCCTTCAAAGTAGTCCCCTTGGGCTGCCACGAGAGTAGGGAGGTTGACGAACCACTGGTGTGCTGTGTTTTGTCAAGAAGTTCTGAATTAAATGGGAAGAATGTGGGGGAGCGTTTCAAAAATCCGACGACACTCACTTGCACCTGTTCAATCATGAATGGCCTGACGCCGACTGACTTGTATTGGAGCTGTAGAAAAAAATGAGCATGCGCACTAGGCATGCTCACAACCACACATCGAGCCCCACTCCCATAGCTGCGTTTGTTTGACCAATAAAAATTGAGGTCGGATACTTTTTGATCATACCTCGTATATGCCACTAGTTGTGTTCGTTTTTCGTTATGTTTCATAAAAATGCAAACCCATTTTCTCACCTTTTTCAAAATAAATCGCCTCTGCAAATTGCTACGTAAAATTTTCCAACATTCATGGAAATTCATATTCAACTTTTCAAGGAAACTACAGGGAACTGGTTTACTGTTTTGGAAAATTTTAGCACACGATTTCAGGTACCTACCTCCCGATGATCATCAGTAACCTCGGGCTTCGACCAGGGTCACTATTTTGGACGAGTAGCTGGCCATGCTAATTGCAGAAAATAGCTGAGTTTTATTCTATAATAGAGTCTTTGATGAATTATTAGATTTTTATGTATTTGAATTATTAAACTACATGATCAATACGATAAGATGCAGAATTTTTCCATATTTAACAGGGGAGGACTTTCTGCTGAAGCACCTTCATTGCAGAAAACTCCAATGTGTAGCCTCTCTGGAGCTGGTGAAATGGATGGGAAATAAAGAGATTTAGAGAACACCATTGGGGAAGATAAAAACAGCTTCCACCATGCTGCAAAACCGTATTAGGATGGAAGAATGCACCAACCCAGCGAAATTAGGAAAAACTTGCAAAACATGATTATTCCAGAACTTTTGCTAAAAAATCATTACATTATTTTCGACCGATTCCAAGGGGTAAAATTCACATGTTTATTTACAAAAATGTATACTTTTATCGATTTTGACCCTTTAAGGTAGGTACCTATCCACCTAGTTTTAACCCTCAAAATACATACCTCCGTACAACTGAGCATTTCAAATAAACTAAAAATTAGTGAGTTTATCCGAGGTTCGCCACACCTCACCCTCCTGGAAATTTATTGTTAATATGGAAATTACTAATGCTGAGGAGACTTTAGCGGAGTCAGCAACTATGGCGAGAGGGAAAGTGGCAGAGGGGCGGATCTGCAGATGGTATGATTGCAGAGAGGCTGCAGGAATGAGAAAGAGAGGAATCAATGGTGACCTGTAAAGATACCTAAGTTTTTATTTTTTTGGTTTTCATATTCTTTTTTTCATTATATTTATTTTTAAAATTTTTGTAATGATTGTTTTGTTCATCTGTTGGTCTCTTTTTTGTATATTCTTTTATTATTAATAATTTTTTCTCATTTTGCTTCTTGTTTTTGTGTTTTTCTTTTTTGATGGTTTGGTGACCCTGTTGCTAGCTGGGCAAACGCGAGTCATGGCCCTGACAAATGAAGTAAGTTTGAGCCAGTAATAACGAGCCCGGATAATTGAGGTTGTAGGCTTAATCCCTGAGTGGGAAATAGGTAACATGTAAGACAACAAACACAAGGGACAAAGGAATGTAAGAGTCTCTCCGAGCCGACAGGCATTTTGCAGAGGATGGGAGTAGGTGATGTCTGTGACAAATTCTTGGAGAGTCATGTTGTTGTAATGGCCCAAAAATATTTAATACCTCGACACTCGACCGGAGTTCGAACTCGCGTCGTTACAACTACAGGAAATTTCCCGTAGTTGCAACGCTCCAACAATCTGAGCTATGAGGCCAGGGTAATCAAACCTCCTTGACTGTGAGAGTTATTTTCCAGGAGTGTAACATTTCCCCTGAGTCAAATACCAGCTGTATCGGCTGGTTTGGGGTCGGACGAATGACGAAGTGAAACTGCAGGCCGCTGGCTCAGCAGATGCTCGCTGGAACTAGTTGTGTGGGTTCCAACTCCCAGTAAAACTTACATAAATCCACTACACTAGTCAGTAGTCAAGCGAGGTCATTGTCACAGTGTGTCTTGACTCAAGTGAGTGAGGAAGTGATTGTTGCTAATGGCAGGAAATGTGATGTTTAGAGTCTTTTGGCTCGAGAGGGATTTAATTAATTATTGTTTCGTATAATTTCGGGTCCTACTGACTGCGCCATTGTAACGGCCCAAAAATATTTGATATCTACCTTGACAGGAGTTCGAACTCGCGTCATTACAACTACGGGAAATTTCCCGTGATGCAACATCAATTCGTGATGCAACATTCCAACGATCTGAGCTATGAGGCCAGGGTTATCAAACCTCTCTGACTGTGAGAATTATTTTCCTGGAGCGTATCATTGTCATTGTGAGAGTCCTTAAGTTGCTTGAGCCAGAGAGTGGACAGCGTAAAAGGAGGTTATGAGCCAAAAGACGAGATGGAGAGTCGGGACAAGTAGGCTGCTGGAATTAAGGGGGGCCCGGATTAAACTGGATGCCCGATGTGAACTACGAGACAAAACATTGGTGGCGAAGACTGGTAGGCGGTATTTTATCAGAAAGCTAGCTGAGAGATGTGGTTAGAGGTTTGTGGTCTGTAAAAACCACTAGTGATCGCCCCTCGCTAGCCAAAGTGCTTCAGAAAGTCAGCCCCTAAAATTGGGGAAGTAATTTTGGCATCCATGATGTTCCATTCATAGGTAGAGAGACCAGGCAAGAAAACTGAAGCGAGGAGTTTGCCAAACATATGGATGGTTCCTCCAGAGTGTGGGAAGTAGGCTGGGTCCTGTCAAGTATCGAGTTGGGTGAATGAAGACATCCCTGCCCGTGCCAGTCAGGAAGAAAACCTTGGATTTTTTTACATTTTGTCTGATTAAAAATAATAAAAAATCACCCATCACAAATTTGGTGAATGTGGTCATCATAGATAAACCTAATTTGAAATACCCACCGTAAGTTTTCTTTTATCAGCTGTCTACACATAGATAGAAAACATTTGTTTAAGGGTACCAAGTTGGTAATTGACAGGCAAAGCCAAACTACTTAATGTTTTTCTTGGCGCACTTGGCTCACCCTATCTTACTTGAAAAACCCTCGTTCAGGACTTTTTTTGTTGTTGCCTTTTCTCAATAATGGTTCGAGGGATTTTGATGAAAATCTCAACAGTTACTTTTCTTCAGGATAGGAATGATATCCCATACCCTTCATACCTAGGAAAATAGTCTGAGGGGGCAATTAGCAAAAAAATAGACTTCAAAAAAAGTTGAAAATGCCGTTTGTTTTTTCCCACCTTTTTGGCCTTTTCTTCAAAATGCTAAAAGGATTTCCATGACGAGGTGTTCACGTTACTAAAGATGACGCTAGCGCTAGTTAGTGCATTGACTGTCATGTGAACTACAGTGTTCCCACCGACGGGTTCTTGAACCTAAAAGTTTCATGAACTCAGAGAGGGGTGGTTGGAACACACCTAGTGACTTGCTTTCTTAGCTAGCTCACAGGTTCAGTGAGAAGCCCCCCTCTACCTTTCATTAGGCCACGCCTACCCGCCCGAGGGGGGCCTCGTTCTCCCCAACGCCGATGGACGTGACGCCCGGTCCACTTCCCCTCCTAGGTTCATGTTCTCTACACTGTCGAACACTGCTGTCCGTCTCAAATTTCGAATGTAGCCATAAACAAAAGATCAACGGATGTACTTTTGTTTATCTAACTAGTATCCATCTATGTCCGTGCACAATGCACATTTATCCGCCTTTTTAACGCTTTTTTGTTGATGTTTGTTTTTATTAAAAATCACTGAGCAGTTAATAATATTAAATTTTTAAAACCGGTAGGATGGCACTAAATTTTGGAACTTCACCTTTCGGTGCACCCACATCAACAGCTTCAACTTTTGGATTTGGATCGACTGGAGCAACAACTAAGCGTAAGCATCTCGTAATTTCAAAAACACTCTTGTTTCGATATTATTACTCTATTAGATGTACACTAAACTCTGAAATATTTAATGTTCTGTATCTATGAAAATAGCTGCTACTGGTTTTGGTTCAACCACCTTCTCATTCGGCGCTCCGGCATCTTCAACGGCAACGACTAACTTCGGTTTGGGTTCCAATACCGCTGCGACGACTGCGACTGGTTTTGGTGACTTTCGATCATAATTATGTGTCCCTCTGTTCAGCTCAACCCATGATAAGCTATTTGTCCCCCTTAAAGATGGATAGTAAGAATTTCATAGTGTACGCGGAGTTCAGCGCTTGAAGAATGTGACAACCAAAAGTTATAAGTTTAGTAGACTAAGGGAGGGAAAATGTTTCTGATGTAAACAGAGTGTCATTAGAATAGGTTCCCTCCTAGTTCCGAAGTTGTAATTTTGTGAACAAGAATGGGATGTAGGTATAAAATTATAAACTAAACCATGTGAAATTAATTTCAGTAGTTACACCTACCTATACGAATCTGGAGTGTAAGTGTAGTGTACTGACATCATGCTGTTGGTCAATCATCTTCCGACACTAGGCTGATTTCTCACCGAAGATGCCCACTGCGTCCTGGTCGCATCTCAACTGACATTTATGCACCCTGAAATCTTTGTCACGAACTTTCAAGGAGAGTTTCGTAGCAGCGTGTAGGGCGACTTAAGTAGTACGTAATAGTAGGTTCAATTCAGTGTAAGGGTATAGGTCGTTCACTATAAGGAGGCGCGTTTCTCCGAGAGGGGCTCTGAAGAGCAGGGCTACGCAGTGGGACCTTTCCCCCACCCAGCGTCCAGTCCTACTCCAACTGAACCCCTCCCGTTCTCTTCCCATTCCCAGGGAGCTTATAACTCGGATGGGGTGGGCTACCAGGTAATAGGTTGGTAAGAGAGGGGATGTGAAAACTTCAGTCTAGCTGCGCGAACTTTTGCCGGACGGTTTGGAGGAACGCGCCTCCTTAGAGTGAACGACCTATACCTCCATGGCTGTTCAGTTCAGATGGCAGGGGTAGCGCTCCAGGACATGTTCGGAGCTGTAACGCATGGATACACGAAGATCTAGCAAAATGGAGTCACGATAGCGGTACTTAAGCAATCAAGCCCTTATTTATGTGCCCTCCGATGTCCGACCTTCTGAAAGTTGTTCTGTGTAATATTATAGAAGTTTGAGGAAGGAAATAACGGGTTATCTAAATTTCCAAATAGCACATGCATGGGACAAGCTGCACTAGAATTGTTTCCTCTGCTGTGCCGAACAGGTTCGGGTCAAACTGCGCTTGCGCAGTGTAGAAGGAGTAAGAAGAAGGCGTTTCCGCTGTCCCCTAGTTCATATTCGGCCCAAGATAACCAGTGTTTCTGCTGCCCAAGGAACATGATCTGAACACGAACTTTCTGCTATGCGGGAAGACCAGGCACAGCTTGTTCTGCGCCTGCGTTCTTTGAAACTTTGGATAACCCGATATATTCTTCCTCAAACTCTTATAACCTTACACAGAACAATCTCAGAAGGTCGGACGTTGGAGGGTACGAAAGCAAGGGTTTGTTTGCTAAAGTTTCGCTAACGTGACTCCATTTTCATGGATCTTCGTGTATCCATCATGGGTTATTGCCCTGAGCATTTCCGCTGCCGTATGAACTGAACAGCCATGGAGGTGCCTTTGCTCTGAACTTGCTCTGCACTGAAACTGCTCTGGAGCAGCAGTGGAAACAAACCTACTTGGTCTTCCGGTGGGGGAGAAAGCTGGTGTTTGGTTCATGTTCCTGGTACAGCAGAAACACTGGCTATCTTGCAACAAATATGAACTGGGGGGACCGGGGAAACGCTTATTTCTTACTCCTTGTTCACAGCACTTGTGCAGCTTAAGCTGAACCTGTTCGGTACAATCAAAGATAAACGGAATTTCAAGGTGCGTACACACTTCTGCACCACGGGTTTGCCACACGAATGATCAGCCAATTTAGAAATACAACGAACCTCTTGTGAACCGTGAGATTCCAACGAATCAACTCAGTTGCTTTGCAGAGTCTACATGCGATGTTGCTTTGAACACTCACGAATCAGAACCGAGAACCACCAAAGTGCTCGGCGAAAAAATTGACCGGAGTTAGTTAATCTCATGCATAGTGTTTGTGTGTCACGCCCACACCCTATTCACATGCTGTGCCCGGGTGTGTTACAAAGGCTTATTATTGGAAATAACTAACTAAAATAGCATGCGTGTTTGTCAGAAAAAATTACCTCAAAGTTATAAGGATTCGATCTTCAGCAGTCACCCACTCTCGCATTTTTATGTGTCGCATATTTATATGAAGATTTTGACATTCGGTAAAATGCCAAAAAGTCGGTGATGCTGGTTTTTTCCCCCCTTACAAAATGGGTGAATCCATTCTCTACGAGACTTTCTTGATCTGCTGGTATTGTAGTAATGAACCATCATCATATCATCATCAACGTCACTGCTGATTGACGAAGAGAAACGATCCATCTTCAAGGGACAAACAAGGAACAGTTTTAATTCTATTAGATTCGGACTGTATCTAGAATGTACCTAAAGTTGTTGACCATAAATTTGTTAGTTGAATAGGTTTGTACACATTAAGTACTTAAATTTCAGAACATTTTTACCTGAATATAATGTGATAAGTTTTGAAAATTTGGTCATAATGGTCTCGGTGCATGATTAGAAGTTTGGTTTGTACTGTATAAAAACTAACCGTTTTCTGAATAAAATAGTTTTATATTTTCTTAGTAAATGTAGGAAGCTCCAATTTTAACTCTTCATTGATTGAATGAAATTTCAAAGGTAAGTTGATCTAGTTTCAAGTTGAATTTTGGAACCATCTTGCTTTACAAGCCAAACCTTTTTGTTAAAAAAAGAGGCTAAACCTACTCAGACGCCTTTTGTGATTATTTCTGGTGCACGTCAAATGTTGCACAATCGGCATGCAGATATAGCAGTGTATGATACCGTACAATATTTTGTTTAGAAGGAGAGTCTTGGTGAATACCAATCACATCAGATGCCTGGTGAGAAGCATGACTGACATCTGCACTGAATTATTTGGTGTTTCCCAATTAGGAACAGAAATTTGGGGAGGTCTAAGGACGGACGAATTGGATTTCACACCAATGTTGTACGCTGCATCCTGGTTGCAAGTGGCATGAGTCTTGCTTCTTAGATGCAAGTTGCACTTCAATACCTCAGTTTTATCTCCTGAACCTTTCAACTTGCTACTTACCACATTGGTGTGAAAGTCCTCTTAGTGCCACTTATTGTCATCCTTTCAACGTTTTCTAACCATCCTTGGAACTAGTTAATCCAAGATGGGGCCTAGGATTTGGAATTTCGTGGGTGGGCAAGGGCATATGGTGTGGCGAGGTGATAGGGCTGATGTGTTACCAGTATACCAGAAGCATCATCATCTTCATCTAGGTCACATTATCTTGTATCAGATTTACAATTGGTCTTCTCATTGCATGGAATGGAAAATAAAGCATTTCATGACGCTGAGGAATGCATAGGATGCCATGCCAATTATATCTATATTACTTAATCCATTCTCCCTTTTTATTTCTTATCAGTCATCAACAGCTTATCATGGTATGGGCTAAAACCAAGAGGGAACCAATCTTGCAGTATTTCTCATTTCCGAAATGACCCCATAATGTGATTTTCTTTTGTTTGGTTCAGGAACATTTGGTGGTTTTGGTACAACACCTGCCTCCACCACCCAGGCTCCCACATTTGGCGGTTTCGGCACTCCCGCTACCAGTACAACTACCTCATTTTCTGGGTTTGGCGCACCTACTACCAGCAGTGGGTTTGGTTTCTCAGGATTTGGGACTTCGACAACAGCCACTACTTCTGCTCCTTCCTTATTCTCGGGTTTCGGACAGCAGCAAACTACAGGTATTTTACTTGTTTACTACCAAACTAGTTAATTATTTCTCTTTGTAGAGTTAGCTACTAAATACAAAATATAAAACACATTCATCAATCTGAACTGCGGTTATACTGTATCCATCATAGTGATGGATACTTGATGTAAAATTCACTTTTCCTCTTTCAAGGTTTACTAGCAGGCACAGCATAACGTCAGTCACAACAGTTTGACATGGCGTGTTGTCCCCTACCCAATTATATTTTGATTCGTGTCGTTTTTCAAGTGTTCATTACTCATAAATGGCTAATTTATAATTTAGGACTCAACGAAATTTGACGAAGAAAGTATTAATTTTGTTTTGGAAAAACAGTCGGTACCATCAAGCTGTAGCACCTGAAGGCAACTCATTCACGAGCATTCTGGCTGATGCGACCCGCTTTTGGGACAAACCCGTCAGTCTGATGCTCAGTCGCTGACTATTTAAAAGTGCGATTAATAGTTTAATATGAATTTTACTAAGTTGAGGAACCAATATAATAATATGTAGTGTACATCACGAAATTGAAAATGGGTCAAGTTGCCCGTGGTTATGAGTACGAACTCAATCACTCGCGACGAAGTTGTGGAAACCCATTTCAAAACGGAAGTTATTGAAAAACCGCTGTCTATTTCCACGAAAAATAAAGAGTTACTGATGACTGATTGTAACTTTATTTTTCGTGGAAATAGACAACGATTTTTCACTAGCTTCCGTTTTGGTTATTTTTCTGCACTTATATCAGATATTTGCTTTCTCGTAAACCAAATTGATTTGCCTTTTCCCCTTACCGTTTCTTTGTCACATGACTTGATTCAATTTTTACTTATTAGTATTGTTCAATGGATACTGTAACATATTAACCAACGAGACACAATGAAATTAGGCCTACTCTTTCCATAGATTCTTTTGCTTGAATGGCTTATTCTATTTTTGGGAGTGAACACGCTTGAAGCAACTTCATGGAACCATGATTATCGTTAGGCCTATTATGTCATGATCAATATCAATAATATATTTATGAACTTTCCAGGTGCCTTCGGTAAGCCTCTCGGAACTGCAACTGCTCAGGGTACTGGCCTGTCTCTAGGGTTAGGAAGCGGTTTAAGTACAGGTAAGCCATAGTTCACGTCCAGCTGCCGTAGATTCCTTCTTAGACCCATCGCACATTGGGACGCAGCAAAGCTCAGGGCAGGGCAGTTTTTATAAATACTGTTTTCAATTCGGACACAATGCTGCAGGCGCTGCACTTGTGGAGGGGGCACAGTTTTCATGTCATGCAATTTAAATATGTGCCATTCTTATGACCCAATCTGCTCACGATCCGATGACAATGAGTCCCAGTGACTTCCGATCCGAAAAAAGCTATGCAATAGCTCCAAAAATGTTTAAGATTATGTATATAAAATTTTTTTTGTTCAGTAAGTAACTGCTGTAATGAGCTAATCCATGTCTATCTTCAAGGCATGTATTTCAAATGAGGACAAGTGGCTTGGAATGGCGTTTGGCACAAGGCCACGGTTTTAGGGAGGCGTGACTCATTCATCTTTTAAACTTTCTGTGGGTAAGAACCGTTGTAGATGGAAAAGCCTCATAATGAAAAGCAAGTGGACACTCCACAGCTGTACTCCTTTTTACCCCACATTTCAGAAGCATACTATAAAATGGACCTCATAATAGCATTAAATATTTTCTGTAGAAGTGCAAAATGTTGAAGGAAAACGTAGCTTGTGGCAAGGGAACCTCATTATCTGGAACGATCCGAATAGAGAACGTACGAAAATGGGAAAACGGCTTTATTCTTCTAAATCCTGTTCCCCGTGGAGAAAGTTGCTAAAGATCGTTCCACAAACTTTGGCATCCTGTTGACAATTAACAAAGTAATGTTTGACTGATGTGGGGATATTTTTATTTTATTATTATTTATTTTAACGACAGTAACGATATTTTTAGGGTGTTTTCTTCACATTTAAAGGCAATTATTTCTAAGTGTGTTTCCATGAGCCAAAAATATCTCAAAAGTTAGCCGAACTTTCGTTGGTTGAAGTGGTACAGTGACAGTGTTTATTTCTGTGTGGTCCGTGCATGTGACCTGGTTTTTAGTTTCTGTTTAAAGACAGTACAAACGTCAAAGTTGGTAATACAGTAAAATCCCAAAAATAAGTACAGATAGGAACAAGTTTGTATTGTTGTATTTATTTTAAAGTTCTCGAATAAAAATCATATTCTAGTGAAGGTTTACACACCCAACCACCCCAATTACTGGAACTCGTTCAGCGACTGAAGAAGCGAACTTTTGACATTTTCATGTCTTTCATATGGCACATAACAAAAAAATCGTCACGAAAAAAATTGTCCCTAGTGGCCACAACGATGATTATGACCATCAGAAATGACGTTGACCATTCATAGGTAAACACATGAAAATGTCCCAATGCGTTGCAGACTCGTATTTTCTCTTCAACATCAGTTAATATCATAATGAAGTTGTAGTGCTACTTTAGGTACGTATTCCTTAGGGTTTTTTGTTGTGCAAAATTATTTTGCGAGGAAATTTCGCCTAGTGTACACACAGCTTTACACGTTCCACATTGATGTGATGTGCCTTCTAGGAAAACACCCATTTAGTTCCCACAGCACATAACACAGCCAACTAATACTACACTCAACCACCTGACTGGCTTCCCCAAATACCCAATTTTTGAGTTGAGGCACTCTGAAACAGGTGATAAAGGTTACCCAATCAGCTACTAGAGCAGGTAGGAGTTGACTCCTCTCTTGTTCCCATACACACACAGCCAACCAACACTATACAAAACCACTTGACTAGCTTCCCCAAATACCCACTCTTCAAGTGTTGAGGCACTCAAACAACTGAAACAGTCACTAGAGTAGGTTGGAGTTGACTCCTCTCTTGTTCTCATGCCAGAAAAGTGACGTGTTACAGGTGGTTTAGGTTTCACAAACTAGAGTGGGAGGGTGGGCCACATATAGCCAACTAATACTAAACACGATCTCCTGACTGGCTTCCCCAAATACCCACCCTTGGGAAGGGTGACCGATGTGAAATGTTCAGCCAGAGCGAAAAAAACCTGTTGCTTAGAAAACGTTCCTTGAACACGTCCTTATTGGATTGGACTAATAATTTATTAGAGAATAGGTATTCAAGCAGCTTGTAGTTACTAGAATTTTCATCAGTTTAGAGAAAGATGGTTGTATTGAAATAGGCAGTATTAGGCAGTGTTCCCCAGGTGATTATTCCATTATTACGTAAGATTTATTCGTTATGTATAGTTTATTTTGACATGGATATGTCCTGTGGAGAGGGGGGGGGGGGGGGGGTAAAAATCTGTTCTGTTTTTCGAAAATCGTTCATCCTCTCGATGGAAATCTCTCAATTTACCTGAAAACATCTTGCTGTCAAATTACGCCTCCCTTCACTCCTTATTCAGTAAAACACATAATCAATTTAGCATGTAAACAATAGTCATATGTTTTAAAGTATGACGGTAAGACGTCAACGGAATTGGAGAGGCGTGTTCTCTTTCCTTCTTCCATGTATTTTACAAGGTATTCGACGGCAACAACCTATTTTCTTTCTTTGAAAGTAGGAAGGTCAGCAAGTACTATGGGATTCCATAACTACTATGTATTCGATCTTTCATCATTTCATAATTTCTCCCATTTAGGTAGACATTTCTTATTAAAAAAAAAAAAACTCCCTTTTCCTCTCTATAATTGCCAGTGTACCGATACAATCTTTCACATAATGGATCTACCAATAGTTATCAGAAGGAGTGAGCAGCTGGTGGGTGTAGTGTTTTGTGAAAACGGAGCATTTGCAACAATGGGATTAGGTTCTTCTTCTAGGGTAGGGCCAATAAACTGAAACGTAGGATTCTGTGAAATAACACTGCAATCTAGTCTCCATTTGTCGAACCCTTTGCTTTTCAAGGTTTCGGTCAACAGCAGCCAGCCCAGCAACAACAGGCACAACCCTCTGAAATTGAACAGGTGACACACTCAGTCTTCAACTGTTGTATGTTTGGAGATGAAAAGGATCAAGTACTAGCCCATTGGAATCTTCTACAAGCTTGTTGGGGAACAGGGAAAGGTCGGTTGCATTTAAAGAATAATTATTTTGTAGTTCTACATACACCTGTCATTTTACGTAAATACATTCTTCGCTACGTGTTCTTACAAGTTAACGTGAATCATCATTTCGTTCGTGAAAATCATTTTTAGATAGTTGTGTGGTGTAATTTGACTTGCAATATCTGTTATTTGTCTGACTATCATGCAAGTTGTGACTATTCTGAAGATATTTTCAACAATGACCGCTAATTACCCTTCTGGTTGAAATTCGGCTTAATTTATTAAATAGCAATTTAGAAAATGAAATAACGAGTTACCTATAGTTTGTCGACCACTCTATTAATTTGAGCTTTGATTGCAACCCATGAAAATTGGGGTTTGTGCTTATCAATGCTGTAATAATAAGTGTAAGTATGGCGCACCTTGTGTATCAAAACGGCTTTTTATCTTATAATTATTTTGCTACGTAAAAAAACAAACCATAGAAACAAAATTTTATTGATCAATTATGGAATCGATAATATAGTAAACCGGAAAGAAGGCATTAAAAACAAGCTCGTCCCAAAAATTAAAGTCAAAACTAAGAAAATTCCAATACTGCTGAAATACTGCCAATACTGCTGAATGCTCTCAATTTATAACTGCATCCCCAACGAAAGAGCGGCTCCATCCTGGAACCCCAAAATATCTTCACCTGAGATCCACTTCTTCCGGATTCCACGGATGCACATTGAAGTAGACCGGGTAATGGCAAAGCCAAGACGAACCCTGATCCATCCACGCACCATCCCTTGCGGCTTGCCCCATTTTTCAGAAAGTCTCTCAGCCAGCACATTTGTGAAGGACGCCATTTGGGGAGCATAAACTCCATCTACAGAGCAAACAAGTGGGGTGAAAGATGCATGTCGCTGCTCGCATGCTGCCAGGTACTTCCTTTTCTTTTCTTCTTCTGCCCCTGAAAGGACAGTTGCCACAGTGCGGTGAACGTAAGAGGGAGCATCAGTGTCATAGACACGAACATCGAACAATGCTTCCCTCTGTCGTTCCCATACACCCCGACAGGCTAAATCCCCTCTGAGGCCTGGAGAACATGTGGACTCTTCTGTGATTACCGGTTCTTTCACATAGTTTCCCCAAGCAGACATTATTAACTCTCCCAATACATCCCGAATTTCGTTGTGCCGTCTTGTTACTAGCCCTCCTGTTTTGCAGCTCAGGGCATGCTCAAGAGTAAAACTGTGGCAACCACAGCCATCACAAGATGTTGGCATTTCTACAGGCTCTCGCTTACCTATACCGAACTGCCAATGCATCACGAAATTTACTTGCTGTCAGATCGTAATTATGCCTTCTTAGAGGAAGAGTGGAAAGCCATCCAGAGCATTTCTTCTTCGTAGTCATGAGGACTGCTCTTCGTATGGCTCTTTGTCTGTCTGGTGGGAGTTCAAATAGAGAGGAGGACAGTAGGCTCTCATAACACCGGCGGCGTGGCGTGTCTGAATTGCCTCACCTTTTGCGACCCTCAATGTTGATAGGTGTTCATCTACATCAAATGGTGTTCCCAAGCAAATGGACCTTGATAGAACTTCCGTTCCAATTTTTGATGTTCTATATGAACTCCTGGCTGTTCTAACAGGATCAGACCTGTTGTGCTTATCAATGCTGAAATAATAAGTGTAAGTATGGCGCACCTTGTGTATCAAAACGGCTTTTTATCTTTTAATTATTTTGCTACGTAAAAATCCTGGCAAACTAAATTACATAACATTACACTGACTCATGTTCATCCAAGTACTACTTAACTATCAATTACATGAATTGTTATAATTAAAATCTTTCCCACAGGTTATTACAACCCTCAACTACCTCCTGTCGAATACACTCCTAAGAATCCTTACTACAGGTTCAAAGCCATAGTCTACAGCGTGAAACCAACTGTAGAGCCTCGCGATGGTTTTGTTGCTCTTCAATTCAATAAAAAAGAAGAAGAATTGAGGTATGAAGCCCACTCTCATATTTTCACGTGTGATATTGATTCTTAGAATAATAGAACGACTCAAACTATATTAATTATCTACATATTGAATGGATTTTGTTGTACTTATTACAATATGGTTTTTCGAATATAGTATCCATTGAATTTTAACGCTTTTCTGGCAATTTGGTGGTTATAGAGTTTCAGTCATGCAGCATGATCGTATGAGCGAATTTTCGTAAATTATTGTAGGTATATAGGTATACAGGTACATAGGTATTGTAGGCATAAACTATATTAATCATAATGTTACATTCTTTTGAAAATTGAGGAATTTGAGTGAAAAGAAATGGATAGCTACCAATTTTATGGCAAAAAAATCGTTCTAAATAATATTCTGCAATTCAAATAAGATTTTGGATTTTCAGCATTTTTTGTAGTTTTTATCAATTTTTTGGCAATCAATGAAATTTGAGTAGATTTTTCAATGAAAATTTGTTCACAAATTTTTTAATGTTCTATTTCATTGTTGATAAACTCCTTTTGACTAAAATTCTAACAATTTTTAGCCGTTTTTAGACAGTTTTAGTGATTTTTTTTAGTACAGTTTTTGAAGTTTGACCAATTTAATGTGCTTAAAGAATGCTGGCCTACGATCTAGTCCTCTAGGATGTCTTTCAGTATGTATCAAAACGGATTTCAATGTAGAAATTTTTCGAAAATTTTTTGAGCCATAGCAATAGCTTCATTTTCCACGAAAATTCGCTGAAGGGCTTGTTCTTCCCTTAGTTCTTTTTGAGTATACGTGAAAAGACTAAAAGACCAACTACTTAAACTACGCTACACTTAGACAGGAAGAGGAGGGGCCCCTTTTCATGTACGAGTATATTGGAGAATAAGATTCGTTGTACCGTGCAGTCAGCATAACTTTACGTACAAGTAACCTCACTTCAAGCTTACTGGTTCTCCCTCTGATTTGCCGTTAAAACTAATCCAACTTCTTCAATTTGTCGGAGAAATATAATAAATGTAATTGTACTATTAAATTCAATGTTATTGATTGAAATTCGTTCTAAAGACAGCTGTTTCCTACAATTATGATCAGTCTTGGATAGGTAATATCACCAACTGGGGAGTGGACCCAGTAGTCGAGCCTTCCAAGGTTTCAAGTTTGAAGAATACCTATTGAGTTGTACTCTTCACATACTGAGGACACACTAAAGTTAGTGTCCAGCTACTTGAAGACATGAGGCCAGTGAGCAGATTTGTATATAGCAAAAATCTTGTTCATTTTTACACATAGAGCCCTGGTCTGTTCAATACCGAATATAGTAGGTAGATTCTTTGTACCTACGGATTGATCTAAGAAATAACGATTTGAAAAAGTAGGGGAGGCACCCAAAAAGAACCATTTCACAAGGTACCCCTGATTAGTAAAATTAGGATATAGGCACCGTGGTACGACATGAAGACTAACCGTTTAGTGCAAAGGTATTGTAGCTAATTTTTTACTCTGAGTAGGTAATATAGTAAAACCATACTTTTACATTCGTGGCAAAATAGAATCTATAACCCCTCAAAGGTAGAGGGTGCCCTACCATTAAATAAGAAAAGAAAAAACTAAATTAAAAAAATGGAGAGGACGCCCAGGTTTACAAATTCAATACAAGACAATCATTGATCTTAGCGTCACTACTTGCTCTCCACCTGGTTTGGTACTCCGTGTAATAATTATGGGAAGCACTGGTTTGCTGTAGACGCTACTCAACTCCTTAAGGGGATAAATTGGTCCGGGAATAACAAAAATATATATACTACTCATCTGTAGAGATGTGCATTTCAGAAAGGAGCTTCTCACTCACTTCTCGGGGTTTCCATTGGAAAATAGTTGCAGGCACTATAATCGGTTTATCCTCTAACTCATGCAGAGACCCCTTTAATTTAAAGAGGATTCCACTGGTTACCTGAGTTGGAGTCATCACAAGCAAATCTTTTGCTTAGATCAGCAAATTTTTTTATTCTCTTTCACTCATTGTCTCTGAGGGAAGCACATTCAGTGATGCGAAGTACAAATGTCTCCGTTCTGGATCTCTAATATCAGTCGCATCTGCAAAGGAAGTGCTCTGCAGAATCTTCCCCGACTCCCCAAATGCACAAAGGTGAAATGTTATCTATGATATTTAGCATCCTTGATCGTTAGGGAAATTATAATGTCCGTTAAGGATCCCTATCATAGTTATGATCTCCGTTAGGAGCGAGCTTGACTGCTGCGATCAGCAGTCATGTTACGATTAGATACGTGTGATAATAAAGCCATTATCACTTACTCTAGTTATTTCCTGAATTAGCTTTCTATGATCTCTTCTCATTTACCTTGATTCCAGGGTTTGTTCGTGACTCAACTATTATTCTACCAATTTCTCCTCCAATGTTTCAATGTTTTGTGAAAATTATCCCAATACACCAAACAAATATTTGATCTAGTAATTCCTTCAATTTTTTTAATTGCTGTATTTCTTTACAGACCACAACAAGAACAAATGAGATTAGCTCTTAATAACCTTATTAACAAGCCCAATTTGAATTTACACGTTGAATCCATCCGTCCACTGTCTGAAGCATCCTGTTTGGTTTTGATTTACGTCGAAGAAAAGGCACAAAATGGTAAATTACTGTTCCAATTGAATGTGATATTTGTCCACCAATAAAATGGTGTTTACCTCGTCTTAATTATTTTCAATTATTTCTGTTTTTAATTTTTAGGACAAACGAAAAAGATTCCAAGTCCTGATCTCACTAACTTTCTCGTAAACAATCAAAGACAAGCTCTCATGAACATGGGAGTCGTGGACGTCTATTCCTTCGTGACTCCTGACAAGGACCAGATACAGGAATATCTTAATACACCACCAGCAGGTTCGTTATGTCGAATCCTAACTAGTGTAGGGTATTTTAGACTTTGTACGAATTTAAAAACGCTGTAAAGTGCTCAATAGACCATTTCATCATAGAACAGAACATGTGCGCATCTTATCATTAATGGCAGTCGGTACCTAATGATGTCAGCCAGTAATGACATCTCAACTTTGTTTACTTGTGTTTCACACATTCTAACTACAACATTTTTGTGGTTTTACGACTTTCAATTGCTTTATTTTTGTTTCGTTTCCTATCTTGATTAGTATATAAACTAAATATCTCAACATATTGTTTTGGAAAGTGTTATTGAGACATATGACCCTAGTTTCAGAATCCTCCTATTCTGATATTCGTTTCTTTCGAAAATTCACTAAAAACCGTTTACTTTCCTACCTTCGAACAATGTAGGAAGTTTCAAATTACAGTAAATCGCTGCAAGTTATAGAGTAAGAAATTTTTGCTAATAGCTTTTATTCCTAGGACACTGTTGTATACCTCTTCACCATTCGACTACCATGTACAGTATCCATTTCCTATCTAGTAATTCTCTAAGTACCTATCTGTTATTAAGAAAGCACTGTAGCTACTCATGTTTAACCTAAATCTCGCATTAACACCTGATTTCCGGAGAGTAACCAGACCTTCCAGGGCGATATGTATTTTCGTGTTATGAAGGACCATAGAGAGAACCATGGATCGGAGCTTGGTGTAAAATAGCTACCACCGAATTCGTATAACTACATAAATAAAATAGACATGATGCGTAAATTCAATAATTACACATAGAGTTTAATCTATTTGTAACCCCCTGGAAAAATGACCTCCACTCACAAGAATTTTGATATTTCTCAATTTTAAACGAAAATTGACTTCAACAAAATAACCTAAAACAACTTGTTGCCAATGGTACGTGATGATGAAGGAGGACCCCCTTTAACTATAAACTCAACTAGCTACCTAATATGCACTTACCAAAAGCTCTGATGAGGCCAACCGGCGAAAGTACTTAGCTAATAATTATGAGAAGCCTTTCAAAAATTCTCTCCCTTACAACTTACCCATCTATATAAGGACTATGGAACTCCACCATACAAGGAAAACACAGTGTGACCTAGTTGAGACTTGCCGTACATTTAGACAAACTCGAGATAAGAGATAGTTTGAACTTTCCACTAATTTGAAGAAAAATGTCAGGTCCGCCATAATACACCTATCTTGAAGAGAACAGATTCTGGCAACCTTGGGCATCAAACTTCTCCTATGGTATCCTCATCTTGTAGGCCAGATAATGCCAAAACTTGCGCTGGACTTTCTCGAGTTGTGCCTTGTAACATGCATAGTGAGGTGACCAGACGACTGAGCCATACTCCAAGATCGGAACTACAAGCGTTTTAAGAAACAAAACCAAGGCATCAATATTTTGACAATCCTTCGCAGTGCGCCTTGGAAATCCCAATACCTGCTAGCTTTCCCAGCAATCAAATCCACATGACTTGTGAAGGACAACCGGTCGTTGAGGTCACAAAACAAGAGGTGGCCCACCGGTACTGTACCGGAATTCGGTAACGAATCCCCCCCCCCCCTTTCCGGTGTACCTGTGAAACAACACTTTCCTGGGTTTAGGTACAATCCATTGGCCATGTGCCAATCAGTCAAAGCATCCGAATTCTGCTGTAGAACTTTACAGTCCTCTCCCCCACTCACTGGGCTGAAAAGCTTCTTGTCATCTGCAAACATCAAATTATTGATGCCTGCAAACATGTCACCACACCATAATCATTAAGAGGAATAATATTGGACCCAAAGGGAACCCTGTGGAACTCCAGTTGACACCAGCTCTGACATGACATTCTTCAGTCTCACAATCTCAGACTGCCCGCTAAGATAGCTTGACAGCAGAACTAAATATGGCTGATTGAGCTGCTGACACCAAAGGTAAAAGCTTGTTGCACGTTCATCAAGTTTTTCTCGAACAATTCGAAAGAAATGCATTCAGGATAAACGAAAATGAAAGCCATTGGTCTAACAAATTAATTTTTATGGAATAAATACAATTTGTAATTTGTGTGGGAACGTGGTCACAGGGCTAGAACAACCACTTACCTCATGGTTCAGCTTTTAGTGTAAATCATATATGGTAGTCTTATTAGCGTGATCAGAGTTATCCAAAAGAGGATTTAGACTCGTATTTACAAATGGAGGGAAACACACACGTGCTAACCTAGTTAGGTACCTTTTTGTTATTTAAAAAAAAAAAAAAAAAAAAAAGTTGTTTCAGACTAAAATTAATGTTTTATAGGATTTTTAAATTCATAACAACTTTTATAACACCCTATATTTAGTTTGATGTATACCTACATATACCCATTTTGATTCTGGTTGGAATCAGATAATGTTTAATAATTTGTCTTTCAACCTGTTCAGGAATCGACCCAACGTTATGGCGACAGGCTCAAAACGACAATCCAGATCCGGAAAAGTTCATACCGGTCCCCCTTTTGGGATTTGGCGAGGTCAGATGGAGGTACAACTGTCAAGTTGAGGAGACCAGGAGACACCAAGCTTTCCTCGATCAGATAGCAGATGGAATCTCCAAACTCAAAAGTCAGAATGAAGAATCGCGATTGAAGATACTTGAGTACAAACACAAAGTAGTTGACTTGGAACATAGAATATTGAAAGTGAGTAGTCAGAAATTTCCCCAAAGTGATCTTCTGTCTTTTTTGTACTAAAAAATGCTGGTAATGATGAAATGTAGGTGTAGATGTGTAAGAAAACTCTCAGGTACAGGGTTGTGGACCCCAATCACAGAAGCCTGTTGGCTTGTTGTTCTTTCCTAAGAGTTTTGCGTTAATTCTTAGGGCTTAGACAGAACTTGGAAACTGTTTTCAGTTTAACCTCCGCAAAATGCGTTCGACTAAGTCGATATTGGAGTGAGTTACACTGTAGAATCGATTATTCGGGAAAACTCCATAGAATTATAATTTTAGCATGGATATACGACAAAACCCATGAGAGTATGCCATTTAGGCGACATTTTTGGCAACACTGTTGTGATAACTATTTTGATAACACCCTTAACAATTATTTTCCTTCTGCTGCACCCTGTACCGAAGGATAACGGGTCCCTACAAACTCATCAACAGGAAACTCATCAAACCAAACCTTCGGAAGGCTTCACCGTGTGCCAGACCCAACCGTTATTAGTGAAGGAAGTAACCGGATTAGGAGGCCTTCAGACCCCAGGCCAGGTAATAGCCCGACCTGTAGTGTAGTTCACAAATAACGAATACGTTTGGGTCGCTGCACATGTTCGAGTGAGACATCATTGTTTCTCAACGATTTTTTCGTAACGTATTTATTATAAATCAATTCATATATTTAGTTTAATATGACCACTAACATCTCTATTCTCAATTTATATTATTGCAATTAGTGTCATATAATCTGTAGAGATCGCGCAGGTGGTTTTCTGAGTTAAAGTCATCATTTCGAAGTTAAGTTGGAAATTGTAGGTACCTTCACTTGTAGGTTTAAAGTTTCATTTCTTGCTATAATTTCTGCACAAGTATAATCTGGTTGACTTTATTGGTGTCGTGGGGTAAGTTGCATCCATTGGCCCGAATTCTATCGGAGTCGGAACTTGATTTAGGGATCAACCTACCAAAATACAACTGCGTCCGCACTCCCCCGGATAATGACACACACCATGCTGATCGTATGACCAAGCAGGAATATTATATGAAATAACGGAAAACGCTTTCTCTCAGCTGCAAGCAGCTTTTGACGCTTCGAAGGCTGTTGGGGTGGGGCTGGTTCTATATCCCAGTTCTTGGCCCGCTGCAATGAAATTGGTAAAATTCGTGATCGTTTCTATGGATATTGTGATGCACTCACTGAAATTAATGTTATGTTGCCTTCAGAATATTACAGGGATGTAGCTAGCACATTGACTTCATTCGAAATAAAAGCTCTAGAGAATAATATTCGAGCGAAATTTGAAACGAAATTCGCTCCGATATCTGAAGTAAGATTACCAAGAAAGGATGGATGTGGGCGCTTTATAATTCCGATGTCCATAAGGGCGCTCATACAAACACGGCAAAATTTGCATACTCACGCTCACGAAACAAGGGAGATCTCCGATGCAAATTATTTATTAGCACTTAGTAAAATTGAAGAATCGTATGAAAATAAACGTGTTTAAGCTTCATATCACGTTGATAGTATGCTTGATTTTAAAACGTAATCTAGAGAATCAGTTACTGATCTCCGACCGCTCTTGGCCATGTTTGACGCCAATTATAAAGCATATCAAAATTGCGTACTACCACCCTCACTAGAATACTTTTCGAACGATTAATACCATCTAGAAACGGAGTACCAACGTTCTCGAATTTAATTAATTTCAGTTTATTGCACCGTTATAGGTTTTTGGCATGAATGTCTTTGCTCTGGGGGGTCAACCAAAAATTTCCGTCACGCGAAAGTTGATGTCACAATTTTCCAAACTAATGATTTTTATGTACAACCCAGCCGTTGCTAAGGGAATGGAACTTCCGCAGTTTTCATCGCACAGAAATCGTGGAGTGAAGTAATTTCAAGCTACCAATTTTATTTGTGTTTTCATCTTTAATGAAAAATGTACTTCATTCATTTAATTTCATCGTGAGTGTTTATTAAAAGGTTTTTTTGCTTCTAAAGTAAATTGAAAAAATAAAGAGTATATTATTATTTAATTCTGTGTTTACTATATAAGTGTATAATTTATAAATAATATTACATCACGAGGACTGAAGTTCTCCAGCGCTTTATGTTCCATTCCCTGCCTTTTTCGATATAAATTTGCCAATAAAATTACTTAGGTACCTATAATCACTTTATATTTTGTTAATTATTTATTTATTTTTATTTTTTTTTTTTTTTTTGTGTGTGTACATGGATGTTTGATAACCAAGCTAAAATTTGTGCAAATAATAATTATGTTTTCATGTTAATTTTTACATACTTACCTGATATAAAGTGCGGGTCTATAACCATTAAAACTTATAGACCATTTTTGGTTGACCCCCCAGAGCAAAGACATATGTGACATGGTATCTGTTTATAAAGCAGATAGAGGAAGTCGGTTACGTTTCTTTCTGAAACAAAATAAGGAAACGTCACAAAAAATGTGACGCAATATCGTTTATTGGTCCACTTGAGTAAAGATTTGTAATGAATACTTTCACATAATTTCAAGCTACCAATTTCCCCCTCCTTACGTACCTGGCTACATTCCTAAACTAAGTTGATTGGACTATAAACAATTTTCGTTTGGCGGAAACTAAATAGCGTCTGTATTGGAGAAATAACTTCAATAGTATTTATAGTATGCTTTTGTGCCTCCAAGAATGATAAAATAAATTCTTTATCCTACAGTTGTATTGTATACAGTCCAAAGTTAAAGGATTTGTTTACAACTCTCGAGGGCAACCGTTATGAAATCCCCAATCAAAGACATATCCATGTAACATGGTATCTGCTTGTAAAGCAGATAGTAGTGAAACTCGTTTACGAGGTTAGGTTTTCGGCCAGGTTGACGTTGAGCTGTAACAATGGCAGGTAGTTGACCCAAAGGAGACCAATATCCGTCTACTATTACCACCATTTTTGAGGAGTTTCCCGTCAGCTCCTTTTCGATGAGTTTCCTTCAAGGTAGTTTTTGAGGAGTGTCTCGACAGTGCTGGATTCTAGTCGAAAAAAATTTATACTGACTCATAACTGAATTAAACGGATAAATTTATTGGATTCCATTTTTCGATGAGTCGCTCGTTCATGAAGAGTTGAGGAGTGTCCACCCCGTGTGGGAAACTGATCAAAAATGGGGTTCTACGATTTTTTTGATGAGTTTCCTGTTGATAAGTTTCCTAGTTCCCAAGAATAACTTCTAAGTTTATTGTGACATCAGAGAGTTGAGGCGCCTTATCGTGAATCTACTGCGCTTGTGCAGAGAGATGAGGTGCCTTATCCCCTATAAGACCGATTTATCCCACCCTATACATAAGACGCATTATCCCCAACTTACCTATCTCTTCTCTTCCTCCTTATCGCAAAGTAATCTTTCACACCTATAAAAGTGATATTCATCTCTTGTTAGTTTTAATGGCAGTTCTCATTCACGTTTTGTGCCTGTTACTTGAAGATAAATAGCGTCGCTTTAAGATAAGACACTAATTCGACCCTCTTGACTTTATAAAGTTAGCATCTGAAATGGCTCACCCCAGATGATAAAATCCCCAAGCACCTTATCCCAATTGACTTAACGTTTAGGAACTCACTATTTTTGGCTGCAGATTCTTCGGTCGTAATGCGCACTTTGGTTTTCATGAGAGCTTTAGCAATTAAGCAATTGGGTTTTAATAACGTACCTCTTGTCAGCTGAGGCAAAAACTTTTCAATTGGCTTATTTTTGGAAATTTGTTCGAAATTGTAAAATTAATTTTTCCAGCGGAGTAGGGAAATCAAACCCCACACGGGACTTCCTTCCTGTCGTGACCATAATACCTCTGACAGGTATTTCAGGAGAATGGCCTTGACCAGGGGCGTCGCAATGTGATGACACAGCACGACCTGATTTTCTGGTCTCTGTTTGGAAAAATATTAAAATATTAATTTACGAGCAATACCTAGTTACTTGAGTCCAAGTTCCCACCGCAAACGTTTGACCCCACATCTCCCAAGTTTGTGGTGGTATATCTTTACTATACTAACAATACTCAAATAAATAACAATAAATACTGGTCGTATACGTGTGTGATTTCATCATGACAACATATACCTATATCACCCACTGTTTATCAAGATGGCCGAAGGAATAGGGCAGGAAACAGCCCTAGGATGCGGGCCATATTTACATACCTACCTAAGTTACCTTTCTGGTGGTAGCTGTCCTGCCCTATGCCCCTCTGTGTACTAGGCAGGACGTTTTCCAAGGCTCATGCCACCTTTTGCCTGGCCCAGGTTATCACCACTGCGTCCAGCCTAGGCTGAGGCTCTCCATTCAATAATGCAGAAGCAAAAAAAGTACGACCCACTTCTTCCCAAGGCTTTTTCCCGTCCTGTTCCTACTGCCGCCAAATTGGTAAATTTGGTATATAAATATATGACCCTCGTCCCACAGCTGTTTCCTGTCCTGTTCCTGCTTAATGTATGGGAACTTTTAGCAGAAAACATGAGTGAGGATGCTATAATACCCATCCACTATGTCTGACTTCAAGTTTCTTTTAGTTATCAATCACCGATAAAACATGTTTTCCCTTTTTTTATAGTTAATGGTGAAACAACAAATCACAAGAAATATTGGTGTTTCTCTGCAACCTGAAGAGGAAGTCCTCCGAAGTCAACTAGACAGTATCCAATCAAGACTGAATTCCCCACAATTAAGTGTAAGTCCGTTTTACTCAAGCCTTTCTTGTTAGTTTGATTCTGATAATGCGCCTTATTTACGTCATCTTCGTAATAAAGATATGCTATTAACTTCATCCATGGAACATTCGATTGGTTGTTCTTGTGTCTGCCATGTTGGTGCCAGTTGAAGCTGATGATTTTACCTCCTGCCCTTCATCAGTTTTGTATTATGTTTTCTTATGGTCGAGGGTTTTTACAAAACATAAATGTTATGAGTATTCCTGTCCTTTCTAGTCAATCAATTTACGGATTCAATCCTCGCTCTATTTAAGCCACTTTAATTTCTGTACTACAATATGCACGTTTCTGAACTATTCCATGTTGTTTTCAGGGAAAATTAACCGAAATGTTGACGCAGATCAGATTGCACAAGCAAGAAGCTTCTCAGCAGGACCCAGATGCATATAATATGACGCTCCAAATGCAACAAGAAATCAAACAGGTGAAACATTACTTTCAAACACAATAAAGTTTCAGTAGTGAAGCTAATTTTCGTAAATTTTTTTTCAAAAATGTAGACTTTCTCCAAAAAATGTTGAAACTATCAAAGGTATTCATTCATGTAAGGAAAAAAATTTTCCTAAATACTAACCTGCCATTGAAATCAATTTTAGGATTTTACATTTTTTTAAAGAATATTCGGTAGCTTAACCATTTCACACTGGACGGGGCATGAGCTGTCCCAGTCTGAAAAAATTTTGAAATCACAGCTGGGACAACAGCTACTAGAAAACATAACACCAAAATGCACCACTAAACGCATCATGGCCCCGTAATCTCTCATCTCAATTGTTCTCCAATTGTTTCTCCACACTCAAAAATTATGTGCACCTATTGCAACGTGGCAAATGGGTATTTTCGAGCCATATCACACACTCAAGAAATTGAGACTTCAACTTTTTTAAACTTTCCCCTCTCTGAGAATTTCAATATTTTTTCTCATGAGTTATCTTTCTTATTTTGGTAATAATTCTCAAAAAAGGTTCATAAATAAATGATTTCGGGTAAAAATTATGGACCCGAGGACTATTATCTCTTTGAGGGGGTGTAAGCAGTGGGGAGACGACAAGGGAGGTCTAGGAGTTCTGGGTAGAAGGATAAATGCAGCCCCAGCACTATTGACTCCAGGATTAAGACCGGGACATACCCTGTACCAGTATGCAGGTGCTCTTGGTTTACAGTGGGACATAGATGTCCCATCAGTGAAGTTTGTAACACTTGACGTTGGGTACACATGTCCCACTGTGTAGGCCCCTACCGAGCTGAATTGTAACTACGTTCCTCTATAGTCTTTTCGTACAAATAGGTTTTGTTGAATGAATTGGCGCCTCAATTTTTATTAATCTATGTCCGCTGCTAAAATATGGATTAGTTGGACAAATACGAGGGTTGTCCAGAAAATAAGTTCCGTTTTTTTTTTTTAATCAAGTTTTTATTGAAAAAATTTGAAACTTACTGGTATTGTAGATGAACATGTGTACTATTTTTCCACCTAATCCGCGGCGATGTCAATACATTTGGTATATCGCGAAATGAGCTTCGAAATTCCTTCCTCATAAAAGCTTGCCGCTACCTCCTTGGTCCACTTCGTGACAGCTTCTTTCACTTCCTCGTCACTTGTGAAACGTTCTCCCGCCAATTCCGCCTTCATTTTGGTAAACAGGTGATAGTCTGAAGGAGCCAAGTCGGGACTGTAAGGTGGATGGGTCAGAACATCCCAACCAAACTCATCCAAAAGTTGCGTTGTGTTGTTCCTTGTGTTGGGGCGTCAGCTCTCTAGGGACCCACCGAGCGCAAACTTTCCGAAAGTCAAGTTTTTCCGAGACGATCTCATGGATGAGGGATCGTGAGATGTCTGGGAAACTCAGGTGGAGTTCATCCAGGGTCGAACGACGATCTTTGCGAACTGCATTGTCGATTTCTGCGACAATTTCGTCCGTCACAACTGAGGGTCTGCCTCTCCCACTTTCATCCTCAAGTGAATGTCTTCCCGCCTTAAATTCACGTACCCATCTCCTCACCATTGACTCACTCATTACACCTTCTCCATAAACAGAAATGAGCTGTTCGTGAATTTGAACTGATTTGAAACCCTGTGCATAAAGAAATTGAATCACTCCGTGCACAACAACTCGAGAGGGAACGGGGATCGAGGTGGTGGGACGCGACGTGGAGGGCTCCATTTCAACTACCTGCCCTGACGTTGGTAACTGACCGACTGAGGTCACCCACCTCTCATTCTATTCCCCCACCTCTCCTCATTCGAGTGGTGTTACCAGATTTGGCAAAAGCCACTCCTACCACCCTACAGATCAAAACGGAACTTATTTTCTGGACAACCCTCGTAGATCAGAATGATTTGTATAGTAAGGTGGTATGGATGCTCGCATCTCAAAAATACAAAACATCAAGTAGTCAATCCCTTAGTAAAGTACAGATCACGTTTTAAAGTATGATTTAAAACGTTTATAATAATGGCGTTAAAAAATATGTTTCGGAGGTTGAATTCGAAATGCAAAAAATATAGCCCGACCCTGGGATTGAACCGGGATACCTCAATATGGAAATCTGAGACACTATCTACTTCACCATGGAGGACTTTAGCAATCGTTGAATAATCACAGAAGTAGGCTGGACATAAGGGAGCTTATTTCCATTGCAGTTGACGCTAGTTCGAATTCAGGTCAACAGGGGCGCGCTCAGTGGGACATGTTGTGTACCCTAGTGTCTGGTGTTTGTAACATCATTGTTGATGTTGATACGTCGTTATGGGATCATTTATGGGTCTCTTAGACCTTCAGACTTTCAGACAGAAAAGTTATTTCACGCGTAATAATAATTTGGAGGAGAAATAACTATTCCCGCTAATGAAGCGCACTGAACTGATTTTTTTTCTATTGAAAGAGTTAAAACTAATCGAATAAAAACCGTAACGAATGAAACCAAATATCTTGGATTTCCATTGGGGATTTTTATTGCTTTCGACTATCAACTAATAATTATTACTCTTTTTTTCTTTGTTCAGTTTTTGGCTATGCAACAGTCTGGGATTAAATCGTTGATGGACATAATGCAAGGAGACATGGAGGACCTGAAGAAGGTTGAGGCAGAACTTAATAAATCACTGAAGCAGAAAAATTGATGTAAGGGTCTTCATTTATTTTATTTTATTTTTTTTATTCATTTTTTTTAATGTTAACGGTATTCTGATTTTTATTTTAATGTTACGTCTCAAACAACGACCAATCAATCCACTTGTTTGAAAATAAAACGTCTCTGAACCATTTTTTGTTTGGTGGATTTTATTTCAACCAGCTCCGATGAATGGGCAAATCTCTCGTGAAAGGGCATACTATTGTAATTGGCTAGTTTTTAAAACCTATAAAGCTTGGTAATGTAGCCAATGCTTCGTATGTAACGCGCCCTATTAGAATTGGAGGTGTGAGAGAGACAACCATTGTGTGTTAATCCAGTGTGTGTATGTGTGTGACACCAATTTTGTCACTGCCTAGGCTACAATTCTTGAACGTTTTCCAGGGTTCTTTTTTTTTAATACAAGTTGTGCAACGAGCTTCGGAAGTTTTGAATTTTATGGTGGAGTGGAAAATGCAGAAACAGATTGGTTTATTACGAGTACACAAATAAATATTGTCTACGTTGCTCACCCCTCATATCACATATCACTCATCCATTTATATTTTCTCCAAATTCAGCATTCGGTCGACTTTTGAAACGTATTTCAGGAGTTTAGAATTTCATTATTGAGGGAGGGAGGGGAGGGAATTTCTTCTTTTTTTTTCCAAATCCTGATTTCAGTCCAGTTATGCAACACACCTTGGAAGTTTAAAATTAGTGATCGGTGAGGCTAAATGAGTGGGGTAATTTCATTTTTCCTACACTATTTAACCGACAAGTGTGATACTTTCGAAATCCGTTTCATGCTATTCTGAATCATATTCTGAAGTTTAACGCATTTTTTTATGTATGTATGTATGTATGTATATATGTATGTGTCATTCCAGACGATAACTGTCCGTAGAATTGTGCTAGAAACTTCAAACAAATTTTAAAATGTTAAGGACACAAAACGAAAGTTCAAGTTCGTTGGCCAGCATGATCGGATTACATCTTCGGGTTGAAATTTTCAAAAATGTACCTAGTAAAAAATTTCAAAATAGCCTGTTTTTTGCGATTTGTTTAGCGAAATAGTTTTTTCAGCATACTAACATGTGGTATATTCGGAATCAGCGTAAAATTTCCTATAAGAATATGTATTAAGTTTTCAAAAATTTCAAAGTTGAAAAATCAGTCAAAAATCGAAATAATGCCGTTCGCTAGCTGTAAAAATCGGTAATATTTGCATGAAACATTTGCATGAAACATCTTCAACTTTCGCTCATGGGGTCATGTTGCATCACTGGACTTTCTTTATTCTTATCCGAATTTCGGTTTTTTTGTGTGGGTGGAGGGGGTGGATTTGATTTATTTTTGATTTTGGATTAGCTAAAACAGCTAATCAATCACGAAATCCAGTTAAGCCAGTTCCTCTGCAAAGCGAGGATAGTTTAGGATCATTAGACTTAGGGACGGACTCCCTATATACATTTTATTGGTGACCGTAATTCCATATTACTTCAACAACGAGACAAAGCTATTAAATCTAAAGGCAGTGTGGCCCCCAACAGAAGAAGTCAGGAAAAACCTGGAAATGTCAGGAAATCCTTTGCATCGGGAAATTTCAGGGAATTTGGCAAACAACCACTAAATGTCAGGGAATTTTTTAAATCAAAACTTGGTTTAATAATTTGCAGCGTTTTTATTTATGTTCTAACTTCAGCTTCACCAACCAATCAAACTTCAACAGCATACTTTATCATATATATTATTTCATAGGTAGGTATGTGCATGACAAATAATTATCAATTGATCAAAGAGTATCAACGCTACAAGCTGATACATTATGACATGAATATTATGTCTTTGGCTTCCCTGGTTACAACATTCGTAAACCATATGTGAGAAAAATCCACAGGTTATTGAACTAGCTAGCAACCTAATTATATATTATATGATTTTTTCTGTCGGACGGAAGTTTGGAATAACCTTCAGAGCTAAGAACATGTATGTTACCGTCTGGAATGACTCACACACGTATCAACCAAATAATAAAAATTTCTAGTCATGCGGAATCCAGTGAGCTACTCTGGTGACGTCACGAGTCCCGGATCGCTAGAGTCCAGGACTACCTCACCGAACGAACCCTTAGTTCATTTCAACGTGTTCTCTCAATATGCACTGAAATTCTTTTATTTGTTGACGGAAGATTGAGAGGTTTTATGTGTTAAATGAATTGACTCAAACTGCTGTTTTGAACATTATATTAACATTATTTTGAAGTCAAACAAGGCCCTGAGAATACTGTGAACGACCGTACTACAGTCCAAGTTCCATGTTATAAATACAAAAATACCTTCATAATACTTTGTAACAATTCATTTTGGTTCTTTCACGTCATTATGACTTTACTGTACACAATGTTATGCTGCTAACTTACCCCATGAACATGGCACAAAGTCTTATTTATTACAAAACATTCTATGAACACTAATTCGAAGTAAAAGTTAGTATGAAAAGGCACGTATTGATTCAGCCCTTGAAACTTTACAATCATCCGGTTCGTTTCCATTAACCTTCCACCGGGCACGAATGATCTGTGTAACACGGCTTTTGCAGTTTCGTTCATAATGGCGTTCATGATCAGCATTGTAGTGGTACTTCTAGTACATTTTTATCAGAAAAACTTGTAATTTTTCAATTTTGACAGTAAATAAATTACCTACTTGACCTAATCATCTGGTGTTCTATGAAAATCATTAAAAAATATCTCTTCTTTACACTTTAAAGAACTATTTACATCAATAATATGCTGTCGGGCAAATCGCGCACCGTGGAAGGTTAAACTTGAAATCATCACCTCATATTGAATTCAAAAAGTACGCTCCTATTGTTGTTATCATGAGATGGCAAGATTAAATTCGAAAATGCAGTTCTCGTTTGTATTGTTAAACAATACACTCATTATTCAATTAGCCATACCGTGGCCCTGATAGTCTCAATTTAAATTCTCTCAAAAACATAACTAATTTACTCTTAATTTAATACAAACGAAAATACGAAACAACAACATCTGTTTTGTTCCATGAAATACCTAAATTTAAGGCACGCTTTGAAAGATTATGGTAGTGATATCAAAACAACATAATTTTCGTTAATGCTAATCGTAACTAAACATTCTAATCTAAGCACTCAGTCTTTTGTTAATTAAACACAAATCAATCACAAGAAATTTATAAATAAACGCAAACACTGAAGATCAATTTAAAAATGATCAGAAGTTACAAAAGTTCTTGAACGATAATATTGTATCGAAGACTTACAATGTTGAGCTACATGCCTTGTTTTACTTTCTTCTCACGGAATAATGACACTTATCAAATAAGAAATAGGTATTGATAAAGTTTGGTAAGTTGATTCTATCAAATTTTCAGTTAATCTTCAAAACAAGGGATTACCGTGGATCAATGCTAATGGCAGGAAAGTAGGGTTCGATATTTTCAAGACGCTCTAGCTCACAAGCGTTCAGTAAATTTTTTCATTGAATTTGAATATAGTCTAATTTTTTAGATCAAATGTCGCCGCCCAAGCTCTTTACGAGCATGCTGAACCTCTCCGCATCCTACAATGGCTCAAACTTTTAAGAAAAAATATTGAAACCTCAAAATAAAATCTTAACACATTGCACAAGCGGTTATCACAAGGATTATGTTACTTCAACTCCGTCAAACTCTGTGTTGAAGTCTGATGGGGCTGGTGAGATCGAGGGGGGTTTCCTGTTCTGAATAGCAGGCAGATGAGTATTGTTGTGGTTGCTCTGGGAGGTACCATTGGAGGATGCCTGGCCATGTGGGGAAGGATGATGGGTGGTGGTAGACCGAACCTGCGTGGATGGCCGGAGGGACACAACAACCCGGTTCTGGTGATAAGCTTGGTGCTTGATCCATTCTGTCATGAGCCTCTTCACTGGAATCCTTCTGATGCTCAGTCGGGTAGTACGTCGTGTACTGCACATGCTCCGTTGGTGCTGTGGGCTCGGGGCTGGGTGTTCTTTGTGGCACCCTAGCAGCGAAGTCCGTCATCTGTGACGCTCTTGCGTACCAGTCGACTTCTGTCTTGTGTGGAGCGACTGAAGCCGCCTGACTCGGAAAGTGTCTGTATGTCTTGACGTGTTTCCTCAGAGAACTGGGATCGGTGTATCTCTTGGGACAGCCAGGCACCTTGCAAACATAAGGCTTGTCCACTGAGTGGGTCCTCGTGTGCTTGAACCGATCGCTCGAATTGGAGTAAGCTTTGCCACAACCAACGACTGGACAAACATATGGCCTTTCACCTACAACAAACAACATAAATAGGTAAACACCCAGTTTCCATGTCAAATTGAAGACTTTCAATAGTAAGTAGGTATGTAATAATAACGTAAGTACATATTAGATGTGATTAGTAAATAAACGTATTCCTGGTATTTTTCAGTTAGTCCTCCCCAATTAGGATGAAGAAAGTAGGGGTGTTTTGGAACTCTATCTCCCGTAAACAAATTGAATTTTGGAAGCAACTCTAATTCATAGGCTTCATTTTGAGAGCTATGTCGGGTGGGGGGCTTACGGAATGTGCAACATCACTCCATCCTGGACCTTTGGCTCGGGTAACAGTGAATTTTTATTACAGAATTTGTCAGTAGTTGGACCTAGTGGCCTAGGAAACTAACTACTGAACTTTTTATGCTGCTCGTACATGCGGAAATGTTTTTTATTGCAAGTTAGATTAGATGTTGGGTAAATGGATTAGATTAAACTAGATTAGGGACAGGGCGTTATAAGGTAGCATCATACAAGCTGACCTTCATGCTGGGCTACTCTAAAGAATCCTAAAAGTCCATTCAACCATCTATAACTGCAGATTGTCATTCGGATAATGAAGACCTAGAGGTTCGTTTATGAAATGAAATAACTGTGGGAGTATGTATGAAAAATAGTATACCCAATGGAGCACGGATGATTTCAGTAAAACTCCATTTTGTCAACATGTTAAAACGGCACTGTAAGGCCCATCTTTTCGTTCTTTATTGTACAAGCTTTTTATTTTGACATTCAATTAGTTTGAAGAAGCTTACCAGTGTGAGATCGTGCGTGGATTTTCAAGTTCTCTGCTCTGCTGAAACTTTTATCACAGATGAAGCATTGGTGGGGTTTCTCATTCGTGTGGGTTCGTACGTGAACCAACATTTTGTACCTGCAATCATACAATTAACACAATGATACAAGTATGATCACAAATTGAAGCACATTATGACAGTTTTGTGTTTTTATAAATTTCAAAACATTACTGCATCTTAGTCTACCAACGTAGTGAAAGCATTGTGATCGTGATCTTTTTTGAGAAGAGAGGAACAAAACATTCTTCCGAAATCTCACTTCTTTCTACTCACATTTTGGCTTATTGTTTTTATTCGACCAAGAAACAACAAATTTTTGTCTCATCTAAACTAACGTTGGTGGTACGGGTTATCTAGCGTTAAACTCACTATTTGCTAGGCTCCTAAAACTTTACTACATCTGAGATTCAGACCTATAGTGTATTTAGGGTAGCACAGAAGGGGATTCTACGAGGATAGACAGTAATATATTTGTTCTACAACTCTATCCCGATCTGATATTGCCCCATTGAATTCTAACCACAAGTAAACCAATTCGATTTTTCCCCACAACCATGTTACACCGATACGAGGAGGCTGTTTGCCGAATTTAACACAATCAAAATGCTGCCGCTTCCTCAGTAAGACCGGAAGCAAGATAAATGAATCAATATAGGTAGGTAGGATTACTCGTGATTGTTACGGATTTTACCTTGCGTTGAAACCTCGGTCGCCTCGCGAGCATCCCGTCCAGCCGCAGTAGAACAGGCCTGCTTTCCCAGCAACAGCGTGGGAGTGACCGACGTGAGACGCCAGTTCCTCCAGCGTGCTGAACCAGTCGCCGCACGCGTCCCACATGCATTTGATGGGCGCACCCTGTCCGTGGACGCTCTCTCCGCTCGATAAACTTCCATCACTGTCACTCTAAACAAAAATCACATAGGGTTATGTTGGGAAGGACCTCAAAGAAAAATATTCATATTACAAAATGTGTATCAGAGTGGAAGAGGATAAGTGTCGAAAATTGTTTTCGGATAAATTACATAAAAAATGTAGTTAAACCCCACAAGAAAAAGCGTCTTATCTCAATCTGTTCAGAAGCTGATTTTAGCGAATTTTTGTAGAAAATGAAGCTATTGCAATAGCTCCAAAAATTTAAATTTTCGAAAATTGCCTTAATCGAAATTAGTTTTGAGGCATTCTGAAACGAATCCTAGAGTTTAACGCTTTTTCATGTGTGTGTGTGTGTATGTGTAGTCCCCGTGCGTGCGTATGTGTGTGTGTCATTCCAGACGATAACCTCCTTAGGATTGAGATAAAAATTCCGTTCTTGCGCCAAAAAATCAAGCTTTCCAAACGGAAGGATGAGTTCGTTGGCAAACACTTTTTGAGCACTTAAATTGGTAACATTTCAAAAAATGCGCTGAAAAATTCTTTTTTCAATTAAATTAATTTTTTTTATGTTCCAGTTCATTGTCAATAAACTTTTTTGACTAAAATTCTGTTGAAATTTATAAATTTATCAATATTTCACAATTTTTAGTTATTATTGTAGCACATTTTTTAACAGTTGACCAATTTAATGAGTTCAAAAAGTGCTGGCCAACAAACTCACTCTTTCATTTGGAAAACTTTATTTTTTCATTTTTTGCTCAAGAACACACGCACACACACATATATATCGTTCAGATTGCCTAAAAACAAATTTCCATAAAATAAATTTTCAAAAAATTCTCTAAACGTTTGATTATTACAAAAACAGCCTAAATCCGTTAAATTTATATTTTATTGCAGAGTCACGGGTATTTAGCAAAAGTTTGTTAGCTGTAAATTTGAACAAAAATTAGTTTGGTAGGTACCTGACATGTGAACAAAGTGATTGAGTAACAGGTGGAATATCTGTAACTTAATGAAACCACTGGAAATTTCGTTGAAATCTAATAAAAACTGCATGTTTTCATAGATTTTAGGTACGATTGTGATGAAACTTTATGGGGGTAATTAAAATCGTAATTTTCCAACTACTTCCCGAATTTGAGCAAGATCGGACGAATAGGCCATACAAAATCAAACGCTTGATGGGTTTTACATGTGGCATGCTCAGCAAATGTTTGAGGGGTGAAATTGATATGGGACTATTCTCAACCCGCACGATCTCTGAAAATTTCACTAAAAACACAGCTTGCGTACGAGTCCGCAACCCCGGAAGACATTTTCATAGTTTCGGTTACCACATACGCCTTAGGTATACCTCGAGGATTGTTAATAGTTCATTAATAACTTCGCGTGTAGCTCAGTTGCTTTTATTTTCGAAGCGGTTAAGGCAGCGTAAGATTTTAGCATACATTGAGATCTTTCCAACCACTGGCGAACAATTTTTGTATGATGAAAAATAGCAAAGATGCAGCTCCGTAGCAACGATTTGGTTGTAAGTGAGAATCATAAGAAATATCCGTGAGCACTTCTTCGTAACGTGTTTTCGTGAGTAATTTTCAGGATGTGCCTTTTATTAACTTCTGACCTATGAGGGCATATTCTGTCTTCAGGCGTCACTGACGACGAATGAATTATGTTGCAGACGCGTGAAAGTTCAGGTGCTGAACTGCTGGTTTGTGTTGTTATATTTTATCAATGTAGATTTCTACTTTTTACATTTACCGGTAATTGGTTTTTAGGAAACACCTCATAAATTTACCTGATACGGGCTGTATTGGAAGACAACCATCCTTGACCGTGCGAAAGGAACTCACGTGCGAAAATGTGAAACGAAACTTCTGCAAACGCGATTGTCGTAAATCGTGGGCAGGTTGAAATGCATAGGAAGAACTGATTGGGCCGGGCGCGGGCGCCCGGTTATATAGTGGGGTATGGCTTCTCTTATCTGGTTTGACTGAGTTGTGAAGGAGAAGGGAGATGAGATCGTGTCCAGCCGCATGCTAAATCCTCGAATCCCAAACGTATTGATAAAATAATTTTTAAGAAAGAAAGACTGTTCTGTGAAATACGAAAATCGCCTTGGCAGTTCGTGATTTATTATCGTGGATGAACTGGAGCAAGGGTGTGTGTCTTGTTTTTGCAGTCGAATCTTGAGGTTGCGGAAGTATACAGGGTTTCCCGCACAAGTGGTCAAAAGTTTTCGAATAATTTAATTTTTAAGCTTTCTTTCGTGCTTTCAACCTTTTGTCACTAAAACGACCATAACTCCTTCAATTTGCTGAGTAAATTAAAATTCGAGGACAACGTTGGAAAGAGCATTAAATTTCCTATCGGATAGATGCTTCAGCTCTTTTACGAATTATGTTTGAGAAATGAAAAAGCCCTCTGAAAAGCAAAATTTACCTAATTTGGGAAACCTTGAGTTCTTTTAATCAGGAATTGAACTATGAGAACCAATATTTTTTTCAAAACACAAGAACAGTAAAAACTGCGCCAAACTCTGCCCTTTTCAGCGGTGTAGTCACTTTTATAAGGGAGGAAATTACTATGTCTTAATGTTGAAAAACATTGTTTTTTTCCCCTAATGAAATCGAGGGATTTCTTGAAAATTGCCTTCTATAAAAATACGAGTTTGGGGTCGGGGTTTTTTTTTTTTTTTTTTTTTTTTTATTTTTATTTTTTTTATTTTTTTTTTTTAACCTTTTATAACCGAGTTTACACCAGTACCAGTGCCAACCCTAAAAATATATAAAATTTATCATCATATATACCATTTATAAATAATAGAGATATAGAATTGAGGGATGTAATGATAGGCTCTTTCCTGAACAAATGAGTGAGCTAAATTCTCTCCTCACTGTAGGATGTTGAAATTTGACAGGGAGTCTCTCTAGGAAATCAAGGGGCGAATGAAATGACGGACTCTTTCCTGATCAGCTGAGTGAGGTAACTAAACTCACATTCGGTCATGTCAGTTAATAATATGTGGAGGAGAGACTATCAAATAATTACCTAGTTTGAAATAATTGAAGTTTCTATTACCTACCATCCGGGTGAGCTCCGGACCGAATTCCCTTGCTATTCAATCTATGAAGCTGAAATTTTGTAGGCATGAAACATGATCCTTTTTGATCTGAATCACAAATTCCACTATAGTTGGCTGCCACTGATACCTAGTTGGATATATATATATATATATATATATATATATATATATATATATATATATATATATATATATATATATATATATATATAATATTAGGGATGAGTCGTTTCCCGATACCGATTCTCGATACCACCGATTCTTAGGCATTGGTATCGGTATCGAAAATCGATCGCCTAAAGCCGATACCGATACCGCCCGGTGATGGGCGTTTTATTACACTACGGTACTATTGCAACCATCTAACAACGAAGATGGTTGTACCGTGCAACCGTTGTGTGAAGTTAGCAGTTGCGAAACATGAATTGTCCAAAACACAACTTACAATTATAACTTTGTTTACAAGTAGGCTTGTGTTATTTTGTTTCTGACAACAGAAGCATTTGACAAAGCTATGTTTTCCAAGTATAAAAGCCTAGAGCCAGTCTTATTTGGAAATACCTTACAGTTACCGACGAAAAACTAAAAAACCAAGTCAGTCTGCTTAACTTGTTTTATTCAGAAATAAATAAATCCTAGGCAATAAAAGTTGCCTATTAATTGATACTTGATAGATAACAAAAAATATCAAATTTTGTACTTGCACAAATCAAAATAACTAAAGCCTTGAATGAAAATATCTTTTTAAACAAAAACCTCAAGTAGAACAGATGGAGAATAAAGGTTTTATTATCCATGTTTTGTTTTTATTTAAAAATTACCTCATTTGCAAATATATTGGGATCAATTTTTTGTAAGTATAAGTTATATGTTGTACAAAAAAATTTGAATATATTACTAGTTCAAGCGTGAAATTAGGAAATCCTCTATGGAATGTAGAAATCTCAGCATACACCCCAGGACTTTGTATGATGGCTGGCAGGTACCTGACCCCTATCTAGTCCCTCCCACCTTCACCCTCCACGTTTTAATCATCTTCTCTCATTAGTAGAGTCACAACCCTGCCGACCGTTTATGTAAATGTGATTGGTCGTTAGTCATTATGCCAGCTTGCTCCTTTTTTTATCCAACGCATCCCTCGTTTTCTACGCCACTTTTGAAGGGAGGGTATAGGGCCATTTAAATTGAAAACAAGCCGCTCGTACTTCAAAGAGAAATATTTCCCAGAGAACAAAAAGGTTGCATCGAAATTCCCGGGAACTAACTGTTATTTGTCCAACATTTTAACTCGAATTACAAGCGCTTCTCATTCTATTGCTTCCTCACTACTGAAGGTAGTCAGGAATGATTTGTGCTCGTGCAAGATTTCTGGCACGAAGTCGAAAAGATGTTTGTCCCGCCAAAATCAAAATTTCCATTTGATTTTAGCGAATTTCAAAGAAAAATTATGGTAATTTGATGGCTTCAAAATGTTAAATGTTGGAGGAGGGGGGGACTCCCCACGAATCCGCTTCATACATTAAAACACAATCTTAAATTTTAACTTTGTGTGTATAAAATTATATATTTATAGGGTGTATTTCCAGACGATAACTCCCTTAAAACACGGCCTAAAATGTTCGTTCCAACGCACGAAAATTCGTCTTGGCAAAAGTCCGGTCGAGTTTGTTTGCCCTTTTGACTGGCCCGATCGCTCCACAATTTCAGGTTCAAATTTAAAATTTACTGGCCCATAAAATGTTTTTAAAAAATCTATTTTTTGACAATAGGGTATGTGGGGGTGTCACTGTCGAAGTATTTTTCAGTACTGAGTCGATTGCGACCACTCCCAGCTCTCTAAGATTCATAATTGAGTGAGAAAAACTGATTTTTAGCTGGTAATGCCCATAACTGAACAAATTTTCGAGTTTGGCTGCGTGTCCTAAACATTTTTTTTTTGCGATTTCGTTACACGGCTGTCCCCTCAGTTAATTCAGGAATGGTTGGCTTCAATGATAAGAATTTAAGTGCCTAATTTAATATTATCCATAACTTTCCTTTGAAAATTTGCTCTACTTTTACATTCAAATATTGTTGGGATTCGGCCTCGAAGAAGAAAATAATTACAATATCTTTGTTCCAGAGTTGGGCGTAATCGTAATCATGGTATTACATATAGGGTTTTAAAGTTGCGATTACAATTACGATTATAATCACAGAATATGATTACGATTACATTAATTTGTGATTATGATTACATTCGTTATCACAGTTTTTCTGTAATTACCTTCGTAATAACTTTTTTTCGATTAGGTACCTACTGTAATCTCAAGTTGTTATGTGATTTAGGTCTTAACAACCGATGTTCCTTATATAAATAAGCCCGTTACCGCAGATTTTCCCTGTAATCACAGTCTTAATCATCATTTCTCCAGTAATTACAGTCGTAATCTTATTTTTTTCTGTGATTATTACTGTAATCTTAGTTTTTTCCGTGAATACAATCGTAATGACATTAAAATTGTAATCACAGGAAAAACTAAGGTTACGGCTGTAATAACAGAAAAAATTATGATTATGACTGTAATTACAGGGGGAAATCTGCGGTAATGGGCTTATTTATATAAAACATATGTTGTTACGGCCAAAATCAAATTAAAAACTTGTGATTACAGCCGTAATCGTAGAAAAAGTTGTGATTACGAAGATGATTACAAAAAACTATGATTACGAATGTAATCATAAACGCAATCGTAATCATGATTTCGCCCAACTCTGCTTTTGTAGTAATCATTTGTATTTCCTTGACGTTTCGGTCATCACTGTGTACATCATCAGAAGCTTAAAGCTATGCTCAATGCCAAAGGGCCCGTTCCACCACGGAGGATCGTGAACTAATCCACTGTTAATCCAATCTTGTCACAGCCGTTTTTGAGGTTTAACTCCCGATTCGGGATTAACCCCTATGGGGGAACGCTTAAGTGGTGGTACTTTAAGCTTCTGATGATGGTCAAAGTGATGACCGAAACGTCAAGGAAATACGTTTCCTTAATTATAAAGATAAGATATTAAATATAAAGATATAAAAGAACTAATTATAAAGATATTGTAATTATTTTCTTCTTCTGGGCCGAATCCCAACAATATCTAAATACAAATACCACACGCACACGGCCGACATATATATATATATATATATATATATATATATATATATATATATATATATATATATATAATCAATGCAACAAGATGTTACAATTTTTCAGCAATTATTAAAGATGTTGGAAGGGGGGGGGGGGGGTCGGAATTTTGGTATTTTTTGTGGTTGGTGACACTTTCCTTGTTTCAGTAACAAGGGCGTGAAGGCAACTCCATCTTCCAAACAAAGTGACCTCATTTTCCGACGGGCTCCACGCAGCCTGAGAAACTGCTCAAATGATAGAGAATTGAAGCATCACCCTCACCCAGCCAAGGATGTGGGAGTACGCCTTTTTCCATTTTTTGGCCAGGGTGTGGGCAATTTTCTTTGCGAATACTCCGTATTCTTTGTGCAAAACTCCATCACATGAGTTTAATACATAATAATTGCTCGTTCCAGAACTTGTTGATCATTTTCGCTCCGTGTCTGTCTCTCTGTGCCGTTTAGTCCGATTTTGATGCAGTTTTCAGAAATTGTACGGGTTAGCTTCTATGCCCTGCAAATTTCATTGCCGTTCGATCAATAGAAGCCTGTTCATGTGTAAACGTACATTATTGATTTCTCACGATCTAGCATTTGTGCGATTATCTAGAAATGCATGCAGCTTTAGTTCCTTCCCTTCAGATCTCAACGGTGCTGTTCTTAAATCAACTGCTCTCTCTGCGTCACCTGGGTGTACTCCTGGATGGCCAGTTATCATTCTCCGATCACATTTCCACAATTACATGCAGGGCAATGCGGTCACTGGGTTTTTTCAAGGGGAATACACGTGAATTCGGCTATGCGCCAGCTTTAACGACGCTCTACCGAGCACTCGTCGTTCCAATCTTGGATCACGCCTCAGCGGTTTGATCCCCTCATTACAAGTACCAAGTTGACCAGGTCAACAGAGTTCATAGAAGATTTTTGTGCTATTTAGCTTTTAAGCTCCAAATCCCTCAGGACTTTGTTGACTTTAAGCCTCGGAGAAGAGGTTAGGTGTCCTTAACTCTGTGCGTCGATGTTGTGAGACAGACTGCCACAGACCACTGCCACAGTGACCTTTTTCCACAAGATGGTGGTAGAGCAGGTTAACTCGCCTGCATTACAATTCAGGGTCAATTTGTTGGTCCCTCGCCCTGGCCTACGATCTGAAAATCTATTTTGGATACCTTTCTCATCCACAAATTACTTACTCAACATCCCGCTCTGCAGATTGCCCCGTCTCATGAACCATGTGATTTGCTAGTCCCCTGATCTGGACATTTTCACCATCCATAGTTAAACGCAAAGTGCTGTGTCGACTTTTTATGATTTATTTATGCCTGGTCGTTTAATCTTTTTGTCTTTTTTTTTCTTTCTATCATTTTATGGACTGACTTCATCTTTTGTATAAAAACTTACTTAATACTTTGTAAAATTGCTCGTTTTAGCATGAATATGCTTTAGCCGTGACCTAACTACCGAAAAATGTCCCACGAGAGTGCAACGAAAGTAGCGCCAATAATTGTGATGATTTCCACTTACAACCGAGTCGTTGCTAGGGATATGATACTTCGTCGTTTTTCATCCCACAAAATTCGTTGACCATTCGTTCGAAAGCTCTCAATTTATCCAACCATACTATATTAACTACTGCGAAGTGCGTGGCCAACAAGCTGAGTTATGAGCATGTTTATATGAATAATTGTTTACACACAGGTGATCATTCTCAATTATTGATATTGTGAACATGATTGCAACCGCTTGTTAATTTCTGATGATTTCATTGAGCTGGTGTTTCGATTATGTGATTCATAGCAGGTGATCCGAATATTGCGAGAACGGTTTGATTTGTGAAGCGGTGGTTAAATTATTTTAATAGGTAATTTCTATACTTTACACTATAGGAAGCTGTAATTTCGTATGTAGCCTCTTTAGCCTCTTTCTATAATAAAGTGAATGTTTACTCGCGAGTTTCTATTAGGAGATCATCATCTCACAAGAGCTCAATCGTCGTGATCATTTCTATAATAAAGTGAATGTTTACTCGCGAGTTTCTATTAGGAGATCATCATCTCACAAGAGCTCAATGGTCGTGATCATTTCTATAATAAAGTGAGAGCGAGGAGCTAAAACATGATTCCATGTTTTAGGATTGATGGCAGAATGATAAACATAGTTCAGAGGCCGATGGGGTGCCCGTACCTTTAAAATAAAATAAAATAAACTGTTCAGCCCTTCTCACTTCCCGTTCTTTTTCGAAATTTCAACCGTAACTATTGAACGATTCCTCGGAACACATTTAGTAAAATTGCTCAAGCCTCAAATGTCAAGTCACATCCGTTGTCCGCAATTATTTTAGGAAGAAAATTTATGCTAGCTGTGTAATATCTGCGGAGAGCGGTCATTACCTGATTCGTAGGTGAATTTGGTGGAAACTCTGGGAGATCCTCAGAATCTGACATGTCCTTTTCATCCTGCGAAAAATAAAAGAATTGTCATAATTGGAGAGTTTGGTTATAATATAGGATATACCCAATTTACAATAAGCAATACGAATTTACAAATATATTTATCAAAATGATAAATCACAAAACAAGTGAAATAGATGCTGTGATAATTTAACAGTTGTCAATGTAACACGTGGAACTCCAAGACCACCGTCGCTTTTCACATTTTTTTCCTACCTGTTTTAATAAACGACAGCATGATCGTGTGAGCGAATTTTCGTAAATTATATTACTATATTCATGTTGAATTGTGTTGAATTTTGAGCACTTCAAGTGCAATGAAATTGTTAGGTAACTATTAATTTTTTTTTGGTTTTATTCTTGATTTAAGAATCTAATATTCAGCAAAGATTCAGCATAATTTTGTAGATACATACATTCGTCAATTTTGTAATTTTTAGTTAATACTCTGTTAAAAAGTTCCAGTCAGGCAGCAAGATCGTATGAGCGAATTTTCGAACTTATCTCATTGTAAAGGTCGTCTACCCCAAGTTTGGGCAAAAATCAAGGGGTCGATTCTAGAGCTCATTTCTGATCAAAGGTTGCTCCTAGAGATTTTTTTATGCGCTTTGTTTTCGAGTTTTTAAAGATTTTTTTCGTCTTTCGTACCTTATGATATTAAAACGGCCATAACTCCTCTTAGAATCATTGTAAATTCAAAATTATGAACACCGTTGGAAAGAGCGTTAATTTTTTCGTTTTTTATTTGGTTGTAATTGGTAAGAAAAAGGCCGAAGTACAAAATTGGAAAAATATTTAAAATTGACGTTTTTCTTCCATTTTTCTACTACCAATATATGGTCTAAGGTCAATGTTTACCTCTGCTCATGCCCACAAAAGATTTAAAAAATCTTGTATCAAGCTGCATTTTCGCTTCTTCACTACCGAAGTAAGGAAGCTTTGTGTTCGTGATTGAAGTCGAAAAAATTCTACCCCTCCAAAATCAAAATTTTCACATACTTTTTGCGTGTCAGAGTTTGCAGATCGATTTTGGTTTCGTTTCTGTCTGTGGTATATCTTTGTTACACCCATAAGTATACCAAGTTTCAGTCCGATTCCAATGAAATTTTCAGGGATTGTGCGGGTTAGATAGCTTCTTAACGGTTCCACATAATCATCAATTCCGTCAAATCAACAGTAGCTAGTGCGGATGTGCAAACGTGATTTTCTCATAACGTCGATTTCTCATTGTCTGTTGGTTCAATTCCGATCAAACTCGGTAGATATTTGGGTATATGTTGTAGGAAAATGCACTATAAATTATATCGCGATTATTGGGGTAAAAACAATTGCGCATGCGTAAAACGAATATTGATTGGCACTGCCAAAACTGCGAGTCTAATGGATCGATTTTGATGAAATTTTCATGGATTGTGCGGGTTAGGTTCTAGACGGTCCTTATAACTTTCATTTCCTTCGCATGAACAGCGGTCGGTACGCATGCTCAACCTTATAACGTCGATTTCTTATCATCGATTGGTTCGGTTTCGTTCAAACTCGGAGAGTAGATGGGTATATGTTCCACAAATTTTTTGTTTTCACTCGATCATGACGACATTTTTAAGACTTGTATTCTCTTTCTTGTGTTCTTCTTTTTGAGATGGGTGATGATTTTCAATTTTTCAAGAGCAAAATTAGCCTCTGGGCATGCGCGAACGTGATATGCAACTAATTTATTCATGCAATGAATTTTTCAGGGATTGTGCAAGTCTTGGTCAACATTGTAACCCCCCTCTCTCTCTCTCTTTCTTTCTTTCTCTTTCTGCTTCTCAAAAGTGATCACAACGAATCCGCTACTTCTGTAAACTTCGGTAAACTCGGATTGACGTGTCACTCAACGGCACCTCATTTTTCTCGTTCCAAAAACAAATAAACTCCAGCTATCTTTTTCGACAACCTAGCCGAGAAAGAGTCCGGAGCAGAGAGATTAGGACTATCAGACCACCAGCCGTTCAGCCACTGGATTTAACCGGTTTTAATGTCAAAAAGATCAAGAGGGCTCGACCCCGCACATTATAATCTGGTTCTCTACCAGACAACGGCGGAGCACCAAGAATAACAGTATCCCCTAATCAGCTGATCTACTGATCACTCCAGAGCAGCGTTTTTCAGTCTTTGTGCCTCCGATTAGGACGGAGTTTATTGTTAGCGATGGCAGCGCAGTAGAAGTTGCACAATATGTGTTGTTGATCGAAATTGCGACGTTCTATATAACGGTATATAGTAGAACTGAATTGTTGAATTTCCAATTTTCCCAAAAAGAAATTACTTCAATTTGAATCAGATTGCCAAGCGTGGTGGGCAGTATAGCTTCATCATTCCTTACGTAATAGATGAATATCATCCGTTAGAAACATTTGGGCGCGTACCGTGAAACCACACAAGTCGTGAATACAATTCGTGAATACACTCAACCTACTAATGTGAAGCGTTTATAGCTTTACTGTTGCAAACGAAAACATCAAATATCCATTAAAGAAATGGCACATTTTGATAATAGCACTATACCTATAATAGCACTTGTCATTGAGATTTAGAAAGTAAAGATTTCCTGAAAAACTCGGCGCTCCGCGCCTCACCAGGGGCAAGTCCGCTGTACCCCCCGTTGCCTCTATTTACATACTACGAATGAAGTTATTGAAACCCAAAATGTGTTTTAGCTCACGCGTTTCACATAAACCCGTGAAACCCGCATATGAGAATGACTCAGATTTTGCGGTGTATCTTATCACTTTAATGTCAAGTTGTTTTATCACCAGCGCCATATTTGAAACCTTGTAATAAGGTTTCATTTGAGCCCTCACACGAAAAATGCATATTTTACACCCCCTCCCCCCGGGGTGGGTTTGGGATCCAGAGGCGCCATATTAGAAACCTACTCGTCATAAGCGTTCATTTATTCATATTTTAACATGAATTATCAGAAATTGACAAACGGTTGCAATCATGTTCACAACATCAATCATTGAGAATGATTACCTGTGCGCAAACAATTATTCATATAACCATGCTCATAACTCAGCTTGTTGGCCACGAACTTCGCAGTATTCAACATACCTAGGTAGTATCGTGAGCTTTCGAAAGTATGGTCAACGAATTTTGTGGGATGACAAATGACGAAGTACCATTTCCCTAGCAACGACTCGGTTGTAAGCGGAAATCATCAGTAAATTGTTGCAGCACATTTTCGTTACACAAAAACGCAACGTAACATAAAACGTTTCGTTTTCGGTTGGAGATGAACCGTCTACCCCCTAGCCACACATTTCCTGAAAATTTCATCCAGATCAGATGGAAACTATGGAAAATAAGCTTGTTACAAGGATTTCATATTGGCACATGCGCAGTAGCTATTAATGATGCAACCATGTTGAAATTTATATAAGATGATCAAATTGTCATCTCCCAACTATCATCCAAATTTGAGCGAGGTCAAACGACTAGGGCGTGAGAAAATAATGCTTGGTAGAATTTACATTTGAGCATGCGCAGAGTGAAGTATTGATTTGGCAACAATGAAACTTTTTTTTAAACACAGAATGTGTTTTAGCCATGGACTAACTAGCCGAAAATGGAACGCGGGATGGTAACGAAATGTGTGACGGATGATTTTCACGTACAACCGAGTCGTTGCTAGGGATATGGTACTTCGTCGTTTTTCATCCCACAAAATTCGTTGACCATTCGTTCGAAAGCTCTCGATTTATCCAACAATATTATGTTAACTACTGCGAAGTGCGTGTCCAACAAACTGAGTTATGAGCATGGTTATATAAATAATTGTTTACACACAGGTGATCATTCTCAATAATTGATATTGTGAACATGATTGCAACCGCTTGTTAATTTCCGATGATTTCATTGAGCTTGTGTTTCGATGATTTGATTCATAGCAGGTGATCTGAGTATTACGAAAACGGTTTGATTTGTGAAGCGGAGGTTAAATAATTTGAATAGGTAATTTCTATACTTTACACTCTAGGAAGCTGTAATTTCGTTTGTAGCCTCTTTAGGACATTTACTTGACGATGCTCAGGTTCCGGATCAGATGTGTGGCTCTTAAAGCTAATTTCTATGCTTTACACTCTAGGAAGCTGTAATTTCGTATGTAGCCTCTTTAGGACATTTACTTGACGATGCTCAGGGTCCGGATCAGATGTGTGGCTCTTAAAGCTAATTTCTATGCTTTACACTCTAGGAAGCTGTAATTTCGTATGTAGCCTCTTTGGGACATTTACTTGATAAATCGCTCTTGATTTATCACGAATTTATTTCGTATTTTTTTTCGTAGTTTCATACTATAACTATATAAATTGATGTTATAAATGAATAGTAAACAATGACGCTTGTTTGGTTGTCACTTGGTTGCGCGACTTGGTTGCGTTCTGTGTTTCAATAATTTCGTCCGAAGTATGTAAATAGAGGTAACCGGGGGTCCAGGGGGCTTGCCCCCTGGCGAGGCGCGGAGCGCCGAGTTTTCGTCATTTATTTATGGCAACTGAAACATAGACACTTCATCTAGCAATATTTCATTTCATGATAAGTGTGGTGATAAACCTCCCTGTATCTAGGGAACCCTCTCTAGATATCGTTTGATTGACTACGAATTACTTTATTCGTGAAAAAACTATGTTGTATTCTTTGTGAATAAAAGCCTAATTTGTGGCGACACATTCTTTCAACTATATAACAATTTTATTCACAAAGAATACAATCCTGCCGGTAATGGGCAGGTTGAGCGTCTGAATGGCACCTTGTGGAAGACCATCAATCTGGCTCTGAGAACGCAAGGCTTGAAAACGGAGAATTGGGAATGTGTGCTCCAAGAGTCGCTTCACGCAATCCGTTCATTATTGTGCACCACTACTAATTGTACTCCTCATGAAAGATTCTTCATACATTCCCGACGCACTGCCAATGGCGTTACTCTACTATCTTGGCTGATTCCGGGTCCTGTACTTGCCAAACGGAATGTGAAGCACAATAAATATGAGGATCCAGTTGAAGAGGTTGAGTTATTGGAAGTTAACCCACAGTACGCTCTTATTCGACGTAAGGATGGATCTGAATCTACTGTGTCCCTGCGCCAACTGGCTCCCAGAGGAACACCACCTGCTGTTTCTGATACCCCTGAAGCCCCTAACATAGAGGAATCTACCGAGGGTTCGAATCCTGTTGTGAACGATGAAGAAGAGTATGATTCTCCTGAAATTCCTACAACCCCTGAAGCTCCAGCTCGACCTACTGATGCCAGCTATGGAAGACCTCAACGTATAAGAAGACCACCCGAGTACTTGAAAGACTATGTTCCAAAATGACATTGTTCGAAAATGTTTATATCTTGAAAAGGGGGGGGGGGGGCGAATGTGGTAATAAACCGTTTCTAGGGAACCCTCTCTAGATATCGTTTGATTGACTACGAATTACTTTATTGAAAAAACTATGTTGTATTCTTTGTGAATAAAAGCCTAATTTGTGGCGACACATTCTTTCAACTACCTATATAACAATAAGCTCACTAAAGGGGGAGGTTTACAGCAAAACCTGGCCCGTACTTGTAACAAGAACAGTTAAAAAACAGCACTGGATTACACTTGCACTATTTGCACAGCACAATTAGGCCCAGAGGTTTATTTCTCTTGAGTCGCCGAAGTTCTCCTTCGTTGTTTAAAACGTTGAGCATCTCCAGGTTCTCGTGTTTGTGGAGGCGATGTTCGTGCTTCCTTGCATATTTGGCAATAATTTCAGTGACCGTTTCTATCCTCAAGTCACGATGAATAGTATCATCATTCCACGTGAACCAGGGGGCGCAAACTATACTTCTCAGTATTATATTTTGTCGGGTTTGGATTGTTTTAATATTTGATTTTTTCGCACAACCCCAGAGCTGAATCCCATAGGTCCAGATGGGGCGCAGTATCTGTTTATATATGAGTAATTTATTGTGTAGTGAGAGATGGGAGTTCCTTCCCATCATCCAGTACATCTTTCTGAACTTGATTTTTAGTTCCTGATTCTTTTTTTCAATGTGGTATTTCCAGTTAAGTTTGGAATCAAGGTGCATCCCTAAGTATTTTACAGTGTCAGAGTATGGTATTTTATTTGAATTGATCTCAACTTCTGAGGCTGAGATTTTTCGATTAGTAAAGTTGATGTGCACTGACTTTGTTTCATTCAGTTTCATTCTCCACATCTTGGTCCAATTGAAAACCTTGTTAGCGGATGTCTGTAGATTGCGAGTTGCAGTTTCAGCGTCATCTCCAACAGAGAGGATAGCAGTATCATCTGCAAAAGTAGCTACAGTTGTATTTTCCTGTTGCGGAAGATCTCGTGTGTACAGCAGGTAGAGTACTGGGCCTAGGACACTGCCTTGCGGTACCCCTGCTTTTATAGGCTTCAAGACAGAGTACTGGTCACCCTGCTTTACCCTGAAGTGTCTGTTCGCTAGGTAGGATTTTAGGAGTAAGTAAAACTGTTTGGGAGATCCCTGTGCAGTTTATACTCCCCCCTGTCCAGGTTATACTGTCCCTTGTGCCAGACCTTGTCAAATGCCTGGGAACAATGAAACTGACAGAGAATCGTCTACCCCCTAGCCCACATATCTCCTGAAAATTTCATCCAAATCGGATGAAAACTGTGGAAAATAAGCTTGTTACAAGGATTTGCGGACACACGACAGACAAACACACAGACAGACACCTGTTCAGAATGGCCAAAAACGTAAAATGCGAATGGAAATTTTGATTTTGGAGACCAAAAATTTTTTTGTCCCGAAAGTGAAAACAATGCTTCCTCTAGGAAGAAGGGGAAAAAACAGCTTCTTCGCAAGCTAAAATGGTTTTGAGAAATTCCATAGCGGAAAACGAGTGAAGAAGTAGGTAACGTGAAACCTCATAATTGATCAATTCAAAAACGAAAAAATGATACTCAATGTAATTTACGTCTGCTCATGCGCAGGATGACTGATGAGTTGGGAACAATGAAAATAGGTACGGGAACATGTACAAACTTCTTCAAAATCAGCTTATTATTATTTTTAGCTAACTTCATCAATTAAACGATTGGGCTAAAAAATGATGTTTTCTTTTTCTATTCATCTTATTTGTATAAGTTTCTGCTATTGGATAGGGTAATAGAACCAAACTATGCATTACTATCGATTTTCGTGGTTTCGGACTTTTTGCGAATTTTCGTAAAGAATGAAGCTATTGCAAAGGCTCCAAAAAAATTAAAATTAAATTTTTCAAAAATTGTCTTCATCTAAAAACGTTTTTGGGTATTCTGAGAGAAATCCTAGCGTTTAACGCTTATTCATATATCATTGGTGATATGAAAAAAGGGCGAATTCCACGTTTTTCGGAAAATGACTTTTTTTCACCAAAGATCATATTTCGGCAAAGTCCTAGCGATTCTATTTTCAAGGTAAACCAAACTTGGTCTTGGGCGACCCCAAGAAAGCGAAAAAAAAGGTCTTGGGCGATCTTTGGTGAAAAAAAGTCATTTTCCGAAAAACGTGGAATTCGCCCTTTTTTCATATCACCAACAATATGTATATATATATATATATATATATATATATATATATATATATATATATATATATATATATATATATATTAGAGATGAGTCGATACCAAAATTTATCGATTCCCGATACCGATACCTAAAAAATCGATTCTCGATACCGATACCATCGGCGCATAATACCTAACTTACCTGTAGGTGAAAAACAAAAATTCCTCTTGAACTAGTAATATATTCAAATTTTTTTGTACAACATATAACTTATACTTTAAAAAATTGATCCCAATAATATAATTGGGAGCTAATATATTTTCCATCTCTATTTATTGTCATTAGGAGTTCTTGTTCCAATGAAGCTTTAATGCTTTAGTTACTTATTAAAATTAAATGAATTTTAAAGATTAATTCTTATTACAAATTCTAAATTTCAGATTTATATTTTCATTCAAGGCTTTAGTTAATTTGATTTGTGCTAATACAAAATTTGATATTTTTTTGTTACCTATCTATCAAATATCAATTAATAGGCCACTTTTATTGCCTAGGATTGATTTCTTTCTGAATAAAACAAGTTAAGTAGACTGACTTGGTTTTTTAGTTTTTCGTCGGTAACTGTAAGGTATTTCCAAATAAGACTGGCTCTACTCTAGGCTTTTATACTTGGAAAACATAGCTTTGTCTAATGCTTCTGTTGTCACAAACAAAATAACACAAGCCTACTTGTAAACAAAGTTATAATTGTAAGTTGTGTTTTGGACAATTCATGTTTCGCAACTGCTAACTTCACACAACGGTTGCACGGTACAACCATCTTCGTTGTTAGATGGTTGCAATAGTACTGTAGTGTAATAAAACGCCCATCACGGGGCGGTATCGGTATCGGCTCTAGGCGATCGATTTTCGATACCGATACCAATCGGTGGTATCGGGAATCGACTCATCCCTAATATATATATTTTTTTTTCCAACCTACTCAGTCCTCGGATATTTCAAGAGTTTCCCCCACACATCTCTCAAGGTGAATATCTCAAGATTTCGACTATGTAGTCCAAACTTTCAGATTTATCCTATCATGTTGGGGGCCTTCAGCGTTACTTAACATTGTTCGAGGCAACTTGTTGATGAGGTTGGGTCGATGAGAAGGATCCGGGGATGTGTGGTAGTGGGCTAGTGCTCGTACAGGAGACCGCAGGGGGTAAAACCATTCATCCGTAACACCTCGACAGAACGTGGGTGGCCTCCTCTACTAACCAACCCGAAAACGTTTTCCGTCTTTTAATACCGAAAAAAAAAGAAAAAAATTCTTTTTTATCTCAGACGAAGAAGGGAGATAGTCGGTCCCCCCCAGGAGGTCAGTGGCGGCCTCGGACCTCAACTCAACCCCCCATGGACTGTCTCACTCTCCTGCTCCATTCAATGAGAAATCTGGACCTCACATTGAGGAAATACGCTGCAAATTATTACTCAAAGGATTTTGGTTTATTATTTTCAATAATGAACCTTTGTTATCGACCAAGAAAAAAGTCCAGTCATGCAGCATGACCCCATGAGCGAATTTTTGAAGAAATCTTCGACATTTCAGTCGCTATTGATCGTGTAGAGAAATTTTAGTTTATGATTTTGGTAGACAAACATGGAATCAAATTCTATCTACAGCATGGTTCTAGCCTTAAACAGCATGGTTCTAGGATTGGTTATACAAGGATGCTTCCATAAGAGTAGTTTAATCGGAATTTGGACAATGTTTCATGCAAATATTACCGATTTTTACAACTAGCGAACGGCATTATTTCGATTTTTGACTGATTTTTCAACTTTGCAATTTTTGAAAACTTGATACATATTCTTATAGGAAGTTTTACGCTGATTCCGAATATACCACATGTTAGTATGCTGAAAAAATTATTTCGCACAACAAATCGCAAAAAACAGGCTATTTTGAAATTTTTGACTACATTTTTGAAAATTTAAACCCAAAGATGTAATCCGATCATGCTGGCCAACGAACTTGAACTTTCGTTTTGTGTCCTTAACATTTTAAAATTTGTTTGAAGTTTCTAGCACAATTCTACTGACAGTTATCGTCTGGAATGACACATACATGCATACATATATATACCTACATTAGGGTGATTAAAAAAAAAAAAGTTCTGGAGTTTCTCGTTCCCATTGTTTTTTTGCTTCCTCGGTATGTCAGGATGACCCTCCTAAATTTTTAGCAAAAAATATTAATCCTAACCACTTTACCTGGGTCGATGTATGCTAGTTATCGACCGCTATCGTAAACCAACCTCTAAATTGGTGCCGAAGTGATGATTTGAAGGACGGATTTCAATTTTTTGGGTAAATTTATGGGTTTTTGCATGCGCTGAACACGATGAATTTATTTATTTTATGCTCCGTCCACTAGTTATCCGGTAAACTGGCAGAGGGCACTGGTTGAAGATGAGTAAAAATCGAAAATTTCACCGAAAATGCTGTCGCCTGGTTAAGAATTGTACTAGCAACATGCTATTATGGTCGGATAACATGCATTGGCATGTTCTGAAAATTATCCCGTTTTTTACTATACTTTTCCGCCGATGATTGCTTCGTTTATCGGCCATAAACCTCAAATTAACTGTATAGGGTAATAGACAAATTCACCCTATCACCGGAAATACAGTCTTCAAAGTTTCAACTATATCCCGTTTACGGCAAGTTTTCGGAAACTTTTCCTTGTGGTGTTGTACAGATATCAATAAGGCTTGATAGTCAGGCTGATCATCCAATCACAGTTCAGACAATTCAGAACTACGAATTTGACCCCGGAAAACCGATGGAAACTAAGGAATTTTACAGAAAAATTGGAAAATTGTAGCTATTTTCTCCATTTTGCCGCTATATTTGTGCGAATAAGTACAATGCCGGTTCAAGTCCTTGACAAATTACCAACGGCTTTGTACGGAGTATCCTGGAAAATACCAAATAAATTTTATCGGCACAAGGTATTTCGGGACCTTAAATTATCAACGCGACATAATTTCCGGTGAAATTAGGGTGACTTTGTCTATTACCCTACGATTAATTTGAGGTATATGGCCGATAAACGAAGCAATCATCGGCGGAAAAGTATTGCAAAAAACGGGATCATATTCAGAACATGCCAAAGCATATTATTCGACCATAATAGCATGTTTCTAGTACAATTCTCAACCAGGCGACAGCCTTTTCGGTGAAATTTTCGATTTTTACTTATCTTCAAGCAGTGCCCTCTGCCAGTTTACCGGATAAGTAGTGTTAAGTTAAAAAAAAAACAATGGGGACGAGAAATCCCAGAATTTTTTTTTTTTTTTTTTTTTTTTTTTTTTTTTTTTTTGAACCACCCTAATATACATACATACATAAAAAAATGCGTTAAACTTCAGAATATGATTCAGAATAGCCTGAAACGGATTTCTGCATAAAATTTTTTCAAAAATTCACATTCTACAAATTTTGAGGCGAGAGCAATAGCTTAATTTTCTTCGAAAATTCGCTAAAAACAGTTCCAGTTATGCAGCGTGATCGTGTGAGCAAATTTTCATAAATTTTCGTATCACGAGTACATTTATGTTAAATTGTGGTGCAATTTGGGCACTTTGGGAACAAAGATACTGTTAATTATACATTTTAAGTATGTCTAATATTAAGTATCAAGTATTTTAAGTATATCTAATGAAGTTTTCCTAAATAATATTCCGGTGCAAGAATAAATTTGTGGATTTGTAAAAAATGATTTAGCGAATTTTTGAAGAAAATTAAGCTATTGCTCTCGCCTCAAAATTTGTAGAATGTGAATTTTTTAAAACATTTTATGCAGAAATCCGTTGCAGGCTATTCTGAATCATATTCTGAAGTTTAAAGCATTTTTTAATGTATGCATATGTATGTATGTATATATGTATGTATGTATATATTTACCTACATTTGTCTTTAAATCTACAAGATTAGTTTAATAATAATAAAGTATGAGTACTTCCTAATTATTTTTAATAATTTGATTCCATGTTTGTCTATCAAAATCATAAACTAAAATTTCTCTACACGATCAATAGCGACTGAAATGTCGAAGATTTATTCAAAAATTCGCTCATGGGGTCATGCTGCATGACTGGACTTTTTTTTTAATGTATGTATGTATGTGTCATTCCAGACGATAACTGTCCGTAGAATTGTGCTAGAAACTTCAAACAAATTTTAAAATGTTAAGGACACAAAACGAAAGTTCAAGTTCGTTGGCCAGCATGATCGGATTACATCTTCGGGTTGAAATTTTCAAAAATGTAGTCAAAAATTTCAAAATAGCCTGTTTTTTGCGATTTGTTGTGCGAAATAATTTTTTCAGCATACTAACATGTGGTATATTCGGAATCAGCGTAAAATTTCCTATAAGAATATGTATCAAGTTTTCAAAAATTTCAAAGTTGAAAAATCAGTCAAAAATCGAAATAATGCCGTTCGCTAGTTGTAAAAATCTACACGATCAATAGCGACTGAAATGTCGAAGATTTCTTCAAAAATTCGCTCATGGGGTCATGCTGCATGACTGGACTTTTTTTAGTGTTCTTATCGATTTTCAGCTCGTTTTAATGAAATTTAAGAACATTTTCAGCACGATTTCGTACATTAATTTTTAAATGCTCTACTTCATGTTTAATTAACTTTTTCTAAGTAAAATTCTGGTAAAAAAATATAAATTTTTCAATTTTATTTATTATTATATTTATATTTATTTTTATTTTTCGTGGGAATAGACATCGTTTTTTCACTAACTTCCATTTTGAAATGGGTTTCCACAACCTCGTCGCAAATAATTTAGTTCGTACTGCATCAACCTCTTAGAAAAAAGAGTAAGGATAAAGTATCCAATTTGGTTAGGGAAGACGTAACTTTGGAAGAAAAACAGTGGACAAGTAGATTGTTTACCTTATTATGGGAACATTTCCGATAAAATAGGTAAAATTCTATGGTACAGGGGTCACAAAGCGGGTTTTAAAAATAAAAATAGTTTTAAGCTTTCCTTAGCCCGAAAGGAAAAATCCTTAAACATCCGCTCTCTTCATTGAAATGGGTTTCCACAACATCGTTGCGAGTTCGTAATTTAGTTCGTGAGAAAACATTACTGCACATTATTTGGAATCTTTCCTGAATTCAGGATGTTCACACTTAATATTGTTAACCTCCTAGGGATCGATTCTACGGGTCCCTACAAACTCATCAAACGGAAACTCATAAAAAACGTGAGGTCGGAGCTTTTTGAGGAGTTTAACCTTTGGGTGGGACACTGGTCGAAACTGAATGGAAGGGAAAGTCGTCAAATAGAATTTCAAATAGAAATCAGATATAAATTTGGAAGATGAAAAGTAGTTGACAATTATTTTTGATGACTTTCCTGTCCCCTGTGGAAACTGGTCAAACGCTCCTAAGGGGAAACTCATCAGGGATTGTGCGGGTTAGTTCCTAGACGGTCCCCTATAATTTTCAATGCCGTTGGATCAACAGTATGCATGCGCAAACGTGAATTTTCATAACGTCAATTTCTCGATCCGTCAATTTGTCAATCTGTTTGTCCGATTTCATTAAAATTCGGTAGGCAGATTCAATTCGGCTCTCAAATTAGGGGAGCAGTGATTGCGAGGAAGTTAGGTCAGCTGGGGGAGCGAGGAAGATAACTTCTCTCCTGTACAACATGAGTGCTGAAATTTGGTACACAGCCTCTTGGTGTCCGCTGGAATAGATGAATTAGAACATAAAAAATTTATGCGAAAAAATGTATTTAAATTTCTGCAATATTTTCCGACAAATAGGTAGATAAAAACTACAAAAAAAGCTAAAAATCCAAAATCTTTTTTGAATTGCAGAATTTTATTTAGAACGAGTTTTTTGACGTAAAAATGGTAGCTGACAATATCTTTTCACTCAAAGTCCTGAATTTACAAAATAATTTAACATAATATAACAGGATAATTTACAAAAATTCGCTCTTAACGGTCATACTGCATGACTGGAACTTTTTTAAAGCGGAAATTTAGTAATTTAAATTTGAAAAAGTTGAACTCAATATGTAAAAAGTAATTACCTATGCGATACATAAAGCCGCGTTTACACTAGCGAAACTTCCTCGCGAAACAGTTGCGCGAGGGCGTTGCGCGAGGCAGACTCGCCCGTGTAGACGCCTCTCCACTCGCGAAACGTTTCGGGGTGAGGACGCTCGCTGTGAGCCGGAGGGCAGTCGGTTTTCGTCCGCGCATCAAAGTGTTTCGCGCGAAACAAACTCGCTGGTGTAAACGCGGCTTTATTGTTTCGCGAGTAAAATGAACCAGGAGGATAGCTTGAAGCTCATCGAGAACTGAGGCTTGTCGAAGGCGGCTCACCCTACTCGCGCAACGTCTCGCTCTGAGTTGCGCTCTGTTTTGGGAGGTGCCAAACTTCTCTCGCAGCGAGGAAGTTTCGCGAGGATGTTTCGCGCAACTGTTTCGCGAGGAAGTTTCGCTAGTGTAAACGCAGCTTAAGAGTGAAGGGATTGAGGAGACTGGATCCCCCAGATAGTGTGGAGAAGAGAATGGGGGGGAGCGGCGGTTCCTACGGGATCCGCGGGGGCCTCAGCGGGCTCATTGTTCGTGTCAAAACAAGGTCTCCCATCTCCCGACCCACGAGGCTCGCGGGGGGTCGACATATGGGCACCGAGCCCCGTCCCATGGGGTCCCTTCGCTCCATCACTTCTCCATGGGGTCCCCCTTCTCCCTTCACCACAACGCTATCTTCCCTGCCTCCCCCTCGCCTTTTGTCCATATCTTGTATGTGTTCCCTCTTCCGTGCATCTCTTCACCGTGCAATCCTCCCCCTCCCCCAATCCCTTCTGTCACCGGGTCCCCTGCTCCGACCCCACAATAACAGGAGACTCCCACCGGCTTTGTTATTTATAGCAAGTGAGACTCCTCACCCCCCACACCTGCCAATGACAAAGCCAGCACCTTCCTATCACGGTACAGGATGTCTTTCGTGTAGATTTCACAATCAACTTTATCGAGTTCATAGATTTTACTCTAAAATATCTTAAACTTAAAATTTTGTTTAATATATATTTATAAGTTGGTATTACAAAAGGAAGGAAATATTAGTCCGAAAAAAATGGCAATTTGGAGCGCTGAGGGGGGCGCTACCTACGCAGACCCGCTCCGATTCTGGCGGCTTCCCGATCAGGACGCGGCGAGGGGTCCTGGCGAAGGGATGGTTGGGCGGAGGGGTCCTGGCGAAGGGACGGCGAGGGGGAGGATGCCGCGTGTGGGGCGGACCCCGTGGCGACCCCATGCCGAGCACCCGCGTCCCCCCGCCGAGTCGCCGCCCTCGGAAGCCACCACCATTTAACTATAACTTTTTCCGAATCAAATTCAAGGTTTTCCGAATGAAATCCAAGATTTTCCAATGAAATCCTACGTTTTTCGTCAGTTACAAAGTTTTGCTTCCTCACTACCGAGGATAGGAGGAGAGCCATGCAAAACCCCACAAGTCACAAAAAATAATTTAACATTTAATAATGGTTAACATGACGTTTCCATTTGTTTTCGTCACGTCATGGTGGGGTTTTCTATTGATTTTCACGTAAAACCAATGCGTTACTAGGGAAGTGTAACTCCCTTAGGAGGAATGCTCTCATTTTATCACAGCATCTCATAATCCCTAAGCCTCTGTAGTGTCAAGGAAAGCTGATTTATTACGCTCAATTATAAACTAATATTGCTAAGTAACCATAATGAACAAATAATATGTAAAATTAATCATTATTAAATGATCTGACTGTAGAACCGTAGGTCTACCGTCCGTTTTTTTTTTGCTTCCGAGACTGCAAGGCAGCGGAAGCTTTGTTTTCACTTTCGAAATGAAAAAAAATTTTTTGCTCCAAAATCAAAATTTCCACTCGCATTTTGCGTTTCAGAGCCTCCTGAACAAATTTGGTTCCGTGTCTGTCTGTCTGTCCGTCCACATTTCCTTGTAACAGCCAAAACTTCCATAATTTTGTTGCGATTTTCTTCAAATTTTTAGGGATCGTGCGGGTATAGCTCTACATGGTCCCCTATCAGTTCCGTCATGATCGAATCAACGGTAGCCTCTGCGCAGGCGCAAACAAAATTTTCTTGTTTCGGTCATAACTCAGGCAATTGTGAATGGATTTCGGTCAGATTTTCAGGGATGATGAGGGCAAGGTTTCTTGAGATCCCGTATCACATTCTGGGCGATCATCAGCAGCGGTACGCTAGGCGCATGCGTGAAAGTGATGTTTTTGTTACGGTCACAGCTTAGTTAATTTTATCGGATTTTGTTCAAATTTTCAGAGATGATCCCGGTGGAGTCCCTTGAGGTGCCATTCGAATCGTAAGGTACTACCAGTGATTGTGCCCATCAAGCCGGGAATTTATTTAATGGTGACGTACTGTGAAGGTCACGAGGAAGCTCATGTGCCATTTCCTTGGCAGTGTATTTTTTTTTTAGTTAGCATTGGTTTCTTGTTCTTTGTGATCAGCTGTACCATTTTCTTCACTCAATGTCGAGCAAAACCCCATAGATCACGTCAAAACAATGCTGTAGATTCTTGTACTTCATCCAAAACCACATATCTCCAGAGCTGCGAATCACGCAGAACCTCACTAGTCCAAGCAACCAATGGGAAGCCTGATAGGTACTTAGCCTCACGTGACCTTCCTGTTTAGGGTTGCCAGATTTTTTCGGATCATATAAAGTATATCCTGGCTGCTACCAAGGAAAGTAAAGTATTTCAATGAAAGTTGAAGTGTGTGAGTGGTCGCCCCATCCTGCTGGAACCACACACGTTGGGTTGGAACACGTCGCCGTCGCAATTTAGGGAAAAAGAAGTTGGTGATCATTTCGACGTAGCGCTATGTTGGAGAGAGTCTACGCGAACTTCCAAGAACGCCTCCAGCACTGCATCAACAATTTCGGCCACCACATGCCTGATGTGATTTTTCACACTTGACTGTCTCAAATGCTATTTCCTTGCGAACCTGATTGCATCAATAAATTTGTTTTTGAGTAAAAATTAACTATTTTATGGTTTTTTTAAAACCGTCCGTCCTCTCTGCCGCACCCTGTACTTGTAGCTGAGAGATGGGCCGGCCGAATGATGGGACGTGCGGGAGAAGATGACGGAAATGGGACGGGGGAGATGTCAACAATCGGTATCAAGCATAACATACTGACAACTAAAAAAATCTCTCGTTCATGAGTAATGCCGATATTTTGCCGTACTAAGAGTAGATCCCGTATCTGACCAAACCCTACTTTTAGGAAAATGCGTCTCTAGGTTTTGTAACAGAGTTACCGTCATTGAGGTCCCGTCAGGGCTTCAGAGATAGCGCTGTCGTCGTCCCGTTGGTGAAACGCTGCCTTTACTCGTGTTTTCTAGCAGCTGGGTTTGGCATTGGATGGGCTTTCCAGGTCCCTGGAAACTAATCTACTCCGAACATGGCTCATTAAAAGCTATTAGTAGGAATGGTATCTCTCTGACGGGATACTGCTTACCTCCTCTTCCTTTTTATGAGGATTTAGGCCCCCATTGCACCTCTGGGGGGGGGGGGGGGGGTGGTGTGGCTGGAAAAACATTATTTTGGTCAGAAAATTGCAAAAAAAGGTGTAGAACATATGTACTAGGCGATTTCCTCGTATCTGGTGCACATACGAGTTTTCGTTTTGCAATAAGACTGGTACGTTTTTTCTAATACAAAATTAGTAGGTACCGCGAAAAAAATATTATTCTCTCGCACATGCAGGATACTATTAGAAATAATCGTGGTTGCCAACCCCCGAAAACCGTATCTGATCTGACAAGAGAAAATACATTCGTATAGGTAACCAAAATACTGGGAAGAAAAATCGTATCTGCCGCTGATTCCGAAATTGTATCAGACGCCACGAGTCCTAGAATACTAAGAAATAAATTCTTATCTGGACTTTCAATAGTGTTACAATTCCTATGTACCTGAATGAATACTAATAAAATAATCGCACCTGGCGCCCAGATGCGGATTTTTGCTCAAGAAAAGGCCAGTTACCGGATTTTCATTAGTAAATCGAACCGAAACGTAGGTAATGTGATAATTGTAAGCCGTTTTTGAGGCGTTTCCTGTTGATATCCGACATAGAGACTAGCGAAATCGAAAGTTTAGTTAGATTAGATTAATGGTTAGAAGGTGGGGGTTACCATTAATTCAATAATGCAGATACGGGATCTATCCTTGTACGGCAGTATTGTACTAGCTGACGATGGGTACATTTTACGTTTCGCCAAAATTTTTTGCCCAGTTGTACACGCTGCTCGCTTTTGTTAACGGAGTTTACCTTCAACTCGCATTTTGTTTCTTGCCAGCCAAAACAACCGAGTGCTACCAACGTATGTGGGAGTTTGTGCAGGAGCTTTGTGATTCTTTCGGTGTGAACTTTTCTCCAAAAGTGTTCATTCTTGACTTTGAAAAGGCAGTTCACTCGTCAGTAGAATTGGTCTTCTTAACGATTATTATGTCAGCAACACTCCGAAAGGAGTGATACTTGAAAACGTATTTCGGGCTACTTTGACGCCAAACCGTCCCTGCCGATAGTCGAATTGGCGAATTCATAGAACACCTGGTAAAAAAAGGCCAGTCATGCAGCATGACCCCATGAGCGAATTTTTGAAGAAATCTTCGACATTTCGAGCTTCTTCATAATTTCATGGCTGATATTTTCTAAGCCACAGTCAGTATTAAAGCTACATCAAGTCCTAAAACAGTTGAGCGTAAAACATTAAACAGAGCGACCGAGAGAATCGGAGGACGGAATATTTCACAGAGTAAACTCATCAGTTGTGATTATATATATATATATATATATATATATATATATATATATATATATATATATATATATATATATATATATATATATATTTTTTTTTTAACAAGCACCTACTACCTACGTTTTAAACAGCATGGTTCTAGGATTGGTTATACAGGGATACTTCCATAAGAGTAGTTCAATCTGAATTTGGACAATGTTTCATGCAAATATTACCGATTTTTACAACTAGCGAACGGCATTATTTCGATTTTTGACTGATTTTTTAACTTTGGAATTTTTGAAAACTTGATACATATTCTTATAGGAAATTTTACGCTGATTCCGAATATACCACATGTTAGTATGCTGAAAAAATTATTTCGCACAACAAATCGCAAAAAACAGGCTATTTTGAAATTTTTGACTACATTTTTGAAAATTTCAACCCGAAAATGTAATCCGATCATGCTGGCCAACGAACTTGAACTTTCGTTTTGTGTCCTTAACATTTTAAAATTTGTTTGAAGTTTCTAGCACAATTCTACGGACAGTTATCGTCTGGAATGACACATACATACACACCTCAAAAGAATTAAGGGATCACTTTTTCTTACAGACGTCAAAGACCCCAGATCAGTCGGACGAAATTAATATATTATTATATCTCATGATTAGGTACCTAATGGAGATGGGATGCACCCTATTCTTTTCGTTATTTTTCAAACTCTAAGAAAGACCAGGATATCAAGCTCCGACTTGACCCAAAACAGAATGGAATCTGGGAATATTTCTCGAGAGAAGTAACCCCCTCCCTCTCTGATGTTTTCCCCACAATTTTTGAGATATCGAAGTGAAACTTGGAAAGCGTTTATGGGGTGCCTAATACTAAGTTTTGAATAAATAAAAATCAGGAATAAAAATTAAATTTTTTGGACTACCCAGTGGGGGACCTCTCTGACCCCCCCCCCTCCCTCGGTTTTTGGATTCTTGAAAAAAATTTTTCCATATTTTGCCGAGTGACGCCTCATTTCAAAGATTTTTTAGTGCTGAACACGATGGTGAAGCCAAAATTTCGATAGTTTATTCCGTTCTGGGATTAGAGCTGAAAACCATGAAGAAGCGCGATTCATTCTGTTTTGGCTCAAGTCGGAGCTTGATATCGCTGGTCTTTCTCAATATTTAAGAAATAACAAAAAGAATGGGGTGCATCCCATCTCCATTAGGTACCTAATCATGAGATATAATATGAATTTCGTCCGACTGATCTGGGGTCTTTGACGTCCACAAGAAAAAGTGATCCCTTAATTCTTTTGAGGTGTGTATATACATACATACATAATAAAATGCGTTAAACTTCAGAATATGATTCAGAATAGCCTGAAACAGATTTCTGCATAACATTTTTTCAAAAATTCACATTCTACAAATTTTGAGGCGAGAGCAATAGCTTAATTTTCTTCAAAAATTCGCTAAAACTATTACGTTGGGAATAAAAGCCGGTTTCCACCGGGAATATTTTTGCGCTTTCGCACCTTATTTTTTGCGCTTTTGTACAACCCATGCTTCCCGAAAATTAGCGCTTTCGTACACCGTCCTTCAGCGGATTAGCGATTATGCCATCTGGCCAATTCGAAGTTGGGTATAGGTATGTTCTAGGACAATGCCTTATAAATTATACCACGATTAGAGTAGGTAATAACAATTGCTAATGCGCAAAACTCATCATTGATTGACACAGGCCAAACCCCGATTTTAATGGAGCGATTTTGATGACATTTTGGGCGATTGTGCGGAATAGCTTCCAAACGATCCCCCATCACTTTCATTGCCGTCGCATAACTAATGTCTGCGCACGCGCAAACGTTAATTTCTTATGCCGTCGATTAGGTAACTACTTATTATCTATTGGTCAGATATCGTTCAAACTCGGGGAGTAGATGGGTATATGTTCCACTTAAATTCTTTATGAATTATATCGTGATTGGTGGAGTATTAACTATAGCGCATGCGCAAACTAAATTTATTGACAGAAAACTGCGAGACTAGTGGACCGATTTTCAACACAATTTCAGGGATTGTTCTGTTTATCTCCTAGACGGTCCCCTATGAATAGAATTGCCTTTGGGTTAGTAGCTTATGCGCATGCGCAAACGTTACTTTCCTATAACGTCGATTTTTTATAATATATTGGTCCGATTTCGTTCAAACTCAAGAGTTTGTTGGGTCCAGAATGATGCCCTTCGTATTTTATCGCATTTGCCTGAATGATAGGTACCTACCTAACTATTGCGCATAAGCAAAACTAATATTAGATGGCACTGAAGACTAATGGATGGATTTTGATGAAATTTTCTAATTAAATTTATATTTTTAAATAATTATTTAATCAAGTGCTAATTAAAAATTTGCTAAGTTACTTTCTTATAACGTCGATTTCTTATCATCTATTAATCCAATTTCGTTCAAACTCTGGGAGTAGATAGATATATGTTCATGGAAAATTCCCTATGCATTATAAGTATAATAATAAAAGTGAATAAGTATTGTGCATGCGCAAAACTAAAATTGATCTACACAGACGAAACTCTGAGACTAATGAACCGATTTTTATGAAATTTCAAGGGTTGTGCGGTTTAGCTCCTAGACTTTTCCCTATAAATTTCATTATCTTTGGAGTAATAGTAGTCTGTGCGCATGCGCAAACGTCAATTTCTTATAACGTCGTTTTATCAATCATTTCGACTTGTACACTGTTCTACAACTAATTGTATCCGTCCATGTTTTAAGGTTATCTTGCCTTGTTCAAAGAATTGAATATTATGAGCGCCCACCAGCTCTACACCTTTAATTTGGGGAAATACCTACACACTAAAGAATAAATGTGATTTTAAAGAAAAATTAGGTATTTAAGAGGAAAACCATATAGAATGGAACTCCCTAAAATAAAATGTACTTTCGTTGGACGCAGCCCTAAATATCGCATGATTGTTGTTTTCAGTTATTGTTTATTTGACGTTATTCATCCTTTGTTTATCAACGTAAATCTTTACCCTTTGCACAAGTTGAACAACGCTATATAAGAATATTTTTTAACAATGGATAATTTGATATTGTATACTAATGAAGTGAGATATCCCAAATATGCTCTCAAATAATATGAAGTGGATTATTGGGTTACATTAGAAGTCCTTAAAACAAAAACAAAAAAGTCCAGTCATGCAGCATGACCCCATGAGCGAATTTTTGAAGATGTTTCATGCAAATATTACCGATTTTTACAACTAGCGAACGGCATTATTTCGATTTTTGACTGATTTTTCAACTTTGAAAGTTTTGAAAACTTGATACATATTCTTATAGGAAATTTTACGCTGATTCCGAATATAGGTACCACATGTTAGTATGCTGAAAAAATTATTTCGCACAACAAATCGCAAAAAACAGGCTATTTTGAAATTTTTGACTACATTTTTGAAAATTTCAACCCGAAGATGTAATCCGATCATGCTGGCCAACGAACTTGAACTTTCGTTTTGTGTCCTTAACATTTTAAATTTTTCTAGAAGTTTCTAGCACAATTCTACGGACAGTTATCGTCTGGAATACACATACATACATACATATATACATACATACGTATACATTAAAAATGCGTTAAACTTCAGAATATGATTCAGAATAGCCTGAAACGGATTTCTGCGTAAAATGTTTTCAAAAATTCACATTCTACAAATTTTGAGGCGAGAGCAATAGCTTAATTTTCTTCAAAAATTCGCTAATAATTTTCTTCAAAAATTCGCTAAAACGTTCTTGTTTGTTAGCGAATTTTTGAAGAAAATTATTAGCGAATTTTTGAAGAAAATTATTAGCGAATTTTTGAAGAAAATTAAGCTATTGCTCTCGCCTCAAAATTTGTAGAATGTGAATTTTTGAAAAACTTTTACGCAGAAATCCGTTTCAGGCTATTCTGAATCATATTCTGAAGTTTAACGCATTTTTGTTTAATGTATGTATGTATGTATATATGTATGTATGAGTCATTCCAGACGATAACTGTCCGTAGAATTGTGCTAGAAACTTCAAACAAAATTTAAAATGTTAAGGACACAAAACGAAAGTTCAAGTTCGTTGGCCAGCATGATCGGATTACATCTTCGGGTTGAAATTTTCAAAGATGTAGTCAAAAATTTCAAAATAGCCTGTTTTTTGCGATTTGTTGTGCGAAATAATTTTTTCAGCATACTAACATGTGGTATATTCGGAATCAGCGTAAAATTTCCTATAAGAATATGTATCAAGTTTTCAAAAATTTCAAAGTTGAAAACTCAGTCAAAAATCGAAATAATGCCGTTCGCTAGTTGTAAAAATCGGTAATATTTGCATGAAACATTGTCCAAATTCAGATTGAAATACTCTTATGGAAGTATCCCTGTATAACCAATCCTAGAACCATGCTGTTTAAAACTTAGGTAGTAGGTGCTTTAAAAAAAAAAAAAATGTACCTAATCACAACTGATGAGTTTACTCTGTGCGTGTGTTAATAATTTGATTCCATGTTTGTCTATCAAAATCTTAAACTAAAATTTCTCAACACGATCAATAGCGACTGAAATGTCGAAGATTTCTTCAAAAATTCGCTCATGGGGTCATGCTGCATGACTGGACTTTTTTCTCTCCTTTTCATTTTCATGAGTAATATGAAATAGTTAAAGCGCGGTTCTACATCGGATTGCTGAATTTGGCTCATGTATGCCAGCGCAAGCTTAGCTTTTAGGCATACATTGTCCTTCAATAAGTGGACATAGAACTGATTATTTTTTATCACACCATGCAGGTATATTAATTTTATTTATTATGTATTTTTTCAATTTAGATATAATTGAAAATTGTTATTATATTCTATATAAATTGTATGTATCAAGAGGAAGGAAATAAATTTCATTCATCATTTCATTTTCAAGGTGTGAGGAAGCTATATTGCCCACCCAACTTGGCAAACGTTTTAGCTTTTATTTGGTTTTTTTCTTGATTTTTTTGCAAATATTACATATTTGAATTAAATTTCATTTTGAGCATAATTTTGTGCGTGAATGTTTTAATGTTCTAGTTTATTCAAACTTGCTAAGGTATACGATTATGATGCATGGCGGGAATTTGTACAGTTTCAGAGCTTGCTGATCAATTTTGATTCCATGTCTGTCTGAGCCCATTCCTTGTCATTTTTTTTTTGTCCGATTTTGATGAAATTTTCGGGGATGGTTCGGGTTGGCTCCTAGACAGTTCCCTATAAATTCCATTGCCGCTTTATCAAAGTTCTTATAACGTCGATTTCTTATGGTGAACCTATTGATCCGATTTCGTTCAAACCGGAGTTGAGCTGTGCACGGTGGTCCTCGATCGGACTTAACCTCAAAGTGCTTGCCCTTCAAATTTACTTTCGAAATATGATTTGGGAATATGTTAGGATTATATTCAGCAAAAACTGAAATCAAACATTGTGCCGTTTTTTCAAATTCAGTTTCTGAATTTATAATTGATACTTTAATCATTAAAATACGCAATAATCGCCAAAATTCAGACAAAAATATTATTTATGTGTCATTATACAATAGAATCTTCATCTAGTTTCATAGTTCTGACCTAGGTATTTTGTGATCAAAAATAATTAGAAAAACAAAAATTAGAACATTTTATTGAACAAAATAATGATTATATTTGCATGAAGCTCTAAATAAATGCCTGTGAGTATGCATGTAGTATGTGGGTGTGTGTCTATGTGTACGCTTGTGTGTGAGTTTATAATGATTCATTATATAAATTCTAACACAAAATATATATCTATCTAGATCAGAAAATAAAAATAACGGCATTTTAACATTTTACATATGTAGAGAATTATATTCGCATACAGCTCTTAATAAACGTTGTCCATACTCAGAATTGATTCGCAATACTTTATATTTGGCCCATGTCGCAGAAAAATCATGATGCACGGCCTCCATATCCTGTTCACTGTAAAAGCAGAAGCCATTTCCATGTTTGGTACAAAATTCTTCCACATGAAAGAAAACCGTGTGAACTTTTGGAGTGACTAAAATATCCAAAGATAAATATGATGCTTTGAATTCATTGATGTATTCAATGAATTTTGGATCCAGACTGACTGAGAAAGATGCTTTGACAACTTCATTGAACTTTTGGAAAGCATCAACGAATTCGTTCAAAGGAAATTGTTGCCGCATTTTGCTACAGAAACTTGATTTGTTGCGTTCAAACTGTAGCATGGATTGTTTAAAATACGTTGATGCTTTCCAGAAGTTCAATGAAGTTGTCAAAGCATCTTTCTCAGTCAGGCTGGATGCAAAATTCATTGAATACATCAATGAATTCAAAGCATCATATTTATCTTTGGATATTCCAGTCACTCCAAAAGTTCACACGGTTTTCTTTCATGTGGAAGAATTTTGTACCAAACATGGAAATGGCTTCTGCTTTTACAGTGAACAGGATATGGAGGCCGTGCATCATGATTTTTCTGCGACATGGGCCAAATATAAAGTATTGCGAATCAATTCTGAGTATGGACAACGTTTATTAAGAGCTGTATGCGAATATAATTCTCTGCATATGTAAAATGTTAAAACGCCATTATTTTTATTTTCTATTCAATGTAGATATATATTTTATGTTAAAATTTATATAATGAATCATTATAAACTCACACACAAGCGTACACATAGACACACACGCACATACTACATGCATACTCACAGGCATTTATTTAGAGCTTCATGCAAATATAATCATTATTTTGTTCAATAAAATGTTGTTAATTTTGTTTTTCTAATTATATTTGATCACAAAATAGGTCAGAACTATGAAACTAGATGACGATTCTATTGTATAATGACACATAAATAATAAATATTTCTGAATTTTGGGCGATTATAGCGTATTTTCATGAATAAAGTATCAATTAAAAATTCAAAAACTGAATTTAAAAAAAAGGCTCAATGTTTGATTTTAGTTTTTACTGAATTATAATCCTAACATATTCCCAAATCATATTTCGAAAGAAAATTTGAAGGGCAAGCACTTTGAGGTCAAATCCGATTGAGGACCACCGTGTGTGTTTCAGGATGTTTAAACTTCCTGAGAGGTTTAAAACAATTTGGGTTAATTTTGATTCCATGTCTGGCTGTCTGAGCCAATTCCTTGTCATGCTTTTCGTCTAATTTTGATGAAATTTTCAGGGATGGTTCGGGTTAGCTCCTAGACAGTAAATTCCGTATAAATTCTCCGTATAAGAAGCTCCCTATAAATTCCGTTGCCGCTTTATCAAAGTTCTTATAACGTCGTTTTCTTATGGAGTATTGATCCGATTTCGTTCAAACCGGGGGAGGGGGTGTAGTTGAGCATGTGTTTCAGGATGTTTAAACTATGTAAAACCATGTAACAATGTAAACAATTGTATAAACAATGTAAACAAAGTTCGAGCTTACCGGCGTGTTGGTCATGAGGAGGTGGCGCAAGGTGAAGCCGAGTAGACGGAGCGAAGACTGAAGACGCCGAGAGGTCCTGGCGGCCGTCGTCTGCCTCCTCCGCCACGTCCCCCCGTCGCTCCTCCACGCACCCTCCGCCCCTCTTCCATGTTCACGGCGAGCAGGTCCCCCACAGTCTCTGGGATGACAACAGGTGGCCCGACCTCCCACCCCTCCCGCAGCAGGTGGGGCTCCCGGCTTCTCTGCTCTCTTCTACTACCCGTCCAGCCTTCTCTTCTTCATTCTTCATCTCACGTCGCCGCACCTCTTCATCCTCGTCGCTCCTCCTCATCTTTCTAATTGAAACTCTTTTTGTCACTCTGCCAATGAGGCTCAGAACTAACACAGTCCGCCGTTAGGAGCGCTAAGGAGATACGAACGCAGATACAGGTTGACCAGCTCTTCGATAGAAAAAAAATACACTGCCAAGGAAATGGCACATGAGCTTCCCCGTGACCTTCACAGTACGTCACCATTAAATTCCAGAAAACTAAAAACGATCGGTTCTTCGGATTAATGAGCACGATCCCTAAAAATGTGAGGAAAATCGCATCAAAATTGTGGAAATTACGGCTGTTGCAAGGACCGTAACAAGAATATTTCGTTCACGCATGCGCAGAGCGTACCGCTAATGCAATTATGATGATTGTCTTATGGGACTTCAAGGGACCTTACCCACATCATCCCTGAAAATCTGACCGAAATCCGTTCAACATTGACCGAGTTATGACCGTCACAAGGAATTCACGTTAGCGCCTGCGCAGAAGCTACCGTTGATTCGATCATGATGAAGTTGATAGGGGACCATCTAGAGCTTAACCCGCACGATCCCTGAAAATTTGGTTAAAATCGGATCAAAATTGTGGAAGTTATGGCTGTTACAAGGAAATGTGGACGGACAGACAGACAGACAGACACGGAACCAAATTTGTTCAGGAGGCTCTGAAACGCAAAATGCAAGTGGAAATTTTGATTTTGGAGCAAAAAATTTTTTTTCATTTCGAAAGTGAAAACAAAGCTTCCGCTGCCTTGCAGTCTCGGAAGCAAAAAAGTTTCGTGCATGCGCAATGGTTATTACTCCACCAATTGCGATATAATTCATAGGGAATTTTCCTGGAACATACCCAATCACCTACCGAGTTTGAACGAAATCGGACCAATAGATGATAAGAAATCAACTTTATAATTAATTAATGTTTGGGCGCATGCGCACTGACTACTATTTATGCAACGGCTATGAAAGTTATTGGGGACCGTCTAGAAGGTATCCCGCATAATCCCTGAAAATTTCACCGGAATCAGATTGAAACTTGGTATGGTTTTGGGCGTGACAAGGATTTACTACAGATAGACAGACTCGGAACAAAAATTGATCAGAAAGCTTTGAACAGCAAAAAGCAAGTGAAAATTTTGTTTTTGGAGGATATCAATTTTTTCGACTTCAATCACGAACACATAGCTTCCCTACCTTCGGTAGTGAGGAAGCAAACAATTATTGACATTTTATGTCTTTGCTATGGCACATAAACTAAAAGTTCCACTATCTGCTTTACAAGCAGATACCATGTTACATGGATATGTCTTTGATTAGGGATTTCATATCGGTTGTTGTAAACGATGTTTCCTCGAGAGTTGTAAACAAATCCCTGGGCCGCATCCCGACTAAATTCCAACAAAACAACGGTTTACTTATAGAAATGTTGAAAATAACTGTGGAGAGAAGCCACTACAATGAGTTGTTGTTAACTGTCGACTGTTGTGCTTTACGTTAAGAATATTGTAACCGGCTTATTAAAATTGTTTATAGTCCAATCAAAGAAATTGGTAGCTTGAGATGTGAACATTTATCAAATAAATCCAACGAGTGGCGAACGATTCCTGTACGATGAAAACTGCCGAAGTTCCATTCCCCTAGCAACGGCTGGGTTGTACGTGAAAAACACTGAAATTGTGACACAAATTTTGCATCACGGAAATTTTTGGTTGACCCCCCAGAGCAAAGACATATCCATGTCAAAAACGTCACGGAAATTGGATGACGAAAATTGCTCACGAAAATATTCTGATGATTTCCGCTTACAACCTAGTCGTTGCTAGGGAAATGGTACTTCGTCGATTTTTATCCCACAAAATTCGTTGACCATTCGTTCGAAAGCTCTCGATTTATCCAACCATATTATGTCAACTATTGCGAAGTGCGCCGCCAACAAGATGAGTTATGAGCATGGTTATTTGAATAACTGTGTACACTCAGGTGATCATTCTCAATAATTGATATTGTGAACATGATTGCAACCGTTTGTTCATTTCTGATTTCATTGAGCTGGTGTTTCGATGATTGATTCATAGCAGGTGATCCGAATATTGTGAGAACAGTTTGATTTGTGAAGCGATGGTTAAATCATTTTAATATGTAATTTCTATACTTTACACTCTAGGAAGCTGTAATTTCATATGTAGCCTCTTTAGGGCATTTACTTGAAGATGCCTAGGGTCCGGATCAGATGAGTGGCTCTTGGAGCTAGTTTCTATGCTTTACAATTTAGGAAGCTGTAATTTCGTATGTAGACTCTTTAGGACATTTACTTGACGATGTCCAGGGTCCGGATCATCTGAGTGGCTCTTAAAGCTAATTTCTATGCTTTACACTCTAGGAAGCTGTAATTTCGTATGTAGACTCTTTAGGACATTTACTTGACGATGTCCAGGGTCCGGATCAGCTGAGTGGCTCTTAGAGCTTGCATACGAGTCTGCAACTAAAGACAAAAGATGTCTTATGTGTTGGAGACTCGTATGCTAGCGTTTCTTGTGATTTAATATCTTTCTTAAGGTTTTTTAATGAATGAAATGTATTATTATTCAACATTAGGGATATATTTTCAGTCTCGGTGAGATGTGTGAATCCACCACCACACTAAAAGTAGGTACGGTTGTGCGATAGGCGAAAATCAGCCAAGCCGTTGAAGGAGCGTCTCTAACGCATTCGAAAAGAGCGGGAGAATCCGACTATTGGCTTAGCCCAAATCGGATGATAGGTAAGTATAGGTAGGTACAGATTTCTGTAGGATATAAATTAGGTACCTAGTACGCGACAAAAGTGGGGTTTGCGCAAAAACATGCCGTTGTTGGGTTAGAAAACTTGAGACCAACAGTCGTCTTTTGTATACAGTATTACAGGGATTTTTGCATAAAACTTATACCACGGCACAGCTATGGATTGAAAATAGATATTGAAAATCAGAAAAAAGGTGAAGATATGAAAAAATGTAGGAAGAAATAAAACATGCTTTATAACATTCACATTTATTTAAACAAAACAAACAAATAATAATAACTTACTCCCATAAAATTGACGTATTGGAGTGTCCGGGAAAAGTACCTACGTAGGTATACTCAATACAAAGATAACAATTGTTAACCTGATCATCTCAAGCTCTAGAGTTGAAATTTCCTCCGCGTGTCCCTGAGGCGCGTTTAGTTTTCACCCTCACACATTTGCATTTTTCGATAAGCATAAGGCATCAGTAGGTATTGGAACAAGTGAACCAAAATAACCAATGTTGCTCCCATGTAAATCGTAACGGTTGCGAAAGTAGAACTGTTTCCACAACATTTTTTTCTTTTTATTAGCGAATGTTAATTTCATAATGTAGTAATTGTACCTATTAGACCCTTGAGCAGATCTACCCACTTACTCGGGGTAGATACCTTAATCAGTTACGAATTCTGTGGGATCAATGAAGTAACTATGAGGATATTCATTGTTTAATCAATGATTGCAAAACGTTGTCGAAAGCTCGTTAACTATTAACTACCTAATACATTTTGTGGCTTGGCATCTTTTGTACGCGGAGCGTCTTTTTGGGAGGCATAATAGGGTTTAAAATCAAAAGAAAAAATCATAAGAAATCAACTGTTACACTTTTTTATAACGCAACGCTTTTCGAGTCCATGTGCCAAAGTAAAGACATAGGTACCTAAATCACCATTTTATAGAAGTGGAAGAAAGGAACGCTTGCATACGAATCTGCAACACATTGGGACATTTTATGTCTTCAGTTGCAGACTCGTATGTGTTGCAGGCTCGTATGCAAGCTCTAAGAGCAACTCAGCTGATCCGGACCCTGGGCATCGTCAAGTAAATGTCCTAAAGAGGCTACACACGAAATTACAGCTTCCTAGAGTGTAAAGCATAGAAATTAGCTTTAAGAGCCAATCATCTGATCCGGACCCTGGGCATCGTCAAGTAAATGTCCTAAAGAGGCTACATACGAAATTACAGCTTCCTAGAGTGTAAAGTATAGAAATTACCTATTAAAATGATTTAACCACCGCTTCACTAATCAAACCGTTCTCGCAATATTCGGATCACCTATAAATCAAATCATCGAAACACCAGCTCAATGAAATCATCGGAAATTAACAAGTGGTTGCAATCATGTTCACAATATCAATTATTGAGAGTGATCACCTGAGTGTATACAATTGAATTTAAAATTTCAAATAACCATGCTCATAACTCAGCCTGTTGGCCACGCATTTCGCAGTAGTTAACATAATATGGTTGGATAAATCGAGAGCTTTCGAACGAATGGTCAACGAATTTTGTGGGATGAAAACCGACGAAGTACCATTTCCCTAGCAACGACTCGGTTGTAAGCGGAAATCATCAGAAAACCAACCGTAACGCTTTTTTCGTTCATGTGCCAAAGTAAAGACATAAAATGTCAAAATTAGGGTAGGTATCGCCTTGAAACCAACTTAGTGTGGATTCTTTAAGCTTATACTTAGTTCAGCTTTTAAGCTTAAAATATTCAAACAAAGTTGGTTTCAAGGCAATACCAACATTTTTGAATCGTTCGATAAATTGGATTTGTTCTGTGGCTCCTTTGTGAGTCCCCCCTGCAGCGATCCGGCGATAAGGTTTTTTTTCTGTCTCTTCCAACAACCGCTGGACCCAATAAACACTTTCCCTTATCGCGTAAAATATTAATTAGGTATTATGAAGACGAACCGACGGAGCTCGAAATCTGGATATTACCGGATCCCGTCTCCAGGGATCATGACCCCGGTTATACATGGGGTTTTCATCTTTTTAATAGTCTAAAAATAATTTGCTGGGAGGATCACCACAGAGAAATTGATCCTACTGCACGTTCAATTTGCCGATCGATTTCCTGCTGTGACACCGTTGCAAGGATGCCTCCATCTATTTTGGCTCGCACTACGCTTCACGAACTTCTCAATTATAGATCTGATCTTAGCTCATTTTAGCGTGGAACTTGTTTTTATCGGGACTTAACAAATAAAAAATGTCATAACATATTGCCACGAAAAAATCTCAACAGATACTACATATGTCACCAAGTCTTTCCTCTCCTTTAACTGGGTTATTAATAAACAGATTAAGGTGAGGAATCAGTTCATCTTTTATTATATTTAACTCAGATTCATTAACATGCATTGAATGCATTTTTTTTTTTTTTTCAGGATTGGTGGTACTTGAAAGACTACTGATTCTGTGGGCGACTTGATAGGTTTTGGTGCTTTAGGTATTGAGTCAGTAGTAATTTTATTCCCAACATTATTGGAGGTTTGACGAGTTAATCTTGGAGATAAATTTCTAATTGGTTGAGTTTTTAATGTATTCGACCGAGTATTGGAAGCCATTAAGCCGAATTGACTGACACAATGCGAGTCTCAATAATTTCCACTAGGTAGGTATATCGTTGGACGACAGGGCGCCACGCAGCTAGTCAAAAAGGCAGTTTAATGGGACAGAAAATCGTAAAAAAACCTTCTGGTTGAGGTGCGGTGAAATTCTATTTGTAAAGTGTAAATCAAGCATTTTAATTTCTCCCTTGATGGGAAAAACAAAAGATCATTGATATGTCTAGTAGGTACCTACTACTTACCAGTTGGTACCTACTACTCAATTGTATACCAACCATGTAGTGCCTTCTTTTCACAAGATTATTCCATTATGGTTACAAAACAATATTAGTTTTTAACTTAGAGTAATAAATCAGCATTCCTTGACACTACAATGGCTTAGAGGTCATGAAATGTCGTGATAAAATGAGAGCATTCAAAAAATTGGCGAACGATTTTCCTACGATGAAAACTATGGGAGTTACTCTTCCCTAGTAACGCCTTGGTTGTACGTGAAAATCAATAGAAAATGTGCCGGTCGGGAAAAAAAGTGTCGGTCAGGAATAAAAAGTGTAGCGAAAAATGCCTTGACCCCCAGCCAAAAGACATATCCATGTCAAAACGAGATTAAAGCTGCGGAGGATCTAAATTCTTTGGTACTCCACCCATGAAGCTGAAATTTGAAATGGAGAACCCTCGGGACTTCTATAAACGAATCATGAAGTCTAGAGCCCCCCAGATCAGCTGAGTGAGATCAATAGTTAAGTTCTTTGCTATTCAACATATGAAGCTGAAAATTGAAATGAAGGCCTCTTGGGACATCTAGTAACGAATCATAAAGTCTGAAGCCCCCCCCCCCCCCCCCCCCCCCCCAGTTCAGCTGAGTGAGATCTAGTGCTATTTTTTTTTGTTTTTCAACCTCTGAAGCTACAATGGAGGCCCCTTGGGGCGTCTAGAAACGAATCATGAAGTCTAGAGCCCCCCAGATCAGCCGAGATTCGGAGCTAAGTTCTTTGCTATTCAACCTATGAAGCTGAAATTTGGAATGGAGGCCTCTTGGGACACTTAGAAACGAATCGTTAAGTCTGAAGCTCCCTAGATCAGCTGGGTGAGCTCCGGAAGCTAATTTATCTACCTACTATTCAATCTATGAAGCTGAAATTTGAAATGGAGGCCCCTCTGGGCGTCTAGAAACGAATCTCGAAGTCTAGAGCCCTCCAGATCAGATGAGTGAGCTCCGGAGTTGAGTTCTTTGTTATTCAACCTATGAAGCTGAAATTTGAGGTGGAGGCCTCTTGGGACACATAGAAACGAATCGCGAAATCTGAAGCTCCCCAGATCAGTTGGGTGAGCTCCGGAGCTAATTTTTTTTTTTTTTTTTAATTCTTTAATTCAATCTACTATTCAACCTATGAAGCTGAAACTTGGAATGGAGGCCCCTTAGAGTGTCTATAGAAATGAATCATTAAGACTAGAGCCCTCCAGATCATCTGAGTGAGATCCAGAGCTACATTCTTTCCTATTCAACCTATGAAGCTGAAATTTGAAGTGGAGGCCCCTTGGGGCGTTTAGAAACGAATATAGCTCTGGATCTCACACAAATGATCTAGAGGGCTCTAGTCTTAATGATTCATTTCTATAGACACTAGACACTATAAGGGGGCTCCATTGCAAGTTTCACCTTTATAGGTTGAATAGTAGATTGAATTAAAAATAATAATAAATTTACGTAGGTAAATTACGTAGGTAGAAACCTATTTTTCCATTTTTGCTAGGTTGTGAAATTTTTTAATGAATAATAGCAATGGGACACTTCAAATAATGGGACTACTTAATGCTTTTCTATTTCCAATACAAATTCTATGGAAATCCTACCCCACTTGGTCAATTCAATTCAATTCTTTATTCAACACATAGGACAACAGGTCCCACCTGGCGTGTTGGTATGAATAAAAAAAAGCAATGTTATATACAAAAAAACATTAGTAGTAAAAAAGTAAGTAAATGGTCATAGTTAGTACCTAAGTAAAGTAAAATTTGTTGAGTAAAAAAGTTTGAAGTAAAGTGAAATGCCATAGTTTGGTTTTCTTCAAGTTCATATTTTAATCTAGAAAGCAGTCCAATGATTGGTACCACACATGGTTGAGGACAAGACGTCAAATTTCGTTACAATAGCGTATATTGCTATACAGTTAGGAGCATCGTCCGTCATTGGAAAAGATAACTACCCCAGGGGGGCCCCCCCCCCCCCCCCCCCCAAGCGCAACGACTCGAGACCCCCCCCCCCCCCCCCAACTAAAATATTTATTAAATAGGTAATGTAAATGATACACTGATGTGATAAAGAATGTTGTATTTCTTGTTTTACAAATGTAAGTAATTAATTTTTAATTGACAGTAAAACAAGTACAATAAGTCAAAGACATTACCGCTGTCATTATGGCACTCACAACGCATGCGCACAATACCTGTTTCTACAACATATTATCCAATAAAGTAATTCGAATTGAAAACAGCTGACGCTAGCAAATTGTTAGTATAAATCTTATTACTTGTTCATTAAACAATTTAAAAAGTACTCATTTTTCTAACCCCACCCAAAAATTTTAACGACGCAGTTTGCGTCGTGACCCCCCCTGTGTGGGCACCCCTGACTACCCCACATTCTATTTACTTTTCGACGCCATTTCCAAAAACAGATTAATTGGAATACCTAATTTTAACAAAAATCAACGGTAATAAAACAGTAGGTGGGTACTTAAGTTTTAAGAAACAATCATGATAACCTTGGTCCGCGAGAAATCGTGGAGTGACCGAAGTTCAATTCAATAACACAGCAGTGAAGAAACAAATAGGAAGGTAGATATCTGATTGTGTCTTCTTCCTCCTCTCTCACTTACTTATATTTTTACTTAGGGACACTGTGCAGTTTGCTAAAAGTTCCACTCATGCAGCATGATCGTTTAAGCGAATTTTCGTAAATTATCGTATTGATATTGTTACTCTGTTATGAAATTTGAGCACATTGAGTGCAAAGAAATTGTTGACTACCAGTTTAATTGAGGGAAATCTAGTTCTAAATAATATTCTGTGAGACAAAAAATATTTGAGAATTTTAGTTATTTTTTGTTGTTTTTATCGATTTTCCAGCAAAAATTAATTAAATTTAAGTATATTTTCAGCATACTTCTGTACAAAAAATTTTGAATGTTCTAATTCATTGTTGATAAACTTCTTTTCACAAAAATTCTGTTGAAAAATATAAATGTATCCATTTTTAGCAATTTTTTGTGATTTTTGAGCACTTTGTTTGAAATTTGACCATTTTAATATGCTCCAAAAGTGCTGGCCAAAGATCTCATCCTTTCATTTAGAAAGGTTGATTTCTTTGCGCAAAACCGGAATTCTTATCTCAATCCTATGGAGAGTCATATGTGTCTGTCTGTACAGTCTGGGATGTCATATGTGTGTGTGTATGTTTGTGCAAGTCACTGCATACCGTCCCATTGTGATATTGTACAAAGCATGCACTAGATCGCCACAAATTTGAGCTTGACAAAAAAATTTTTCCAAAACCATCCCTATCCATCTCTCCAAAAACATCTCCAGAACAATTTAGAACCCAACTTCCTCAAATAACTGAAAGAATTTATAGAGTCTAGCCCCATAACCCAGTAATGAATTCCCCCATTTTCTTATCCACCATCCATACCCACAGCAACCATCGATCCAGCTGCACCCACCACAAGAACCAACAACTTCAGAAAAATGTGTCCGACATAACAAGAGGACAGCGAAGCAGAGAACAATAACCACGACCTCAACTGTGTAGGAGGTTCCTCTTATATCAACGTTAACGTCACTTTAACGTTTCCTAACCAACCACGTTTGTTTTGACTTTCCTACAAGCATGATGTCGATGTCAAACTAACTCATTTTTATTTTTAATTGAAAATGAATATTGATATTGGATCAGCTCGATAATTGATCTATAGCTTACATTTTCAGTTATTTGTTCGGTTAATTGCCAAAGTGGCTCTACAGCTTAAAAATGGTGAAACGTCAGAACAATCAACTTCCTGAAAATTTACCTCAACTACAAAATCTCATAAAGAGGGATCCAGTTTCTTATAAGGATGAGGTAAGTGATCGATTTGGACATTTTCTGACCGTAGCATTGTTACGCTCTCAGCCGTGGATACTGTTACGATGTAGAGCATCATGAGTTATGATAGGTAATTGAAATTGACGGGTTAATAATTTTAATTAAAACCCTCTTGTGGGATTTTTTCCGCTGTTTAGAGGAACATCTACTTGAGAGGCATGTCTGTAAAACATGTTACAAATGAAGGAATGGCTCAATATAATGATTAGTATCTAGCTAATAACATCACGAGGAAAAGTAAGAATGAAGAAAAAAATCACCTATTTTGAAATCTACTGCGCAATAAATGGCTTGTAGAAACAAAGCCCGTCAGGATTGTATTTGCTGTCGAGGAGGTAAAACATACGTTAGTGGGAATATCTGCTTCTCAGGCAGGGTTAGTTTTTTAGTAAACGTTAGTACCTATTAAAAGAAAATATATTATTCTCAAAACATTTTAAAGCGTGTAAAGCTATCAATAAGAAAGAATTTAACAACTCAGGTACAATAAATTAGGAAATTTTCATATTCACGATAGGTAACTGCTAATTCCTCCCAACCCCCCTTCACCAAAAACCGCAAACTCTGAATCACCCGAGTCCATCCTTTCTGCAACAATATTTCCAAATCTTTGCACATAATACCTACGTACAGTTATCAATGTCGAACGGCAATTTACTTGGAGTAGTGATTATCCCACCAACAACTGAAATCAAGATGCTGCTATTTTGTTTCAGTTCCTTCAGCAACAGAAGCACTACAAATCCCTGTTGTCACTGTTCGAGCTCCATCCTGCTGAGCATAACAAAAATTTGGATGTCCTCGTCATGTTCATGGCCCAAGTTGCCCACTGCTATCCGGACATCCTTTCGAATTTCGCTCAAGAAATAATTGATTTATTGAAAACTCATAACACTGTATTGGATCCAGAAATGAGAATGGTAAGACATCCTAATGTGTATTAAATAAATTTATTTATGTAGTAGGAGCTCGTATGGAATTTAGTGGTGTAAGATCTTGCTTTTCCCCCAATTCATTAAGTTGTAGCCACCGAGGATTTTGTTATTATAAACATCATGTTTGATTAATTTTACAAGATCAGATAAACATCATTTCTAAAACAAAATTTTAAATAATAAAAACTCAGCGAAAATAACAATAGCAATAAATAAGCCAGTACCAATTTTTACCAGAATTGTGCGTTTGACTTTAGAGGCACTCGCTCAAAAGATTGTCTTACAAAGCCCTGTTGATGGCGATGAACGAGGTGGGCTCCCTTAGGGCCAGTTTCACCAATGGGAGTTACTTCCCGAGTCTCGTAACGCAGGATCTAGACAACCGAGAGTCAGTGTTTTCACCGTTCCACTATCTAGTTTTATTCCCAGATTAGTCGATCCGCGAAACAGTTAGTTAGCCCGAGTGGCTCGAACTAAATCACTCGCAATAAAGTTGTAGCAACCCATTTCAACTCAGAATTTAGTGAAAAAGCGTTGTCGATTTCCACGAAAAATGAAGAGTGACAACGTTAATTGATTTTGACGGTTAGGTCATCATCTGTACAAACAATAACTGAACTCTCATTAGAAAGGACACAGCTTATATTGTCACAGGTGAAGGGAGATTGAATCCCATTGGTCGAGAGAAAGGACAGGGTTGGGAGTTACACCCAATAAAGTGCAAGCAATGTGAAGGGCTAATCAGATGAAATGAAAGGAGGGGAAGAAGTACTCAATCAGGTTTTAACATTGTGTAGGGATAATTCCAAGCTTTATAGAAATATACTTATCAGTGGTGAAATATATTGAGGGATATCTTCATTTAAACATTTACCAGATCTGCCACTTTTGATAATTTCGAATTTTTCAAGTATATTTTATATACCTCCCTTTTGGACAAAAATGAAGAAATTCTACAAACTGTCTATCTGTGAGATCCTAATTGTAACTATGATTGGATTCCTTAAGATGTTTTGCAAATGTAGACTTACCCTTATTTTCCCTGAAATCCTCCTGATGCTCGTCTATTCTTGCCCTTTATTTTTGTTCGACTGCACTTTCATAGTCCTTGGCAGCTGGAGGAAGAGTGGCCAATGTGTTGGTGAGCGGAAGAGGTAGTTGTAGGTCATTATTTCAGGATCGTGTGGGGCGGCCAAGCCGACTTGGGTTTAATATTTATTTAGTAAAATCTATATGATGATAATTTACATTATTGTTGGTGCACAACAAGAGTTTTTTGGTTGTGTCCAGTCCCAGTTACTTAACTTCATCTTCACCCTTTCCTTCGTGTGTTGGGAAGGTCAAAACACTATCAATGGCATAGGTACCTACCTGCTTTTTTGGGAAACAGTTGATCACTCAATATATGTTATTTGTCATAATATTTCTTATATGTTTCAGACTTTCTGTCGAGCGCTGATTCTACTGAGAAATAAAAATTTGCTGACACCAACTGACTTACTCTCACTGTTCTTCCAATTACTTCGATCCAACGATAAAGCACTGAGGACGTTCCTTGAAACGCATATCATAAATGATATAAAGAACATCAACGCTAAAAGCAAGAATATGAAATTGAATGGAGTAAGTAAATTGTCCTTGGAATTTATCCTAGCTCTTTTCCAAGAGAAGGTTTCTGAAGAAAAATACAATAGGCGCATTCACAGTTGCTATTACTAAAGTTCTATGAGGTGAATGTCGAGGGCTATTTCAACAAAAACTATAATTGAGCGTTAGTTGACTGCTGACCTTCCATCTAAGGTAGAGGGCGGGGTGAGCCAGATCGGCTTTGCTCTCCGTGCTCAATTGGGATAATTTTCAACTAAAAATGCTTGAAAACTTATCAAGTCCCACTGAAAGTGAGTTGGCCTCACGGAGACTGGAAGGGTGGGAGATGATCGAAAATTTCTTACTTTCCTACCTTGTTTGTAGATGCCAGGTATCTAGAAACAGAGCTAACAATAGCTATCAATTATTAAACACTCACGTTTCCATCAGTGATGACAAAATGGTGCATTACGAAAGCAGAAACCCCTCTCAACGATCGAGTAGGTACCTATCTTCCTTTGCTACCAAATACGCTTCATGTGTATTTGTAAGATGTCGCATCAAGCGCTAACACATGTAAGTCATTGTTTATGAAATGTAGTATTTTCCTCTTCAAAGGGGACTAAGGGGAGAGGCGATTAACCTGCTACACCTAGAGGATATCCTGAGAGCTGGTAGCCCAGGATTAAATGTAAAATTTGCAAGAATCGAGGAGGAGGAACTACTCTTATCCATCACACGTTTGAATTGCATTTGACCTGATTTTAATATTAAATTGTAGCACTGTAGCTAATTGAAGAAGCGAGTGGAGTTTGCATATAACGCCATCTTCCTTTCGTCCAGCGGCTCTAGCCAGCCAATCGCAGAGCTTATCCTGACAATCGGCGGGCTAACCTTCCGGTCAGAGTTGGGGCAGAGGTACCCTGCGTTTGAGTACTAACCTCTTATTCTCAACAACACAGCGGTATTCCTGACACCCGTTCTAGATACCCGCCCTTAGTGTACTCTTTAGTTTTTGGCTATAATATCCACCCCAATCCCCAAGAATCTGGTGAATTCTGGGAGTAAGTACACTTTATTAATAACTGCAATTGCCTTTGCGTCATTTGTATATTATTTTGCTTATGGGGAGGGGGGGGGGGATAGGTGGGGAGAGTAACACCTTCCTACTATGATTGTTCCCATATTTTGTCCTATGTTTAGTTTCAATCCAAGTTTGAAAGACTGTGCTGTAAGTTCAGCTGTTGGTCATCCTACACAGAATGACTGTAACTTGATTCATGATGGTTTGACTGCGAATTTATGTTAACTATTGTTGCTATCTTAACGATTTGAAAATAATGCATTTTGGTTCTACTTCATTAAATATATATATATATAATTTGAAAATGAGTTGATTTGGGATAGTTCGACTGGTTTTTACTTACTGAAGTATAAAAAAAAACATTCTTCCGAATCTCGGGCTTCAAAGCTCAGATTTTACTTCCTCACTACCGAAGGTAGGGAAGCTTTGTGTTCGTGATTGAAGTCGGAAAAATTTTTGACCTCCAAAACTAAAATTTCCACTAGCTTTTTGTATTTCAGAGCTTGCTGATCAATTTCGGTTCCGTGTCTGTCTGTGGTAAATCCTTGGTAAATCAATCGTTTTCATTATATCAACCCTTTGTTTTTCAGACACTACAGAACTTCATGTACAATGTTTTGAATGACAATAATTCAAGAGCTGTGAAAATGTCTTTGGTAAGTTGAAGCTCATTCACAAGTTTGTATTATTTATTTTTTTCAAGTCGTTAATTAATGGTATTGTAGTTTATGGATAAATATCTACGGTTGTAATGGTTGCTACTTTTTAAATATCTATGGCCTTCTCCTCCTTTTTTTATTTCAGAACATAATGATCGAACTATACAAGAAAAACGTGTGGCATGATGCTAAAACTGTTAATGTTATTGCTACAGCGTGTTTTTCAAAAATTACCAAGGTATTTTCCCGTCTTTATGTAAATATCACCTTAAACAAGACCTACCAACTATTCATTATTAATTTATTGTTTATTTATATTTTGGCTACGTATGTCGACAAATGTATACCTAGTTGTATGTACGCCTATAATAGTTTTCGAATTTTAGTTTGCCTCAGAATAAGTTTTGTGGATTTCTTCCTTTTGTAGGTGATGGTAGCTGCTCTTAAATTCTTTTTAAGCTCTGACGAGGCTGATAAAGGATCTGATGACAGCGATTCTGATGACGTGAGTAGTAGAAATAATAATCAAACCTCGTTTCTTTATGCATTAGGTGCGTTAATAAATTGCTAAATAAACTGCATTTGTCAATACACATTTTTAATAAATTGGAACGGTGTTTGACAGAAGATTGTAAGGAATCTGAAAAGGTGTTTGTTTAGTGCAAGATCTTTATGAACATGACAATCGGCTGATCTTCCAGTGGCGCCGGCTCGGTCTCAAAGCCATTAAAATCTCTAGAAGAGGAAGCCGTGGCCGTGGGGGAACCCCAACGACGATGTCGTGGATGATGCCGTATTATTTTTATGAAGAGGAAGACCTGAATCGGGGCTTACGAAGTCCCCGTTTTGGCCTGTCGTCAAAGCTGCGACGATGAAGCCTCGTAGGAGAGCGCCTCGAACGCTTGCGTCGTCTCCTAACCCATCCCCTGTCGGACTCACAAGGGTCGGCCAGGTTAGGGTTGAGCTTTAATACCACATCAGATACCGATCGAAGTATCCTCTTACGTACCTTTATGCTCGAAGTATCCCCCCAGGAGGCTCGATTCCAGTGCTGTAGAATAATGTTCGCTCTGAGGAGACGAACTACCAGAATCGCTGACACAGATCGGAATTTCAGCGGATGTGGAGTTTCATGAGGCGTCTCCGACTCGACTCAGTATTTTGAGCGTTTGCAATCCAAATTCATCGATACGCGACGTTAAATGTAGTCAAATCGTACAAAAACGAAACAGCACCGAAAAGGAAAATTAAAACAGATTTTGAAACGAAAAATACGAAAGTAAAAGCTGTAAGCTCGGGAGCGAAACATGTTGCGCGGAGGTGAACATACAAAGTGACGAGAAATTCCACATCTCGTAAAGTGGTGGAGCATGGGGAGATGCGCCGTGTAGCCAACGGAGTGCGTAAACTCTGGTGGGTTTTAAAAGAATTCGCGGTTCCGCGGGTTTTTTCAAACATTTTTCTCTGAAAAGTCCTTGCGCGCGATGTGAAACACATCTCTGCATAAGTAAACAGTCTTCTACAAAGACCATACTATAATCTATATTATGTTCAGCGCCTCAGTAGTTAAATAGGCCAACCTAATGCGCCTAATTTCAAAGGCTGTAAACAAAATTAAAATTGAAAATTGTTAACAATTCTCAATTGAAAAGGAATTTTATTGCACATTTAAATATTTTTGTTGTATAACACGTGTTTGGTCGTAACCAAATTTGTAATTCCCGCCTCCGACATTCCATAGAGCTAGTTCGCTGAATTGCCGAGTCTGGTGCTTTCATGTGTAACTTTGTTTTTACGATTGCTTTACTTTACATTTGTTTGAGTGCTTCATGGCAGTAAAGATTTATTATTATTAAATTTGTATTTGGTCCTTTACGAAACCTTGTCAAAGCAGCACAAGGTTATGCTACATGTTAACACTATCTTTGTCATTAAATTTCTGTTATCTTTTCCAGGAGATTCCATCAGCTAAGGAAGTAATCATGGCTAACCGCTTCAACAAAAAAACTCGCAAGAGGGAGAAAAATCTCAAAAAAGTTAAAAAGGAAGTTGCTGTAAGTTATATTCATAGAACTCTTTGTTTCTTTGTTGATGTTTGTTTTAACCTAACTCTGAGTATTTAAATTTAAATTTTATATTTTATAGAAAGCCCAAAAGAAGAAGAAGACTAAAGCTCCTAACTTCAATTTTTCTGCACTTCATCTCATTCATGATCCTCAAGGTATTACTTTTCTCATAGTGTTGTATCGTAGTGCTTCTATTGATACCAAACGTTGGGCAATGATGTTCCCAACAATGACGATTGTAATGCTTCGTACTTGCAGTTCAGCTGCATTTGCAGTTATAACCATATCAAGTGGGGATTATTAAGACCGCGGTTGGTGTACTAAGATAGTGTGACAGATGGACACTTCCTGGTGAAATATGCTAACCCACCAAGCCTTCAACCATAGAGCTACCTCTTAGCAACCATTTGGCCTCTCTTTTCAATATTTCCTATGTCTCCAATGTAGCTGTTCTCAGTGTAACCACCCCAATCCTTCTCAATAGACATACGTTCATCGTCCAAGACGTTGGTCACAAAGAATCCTTATTTAACACCTTGATCACTGCAGTTGGTAGGTAGTGTAGTAGTTAATATTGTCACTAATGGTTACAGGGCTCGCAGAGAAACTCTTCAAACAATTGGAATCGACTCATGAAAGGTTTGAGATCAAACTCATGACGTTGGACGTGATATCCCGCCTTATCGGTCTTCATCAGCTCATTCTTTTGAATTTCTACCCTTTCGTCCAACGATTCCTTCAGCCTCAACAGAAAGGTTCGAGTCATCTATTGAATTACAACTATTTTAATTATAGTTTAGTTCGGTATTCATCATCTCCTGTCATGTTTGACTCTACCATTTCCTAACAGCTGAAGAAGTGATATTGAGCGTATCCCACGTATTTTTTAAACATTTTTATTTTAACAAACATTATATTTTTATAATGAGATGGTAGGTAGGAACCTCTTTTGAGAGTCGGAGAGAGAGAGAGAGAGAGAGAGAGAGAGAGAGAGAGAGAGAGAGAGAGAGAGAGAGAGAGAGAGAGAGAGAGAGAGAGAGAGAGAGAGAGAGAGAGAGAGAGATACTTGTGTTTGTGCACGAGTGTGAATTTCATACCAAGCAGTTTTTATACCAAGTTGAAACTGTCATAGGTTTTTATTAAGCACACCTAGTAGTAGGTTGCAAATAAATTATCTACTCATGAGTTAAGCCTTACCTAGTCCTTTTCATCAAAATTCTGAAGAAGCTTTGTACTACAGATAGAAACTCAGCAAAAATATACCTAATAAAAAATTGGCTTTGGAGAGAGACTCCCTCTTCGGAGACTGGTAAAATAGGGAGTGTCCAAATTAGCCCTCAGGGCACCCAGCAGGAATACATCAATCATGACATCTTTCAATGTTTCTTTGGATCTTTTTGTTTAAAATCTTTAAAAACAGAAAAGAGATGAGTTGAAAGAAGAGAGCTGCTCTCTGGCAGAGATTTGTAGAAATCATTTATAACGACATCGGTTATATCGATGAAACTTTTATAAAAGCAGAATCCTGGACAGATGGTTGGCCCCCTATGTAAAAACATTGACTTTTTATCGCTCATAACCGACAGCGCTAATAATGTCCAAATCGTTTATAAAGGCAACATTTTGGTAAAGAATGGGTTTCCAACATAGATTTCAACATCTTTTCTTTCATGACCACGTACTGAGAAACCACCAAACTACGCACCCGACCAACTTATCTTCTGGACTTCTACCAAGAACAATACAAGTACTGCCCTCAAGTTTCACGAATCCTGTTTTTATGGAGCTATTACATAAAAGAGTCTTTCAGAACCGTTTTTAGTGTGTACCACCAATTTCTATAAATTGATTCAACACTGGTACCTTGCACGTTACTGCCGTGTTCTGCTCCGATTGATTCGTTGCTTTAACTGCTTCCTTCTTTCTATTTCCTTCTAGGTATTCTCCAATATCCAATCGTTCTTTTGGGAGTTCTCATAGCCTAGGCAAGTTTCTCCAGCTTCAGTTATGCTAGTCTTGAGGGCATTCCAATGCTCCTCCATTGGGCTACCCTCCACCTGTAAGGCTTGTGTTCTACTTTTATTCTCTTGTCTAAGGCTTTCCTTCACTTCTAGTCCTTTGAGTTTCCTTACATCTAGCCGCTTCTTTTTCTTTTATTATTTCTTGGCTGCAGAAGTGATCTTCAAGTGAAGTTTAGCGATCATCGTGTGTGGTCTCTTCCAACATCTACACCCTCTTGTTTCTCACGTCTAGAAATGATCATCGGAACTTCCTATTGATGGCCTGGTGATCAAGTTGGTTTTCTGTGATCTAGTTAGGAGAGACCCAGGAGACCTTATGGCAGTTCTTGTGCGAGTAGATTGTACCACCAATAACAAGGTCGTGTTTGGCACTAAAGCACTTGAACAATTCACCATTCTCATTGGTCTGCCTGGTCCCATGTGTTTCAGTTATGTGTTCAAGTCCCTCATTATCTGCACGGACTTTGGCATTGGGATCTCCCATTATAATTCCTATGTCCCTTTTGGGTATAGAATGCAGGGTACCTTTCAGAGAGTGGTAGAACCCCTCTTTCACTTCCACTTCAGAAGGTTCTGTTGGTGCATATACATTGCATAATGCCTATGTTTTGAACTTTCGATTGAAATCAAGCAGTAATCATACTATCCGAAACTGGTCTCCACTCCATCAGGCTGCTGATTGCTCTTCGTGATAGAAGCATACCATCACCTGATCCATGTTCTACGCCGTCTCCCCTGATCCCCGAGTACAGCGAAAATTCCGAATTCCTGAGTTGCCACTTTGCCATGGTCAAGCCATCTTACTTCGCTTAGGCCTAAGATGTCGACTTTGTAGCTCATCATTTCTTTCTCTACTTGCCTCAGTTTTCCTTTCTCATTGAGGGTATGTACGTTCCAAAATCCAATTATCGTATTCTGTTTCATGCCAAAGATTGTGGCTCAAGATAGAAATATTTCTTTACGATTTTTTTATCATTATGGCATTTTGACATCAAACATTGTTGTCTGTTCATAATGAGAGAAATAATATGTGAAATGTATCCTGCTCAATAACACGGGAAAAGATACAAAGCACAACAACATACAGAATTAAGATAACAGTTATCACGGGGAGGTGGGGGGGGGGGATAGGTGATCAATAGGTTGAAAATAGTTTAGTTGGAAGATTGCTTGGGAGAGTGCAGCAGCAGCCATGAATATCGTTGTTGAAAGTCAATTTTCAAGCGTAGGTAAATTTAAAAACTAAGTCAATACCTGTTTGGACCTGTTTCGTCCAAACCATTGTATTTTTTCCCATCAGTTATGTTCACAAAAAACGAATCTGGGAAAATCAGGTAATTGATTTTCATTTATTAGCTTAATTATTTAACTGGGCACCTGTTCGTTTTTCAGAAGTGACCAAGTTACTACTCTTCATAGCTCAAGCTTCACACGACTTGGTACCTCCTGATGTAAGTATTTCATTTGATGATTCCCCTGCAGTAATTATGTAGAACACTCATTTGTATGTCCCTATTTGTTCACAGGCCCTTGAGCCGATCATCAAAACTTTGGTTAACAATTTCGTTACTGAAAGGAATTCTTCGGATTGTATGGCTATTGGGTGAGTTTTACTTCTTTGGTAACATTAACTCTTTGTCCTTGAAAAACCGGTCCATCTGCTTCTTGATCATATGAATGCATAAACACAAACCAGACGATTGGTAGAACAGTTGCTTCAATTACTAATTAGTCGAGTGAAAATGTTCCTTCTGGGGCATTCCTGTTTGAACGTGCTTGCTGCCCATCTACCTGCTTCCCAGCCCTGACGACTTTTCTGACCATCCCCTCCCCCTCCTCACACCGTCATAATGAGTTTTCAGGCCATCTCTTCCCAGTCATAAGCCGGCTCAAGACCAGTAGGAATTCCTCAAAGGCTGGCCTCAAGCGAGATTTGCTCCCAAGGACTGGCACAATTACTTGGGGATGAATGAGAAGGCTTAACTACCTTAAGCTATTGCCTATGATACATAGCTCCAATTATCGAATAAAATTATAAAAAATCATAAAATAAGGAAGGGATGAAGTCAACGGCCTCAGAGCAATATGCCCCCCCCCCCCCCCCCCCCCCGACACTAAGGCACCGAAAGGAGACGGAGGCTGATATAATGAGATTTGGTACTGCTGGGGAGGTCTCTTCAAAGTCATAAAAGCCGTAAATGCTGGGGTCTGAAATGTTGTTAAGGCAGGGAGATGGGTGACGTGCATGTTCAAACCCTATCCCGAATCCGCCAGACGGTACATTGAAACTGTACTCTAATTCATTCGTTGAATTTAAGCGTTTTTGTTCCATTTGCGCTTCTAAAGTAACATCAAGTTTGACAGCCTGATTGTTTCAACTTTGTATTTTCAGGCTAAACGCTATTCGAGAGCTCTGTTCTCGATGTCCTTTTGCCATGAATGAAGATCTCCTGAGGGATTTAGTTCAGTATAAAAATTACAAGGAAAAGAGCGTCTGCATGGCTGCTAGATCACTAATACATTTGTACAGAACGTCAATGCCTGAAATGTTGCACAAAAAAGATCGAGTAAGTAGGTACAATAGGATGAGTTGTGTAATCCTTTCTGTAACATTACAATTTTTACTATTCTAGTCGGATTTTATGTAAAAGGAATACTGTGTTGAGGAAAGTACATTTTGTTATCTCACCACATCTGCTGTTATTTGTCATCTTCTGGTCTAGTTGTGTGAATGTTACTGATTGATGTTTCCTAGGGGAAACCTACTGAAGCAAGCATTCAACTAAAAGTTAAGAAGTTCGGCGAGTCGGACAACGTGGACTATGTTCCAGGCGCTGAAGCTTTGATGGAGGAAGAAGAGGTGCTTAAATTTGTTTTATTGAGTTTTATGAGTTGGTTTTGTTTACTTAGTGACCTTCGTTACCTGGTTTCTACCTTAAATTATTTACCTTCTTTTAAAATTGTATCACTACCTTATAACTTTGTTGTTTAATTTTTTGTAGAATAATGAAGAGTTTGAGATCAGTGAAGATGATTCAGATTCGGACGATGATGGCTGGGTAGATGTGCCCCATTCGGATGACGAAAAAGATCAATCGTCGTCAGATGGTGATGAGGAAAGTGGAGAAGATGAAGATGACAATGAAGATGGTGATGAGGATGTAGCTGGCGACGTTGATGTTTCAAAAGACTCTTCAGAGCCAAAGAAAAAGAAGGTTAGTACACTCATGATTATCTTTGGTTGGGTAGACCAGACTCCCATCTCTGCAGTGCCAAGTTTTGGATCTACGATCTGCGTGCATGCGTTTTTGTAAGAGGGTTACAAGGGATAAGGGAGGCTGGGATAGGGTGATTAGGGGTGTTTTTATATTTTTGGAGCTCTTCCTACCCAAGGTAAGGTCATACGTCCCCATCTCGCAACCTGGGCACCCTCTGGGTGATATGACGTCATATTAATGTATTTTTGAAGCAACATTATCCCATGTGCACAATTTCTACCATTCAATCTCGCCTCAGTCCCCACAACAAGCAGCTTGTCCAAATAGCTGTGGGGCCTTCCCGCATCTCCTACAGGTGAGTGGCAGCAGCAGACGTTCAGCAATCCTCCTGGATTCTCTTCTACTTGAATACTGAAGTGTTGAGGATCGGGGAGAAGGTAGGCCGTATTGAAGGTTTTGGGTGTGCCTACCTGCAGGATCTGGCTAGGCAGGCTGTTAAGGGGCCTGATGGCTTGGAAGTCGAGGTCGTGGCCTATGTGCGGAGGATCTTCCCACAGGTTGAGGAAGCGCCATGGAGGGGTTCCTCCTACATTGGTGCCTCATTGAGGTCATACGAGGGTCATCCCAAAAGTAAGTTTCCCTATTTTCTTTAAAAAAAACCTACAAGTCATAGAAACCTACAGATGGTCTCAAGTTTTTTGTTTGGATGTAGTGGTAGTCCTGTAAAAGTTTCAGGCCGCTGTGTCGGTTTGTTGATAACCAATTCAGTTAGAAATATGGATGCCCCCCTTGCGATTTTGTCCGATTGTGAAGTGTGTTCTGTGATCAAATTCCTGACCAAGGAGGGGGTTACCGCGATTGAAATTCATCGTAGACTTTGTCAAGCATATGGTGACAATGCGATGAGTGTCCAAATGGTCCGAAAGTGGCGAAAAAGTTTTGAGGAAGGACGTGTTTTGGTGCATGACGAGCAGCGTAGTGGACGCCCGTCGAGTTCGACTCGAGAGGAGGCGATTGTGGCCGTTCGCGCAGCACTTGATGAAGATAGACACCGTACAATTGATGAAATTGTGAATTGTGTTCATCCCAAGTACGAATTAACTCGCTCTGTAGCTGGTCGAATCCTAAAAGAAGATTTAGAGATGTCAAAAGTGTGTGCAAGGTGGGTTCCAAGGCTCTTGTCTGACGAACACAAGCAAAACCGTTTGGAGGCAGCAAACCGCTTTTCTGAGATGCTTGAGGATGAAGGAGACGACATTTACGATCGAATAGCGACTGGGGATGAAACTTGGGTCTTCCACAATACCCCAGAGTCAAAAAGACAGAGTATGGTCTGGAAAAGTCCCCAGAAAAGAGCACCAAAAAAAGCCAAAATTGCGACGTCCGCTGGAAAGATTATGGCTACGGTTTTTTGGGACTCCAAGGGTGTTCTGTTGGTTGACTACCTACCTAAAGGTGAGACCATTAATGCTGCCAGATATTGTGAAGTCTTGGAACAACTGAGAAAAAACATTAAAGCCAAAAGACCCGGACTTTTGAAGAGAAAAGTGCTGCTTCTTCATGACAACACAAGGCCACATTCCGCAAATTTGACCCAGGAATTTCTCAGAAAATTTGATTGGGACGTTTTCCCCCACCCACCGTACTCTCCAGACCTTGCCCCGAGTGATTACCATCTTTTCCCGGCATTGAAAACTTTTTTGGGAGGCCAGCGATTTTCCAGTGACGCAGAAGTCGAGGGCGCCGTCAACGAGTGGCTGCGCGGATTGGACAGAAACTGGTATGCTGTTGGCTTACAAAAACTCGCCACACGGTATGCAAAGTGCCAGGAACGACTCGGCGACTATGTGGAAAAATAGTTCAGGTCTGCAGCTTTCCAACCATGTAAATATTTTAGTCAATAAAGCATTTTTTCGATTTTTTCAAAAATAGGGAAACTTACTTTTGGGATGACCCTCGTAGAACAGCAAAACAAGCAAGAAGGTAGGAATTCCAGTGGCTCCACAAGTTGTGGAGGAGGCATTCGGTTTTTGCTGCTGTGGAGGTACTGGAGGGAGCTGGAGATCGAAAAGTTTTGCCCCCTCTTGGGGGGTTTTAGGACTATTGGGGGCTACTCTTAAGTGCTCCCAGTCACAGCCAAATCACGAATCATACCTTTCCGAAGGTGTCAGTACTGAGACATTTCAAACGAATAAGACGACACCAAGATGTCAGCAGTGACACCTTTTTGAGAAAAATTATATGTACTGAAGGAATGTGATACCGTCACCAAAACAAAAGAAGGATTTTCAACGTCTAGAATGAAATTTTTGTGAAGGAAATGTGCCTAGTTGGAAGAGGAAGCTGGACATTAGACAGTAACTCGTTGTATGACAATCCTCAAAATAACAGTGCAAGCTTAGCTACCTTCCTCACGCAGGTTACCATCCACGTAAAAATCTCGAGCTTGAATGTGAAAATCTTTCTTCAGGAAGTTTCATACTTCCCTGAGCTGGTTTCTTCGCTGCCTTCATGAAGTCTAGATGCTATTAGTTAGTTGGAATATGAGGAGAAGGTCCGAAACCTTAACCTGACATAAGAAATCACCACACTAGTAACAACTTGGTCCGAAAAAGAATATAGGTTCATATGGAAGAACACTTACCTGCCTAATTAACACTCAAGTTTTAAAATACTAATAATTAAGATAACCCGAAAATTTGCACTTGAGGCCTCGTTGCATAACTGCCAATTTTGTTCGTCCAAATGAACATTTTCTCTTATTCCGTTTTGTTATTGTAAATTAGGTAGTTAACTCATTCATTCTCCACAAGGAATATAAATCTGTATTTGATATGTTGCTGTATATGAATTATAAGAAGTTTAATCGTTTTAAACTCTGAATTCTAGCTCAGTGCCAAGGAAAAGAAAGAAGATATTTTGCAAGCCAAGAAAAAAATGGCTGCTGATGTAAGCGTTGGGAAGTTTTTAACAGACGAGGATTTCAAAAGAATTGAAGCAGTCCAACTATCTAAGCAGGTGTCATCTTTGAAAAAACGGGGAGTGAAAAGATCTGCAGAAGATGAGCCTGAAAGGTACATAGACATACGTTATAGAACTTGTTCGATTTTTACCAAATTTGCTAGTATGGTAAGGTAAGATTAGCAATATCATTACATACATATAAGAAAAATGCTTGTAGCGTCACACATCTGAAGACTCGGATATGGTAATTATTTCGTGTGACCATTTTCAGGGGTGAACTGATAAAAATCGGAGACATTGAGAATATCTACAAAAAGAGAAAGAACACCAAGGAAGACCGTATTGCGTCTATAAGAGTAAGTTCTTTTGCTTGCTGAACATTTAACAATTTTTGGTGTATGCGTAATTTTGACTCTTAAATGCGTGTCAACTTAAGTCCAACTTGATTGAATACACGTTGTCAGAGCGAGCGGGTGAGCACTGTACCTAATTTCACTCGTATTTTACTTGAGGAGCTGAATTTCGGAACGGGTCCTCTTGTGGTGTGTATTATTACAACACAGTGAACCATTAAAATCGGCGGAGTGAGCTCTGTACACCTGACCCCTCAACGTGTGATGAACTAAAATTACAACTTGGGGGACCATTCTGGTCAGCTGAGTGAGCTCTGTTGCAATTTTGTTCATATTCAACTTATGGGGCCGAAATTCGGAGATGAAATGGTGAGCTCTGTAGCTAATTTCGTTCCTGTTAAACTCAAGGTGCTGAACTCTGGGTGAGGCGGAGTATAATAAAAACTATTCAGTTACGCAGCATGGGGAATAGAGCGAATTTTAAAAGGAAAGTTAAGGATAAAATTGAATTAGACACTTGGCCACCCTTGTCCTGAATAAAATTGATGGGACGGCCGTATGGTGGGGCCGCAAAGAAAATTTCAGGGCATGCATTACAACTCGAAAACTTCAAAATTTCAATGAATAGTGGACATTTCCCCCATAAAAATCGATGTTTCTCACATCTATTGAATCTTAGAGCTCTGGGAGTGGTCGTAATCGATTCAGCGCTGAAAAATACTTCGAGTGTAGCTCCCCACGTGCCCTATTGTAAAAAACCGATTTTTTAGCATTTTCGGTTCACTAAATTGTAAATTTGAACCTGAAATTTTGGAGTGATGAGTGATCGGACTGGCCAATGACCTCGTCCTGTCGTTTGCCAAGACGGATTTTTCTGCGTTGGAAAGAAATTTGTTCCCATATTTTAAGGGAGTTTATCGTATGGAAATACACCTACATCTATATGTATATATATTCCGACAGTTATTGAGACATGAGTCATTGTTTCTTCTCTCATTTCCTTGCTGGTCCAGTTAGTTTTCTAGGTCTTGCTTGATACTGGACGATTTCGGGTATAAGGGATCTTCAGCTCTGCAACCTTGTAGTGAGGAAATTAGTGCCAAGAGGTCTTCTTCTGAGTGGTTCTTTTGGATTGTCATGGGTATTTAGAGTAAAGTAGGCAACCATCCTAGGTTGGGGGCTTTCTTTTGGCCTCTGTGTTGTGCGTACATCATCAGCTGCTCTCCAAAGGGATGTTCAGAATTTTCATGGGTCCATCTTTTATGAATTTAGTACACTGAGCTGTGTGTTGTCTCCTAGCAGTCCTTGGATAGACATCTTGATGGGTGGTGATAGCAGGCAACTTGGAGATAGGTGCCAAATCAGGCGCTAAAGAGAGGTTGGTTTACTGTTACCGAACTCCATCTCTACTTCTTATAGTCTCACTTCTATTTGTTCAGAGTTTTTTCGGCTCTTTGAAACAGTTCCACACCTCTGCATTGCTCTTTATAATTACCGAAGACTTACCCCACAGTACAGTAATTTGATATGTATATTTCTGGACATATAAATACTTTGTATATGAGGAAATGATGGAACAGCGTTGGAGAGGTTTGGAGCTGAGTATACATATCACAACAAACACACAGTATACATATCACAGGGGTTTCAGTTGGGTTTCTATTATTATATAAGTATCAAATAATTATGTAAAACTAAAATCATACGAATCTTATATTTATCTACTTATTGAACATTAAATATACTCGTAATATATTACAACTCAGATATATAATTTTGTAGCTTAGTTCTAGGAGATCTTATAGCTTTCAACAACAATTAACTGGTTAAGTTGGTGTCACGACCCTAACACTAAAATAAACCTTTACCTTCTTTGAGATGAAAGTAAATTAGCAAGTAAATTTGAGTACACTCAAGGAAACTTTAAAATGTGTTATTATACCTTTACGTTTTGCTTACTTATGTTCTTAGAAAGGGCAAGAGGGACGGGAAAAGTTTGGTTACAAAGATGGAAGGCAGAATCCTTTTGCCAGCACAACGAATCGAGAGAAAAAGAAAACAAAGAACTTTATGATGATACGACACAAAGCCAAATCGAAGGTGAAGAGGTCTTTCAAAGATAAACAGGTTTGTTCATATTCTATTGTTGTGAAAGGAAAAAGAAGCTTCTGAAATTGAAGGGACCCTTACATCCCTAGTTGGCCAATTAGAAAAAAAGTCCTCCAATTGGATGGGCAATATATTTATCTTCCTCAGTTAGTTGAAGCACAAAGTACGAGTAGAAATGATAATAGAGAGTTTTTGGTGACCACTAACGTGCCCTTAACGTCACCCCAACGTACCCAAGAGTACTTGACCTTGAGGGGACGTTAGCAACGTCGACGTTAGAATGGCTCATTTAACGTCACCCGTTTGGGGGCCTAAAGGCACACGACACCAGCCTAACCTTCCTGTAAATGTAACTCTACTGGTCACCTCAAAATTACTCGAATATGGTAAAGTAAATAATAATAGTTTTTTCCAAATTCCCCATTACTAATTATGTTGATGCAGCGAGTAGGTTTTTTGAACACCCCTCAAACTTTGGTATTTCATGTTTCAAGTCGCGTAGAAACCGAATGTACTACCTTTTGAAGTCCGCCTCCGCCGTCTTGCTTTACTATCCTTTAATACGATCGAAAAAAATCATTTCTTTTGCGCACAGGCTCTGTGGTCGATAAGAGCCTTGTTTTTATTATTATTTCACATGTTTTAAATTAGAAACCTGAGTTTTAAGGCACTACTTCTTCACAGCATTGGTCTTAGTTTGCCTGATATCTCAGCTGTTTTCTCGTGAACATTGCGTGAAGTGCTGCCTCCACTGATGATTATCAGGTAAAATCCTGGTTCATTGTCATAGAGATAAATACTTTTTCATACTTGTTGATAATTTACCCAACGGAAAACCCAAAAATAGACAACCAGTAGACAACAAGACAGCTGGGAGAAAATATCGCGTTGCCCAACCACCGTTAACGTGACATCAAAATTAAGGCAACTGTGTCCGGTTCCATTTGGGTTAGCGTCTTCATTTTCTCCCTCAAGACTGGGGTAACGAGTGACGTCAAGTGGAAGTCGCCAAAAACTCTCTAATACGTGGGGCATCATACTGGGCGTATAAATACCCACTAACCCTCTTCCAAAATTGTTGATTTGGCCACAATAACTCCAATTGATGCAATAATTCGCTGGTACCTGTTACCGCTGGTAGCACATTGATTTTGTATTTCACTTTTTTTTTGCAGATCGCATTGAGGAATTATCTGATCAAACAAAAGAAAATGCGGTAAATAAGTGTTATTCGTATTTTGGTTTCCTCATCGTTCCGAGAAGCTCTGTAAATACCCACCACGTTCAGCCGATTTTGTGGATAGAAGTTTTGTAAATCATTGCTTCGATATAAAAAAAAGTCTCAGTTGTAATTAGCATCAATACAATTGTAAATTGTAGCTCTATTAAATAATTACAATGGAATTAATACAAATATTTTTAATTCTTTGTGAATGTTTATTGTGTTTTTCCTTCTGTTAGGTTTATTTATTTATTTTATTTTTTTTATTGATTCTCATGGGGCCTCATTAAGGCAGGTTGAATTTACAATGCTCCTATCTAACCTACTAGGGCATTTGCTTGATTGATCTCAGTCACGAATTAATGTTAATTACAGACTGATGCTTCCTACATCATAACAAATCGAATCGAACTACGTGAATGATTGAATGTTGGCAATTGATTAGATAAGTAGATTGGTACTGTCATGGAGGAGTACAGGAGGGGCATTGCTAGCGGACTCCTCTGCGGCACCTCGACCCTAGAGCAGTGTCTGCCAAAATCTGCCCCGATTTATTTGTGACAGTACCTACTTGATTACATTAATTAAAGTAAACAACCATTCCAGGTTGGGGCTTTTCGTCCGAATGGAGGAGCAGAATATTCTTGATTACATTAATTAGGTATGTACCGTAATGTGTGGTGAAGCGGGACATTTGCAACCTTGGCAAGTTAGCATTCAGTGGGCTCTCCCTAGGTGATGGAAAAAAGGATTTCCCAACTTCGTCACTAGTGAGAACCTTAACATGTTGAATACCTACCTACGTCTGGATGAACAGGTCATCAAATCGGTTGGTTTCCACATGGTGCGTCTCGATGGACAGGTAATCAAACACGAGGAGCGACCGACGTCTGAATATCAGTCACTGGGGGAGTCAGTTGAGAACTTAAATCGATTCAGAGTTAAATATTACTCTCTGATAGTGTATGAAGGTAGTGGTACCTTTCGTTGTACTTTCAGATTGGTTACAAAATTAGAATCGATCACTGAAGTTGATATTTCGAATTTTGCCAATAAATCGATTTTCCTTTCAGGGCCAAAAAGTTTGGTTTTTGGAGACACTCAACGTGTAAAAAGAAAGCCCATCATGAAAGTCTCCTGTCTGTGATTGAAAACCATTAGTGTCGTTTTCAAACATACTCCCATACTTTTCGTTGGGTAAACCTACTATTAAAATGGAAGGCTTACATGGCGGAGTTTCTAAACCATAAATTTTACAAACTAGGTATTTTTTATCGGACTTGTGGCGCACGCTACCTACGCCCGTGGAAGAAAATTGAAGTTAATGGGAATGGCTATTTTATCGAAATAAAGAGAAGTGAAAGATGTAACAGAGTTACCTCCTGAGAGGTCCATCAAGCTCCCGTCAGAGCACCAGAGATAGCGTTGGCGGCGTCCCGTTGAGGAATCAATGGGAAGCACGCGCTGTTCTCGATCGTTTTAGACAGCTGGTTTGGCGTCGGATGGTTTTCTGGTGACAGGAATAAGAACCTTCCCCGAACATGGCTCATTAAAAGCTATGACTAGGGGTGGTATCTCTCTGACGGGATGCCTCTTTACCTCCTCTACCTTTTTATGAGGATTTAGGCCCCCATTGCACCTCTGGGGGGGGCACCTAAATTCCTTATATGGTAGCAGAGCGTGGTTTGGATTATGCACGGCTGACGCCTAGTAGTCCAATCCACTATTTTTGGGGCGTTAATGTTTCAGAAGAAACATGGCCCGGGGTTCCAGAAGGAATTCCCATTATCACCCTTTGGTATATAAATAATTTCATTGGTCTTTGAATTATAATTTCTCTTTCATTCCCTTTTTATATTTTATATACCATATTTTCTTTCAATTTTATGCCACCTGAGTGCACAATTTAAGTCCCCTAAGTTGGGCAAATTCATTTTATAATATTTTCTTTCAATTTTTTCGCCACCTGAGTATTGCTATATGTCAATTACCAGGTTAGTGCGCCATTCAAGTCCCCATAGTTGGGCAATTTAATTTCTAAGTCCCCAATGTTGGGCAAATTAATTTCTATGTATATTTTGATTTCCTAAGGTATAAGTCTCCATAGTTGAGCATCCGTTTTGTCCCGATTGTTCAATGAAGATACTTCTTATGAAGCTTCATTGACAATCCAGTTTTAATTTCTATTCCCCCATCCAAAACGCCAATGCAGCTATTTATGATTGAATGAGCATTAGTTCTCAGCTATTCACTATTCCACCCAACTACCATACTTGATCTTCAATCAAGTATGTCTTTAAGGGGAGGAGTGTAACAGAGTTACCTCCTGAGAGGTCCATCAAGCTCCCGTCAGAGCACCAGAGATAGCGTTGGCGGCGTCCCGTTGAGGAATCAATGGGAAGCACGCGCTGTGCTCGATCGTTTTAGACAGCTGGTTTGGCGTTGGATGGATTCCTGGTGACAGGAAAATCAACCTTCCCCGAACATGGCTCATTAAAAGCTATGACTAGGGGTGGTATCTCTCTGACGGGATGCCTCTTTACCTCCTCTACCTTTTTATGAGGATTTAGGCCCCCACTGCACCTCTGGGGGGGGCACCTAAATTCCTTATAAATATAGGATCTATTTTGTGCAGTCTGTCTATCTAAAAATCAAATTAAAAAAAAAAAAAAAAAAACCCCCCGTTTGAAGCTTTTTTCAGAAACTTCTGGACCAAACCTTAGAAAATTTGGCTCAAACATCATTCTTCAGCTGGGGATGAGCCCCTAATAGAAGCATTATGTTCAATCTACCCTAAAGGGTAGAACTTAAGGACTGAAATATGTAGGTAAGCAGGCACCTATTGAAGAAATCGAGATCTCGAAAACTTTCAAGGGTATCTAACAGTAATGGATTTTTATTTGGGTGGGGGGTTCATTTATAAATATCCTTCCAAAGAATTTAATGAAACTACCGGGTTGCTGTGCACTCACCCGTTTGCACTCCCTAAGGGCTGAAACATTGACCACAAAAAAAAAAAATCAACACGAGAGTGAATTGCAACTGATTTAACTACCTACCTACTTAAAGCATAGTGCAATTTGCCTAGAATAAGTGTATCAGCTGATGTAATTCCAAAGATATTTATCTCTACTTGAAGAAATCGAGTTGGGAAAGTGACTTCTGTCACCTACAGATGGGCTGGTGAAGCACTGAGATCCTCTGAGACTGATTAATTTTCTAACCTACTGATATAGGTACCTACATTAAGGAGTTGTAATTAGGGATAACAAATTAACATAGTTTCAAATCGATATAGTGTTCTACATAATGGGAAGACGACTTTGTCATTAATCGTAAAATTGTGGGGTCCTGGTGTTGTGAAGAAGTGAACCCATTTGTGAGGCGCGACTCCCCCCCGACTTTCGATAGCTAAATATACTATAAACGTGGTTTAATAATTATAGACCTGCTGCGTAGAAGGGCTACCTCTAACAGTTGGTAATAATAAACCTTTGAGTAATAATTGCAGTGGTTGTTTTATTTTGTCTTGAACGAAAATTTGCTTTCCACTAGTTGAGTTTTTTGCCGCTACGTTGCGCACGCTTATGTAAAATCGCATATTTACTGATGCCACCTGGATTCATCCATGATTCCTGTATGGGGAACTTACTCCATACAGACCTACCTTTGATTTTAGCTGAAGTTCCTAGCAGGTAAGTCATCCGCAAGAATTTAATTCATAGTGGGGTATAATTCTAAAAATAATGAAAACTAGAGAAACGAAACATGGAGAAATACGAAAAGAAAGATTTAAGTTTTTCGGATGATACCCAGTCGTGACGTGAGGTCCGCCATGACAGTTTTGTGGCTGAGCAAGTCTTTGGTGTTGTCCTTCTTGTGCGATTATTGATTTCGCGTTTTCCTCTTATTTTTGTGTAATATTTGACTTCATCTTCATCCAACTATTGATTTAACTTCTCTCAAACCACATAGACAAGGTAAGAGGCGGTGGAAGTGGATAAGATCGAGTATAGTTCGTGCTAGAGCTCTTAATTTTGGTGTGTGACCCAACCCAAGCCAAACTTTCAAGATAATTTAGCTCCCCATTGTGATGAATCCCAGATCGTCGTGTAAGTTGACTGTTACATATTGTAGTTGCATTGAAACGCAATATCATGTCATTTATTCGGTGAGAAAGGATGAAGAAGAAAAGTTATGATTACGCGACTATCCGGTGATAACGCTTGGGTCTTCCCAGGTCATTCGCTAATGGGGCATTGGATTGGGATCACCACCACCTTTCATGCCACCATCGCCAAATACGGTCGAGAAATTATAAACATCTGGTGCGAGGCTTCGCAAACTTTACTCTAGGTGTGCACCTCTTGTTCTCCTGTGTAATACCGTGAAAATTTTGGGTTTTTAAAATGGCATTCCAATAAATAGGTAGAAGTATCTAATAAATAGACTACCTACTCTAGTAGCTTCTGTTTTGATTGATTGGACTGAAGGATACTTAACTATACATAATTAGGATCCTATTATTTGCGTCCTCATTACATACCTACGGCACTTGGTCTTTAGAGACCCACACGGAAAATATTTCATTGTTAAAACAGAAATTTAAACAATTTCTTCCGGGGGAGAAAGAAGAGACAGAATAGCCAACATTTTGTCAAATTATTGCCTGCAGACTAATTCAGCGAAGTAAGATTGCTGAATTATGGAGTGCTATGCCGCGATGTTGCTTGTTTCTCCATTTCCCTGCTCCCTTCAATCTTTAATGTGTGAGTTGCGGACGTCGGAAATTGTTTGTAGCTGTATGGTTGACTGGCAAGATGGTTTTAGCCGGACAATTCTAGCCTTGTCTACAGTCTGAATAAATCATGGTTCCGCGGGCAATCCACGTTCGTCTTACTAATTCTAGTGTAACAAAGATTGAGATAACTTCAATGAATAACCTACTACTTACCGAGGGCTCTTCCAACAACAACAGATCTAGCCCTAAGCAGAACTGTGTGGATTTGTGTGAGCCTCTAGGATATGACAGGTCGAGGCTCCAACCGGGTTCCAACATGTGGGCCTCTTAAATGAGAAGTACCCTCAAGATTAATCATCCCTTATTAAGTTTAATAAAAATCAATGAGGACTAGTCGATCCTCCCCCTGTATCCATCATATTGTTTACCATGAGACTCCAAGAAACTAAGAAGAGCATACTTAATTTATTGTATTACAGTCGAATTCTGGACTTTTCTCATATTATAATAGTTATCTATGACTTACTATTTTGCTAAGAACGCTTTGTTACGATTTTGCTAGATTGAAACCTATTTAAAACAAAGAATGGCTCATAATCTTGCCGGGAAATGGAGACGACCCTATTCACAAGTCTTGGGGTAGACCAGGATAAAAATTGAAATGGCCATATTAAAAGCAGTTTCTCAAAGAATACGTGGGACACGGAGAAGGTTGAGGTCCTTGGGAATGGAGGATGGAGCTGCTCTCCCATGGTTGAGCGATTAAGTTTTATAATTCTTGTTGTCGTTTGATTGTTCTGTTAATTAATTTTTACCTTAATAAAAAAAAGAAACATCTCGCGTTCTACAATTTACTTGCCAGAAGTAGGTATTTTAACGTACTGTGTCTCAAGCTGAGGACACTCAACCAAAAAGCTTTACCCGAAAGCGAAACATTTCACAAGAAGATAATTAAAATGCTATTTTCAAAACCAAAGAGATTCCCTACAACTACTTTGTACGACGAATCTGGGCTGCTAAGCCTGCGAGAACTAAACGCTCAAAGTGTACTAAAATTGTTAGTTAGGTAACAGTCGACTGCTATTCCCCCTGTAAAATACAAAAACACCAGAAGTGGTCATAACCTAAGCCCAAGAAAAATGCGCACTCTCGCGCAAACCAAATTGATATTTAGGACCCAAGCTTTTTAATAGCTTCCTACTTTGCAACCCTACTCTGAACATGAATTCTGCACACATATTCCCCCATAAGCTGATCAGTTATAACATAATAACGAATTAGCAACTCCATGAAGAATGTAAATTTGAATATATCCTTAAAATGTGCCCCAATTACCAAAATTGGTAACATTCATAATATGGTTTCAAGTTATGTTTATTCATACGTAGGATCTTTTCCACATTTTGATTCTTAAATAGAATAGATATTTGTAAAGACCTACCTACTAGAAATGTATATTTTGAAATTTGATTTTTCGAATTTTAGGCGTTTCCAAACTAAGTAGAATTAGATTAAGTATTAATTTGAAGTAATCAAGAACAGATCTAAATCAAACTGATGATATACCTACTGGTATATTGCATGTTGCGAGTACGCAACTTGAAAAAAGATGAAAATAAAATAAATGAATAAATAAAAAATAGGTAGCGCCCGCCATCAGGTGATATCTTCGCGGGTTTCCCGAGTGAATTCGTACCTACCTATGTGTGTGTGTACCTACGTTGTGTTATCTATTTGTGAAAATGAACGAAAATTTCATTAATTCATTTATTGTTGTGCATAATGTAGGCAGACTGCTTAATGCAGGCGTTCAATACACTTGTACCGGTTGTAAGCGACCTGTATTAAACAAACCACCTTTCAACATGAACCAAAGCAGGTGACCTCATACGAGGCCAAGCAACCATTTCTAGCAGTGTGATGGTCTCATATCCAAGTGTCTATGATAGGCTGGTAAGAGTGGAGGATCCACCGAACAATGGAATAAGACAGAAGAAAGTTGAAGGGGGGCAAGGCGGAAATAGTTTTGCACGGCTACTCTAGCGCTTCCCATAGTGAGCAGAACTCCTGACTCCCGCTAGAAGGCACTGCACACTCCGAAATTTGACTGCTTTTATGGCTACGAAAATTAAGCTCTACCATTTCTCATGCTTGGAAAAATACCCTTTTTTTACGAAATACCTACTGGCGTAGTAAACGTGCACCTACAAAGTATTGAAATTTCGGGAATCATTTTAGAATGCGTCAAAATGGGTATCCATTAGGAAGAGGTTTGGAAATTATTTTTAAATTTGAGGCCATTGTAAGAACTTGATGTTTTTCTCAATGTATTGCTGTAAGTAAGGAATGCTGTTTGATCGCACCAGATGTGTTTATATGTAATTAACTAGTTTTTAGATTTTATCATGATTATTTTTTGTGAATTTATTTCAATTTACTTGTAAGTACTTTTGTCTTTTTATGTGCAGAGATGGATAGTGAAAGTGGGGGGATGGCCAGCCCTCAGTCACAGAACTCGCCGATGCCGCCGCCCCAGGCGCCGTCCCCGATGGGTCCACCTCAGCAGGCACCATCCCCGATGGGACCCCAGGGAGCTCAGTCCCCTATGGGACCCCCATCTCACCACCCACACAGTCCCAACTCCTACCAGGGGCCCCCCCAGCCTGGGCCGCCGCCGCAGCATATGAATGGTCCTAATGGCGGTGCCATGCAACAGGGGACCCAGACATTTCAGCAGCACCCGCCTATGCCTCCTCATCAGCAGGTAAGTTTGCTGTCAATCATGTTACGTGATGGAACTGTCCCATAAGTGGGTTAAACTCAAAAGCTCAGTCGTGTAGCTTGACTATGAGCCAATTTTTGTATAAAACTAAGATTCTCTATAACTGAATTGATTTGCTTGCTTTTTTATTACAATGAAATCTCTAATTACGGTATAGTCTTCTTAGAAGATTGTTAAATATGCAGCTTACATGTTATACACAGTGTTGCGATGTATTTTGAGAAAATTATCAGTCCAAGGAAACTTCCGGTGTCCCACAGGTCTCTCCTCCAGGAGCACTGTCATCAAAGGCGTCCTCGAGGGAAGAGGCAGAATCAAAATTATTAGATTTACTGATGGGTGCAATCAACTTCGCACCTTATTCCCCCCCCCCCTCCATTCACCATTTGTGGTAGATTGGCGGAATTTGCTATAATTGGAAAAATATTGCGAATTCTCCTATTTGACTATAGTGGGTTTCTGTGATTTCCACGAACCCATCCTATACTTCCTCCTTCGAGCAGGAGCTATTGAAAAATGTCTGCCAAGTTGGGTGTGGCCCTTACTTTCCCCGTTTACCTATCATCTTCTTCCAACTATCATCCAAATTTAAGCGAACTCGAACGACTAGAGAGTGAAAAGATAGAACATGATGGAATTTACGTTTGCGCATGTGCAGAATCAAGTATTGATTTAGCAACAATGAAACTGATTGGGGACCATCTGCAACCTAACCTGTGCATTCTCTGAGAATTTCATCGAAATCAGATGAAAACAGTGGAAATCGAGGTCGTTACAAGGATTTCATATTGGCGCATGCGCAGTAGTTATTAATGATACAATCATGTTGAAATTGATATAAGATGATCAAATCGTCATCCCCCAACTATCATCCAAATTTGAGCGAGATCGGACGACTAGGGCGTGAAAAATGATGCTGGGTAGAATTTACGTTTGCGCATGCGCAAAGTGAGGTATTGAGTCAAGAACGATGAATCTGATAGGGGACCGTCTAACCCCTAGCCCGCACATTCCCTGAAAATTTCATCCAAATCGGATGAAAGTTGTGGAAAATGAGCTTGTTAAAGGATTTGCGGACACACGACAGACAGACACTGAACCAAAGTTGTTCAGAATGGTCTAAAACGTAAAATGCGAGTGGAAATTTTGATTTCGGAGACCAATTTTTTTTCTCCTGAAAGTGAAAACAATGCTTCCGCTACCTTTAGGTAGACTCGGAAGTAAAAGGGGTATTGGAAATTGGGCCAAACTTCCCCCTTCACTTTCCCTTGTTTCCCTTGTGTTCGTCTAGTATGGTTTCAAATACGAAATACGTACTAAATTCCAAATTATGAATTAAGATTGAAAGAAGAAAAATCCTTCACCCGTCTGAAGTTTTTCTCTCAAACTGCTGGACCAAAGTTGCGAATTAGTTTGGTCCTGAATCCACGAATTTCGTTATATTCATCTGGATCAATGGCACTGCGAGGAAATCAAATGTTGTCCATATCCTCGATTGTCATATGATTTTTGATGAACTTGTTAGATGTTTTCATGTGTTTCGTCATATTTGAATGAATGGCAAATGCTTTTACTGATTTTGGTGGCTTCAACCACTTTGTTTGTGACACTTATTCTCACTGTACAGGGTGTGGCAGAAAGAGCTCCCGACGATAAGGAATGCTAATATTTAAAAAAATGTAGCTAGATACAAATTTTTTGTTGTGATTCCTGAATTCTGCATATAATGCAGTTTTATTTCATGTGGTTTTAAAAACTATGTCACTAAAATGCAACCCTCCACCGGCGATGCACAAATTTAGTCTTTCACGAAAGTTTCCAATAGTCAGTAAACTTTGATGTTAGTGTGACATGCTGGAAAATTTTCTTCGGCCGAAACTTAGTGACCTTTTTGCTGAACATCACAGGAAATGTGAGGTTTCAGTAAGGCGGAGCACCAGCCCGCACCTCTCGTCGTTATCTTGGCATCTCATGTACAACCCTGTGAATCCTCTGGATTGAGGGCAATTGGCCGATATAATGCCCTATCATAAGTTGGTTTTGGACATGATAGATTCACCCACACTCCTAGCCGTGGTTGATTATCTGATACCCACTCAGGTTTCCGTTCTGCAAGTCTCTTTTATGTCCCATTTTCTCCTACAACTTATATGTACCACCGACCACTATGCAGACTGTCACGTCTCATGAATCAAGCCATGAATAAGTGCCAAGCTAAGACGTTACACACAAAAACACCGTAAGGGCACTGAATTTTGGGATGAAATACTTGCTAAATCGAAAAACAGAAAACCTTCGAAGATATCACGACGCGAGCTGGAAGGCAAGTGATGAGGGGTACTGCGAACATGGTCGGGCGAAATGCCTTCTTACCCCCCCCCCCCCCCCCCTCTATTTTTTAAAATAATCTTGAAATCAGCCACAGAGGCACTTCAATGGTTGAAACGCCCTCTAGTGCCCCTAGATATAATTTTATTACTGAATCACCTGTAGCTCTTTGCATCACATCGCGTACTAAGTGGTTCCTTTTCGTACTATTCAACTTTGTGCCAGTTTTTGAGTCTGGTTTTATTGGTTTATTATTTTCAGTTATGAATCTTTGTTATTGGTAAAAAAAAAAAAAAAATTTGTAAGACATCTTCAAAATTTGTTGGTTTGCTTTTCAATATTCGTCAATAGAAAAAAAAAAAATCCTTCCTTAGGCCGTCTGGAGCTTTGACTTAATGAGATTTGACTCGTTAATCATACATCAGCCAGTCACCTCGGTATCAATTTATACCAACCCGAAAGGGTAGAATTTAGGGGTTGAAATATTCAAATATCGAGATCTCGAAAACTTTCAAGGTTACAGTAATGTTATTTGGTTGCCATTGATAGATAATGTCACAAAGAATATAATGAAACCATCCGGAACGCTGTTTGCTAATCCGATCGCTCTCTTCATGGGTAAGCACGGGTAGCATCATCTTTAAAATTACTGGGTGGATCGCTAAATTTCATTAATGATCGCTAGAAAGTGCAGGTGGTTGTTAAATCATAACGTAGTAAAACTCGCCTAAAATTTCTGACGATCGTATCAACTGATATAATTCCACTGGATTTCAAACTTCCCGTGAAGAGTTGATAGGTGTTTTGTTTTCTCTCATTAATTTTCAGTTGATGGTTACCTACAAAAAATTTCGTTTTATTTGGATCAAGGGGACTAGAGTAAGGTGTAGATTTATTAATTAATTGCATTAATTTTCCCTTTGTAGGTGCCTATATCTACGTAGGCATATTGATGACAAAGTCAGCCTTTTGTCCGACCTCTACGATATTGTATCACGCAAATCTTTTACCAAGGTGCATTACGCTAAGGGGCCAGTGAAGCTAATTTCTTTCTTAATCAATCTACAGAGCTGACATTTAAAATGGAGCTCCTGTGGGAAATCTAAAATACAATTTCAGCACACGTAAGGGCATTGATCAGTTGAGGGACCTCTGAGTCTAATTGGTTTCTTGACTCACGGTGCTGAAGCCTTAAGAGCACCCGTAGGGCAAAAAAAAAAAAAAAAAAAAAAAAAAAAATGAATTTTGAGTTTTTTATTCCAAAAAAAACTTCATTAAATTCTGAAGATTTTGGTATATCACAATAAGGGTTTGAGTGGGTTGATGCAGTCAAAAACAAACATTTTAGCCGACTTCCGAGTCCGTCCGTATCCGTAGAAACAACAACAAAATTATGAATCCTAGGATCACGTGAAATCTAGATTGGAAGGTTATAACCCTATTTTCACATTCAGAAGAGTTTGAAAGCTTTGCATGGAAAAAAAAGCTGCATTCAAAGATTAAGAGATCCTTGCAGGTTAGGTACGCCATTTTAGTGAAAAGATAAGGAGGTGGTATCCTTACCTTTTCACTAAAATGGCGTTTTCTCAAAACCACGTTTTCTGACCTGTCGGTACACGTTGTACGGTCGGTATTGATCGCATTGGATTGCTTTTTTTTTTTAAATTTGTTCGGGGATAGTAGAGGAAGATTTTCCTTGGGCCGTTTTTGAAAATTTCAATTAGAACAGGTGATACAGCCTCACAATGCTGCAATAAATATTTCAAATTTTCGATCTGCTACCAAAACGTTTCTGTTTGAGTTATAAAAAAACGGCTCGACAAAAATGAAGATCACTATAGTGTGAAACGTCCCTTAAAATTTCAAGACGATACGTTGAAAACTAAGGGCACGGTAGGTACCGAAAAATGACTCTCTTGCATCAGGAATACAGTGTAGCGGGGAGAGGCCTACGGGTGCCCTTAAAGGGAGCTCCTCAGGACAGTATCAGATCAGCTCTGAAACTTCTGAGGATAATTTCTTTCCTGATCGATTTATGGTGTTAAAATTTTGATGGAGCTTCTTTGGGGTATCTTGAAAAAATACGAGATACAGAGGTGCACTGATCAGCCAAGGGGCGGGGCCTATGAGGTTAACTTCTTTCATTGTCGTCCTACCGTGTTTTTTCCTCGACATTCTCTCAAAAGCTTGGGTTCTTGGACCTGTATATACTCCTATGGCACGAAGCCATTTTTGGCATTTTTAATGAGTGTTATTGCGATATACCTGCAAGATCTGGAAGGTACGAGTCAAAAACATAGTCGGCAAGCATTTAACATTAAAGCGTTTTATTTGTTGTTTTATGTACCTATACATATTTAAAAAATCAAACCAAAGAAATTCGAAACGTACAAAACAAGGTAAACACAAGGTAAAAAGGCAGTATTCCAGGAGCCGAGGCCGAAAATAGATAGTAATTTCAGGAGAAGGTTTGAGATTTGATTTTGAAATTTAGTCTGTTCTGAGTGGAAAAAACCTTTGTCTACCTTCTCGTATTTGGTGGAATACAAAATCGCGGCCTCATAAAGATGGCTTAATTTACCCATGTTAAAGTTTTTCGTTAATAATTCCTAAATCGTGCATCCTTCAGACATTTTTATACGTTGCAAAGTTGTAGAGCTTAAAAAAACAAAACGATTCAATCCCAAAACTCTGAATTATCTCTTAAAATAATCGAATTACGAACAATTGAAGTTCAGGCTAATTGTTGGTCAGTTCTCTCTTCTACCCGTCAAGACTTTTGCCCTTCAAAATCACCTATCGGCGTTAATATTGGTCGGACTTCAGTCTGCCTAAGCCCATTCATGAGTTTTATGTCATTTTACACATAAAGTTCGGAAAAATGGTCTCGTACGAACTAAATCACTCGCGACGGAATTGTGGAAACCCATTTCAAAAATGGAGTTAGTGAAAAACGTTGTGTACTTCCACGAAAAATTTTTCGTGGAAGTAGACAACGTTTATCACTAACTTCAGTTTTGAAATGGTCTTTTACTAAAAAACGGTCTCAGCTAAATTATGCTCGATATGAACTTTACAAAGTATGTAATCCTGAATCGAATGAGGTTGGCTGACCCGAATCAGACAAGATAGGCTAGATCAAGGGCCAGATTAAGGCTGCTAGGTAATTTTGAAGGGAAAAAGTCAGGACAGGGAAGGAGAGGTCCTCCTAAAATTAGCCCGATTTTCGATTGCCCTTAATTCCCTTATTCCGGGACCTAATTCATAGTTTTGGGGTCGAATCGCTTTGGTTTTTAATGCTCTACATCTGTGCTACGTATAAAAAATTCTGTAGGATGTACGGTTTAGGAATTATTAGAGAAAAACTTGAAAAATGGGCAAATTAAAGCTATCTTCATGAGGCCGACATTTTGTATTACACCAATTTTCGAGATGGCAGACAAAAGATTTTTCTCACTCAGAACGGACTAAATTTTCAAAACCTAACCTTAAACCTTCTCCTGTAAATACTGCCCATTTTCGGCCTTGGCTCCTGGACTGTAGGCAGCAAACGATTATTAATTAACATTTCACTCTTACAGTCAAATCATCGTGCTTAACAAAACAAATATTCTTGATTCAAAAATTTCCGAAATGAAATATCGACGACAAAAACTGCCATAGATAGGTATATTGTATTTTATTTTATTTTATTTTTTTTTTTTTTGTCTTCTTCTTCTTCTTTTTATTTGTACTGTAGGTAAAATTAGGCAGCACTTGTGAGGATTATTTTCCGTCTACGTTGAAAACATCGACGAGTTTGCGAGCCAGAGTTTCTGTGGAGGCAGTGATAATGCGTCCGGTCTCGCAGTCGAATTTTCCTCCTGGAATGAAAAACGATTTGATTTTATTTCAATACGTGAATGTTTGATTGAAAGACGCTAGTTTTCTACTGACCCCATTCCTTATGATATATTTATGTCAAAAGTTACTCGAATATGGTAAAGAAAGTTGCGATTAGATTTTTTTCTTAATTATTAAAGAACGTGATTTACCGTCGATGTCCAAAACTGTGCCGCCTGCCTCGGTGATGATGAGGGAACCTGCAGCGAGGTCCCAGGGGTAGAGATATTCCACGTGGTAGGCGTCCCAGGCTCCCAGAGCTACCATGCAGAGCGATAGCTGTGCGGATCCCAAGCACCTCATCCTAACATCATCATACTCACATGTTAGATATGTATTGAAAACAAAAGATGTATACTGAATGGGCATAAATTAGCATGCATAAGAAACAAAATTACATATGCAGAACTAAGCCTTCAATAATTTTTATTTTTATACTACAATAAATTTAGGAATAATTTGTCAGGGCTCGATTAATGTTTTGTAGATTTGATAAAAACATCTCGAGAGCCAAGCCGATCTCCAAAAGACACCTCTACAGGTCGCCGTTGGGGCAACAGGTGTTGTTCAAACCTTGTTGAAAACCTCCTGCTACTTCGACAGGGGTCGGTACCTTAGTTAGACCGGATCGAGTACACACTTGTCACATATTTTTGACCTGAAACTCGGCCTACTCATTTCTCTCCACCTTCCCTTATCTCAACCTTATCCCTTTTCATCGATGGGACTTTGGTACTGGGTCAAAGTATAAGTGCTCAACAGGACTTTGCGTACCGGAGCACTCTATCCTATCTTGCATGAAAACACTGGGTTCAAACCTCTTACGAGTACTTAATGGGACTGCGTTTACTGGGGTACATCCCCTTCTCCTTCCGATTGGGCGAAAGTACCAGTTTGGACTAAGCCTGAATTTACTCAACAGACTCCAGGCACCGGGGTATATTCAGCTCCTTCTTTCTCACTTCCTCTAGTGTCCAAAGTTGAATAAGATTTTAATAGCCGAGGAGTCGGAGTAATACTCACACCAATTTTCACACTCTCAAATTCAAATCACAACGTTGGTGCACCCGATGTATACAAATCGTAACATAGTTGAAAAGTTTGGTTATATCATAAACGAAGTCATCTCATATGTGACTCTACCCTACCGTTTTCAATGCATATTGCCTATTGTCAGTCAAGCAATGAGTACTGTAGGTTACCTCAAAAGGAACACCACCGAATTTGATAGTATACCAGCTCTGAAATTACTCTACATACTCCTTCATTGTTAGACCAATAATGGAATATTGCTCCGTCATATGTCGCCACACTCACTACCGAACTTGAGAAATGGTTGGATCAAGTTGTGCGCAGGTGTGATATACTTGAGCTGTAGCATTTTCAAGTCTATATCACCCTTTACAAATCAAACTCACCCTTTTACAAGCCAAATCCACCCTTTTTCAAATCAAATTTACCCTTTTATAAACCAATTTCACCAATTTTTACAAATCGAATTCACACTTTTACGAATCAGATTCACCCTCTTTGAGCAATGCGAGAAATGCGTTGAAGAGCAAAGAAGAGGAACTGAATACATTGAATGCGTCAAAATAGGGAGGGAGAATCTGATTTGTAAAAGAGTGAATTCGATTTGTAAATTGGTGAAATCGGTTTGTAAAAGGGTAAATTTGATTTGAAAAATGGTGGATTTGACTTGTAAAAGAGTGATTTTGACTTGAAAATGCTATATAAAATGCGCTTATCACAAGACGAATTTAGTTCCAAAACGGTGGTTGATTGATATGGACTTGAGGAGCGTCAACTTGTGTTCTTCTTCAATTTGTTGAACAGCCAGTCTAGGAATGACTGTCCTGAACTCATCTTAATCACCCTGTATGGCCCTTCTTCCTTTCGAAATCAACGAATATTCCTTAAATAAATCTCTGCAACAAATTACCTTAAGGGGGCGCGCCGTAAGGTCTCCAAAACCAGACTTACAGGTGCCTTTCCAACCATAAGAGCAAGAAAGGTGAGTGACTCGAATGTAGTGATACCTAGCGGTAAACGTGCTAGGTAGACACGAGCGGACTCTGTCTGATCTAGAACACGGCTCAAAGCTCCTTTCCGATCCAAAACAACGACCAAATGGTTTATTAAACTTTTCTCAGCCAATAATTGACCGATTTCAATGATTCTTGCAGCGTTTGTTCTATTTTCGAAACCTCTAGGTCCCACAAACCTCGAAAGTAAAATTGTTGAATGGTATATAAATTTGAAAATTTTGGAATTCGAAAATTTCAAAAGAACGATGCTATGCGGAATTTCAAAACGAGTAGATTGCCGCAAGATTCATCAAAATCGGTCCACTATTGACCGAGAAAAGTTGAAAAAACCGCTAATATACCATCCGGTGCCCCCTTAATGAACAACATCTCAATAGAATCCTCCGATAGGCCAACTATCTCCCCCAGCGAAACCCAACTTTGAATTTTTTTCTTGATCAGCCATCTCGAACCTTCTGCTCTAAAATTTTACGCATCATTCAACCTCCCTCCTGAAATCTTCATCCATTTCCCCCCCCCCCCCCCTCTTTTTATAAGTTAGAAAAGATGAAGAAAAAATAGAATTATTGGAACGTACTGATAACAACAAAGAACAACCAGAATGACTTCCCAGATTGTGGATGATAGGCTGCTGAATGCACTTTAACTTGTGTTTTGAGCACTCATGTGAATAGAAGGCGGTGCGAATTGAATGTAGGAATCAAAAACTTTACTGGCTTATGGAGATGTGTAAATGATTGTTGGTGGAAGAGAAGGGCAGGCAGGTCAGCACAGAAAGGGATCGTTAGGTTTAAGAAAGTTCCAGTCATGCAGCATGATCGTATGAGCGAATTTTCATAAATGGTCGTATTACATTTATGTTAAATTCTGTTGATATTTGAGCACTTTGGGGACAAATAAAAATTTTATTATACATTTTATAGCAAATTAACTTATTGGCAGTAATATTCCAATGAACAAACGATTTCGTGGATTTTTACAATTTTTTCAAGTGTTCCTATCAATTTCTAGCTTATTTTAATGAAATTTAAGTACAATTGTGTGCTTAAATTTTTAAATGTCCTAGTTCATGTTCGATTAATTTTTTTCGAGTAGCATTCTGCTAAAAAATAGAAATTTGTTAATTTTTAGCGGTTTTTTGCCTTTTTTTGTGATTTTTTAAGTACATTTTTTGAAATTTGACCAATTTAATGTGCTCAAAAAGTGTTGTCCAACGAACTCATCCTTTCTTTTGGAATGCTTGATTTTTTGGCGAAAGAACGAAGTTTTTATCTCAATTCTATCGAGAGTTATCTTCTGGAATGACACATACATATATATTCTTATATATACATATATATACATATAAATATATATATATATATATATATATATATATATATATATATATATATATATATATACGTATAAAAAAGCGTTAAAATCCAGGAATCATTTCAGAATGCCTCAAAACAGATTTCGATGAAGAAAATTTTTGAAAATTTTTATTTTAAAATTTTTGGAGCCATTGCAATAGCTTCATTTTCTAAGAAAATTCGCTAAAAGCAAATCGGAGGCAGTTTAGCAGAGAGAGCAAAGAAATAGTGCGTCTAGTCTATCTAATTTTTATTTTTTTGCATACTGAACTAGCTAAATTAAATCAGAGTCCATATCCTCATGGGATTATGTCATCATATTATGCTTAAACCGCCTTAAATAATAGTAACTCCTATTTAATTCTTCTAATGGATTTGAAATTTGAATAATCAAAAACTTACCCCTGCGTTTGTGAAACACATGACCGGTAGCGCTTGACGAATTTGTCCCGGATTCCTGATGCAGAGGCGAGGGATATTTCAAAACCCACTACAGCGGCTTTCAACTCTGGAAAATAAAGCGTTAATAATAATCTGTTCAATTTATTATTGATAAATTATCAATATTGATTGGTTGAAATGCTAATTGAGTACTTGAAGTTGAATGACAAGAGAATTTCCGTCGTTCATTTAGTCCAAAGCATTTCTTCAGTGAAGTACGAAATTACAATTTGACTTTTGGATAAGTTGAAAGGCTTCCTTTTATTTAAAAAAAAAAATCTATCCCTTGAAATCAGTTGCAGTTTTACACTCAAATTCTCTTTATATTATAAAATATAAGATGAAGAATAAAGATCGGTGTCGAGTTGGCGCATACCTTAATATAAGCAAGTGTTTTGAGTAATTTAGCCAAGGTAATGTAGGTGAGGGTTGCTGAGTTCGTACATGATGAAACAATGGTAGGTACGTGAAACAAGAATGCGTTTCCCGTTTTCCCCACTGCTTTTTCTAAAGATCTGGTCGAGTGTTGGATTGCACTAAATTTTGTAGAACACTGGTAGGTAGTGCACACAGAACCAACTGATCTACCTTCATGAAACATCCACTAGAGTGTACTGGCAGCCTTTCAACACTCATTCCTGTGCCAGAAACCCGACCTGTTAGTTATGTAGGGTGTCACACATACGTGTGGGAGGGTGGGTCACACACATACACGTAGAAGATCTACCTTCAACAAACTGGACGTTAGTGCCGTACCTATAGTTGAATAGGACGGATTTATAGTAGAGAACTCTCAGCTCTATTGTAAGACTGGACTTGGTTTCGTATTGCCAATGGATGACCAGGACTGTTGTTGATGGACAGTGCAACGAATTCGACACTAAAGTCGGGGTCTCCTGGTCATGTCGCCGAGGTCGAGTTGGGTTGAAAATACCCAGATGTAACGATTTTCCGTTCTCACAAACAACCTACCTACCTTTCTAATTATCCTTTTTCATTTGTGAAATTTTGACTTACCTATAGGTTGGGAATTTTCTGCTTTTCGAATAAATGAATAGGTAGGCACTTGAGAGAGATCACACATTTACAAAACCAAGAGTAAGTACAGAAATACGCCACCTGTCCTTTCAAAATGGACAGATTACTTACTTACGTTGAAATTGCAAAGGCGACGTCGTTTTGAAATGAGACTGTTGGGTAATTATTTGGTCCTTTTATCAAATGCCTATCCTAAGGTAATTGAAGCGTGGAAGTACAAAAGGGTCTAAGTGCCTTCTGCCAAATTTTTCAGCTGGCCAATTCAAATGTTTAGAGATGAATAGTATCAAAGGAACATGACTGAATTGAAGAAACACATTTTTCTCTGATAACCTATGCTTAGATGAACACTTAGACAAAGTTTATAGCAGCAGTCATAGACATTCAAAATTTTAGAAAGCAAAAACTATGTAAGTTCCCCACACGTGTTTTTTCCCAAAAGGGTGTATGCGCCATGGGTCGATTAACTGTAGGAATATATAACGGTTCCGATGGCACTTATATCTGCTCCATAGCACTGGCCTTGGCTCATAGACTTGTAACATGCAAAAACACTAGTTTCCTATTTTTTGGCACTTAGACCCTTTTGCGCTTCCACGCTTTAATTATGTATCTACCCAAATCCGTGTGTAGGTAGACGAATCATTAACACATTGATGCACCATAAGAAGTACTTAATGTACATAACTATCTCTTGTGTAATAGCTCATGACGTATGAGTGTATTATTCAAACATCATCATCGTATAAGGATCTTCTATGTCCATGAAATGTTTGATAGGTAGGAGGAAATGCAATGGTAGTGGAAACCCTACCGGACGGTTGTGAACACCCTGCCGGATTTTCACACTCCCCTCCACTACTTCCAATTGCAGACACATTTACGGATGGATGCACATGGATGGATGTGAACCCAGCTTCAGAGCTGCCAACTCAAGTTGAAAAAGCGATGGGTGTTCCTTGAGTGCACTGTCAAACTTGTGTGATCTGAGTGTGCCCCTAATTACTGAGTGAACCACCCCACTCGACTATGAAGTCGAACCGGTGAGTGGAGGGTGACCCTCCATTTAGGTGAGTGTGAGTGTACAAAAACACTCAGGCTTTGTCTATGAATTCCACCCTAATCACAAAAATAGTAAATTATGAATAGAAGGCAGTTACAAACCTGTAGTTGCGGATACATGGATGGGTTTCCCATTGAGAAAAGCTCCCTTCCCCTTGACAGCAGTGAAGGTTTGGTCGAGCATGGGGTTGCACACGACTCCGATGACCATCTCCTTGTTGACGGCCAGTGCTACCGAGATGGCACTGTGGGGGAAGCTGTGGACGAAGTTGGTCGTTCCATCGATGGGATCGATGATCCACGTTGGATCATCGGTCAATCGGCCCTTCGACGACGTTTCTTCCCCTATGAATTTGTGGTCGGGAAAGGCAGCTGAGAGAGTCCCTATGAGGTAGACCTCCGTCCTCCGGTCGAACTCTGTCACAAGGTCAAACGAAGATGACTTTTCTTCCACAGTTTTCGATCCTTCGAACCCCTTGATTACGATCTGTGAACACCCACAACCATGAACTGTAAAAACTAGGAATTTTTTAATTCTTACGAAGAGTTATCATCTGGAATGACGCATAACCATACATATGAATACATACAGGGTGTCTCACTTTTGGGCACACTACCAGCTAGAGTTCGATTCGACTTCTAATTTATGACCTGAACATATATTTTTCAATTCACGCTAAACACCGCTTTTTTCACTTTCGATTTTTTTTTCTCGCGTTTTCGACTGTGTCACTAAAACTATGTGTCATAACTCCCCTAATTTCTAGTCGACACTCAAATCCTATTATACCGTTGGGAAGAGTGTTAGATTTCCTATCCTCCTTATGCCTTTTCAAAAAGTTTTAAATGGAACAAATGGGTAGAAAATAAGCCGTAAGTGAAAAATTTGTAAAATTCAGAAAATGTTAACTTTTTTCAAAGTTTTTCATGCTGTAAGCCTAAAACAGCTGCATCACAACCCCAGCTTTCTAACGGTGTAGTCAATTGTTTCTTATCATTACTTATTAGGGTAGAAAATGTTGTTTTTAGGTCTAAAACATTAATTTTTGGGTGAAGTTCGGCGTTTTTCAACAAATATTATTTCCAACGTAATTAATTAGTCAACATGGGATTCTACGTACTTTATACGCTGAATCGAATGGCAACACTTTCAGACCTCCTAGACAAACAAATAAGGGCTTTTATAGCCCTTTCCTTAGGGCTAAGAGCTCAATCTCGTTGTTCGTTTTCTCCTAAATTCATCTGAGGATACCATTATGGGAGGTCTGGGTTATTTATGACCAGCATCTCCCAATTTATCTGCATACCTGCCTAATTTTTGCCCGCTGTCTTGAAAAGATCGTCATTGCAGTGGTAGATCCTCTCGAGAAGATCCTCTCGTGTATCCGAACGTGTATCCTTATCGAGTTACTTACACAATCGGGATTCAAGTGAAAGATTCTTTACTTATACTGAAATTAGTTTCCACATCGAGTTTAGGCACATGGTTAGTGACACAGAGGTACCTAACACACAATATGCTCATCACTGTTGGCATATCCTTACCCTCAAAAAATTTTTATCAGAACGACGTCTTTGATGGAATCGCCGGTGATGTACTCCCTTACGGTTTCACGGGCATTTCTGTTGGCGAACCCATAAACCAACAGCATATCCGCGTACCTACTCTTAAATCGAAACAGATGTCATGGTTTTCAAGCGCAGAGTAATAAGCAACTACCTACCTACGTCAAGTTTGTCTGTTCCAACAATCACAAATGACCTCTTGACCCTTACGTTGTATCTAATCTTAGACAGAAAGTTTTCCGACAGTAATCGAGACGATCTTTTCAAGACAGCGGGCAAACTCAGGTAGGTATGTAGACAAATTGGGAGGTGTGCGGGTCACAAATAACCCAGACCTCCAGTAATGGTATCCTCAGATGAATTTAGGAGATAACGAACAACAAGTTTGAGCCCTTGAAAGGACTTGAAAAGCTCTCACTTGTTTGTCGAGGAGATCTGAAAGTGTTCGATTCAGCGTCAAAAAAATACATAAAATATCACGTCAAACTAATTTATTAAGTTGGAAATAAGTAATTTCGGGTGAAAACGCCGATTTTCACCCGACCATTGACTTTTATTTTGGCCCTAAAAATGTCATTTTCTACCCTAATAAGTAGTGTTAAAAAACAATTGACTGCATCGTTGGAAAGGAGGGATTGTGATGCAACTTTCAGGCTTACAGCATGAAAATTTCCATCCAATACGTTTCGGAATTTTACAAATTTTTCACTTACGACTTATTTTTCACCATAACTATTTGCTATGTACGCTCGATTTTATTTTTAAAATTTTAATTAGAGGAGAAAATTGTGATTTAGAGAAGAATTTCCACTTGTGCAGCATGATCGTAAGAGCGAATTTTCGTATATTATCGTAACATATTATGTTACATTGTTTTGAAAGTTAAGGACTTTGATGGAAAAGGAATTTGTAACTACCAATTTTATGGCAAAAAACTCTTTCTAAATAATGTTCTGCGATTCGAAAAAAGATTTTAGATTTCTTACTTTTTTTCAGTTTTTATCGATTTTTTAGCAATTTAATGAAATTTATGTACATTCTTCAGCATAATTTTGTACATACATTTTTTAATGTTCTATTTTATAGCTAATAAACTTTATTTGAGCAATATTCTGCTAAACAATATAAATTTAACAATTTTTAGCCGTTTTTTTTTGCTATTTTTAGTGATTTTTGCAGAACTTTTTTTTTTTATTTGACCAATTAAACGTGCTCAGAAAATGCTGGCCAATGAACTCATCCTTTCGTTTGGAAAGCTTGATTTTTTGGCGCAAGAACGGAATTTTTATCTCAATCCTAAGGAAAGTTATCGTCTGGAAGGACACACACACACACACACACACACACACACACACACACACACACACATATATATATATATATGTATATGTATTTGAAAAAGCGTTAGACTGTAGGATTCGTTTCAGGATTCCTCAAAACGGATTTCAATAAAGAAAAATTTTGAGTATTTGTATTTTAAAATTTTGGAGCCATTGGAATAGCTCCTTTCTACGAAAATTCGTTAAAAAGGGGAAAAAGAAGAAGGGCAATAAAAAACGTGGGAAACACGGATGTCACAGGGGCACAAAACAATAACTGAATAATTATATATTTATCGATAAAATTTATGTATTTGTAAGGATCATCTAGTTGATCAGTATCCCTTGAGGCAGAAAAAAAAAAAAAAAACGGAAGTTAGTGAAAAACGTTGTCTATTTCCACGAAAAATAAAGAGTTACACTGTTAAATCGATTTCGACGGTTAGGCCATCATCAGTAACAAACAATAACTGAAGATATATTAGAAAGGACACAGCTTTTATAGTAACAGGTGAAGGGAGATTGAATCCCATTGGTCAAGAGAAAGGAAAGGGGGCAGGAGGTACAACCAATGAAGTGCAAACAAGGTGACGGGGGATTATAGCTAATTAGATGAAGTGAAAGGGGGAAATAACTAAATATGGTTTCAACATTGTGAAGGGATAATTCCAAGCTTTATAAAAATGGACCTATTAGTGGTGAAATATATTGAGTTATATCCTCATTTAAACATTTACCAGATCTGTCACTTTTGATAATTTCGAATTTTTCAAGTACATTCAACATCAACATACCTCCCCTCTGGCAAAAATGAAGAAATTCTACAAACTGTCTATCTGTCAAATCAAAATTGTAACTATGATTGGATTCCTTAAAATGTTTCGCAAATGTAGACCTACCCTTATTTTCCCTGAAATCCTCCTGATGCTCGTCTATTCTTTCCCTGAATTTCCTACCAGTTTGACCGCAATATTCGTAGCCACAAGAACATTTTAGTTTATAAATCCCACTTTTATCCTGAACATTGATTTTGTCCTTAACGGATCCTAGTAATGCTTTAAGACTATTTTTAGTTCTAAAACCTACTTTGTGACCTCTCGATGATAGAATTTTGCCGATTTTATCCGAAATTTTCCCATAATAAGGTATACTTATCCATTGCTTTTCTTCTAAATTTACATCTTCCCTGGCCAGATTGGAAACTTTTTCCTTACTCTTTTTCCTAAGAACATTATCCCATATGGTATCAACGAGATCTCCTCCATATCCGTTACTAGCCGCTATGCTTTTGATAATGGATTTTTCTTTTGATAAATTTTGTTCACTCATTGGAATAGACAGTGCTCGGTTAATCATACTATGGAAGGCTGCATGCTTATGGACTAAAGGATGATTTGAAGTACCTACTATGGATAGTTATATCGCTATATGTATCTTTGCTATAAATTGAAAAATCATGCTTTTCGTTCACCAAAGAGATGGATAGATCTAAAAAATTGAGTTTATTTCCGCCGAACTCAAGGGTAAATTTGATAAAGGGATCTAATTTATTGATTTTTTTGTGAAAAGAATTTAGTTGTCTTTCTGTGCCCTTCCATAGAATGACAATATCATCGACATATCTATACCAATAGAGAAGATCATTTGTGTTACAAGTTGTAAATATTTGTTGCTCAAGATAATCCATGTAAATATCTGCAAGCAGAGGAGATAACGGAGAACCCATAGCAACCCCTGGCTGTGTATAACATTTCCCCTCAAATAAAAAGTAATTTTGATCCATACAAATAAACATCAAATTAAACAATTCGTCCTTTTCGAAAATATTAAGTTTAGAGGCGTGAATCAGCCTGCACACCACATCTTTGCATCTAGCTACATCGATATTGGTGAACAGACTAACCACGTCAAAAGATGCAAGTTTAGCATTTGGAGGCATCCGAATGTCCTTAATTTTAGAGACCAATTCATAGGAATGCAGTACAGTAGTTGAGGCTGAATGTTGATTTTGTTTCTAAATAAAATATTGAGTTTTTTTTAGCCAATTTGTAAGCGGGAGCTCCGATATAAGACACCACCGGTCTCATCGGCACTCCTTCCTTATGAATTTTAGGGAGACAAGATAACCTAGGCGCATGAGGGTTCATTTCTACAAAACATTTTTTCATTTTAGTTTTCTGCATTAGTTTTAGTTGTAGTTCGTACCTTGAGGCAGAGTGCGGCGATGTCTCGTTTTGCGGGTTATTATTATTATTTCTCCCCCTCGGGCAGTCAGCATGGCTCCCCTTTGTGCCCGTTGCAGTGTCCTTTTGACCCCCCCCCCCCTTTGATTGCCGCTAATGACCCTTCTAATTGAGACACGGCTTTAATTCATAAAAAAAAAAAAAAAACTGAATAAACATTTTTGTTTTCCATAATCTTTACTTACCTATCTCTGTTCTGTCAAGTATTAATCACCTTTGATGACACCCGATAATTACGCTTTGATGTGTCTTCAGTAACCGATTGTTCGAAAACCCGATTTTCACTTAGTCGGGGAGGCTTGCGAGTGTGGCCATTCGATTCAGCTTAAAAAGTTAATTCAGGTGCACCAATAACTCCCCAAATCATGAAAAAGTATTTTTCGTGGAAATCGTCGATTTGCCTAAAATTTCCCATTTTTTTGCACGTAATCAGAATTTTCTCCTCCAATCAAAATTATACAAATGAAATCGAGCATATCGTAGGAAAGGCTGGGGCAAGTTTTTCTTGTAACGTGCACGAGAATTCCGAAGGATCATCCATGCCGTCTATCATGTTAAAACATACCCAGCTTTTCGTTTTTTGGCAATTCACTTTGGGGTAGATTTTTGACTATTTTACCTGCGTAATCTAGCATGTTAGGTAGCCTATCCAAAAGGAAATTTGTCGCTCTTTCCATTGGTATCCTTATTTTATTGTTTACTCCAAAAATCAAGGTCAATAAATGAGCCGTTTAAGTAACTGAAGGTCGAAAACACGAGAAAAAAAACTCGGAAGTTAAAAAATTTGGGTTTTTAGCAGAATAAAAAAAGTTGTTAGGGGGAACTTTCTGTCGGAAATTAGTTGTAGAATCGACCCCTTTGAGGTTCTGGACCAAAAGACATCCTTACATCCTATATATATAAATATATATAAAGCGCAAACTTCAGGAATCGTTTTAGCGGTTTAGAATGCCTCACAATGGATTTCCATTAATAAAGCTTTCGATAATCCTTTTTTTTTTTTTTTTTTTTTGCCAATCGCAATAGCTTCATTTTCTAGGAAAACGAATCAAAACTGATGTCGATGAAGAAATTTTGAGAAAATATCTATTTTAAAATTTTTGGAGCCATTGCAATAGCCTAATTTTCTACGAAAATTCGCCTAAAACGTATTTAAATTCCATCAATATGTGGTAAAAAATCCATGAAAACTGCAAAAAGGCTAAAAATCCAAAATCTCTTGGAATAACAGACTTATACTTAGAATATGTTTTTTTGTCATTAAGTTGATAGTTAACGATTTAACTGCATTAAATGTGCTGAAATTCCAAAACAATTGACTTGATTACGATAATTCACGAAGATTCGCTCATACAATTATAAGTACTGCATGACTTTTTTTTAATTGTTATCGGCTTACCTTAAATTAGTTGGGGGTCTATCAAATCCCCAAATCAGTAATGTAATTTTTGGAAACCTCTTTAAGTAGAGGAAGAAAGTTTAAGGTAGGTATCTTACTTCTGTGGCCTTTGCCACCGTCTCCATCACCGTCTTGTAGGCCACATCGATGTCAACTTGAGCCATGATGGAAATTGTGTGGATTCACATGCGCTGCAGCTCTCAGTTTGTCTGGTTCTTCTGGTCCTGGTAGGTAGATCTTGAATGTCGAGTCTCGTCGGTTCCCCTCGGCACAGTGCTCGACTACGGAGGCTACTCCACGTTTATACGCAACCCCCCTGTGACGTCGCCCCCTCCATCAACCTACCACCCTCTTGGTGCCGGCCGACCTCTGTCAACCGACCTTTGTTGTGGCCCTTGTCAAAGCCAGTGATTTACCATTATTTGGAAACTTTCGAAGATTAGCTTGTTTGTTTTGGATCCTTAGGAGAGAAATTATCTCTTCTCTATGACTAATGCTCTCACCAAGGGCTTTCCTTTGAAATCGTGGAAATCCTTTTAGGTTTTTCAAGGCGAATGTCGTTCCTAATTCCTATTTTTCGGAGAAAAACTGAACAAAAATCAAGATTTTGGAACATCAAGTATGAGACATCAGACCTCTTTAATAAGATCGATGGTGCTCAATATGTTCGAACTCAAGAAAAGCGCCGTCAACAGTTCGAACTTGCGTCGTCACACTAACAACCATGTAAGTTGCTTTTACTCTAAAACAGATAATGAAAGTTTTGTTAGATGATTTTTACTTAATCACAACTGAAGGTTGCAAATTTTTGTATTCGCGCGAGAAGTCAAAAACATTTTTTACTCCGAAATCAAAATTTTCACTTGCTTTCCACGTTTCAGAGCTTGCTGATCAATTTCGGTTCCGTGTCTGTGTCAACTCCTTGTCCCACTTACGACTATGCTAAGTTTTAGTCCGATTTTGATGAAATTTTAAGGGATTGTGTGGATTAGCTCCTGAACCGAGCCCGGCGGGGCTGTTGGTTCCCTGAAATTTCTATTACGGTCGGACTGATAAATGGCTTGTGCGCATGCGCAAACGTTAATGTCTTGTAACGTCGATTTTTATCGACCTATCAGTCTATTTCCGTACAAACTCGGAGAGTTGTTGGGTGTGAATTTCTGCTAGATACCCTAAGCATTTATCGCGATTGGGTAATAACTATTAAGCTTGCGCTAAGCTAAAGTTGGTTGACACACGTCAGACTTCCAAACCGATTTTGATGAAATGTTCAGGGATTATATGTATTAGCTCCTAGATGGTTCCTACAAATTTCATTGTCGAAGAATAAATAGTAGCGTGTACGCATGCGCAACTTCGAATTTCTGATAACGTTGATTTGGCCTTAATTCGTTCTTTCAACTAATTGTATACGCCAACGTGAGTGAAGTAGCTATACTGCCCACTCTATTTGGCAGCTTTTTAAAACTTCGTGAGGACCAGGTCAGCGGACCGACTACTTAAGTATTTACATTCATTCATGTCCCACGTTGTGTTCTTTATTCTTTGTTGTTTATAAGAAATTCGGAATATGTTGACACATATGCAAGTTAATTATTATATGATCGTTTATTCATATATCACGTTCTTTTTGGATTCTGGACTGGAATTTGAGAAAATCGACGGAGTAATTTTATATCATTGATACAAAAGGTATTTAACAGCTCCCTTGATACGATGTCTTCTTGATGCGTTCTTTATGTGTTGAATACATGCAGAAGGAAGAACACCTTTGATATAACGTTTGTAAAAAAAAAAAAACTACTACATGTTTTGCTATCTTTCTGTATTGGCAGAAGAATCACTTGATGTAACGCCGGTCATTTGTCGGTATTTATTACTGTTTGTATTTTTCTTAGTTTATTTATATTTGTTTCGAGAAGAAGAACAATAGTGCTGTTTTGTTTTTAGGTAAAATTATGTTATGCGTATATTTGGTTAATCACCTCAGTTTGGGGTTGCTCGCAATAGTTGAAGAAGGTAGTTTAAAATAACTTTTGCATTGTTTTGTTCGTGGTTTCACGGTTTGAAATTCCCTCATATGGCTCATGTTGTGTTTACATTCTCGCCTGAATGAACCAACCGTAACCTAATTTTAAATGAAAATGGTAAAAACCCGTACGCATTTCAGGAAAAACTTGACCAACATCTCAGCTTTCTAGCGGTATAATCAATATTTATTTTACTTTGCTAATTAGAGGATAAAAGTATGTTTGTATGTTGAAAAACATGGGTTTTTTCCCTATGAAATCGAGGTTTTTTGTGAAGAATGACCCTCTAAAAAAAACTCGAGTTTGGGGCCGGTTCCTACGTATTTTTTCACGCTGAATCGAATGGTAACACTTGCTGATCTCTGAGTTTTACACTTTAACTCACGAATTTTTAGTTCATTTGTTATGCTCACTTTTATGTGTTTTAAAGGTAAAACAAGTTAGAGGTTCCAAAATCAAAATCAAGTTCTGTACTAAAACATAAATATGGAACGTGTAAGACATTTACCGCACAATTTGTGTACATTTCTTGTAAATTGGACTGAAAAAGTACTCTTTGAAGTGATTAAGGGTTTATCACCGGAAGAAGCGGAACCAAAGTATGTAGTTCTGAAATCAAAGCTTTAAATTTTGATTAATGGGTGATAATATTGTTTTCGACTTTTGCATGAATATAGGGAACGTTTTCTAGTTCGGTAGTGTAGGTAGCAGCAAAAGCTTTGACCGACCTGGAGGTTTTTTTGTGGCAAAAAAGAAAACTAGATGTTACCTACCTGACTGTGACCGTTGTATTATTGGTTACGTAGGGAAGATCTTGGATCTATCGTACATTAGGCCTAGTGTAGGTAGGCTGTCTAAGGTTTCTCATCAAATCACCCATTATTTCATCATCAATCTTCGTTTTTCACTCTTTCTCAGTGTGGAACAGGTAGCTGGCTGGTTGTCACACTGCAGTATCATTTTTCATATGCAGTGTAGTAGCTTCAAGGAATACATCCTAGGGTTTGTTTGAGGGTGAGAAATAGGCTAGCTTCTCGTATTTGTTTATTATAGCTTAGCGCTTTCGCCGTAATGGCCTCGTCAGAGCTTATTGTATAGTTGACAACTAATGATGTGATAAGTTTCCCAATTTGCATATTTTATTAATTTTAACATAAAAGTAACCCCCCCCCCGCCCTCCCCCCAACAACATATGAAAAGGTACCTACACCAGTGTAGAACAACAAAAACAAGAGGAAGGTCCCCCTACTGATTTCAATAAAAATACTTACGTTAAGACTACAGTATTGGCAACTATCTACTAAAATTCATGTACCCCATGGAAATGTACACCCGACCCCCTATACAATAAGCTCTGACGAGGCCATTAAGCTAAGCTATAATAAACAAATACCAGAAGCTAGCCTATTTCTCACCCTCAAACAAACCCAAGGGTATTATTTTTCAGCTAACTGCTTTCAAAATCTCTGCAGTCCCGTAACTTAATAAATAATGTTCGCTTGTGAAGAGGTCTTGTTCGATCTATCGTTTAGGGTCTTTTAGATTAGGGTAGAATGTAAAGGATATTTTTAGTTCATTCCTACTCAATGGCTAAGAACGATCATAAACATGGACGGTAGATCATATCTCATTTTGCTTCCGTGTTTACCTAGCTTGCACACTTTTGGGAGATAGAAATGAATATTTCTCCAAAATGAAAGTTTTCGTCAGCATTTAATTTTTTGGTCTTTGAACAATTTTGGTTTTGTAAATATGTGTGTGTCAGTGAGTCTGTCCGTGTGTCCGCAAATTCTTGGAACAAGCTTAATTTCTCCAGTTTCCAACAGAGTTTGATGACATTTTCAGGTAATGTGGACCGACCTGGAGGTTTCTTGTAGCAAAAACGAAACCTAGATTTTACCTATCTACCTACCTGACTGTGTCAGTAGTATATGGTTACATAGGGAAGATCTTGGATCTATCGTACATTAGGCCTAGTGTAGGTAGGCTGTCTATGGTTTCTCGTCAATTCCCTCATTATTTCAACATCAATCTTCGTTTTCCACTCTTTCCCAGTGGAAAACTGTGGCTGGTTGTCATAATGCATTATTATTTTTTAGCTAGCTGCTTTGAAGATCTCCACATGTAACTAAATGAATAACGGTTTAACGCTTGTGTCTTTTCGACCTATCGTCTAGAGTCCTTTAGATTAGGGTAAAATGTGGAGGATATCGGATTATTAGTTCATTCCTACTCAATGGCTCAGTACAATCATAAACATGGACGGGAGAACATAATATCTTATTTTGCTTCCGAGTTTACCTAGGTTTTCATCACTTTCGGGAGATGAAAAACATTTACCCAAAATCGAAATTTCCATTAGCATTTAACTTCTTGGGACATTGAACAACTTTGGTTTGGTATAAATTATGTGTGTGTGAGAGGGGAGTCCGTGTGTCCGCAAATCCTAGAAACAACCTTAATTTCTCCAGTTTCCATCAGAGTTTGATGACATTTTCAGGGAATGTGCGGGTTAGGCTGTAGATAGCTCAGTCAGTATCATTGCTCACAAAACACTCACTTTGCGCATGCGCAAAAGTAAAATCCATCATGCATGTATAAAATCTCCAAAGTCCTGATCGTTCGAAATCCTCAAATTCGGAGGTTAGTCGGGGAAATACGGATTAATCATCAATATATCAATTTCAACACAATAGTATGTGACATGGTAACTGGCAATTAGAATTTCTCAAGTTTTCGTAGATTTTGATGAATTTTCTGAATGTGCCCAATCAATTTCATCAGTCAAACATTAATGGTTGTCACTGCTCGCATAATTTAGGAAATGTGTGAGGTAGTATATTCCTCACAAATCAACACTTTACCTACCCTTGTGCAAACTCCCTCTAAGAATTCGGGGGATAGTTGGGAAATGACGATTTGATTATAAGCCACATGAGTTTCATCAAGATCGTACCATTAGTAGCAGCTGCGCGTCAGCGAACATTAAATTCTTATAACAATCATCACTTCTTCAATTTTCCTCCGATTTAGATGAATTGTTTTGAGATTTGAAGATTTTAGCCTGTAGATGGTCCCCAACGAACTTCATCGCTCCCTACTCATTGGTAGTTTTCGCGCATGCGTAACATCTATCAAGCATGATTTTTTCATTGCCTAATTGACCAATTTTGCTCAAACCCTGACATCATCATGTAGAGATCCATTCATGTCACGGATACGAGGAAGCTAAATGTTCTGTAACCCAACTCGATTGCCCTGTGGCGACCATTTCGTCCATTCATCCTTAATCTTCGAGGTTTGTTCGATTTGATACTTGCTAGGTTCTCTCTGCTTCATCGTGACATTCCCAGAAAGAAAATCGATCGTGGATTGAACTAAGTACATTATCTCAGATTGAAATATTAGCACCACTGCAAAAAATACCAATCCAGTGGTTGCAATGCAAGTAACAACGAATGGTAATGACACATCTCCACGCATGGGTACAATTTTTCTAGCTCGTTTTACCATTTCCGTTCGCTACAGACACCTGTTGAATGTACGCAGGTGAGTATGGCTTCTTCTATTGTGTCTACCTATACCGGGATTTGCCGCATTGAACAGAAAATCCACCTGTTTCAGTGCAATAGTAACTACCTTTCAACGGATCCTATGGGATTTTATAAATATCTGCAATTTAAAGCTCTAAATTGAAGGTTTTTGAAATATTTATGTAGGTTATAAACAATTTATAGTTCATTTTGTACATTTTTTAGTTCGTGAGGCGTTCAAATCAAATATATATGTTTAGACACAATTTGTATGATAATAAATTGTCGAACCAAACAAGTATAAATAAGTATATATATAGCGACAGACAATCTGCGAACCTCGAAAGTTGAATTTTTTTCGGAAGTTGAGGTTTTCAACTACAATGGTAAAACTAGGCCTTGTTCACGTCCTCGAATCAAGAAAATGGGATCATGCCGCCCCATAACTTCTCTGTAGTAGTTTGTAATGAAGTGTATGTGTGTAATCTTCTTGACGTGAATCGTTTGAATGTTTTTTTTTTCACCTTCTTTAAAATTTTGATTTTTCAACATACAAGTACGAGGTTTTGGAGATTCACTGTCGATATGAAAAAACTCTAGGATTTGTTTCAGAATGCTTCAAATCTTATTTCAATTAAAAAAAGGTCGAATTTTAATTTTTTTGGAGCCATTGAGTTTTTTTTTTTTTTTTTTTTTTTTTTTTTTTTTTTTTTTTTTTTTTTTTTTTTTTTTTTTTTTTTTTTTTTTTTTTTTTTACAGAAAATTTGCCTTAAAAAAAGTATCCAGGTTTAGCTGGTGCGAATGTACGCGTGGAGGACTACCTGTTTAGTTGCCCCAAACGTAAATAAGCTATACAATGGCTTACCTAACTCAAAAACTATAAAACGAGTGTCGTCATCCCAATACGCACATAACAGTGCTATCGTCTATCACTGGTGCATATAAGCGCAATCTCCCTTCAGTAGCTTTAGGAATTTTCCTTTCTCCTTTGGACTTTCGATGTCCGATAACCACAGATAAGTCAAACCAACAATAAAATGTTGGTAGAAGGGTTTTAGGGAATGAGTCTTGGGATAGGCGGTAACTCATTGTAGTTTAATTGACATCCATTACATCCTAGTACTTTCGCCTTAGTATAATATATTACATTTGTGTTTATCAGGGAATTGAAGTTATTGTTGTGCCATGTAAAGTCGAGTCAGTATTTGTTGATTCCATGGGGTAAAATTATTGCCTGGTACGTGGAAGTTTGCAGAAGTTAGAAGCGTTGATAAAGGATTTATATAATACATTATTATATATTGGGAAGCAAAAGAAATCAATTTTATAAAAAGAGTACTTCAAGTTAAGAGCAAACTGATAAATAAACTAAATAAATAAAGAAACTTAAAAAAATACTATTTTTCAAGCCCTGGCTATTCATTAGTTTGTTCTTCACTGGAAGTATTCTTTTTATAATATAAATTTTATTTCTTTCGCTTCCCAATATATAATAATGTATTATATAAATCATCTCTCAACACCTCTAACTTCTGCAACTTCCACGTCTTGGAACCAGGCAATAATTTTACCCCACCGAATCAACGAACACTCACTGACTCGACCTTACATGGCACAACAATAACATTAATTCCCTGATAAACACAAATCTAAATACCTTGCCTATCCCTGAAGAGACCTGCTAAGGCGAAAGTACTTGGATGTAATGGATGTCAATAAAAAATACAATGAGGTACCGCCTATCCCAAGACTCATTTAAACCAAAATTTTCAAAATTTGACTGATTTAATGGGCTGTCAAGTGCTGACCAATGGATACATCCTTTCATTCGGAAAGCTTGATTTTTTGGCGTAAGAACGCGAATTTTGGCGCATTATATGAAAAAGAGCAAACTTAAGGAATCGTTTTAGAATCCCTCAAAACGGATTTCCAAAAAGGAAACTTTCGAAAAATTAAATTTAATATTTTTTTGACCCATTGCAATAGCTTCAAAGGTCTACAAACATCCGCTAAAAGACGAAAAATTGGATTAGATAGAAAAGATCACGATTTATCGGAATCGCTTGCCTTACAATATCTCTGTTGTATAAAAGTTTGTACCCCCATATTTATGGAGTTTGAGAAAGACTTCTATTATTATTCACGCTGTTATGGGATTCTCCATGTTCTTCAGTTGTTGGTGTGACGTTATCCTCATGATTTTCCTATGCAACTCATCGACCCACCGTTGCACCTGACCTGATTCCCTTACTTGGCTGGGATAATGAACTTGTATTTGAAAAGGCTCTGGGGTGGTCTATACCGCCTTTCAGCTCATTCATCCCCATTGATTTTCACTGGAACTCGTCAATATCACAAAAGAACATACCATCTTCCGTTCGTCACCTTTTGTGACCTTGAAGGAATTAGTTAGGTAAAATCTTCAATAACCATTACGATACAAAATTAAATTTTGTATAGCAGAGTTATGGTTAGTCTCTGAAAATTCAGAGGGTTCTACTATACTCTTATCAGTTGGGGGCGGTAATCTCACAAAATTTTTTACTGCTCCTGCGTGTAGGTAAATCTAAACATTTAAATTAACCTTATTGTGAGATTTACATTATAGAAAACATGTTGGTAAGTAATGCATGCATTAAAGGGGCTATTTCTGGTTTGTTTATGATTTCGGTGTGAATAGTGCATACATCGAGATTTTATTGGATATACCCCCTCCATATAACTTAAGCAACCTCTCCCCCTCTCTCAACCTCAATATGGTATGAACTGGTTTTACAAATCGGTTGAAAAAATCACGGTGTATCAGTATTGATTTGAAAATGCAATTTGAAACTTCCAAGCTTTGGCGCTTGAATGAATTAGTAACTAGCCCCTCCACCCCTTCCCCAACGCAAATCCAGAATTCCCAAGTTTTTCCCCCCTCAAATAAACTAAAATTAGGAATGAACAAAATAAGAATCACGGAAGTAGGTGAAGAATTGTGCAAAATCTTTCGAAGAATAATATCGGTAAGTAATGTATGTATACAGGCACGTCCATAATGTATGTGTTGTATAAGACTTAGGTGATAAAAGCTAAAATATCATGTTTTACTGGATTACTGCCTGGATACTATTTACTGGATTATTTACTCCATTATTGCCTAACATGAGTCAATATATAACACGCAAAACCACCTCTATCACAATCGTATAAATTGCTTTTACATTGTGAAATCGAATAATGACAGATTCACAAAAATATATCGGTATCAAATACATGCATACGCGCGCGCACACACACACACCCACCCTTAACATCATTATACAATTTTAATTTACTCCGAACGGATACACGGAGAGACCAAATACTTCGAGCAAAATAGGAAAGTAATAAAATCCAAGTTTTCGCATATTTAAACCCAAAAATCACGATTTATTGGAATTATCCCCTCCATTCACCCTACCGATAAAACATTTGAAATTCCCAAGGTTTTTTGCGTAACTGGACCAGATTCCTAATTGAACACATAGACTGAGGAAAATCGGCCGAGAATTGTAGCTCCCCCCTCCACGATGGCTAATCTAAGGTTCCCAAGATTTGTTTCACAATAAGATTAAAATTGGGATCGAACAAAAAACGGCGTTCGGCGGACAAGCAGATCTTTTTTTTTTTTATTCGAATTTTCGTAGAAAATGAACAATTGCAATGGCTCGGAAATTTTTAAAATCAAAAGTTTTGAAAATTTTCTTCATTGAAATCCGTTTTGAGGCATTCTAAAACGAATCCTAGAGTTTAACGCTTTTTCATATATTTATTTATATATGTGTCCTTCCAGACATAACTCTCTCTTAGGATTGAGATAAAAATTCCGTTCTCAAACCAAAAAATCAAGCTTTCTAAACGAAAGGATGAGTTTTGTTGGCCAGCACTAGTTGAACGCATAAAATTGGTCAAATTTCAATAAAAAATTTACCCAAAAAAACTACTAAAAATGTCTAAAACCGGCTAAAAGTCCGTCAAATTTATATTTTTTTTAGTTGAATTATTGCTCAAATAAGGTTTATTAACTATAAAAATGTAACATTCAAAAATTTATGTACAAAATTATGCTGAAAAATGTACTTGAAATTTGCTTAAAAAAAATGATAAAAAACTGCAAGAGTCATTGATAAAAAACTGCAACTTGCCATAAAATTAATAGTTAGCAATGTTCTTGCACTCAAAAAGCTCAAATTTCAAAACAAATCAGCATTAAACAATACGATAATTTACGAAAATTCGCTCATACGATCATGCTGCATGACTGGAACTTTTGGATTCTGGTGCATCTTGAAACGTAAAACCAACAAATTTTGAGAGGGGATTACAATTTTTTTTGTTGGTCGATCACAAACGTTCATTATTGGAAATGAATAAAAAAAACGAAAAGAGTCTCGACGATCGAAATGTTATTTGGATTAACCCCATCCCCGATGCCAAATCCAAAATTCCCAAGGTTTGTTGCACAACTAGACCGAAATCGGGATCGAATAAAACATAATCACGAAAATCGGTTGGAAATTGTAGCCCATTACAGGTTTGGCTATTACCTACCCCCTCCATCCTCTCGGCTGTCGGCGAATCGTAAATTTCCGAGGTTCGTTGCACAACTAGACTATAATTAGGATCGAACGAAAAAAGAATCTTGAAAATCGGTTGAGTATTGTGGCCGGGGCAGCCACACAATGTTGGTCTCTCTCTCTCTCTCTCTCTCTCTCTCGCTCTCTCTCACACACACACACACACAGACATACATACATACACTATGGGTTTTTCACGGATTTGGCCTTACAATGGTCTGAAACGGATTTATTTTTGATTATTTTTATTCTCACACTTGGGTCCCCCCCTGGACCACCAAATGTAAATCTGTTCAAATGTGTTTTTGTCTAACATATTTGTCTTAAACTTCTCCGTAACCTTTTGGGGTGTTGGCAAGTAAAAGACAGAATAAAGTAAGTACCTACGTTCTGGGGTAAGCAATCGTTATGTTCATGACTGAGATAAGATACATTTGTAGTACAAATCTCGTTCGTCAACATCCGTCCCTCAGGGTAGCTAGTACTCTTCCATAATTTCTATCGCATCAGCTATTTGTTGATAAGCTCTTCTTAGCTTTCACACAACACAATCATCTTGTGCGTTTGTTTACTCACGTAACCTATTTTTGTCCCATTAGTTTATCGGGGGATTTCCCCCCATTTACAAGGGCAGTTTTTTTCAGTAGCCTTATGACAGTAAAATTGTCCGTGTTTTTGGCCGATATCAACAAAAAGTCATATATTTACTACATTCACGCCTTTTAAAAAAAAAAAAAAAAAAAAAAAAAAATTACCGAATGAATGATAATTAATTGGTTGGAACGATGAATCATCATGAATGATGATCAAGATCCCGATGCTGATGTAGTCCGATGCGTATGAATGATTTTTTAAATCTCAAGAATCGTTAACATTTTTGGTTGAGAACCTTCTAGGGAACGATTCTTGAGATTATTTAAAATTATTTGTCCCTTGGTGAGCCGTGGTTTGTAGTAATTGTGACTTAATCGCTGGAAAATTGTTTACAAAATGCTTTCCTATTATTTACGTGCCGCTGGTTAGCAGATCATGTTGCACAAAACGCCACGTGAATCGGTCAGCTGGAGCTCAGGGTGGAGCCCGTCATTTCATTCGTCCTAGAGAGGCTTGCTATCAGATTTCGTTGTAGTCAGACAGACGGCCTAACTTTTAGCACACTCAGCTGATCAGGATGGAGTCTGTAAGGTCATTCGTCTCTTGTTATCCCAGAGAGGCTCCCTATCAATTTTCAACGTCCTACGGTGAACAGGAGAGATTTTAGCTCACTCAGCTGATCAGGATGGCGCTCCTCACTTTGCTCGTCTCTTTTTATCCCAGAGAGGCTCCCTATCAAATTTCGTCATCCTACGGTGAATAGGAAAGATTTGAGCAAGATTTTGCCATCATTATGATTGATATTACGGCTCGTGGTCAGCTGATCCTCACCAAAGTCAGTGAGACACAAGATCCGACATGGTAATACAACATATCTAAATTTTGTCCAAATCGAACCAGCGGTTTTGGAGGAGTAGAGAGCATAAAATTTGGCCCCTTAAAGTAATTTGTTGCGGAGAATTTGTGAGAGGAATATTCGTTGATTTCGAAAGTAAGAAGCTGGGGCATGCAGGCTGATTAAGATGAGTTTATGACAGTCACTTCTAAACTGGCTGTTCAACAAAATTGAAGAAGAACACAAGTTGACGCTCCTCAAGTCCATATCAATCAACCACCGTTTTGGAGCTAAATTCGTCTTGCGATATGCGTATTTTACAATTTTCAAGTCAAAATCACCCTTTTACAAGTCAGATCCACCCTTTTTCAAATCAAATTTACCTTTTTACAAACCAATTTCACCAATTTACAAATCGAATTCACTCTCACACACACACACACACACACACACACACACACACACACACACACACACACACACACACACCACAGACATACACTATGGTTTTTACTCGGATTTGGCCTTACTATGGTTTGAAACGGATTTGTTTTGAATTATTTTTATTCTCATACTTGGGTCCCCCCCCTGGACCGATTTCTATACACGAAGCCTTGACTATATGACGTAAATTCAGCGGCAACTTCCTAAAAACTGTGAGGATATACTAACTACTGAATTCAGCAGAATTTCACGTAGAAATTCGAGAGATTCACAATCATATGTTTGGGATTTCGCTAGAACTAACTGCAACTGAATTCCATCAGATGGGAGCCTATGATTCTGTTGTTGAAAAGCCCAGCCAAATGTAAATCTGTTCAAATGTGTTTTTGTCTAACATATTTGTCTTAAACTTCTCCGTAACCTTTTGGGGTGTTGGCAAGTAAAAGACAGAATAAAGTAAGTACCTACGTTCTGGGGTAAGCAATCGTTATGTTCATGACTGAGATAAGATACATTTGTTGTACAAATCTCGTTCGTCAACATCCGTCTCTCAGGGTAGCTAGTACTCTTCCATACTTTCTATCGCATCAGCTATTTGTTGATAAGCTCTTCATAGCTTTCACACAGCTCAATCATCTTGTGCGTTTGTTTACTCACGTAACCTATTTTTGTCCCATTAGTTTATCGGGGTCTGTAATTTCCCCCCATTTACCAGGGAAGTTTTTTTTCAGTAGCCTTATGACAGTAAAATTGTCCGTGTTTTTGCCGATATCAACAAAAAGTCATGAGTTTACCTCATTCACGCTTTAAAAAAAAAAAAAAAAAAAAAAAAAAAAAAAAAAAAAAAAAAAAAAAAAAAAAAAAAATCGAACGAATGATGATCTATTGGTTGGAATGATGAATCACCATGAATGATGACCAAGATCCCGAAGCTGATCTAGTCCGATACTTATGAATGATTTTTTAAACCTCAAGAATCGTTAACATTTTTGGTTGAGAACCTTCTGGGGAACGATTCTTGAGATTATTTAAAATTATTTGTCGCTTGGTGAGCCGAGGTTAGTAGTAATTGTGACTAAATCACTGGAAAATTTGTTTACAAAATGCTTTCCTATTATTTACGTGCCACTGGTTAGCAGATCATGTTGCACAAAACGCCACGTGAATCGGTCAGCTGGAGCTCAGGGTGGAGCACGTCATTTCATTCGTCCTAGAGAGGCTTGCTATCAGATTTCGTTGTAGTCAGACAGACGGCCAAACTTTTAGCACACTCAGCTGTTCAGGATGGAGTCTGTAAGGTCATTCGTCTCTTGTTATCCCAGAGGGGCTCCCCATCAATTTGCAACGTCCTACGGTGAACAGGAGAGATTTTAGCTCACTCAGCTGATCAGGATGGCGCTCCTCACTTTGCTCGTCTCTTGTTGTCCCAGAGAGGCTCCCTATCAAATTTCGTCATCCTACGGTGAATAGGAAAGATTTGTTCAAGATTTTGCCATCATTATGATTGATATTACGGCTCGTGGTCAGCTGATCCTCACCAAAGTCAGTGTCGCACAAGTTCCGACATGGTAATACACCATATCAAAATTTTGTCCAAATCGAACCAGCGGTTTCGGAGGAGTAGTGAGCACAAAATTTGGCCCCTTAAAGTAATTTGTTGCGGAGAATTGTTAAAGGAATATTCGTTGATTTCGAAAGTAAGAAGCTGGGGCATGCAGGCTGATTAAGATGAGTTTAGGACAGTCACTTCTAAACTGGCTGTTCAACAAATTGAAGAAGAACACAAGTTGACGCTCCAAGTCCATATCAATCAGCCACCATTTTGGAGCTAAATTCGTCTTGCGATATGCGTATTTTACAATTTTCAAGTCAAAATCACCCTTTTACAAGTCAGATCCACCCTTTTTCAAATCAAATTTACCTTTTTACAAACCAATTTCACCAATTTACAAATCGAATTCACTCTTACAAATCAGATTCACCCTCTGTGAGCAATGCGAGGATTGTGTTGAAGGGCATAGAAACGGAACTGAATACATATAATACGACGACAAAAAAATGTTTTATATATATATATATATATATATATATATATATATATATATATATATATATATATATATATATATATACGAGGGTTTTTCTTGAATTGACCAAACTAGACATGTGGTTTTTATGGTTTATTTCCCGACGTTTCCACCCAGGGTCTGGGTCCTAATCATGGGATCTACAAAATACAAAGGGAAGTAGTAGCATTCATGATTAAAAACGAAGAAAAGTGCATCAATTTTAAAAGAGACATAAATGGCTTATCAACTGTTTATTCCAAATTGCTAAAATAAAAAAAATAATGTACCTAGCTAATTTTATCAAAACTTTCCCCTTTCATCACCTCAATTTCACATTCAATTCGTTATATAGTTTTAATTTGTAATATTACCTTTCATAATTTAGTATCTTTTAGCTATAATGTAGTAGGTACCTAGATTGTTCTACCTATGTCCGTTACAGTACCCTTTAGAATCACTAATAGCCGTTTACATGTCCAATTAGACGCAATGTTTTTATCTCTTATCAGTTATTCAGAACCAGTGTAGTTGACATTGAAGAGTCCACGACTGTTGTAGATATTGTAAGTAAAACTTAGAGTATACCTACCTACTATGGAATGTTACTAGACATACTTTGTTAGCCATATACTGTTCACCCATTTTTCACATTCATCCTTTGTATTTTGTAGATCCCATGATTAGGACCCAGACGCTGGGTGGAAACGTCGGGAAATAAACCATAAAAACCACATGTCTAGTTTGGTCAATTCAAGAAAAACCCTCGAATGTATTATTCACTAGACAACAACACTTCATATATATATATATATATATATATATATATATATATATATATATATATATATATATAAAGAAATCTGAAAATGGAGCACTATTATAAACGTGCTCTACACCACACCCTCTCAAACGCAAAGAAAATGCATCCCAACCCCGGTGCCGACGGCTCCCCCCCCCCCCCCCCCTCCCCCCCCGGCCCCCTTTTTTTCTACAAAAAGTTGGGTAACAAGCACGCCTTTTGGAAAGAGCGTGAAATTTCCTTTCATAGTATCACTCTCTTATGAAGTTTTAATTAAGCTCATTCAATGGGAGAGAAATGTTGGTTTAAAATGACTCCATTATTAGTGCATTTGTTATGCTTAATTATTGTATGTGTTTTTAAGAGTAAAGAGTTTGGTTTTTAAGGGGTTGATTGAAATGTAAAACTTGGTGGTAACGGAGACGGAGAGATCTGCAAGTTAGTATTATCATTCGATTCAGCGTGAAAAATTACGTAGAAACCGCCCCAAACTCATTAGGTCATAGATCCTCCCCCCCTTTTTTTTCAAAATAATTGTAAAATTGACTATACCGTTGAAAAGCTGATATTATGTAAAAGTTTTTCCCGTTACGAAAACGGTACAAATTAATTTTTCAAAAGCTGTAGAGCAATTTTGAAAACGCATTCATTTTAGATCAATATTTCCCCCCATTGAATGAGCTTAAAACTTCGTACTCGTAAAAGAGAAATATTCTGAAAGGAAATTTCTCGCTCTTTCCAATAGTGTGCTAATTTTTTATTTTACGGTGAATCTAACAGGAGTTAGGACTCAGCAGTTTTGATTGTATTTTCGGAAACTTGAGCAAAATTTACTCGTATTTGATTGAGGGACTCTAAATTTATAATTACCGTCACCAGCGACCTAGGTAAAACATGCGGTTACCTACATAAACTAAACAATTTTAGATTTAATTTTTTCTCACTGACAACTCAGAATTCAATTTTTTATCTTTAAAAAAAAAAGAGTATTCATTTTTCAAAAATTTTGAATTTTATATTTTAAATTATGTCTCTTTGAAGAAGCCACAGTTCCTGGGGAGAAACGTTGGGGAATAATAAAAAACCATTTCAAGGACAGAAAGGCCTTCTTTATAATGTCTTGTCAAAAATATTTGATACCTCGACAAAGTTCAAACTCATCTCCTTAATTACAAAGTAAAAATTCTTCTTTAGTAACAACGCTCCAACCAGATGAACTGCAAGGCCGATTTAATCCAACCTCTTCGACTGCAGAATTTTTCCTATTACGTAACACCTCGTACCTTTCAAATCCTCTCAAGTATGTCTGTGTTGGAATCAATATGACCATCAATAATGAGGGAGGGTCACTTCCTGTATATAATGCCTATAAAACTAATAAGCTCATAAAGTGCTCATTTATAAGATTTTAGTAGTTTTTATGTAGATGATTGAATATCGAATATTCGAAATCTTGTCTTAGGTACAGTACCTTAATTTGTAAGTCTTACAGTAAAAACCCCAGCGCTTCAATGTGAATTTATATTTTGTTCAGGGAACGGGCGGTGGACCTCAAGAAAACCTGACTGCGCTCCAGCGTGCAATAGACTCGATGGAGGAGAAAGGACTTCAGGAGGATCCAAGGTATTCACAGCTTCTGGCGTTGAGAGCTCGCCAATCCAACATGGAGCCCCCTCGACAGCAAGGGCAGGTAAATTCAAAAGTATGAACAACACCGAACATTCAGAGATAATAAATTAATACAACTAATGCTATCAGAAGTTAACCGTTCAATCTAACATTGTTACTTTTTATTTTTGTGGCAAAGACAACGCTTTTCATTAACACCTGTTTTATTCATTGTAATTAATTTCCACTACTTCGCTGTAATTTAGTTCACCATAATCCACTTCCACCCATACCTACTTAATGACTGGATTCCAAAGGCAATATTATTGTAATGTTAACACTATGTAGACTCCCCTTATATTCAGCTCAATGATAAATACAATTGATTTTCTTATTTGCAGCAGGGATTCCCTCCACCAGGTGGTCAAGGTGCAGAGAGTGGTGCTCCTCAGGGTGCGAAGCATAGCTTCAGTGCACCTCAACTTCAGCAGCTGCGTGTGCAGATCATGGCGTATCGTTTGCTTGCCAGAAATCAACCGCTTTCCCAACAGCTAGCTCTTGCAGTTCAAGGTGGGTACACCGTACAAATATATTATTTTTACTTACATATCACCATAAAGCGAAAGACGTACATGCAAGGTAGCCAAAAGAGAAATTAAGGGTCATTGAGGCACGGTACCTACCCTTCGGTGATTTCACAAAACCTACTGCTGCGAAGAGCCTGGCCGTTTACATCAGTGGTCCTTAACCTGTGGTCAGCGCACCACCAATGGTCCGCAACGTACCCAGAAGTGGTCTCCGAGGCTTTTTCGAAAACTTGATATACCACGTAAAAATTAAGTAGCCGAGCTAGGAAAACCGAGTAAGTACGTAGCCACCTATGTGCGATTTGTTTCCTGACAGCTGTGGTATCATACAGTCGATAGAGAAAACATTACTGCATTTTTGGAATTGATGAATAATAATGATTATAATATGAAAAAATGGCCCATAATCCATTTAGTATTTGAAGCTATCTCATTACCTACCTACCTGATACTGCTAAAAGAACTGATAGACCCAGTCACTGATAGACCCTGTCGCTAATGTTAGTTTATTATGCTCGATTGTCGATTGTATGTGTTTTTAGGGAAAAGCTAGTTAAATATAGTGAAATTTCTGTTATGACTGAATTGAAGAGATCTGCAAGTGATACCATTCCATTCAGCGTGAAAATATACGTAGAAACAGACTCCAAACTCGTAGGTTCACAGAGGGTCTTGTTTCCAGAAAACCATAGATTTCATTGGGGGGAAAAAAATCCTCATTTTTTAACATTTAAATAAACTCTTCTCTTCTTCTCTAAATAGCAAAGTAAAAGTATAATTGACAATACCGCTGGAAAGAGTATTAAATGAAGCCGTTTTCATGAAATTGCCAGTCTCCTGGAATTTTTTTGGAAGAGTTGTTGGGCATGTTTTAAAGATTTCAGAAATGTTATTTTCTCGAACTTTTCTATGTTTGAGCTGCTGTTGTGGTCTTTAGATGAAGTTTTCCTGAATCTAAGTGCACCACCCTTATAGAAAGTTTAACGCTGATTCCGAAAATGTGGTCAAAAAGTAAAATTAAATGAGTTGAAGTGGAGAAATTCAAGTTGAAGAAGAAAAACGCACAGTTTTCCTAAATAACCCATTTAAAAATAATTTCTCAAGAACGGATTGAAATAAAAATATGCGGTTGGCAGCATTTTACTCAATTTTTGATGTAGTTTAGTGCTAAAAAGTGTTTGCATCTACGAGCATTTCACCTTGCGTATGCCCTTAAAAAGTTACTCATTAGCTGGAGATTGCAGAGGGTGGAAATAGATTTTGTTGTTGTCATGGATTTTGTCACTCCTGATTCGATAAGAATACTTGCATGGAAGAGAATTCTTCGTGCCTTCCTTTTTAAGGATATTAAGCTATTGAATAGTATTCATTCTGAAATTACTACTTTAGACTGAAGGCTGTATCAGATGAATTTCCTCAACTCTTTTCCTGTTCCATTCGTGTGAGGTTAGCAATTTCCTATGGACCACCCATTCTCCTATGGAGTGTGCCTTCCTTTTATGCTGATTACTCTATTATTTCCCTATTTTTATTATTTGTCTAGTACCTAATAGTCTTATTATTCCGCAGTATTATACAACTTTGCTTGATATGCATTTCAGGTGACTCTCAAGATGCCAATGGCGGCATGCAACAACCCATGAGAACTCCAGGACCTCCAGGTGGTCAACCACCTACGCAGTCTCCGCTCACGGGGCAAATGGCCCCTCCAACTGGACCCGCCCCCGCTGCTGGGCTCAGGCCTCCAGTCCCCACTGCTCCTTCGCCACGACCAATGGCCATAGGAGTAACTCAGCCGGGTGTGCCCCCCGGAGCTCCCCCACAGCCACCTCCAAGCCAGAAACAGAATCGAGTTACTACAATGCCTCGTCCATTGGGTTTGGATCCAATTCTCATCTTGCAAGAAAGAGAAAACAGGTAATAGATGAAAGAGTGTACTGTACCAACCCAATTTTATTCCGCTTATATTACAGAAAATGTTTAACGTAGACCTTATGATTTGGCAGTCTTTGCAATGTGTATAACTACTATCCTTGTCTTTGCATTATGAATAGGAAGTACCTACTTGGAAGATTGTTTTCGTCTCCAGTCGTAATTCTATTATACGAACCATTTGTATTTATTTATAGAGTTGCCGCGCGGATAGTCCACAGAATGGAAGAGCTCAGCAACCTACCGGCAAATATTCCAGAGGACCTGAGGATAAAAGCACAAATCGAACTGAGAGCTTTGAGAGTGCTGAATTTCCAAAGACAGCTCCGAAGTGAGGTGAGAATTTAAAATAATAATATTGTATTGGATGTCATAAATAATTTTTTAATATTTGTCATGATAATGATTACTTTTACCTAGACGTAAAAAAATTTTCTAAGGACTAAGGGGCGATGCACAGTGGAGAAACGCGTTTCATGAAACCGGTAGATAAGACAGGCAGGCCCGTGCTTACTGTATTTCATGGATCTCTAGTTCCATCGGTTTGGTGAAACAAGGTTTCATGTGACTCAGTTTCTCGTTTCAAGGGGTTAAATTCACCCTACAAACACATTTTCACTTTCTTCACCAGAATACATCGCGAAACTGACCCGAGAAACCCGAGCTGGGTTTCCTTGATGTGCATGTTCTAATGAAACTCGTTATACGAAACCAGTTTCATGAAACTTGTTTCTCCAGTGTGCATCGCGCCTAAGCTACGCTAGCTATATTCTTGTATTCTGTATCCAGGGTGTCCCACTAACTACTCCCCCCACCCCCTTCTTATCTTCTTTAACAAATGGAATAGAAGAAAAGTTCAAATGCCAACCGTCCCTCCCCTTATTTTTTCCGTAGATCTCAAATATGACATGTGTGCGCAGTGCTCTCTGCCTTTGTTATTTTAAATGGCTTTGCTATTTTTGTAAATTACTGATTCGAACTCTACGTGAAATTTCATGAAAAAATTACCCATCACTTGACTTTTTGAGTGCGCAAAAACGGATGAAATTCCGCGCTAAAACAGCAATTCCATTCTAAAAAGTGAAAAATTGTGAAAAACAATGAATTTTTGAAGATATTAAATTGAATCATGTAATACATGATTTTGGGATATTTTTTCATGCTGAAAAGCGTAATGATATTCATTAATTGATATTTGCAACACCAATTTGGGAAAACACCGAAAAATTGGCCAGAATTGCACTTTTTCTCACTCATTTCCAGCCCAAAGCTTTCGAAAATTTTGTTTTGTCAGTGTTTTCCCTAGTTGGTGTTGCAAATATCAATAAATGAACATCGTTACGTGATTCCACATTAAAAAATACCCCAAAATCATGTATAACATGTGGCAATTGAATATCTTCAAAAAATCTTATTTTTTCACAATTTTTGCATTTAGAGCGGGATTGCGTCTAATTTTCTAGGGTCAGCTAGTTTTTTCTCATTCTATTTTGTCATTTAGTTTCTTGCCCTTAGGAGCTGCAAAAACCTATCTCATAGATAATTTGACTTCTAGAGTTTAAAATGTGTTATTCTTGTTTTCTGCTCTGTACGATACAGTTTTCTCGAATCAATCTTATATGGGTATAATTCTTGTTTCACTTATTCAGGTGATAGCTTGCACTCGCAAAGACACAACACTGGAAACGGCCGTTAATGTCAAAGCGTACAAACGTACCAAGAGGCAGGGTCTTCGAGAGGCCAGAGCCACTGAAAAGCTTGAGAAACAGCAGAAACTCGAAACCGAAAGGAAGAAAAGACAAAAACACCAGGTAAGGGATTATTTTTAGTGTACAAGTTTATTCCTCTGCCTTCATAATTGCTTTGTTAGTCCCCAAACCTCCCCAATAGGAGAATGAGAAGATTAGTAACATTTTTTGACTCTGAATCTCAATACTATGTTGCAATCTAGTTTTGCAGTTTTCTTTTTTTTGCTCAGGTTCAAAACGGGCTGCACCCGTTCTCCATTTGTTGTTTGTATATCTCTACTAGTTTAACCTTTTAGGTATTTACGTTCTAGCGGAAAAATCAGTAGATGTACAATATATTGAAAATTGTAAATGTGTGAGGGACATTCAGCCCTAAAAGTTTTGTGAGGCGGTGTTGACTACTGTGCTATGAAAAACTTCTCCATACAAAATTCGAATTTTCTATTTCACTCATCCATATCATTTTATTATTTAACGTCAGGGGTCCATGATTCAACAAAAATCATGAAACGACGAAATTAAATAATGTAATTGCGTGAGAAAAGTTATGTTTTAAGATTAATTGTTGATTCCATCTTGGGCCCACTAAAATCTTGAATAATTATAAAGGCAGTGGATGTATAGAGTTGGATATATACTTGTACGTCCAAGTAGGTTTGTTTATTATGGCAAAATGATTTTTTATTTATTTTTACTGTGTCCGCGCTTGTGTGCATGTGTAACCTTGTATAGTTGGAAGTTTTAATTGAGGCTCGATTATGGACACTTGAATTGAGCAGCTACTAACACATTATTTTACTTACTTCAAGTACAATTGATTCACTCAGAAAACGTGTTCCAAATTAAAAGTACTCCCCCCCACCGGTCAATCCAACTAGTCTAAAAATTTGATCCATTCAGTGTAGTCCATTCGTCTCATGGATTCGTGTCCAGATTGCGGTTCCACTTTTCTTTCAATAATTTTGACTTGTACTTTGTTCTTCAACTAATTCTACACGTAATATTGCAATAAGTGAGAAATCTGTACTGCCCACCCTACTTGGCTGACGTATTTTATGGTAATTCAAATGAATACGAATACAAATGTACCTATTTAGCTTAGTAATTACTTTCAGATAAAAAGTATTTATGTTCCCTTAATTTTCCTATAAATGGTTAGGGTATTGGTCATTAAATTGAATTTATTAGGTAACAAATAAATACATTTGTACCATAAAGAATAATTGAACAAAACCTTATTCCGATCTTAATATCTTGGGGCACTCCATTTGCAGACAACTGCTTTAATTATGTATATCCAATTACCTAAGTGTAATCTCAATCAGCTTACTGGGTGTTAAGTTGATTGTACCTATACAATTTTAAATTAGTGGACAATACCCTGTCATACTTATGTGCTGTTTGTAGGAGTACCTTAGCACGATTCTCCAACACTGCAAAGATTTCAAAGAGTATCATCGAAACAACATATCGAGGATTGGACGTCTCAACAAAGCTGTTCTCAACTACCACGCGAATGCTGAGAGGGAACAGAAGAAAGAGCAAGAACGCATTGAGAAGGAGCGTATGCGCCGTCTTATGGCTGAAGATGAAGAAGGTTACAGGTTGGTTGACTTGCCTTTATTATTTTCTTTGCCTTCTTTACAATTTACGAACGAAGTGAGTCTCTACTTTGACTCAGCTAGCTGACAAGTTTTGTCTGCGTGCTTACATTTGTGTGTGTTGTGTGGCCACAATTTTTTAGAGCTATAACTTGAAATTTGGAGACTCTTTAGGAATCCGAAATCAGCTGTATAATTTTTGGTGACGATTGAACAACACGAACCTGTCATTAGCTCGAGTTTGGTGTCGTTTTCAATCATTTCGTCACAGAATCGACTGAAACCACACTATAAAAGCTTCAAAAGTTCTCCTTGACGACAGTACGACGTCCTCGTCACTGACGTCAGTCATTATGAGTATATACAGCTTTGGCGTATGTAGAGAAAAAAAGGTTAATGTACTTAATAAATTTCCAAATCACGAAGAAGTTGCTGGACTTTTTGGACATGATCGGGGTTTGATAACTCATATTTAAATGAAGTCATGGTTCTCAGCCTGCAGCAATATCAAAATAGACAAATTAATCTTATGGGAAAAATCTAGGAAAAGTATGAAAGTTGATGGTTTGTTAATTTTTAGAGATGAATAAATGATACGTCCTAAACTGTTGCTAGAGTACTACATCAGTAATTTCAAATGCAGTTTAGATATCAAACTAATTAAACTGAGATAATACATAAAAAGAAAGAAAGTTGGAATAACGAAATTAATGAAAACTGAAAATACTTTTAATTTTGGCGGCATGGCATCTATCAGATACAAACTGTTCCTAGCGCCTAGATGTGCGTAGGACCAAGGTCAGTGAGGAGGAGGAGGTGGTTGGGGAAGGGAGGGGGGGTTTCATTACACCGTGTCCTACATGGCTTCACCGCCAGCATCATCAAGCAGCGCAAGAAAAAACTAACATTGGCGTGTCGATGCGTCAAGCCGTGTGAGAGAAAATGTGGAACGCATAAACCTTTGTGGATCAGTGAAGAACATCAGTGCTCCAGCTTTTCAAGCGTATTCAACTTTGTGACTAATTTAAATTTGCTTTCATGCAAATTTGAGTTGCTTACCAGTATACAATTATAAAAAACGAAAGAAACCTGTGGAAGCAAGTTTTATGGGTTTCATCGCTTGTAATCGAAGTGAAGAATATGTCAAGTCATATTGTAGATGTCGACAGTGGACAAATATCCTTCGTTGTTATTATTTTGTGCTAAACAATAAAAGAGGTTTGGCTGGTCAGCAACTCATATTTGCTGAATGGAAGGAAGCAAATTAAAATGAAACGCCAAGTTGATAGATACCTATGCTTGAAAAGCCTGGGTAGGTACAGGTGTTGTTCGCTGGCCTACGAGGCATTTATGCATTTCCACGTAGGGCACCATTTTAGCGTATTTTCGTAGAAAATGAACCATTGCACTGGCTCGGAAATTTTTAAAATCAAAGTTTTTGGTTTTGAGGCATTCTGAAACGAATCCTTGAGCTTAACGCTTTTTCATATATATACATATATATATATATATATATATATATATATATATATAAATATATATATATATATATATATATATATATATATATATATATATATATATATATATATATATATATATATACAGAAATGTCATTCCAGACGATAACTCTCCTAAAAATTCCGTTCCCGCGCCAAAAGATCAAGCTTTCCAAACGAAAGGATGAGTTCGTTGGCCAGCACTATTTGAGCACATTAAATTGGTTAAATTTCTAAAAATGTACTTTTATAATCACTAAAAACGGATAATAGTTAAATTTATATTTTTTGGTAGAATATTGCTCAATTAAAGTTTATTAACTATAAAATTGAAATTTCAAAATTTTATGTATAAAATTATGCTGAAAAATGTATTTAAAATTCATTAAAATTTGCTTTAAAAAAATCTATAAAAACGACAAAAAAGCTAAAAATTTAAAGTCTCTATTTGAACAGGAGATTATTAGTTTTTGCCATAAAATAATAATTTCCTTGCACTCAAAAAGCTCAAATTTCAAAAAAATTTAACATTATACAAAAGGTACGATAATTTACGAAAATTCGCTCATACGATCATGCTGCATGACTGGAACTTTTTTCCTATGATTACAGCCGTAATTAGCACTGAGGTGCCAACGTTAGTTTTTTCTTACGCAGCTTGAAACTCGCGGCAGAGCCACGTAGGACACAGCCTTATTGTTTGTTACTGATGATGTTACTGATCGACCTTTGGTCTATACGATCACCAACGCAGAACTGTTATTGATGATGACCTAACCATCGAAATCGACCCTTCTAACTCTTTATTTCTTAAAACAACGTTCTTCTTCAACTTCCATTTTTTATTGAAGTGGGTTTCCACAACTTCTCTAGAATGACATAAATATTATATATACGCGGTACACTCCAGGATTCGTTTCAGAATGCCTGAAAACGGATTTTAATGCCTTTGCAGTAGCTTCATTTTCTACAAAAAATTGCTAAAAATCGTTAAATTTATGTGTTTTAACAGGAAATTAGTCAAAAGAAGTTTATCAACGGTTAACTAGAACATTGTCAAATTTATGCACAAAATTATGCTGAATAGTGAACTTAAATTTCATTAATATTTGTTGAAATATCTGTAAAAACTGTAAAAAATAAAGCTAAAAATCCAAAATCTTTTTTGAATTGCAGAATATTATTTAGAACTAGACTTTTGCCATAAAATCAGTAGGTAGCAATGCACTCAAATTTCTCAAATTTAAAAACAGTAACATGAATATAATACGATGTTTTACGAAAATTCTCTCATACGATCGTGCTGCGTGATACCTACATCCGTTCTGTATATCTTTTTAAAACAGAGTAAACTGATGTCCTTCATTAGCGATGAGCGTTACCCATGGGTGCGAAAAAGGTATTTCAACTATTTTTAAATGAAAGAAGATTCCATCCTAAGAAGTTTGGCATCAACCTCACTCTCCTACAATGAGTAGTTTTCTTTCAATGAGTTTTCAAACTTTCGCGTACTAGTGATGTCAAAGCACCCCCTCGCCTGGGCGGGACCCCCCTCCCCAACGGCTCCAAGAGTGGCTTCACCAGTGCAAACTTTTAAAAATCATAGAAAGAAAACTATTCAACGTTGGAGAGTGCGGAATTGATCCTATTTTCATTTAAAAATATAAAATGAATACGTGCGTAACGCTAATTGTATGTACCTAATTATGAGGTTATCATTGTGAAAACATCTCTAATTATTATACATTACTGGTATTTTTACATATGCAGGCCATTCTTTACACTGTTTCCATTCTTAATTTCAGGAAACTTATTGATCAGAAGAAAGACAAACGTTTGGCCTTCCTCCTGTCTCAAACTGACGAGTATATCGCTAATTTGACCGAAATGGTGAAGCAGCACAAAGTTGAGCAACAAAGGAAACAAGAGCAAGAAGAACAACAGAAAAAGAAGGTTTTTATTAAAATTATTAATAAACTACAAATAGGAAAACATAATCTTATTTTGTAGTTTTGGGTTTATTATTATTATCAAACTTTTTTTTTGTGGGGGAAAGTAGAAAATTTAACCACAACGTTTTGATTTATGGTTCAAAGTATGTATTATTGTGTATGTGTTGGGTCAGAAGGAACGACGAAATTAATATGAACAAGTACATCTTTTATTTTAAAAAGTAAGAAGGATTCCCGCAGTTTAACAAACGGAAAAGGAGAGATCGATAATCCATAAATTCTCAACTTTCGTGATTGCGCTGCAAAACGTCGAATAATCATGGATCTAATGTGAAAGAGTGAATACCAAAAAGGTAGGAAGTTATCATAACATCAAATCTCAAGACAAATTGAACATTTTCTATCTGTATGGTTTTTTCAATCCGTACAGTTTTTCTCAAAAGCTGTTCCTACAACCTCTTATTCCGTCAATATTCACCAAAACTTACACAAAATCGCTGTGCACATCTTTCTCAGCTCCCCCCTTGAGAAGCAATAAACGTCAACATGTACCTGAATACAAACTAGAAAGTTATTTGGGAAAATATACCAGAAAATGGTCATATACAACACACTCATCAATATAGCTGAAATTAACAATGCAACTCTGACTGACTCTTTCCTAACTTTTGATTTTTGTAGGATTAAAAAAAGTTTAGTTTTTAGTACAGTCGTAGGGGAAGTTGAGGGGATGTTATTGGAAAGTCGTTCAGTCGTTTGATGTTCAGAATTTATTTCCACTGTGCAACCTTTCAAATTCCTATTCTTGGATTACATCTACCTACCTCTAATCCAATAATCACCATCAAATTATGTCATATTCATATGATTATGTCATATTTCACTGTTCAGATGAATTATCTACAAGTACGATTGATCTGGGAAGGAAAGAGTTCTACGTGTGTGTGTATTGAGTGATATACTTAGTGAAAGACTTACGTGTTTTTCTGTCTACACTTTTTCGACATTTCAGTTTTCGTAATTTTGTAGTTTAACTGAAACATTATTCGCACTGTTTTGGTTCGTTGTTTTAGAAAAAGAAGAAGAAGAGAGTGGATGGAGAAGGAGTCGATGACGAGAGCTCTCAAATGTCTGATCTCCACGTTACTGTTGTGGAAACTGCTACTGGTAAATGTCACTTGATCTATTCATTTTGTTAATATAGAATTTTCCTATGAGAATGTACAAACAGGAATGAAATGCTGAGCACGCACATAAAATTTAAATTAAAAATGGACAAATCTTGTGCAAATAAAGTAATAATATTGTAGCTTAAGGGAAACCCTTAGGCTAAGGGCCCGTTTGCGGTTTTGCCAGCTAAATTTTCGCTTAAAAAAAGCAACCCTTATGCAACTTTGAAGAGTACGCAACTGATTGCACACAGCTTGTGGCACATTCTGAAGGTCACAGGTTTTCCCTACTGCGCAGATGTGGATGGCTCTTGGCGTGGAAATTAGTCTAGTGTGGCCGTAGCCCTTCCACCAAGATAAATGCATCAACAGTTGTTAGTCGTTTTTGTGGAAATCTTCCTTTTCTTTTCATGACCTTAAGGAATCTCTGATAAATGGAAGATCAGCCTTCACAATTTTAAAAGCAGTTAAAAGTATGTATCTATATCAATGTAAAGATTGAAGATGACTAAGTGCCAGGTGTGCAGTTCTTGTGTAAGTGGGATTCGATGTTTAAACGGAGATTGCTGATTTGGCCAATTTTACAGTTAATAAACTTCGGTTCAGAATTTGTGATAAGAGTTGATTGTGTGTCGTGCGTTCAAGTTAAATTCTCATTCTTAACCATTTATACGCCTAATCATAATATAAACTGTTTTGAGTTTTCATGAACCAGAGGTGTGTCTTGTCTTGGAGTAGTATTCTGTGACAAACCAGTTTTTTATTATTTTTTTATTTTTTTGTATGACCTTTAGAGGCTATTTCTGAAGTTGAACTCATTGTAAATGTGTTTACCAGACGACCGAGTGTATTTCTTGAGCTGCCTGATCACTTAGTACGCTGGCGAGGCAACGAGTTCTTCGATAGATTCAGTTTGTACAAGTAAACTGTATGGTAATTGAAGAAAATACAAAATCACGCACCAATTGGAACAATGCAGTGGCACCAGACGTCAAATTTCTGCTGACGTTGCAGTACTATGCTGCAGGTAGCATGTAAGGGCATGCTCAGATTTCACTAGGATAGACAGGTGGACGGATGCCGAACTATCCGACTGGTCACCCACCATTTCGGTAATAAGCAGCCTCGTTTCATGTATATGCCAACCAGAAGAGCAGCCGACTAAGTGGTGGCAGAATTCTATACAAAATATAGATTTCCCAGGTGTGTTGGTGCAGTTGTTAGTACCCACGTCAGGATAATTTCACCTGAAGGCAGATATGCAGAGTTGTACAGAAACAGAAAGGGGTATTTCAGCTCGAACGTTGAAACTGTTTCTGACGCCTCTTTGCACCATCAAAATATGGTAGCCATGTGGCCTGGTTCGGCCCATGACACGTTAACAATAGACCTTCTTCACTTTTAGTGAAATTTGTGGCTCTTTTACTTCCACTAATTTTGGAAGAAACGATTACAAACTCAAAAATAAATTCTTATTAACTTGGCACAAACAAAAACGAAGTAATGACTTTGCAACCTACCTGTGCTTCAAGGATATGAAGGCCAGTGCGCATGCGCAGTAATGCTCAGCTTGCTTGAACAGCCGATCAAATAAAATCAACTTTTCAACAGCTGTTTCACTAAACAGCACTGATAAGAGACTGTGCTGCATTCTATCAGCGATTGTTCAGAGTTCCATAATTAAACAGTGTCTAACTGATGGTCTTTTTAAACGGGGAACTGTACACCTGGACCTTAGTACCTATTTACTATTGGGATTCGGGGATTCATGGTCTATTTCGAAAATTTTGGGTTTCGTTAGACCTTTTAGTACTTTATATATATATATATATATATATATATATCGGGTAGTCACGACCTGTAGTTCAGGCCTGAAAACGTGAGCCAACATGGGTACCACCACCATTATGAATGGGTACCCCAAAGCCCCACATAGTGGCTGGTATTGAAAGACTCCCAACGTCCTGCCACGGTGAAACTTTTGATGTGCAGATGTTTCTTTTAAATGTAAGTGAATTTCTGCATTATTTGTTGCACTCGGCAGAACAAAGCACACATTTCTTCTCCACATCATTTGAGACGCAATCACAATGGTTGATGATTTGCCACAAAATATAATGAAACAAGCATTACACACTTTGGATGATTTTGGTGGCCATACTGAACTGAACTGAACGTGGCTTTGGGGTCTCCAATGGGCGATGAGGTTCACCTATTGTACAATGCTCGAACTACACGAACGGCTTTGTATTAATTAAATATATGATCAAAGTGAGGCTCCATGTTGAAACGTCAAAAATTGAAATGTACGTAGCGCCCCTTACGACAAAAATAAGCGTGTTTCGCTAAGCTGTAGATAGGATCATGGCTACTTTTCGTTGATACGACGTCCAAACTTTACTTTCGAAGCTTTCATGCTTTGTTAAATCAAATCGTTCTAAAAGAGGGCGCGCTTTGTGTTGGAACCTATCAAAACAAAGTTTTAATCCTCATCGGAACTACTGTGCAACGAATATCTCTACTTTACACACTCTAATTCCCAAAATTCTACTTCATTCCTCCCCCACTTGTGCAGATGAGGTTTGTGTGTGTGTAGTAGGAAATGCTTATCTTAGCGATTCCAGAGCCCATTACTGTTGAATCTATTTTGCCATCAGCTGTATCTTTTCAAATGAAAAATCCACGTAATGGGTTTAAATTTTCCTAGAAACATGTTTGTATTGATGAAAGGTTTTGCTTGTGACCTCCACGAAGTTCTGAACTGGTTGAACTTGCCCAATTTGAACGATCGTGGACCTATTGAGATCTATTCATACAGATAGCTGGTTTGATACAGTTACATTGAACATAGTTATATTGAACACGGTTCTCTCTGATTTGGCTCGTAATGGTGAGACAGAAAAGATGTGTGTATGTGTGCCCCGCCCGCGTCTGGATACACTTGGTGTACAATTTGGCTCAACTACGCTACTGAAATGAATAATTACAAAAACCCTTATTGGTGAGTTAATTATCGATTATTATCCAAGCTTCTATTATAGTTCTTTGGTTTATGTCGTTTTCAGGTAGGACGCTGCAGGGTGATGAAGCACCTCTCGCAAGTCAGTTGGGTGCCTGGTTGGAGGCTCACCCAGGTTGGGAACCTGCTGATGATAGCGATGATGAAGATGACGAGGACGATAGCGATGATGAGGAAGGAGAACATTCAAACAAAAGTAAGTTCCCTTAATGCCCCTGATATGTAGTTGCTCCGGATGGGGTGATGTGTATTCCCAATTTTATCGTAATGTACTCGTACTTGTAGAAAGATCAGTTCAATGTCAAGTCGGCTTTGAGTTTGATAAAAGTACAAAGTAAAATCTTTTTTGTATAAAAATGAAGGCGTCTTGGAGGCTGTGGCTGGTGAAGTGAAGACAATAGCTGGTGATGGATCGTTACTGTCTCGTGACGACGCAGTGATGACGATATTATGGGGAGATATACTGACAGTACATTGAGTGGTAGGTGAGATGTTGACCTGAAATCAAAACCGAGAAAAAATGGGCCACTTTGCTTTGGACTCAAGCCAGTAACTGAATTATGTTTAGTTAATCCTCAGTAGTAAGACTATTTCCATCAGGGGGTGACGGATGGTCAATAGACCTACAGTAAGGCCTCAGTAATCCAAACTAATTGGTACCTCAGGTAGTTCATCTTTTCAAATTGTTCAGGTTTTTGAACACGACAAAAAAAAGTGTACGGTTTAAATTATGTATGTATGTTTTGAAGTTAGCAAAAAACAATTAAATCACATGTGCCTACCTATTAAAAAATCATACAAGATATGTATGTAATTGAATAAACTTTTGTAAAAGAAAAAGGGAAAAAAACTGACCACACAAAGAAATTTGAATTAATTGCTACTAGAAAACACCTTCTTAAATTAATTTTTAAAAATCACTAATTTTTGGCTATATGAGCTTTAATAATCTTTTCCTTCCTATTAAGTCTTCCACGCGCTTTGTAACAAAAGCTTTCTGGCTGAGATTGATACAAAGACTTTACTGTCTCCAAGACCATGAATGCTTCGACATGCGAAGGAGCACTGGTAAGGCAGGTGACGTCATTTGCTATGTTGTCTTGATCTTAGGGCACTTGAACTGAACTGGTAATGTCATTGAGTACACCATTTCTTCGGATTTTTTAGGCTCATGATTTTTGAAGTTCGAATATCGAGGCCCCACTGTATCTCAACCATTCGGTTGGAACACTCCCAAGATATAGATCTTTTGTGAACGCATCCACCATGGCTGAGCCCCCCTCCTCCAGCCAAAAGGAGAAAAAGCATTCGCATTTATGTAGTGTTGCCGACCCAAAGTGATCGATTAAGGGGGCTCCTAATTTATTTACTATATAATCGACTACTCCCTTATCCTTCGTTTCCGCGTATTTGACATGAAACCATAGGTCACGTTGTTCACAGAATTTTCAGATTCATTTCGCTACTTCGTGAAAGTGGGGGAGCAATACTGAGCCCATTTGATTAATTAGGGCCATTGCCGTCATGTTATCCACTCATAGCAAAATACATTGTTAAGACCAGTTATTTTCAAAACATTGTACAACCCAGACGGCCTCCAATTCCTTTTGATAAATATGTAATCCCCTTTGCTGGGGTCCCCAACATCCGTTGATTCTATGAGTGGGGCAGAAGCCATCCCATCCCCAGTCCGAGCTATCCGTACAGATAGTACAATCATACTGGTCATTTCGGATAGGAGAGGGGCTTTTGTTTGTAGCTATGCCCCATCAATATAGCTACGCTTTAGCCTGCCGTGGTAAGGCGCAACGGGTAAGAAAATCACCTTCTGATAGGCGCCTTTCACTCTTTCTAGCTGACGTAAGTGTAGCGGTGAGATGGAGACTAGAAAGCCCATCGTTTGTGATAGTGTGCGGACAGATAGGTTACTGATATGTTTATACTTATGGCTCAGAACCAATGCAGTTTAAATACCTGTTCCGAGATAATACGATTGGATGCAAATTTTACGTACCATATATATTGTTTCGCTGAAAGCTTCAGATGGAACCACTACTTTTTGTCAAAGTGATCTAAACACCATTACGTACCAGACGTGTTGTCTCAGTCTACTTGATTGAAACACCGACAATATTCAAGTAGTTATACATGCTGATAGTAAGCTCTCTATTCTTCTTCTCTATCTTTAGTATCAAATTCGATAAGATTGTTGCTGAAAATCAGTCCTGTATTGCTCTGGATTAATGATGCGGCAATAGGTTCCAGAAACATTATTTATTACACATGGCTAAGTGGGTGACTCCTCATGTTGTTCTTTTCAGGTAAAGACGATAAGAAGGACTCTAAAGATGGAAAGAAGACTAAGGTAGAAGATGACGAATACAAAAACTCTAATGAAGAGCACACTTATTACAGGTATTAGTTGTTTTAAATTGATTAATGAAGTTGGTATTGCGAATTTCAATAAATGAAGTTAATTTTGTAAATTATTGTGAAAATATACAAGAGTGGCTGCTCGCACCATAGTTTCTTGTTTTCTTTGAAAATTTAGAACAAATTTCTGAAAACATGGTTCGAATCAACGCTTAATAAACTTATGAGCGACAGTAGAGTGAGCTGCTGTTTAATCATGTTGCACGCTACTATATTGTGCTAAAACCTTAACCCCTATCAAGTGTTTTAGTAAGTTTGCCTGCACGTAACAATTTAACCTTTCATTTATAATATCAAAAAAATGTCTCTATTCCAGCATTGCTCACACCGTGCATGAAATAGTGACGGAGCAAGCTTCGATTATGATTAACGGAAAATTGAAAGAGTATCAGATCAAGGGCTTGGAGTGGTTGGTTTCATTGTTCAACAACAACCTGAACGGTATTTTGGCCGATGAGATGGGTCTCGGTAAAACAATTCAGACGATCGGCCTCATCACTTACCTGATGGAGAAAAAGAAGGTCAATGGCCCTTTCTTGATCATCGTACCTTTGTCGTAAGTTGACTTTGATATTTCGAATTTTAAGAGAGGTACATAACACTTCTTGAGCAATATTTCGTTGATTAAGATACTACATGTCTTATTTCTTGGCTAAATTGAGGTTATTCGTACCATTAGGCACAAAATCTTGCGGGCTCTGGGTGTACTAAGCTATATAGTTATATAGCTAATTAGTTTTATTGAAATACCGCTTCATTACCTTCGATTTTGGTATTTTTTGACGTTTAAAATATTGAAATAAAATAGTTATTATAAATGATTTGGAGCAGTATCTCATGTATTTGGAGAGCTAAGAGGTCTCAAAACGTAGCATTTCGTGACATTAGAGGTTACTGACATCTTATTTTCGTTGACCAATTTAAATCATGTAGAGCAGGTTATTTGAACAAAGTTCGTATTAAAATTAAACAATGTTAGTCTCTTATTAATAATATGAGTCGTTTTTCATTTTATTAAGGTTTTAAATGACACATTTGAATTTAAAATGGACTGGGTCAAACAGACCCTAAGCGAGTACTCGTGTATCCAAAGTGACGCGAGTACTCTCTTGTTCTTTATGGAAACAGTCAGAAAATTTCATGAAGGTAGTATGCTAGACTCTTTTAGAATAAAGATACCTAAAGTTGAGGGAGACTATAAGCCACTGTGCACAAAAATAATTCCCTAGGGTAACCCTGAAAAATGGAGTGACTGTAGATTTAACTACTTATTGCGTTCAAGCCCTAACTCATTTCCCCTTTCACATTATCATTAATTACATATATATGCTGGTCGCTATATCCTTTACATAATTACCTTGAAACTGCTAATTATTATTTTGATTATTTTCAATTTCACAGAACACTATCAAATTGGGTGCTCGAATTCGAAAAATGGGCTCCCTCGGTATTCGTTGTCGCATACAAGGGCTCTCCTGGTATGAGGCGAACGCTCCAGTCGCAGATGAGGTCGACCAAATTCAATGTACTATTAACAACTTACGAATACGTCATCAAGGATAAAGCTGTGTTGGCCAAGGTGATTTTTTATTGTTCTATATCTCGTTATATGTGATATTTTCAGGACAATGAAATCAAAATTCAGTACTAAAAAACGGCATCTAACATCAAATAACTCGTGCTATAGCAAATTTTCATACAAAATTCAGCTGTTGTTGAGGGTTTTGGGATTGTTCGACATTTTAAATGCACAAATATTGTTTCAAGCCAAACTAAGGAATGTATAATGCCATCTTCGTAATGCATAATGCTTGTAAAACAAACTTACTTGATTTCTCACCCAATTTTTTTCTTCTATTAAATTGTTTCTGAAATATTTTTATTTGAAAATTAAATAGTTAACTGCCGATGCCTCACCATTGACAAGCGTTTTTCAAAAGGAGGTATAAAATGCTGTGATGATCATCAGCTACATTATCCGACACCCACAGTTCGAAGTTTTTTAACTTTTGCTACTATTCCACTTTTTTTTACTCTTGCGAATGAAACAGTTCTGTCGATAGATAGATAGACCAGACTGACTGACTCCAGTACTGTTTCGACGGCCTGATGTTGACATCCTCGCATCTAAAGCGTTTGCCCTCTCTACTCGATTTACTAGTGACGACAGACTCCTCCGAAAGGTTTGTAAACGATCCTAATTGTGTTTTTTTCTGTCTACGTTTCCTTAGATCCACTGGAAGTACATGATTATTGACGAAGGTCACAGAATGAAAAACCACCATTGCAAGCTCACACAAGTTCTGAACACCCATTACCTGGCCCCTCATCGTTTACTCCTGACGGGGACGCCTCTCCAGAACAAGCTCCCAGAGTTGTGGGCCCTCCTCAACTTCTTGCTACCTTCAATTTTCAAATCCTGCTCCACGTTTGAGCAGTGGTTCAACGCACCGTTCGCCACCACTGGAGAAAAGGTAGGTAACCCATTTTTGATTTATCGTCATTCTATAATGAACCTTTCAACCAGTAATGAATCGACCAGGAAAAAAATTTGTTTGACCCCCCCCCCCTCCCTTACAATTTGTTGGTTTACTTTCAAGACTCGTAGAACCCAACAATGGTATGCCGTTCAAAGCTGTTCTCCCATACTACTGGACCAAACTGTACAAGATTTGGTTCAAAAATCGTACATCGGATAGTGATGTACCAGTAACATCGGCATCCCGTGCGATCAACCCTAAAGAGTAGTATTGGGCAATAAAGGGAATATGCGAGTCCAGGCCTACGTTGGATAAAGAGTTTCTCTTATACAAGGGTTTGTAGCTCAATGGTTAGAGTGCAAAACTGATTTGGGGGGGGCTATTACCATCTGGCCAGGGTTCGTATCCTAGTGAAAACAACATGTTTTTTTAATTCTTCCTAGTCGCTGAATTAATTTTTTTCGGTATTTATTCTACTCAGTCCAGTTAGGTATATTTCGATAATTCACCTTTCACTTCAGTTCGATAATTCACTCAATGTGATAGATAATTTTCAATGGACCACTGATCTGCGTGGAAGGGCTATCTAATACAGAAATAATAAACCTCTGTGTTATAATTTACATCGTTTTCTTCTGGATGCGAATCGTCAAAGAAAATTGAGCTGCTATGGCCCCAAAATGATAAAAAATTACATTTTCAATACATTTCATCCTATTTAGCGGCATTGATTTGGAGCGATAGGTAGTAGGTATCTCAACAGAATAACAAAAATAAAATATCGTAAAAAAATTCAGCAATACATTTGTATTAGATACACGTTGTTGTTCAGAGGAAGTGGGCTTGACATATATTTGTACGTTTCTATTTTCTGTGCTCTACAATGTTCAAAAAAATGTTCAAAGGTGCCAACAAATGGCCAAAATTCTTTACATTTATTGCAATTACTGCAGAATATCACGTAGAAAGAGTTCTTTAGCTATAAATTTAATGTTATAAAACCTTGTAAACTGGGAGGGGGTTACCCAAATTGGCTCATAAGTTCATGCTGCACGACTGGGACTTTTTGCTTCAAACTAAATCACTCACAATGAAGTTTTGGAAACCCATTTCAATAAAGAAAACGGAAGTTAATGAAGAACGTTGTCTGTTTCCACAAAAATAGAATTATAATTGCTGGGTTAATCGATTTCGATGTTAAGTTCGTCATCAGTAAAAAAATTGAAAAATAATTAATAATGATAATAAAACAGCTATGGAAGTCTTATTCTTGTTGGGGATTGGAAAAGTTGCTGTTTTCATGAATTGAAGTTGGTTCTAGATTTTTGTGTTTCACATCTTCACATCATTTTGTGGTTCCAAGTTTATCGATCTGTGGTCAGTCCTTGTCCTCAGAAAACTTAATTTAATAACGGCTCGATTTTAATTACTTTTCTTGGATTAATTATATCAACTCTGCCCCCTATATGTTTCTATGCCATCGGTCCGATAAGGGCAATAATTAATTTAATGAAACTCCCGTCTTTGGCTCTACTGGTTCGAATGTACTCAAAACGTAAGTCGATAGTTGTTGGACTAATGTGCAAATGAATATCTCCAGGTGGAATTGAACGAGGAAGAAACTATTTTGATCATCCGTCGTCTGCACAAAGTGCTGCGTCCATTCCTTCTGAGAAGGCTAAAGAAAGAGGTAGAAAGTCAGCTGCCTGACAAGGTTGAATATATTGTGAAATGCGACATGTCCGGGCTCCAACGAGTTCTTTACAAGTAAGTGAACAATTTGAGTTATTTAAAGTTAACTGGTACTGCAGTTGGCACAGTCATTCACAGTCACTTGATCTCCCTAGCCGAAGCTTTGAGTGTCCCTACTGACGTTTGCAGTCGTGATCTTCCGTATTTATTTTAATATTATTTATTTATTTTATTTTTTTTTCGTGCAATGAAAGTTTCCTGAATCTTCGTGCTCAATCGCCATCAGCCCTGAAATCTGATGGTGTAATCAGTGCTTCTGGTCACGATTTGGTGGGAGAGGGGAGACAATAATGCTGTTGGGAGAGATTTCCAACCGATTAGGGTAGAAAGGTAAGCTGGGCCCCACCGTTTTTCCTGGTGAACAGGACATCTAATACACCACCAGACGGATCATTCTGTCCAACTTCTGAATCACTCCATCATTTTCAGCCCTTGTTCGCCGTGTTTCTTTATTTCAGTTTATTTTGAGTGAGGAAATCATCAGAACAAACAGAAAAAGTCGTTGGATGCTAGAAATTTACAAATCCTACAAACTGTTGTGGGCCACTTCCAAGCTTTATATTTTAAAAAAGATGCAAAAAACCAAGCAAAATTTATTTTTAAATAATCGAACAAATTTATCAACTTTTAATATTTTTAAAAATAGCAAATAATATTTCTGAACTGAACAGCTACGTAGTACGAATTGAACTGAGCAGTTGGTCGGTTGCCAAAGAACGGGTCGTGTAAATGCAATTCTCTGTCGACGAGAGGGGAGACTGACGGCACCAGGAACAGGAAATAGAGATTGGGAACCGTTAGGTAAAGGGGGCTAAATACAGTGTTACACGAGGAATTAATAGATGATTCTAGATGTCTTTGAACTACTTGGATTATTTTGGTTTTATAACCATGGTTTTCCTTTTTTAATGAACCTAAACAATAGTTTACCAAATTCTCGATTGTTATGTAGTTTTCCGTTCACCTTAATTTTTTGATTTTTTCATCAATTTCCTTTTTCCTTGTTTACAGGCACATGCAGAGTAAAGGTGTGCTTCTCACAGACGGTTCTGAGAAGGGAAAACAGGGCAAGGGAGGCGCTAAGGCTCTGATGAACACCATTGTCCAACTTCGTAAGCTCTGCAACCACCCCTTCATGTTCCACCACATCGAGGAGAAATACTGCGATCACATTGGAAGTTCCGGTGGCGTTGTCTCAGGGTATGTTTCATTCTTATTAGAGAGTTTCTGGTGTCCATTAATGGCCCTGTAACAGACCCAAACGAGCCCAAGAGGACGTGACGTTGAAGGGACGTTAGCAACGGGCAGTTAGAATGGCTCACCTAATGGCCAGCACTCAAATCGAATCAATTCATTCTTTATTTCCTTGACTTACTACAAATTATGGATACGTCAATTAGAAGGTACAATATAGGTACAATATAGAATAAGATGCAAGGATTGAATTGGTGAGGGAGTTCATTTGATCCCAGTCCGTTGGCTGGGCACTGACCCGAACAGAACCACCAGAAGCCATGAACCTCCACGTGAACACGTTGGCTCCCCCACCACCAAAAGCCAGCCCAAATGCACCCCGACAAGCAACAGCTGGTTAAATCCAACACCCGTCTCAGCAAGAGATACAAGGGGGAACGCGGCCTAAGATTGGCCAATCCACCAAACCAAAACACCACGAAAGGATAATAAAAACTCGGCACTTTGGGCCTCGCAAGGGGCTTTGCCCCTTGACCCCACCAGGGGGGCTTCGCCCCCCTGGACCCTCCCGGATGTTATTACTTTGAGCCTGACTGCTAAAATGTAAAAAACATGGAATCATGTTTTAGCTCCTCGCTCTCACTTTATTATAGAAATGATCACGACGATTGAGCTCTTGTGAGATGATGATCTCCTAATAGAAACTCGCGAGTAAACATTCACTTTATTATAGAAATGATCACGACGATTGAGCTCTTGTGAAATGATGATCTCCTAATAGAAACTTGCGAGTAAACATTCACTTTATTATAGAAAGAGGCTAAAGAGGCTACATACGAAATTACAGCTTCCTATAGTGTAAAGTATAGAAATTACCTATTAAAATGATTTAACCACCGCTTCACAAATCAAACCGTTCTCGCAATATTCGGATCACCTACTATGAATCACATAATCGAAACACCAGCTCAATGAAATCATCAGAAATTAACAAGCAGTTGCAATCCTGTTCACAATACCAATAATTGAGAATGATCACCTGTGTGTAAACAATTATTCATATAACCATGCTCATAACTCAGCTTGTTGGCCACGCACTTCGCAGTAGTTAATATAGTATGGTTGGATAAATCGAGAGCTTTCGAACGAATGGTCAACGAATTTTGTGGGATGAAAAACGACGAAGTATCATATCCCTAGCAACGACTCGGTTGTAAGCGGAAATCATCACAATTATTGGCGCTACTTTCATCTCACTTTATAGTCTCACTTTTCGGCGGGGTATCCATCGCTAAAACATGATTCCATGTTAAAAAAAAAACAATCATTCACACTACAAATTACTCTCACTCTCCAGACATATACACAACAAAAACTTGAAAACAACAGTCTACACTAGGCAACAAATCAGTAATATCATGGTCGTGTCGTCTTGCTAGATTGCAATACTCTTATGAAATTCCTTCCTTTTTCTTTGTTATCCTGGCTCACTTCGGTGATTTGATAGTATAAATATATGGAAAACTGTAAAAAAATGAAGTTGACATTTAAACGTTAACCTAAATAGTTCGGAATGTTCTTGGAGACGATTATTTGTTTATTCTGATGTTTTAGGCCAGACCTATACCGAACATCAGGGAAGTTTGAGCTCTTGGACCGAATTCTTCCCAAGCTGAAAGCCACAAACCACAGAGTTCTCCTTTTCTGTCAAATGACCCAACTCATGACGATCATGGAAGACTACTTGAGCTGGCGCAATTTCTTGTATCTCCGACTGGACGGCACCACGAAATCCGAGGATAGAGGGGACCTATTGAAGAAATTCAACAGCCCGGAAAGTGATTATTTCATTTTCCTCCTTTCAACGAGAGCTGGAGGTCTCGGTTTGAACTTACAAGCCGCTGATACTGTCGTTATCTTTGATTCTGACTGGAATCCTCATCAGGTATGGAAGCCTCTTGAGTCATAACGTGAGGGAGATGATTGTTTGCCAAATTTGAATGAGTCAAACGTTAGTAATTTTTGTCATTATAAGGGTGATCTGATATCCTGGGAAGAATATCGACTTGTAGCATCGCTTCACTCCCCAAGTTCAGAAAAATACCGCAGAGAATTTGGGTAAACCCTTCACAAACCATAGGGAAGGACGCCATAGTCGACGAGCAAACTTGGGAGATAACCTATCTTTCAATCTCACAGCTATATCGGCTATATGGGTTTTTTTGGTTGACAAAACTTAAATTCACGTTAACGTCTTTCCTATCTTTCGTTTCGTAAATTATTTTTGTCAAAATCAGTTCATGAGATATCATTTCTACCTCATCCTTCCCGGGGAAGTATAAGCGAAAATTCAAGGAAAGAAAAAGTACCTACCTACCACTCCACAAAAAGAATCTTAGATAACTATTGGTTACCGTACCTAAAGCTTGTTTAATAATAATTCTTGACTAAGTGCATGGTAGGTAATCCTTACTCCCTCACTCATCATACTTTAATACACCGGGATCAAAATCCTCATAATGAAATCGGAAGGCCATCTTAGTACAACTAACCGGACAATCGCTACCACTACTTGATTGAGGAGATAATGGAATTCATCAAGTTCAATGATATTTCTCTTACTAAACGATGACAATTATAAAAAACATTGGAAAAACTTCTTCACTTATAATGTAGATGCACGGTGTCTCCCCATGTTTTTGTGGGGATGAGATTGTTCTAAATGACGGTGAGACGGGTTTCAGATATTGACTCTGGAAGTCTTCTACTTTCTAAAAATAAATAAATAAAATAAAACCTAGCAAATTTCTGCGTACTCCATTAGGAATAATGGAATATCAATTTTCTTTCTTGTGGCATCATCAGTGAAAACTTAGAAATGAGGTACTACAGGGGGGAAATGGGACATTTCTGTTTGAGTACCATTAAAAGTGAATAGGAAAAATTAATAAATGAAAATAAATAGTTGGAAAAAATTATTGCTTGATTTTTACTATTGTTTTTAGACTTAGGAGTTAGTATTTGCCCTCTCTGTAAAATCATTACCTACCAAGTTTCACTTCAATATTTCTTAAAATGCAGAAAAAGGGAGAGGGAGGGATATTACTTTTGGAACATATACTCATGATGAATCACAACCATCATGAAGAAATATGAGATTGTCTTTAATTGTGCTATCTCTTGCCTTGCAGGATTTACAAGCTCAAGACAGAGCTCATCGTATTGGACAGCAAAATGAAGTGCGCGTTCTCCGTTTGATGACAGTGAATTCAGTGGAAGAACGAATTTTGGCTGCTGCACGCTACAAGTTGAACATGGACGAAAAAGTCATCCAGGCCGGTATGTTCGATCAGAAGTCCACTGGATCCGAGAGGCAGCAGTTTTTGCAAACCATCCTCCATCAGGACGACGCTGATGATGAGGTAAGCTATAGGAAACCGTACATAGCAGGATGAGAAACTTTGCACTGCATGCCTAGCCAGGAAACACGCCTATTGGACCCACGATTGCCATGATGCTTAGAGCAAGTAAAATATCGTAGTTTTAATAAAATTAAACATATTGGTAAGTAATGAATGCATTACTGGGACGTCCTTGTGTTTGATGTGTACAAGATTTTGTTTAGAATAGTGAATTGATCTTGATTTTACCGGATGTACCTCCCTCCCCCTCACCATGCTCATATCCATCATCGTGTTAGAACTGCTGTTGAATCGAACAAATAAATGAGAATTGAGAGTTTTAGCTTGGGCGCCACCCTACCAGGGGAAAATTCAAAATTCGAAGTTCGTTGCACGACTAGAGTAAAATTAGGATGGAACAAACTAAGAATATCGAAAATTGTTTGACATTAAATTATGGCCTTTGCAGCATTGACAAAATTTGTTACACAGACACGGGATTTGGTTTTAGAATGATCTGAAAAGGATGATCTGAACATTCTCCTGGGTCGATTCTAATAGGTCGTATATACAAAGCCTTGCTTATATTACCTGGCTTGACAGGAAGTCCTAAAAACGGCATCTGCTTAAGCCACCAGTTGGCTGTCACTAGCTTAGTTTCTGTGATTTGAGAATTGTGTTACTCAGCCCACATGTGTCTAATACCACCTAATTTAATTTTACAGGAAAACGAAGTGCCAGACGATGAAACTGTCAACCAAATGATAGCCAGAAGTGAGACTGAATTCGAGACCTTCCAGAAGATGGACCTCGATAGAAGGAGGGAAGAGGCCAAGCTCGGGCCTAATCGCAAGTCCCGGCTCGTTGAAGTGACCGAACTCCCCGATTGGCTTGTCAAGGACGATGACGAAGTAAATTCAATTGTAATGAGTGTTTTTCTTTTTATTTCTTATTTTTAGTTATTTATCGTTTATTATTTTGCAATTTATTTACTTGATTGTTCCATTATAATAGTTAGTTGCACTGCTTAATCGATTTATTTTGCTTGGGATTATGTTCAGTTTGCTGGCATTTCTCATTAGATAACTAGGTACTTAAAATGTTTTTCCCATTGAATTTTGCTTCCGAGTCAGCCAAGGGAGAAAACCGTGTGATTACTTTTGAATAAGCAAACTTTTTGTATTTTACATTGTGACAGTTACCGTCTGATCCAAGAGAATGCGCGTCTATTCGGCTCCCGTGCCGAGTTGAACGCCATTCTCGAGTTCTTGGAATGCTGTGTTTGGCGATAAATGATGATTCGAGAAGTGGGCACCTTCCACTGTAAGTCTCCAAAGTTGAGCAAGTTATTATTCCCCGGGCATAGTTCCCATTTTCATAAGTCCCCAAAGTGGGCATCTCCCACTGTAAGTCTCCTGGTTGAGCAAGTTATATAATTCCCGATTGTTCCAATCTTTGATTGGGGGTTAATTACCTAAAGAATACTTCATATGAAGATTCATTGACAGTACATCCTGTTTTAATTTCCCTTTTTTATCCTCAATCGCCAATGCAGCTATTTATTAGTGACCATCAGTTCTCAACCAGTAAACTATTCCACCTGGTTTACATACTTGCTCTTCAATCAAGTATGTCTTCAAGGGGAGGAGTGTGACAGTTACCATCAGATCCAAGAGAATGTGCATCTATCGGATCTGAGAACTGGAAAATCATCTTCTCCGAACATAGCACATACCCTATTAGTACGAGTTGTATCTCTTATGGTACTGTCACACCCCCCTCTCTCTGTGTAGTGCTAATTTAGGCCCCATTGCACCTCTGGGGGTGACCTAAGTCCGTTACAACATGCAAAACATCTACTCTCAATTGGCATTTAACAGTTTACAGAACGAATTCTATCACATTCAGAGATACTTTTCTGCCTCAATCTTTAAGTCTTTTCATCACCCATGACACTCTGTCATTGTATTTGAATCAATGGTAGCCCCTTAGCAAGTACATTCGTCAAATTCTCATACGATTTAGTTCCCTGAAACATCACCCGACCTAGATGGATTATCAGCAGTTGTGGGTGTTGATTTCTAGATTATTCTGTACGAGTTTTATTCCATTAGGAACAAAGCAAGACTCTGTGTTGCTCTTAACGTCAATGTTTGAGGAAATTAGTAACTTCCTCGATTTTCACTTTGTCTTACTGATTTTTCTAAAATTCTTTGGGATTGAGCAGGTTAAGCCCTGTGCAGTCCTCTATGGATAGTACGATTATTGGATTTAATGTCGCCCCATGGTGTATGTACCGTACGTTGATATTTCTCAGAACGCTTTGCTCCATGAATTTGATTAAATCTACAGAATTGTGTTAGAGTTATATTCAAAACATAGTAGCAACTATTTATATGCAAACGTGATATCTTCTAAGGTGTTTGCACTAACTCACATCGTTGCCAAATTGTAATTTTGTCTCTAAGTGCTCCCCAAAATATTGCCTTTGAATCAATGGTGCATAGCGACTGTGCAAATCACGAACATGAATTGTTATACAGTCCAATGACGTATTCAATCATGCTGAAAATTCGAGAAAGCTACAAAATCTAAGGATCCGATTGACAGACGTTTTATTCTTAGTGGTTTCAATAAGTTAGCTTAATAGTTGACAAAACTGTATCATTGAATGGGACTGATGTAATCCTAGAAAATTTATCTTGTACTTGGATGGTTACTCGTCTACTTGAAAGAACACTGTTTATAGGTGGAGAGGTGGACCTACGAAGAAAATGAAATCCAAATGGGTCGTGGTAATCGCCAGCGCAAGGAAGTTGATTACACTGACAGCTTAACCGAAAAGGAATGGCTAAAGGTATTTATATTTCCTGAAGACTGCTTTTCGTTTGCTATATAAGATGGTAATGTTTTGGAAAATAGAGACCTTCTAAGCCACCCTATTGGAAATTAAACGTGAGTGTGGCAAGGGCAGTGAGTGATCACGAGTATTTGCATCATTATTTAGAAAAATGACTCTGTTACAATATATGCCTTCGTTTTAATGTAAATCGGTATCAGGATCTCATTTTAATATGTATAGCCACTAATACGTACGTACGATAAAATAAAATTAACAATCAACACTACTGACCAACGACCATCAATGTATTTTCCCAAAGGCACTTAAAAAAGTACATTATAGTAACTGTCAAATCAGAGCATTTTAGCCGTAGAATGAGGTAATAAACAGGTTATTGCAGGTGAGTGATACAATTCATTAGTGTCATGCAAATCAAGTTGGAACATATCGTCCTTTAGTTTCTTTCTGACAGTAAAAAACTTTGAACTGTAGGTGCTGGATAATGTAGTAGATGATCATCACAGCATTTTATACCTCATTTTGAAAACGCTTGTCTATGGTGAGGCATCGCCAGTTAACGATGTCAGTTTCAAATAAAAATACAGTGCTCACTGGTCATCGCATTTAAATCGCAGTCGCGTACTGACTCAATGTTACAATCGCATTTTCGTGAATTCCAATTAATAGAGCCTGAAAAAACTTGTATTAAAAAAAAAAAAAGTTTCTTATATCGTATTTTACTGTATTTCATTTTGTAAAAGAAAGAATTCAATTTGTAATAGGAAGAATCCAATTTGTTAAAAGACGAACTCATTTTGTAAAAGGGCAAATTCAATTTGCAAAAGCTATAAAAATATGCCTACATAGACGCAGGCACCGAAAGAGAGGAAATTATTTAAAATAAAGACAATTTACAAGTTTCTCTGATGTCTAAATACATGAGTTGACGTCTTAATTCAATGATGCATCAGAAACATAAACTGCTGTGAACATAGTTTTAAGGCGATTTTTACTATGTTCACAGCAGTTTATTCACACACATGGTGTACTCTTTTTCCTGCCAAAGGCCTGGAGTCCTTGGGTAGAGAAAACGGAAAATGATCCAGCTGGATTCAGTCGATACTTAGGAATGATATCTATGGCAAAAACAACAAAAAAAACCTTTTTATTCCTTCAGTTTTTGAGCAATTTTTTTTCCTACATTTTATCCACAAGTTCTTTCTCTTAGGGTTGATTGATAATGATGCTAATATTACAGGTACGTCCACGGCCAATTTATGATTTTTTAGTCAAATTTCCTAAACTGTGTACCTATCAGTGGTTTTAGAGAAAAAGCTTCGGGCAGCGGACAGAGGGATTTTTCTATTAAATTTGTGGAATCTGCGTATCTTTAAATATAAACCAATAAATTTTTGAGGGGGATTAAACTACTTTCTTCATTATTGAAAATAAGTAATCAAAATGAGATTCCGAATCGTTAGAATACTCTTTTACTCTTGGAAGAGTAAAGATCTGAAAAGGGTCAGCCTAAAAATTAGTTTTTATATAAACGTGTGAAAAATTGGAGGGCAGTACTTGAAAAACCCTCTTCCGATCTTCTATAACGACCGGAAAACGTTCCTGTTTTTAGATTGGGTTACAACACTCTTAATAGCTTTGTTAATTATGAAAATGGAGCTCTTAATTGTGGGTAAGAATAATCAGTATTGGATGTGACAAACTGACGTTTAGCAGTTTTTTGGTCTTGCTTCCTGAACCACTCCATATTTTTATGAAATTCACTTTCCTATACTTATCAATATGTTCCAATGTAAGTTTAGAAAGGGTCCTGTAGCTTTTCATGTTCTCAAGTGCTTAACTATAATGGACGCTTCCGGTTTCAGGCCATAGATGATGGACTGGATGATTATGATGATGAAGAAGACGACGAAATGAAGTCGAAGAAAAAAGGAAGGAGGAGAAGGAGAGGGGAAGAGGACGAGGAGGAGCCAAAAGAAAAGAGGAAGAAGCTGACATCTGCTGAAAACAAACTCCGGAAGAAAATGAAAAACCTCATGAATGTTGTAGTCAAATATACTGACAGGTATAAAATACGTATTCTCCTATAAGACGATATAACTCCCCAATAATATTAGGCAATAGAACTAACTTCATTATATTGATAACAGTTTATTTCGTTTGAAACGTATACATATATTTAAAACTGTAGTCTATATATGTATATACTTGTACTGTAGTCTGAGAAATGCTTCTAAAAAATGTACTGTAGTTGGATAGATACTTCTGTTAGTTAGGTGCGGCCCAAAAATATTTGAACACTTTTCCGTTCTTACTAAGGAGAAATTTTTCTTTAGTATCAATGCTCCATCCAGATGAGCTATGAGGCCGATTTAATCAAACTTTTTCGTCTGTGGGAGTTTTCCCATTTCCATTTTAATGTTGTTATTTTGATCCTTTCATTAATTATTGAACTGTTTGATACTCTTGGGTCAGTAGTATTAGAGAATAATATATCTTTTTGTTGCTCATTCTCACGTTCCTGGCTCACTCTTTCAATTCAACATCTTCCTCCTTTTCCTTTTTTGATAACACTTGAAAGCTTGTGCAGTATAACAGTGAAAAGATGTGTTAATAAACATGAAAATCAATTCAATGTCAATTCTAAACAGTAACTCGTATTAGAAAATTGTAAAATTACATTGATGTTATAGGATAAGTGAATCAATTAATCATTTGTCATTACGTATTTTCCTTGTTTCCACAGCGATTCAAGAGTTCTCAGTGGGCCTTTCATGAAACTCCCATCTCGACATAAATATCCTGATTACTACGAGCTTATCAAGAAGCCAGTGGACATCAAGAAAATACTCGCCAAGGTTGAAGAGTGCAAAGTGAGTGTTTAGTTTCTATTCCTTGCAAAAGTACTAGGTAGAGGGTACTGCTCGTGATCTTTGTTGTAAATGTTCCTACCTGCTACAGTTCAGCTCTTGGAACACTTCCAATTTACCGATCCCATTCTGATTAACGATTACTGAACTGATGCGTTCTATTACACAGATATTAACACTGATAACAACGCCTGCACCTTCCTTGCTAAACCACCCTTGTTGTAGGATGACACCCCATTCCCCTTATGACAGCTTCCCTTACCACCATCAGTAGCAATAGGTACCTATAATCTTTCAACTTTGAATTTACAATCTTACTCTGCAAAGTGGTGGAATTTCCAGAAATGACCACTCAACAAAGGGCTCGAGTTCTATTGGTAGGAACAGAATCAAGAGCGTTTTGGAGATATGGAGTTGTGAGCCTCAAATTGTACTTGTATTGGAAATGTGGAACCTCTGAATCGGTATCAATATCTTGGTGGCCTGGAACGGTTCCACCGAGAGATTAGGTTCCACGTTCCCGATTTGAGAGAATCAGCACAACTCTAATACTAAGTATCTTCATGTAGTACCTAGTTGGCTGTATGTCACATACCAGTACTTGAAGCCATTACTCGGGTACCTTACGTCTGCAGTGCTTCCTATGCACACTCTCAGACTCACACTGCTCTAGGTATGGGGGGTGGAGGTGGCGGCCTTGTGAGAAGCTGGTGGTGAATGGCTCAGCAGCAGTTTGGCTTTTCTGTATAATTTTGATGTACCAGAGCAAAAATTTCGAAAACATTTTGAGGTTTTTTTTTTAGGTGAACACCATCATTACACATCTTAATGGGGAATTACAATCCTTGGTTCTGAAGGTCAACATGACCTCTTTATCTGTATAAATCAAGCTACACTCTAGCTTCATTAAAGTAATGTTTCCTGTTAACGTTACCCTTATATTTGGAACCTTTCTTCACATTGGCCTTATGGGCCCCTCTAGTTTATCTCCGACACTGCGTATCATGGTGTTAATTTCCGATACTGCGTATCATGGTGTTCATTTCTGATACTGCGGATTATGGTGTTTATTTCCGATACTGTGTATCATCGTGATTACCAGTTGGAGGTCCAGCTGGGGCAAGCTCTACATTGGCTGTTCACTGCTGGCTATGAATGTTGCTGATAACGTTTCCTCACATTGGCCTTCATTGGCCCAGTGTGCTGGTCACAGTCACCATTACTACCTTAACTAAGTTGGGGCTTAATGAGTGCTGACCACATACTTGGCCAACTTCACTTATCGAACACGATGATGAGCTTATGTTGATGTTGGGAACAGGATATAATACACTGGCTCTCTCTGACTTTTATTGATTTATGTTTAAAAGCTATTCTGGCTGCTACCAGCCTATCACCAGCCTCAGAGTGGAAAAATTTTATTTGGTGTAAAACTTGGTTACTTCATTATTATTTATAATAGGTATATGTTATTTTATTTCACAAAAATGAAATCAAGGGATGTTTTATACCCAATTTTTGAGTTTTAACATAATTTCTCCAAGAAAGGAAATGGCAAAGTTCCATTACTTCCAATTTTTCTTGGGAACTACAAGTAAAACTGAGCTCATAACACGTTCGATCTCATTCAGAAACGCAGTAATTATTTTACAATCTTGCGTTGGGAGTTTTAGCTACATTGGTTTTGTTACGTCATGATTCATGGAAATATGGTGAGGCAGCCTCACCATGACTCTTGCACTCATATTGACAGCACTTTACATGGTAGCATCTGTTACTACTCAAGTTTTTACTGTTGTTTTTGGACTCCATCCTATTTATAGGTAACTTCAATCAGAAACTTGGGTTCAAGATATCAGAGTGCTATAGATATCGAGATTTGGTAACGAAACACCCCCCCCCCCTCCCCCTTTGCTTTCCATGTGTCCGCAGATCTGTGATGTAATTAGACAATGTACCTACCAAATTCTATATTATTTCTGTCAAAAGTATTGAAGGTAGGTTGGATTAGATTAATTCATTTCATTGATCCGACTTGGTTCTTGTGTTCCAGTACGTAGACCTGGATGAGCTTGAAAAGGATTTCATGGAGTTGTGTAAGAATGCTCAAACTTACAACGAAGAGGCTTCACTGATTCATGAAGATTCAATCGTCCTTCAAAGTGTTTTCACGAATGCACGACAGAGAATTGAACAGGACAATGATTCGGATGATGATGAATCGAAAGGTAGGTGTTGTGTGAACAGATATTTCTCTACTGTTGACTGATTTCATACTGATAACTACGAATTATTAGTCTCCTTAGCTTACTACTCCTTCTCGATACCCTTACTGTTCCCATCAGTTCGCTTCAACATGCTCCATTGAGAATTTCGTTTTTCTATAGGAGGAGAAATAGACGACGCAGCTTCCGACACATCGTCTGTCAAAGTCAAATTGAAAGTGAAAGGGAAAAGCAAAAGTGGAGACGGGCGCTCCCGGCGGGCAAAGCGAAAGAAGTACATCAGTGAGGATGAAGACGACGAACCGGACACTTCCGTCGCCTGAGTTTCTAATTTGTACAACGTTATTGTATATAATTATTTACTTTTATAAAATTGGGTGTTTTGTCTTACTTTGTTCCGCTAGTTCTCGTTTGGAGCCTACATCCAGAAATATTATTGAGTAGTGTGAAAAACTTGATAATTATCTGTACTATGAATTTGCATCGTCAATATAAAATTCAATTCACAAAGGGGTGGCCCATTTCACAATAAGAGAGGAGAAATTAATTATTGCCATTTTTAATTCTCATTGACTAGGTGTTGATTTTCTCCCACGTTGTAGTTATGAAATTGTGTAGTTTGTAAAAACTTGAAATATCTATGAGATGATATTGTGTTCGCAAAGTATTATCACCTTGCCAATTGTTAATCCATAAATTGTTGACTTAAGGTAAGAGTGAACTGTAAACTAGGGATTCCAGAATTTACTCATTAAATGTTTGGTTTTTACTATAATTCTTTTCAAATTCTAACATGGCAGTCAACCTTCTAACATGTAATTGGAGAACATCAGCATTATTCTGCTTAGACTCAAATTTGCCAACGAACAAACTTTTTACTTTGAGGTTCACACTGCATATCAGTTATTATCTGCTGATGATTTCCTTTTTTCCCCTATTTCCATTCTAAATAATGGTAGTCCCTTGCTTGATTAAAATCAAATAAGAAAGTCATGATCAGATGAGCCAGCCAACCTGCTTCTTAGCAGTTTTTGTCCAAGGTGAGGTTCATTGTTGTCAGACTTGATTCCTATAGGAGATCTTTAGTCCTTTCATTTGTTTTCAAACTATTAAACTATTTCACTACAAATCATATTTTGGTAGACATCCTTTGACTCTATCATATGTTTCAACATTCAGACTTTACAGCCGAAGAAATGTAGGCGTATATCCCCATTGTGGATTGGCAGATATGTAGGTAAAATATAGCGATCCATTATGCCACACGTATTCCTTAGCTTCTTTTGAGAACTTCCATCAACAACGTATTTATTTGTTCACTGTAGGGCCATGCACTTTCCTTAATCTTTTATACTTTTAGTCGCGGCAGTTGTAATGTAGAATAGATTATATTTATTATCAATATACATTACGTTGACGTGTCTCTAAATTCTATATATGTCCCAATCCCTAGTTTCCTGATGATGTTGAATGGTATATTCAAATAATGCCAACGTTTTAAGCATTTTACTGTTTTTGAGTTTAACAAGAGAAATAAATTGCAAAATATTGCATAGGGGAATTACTAAATCAAATTGACATTAATCAAATTAAATCTTACGTAGCAACCAAATTCCCTCTAGCAACCGTAAGTTTTGAGAATAATTTCACTACAGAGCCACTTCTGCTACAAACATTGTTACAAAGTTCTTGGCTTTTACCTAATCTTTGGAAATTTTCAAATTGAATTCAAGAATAGAATGAACAATGAATCGTTGTCTTATGAAAATACATTATATACATAACTTGTAGCCTAAGTGATGAAAAATCAGACTAGGGCAACTATTTTCATTAAAAAATCTAACAAAAAACTCTGGCCTGGGTATGTATCTGTTATAGGTAGGCAGGTTGTTATCGATACCTATCCTATATATAAATCTAACTGCAGATTTCACTGAATTTTAATGTTCGCGTTTTGATTAGGGACCACTTGCCACAAAGTGTTCAATGTGTGGCCTCCCCTCAGGGGTTCAATAGCCAACCCCAGCTCAGCGTTGTAGATTGGGGAGCGGCTTTCGTTGTCTTGTCCTTCAGCATAGTACGCGCTCGTGACACCAGCGTGGTCTTCGGTCTCTATCTCCTCCACTTCTTCCATTTTGACTGGCTCACTTTCCGACAACACGGTCTAAAGAGTAGGAACAATCAGTTAGGATCAAATACATTATTCAGCATAAATTTTCTCTAAAGATTAATTCATAGTTATCAACATAAGAAACCGATACAGCATTACAATAAGTAAAAACGAATTCATCTCCAGTTACTGACAAAGTAAGCTACGATTTCTATTAATCTCTTCATAAAAATTGGAAAATTTACTTATTGTTTATGAATGTCAAGGAAAATGCTTTAAACTAAACTGATACCCAGGCGATGTCTTGAATTAGATAGGGTAACAGTAATTTTTGTTCCTAACCAGTAATAAAAAATAGGTAAACAACCATTCAGGTTAAGGCTTTTCGTCTGAATGCCAAGGGAGTTGCGGATGTCATCAGCTGTCCACCAAAAGGACAATCAGAATTTGTTCTGATGACTTAGCTTGAAGCTACTCAATGTCTCACTCCTCCTGAGTGGAGAGGGGTTTGCCGTACAGGAGCGTGAAAACTACAAGGTGCGGCAGCATAACTTCCTTTTTTTTAAAGTTAATAAAACGCATTGTATGAATCAGGAAATTTTTAATAGTTTTTTAATAATATAGGCACATACATAAAGTTTTGTTTTACCTAGTTTTGAAGATCAAATCAGGTAGGTGACGTCCCCCATTCTCCATACACTGAGTAAACCGATTTCTGGCGTTTGTCATGACTCCAGCCAGTATAGCAGGCGTTATGTTGGCAATTTCTTCCTGGATGTTGTTCTTCAAATCTTGTAGGGTCCTTGGACGGTTCACATAAACACGAGATTTCAAAAAAACCCCATAGAAAAAGTTGGACTTAGGGGACATTTGGTTCCAACAAGACGGTGCAACACACTTCCCAGAGCGCCTTATCTCAATTAGGGGCGATTTGGAGTGGCCGGCCCGCTCTCCCGATTTGACCCCTTGTGACGTTTTTCTATGGGGTTTTTTTGAAATCTCGTGTTTATGTGAACCGTCCAAAGACCCTACAAGATTTGAAGAACAACATCCAGGAAGAAATTGCCAACATAACGCCTGCTATACTGGCTGGAGTCATGACAAACGCCAGAAATCGGTTTACTCAGTGTATGGAGAATGGGGGACGTCACCTGCCTGATTTGATCTTCAAAACTGGGTAAAACAAAACTTTATGTATGTGCCTATATTATAAAAATTTTCTGATTCATACAATGCGTTTTATCAAGTTTTCAAAAAAGGAAGTTATGCTGCCGCACCCTGTACTTGGACGGATGACCCTTACCTTTGCAGTCACCCATCCAACTACTCACACCGCTCGACGTTGCTTCATTTTGCTAATCGTATGAGAAACGGTTAACTCTTAAAAAGCGGACAACACCTAAACTTTGATTGTAGATAAATATCAGGTTCATCTCTGACACATTGCGGCCAGATTTCGATGAAAGGGCAAAGTAAAAATGGCGGTACAGGAGTGTGGTAGCTCCATTAATGCTGTAGTAATAGAGAATAATGTGCCTGCAATCAAGAGTTCCCTTCTTCAATTATTCAAGATGGAGATATCCCCAACTACTGAATCTAGAAGGCGTTTCATGTACTCTTCTGCTGGTTCTTCTAAAGATCCCTCATTCTGCCCGTTAATCAATAACCAACTACATTTGCTTATGCTCTTGAAACTAGGGATTTGAAACCCCCGTAATACGTTCTGCTCAAATGTTGAAATTGTATACTTAAATTGAAAGACATTCTAAATGTATAATCAACAACACTAATTCTATACTAAAACAATACTTACGAATTCAGTAGTAGAATACTCCACACCATATTCGGGATTTGCGGAGTAGATTTCACACATAGAAACTATCTCCTTTGTGACAGTATGAAGTTTGCTCGATGGGTCTATTCTGAACCCCAAAACGTACCCACCGCTACCAGGTTTACTTTCAACCACTAGTGCTGGGCCGAATCTCGACTCTCGAATTTTAACCTGGAACAAAGTAACCACCACCGAGCTACATTGTCATCCACACTTTCTTAGTGTACCTATCTTAAATTTTAGGTCTTCCAGGTCATACATAGGCGAAGCACTGTCAATAGAGGGAAGACCTATTGAAATTGATCTATCCTTTGGGGTTTGGGACAACCCAAGCATGAGAGAAAAAAGACTGACTCCAAATCCTCTCCAGACTACAAACAAAACAATATGATTCAGATATATATATATATATATATATATATATATATATATATATATATATATATACCGTAAACCGGGGTTACTTTGATCTCCTGGGGTAACTTTAGTAAATCACGGTTTTAAAATTCAAATCGCTCTGGCGGGCTCAATTCTGATTCTACCGACCTCCAGCTGGTCTGCTTGTGATGAGAGTTATCCATACAGTGCAATTCATTAGTCCATGGTAGTTTCGGTGGCAACACTGGAAGGTTTCGCGCCTTTTTCAGCAACAGCTGATAATGCCTATCTAGAAAACTTCGTCCAAACCTCGTCTGGCGTGAAGCCCCTGCTGTATCCAAAAGTAATGTTATGGATAAACAGGGCTATTATGGCCCATATTCTCGTGACGTCACGCCTGGAGTAGGTTCGCGTTTTAGCCAAAGTCGGCCATGAGACCGCCCTACGTCAATGAATCGCTACTCAACCAACCTATTTCTCACAATACGTTTGCCGTCTCACGTCAACATAATTCGTGGTTATAAGGCCATTTTTCAACAGTTTTGTTTTGAAAAAGTATAATATTGTAGCAATACAAAGTTTCAATTCGACTAAATGTTATAATAATCATGCCTGCCAGCGCAATAATTGATTGTAGATTGCTGTCAACAATACCAATCTAATGTGAACGAGTTTTTATTTGGACAAGGAGCCTACTAACTATAGTAGTTAATCAGTGTCAGAAAACTAAAGAACTTCATTCGTATAGGCTTTGAGAATAATTAACCTGAAAAATAGTAAAGAAAAGATGATTGAAAATTCCTCAGGTGTCTGTACTGCTGTGTAGGTAACTAGCCATTGCTAAGGTAGCTTCATCAGTGTTTTATTATAAGTTCGTAGTACTATGCTTAACTGAGGAAGCTTTACTTGTTATATAGAATAAATAAAAGGAGAGATTATTTGATAGTTTGTCAAAATAAACAAGGCAGGTTGTTGCTACACCAAGAAACAAAACTACTTAGGTAGGTACGTACGTCCTACCAGATTTGCTGTTGGTTTAAAGTGCCTAAACAAAGTAGGTGGGTCGTTGCTTTGCCGACGAATACAACCGCCGATTAGCAAGTTTGTCAAATATCGAATCAGGGAATATGCAACATGAATTAAAAACCAGCTGCAAGGAAAAAACCTTGAAATGCATTCCTCTGAAGGAAAGATTTCATAAAGACGGCATTGACAGTGCAGTTATTGCCCGAGTTACAAAACCGGTAATTAGGTACCTACTTTCGTTTTGATCAATGAAGTACCTACATGAACAAGTAATAATATACAGAAAGTATGTAGGTATACCTTACCTCTAGGTACTTACCTTTCCACATGTGATACAACTTACTATTCCCGCATAACAGAGCTCTCAAAACACATCCTTTCACAAGACCACTTTCACAGTACTCTAAAGATTTTTAGTTTCAATTGATTCAAAGAACAGTTCTAAAACTACATAGGTAATCCACAACATGAAGTCTGGATCATCTAGAACACTTGTATGTCAACTCCCCAACACACATTTCAAATGGATCTCTACCCCACAGATTAAATCTTGAGTTCGTAGCGTTTGAGGTCAACACCTGATAATAACTTGATGTCATTTGCATACAATTTATCACCTTGCATATTACAAATAGTGAAAATATTGACTCGGAACTAGGTGAGACTATGTTATGCTGTTGTCCAGCTGTGCCTACAAATGGCGCATTTTCGCATATGTTTACTCGTCACCATGACAACAAGGTGAAATAATTCGATTTCGCCTTGCCTCGATGTAAGGATGCGCTAGTGCCCAAGTCTCGAGAATATCACCCATACTGCCGAGATTACTTTTCGGGGTACTAGTGTGGTGGCCCGGAATTAAGGGGGGTAGCATCCTGAACAAACTGGACAGAGTTATCTGTATGCTAGTGACGGGTGCTTTCCGGACCACTCCTACTAGAAGCCTGCAGATAATTTTGGGTCTTGCACCCATAAATACAATAGCAATGGTACAGTCAATGCATACTACCATTAGGCTTATGAGAACGGGTGAGTGGAAACATAATTACCTCACACTAACTCATAATAGACAATCTAGTCATACCCTTATAGCACCAGCTACACTAGGGTTTATTCCAGAGATGAAAATGCCACATGACGAGCTTGGGAAAACCTACCTATGGAAGGATCCCACCAAGTACGTCATAGGCAACAGAGAAAACTGGGACAGGATAGTCCCCAGAACTCAAAGAATTCGTCTGTCATGCTTCACGGACGGCTCCAGAGTCGAATCCGAAGGCATGGCAAGAAGAGGCGCTGGAGTATACATACCTGATTTGGATATAGCTGAGTGCTTCACCCTGGATGCACACACCACTGTGTTCCAGAGTGAGCTATATGCCATTATCAGGTGTGTTGACAGCTTAATAGAGAACAATACAAGAAGTAGACAAATAGTCATACATACAGATAGCCAGGCATGCATCAAAGCGCTGATGAGCCCGGTTACTACCTCAACAATGATTAAAGAGGCTAAAGATAAACTGACCAAACTAGGCGCTCAGTTGGATAACAAAGTATATGTAAACTGGGTGCCAGGTCACGAAGGTCACATAGAAAATGACGAAGCAGACCGGTTGGCTAGGCAGGGGTCGGATAGAAATTATTACGGACCGACCCCAGCCTTAGGTATAACACGCAATGCGTGCAAAGCAAAGGCAAACACCTGGGCCAACAGAGATCTAAATGAGTTATGGAGAAAAGAGAACAGTAGATATAGACAATCTAGGATGTGTATATCTGGCTACGTAAAAAGTAGATCAGACTGGATTATAACACTGCCTAGAAAACAGATGAGGAAGCTGATAGGGGTCCTCACAGGGCACTTCAGCTTTAAGAGGACCCTCTTCATCATGTCTAAGGTCTCTTCACCACTCTGTGAGTGTGGAAGAGGAGAAGACACAGCAGAGCACTTTTTGTGCGACTGTGACAGATTTTGGAGATCTAGGCAAGAAGCCCTAGGACACAACACAATCGAAAGGGCCTCACTTAGAGACCACGATTGGAAGCAGATTAAGAAGTTTGTTGAAATGAGCAACAAATTTAGGGACATAGCGCAGCCGTAGAATCCCCAATTTCCTAAGGGGCCCTTTTGGGGAAATATAAGCCATCAGGCCTGAGATTTCTTTCTACGGAAGCCCTATGAAGTCAGTCAGTCAGACCCCTGCTGTTTCTGAAGATATAAGTGAGTTATATTTTTGTTCAACATCAATTTAGCAATCATTTCTTTTTTGTTTCATGTCTCTAGTTCATTTCTGTGATTATCTATGAATTATAATGTAAAAAAAGCGCACTTGACGGGGTAAATTTGATCATAATGTTTTTGTGTTTTCAGAACAACAGGTCCTTCCCAACATGCCGCGAAAGTATATAAGGAAGTTGGGGTCGCGTAACTATAGAAATTACTCACCCAGTACTCTTTTCAAGGCTGTAGAAGAATGTTTGAAGCGGAAGTCAACGCTGGGTAATGGGTAATTAAGTTCTGAAGGGGGAAAAAAATTGAACTGACTTCCGACCAAAAACAAATTTTTTTTTTTTTTTTTTTTTTTTTTTTTTTGGTCGAAAATCTGTTTTTTAAAAGTCGGGTCGCCTAGTCAACGGGGTTTCTTTGATAAAAATCCCCAAGGAGACGTTTTTCAGCCGAAAATCACTTGTGATCAAAGTAACCCCGAATGACGGGGTAAGTTTGGTCAGAAAAAAATTGTCCCCCCACACCCCCCCATTATTAACAGCGAACTCTTCCAGGTGGTAATTGATAGCTGAGATGTGTAGCTATCGTTTGGTCAAAGAATTGTTCGAATATTCTCAAAAATGGGGAAGTTACAGTCCCAAACATGCTAAACCTGTACCAAAGTAACCCGGTTTACGGTATACCTATCTTAAATTTTAGGTCTTCCAGGTCATACATAGGCGAAGCACCGTCAAGAGACCTATTGAAATTGATCTATCCTTTGGGGTTTGGGACAACCCAAGCATGAGAGAAAAAAGACTGACTCCAAATCCTCTCCAGACTACAAACAAAACAATATGATTCAGATATATATATATATATATATATATATATATATATATATATATATGCACATTCTACTTTCGCCTTTTTATGATTTGGGTACTTTTCCGTTATACCCCCCCAGTCAATATGTCTTCAAAACGCCCGCCCGCCCGATGTTTCTAGGCATTGCTTCTTACTTAGACTTACTTAGATAATGTTATGTTATGAATTTTTGAGATGCGAGCATCCAGACCACCAACCTATACACAGCATTCTGATCTATTTGTGAGAATTCATGTGCATTCTACTTGTGCGAATTCATGTGGAGGCAATCAAACCACAACCACGCCAATTTGTTTCAACAAATCCTCACCGACATCGGCAACTTCTGAAAACACGGTAATTTTTTTTTTTTTTTTTTAAATAATATAATTTCTTTTCACAGCTTGAAATTGTCACCAATTCTACGTAAATATAATTAAGTAAACTAAGTAAGAAGGAATGTCTAGAAACATCGGGCGGGCGGGCGTGTTGAAGACAAATCGACTGGGGGGGTATAAAAGTACCATGATTTATAACATGGACGGGTGATATCCATAAAACTGGTAAACATTTTTGCAATGCATAGAGGAAGGTATAAATTCCAATTTTACAAGGTATGAAATCAGGGTTTTTTAGGGTACCAACCCCGCTACCCCAGCAGTCTCGCGGCTGAGCACTCATGTGTGTGTGTCATATACGCAAGGCATTGTAATTAAGTGGATTACATTGAGACAAGCATTGGTACCCACCGATGCGACTTGAAGGTAAGGAAGGGAAATATTGAAGTTTTCATTCATCTCTGCGAACCACACCAGCCTCAAATTGGTAATTATGAAGGATCCAAGATTCCCCTGGAATTGTTGACAATTTAGAATGCAGTCATTTGAGAGACAAAAGAAGGGTTTACAATAAGCAGATATACAAGGGTTTTCCTTGTGGGGTGATAGAACCGATTATCTGAATAGGCACAACCTTAAGGAACGTATGACTTGCCTACCTGATCACTTGATAGATTCCAAACTCCTTCTATGATGTCTGAAATAACTTCTAGTGGCAGGATGGCCAATTGTTTGTTTCTCACTACGGCCCCTCTGAGTTTTAACTCTCTGTAAGGCCTCGAAGACAAGTAAGCCCTGTAGTAAGGAAAGAATTGTCACTTTATTTACAGCTCTAGAATTTTTCAAATATGAAACCACGTTTTGGTCTTATCAAGGTTTGAGAAAACTTACTTGTGAACTCCCATCACAGAAGTGAAATGGCGAGTGTTGCCAGACACAAGGTTAGTGAAGATGAACTCAAATCTTGAGTTATTGGATTTAGTTAGGAGATGAAGAGCTTCTGTCGTTCCTTTTAGTTTCTGTCGAATCAGTCGCACATTAAAAACAATCAAAGCTACAGAAAATATGTGAGCGGAAATTCTACTAGCCAAATTCATCCTCTCTATTACTCACCGAATTCACTACTTTGGTTGTTGCAGAAATAACACAGTTGAACCCAATAGCTGACCATATGAAAATAAAAAAACGAGGATTTTTACACTTTAAATTCAAGTACACAAACGCCTTAAATTATTACAAAAAGGTTTATTATTTCTGTATTAGATAGCCCTTCAGTTTCGGTACGCCCTGCTAATGAAATGTATCCATAGTAAACTCGATTTCTTGAACAGTATTCGAATATTTTAGCCCTTTAACTTTATTTTACTCTTTCGGAATGATCGAAAGTGGTGCCGAGGATTCAACACCAACTAGATATGTGTTTTTTTTAACCCTGTTATATCAACTTTGGTCCTGTAGTTTGGGGGAAAAGCTCCAAACAACGGACAGAAGGATTTTTTCCCGTTCGTTTCGTATTTTAAAACGTAAACCATACTTTGGAATGCAATTTTCGTCTCTAGGTATAACACACATCATGTTATAGCAGGAACAGGCAATTTCATACCAAGCAATAATTGACAAAATGTAAAATTGAATAAACTAGGATAGGTACCTACTTGAGAAATACCAAGCAGATAATACCTCAACCAAATACAATCCAATAATAGCATAAACTCACATAAACTTATCCGTATAATGGAGAGGGAATGCCAAATGATTCTCAGGTTTGTTACTAGCAGTCGGCCTTTGTCACCATTGTTTCCTTTTGTGTCTTCCACAAAATCCAGTTTATCGATGATTTTTTCACCTGGTCTCATACGGTTTTGTCTGAGGAGATATGACAGTATTTACTCTTTAGTTTTTAGTAAATTCGGAAGAGTAGGAAGTGCGTACCTGGGGAGCTTCCAACTCGCCCGCTCCTTCGTTCAAAAATGACATGAATAACTCGCCCTCTCCAAGACAACTGGCCCACTTCCTAGGTAAAGGGATTTCCAACTCGCCTGTCTCCATCATTAGAGAGAAAGGGGTTAGTAATGAGTTATTCACAAATGGGTTAGCTTACAATAACACATCACACAATTTTCCTTCCCACTTTTACAGCGAGCAGGTGGGCTTAAAAATTGGTTGGGCTAAAAAATTGGTTGTTGCCATTGCTGTAAGCAGATAGCTTACATCATTTCTGAGTTAGAAATCAGTTTATTATTTTTTTCATTTCACTAGGGGAGCCCCGAGGCTATAAGAATATGACTATTATAATAATGATAAATAATTTGTATTAGTGTCTGTTCATCATCTGTTCTTCACTCACGACCTTCAATTTTTGTCCAACAAGCGGGCAGGTTGGGCTTACGGGCGAGTTGTCCCTCTTCCATTTCTGGCGGGCCCCTTTCACTTTTGACTCGGACCGGGGGAGTTGGGTGACCCCCATATACTTATGGTGTTCTACAAATGTGAGGTGCGTTAGGGTACAGGGCAGGGATATTTTGAAAGCTATCATTCACATCTGCATGTCACGAGCTACTTTCGGCAATCAAAGGTCTTGGTTGATAAAAAGCATGGAGCTTTAACATTTGTTTTGAGCACTTTCTACTGGCTACCATAGCGGCGGGTGACTTGAAACACTTTTCAACTTTGAATAGCTTTAATTCTAGTAGTTTAGCACAGACAACTTAAAATTTGATGTTAGTAGGTCAAAGGCTCTTAAAAAAACAGAACCCTACAAAAAAAAAAATAAATAAATAAAATAAATAAATAAATTAGAACCACCACTACTTTAGTCTTGTTTTTTGTGTCAACTTGGAGCTGCGCGCCTCACAAGGGTGTGCCCCTTCACCCCTCTCTGGAGGCCCCATACCCCCTTTTGCTTTCATGTTGAGCTTTGGCTAAACATTGGAGGAATGTGGTATACACTCCATTTCAAATTTTAGCTTTACAGGTTGAAAAGCAAATAACTTAGCTCCGGATCTCACTCAACTGATCCTGGGTGCTCTAGACGTCATAAATCGTTTCTAGACACCCCAAGCGTTCTCCATTTCAAATGTCAGCTTCATAGGTTGAATGGCAAAGGAATTAAATCCGCCGCTACTTTAGTCACGGCTTTTGTGACAATATTTTGTGACATTTTTCACTTTTAGGTCCCAGTAATAAAGCGTATTCCATGTTAAAATTGTTTTTGGATGTGCAGGTAATTTTTTTTTTTTTTTTTTTTAATAATTACCTAGTGCCTGTTTGACGTCATCTACGAAGTGGGGTGACTTAGAACAGTAGGTTTGTTTCCACTGCTGTACCAGAGCAGGATCTGTTCAGAGCAAGGGCACCTCCATGGCTGTTCAGTACAGGTGGCAGTGGAAACGTTCTAGGACTTGTTCGGGGAAACACGAAAATCCATAAAAATGGAGTCACAACAAATCCTTGTATCCATGTACTCTAATGTCCGACCTTCTGTTGTTGTTCTGTGTAAGGTTATAGAAGTTTGAGGAAGAATATATTTTAAGTTCCAAACTCCAAAGAGCACATGAGCAGAACAAGCTACACTTGGTCTTCTGGTGGGGCAGAAAGTTCGTGTTCAGTTCATCTTGGGCAGCGGAAATACTGACTATCTTGCACAGGATATGAACTGGGGGACTGCAGAAACTTCCTTCAGAAAACTCCTTCTTCCTGGTACAATCGTCGTTTGAGCTGAATCTGTTCGGAAACAAACCAAGTGTGCAAGTTCCGCAATTATTCAAGTGTGTACCAAAAATAGTGGCCAAAAATGACTTGAAAAACTATCTGGAGTTTTGAAAAATATCAATCTCTGGGTTTAGAATGAAAACAATTTTCAGAACTCAGAAAAATTAAAAAACTTCATTTTGACGAGGGACAGGAATTGTTAAGCCTAGTATCGACTGAGAGATGCAGCTTGCCTCGCATGCCACGCGACGTTTGCCTCAGGGTGAGGCATACGCAGATGGTTAAATTTGTAACCACGCACGCGATGCAAGCACACCCGACTCAAAAGTAGTCAGTTAACATGGCGATTGCCTTGTGTGGCCCGAGGCAGGCGTGGACGAGAGTGTCTTAAGAAATTCAGATCAGTATTCTTCCCTTTTTAGCCAATTTTCAAACAAAAAGAGCATTTGTAAAAAAAGGCTCAAACTCTTCAGTGTAAGGGAAATGAGCAACAACATTGACCGTTTCAAGTCACCCTCAAAAATCCACTTTTACAAAACAATTTTGTCTACAAACTTAAGGAAGAGATTGAGATGCCTCAAAACGAATTTCAATAGGTACAGACATTTTTCAAAACTTTTAGATTATAAAATTTTCCAAGCCATTGCAAGAGCTTCATTTTCTATGAAAATTCGCTGAAGCTGATTGATTTATATCCAGATGTGAGCTTCGAAAATACTCTGCACTCTTGCTTCACTCTCACAATAGTCAAGAACTACTTACGTGTCACCACCACATAAAAAGTGGCTGAACTTTCTTGCAGTTTAAAAAGCCATTGAAAAAGATTTAACATTACGTTTGGAATTTAACTACCTAATTTCGGAGTTGACTATCAAAAAAGCTAAACGTAAAAAAGCTTCATTAGTCGCAAATGTCGATTTAGTCTAATTAAGTCATGTTTGTTTTGATAACACTGCCAAAAAAGAAAAAAAATTTAAATTCGTGCCTTCACGAAGTTGGTACCATCCTTAGGGTTTCCGAGGGTGCCGGATCCGAAGACCGTTTTTCTAGACGTTTAATTTTTGAGGTGCAGCACCTGGATTTTTGAAAAAAAACCCCTTGAATTCAAGGATAATTTATGATCAATTAAAAGTTGATCATAAATTCTTTTTTGAAATTTAACGCTGAACACGCCTCAACCACATAATTATTTCTTACCTAAAATCTGCAAAAAAGTAGCTTTTTACAAATTACACCACTCGGCGACCTGAGAAAAATTTTGCTATTACTTGGACAATTTCAGTGTCGGATGAGACCACCACCAGCTCTGGAGGTGTGATAATTGATTTTTTGCGATTTTTCAACTACTTAAAAACGTGTTTTTTGGGAATATTACCTGGAAAATATAAGTTGTAAAAAAAAACTGACAAGTCAGTTTTAGGGCAAAACTGACGTTAAGGAGGCATCCTTTAGCCTAAGACCCATCATATGTGGTATAGGCGTGATCTGCATTAAATTTCCAACAGGAATATATTAACTCCTTTTAATAGATCATGAATTATAAGGGAATTTAAATTTCCAACAGGAATATATTAACTCCTTTTAATAGATCATAAATTATAAGGGAATTTAAGTGATTTTCTCAAAAATACAGGTGCCGTACCTAAAAAATTTAACGATTACGTGAAAAACAGGCTAGGGATTCGGATTCAGCACCCTTGAAACCCCTCAGGACCAGGGTACCAGATGTTTTTATTAAAACTCAAGTTCGCAGTAGGTAGGTATATTGTAATCCTCTTTTATTAAAATATGTACCAAAAAGCAAAAAAAATTACACCCACAAAGATAAAAGATTTGGGGGTGAGGAGAAAATTGGCACTCCTCAGTTTTTATAGGGCTTTATTTCAATCAAGCGCTTTCGCCATACGGCCCCGTTCAGGACTCTTAAGTATATAAGTCCTGCATGTTTGGTATAAAATCTGTATGGTGGAGAAACACAGAGGTGGTTTTTCTAATCTCACAATACATGGCTTTGCGGCTCTGTTGTCTTGTCACAACTGGAAGGTCCAGCAAAGTCGTATAAAGTTACAAAATTTCGAAAAATGTAAATTTTCTTGAGAGATTTTATGACTCTCTATGACTTTCCTGGACCTCCCATTCCAGTTGTGACATGACAACAGAGCTTTAAAGCGATGAATAGTGAGATTAGAAAAACCACCTCTGTGCTTCTCTACATGTTTTATAGGTAGGTACCTACCAAACATGCAAGACTTTTACCTTAGAGTTGAAGAGGCCATACAGCGAAAGCCCTTGGTTTAAATAAAGCCCTATAAAAACTGGGGAATCTCAATTTTCTCCTCACCTTCTAGTTGGGTCTTTAGCTTGTCTTATTCCCATGGACAGAGGAAACGTAAATCCAGTACCTACCTATCGACTAAAATCCCTACTTACGTGATTGGTATGTCAAATCTGACTTCCCTGTCTTCCCAAAGGTCGTTGGGATCCTTTTTCGCTTTGGATTTACCGCTCCCCAGAATCACAGCCATCGGTGGGTGAAGTAGTGGAATACGGAAAAGGACAACTGAGTGCCCACTCCTGTTTGAAGTCTGTCGTAGTCATAGCAACGGTTCCAACAACCAGATTCCAAACAACGCTGGACACGCAGTCGCTGTTATTGATTGCTGGCAGGTGTTACGAAAAATTCTCTACTATGCAGAATGATGACTGGTGATTTTTGTTTATTATTTTCAATAATGACCCTTTGTGATCGACCAAGAAAGAAAAACTTCCAGTCGTGAAGCATGATCGTATGAGCGAATTTTTCGTAAATTATCGTAGTTTATTATGTTACATTGTTTTGAAATTTGAGCACTTTGAGTGTTACCATTCGATTCAGCCTGAATAAATACGTAGAAACCGGCCTCAAACTCTCATTTTCTTAGAGGGTTATTTTCAACAAAAACCCTCAATTTCATAGAAGGAAAAAAAAAAAAAAAAAAGTTTTTCAACTTACAAACATACTTATCTCCCCCTGTATAATAAAAAAAAAGGCAAAGGCCTGATACCATAGGTATGAAAATAGAAATTATAAGAGGGGGAAAATTAGAGAAATTATAAGTCCTAATTGACCAATGAAATTATTTATATACCAAAGGATAATAGTGGGTATTCCTTCTGGAAACCCGGGTCATGTTTCTTCTGAAACATATAGGTAACGCTCAAAAATAGTGGACCTGGATGTACTAGGTATAACCGTGCGTAATCCAGTACCATAAAAGATACAACTTGTACTAATAGCGTAACTTGCTACGTTCGGAGAAAATTAATTTTTCGGTTCTCGGATCCTCATGTATCCCCAGCAGCTCAATAATTCGAGAAGGGCGCGGTCGATCCGCCTCTATAGCGACCTCTCTTAGAATTGACGGGAACTGTCACATAACTGACAAAGTAAAACTGACCTGACCGTTCAAACGTTGACAGTTTGAGGAAGTTTTTTCCGAAGAGCGTCCGCCGAAATTCCCCATACTGGAAGCATAAAAACGGAAGAAAAAACGTCGATTTTATTCATTTAACTCTTTCTTTTAACTTCGATTCTCTTCTTGAGCTCTTGCTTGAGACAAAATTTCAGATCGATTTTTAACCCACTTCCCGATATTCAATCGATCTGAGATTTTGCACACGAGTTCATGCTGGCGTACATTTTAATTTATCAAATTTTCGCGAAGAAAAAGTTAGTTATACTATAAATTTTCGAAAATTTGAAATTTAATATGGGAAACCTTACAAGTGTTGAGTATTGTAGGGAGGAGGAGGATGAGGAGGGAGAAGGAGGAGGGAGGAGGAGTGAGGGAGGAGGAGGATACTATTGAACGTCTGCATAAAATGACAACGAATCCAGGGTCAATAAAATATTAAATGATTTTCCTTGTCAATTTAATTTAAGTTATTATCAATGTGATTTTGTTTCAATTTACTGTTGCCGAAAAACTAACAAATATTGAAACAACAATAAAATTAACCGAGAACATGAGAAAAAGAAAGAGTTACATTAAAAACTTGTTTTTATGGGTTCCTTTTTGGTTTATTATTTCCAATAATAAGCCTATGTGATCGTGTAGCAACAAATTTTTATAACCCCCCCCCCCCCCTCAAACTTTGTCATTTTACGTTTCAAGGTGCGTAGAATCCAAATTTGAAATGTCCGTCCGCCGTCCGGGCCATAAAAGGCCTAAGAATTGACTTAAAAAACCCGTTCTTTCGCACATAGACTCCATTTGGGGTCTAGTTGGTCCTAACGTTTAATAATCCCGATCGCTTTACTCGCATAGATGCTATGGGCCAAAAACGGGCAAAAAAGTGTCTTTTACGACGCGCGCACGCCTGGCACGCTTGGCAGGGGGTCACGGTGGGTGGAGAGGGGGTGGAGTGAGAGGAGGCGCCGGCGCCGCTGCACCTTGTGGTGGGTACGGCGCCGGCGTTCCTTCGAGGCATGAATATGTTTTTTTCAAGGTCATATTTGTGTGTTAATACCAAAGCTTTTCCTACGCATATTTAATAACATATCCTCTCGACTTTTCGTACGTACTTAGATAATGATATTATTAAGGCAATAACTATTTGAATAGATAGGAGCTCAAATCGAGAAATATAAACATGCGTATATAATTATAGAAGTATAGGTTGTGGCAACTCGAAGTAGGACACACCGAGGAGTCTGGATGGGCCTTATGACGTACGCTTGCCAACTAAAACTACGATCATACTCAATTGAAAAAATAATAAACCTTTGTGAAATAATTTGCAGCGTTTTTTTCTTCCTTCTAATTATGTACTTTTGCTTTTTTTATCAGGCATATGAAATTTAACGTAGTTTCCAACGGTTACGTCAAATTTCGGAACTCTGGAAAATTAGGAAGTTATAGACGTTTTTGTAGAAGAAGGTCAAAAACACGAAAAATGGATTTTAAGTGGGTACAAAAAATTGCTAAGAGACAAAAGTTGTAGCAAATTTGTTGTAGAATTGACCTCTTAATTTTTGCTCATCTTTGGTGTTACACCATTCTGTGTATTATGAAAAAAAAGGCAAACTCCAGGAATCGTTTCAGAATGCCTCAAAACGGACATTTACCTACAAGAGTTTTTCATAAAACTTCCCTGGAAGCGAGAATAAAATATTTTGCTAGCAGAAAAACCCACTTCTTGTTGGCATATTGATTGATATTTTATTCTGATCTTCCTGGGAAGTTTTATGAAAACCCAGTTTTGTTCTTCAACCATGTTCTTCATATAAATTTATGTAGAATACCACTCACCCCACTCTACGGTAGGAATGTACCTACCTACTTGCCTTAATAATGACTTGACTTGGCTACTTATTGTCACTCATTATAAATAACTAAAATGTTTTTTGTACTTTTTTTTCAATATTTATTTACTTTTTGTCAACAACACCATCAAGTTTGCTAATCCTACGAATATATAAATAACATTTAACATGAGAAACTCAGTCTGCCCTTTGGCAGCTGAGACACGTAGGTAATTAAATCATTTTAACACCAACAGATAGATATAAGAAGATGATAATAATTTTATACCCTTATTATTGTTAAACTAAAATGTGCTTCGGATGATTCGCTTGATTAGCCCAAATGATATTTTCTCATGAGGGAAGTAAGGAAGGTTTAATGTAGGTACTCACATGATAGTTCGTGGTACTTTCATTTATTATAAGGTACATCTATTTCATTTTTTCTTACTGCACATATAAGAAGAGAGTTACTGCACGTTTTTCGCGTATTAAGCGAAAAATGATTTGCAAAATCAACTTAACATGAGGATACTATCGGATAGTACAACTATAGGTATGAAGTTGTTATATAAGTAGGTATGTACCTACCTATTGACAGCAGGGCACAAAAACAATGGGAACTAACAGGTTGAACTATGAGGTAGGTACCTGCTGGATAAAGCAAATCTAGCAGTTTACCATGGATATTCAAATGAAATAGCACTCACTATACAGATCGTTAATAATACTTTCGTTCTGGAACAAATTAACAAGACCTACGCGTCTGGTTTTAAAACCCTAAGTTATCCAAAATCTAAAGATCATGAAGGGATTTTGTAGTTCGGTACCTATTTACACTCAATTGTTTGACATCTTCTGTTTCATATTTTAGTGAACAATAGCAGGTAGGTACCACAGGTACATCTACCCTTAGTCTTAAGAAGAGCAGAGAGGAGGAAGAGGGTCCTGGTAGCGCATTTGTATTTTTCACAGAATCCACGGCGATATCGGTTTGTACGGCTTATAGCTTTTGGTACCTAGTTGGTCAAGATGACAAGAATGAAAACAGGTGCAGTTGAAACCATCGGGTAGTCCATATAGGTCCATTTCAATCCACACTATTCATGATGTTGAAAAATGAATAAGCAGAGTTCAAAAGCTGAAATCAAGCACCAAAATACAAGTATTTATTCACATTGGAAGAGTACGTATTCAATTTCATAAAGAGATTTTGGTACGGTCACATAGGTAACGTACAAACATGTTGCACCCAGCCAAAATAAAACGAGGCGTTCTAGAACAATCAAGTCGAGTCACGAGACTCTGACTCGCTGTTTAGTTCGACTACCCACCGTGTGGCATTCCCTGCGTTCCAGTTGCCATGAGATTTTACACAGAGCAGTTTTTTGCTTAGATCAGTGGTCTGGATGCTCCCTATGCTCGCATCTCAAAAATACATAGCATCAAGTAGTCAATCCCTTATTAAAAATTCAGATTAGTTGGACAAATAGGTAAGTATCAGGGTGGCAGAACAATATAGTGGGGGCTTGGCAGAAGATAACAACGATAACACAGCAACTGGAGCGCTGGGAAGGACATGTGGTGAGTTGTCGAACTAAATAGCAAGTCAGGATCTAGACTCTTGTGACTCAACTTGATTGTTCAAGAACGTCTCGTCAAAATAAATGGAATGATACAAATATTCAAACTAAATCACTCGCAATGTATTTACTAAATCTGTTTTGTTATTGAAATCAACTTCCATAAAATTCATTTTAAGTTATATAGTTAGGTACCTATATATGGTGGTTTTTCTGGTAGTATCTATATAAATATTAATCTAAATATCCATACTCACTGATGAAAATGTGTCCATGTTCAAGTCAGTGATTCCGGCAGCTTTGAGGGCAAAGGGCTCTGTGATGACAGTAAAAAAATTGAGGAATGTTTTCCTGTTTCCCTTATCCAATTCCTCCCAGCTCATGGAGTAAGCTGTATTTCGAAGTAACTCTAACTGAAACCATGCGTTTCAAAAGATTATTAGACCCATTCAATAGGAAACTCCTTTTACACATGTACCATGTACACACAGAAATAGCTGATCTACGTAGACATCTACCAAACATCCACTAGAGTGGGTTGGTGTTGATACATCACTCGTTCCGTTGCAAAATTCCAACACAGTCTCAAAACCCAATAATCTCAAAAACCTAATCAGCTTGAGTTTAATAATTATAGTAGGTAGGTACGGTCTTTGTATAAGACTGTTTGCTTATGCAGCAGCAAATTACACATTGCGTGCAGTGACTTTTCAGATAAAATATTTGAAAACACCCACGGATCTTGAACCATCATATCTCGGAACCACGGATTTTGAAAAGACACCAGAGTTTACACTCCCCTATGTTGGTCATGCTGCATGCCTCCCCATGCTCCGCCATCTTGGGAGAGATGCAGATTTTCCTCACATTGTACGTTTACCTGAGTGTAGCTTGTTTCGTTCCCGACTTTTCAGCTTTCAATTTCCTTTTTTCATTTCGAAATCTCAGTTTTTTGTTATTGTTTTCAGTGCCGTTTCGGTTTTGTGCGATTCGTTGACAGTTTTACACATATTGATGTATTCGGATCGCAAACGATCGAAACACCGAGTCGAATTGGAGACGCCTCGTGCTGGAGGGTCCACTGGGAACCCGATTAGAGTCAGAATTTCCCGTAGTTCGTTTCCTCAGAGCGAAGATTATTCTACTGCACCGGACTCGAGCCTCTTGGGGGGTAGGTACTTCAAGCAAAAAGGTACGTAAGGGGATGATTCCATCGGTCTCCGACGTTGTGTTGAAGAACAATCCTAACCTGTCCGACTCCTGTGGGTTCAACAGGGGACGAGTTCAGAGACGACACAAGCGTTCGATGGGCTGTCCTTCGAGGTGACATTGTTGCAGGACTGACGAGAGGCTGAAACGGGGGCTTCCTAAAGCCCGATTCAGGTCTTCCTCGTCGCCATTGGAATCCTCTTCCCCCACGGCCACAGCTTCCTCCTCTGGGGAATTCAATGGCTTTGAGGCCGAGCCGACACCAAATGAAGATACACCGCTTGTTCCGGCCCTACTGTCCCACCTTTTGAACAAAGGATTCAAGTTGAATTCAATTCAATTCAATTGAACAGTTGAATTCAAGTTCAAGTGAACTTTGATTTTTTTTTTTTTTTTTTGCAGTTTTTGTTGGTGTTTTACATATTAATGAAATTTAAGTTCAAAGTTTATATAATTGGTAAACTTTTTTTGGGCGCTTTTGGAACTTTTATAGTTGGTGCCTTTTTTCACCTGCAGCACCCAATGATCTTTCAACTAAAGTGGGGAAAATCCACATACCTCCCAAGATGGCGGAGTGTGGGGAGGTGCGCAGGATGGCCAACATAGGGGAGCGTAAACTCTGGTGTCTTTTCAAAATCTGCAGTTCTGCCAGTTTTTCCAAATATTTTCTCTGAAAAGTCATTGCGTGCGAATTTTCGTAAACTATCGTTTTATATTTATGTTGAATTGTTCTCAATGTTAAGCATTTAAAGATTAAATGACCTGTTTACTATTAATTTTGTGGCAAAAAAACCCTTTTATAAATAGGTACTGTATTAAATAGGTGATTTTTCTATTCAAAAAGACATTGTTTTTGCAGTTTTTGTTGGTGTTTTACATATTAATGAAATTTAAGTTCATTTTTCCGCATAATTTTGTATAAAAATTTGAATGTTCAAAGTTTATATAGTTGGTAAACTTTTTTTGGGCACTTTTGGAACTTTTATAGTTGGCGCCTTTTTTCAGCCACCCCGTTATTCACCTGCAGCATCCAATGATCTTTCAACTAAAGTGGGGAAAATCCACATACCTCCCAAGATGGCGAAGTGTGGGGAGGCGCGCAGGATGGCCAACATAGGGGAGCATAAACTATGGTGTCTTTTCAAAATCCGCGGTTCTGCGGGTTTTTTCTAATTAATATTTTCTCTGAAAAGTCACTGTGTGCGATGTGTAACATGCCACTGCATAAGGAAAAAGTCTCCTCCTCGACCTAATATAATTATACTCAATCTTTCCCAAAGGTAAGTTTTCAGGATATCTTCGAGGGAGGGGCACCCTGTGGCTATGGGGAAATGGAATACCTTCCATCAAAACGGAGGGTTGAATAATTGAAATTTAACATTCAATTTATAGTATTTCCAAGCTTTTTAATTGTTAGCTTTTTGAGCACAATACAAAACGTTTTTACGCAACATGATCATATGAACGAATTTTTGTAAACTAGGTAGGTATCCTATTATATTTATGTTGAATTGTTTTAAATTTTAAGCATTTAGAGATAAAATGAACCGTAGAATGGGGTAATAAGGGTCAATTTTCAATTTTGGAGGCCCCTCCTAGCCAGGGTGATTTTTGTCTGCAATTTTTTAATTTTTTGTGTTATTAGTCTTGGCCTGAAGAATGCAACGCTTTATCAAAATAATTGTTTTAACCTTTGTATGAGCATATATATTTTTTTAAATGGTCTGACCCTTATTTCCACAAAAGTGGGGTGATTAGGGTCACATGCTTTTTTCAGCAAAAATCTCTCTTTTCGGCACTCCCTGGTATACAAGGGTCACCAATTTAAGTTTTAAAAAACCAAAACGAGTCAAAATCGAAAGAAAATTTCATTTCCATTAAAATAAACATTTTTTTAATCACATTACAATCCATTGACTTAGAAAATAATAAAGCAGTAATAAATATTCAGTCAAAACTTCCCTATAAATAGCGGCATGATTGCGTTTAATGTTCTAATATATTCGAACAGAGAGGGCTTTTTTGTGCCTTTTCAGGAATCCAAACACAAACTCACAACCAGGCAAATTTTTTTCAAACGGGGCATGGATCGTCCCTGCATATCCAACATACCTTTTATTAAAAGCCTCAAGTCATACGACCCCATAGGGTAACCCCATTCGGCGCATATCGTAAGCCTATTTACAATTGTTTCTTTCTCTTCATCTGTCAACACTTTCGGCCGGCCAGAAGTGGCCCAATCGGTCCGACACCGTTTAAGTCGCCGCTGGAGACATCTGTTAGGGGATCCCTGATCGACGAGAAGCTTCTCGAAGTGTTATTACCCCTTTTCGGACAGGTTCCTAAACACGACCACACTCCAATAAGTTAATTTTCGTTCGCGGTTTATTTCGCGACGGATAATAGATGCGAGGCATGGTGACCCTTATTGCCTGGATACCACAGAAAACACGCGCCCTCGTGAAAAAATAAATCTATTAAATGAAATACTGTATTTAAAAAAATGCTGCATATGTTGATCAAAATAAAACAAACAACTGCAAAGGATGTTCAAAGGTCCCACTCAAAACGACGAAGACAGTGCTGCCAACAGACAAAGTTTTGGTGATCTTCAAAACAGAGAAAAAAAGAGGGTGTGGTTCACCTATTCCCCCACAGAGTTCATCCAAGTACATGAGGTCTCTAACTCCACTGATAGTTAGGTAATAGTGTCCTGCAGCTCCATGATTTTTCTCCTATATTTAGAAGCAATACAGTACCCTCCAGAACCTAGAAACGGTGGGAACGAAGTTTTGACCCTAATAGCCCCGCCGACCCTAGTTACCCCGTTTTACGGAACTGTTTACTATTAATTTTATGGCAAAAAAAACCTTTTTAAACGTAGGTACTGTATTAAATATGTAGTTTTCTATTCAAAAAGAGATTTTTTTTTTTTTTAGTTTTTGTTGGTGTTTTACATATTAATGACATTTAAGTTCATTTTTCCGCATAATTTTGTACACAAAAATTTGAATGTTCAAAGTTCATTAGTTGGTAAACTTTTTGTTTTTTGTTATAATAGAATTCTGCTAAAAATATATATTCAAAGATTTTAGTGATTTTCCCAACGCATTTGTTGAGATTTGATTTCAAAATCATTGCGCTCAAAAAGTGCTACCCAGCGAACTCATCCCTTCTTTTAGAATGCTTGATTTTATGACGCGAAAACGAAATTTTTATAGGTACCAGTCCTGAGGAGAGTTATGCAATTATTGCGTACTTCCAGATGATTTCCGCACATGCAAATATGAATTATAGCCCTAATTCGTATTCTAGCATCCTACATGTACACGAGTATTAGATACTGATATATTTTGAATTCAATAATTTCGACTGGCACTTTGTTCTTCGACTAATAAATACCTCCATGTTACAATATGTGAGGAAGCTATACTGCCCACCCAACTTGGAATTCGTTTTCTATTACTACAGTATCGGAGGTTTAGCACTTACCTACGTCATCTTATAACAAGACTCTACAAAAAAGGTTTTTCCGTACCTACTTTGTTAAATTATAACAAGGCTTTACAAGGTTAATTGTAAAGTCTAGTTATAATTTGATCTGTCCAAATAAAGAAACGTTGCAACTTACCTCATCTGTCAGAGAAGCTCCAAGGGCTGTCACAACGTACATAGCGAGAGTTTCCGTGATGATTACCAAGGAAAACGTGACGATAATTCCCATGTCGTCAACTCTCATCCCCTGGGAAACCAATAAATCATTCAACGATCAACAATCATCCAACATGTTGAAAAAGTGGTTTTGAATATTTATAGGCACCTTTTACATCCCATAAATACACACTTGGCAGGCCAATTTACACTTCTCTAAAATGACTGTAGCAAAGGACGGCGTAATTTGAACTCACCATAAGTATATTGAACAAGGACATCGCAATCACCACTACTCCCAGCAACAACGCGGCCGCCAGCGGGACGCTCCCAAAAGACTGAAACTCCGACAAAAATCTACAACCAAAAAAAAATGGAAATTCAAGTAATGAACGTAAGATGGATATAAGTAGGTATAGAAACCCAACCCCGAAACACGATTTTTGGTTTATGATTTTCAATTATAAACCTTTGAAATCAACCAATTTAAACCCCACAAAATTTTTTGGGAAAAAGATGCGCAGATGCGTTGTTCAAGATGCGTGGGATCCAAAAATCGAATAAAAAATAATCCGTCCATCCGCCGTCTGAAGGTTTCCTGCAAAACTACTGGACCGAAGTTGATGAAATTCGGCTCAAAAATAATTCTTCAACCGAGCATATGCCAATAACACCGGCATCAATTTTCCTCAACCCAAGAGGGTAGAACTTGAGGGGTGAATTATTAAAAAATATAGATCTCGAAAACTTTCATGAACAGTTTTTTGGCTGTAGGGATCTATATTATCCCAAAGAATTCATCGAGACCAAAACCACCATTCGCCGTGCGCGGAATCGACTGCTAGACAGTGCAAGTGGTTGTAAAATCGGGTCCCTAACTATATACATCTCATTATGCTTAGACCATCAATCCTACAGGTAGCAGAAGCATTGTTTTCACTTTTGGGTGATGACAATTTTTTTTATTGCCTCCAAAATTAAATTTTCCACTCGCATTTTACGTTTGAACAACTTTCGTTCTGTGTCTATCTGTCCGACTGTTTGTCTATCGCGTGTCCTCTAATTCTTGTAACAAGCTTAATTTCCACAGTTTTCATCAGATTTTGATGATTCATTCATTGTTCCCAAATCAATACCCACTTGACTCTGTGCAGCGAAAAGGTAAATAACATCAAGAATAATTTTCTGGAATTGTCCAATTTTGACGGTGTACGCTGTGCTGCATCTTGCTTTACTATTTTCAGAGATGCGTTACCTGCGCTACGGGGCCCATGAACCTAATTTCTTTCTCAATCAACCTACGGATCTGAAATTCGAAATGGAGCTCCTTTGGGATCTCTAGAATACGATTTCAGGCGCATAGACCGCATAGGCGCACTGATCAGCTGAGGGACCTCTGAGCCTAATTGGTTTTTTTACTCGACTTATAGTAGGTAATGAAGCCTGAAATGGAGCTCCTTTGGGACATCAAGAAAACAAATACACAGTATGGAGGGGCTCTGATCACTTGTGGCTCTGAGGCTAATTTCTTTCCTAATCAAATTACGGTACTGGAATTTAGATGAAGCTTCTTTGGGACACCTCGAAAACAAACTGAGGTATGGAGGCGCACTGATCAGGTTAGCCCCAATTAATCTTAATTAGTCTCTGACGCTAATTTCTTTCGTTTTCGACCCACCTTTCTTTCTCGACATGACTAAAAACCGTAAATTTGAGGAGTTCTGGAGTTGTAAACGTGTTAACACGTTCGGGAGGTGCGAAGCGTCAAGTTTTGGCTACTTACGGCCAGTTTTGACTAAATAATGGATGGATTAATAACTGTTGATAGAGGGGCTTTCTAATACAGAAATAATAATAAACCTTTGCGTAATAATATGCATCACGCTTTCTTTGAGTCAGAAGGTCCCAATGCTCTTCGCATGTACATACAAAACACACACATGTACATGTGCTCTATTCAGTAAGTAATATTCACCTCTAAATTGTATGCGTCACTCTCATTACCCCAAGATTCCACGCACACCAGGCAGGAAAATGTATACATGTAATTTACACTAACGACGGTAGCTGGCCCATCCATGTATTAGGCAAGATAGGGGCAGCTAAGGACGGAAAATGTATATTTCTAATTTACCTTTAGTTGAAATGCGCCAAAATCGTAGGTTGCCTTACGACGTAGACTGATAATAAAGACAGTTGAGTTATAAGCCAAGCTTTTGTATCTACTACATTCGCTGTTCTTTAATGGATTATAGACAAGTTAGTTACTATCTACTTACTCAGAAGGAAATGAAGCTCTCGCAATATGAACCCTACCCTCCTGTTGACTTAGAGGATGAAAAATAAGGCGCAATTCCGTTGGTAAAAAAACTATATACCTAAAACTATATACATAGCGTAGCACAAAAAGCAGAAAAATCAATCGCGTCAATACATTCAACAGGTAACTTCACAACAATAATTAAACAACTAAAACTGGAGTAGAAATTCAACTATTAATGGATGTGAAGCATGATGAACGAACACCTCCCCCACCCCCAACATGGTGGGTGGGGTGTTACATTAGTCGACCCTTTATAGATACCGAAGTAGCTTATATATTTTAAACTATTAAGCAAAAAAACAATTACTACACAACTTATGAAAATTACTCATTCTGTTTTAATCAACTCACGCTGCTATTGTTTGATGATGGGAGATTGAGTCTTTGAACTCCTCTCCGATAAATCGCTGTAAACCTTCATCATCAATGGAAGTTAATACATCTCTCTTTTTACCGTGGTGTTCTACTGTTTGCAGAATTGCGACAGTCACAGGTTTATGTTGGCCATGATAAATGCTGGTGATGCGGTCATGAAATGTCTGAGATCTCGTTAGGAGGGTGTCTAGGCTGTGCCCTATTACCCGAATTTCGTACTTGAGTTTACTGGTAATGTTAAGAAGCATGTACTGGCAATTCACGATTAGGAACGCAGTCAAACCACAAGCTTGGAACTGGCCTAACATGACGACCAAGTGCCAGATGCCTTCATGAGTGGGAAAAGGGTACCAGGCTGGTACCGGTAGAGTCATGCTCAGTCCTGTGGAGGAGTACGGGTGTTCTAAGCCCACCAAGGACTTAAATACGTAAGGCACGACACAGACGAGTCCACCCATAGCTGCCATAAGACCAGGAATCATCAGGAAGTAATACTTCTCAAGCTGAATTATCTTGTACATATCCGTACACCATTTGTCAGAATAAATCCGACCGTTTCTGTAAATCCCAATATCAGTCACAAATACTTTGTGGAGCCTGACGAGTTCCTTCCGCATGTAATTGCAGTACACTACAAGAAACACCCCAAATATTAGAATCACATTATAGTGAAGAACTAAGCTGAATACTACCATGTTACCTTCTTGCAGCAGCAAATACATGGAGTACGAAAAAATAACAAAGTGCATGAATAAACATGTCGCGTGATGAAAGAAAAGGCAGAAAGATACAATTGGATGTTTCCACGTTGGAAACACCATACTAGCATGCAAAAAAATCCAATAATCTTTCCTCAATAGATTTAAAAATTCCTCATCTTCTTCGGCAGCCAAATTTTTGATGAATCTCAACAGGAACGACATGATGTGGCTTCGTACTCAGGTGCCTGGTTGTGAAAACACAATTTTTACTGCATATAACGTGGTAGGTAATGAACTAATACCAAAGTTGGCATAGCGTATTGAAACTTAGTTTTCATACAAGTATCTAATGGAAGTTTTGGTAGGTATGAGTTCCCTCCACTGCCAATTCATAACTGCTTAGTAGGCAAGTACGTACATTCCTTTTCCTAATACTTAATTCATGGACTCGTCACAAGTCGATACCCAGATTGAGGAAATTATCTTTAAAAGAGGGAATCATTCTATTCCTAGCACTCGATAAATGTATGTAAACGAGGGAGTAATCAAACATTTGCAGAAACGTTGTTATAATGTTGCCAACTAAGTGAACAAATACATGTAGACTAACTACCTTACTGGAGTATAAAGGGGTAATTTTGTTAGGAGACTGTAGGTTTGCTCATTCACATCGTCCTACTTAGTTTTAGTGGTAGGGTCGTCTAAACGTATTAATTAAGGTTTTCCTGAAGTATTACTCCCTCATACATAGACAGCTATAACCAAAAATCTCATAATAAAGAGCCGAAACGTCAAAAGTTCTGTCTAGTTTTGCATGCCAAAGTCGCTTTGTGTTTCACAGTCTTGTTGACGATTTTTTCCTTATTTTTTTGTCTTCTTCTTGGGGTTGATCACAAAATATGCTGAGGATCTACATTACGTGATTTGTAAGACCAAAATTTACAAACTTTATATTTTACCCCAGAAACAAAACATCAGGATTAAATTAAACATTTCTTAGGTGCAAAACTCGCATACAACGAAGTTTGAGAGATCTGCAAGTGTCACCTGCATTTGATTCAGCAGAGATACCGCCCCAAGATCTTTACATGGTCATGGTCTTATACACGGTCGTAATTTTTAAAGAAAACTATAGAATTATTTGAAGAAAGCCACGTTTATAATCATTAAAATATCATTTTCCCCGCTAATTATAGAGTAGATTATTGTAGTTGAATTTATTGTAGAGTATGATTATAGAGTGAAATTTACAATACATTTGGAAAGCTGAGGTCATGGGCAAGTAGAATTTAAAAACTAATATTTTTGATACACGAAAAATGTAATTTTTCAAGCATGATTTTCCTGGAGGGTTGATGAAATGTAAAAAATCGGGAGCCTAAAAACCTTTAGAATGAGAAAAGTGCTTTTTTGTATGTTTGTTATTTACATGAATGTAGATAATAGTTCCCTTTGACATGTTATCTCTTTTGATTTCATTTATTTATTTTTTTTTTTAAGAAAATCTGAGCCCCCTCACAAAATTCGGGCTTGGGGGGGGCTACCCTTGGAAATTCATCTGGTTTAGAGGGCTGTTTCTTAACAGCTTTCCTCTAAAAGAAGATGAAGTTCGAACTCTGTCGAGGTATTGAGTATTTTTGGGCTGTTACGTTTTTTGGTGCAGTCAACAGAACCTAGACTTAAATATGTAATCACTCTCGAGCCTGACGGTAAACATCACATTCCCTGATGTTGTATCTTTCACTTCCTCGCCCAAATGAGAATTCCAGCAAGCATCTGCTGAGCCAGCGGCCTATGCCAGTAGTTTCACTTCCCAACCCCACCACTCGCCAAGCTTAGGGGAAATGTTACCTTCAAGGAAATGGAACTGCGAACTAACAAGGACCTAAGGAACACGGTGGTAGACATGACTTTCCCCTTGTTGATACCTTCTGTCACTTTTTTTGCTCTAAAATTCTTTCCCCATACCATCAACCTTTTCAATACTGGTAAAAAATGAGAATTACATCATCAATGAGTATATTATCATAATACAGAAATACACACAAACGAAATTAACCAGTGAAAACCAAAAACAACTTGTGTCCGTCAATCATGGCTGCCCTTATAAGCAAAAAAGAAAAGCAAATAGGTGCTTGTTTACGTGCTGCGCTCTGCCTCAACCTTCTCATGTTAGCAGTCACATTAAAGGAAGAATGTCGAAGTATTAAATATTTTTGGGCCGTTACACATGTGAGTAATATACACATAAGGCCTATTTTTGCAGGATTACGAACATGGTTTTATATAGAAAACGCACATCTATACTTGCGCTGCATTAAAACCTATGACTGTATGATTTTTTTTAAGATTCTGACAAATCTGCCACTCATATTCGGTTTTTTCGCTCATACCATCTGGCAACAACGTAACTAATAAGTATGTACAAGTTCCAATTAGAGTCCAGATCACACACTTCATTGATCACATTCAAAACTTGAAGGGTTGGGAAAGTAAAAGTACGACGCAAGCCACAACTAGCACTTTGCAACTTTATTTTGATCAAGCAGCCACACAAGAGTACAGAGTTCAATTATTACCATAAGCAAGTTTACTATGTGCTATCAAACCCACTAGACAATATAATGGCCTCATTCAGGCTTAATTTCCTGATCTTGAAATAAAGTGAAACATTCATCACCTGGCATTTGTAAGCATAAATTGCATAAGTAGTAATTACATAAATAATAAATAAACCATAAATACACCATATGTATAAATAAATAAATAAACCATTGGAATTTTGTACTTTTTCAGTACCACAATAAACATTTTCAAAACAAAACAGTCATAAATATTTATTAACAATTTAATAAAAACGTTGCTGAATTAATCAAAAATATAGGCGGAGTCTCTCTAAAATGTGCCACACCACGTTTTTTTTTTCATCATAAACGAAAGAATACAGCACAGCAACCCTAATAAATTTCATAGATTAACACAGTACAATGGAAGACATATTCCTTAGAAAACTGTTCCCACATTATTACATTACATGTACCTAACTAACTATATTGTATTCTTTTATTATTGTCAACTCCATGCCCAAAATCTGGCAGCCAAACTATTTCAACAAAGGAATGTTACACCAAGTTATCTATCAAGCAATATTGAGAATAGGATTATGAAACTCTTGTCTTTGTTTCATGGAGGGTGGGATAAATAAAATAAGTAGTTAATAAGTAGTTACATTGCCGTTTTCTATTTTGGTTTTTACGGCAGGAAGGTTTGTGATATGTTCAAGGAAAAATCCCAGAGTCTAAGAGGTTTAATAAAATCGGCCTCATAGCTTGTTGGAGTGTCGCAACTAAAGAGAAATTTCTACTTAGTAAGAAGGGACACGAGTTCGAACTCTGTCAAGGTATCAAATATTTTTGGGGCACAGTTGGCGCAGTTAGTAAAAACTCGAAATAATACGAAACAATAATTTATTTAATCCCTCTCAAGCCAAAAGACTTTAAACTTCACATTCCCTGATTTAGCCATCTTTCACCTCCTCACTCACTTGAGTCAAAACACATTGTGACAATGACCTCATTCTAAGCCAGTGGCCTGAAGTTTCACTTCGTCATTTGTACTACATCAAACCAGCCGAGACGGCTGGTATTTGACCCCGGGGTAATGTTATGTTCTAGGAAAAATCCCACAGCCGAAGTCAGAGAGCTCAAACTGTTGTAGTATTGCAACTAAAGAGAAATTTGTGAGTTTCATATTATCGTTTTAAACCGAACGATAATGTGCTCAAATAATTCAGTACGTCAGTACGTGCTTAATCAAAGAATAATTCGAAATTCGGGAATTCGAGAAATTGAAACGTTAACTTTGATTCGGCTATAGAAGAAGCGAAGAATACCTAGAAAATTGTGGGCTGTGAAATCAGTATTCGCTTGTCAATTAAGAAAAACCTTACAAACCTTAAACGAATTAAGGTTCCATCCAAAAGATTGGCACAACTATACGAGAACGACAGACCGTAATACCTAAATGAACGATGTTAAACTTCAACGTACGATATTGAAGGTTGCGATATTCAGGCTTCATGTTCAATGATGATGTTCAAAACGTTCAACTTCAATGTACTTCAAGGGTTTATGTTACGATGAACAATCCCCCCTTTGATTAAGTAAATCGTTAATGATTTAACGTACTGTTACGCTCCAGGAAAATAACTCTCACAGTCGAAGAGGTTTGATCACCCTGGCCTCCTAGCTCAGATCGTTGGAGTGTTGCAACTACGGGAAATTTCTCGTAGTTGTAACGACGCGAGTTCGAACTCCTGTCGAGGTAACAAATTTTTGAGCCGTTACAGTGGCGCAGTCGAAATAGGACCCAAAATCATACGAAACAATAATTAATTAAATCCCTATCGAGCCAAACAAGACTGTAAACATCATATTTCCTGTAGTTAGCACCTTTCATTTCCTCACTCACTTGAGTCAAAACACACCGTGACAATGACCTCGCTCGACTGCTGACTTGTTCCAGCGAGCACCTGCTGAACCAGCGGCCTGCAGTTTCAGTTCGTCATTCGTCCGACCCCAAACCAGCCGAGACGGCTGGTATTTGACTCCGGGGAAATGTTACGCTCCAGGAAAATAACTCACACAGTCGAAAAGGTTTGAACACCCTGGCCTGATAGCTCAGATCGTTGGAGTGTTACAACTATGGGTTTCTCGTAGTTGTAACGACGCAAGTTCGAACTCCTGTTGAGGAATCAAATTTTTGGGCCATTACAATACACTATCGATTTGTCGTTTCAAAGGGGTCTGAAACTATGGATTCGACAGATCAATCGTACCATACATGGGACCCTCAATGGCCTTATGTAAAATTTGGCAAGGAGCAGAGACAGAGCCCTCACTTTCATCATTTTCTCCCTATTAAAATTCAAAATGAGACTTTTTTAAATGTTTTTCATAGAAATAGGAAACAATAACCAACGTATTTATGTAGGGACGACCTCCCATGGAATGTGCTTGTAGTAGGTACCATAGATGGCCAAAATGTAATTACAATTACCTGGTAATTCCATGTAATTTGTAATTGAAACCCCACAATTACAATTACATGTAATTGTAATTGCAAAGTAATTAAATTACAATTACTTTGTGGAAATGCAGATATATATATTTGTGTGTGTGTGTGTAAATGCTCAGTATATACCTATATATAAATATATATAAATACATATACACAACATAATATATGTATGTGTGTGTTGTATATATTTATTTATATATAGGTATATACTGAGCATTTTCAAAAAAAAAAAAAAAAAAAAAAAAAGTATATATATATATATATATAAATTTGGATATGATAGAGAAAGTAGAAAGATATAGTGACAAAAACTTCTGATAAAAGGGAAAAATACCTCAATACCTCAATATTTCGGCGACTTGCCGTGATCACGAGTAGAAAGATAGTGTCTATATATATATACCCTGCATTTCCAAAAAGTAATTGTAATTTAATTACTTCGCAATTACAATTATGCAATTGCAATTACTTTGAATCGAAAAGTAATTGTAATTGGGACCTGCAATTACAATACTTTTCTGAGCTTTGTAATTATTGCAATTACAATTACAAGTAATTGTAATTGCGAACTGTTGCAATTACTTTTGGTAATTGTTGCTTGCAAAATATTACTTTTCATCAATTGAGACTTTTGTTAACTTTTTTTTTAAATTTTTCACACAATTACTCAAGTAATTGCAGATGTATTTAATTCCTCATGTAATTAATCACTGCCCTTCTCTGGTAGGTAAGGTACCCACCTATTTAGTAATCCGAGTTATTCTTTTTGAATTTATTTAAACTAACCCTTTTCATATTATTAATAGTTTGCAGGTAATATTAATTTGTAACTAAATAGCAAAGGTAACAATTCGCGTTTAGGGCAGTCATCGCGAACTATACATTATTACAGGCTTAATCTCGAATTAGGTGCCAACTCGTCAACAGATTCGTCAAAGATAGAGATGAATAAGAATGCCAATCTCATTTCATTGTTCATTGTTTTAATTTCGTTGGGCAAACATAGACTAATACAACAGAAATTGTGTGCTCTTATCTTGGGCCCGTCATAATGTAGAATTCAACTTACCTTTGGGAATGTTTGAGTAGAATTAAAATAGGTCGTAGTAGAAGACTGTTTACTGACGCAGCTATCGTGCGTATACGGATATTGCGGTGAATTTTCAAAGAAAAGATTTGCAAAAAACCCGTGAAGGCATCATACAGTAAGGCCTGAACCACCTTGAGGTCTAAAAGGTATAACAACACCCGTAAACGTGTTGGCAGTAGGAGCCCCAATTAGAGGATCGAGGAGGCCAAAACACACCTTGACTATAGCCTTGCTGAACTGAGATAACTTCCAGTGCACATGTGCTGAGCCCATAGCTTACCCTGCAGTTTCACCCCGTCAATCGTCCGACTCTCAATTTAGCCGAGTACTGCAGGAGTTCATTAAGGGAATTCGCTCATCAGGTACATTCCGAAATTTTCCAAAACATTTATCTTCGTATTTACAGCAAAATTTAAGTACCTATTATTAGAACATTCATTGGAATGTTATTTCATATCAATGAGAGCACCCAAAGAAAATCTTATGATCGATCTTAAGTACATTAGTGAATGAGGGTACAAAGTATAACTACTCGAGATGATTATTTTTCACACAATCATAATTTTTTGGGAATTTAGTTTACCCCAACTGTAAATAAAAATATATGGGGAAAACATGAAATCAATAATCTACGCCGTACCCAATTTTTAGGGGATGTTTGAAAATGTCTTTACTAGGTTTCAGTTACCTGCTGCATCACTCCATTCCACGCCAACACGTATTGTGACCTGCACCTGACAACCGTGGCAACTACAATCATTCCATGATTAACCTTAATCATTACAGGTCTTGTTTCATTGTTTAAATTGTTATATCCCCCCCTACCCCCCATTTAAACTAAACCAGACTCAGTATTCACTAAATTGCACAACAAAAGTCCTTCAAGTATTAGAATAATATGAAACTACAAATGTATTCAATACAAAAGCTCAAAGCTATTAGTAGTTACAGTTCTGAGATCAGGCCTTGACTGATTACGTTATTTGACGATTTCTACGGATCTTACAACTGGTTTAGGACACTCAATGTCAGCTTTACTTTGGATGAGTTGAAGTTCCATCTGTTCAGGAGTAGGGCGCTCACCTTTGGATAGAACTAAATTTAACAAACCAAAATATATAAATATCTAACAATAAATTAGAACTCTTACATCAACATAATCATGCTCATACTTTAATCACGTGGTAACAATGAAAATAGCGCTCAAAGACTCTTAATGTTCAATTATGAATGGAATAATATGTTCAGTTTTTAATTAATCTTCAAAATATAGCAAATAAATGGTGGCTACCAGATGTAGAAAATAACTACCTCGTATAATTATCTGTTATGTAAGTGGCTACCATATTCACAATTCCATCCCAGAAGTCTATACCGTTGACTTTCTTATGCCGTTTACTTTGATCATTAGAATTTTATATTACCTATAAAGATTTACACTATTCACGGGTATAACCGGTGGGGTTGTACTTTTGGAGTGAAATAAGTATGTTGCAACGAAATGAGGAATTTTCATGGCTATTTTTCATTTGCTCAATAGAAAGAGCTGAATGAGTGTTCTCTAAAAAGATGCCATGTGATGAGTACCTGACTGGTAGAACGCCTCATGAAAATCATTTGTGTGACGTCACGTCATCGTGCAACCCCATGATGTAAGATATATTGTGAAATTCATCAGGAATCAGCGAAAACAAATATATGAAACTCATATTTTTCAGAGAGTTATAGTGACAGGAACCAAACGACGCATTGGTATTTCGTGGCTGAAAACGTAGTGCCACAACGACGCATCTTGATGAATCCTGCATCTCAGGAAGTGAATGTATCAGTGGTTACAATCTGACTGCGGATGGATAACCTTCATTTCTTGAAACCTCGTGTGAGACAAGCAAAAACTAAGAAGGATATTGAATGTCCTTATCGTTTCCCTTAGGCTGCGTTCTACGTATATAGATGAAAATGCGAGAAAACGATCAAACCTACAGCAGCAAAACAAGTTGAGGGTGTGAACGCCTCCGAAAGCACCGGCCACACCCACCTCCCCACTTGCTCTTCCAGTTGTGATTGGTTTTGTTGTGGCACGGTTATCTCACTTATTTGACTCAACATGGGACGAAGTGGCTCAAGAATCAAGGTTTTCAAGTAAGTACCAGTGTTTTGATGAAGAATGTAAAGGTAATTAAACATAAAAGTAACGAAAATGATTTCTTTACCTGAATAATTTATGAATAAACGAACTTCCTAGTGAAGATTATTCATAATTATGTCATGGGCACTGGAGGGTATTCTATTAACAATTGTAGTCGCTTTCGCCACACGTCGGACAGAGCTGGTTTCAAAGGTATTTTAAAAATTTCGCGGGACGGGCACCTAGGGAGTGCCAACCGGCCAACCACTATTTCACCCGGTCACGTTGGCAGCGCTGTACGTGGCCCTCCTCACTAGTACAAAGGGTTCCCCTGCATATGTATGATAAAGGGCAGGGTAATGGGTGTGCATAAAACACCCTCTAGTGCCCCTGACATAGATCTAGGTCGAGGAGATATGCGTAGGACATAATGCTGATCCGTTGACGTCACAGCAGAAAAGCATCCCCTACAAATCAGGATGTACTTGCTATTCGATACGTTTTTCCTATTTACTACAATCTCTCTATTTCCTTCACTTATGCACAATCTTGAGCGCTTCCAAGCCCTCCAAACTCTTTAACTTTCACTACAATGTAAATACCTACTATATCTGAAAAATATGAACATGCGTTATCAAAAAATATTTGTGAAATGAAACTTACCTAATGCGTGGGATAAAGTTCTCTTAAGAACTGCTTGCAAAGAATAGATTGTGTTATCTAGTGACTGCTGAATGTTGTCACCAGTTTTGTGCAACCAAGCCATCATTAAAGCAGCAAATAAATCTCCAGATCCCACGAAATGAGCATCCAGTTTGGGAATGGACATCTTCACTCGGGTTGCTTTACCATCTACAAAAATCGGATGGATGATTTTTTCAACAACAAATAAACAAACGTTTACTAGAATATTTCTAATTGGAATTGGAATTTCCTGAACAATGTAACAATGATTGAAAACTCAACTTTCCTGAGGAAAAGTTTGAGAAGAATTATAGTAGGTTGGAGTAGAACACTGTTTACTTAGGCAGCTATCCTACTCCCACTGTGTTGCGGTAAATTTCAAAGAAATAATTTGAAAAACCCACGAAGGCATGGTTTTTCAAACAAAAACGGAGTATTCGTTCTGTTTTGTTGGCCCCCCTGTGTCTCCCCGACCCTGGCCCTCTCAAGCGCTGCCATCTCACTTCAGTTCAAAGACCAGTAAATATGTCACAGGTGAATGATTGGGTGGTGGAAAAAGGGCTCAAGCCTGGCTGGGCACTTAGCAGTATTCTACTCCGACCTAGTAAAATTCTACTCAAACTTTCCCACAGGTAAGTTGAGTTTTCAGTTATAGCACGGTCTTTGTGGAAGACTGTTTGCTTAGGCAGCTTGTTCAAAGCTTTCATTCACCTGCTTGTAAGAAAGGAGGTGGTGGTAGGGGGGCTAAGCATAACTGCCATTTTACCCCAGATAAAACTTGAAAGGGGGAGAATCGAGCTTCTTTAACTCACTTATGGTACACACTCTTGTGTAAGGGACGGACCCAACTTCCCCATATCCACCGATGGCATTAGTGAGTAGCCCCCCTCCCCCCCCCCTTTTGCAATATTCGGGCGATGTGCCAAAGATGAAAAACTGACTGGCCCCGAGGGGGAGAAGTTGAGATCCGGATTTATCTGTAAATAGGATTAATGGTCTCTAGATGTCTCTGTTCTTGAAAAAGAAACAAGAGTCTTAAATTAATCGGGTAATTAATTAATTTGTCATGGTACTAGGATGAAGATCCTTGGCCTATGTAATAATAATTTGTTCTGTGTTAACCCGTACTAATTTTCGAGGGGGCTCTTAGGAGACAATAAAATTAGTATTTTTTGTGCTATGTATAATGGCAGATGCAAATTCTCCCTGGCCTTGAAGGGGTCGATTGTATACTTTAGCGAACATTAAGGAATTAGCTGTCCACCCTGTAAAAATGACTGGAAAGGAAATGCCCTTCCTAGCAGCTGCTGACAATGTCGCATGACGGGTGGAGTAGGTAAGCCGAAAACTTCGTTATGTCTATTCCTGCCGCTTGCAGGACAGTTGATACCAAATGACTGGCCGCCGGTCGGATAGGAGAGCGTGTCGTTCATAATAAATTGTCACGGTGATCTAAATTTGCCGTAACCTAAAAATAGCGACTCAACAATGATGGGATACATAATTTTGGTCCCAGGGGAAACAAGGATAAGAAAATTGATGGAGCTATTGCCCTTGGTCTTGAAGTCTTTAATAATGTTGGGATGAAAATCCTGACTCCATTCAACTTAAATTTAATGATTGACCTGTGGATTGCTAAAACTGTTTGGGGCGTTGACCTGGAGCTAGCTAGTAATAGCATCATGGCTAATTTCTCGTAAGAGAAAGGACTGATTCATAGAAGGATGATTGAAAAATTCGAATTCGGGGACGAAGGTCGAAGTCGAAAGACTGCCTGTAAATACCTTTTGATAGTAGGGTTCGACTCCAATTCATTGTGATAAATGAGTGACAAGGTAGCTTGATGTACATTAAACGCTAAAAGCTTAAATCAATTAAAGCTAAATGATTGTGAAGTTGATTGTAAAATATTTTCAAAAAATATTAGGTTGGCTTATTTAGCTCTGTTCATGTTGTCCCCTCATGCTGTACTGCCTCGTGGAGTATTGTGAAGGCAAATTCTCCCTGACAGGCCTGACGAAAGCCTTGAGAGGCCTGGTATGTTGGCTTACTTAGCTTTGTTCATGCTGTCCCTCTTGTGTTCGTACTGCCCCTTGGAGTATCGCAAAAGCAAATTTTCACAATGAAAATGAATATATGAATTGCTAGTATCGTTTTGGGGGCATTGTCCTGATGTTAGTAGTGGTCAATCGGGTGCAACCGTGATGCCTTTCGCATTCCTTGCCTTTGTTACTCAATACCCACGGTATTAATACTGGCAGGTCGGTGGGAATGCATAGAGCATTTCATTATCCCAGCAATGGGTGAATGCATCCATTCCTGCCGTGAACAGCTTAGCTCAATTTCCAGTCTGCTGACCTTTGGGTTCCAGCCTCTACATTGCATCGATACCCCATTTTCGGATGTAGCCACGTTTCTGGCATACATCCGTAATTTATGTCTCTTGCTAAAATTTCCAAATTTGTCCCGTCATCTCGTGTACATAAGTGAGGAAACAAAATCAAGCCCATCTTATTGACGTCACTGCTGTCACGTTATCTACACGTAGTAATATACTAGGGGAGGAGGACCCGTCACAATTAATGTCCGTTGTAATTAATATGTAAATATCTCAACTGGGGACCCTACCAGCCATTGATCTGTAAGGGGGGCAAATGTCACTCCACCCCAAATCCATATCGCCCAGATAGAATTATCATAATGGTCGATACAGATCATATTAGGTCCACTCTGTATCGCCTGTAGCCACTAGTGCAGAACTAATCTGGCTTGGCTAGATAAAGTAAAGTGGGCACGAAAGTCACCTGCAGATCGCTTAAGGACTTCCACTTTACTGTTTCTAGATGACGTAGGTGTAGTGGACTGTAGTATCATTGGTGAACATGAGACTAAAAACACTAGTTTTTGCTAGCATTTGCTTGAATAAAAGCTCGGGTTCTAGTGTTTTTCTCCACTAAGAATTTAGTGTTTGTCATTTTGTCTTCATTAATGCCCGGGGTCATTGTGATAGAATCAAATTCGAAAACCCAGGAACTTGAATTTTCTAAGATGGGGTCAACTGACTTTTTGATTCATGTATCATGAACCCTATGCCCTCAAAGAGTGATGCTGTAATTTGCATTGAACGCAAACTTCTCTTAGTCGACTGGGCTAGCTGATCTCTCAATTTCGCGATTACTGGGCGGAAAAACAAATGGCACCAACGCTAATCCCATAGGTAGTGCCGTGAACATGCAAATTGTACAACCTAAGGTGAAGGCTAGGTACTTTCTATGTTCAGGCACAATGCGAGTCATAAAATAAGCCCAAGGTCTAAACTTATATTGTAACCTTCTACATCTACGACCCATAATTTCCTGCAAAGGTTCGCTGTTTGTTGATTCCAGTATCCCATTAAAATGTGCAAAATGTGCTTTGCTCAACCACTGGTACCGAAAGGGACCGAGACGAGGTTGAGTGCTTTGGCTATGGCTGCAGAGAACTTGAACCGACCACACCTGGGACCCCCGAGTCAACTCATCTGCTGGTGTAATAATCTATTTTTACGGATCCATGACAACCTGTAAAGGTTGGCCGTTAATAGATTCAGGGCATCCCTCCCAACAAATTGTGCAAAGTGTCCTCTACTTGGCCTCTGGGTCAAGGTTGAGTGTCCCAGTTACGGCTGCAAAGCACTTGAACCGTGAACACCCAGGACTTCCGAGCCGACTTCTATACCGTCATAACAACCTATTTTTATGGATCCATGATTCCCTAAAAAGGTTGACCGTCAATAGATTCGACGCATACCAACAAATTGTGCAAAGTATCCTTTGCTCAGCCTCTGGTACCAAATGGGACCGAGGCGAGGTCAAGTGTTTCGGCTATGGCTGCAAAGTACTTGGACTGTTAGCACTTGGGACTGCGTTATAATATTAATTCTCATTGATCGAAAACAATAACAGACTTGCCAATAGCAATGTAATATATATTTCATGGAAATCCATAAAAACGAAGAGGGGGCCAAATAGATGTAGAAATGATCTGTTCCATCTAGTCTTCTTCTCATAGTACCCACTATTGTGGGATGAAAGAAATTCGTACCACTGGCGGATTCTCGTTAATTAATAAGAAATTAAATAATTTACTCAGATCGGAGGGGTCTCGTTACTTAATCAGAAATGAATTAATTGACTCAGATTGGAACTTGATCGTTTAACGATTAAACTCCAAAAACATAGTCCGCACTCACAAATTTTTGTAAGAAAATATTGAAAACGAAGTAAAACCACAGACTCCCGCGCCTTTACGGGGTTTTCAAATTATTTCTTTGAAATTTATCGCAGCACAGTAGGAGTGGGATAGCTGCATAAGTAAACAGTCTTCTACAAAGACCGTACGTGAATTGATATTCATCGATTCGCAGTACCTGTCGTATAATCATATATACTTAAGATATTTTTGTATTCGATGAATGTGGAAAGACGCTAACCTTTTCTTGTACTTGCCAAAGAAATAAGTTCATTGTTGCAACCCAACGTTGAAGAGGAGACTATCACCGTTCGACATCCCTTACTGTGGAAAGAATCGATCGCACACCAGGCTTCGTCTTCAGTTGTGATGCTTTGCCCTGACAACAATCTATCAGAACTTGTCAATATCTTCGAAATATTCTTGATACCGTTATAGCCATCCTAGAAAATACGTTTCTATACTAGGTATATGTACTACGATTCACATAAAAGCTTTAGCGAGCGCTAAGATATACAATCAAGCATTAAAGCCGAATAAGTTAGTTTGAAAGTTGCCTCAGGACTATAGCAAGCCTCTTATGGCTCTTCATTGTCATTTATTTGACAAACGGAGGTATCGAAATAGTATCAAATATTGGAAGCTAGCTATTCAATTTGAATGGTGTGAAGTTATACCAGAACACATAGGTAGGTAGATATATTAATATCGAGCATTGGTCAATATCGGACACGTCACAGATATGCGACCTGCCTCAAAATTCCCTTTACTCTGACACATGAGGAAATTTTGTGCTACATTTTGGAGCGTAACAGAGAGAGTGAGATGAAAAATCGTCAAAATGACCTGTCCATGACGTTATAAAAAAGCCTACAAAAAACATTATGTTTGGTTAGTTGTTTAGTTATACCTCGTAAAGTCAGAAGTAGCTCACGATTTACAAATAGTGAGAGGCATTCATTTAAAGTTACTATTTTTAAATGCAAGTAGGTTAAATTATTAGAATCTATATATCTATTATCTATCTATCATTATAGCTATTATTCGCATGTCACTCATAACAATGGGCAAGAAGTGAAATACACATTTTTGGATTATTATTTCCAATAATTTTAATTTTTGTAAACGACCAAGAAAAAAGTTTTATGAAACCCCCCTCCACTCAAAATCGAATAAAACAAAATCTGTCCATCCGCTGTACGCCATCCGAGCTTTTCTCCGAAACTACAGAACCAAACTTCGTGATATTTCGCTCTCAAAAATCTAACATCAGCCGGGGATGTGCCAGTAAAATCCGCATCAATAGAGAGTTCCTATCGACTCTAAGAAGTTACGGGCAACTACTATGGGGATCTGGCTCAGCCTCCCTCTAACCAGAAGAATCAACGAAATCCCCTATCTTGAGTAACGTTTGGTGATTTTACGAATCTTGAAGTCACGTTAAAATTCCTGTCATCGTCTTCGCGCCAGTCATGTTATCAAAACGTTAGTACAGTTTTTTAGTTCTATTCTTCACTGATTTACTTCATTCTTCATTCTCTACGCTCTGAAATGGAACTCAAAGACTATTTGTGTAGGATTGGAGACTTCAATATTATTACTAATGTTTAGTTGCTGTAGAAACGTAATTAATAAAAATTCTATTCTATGATTTTGAGTCAACCGGAATGTTGTATTTCTTTAATATTTCAATTTGGAGCTTTGTAATGCTGATTTGTTTTTGTATGAAGACTTGATGTACCAACATCAAGTAGAATAGGTATCTACCTACGTTTTCTGTTTGGAAATTTCTGTGATTTCTTAATTGTTTATATTGTTTTTTCAACGTTTTCCACTTGCGAGGACTCGAGATTTGTGCTAGGGAAGTACTGTATGTTTGCTGAACATGAGGCTGAACTGCTGAGCAACACTTGTGTGTTGGGCCTTGCTTCAGCCGCATTTTTAGGAACTCCTATCTGTACTCTGACCCACCACGATCAGCAATCAGAGTGGCTGCCAGTCAGGGAAAACCTGGAAAAACCAGGGAATCTTAATCGTCGGGAAAACTCAGGGAAATGTCAGCAAATTTCATTTCAAACGGATGATGCAAATCAGGGAATTTCAAACATTCTCACTTGTTGAAGATAGATAGAATTTGAGTTGTCCTCTCACCAGGCCCAAGTTCTCAACCGATTTTCTTTGCTTTTATTTCCGACTCATCGGCTTATCATTGGAAGTTGGCATGACAGCGATATACAGTCGAGCGTGGAATGTCGGAGAGAGAGAGACAACGAGATAAGGACCGAAAAGGTGCAATAAAAACGGAAATGTTCATCAAGGAAGAAGGTTACCAGAACAGTTGCCTCTAGAATCCATCCCATAAGTTTACGGGTTATTCTGTTCACCGCAGGATTTTCACGGGCATCAAGAAAATCGGTTCTCCGGGCGCATGCGCAGATGCGCGATAAAATGTTACGGGCATTTGATTAGTTTGACCGTAAGTACGAGGGTGGCTAGTAGGAACTCTCTACTCTCGATCAACCCTAAAGGGTAGAACTTGAGGGGTGAATTATTAAAAAATCGAGATTTTCAACACTTTCACGGCATTTTACTTGCTTCTTTGTAATCAGAGCATCTTGAATTTTGAAATCAAATTTTGAAGGCTTTCTTGAGAATATTTCACAATTTCAAAAATATACTCGACATCCACAAGAAAATCCTGCCTATCCTGCTTCTATTAACATTGTTGTTCCATCCCACCCCACGCCCCTCTCTATAGCAACGCAACACTTCTCCCTCTAGCCCCCGGGCAATGGAGCAGCTATGTTCAGCCTGGTTTTAAATTGATATCAGCTTCCAAATTAACTTTGGATGTAGACATGCACCAAATAACAAATACATGTACTAAATGTGGAACTTACTCGAGTTCATACTGATTAGGAGTGATTACATCAGCAAGAGGGAGAATGGTCTCCTTGTAAATTGGCAATAGTGACTCAGGTACATACATGTGGCCATCATCTCCCATTACGGGATCACAAACTGCAACGAAATCATAAGTTTTGCAAGAACTATTCAATAATTGATTTTTAATAACTCCACTTGAACTCAACATATGTACCTATGTTTCATTAAAATTATAAAATGTATCAATTTCCAACAAAACTGTCATTAATCTACAATAGAGACAACGAGGAAAAATATCTCACATTTCCAAAACCCAAGTCAGACACCAGTAATATTTAGATGGGAAAAATTTATAAATGTAACGCACAACATTTACAAACTAGAAGAAAAACATTATACACTTAACAGCAAAAAAATCGGCGCACCCTATATTTTGTCATTTTTTCACCTTAGCTTCAACTGGTTAATTTTTTTTTGCATGTGCCAAGTAAAGTCAGTATCTTATGAGAGAACAGCAAGGAACAGAGTGGCAAATAAAAAATAGCCGTTTGAAAAAACCAGCTTTATTCACAAAACTTCGACGTTAGGACAAAAGTAACAAAACAACATTCTTCTGCAATTCTTGTGTGAAAAAAATTTTAAAAAATTGAAAAATGAAATTACTTTTGCCTAATAAATTTTTTTAATATTGGGTGGTACCTTCCCTTACTTGTACCACCGCCTGTATTCTTCTCGGCATGCTGTTGATCAAATTTGAAACCCTTTCTTGTCTGATGAGGTCCCATTCTGCGACCACCGCTGTCCTGAGGTCTTGGAGGTTTACAGGAGGGTTCGGTCGCCTTCGGATGCACCTCTCTAGCTCCTCCCATAGATGTTCTATGGGATTGAGGTCGGGGCTGCGAGCTGGCCATTGTAGGGTGCGCATGCCAACCTCTTCGAGGTAGTCAGTAACCACGTTTGCTACGTGTGACCGCGCGTTATCGTCCATAAAAATAAAATTATCGCCGGTGTAAGGGACGAATGGCACTACATAATCTTCCAGGATGTCAGAAATGTACCTCAGTGTGGTTAGACTCCCTCGGGGGTACACATGGAGTTCCGTATTCGCCTCTGAAGTGATTCCACCCCAAACCATTTCAGAACCTCCCGCGTAAGGCACCCTTTCAAAAATATTGCACTGAGCGAAACGCTGCCCTCGTCTCCTCCACCCTCTAACACGACGATCTGAAGCGAATAGTGAGAACCTGGACTCATCGGAAAACATTAAGAGTGCTGAAAGGGCCCCGACCTCAATCCCATTGAACATCTATGGGACGAGCTAGAGAGGTGCATCCGAAAGCGACCGAACCCTCCTGTAAACCTCCAAGACCTCAGGACAGCGGTCCTCGCAGAATGGGACCTCATCAGACAAGAAAGGGTTTCAAATTTGATCAACAGCATGCCGAGAAGAATACAGGCGGTGGTACAAGCAAGGGAAGGTACCACCCGATAATAAAAAAATTTATTTTCCAAAAAAAAATTCATTTTTCAATTTTTTTCACTCGATAACTACAGAAGAATGTTTTGTTACTTTTGTCCAAACATCGAAGTTTTGTGAATAAAGCTGATTTTTTCAAACGGCTATTTTTTATTTGCCACTCTGTTCCTTGCTGTTCTCTCATAAGATACCGACTTTACTTGGCACATGCAAAAAAAAAATTAACCAATTGAAGCTAAGGTGAAAAAATAACAAAATATAGGGTGCGCCGGTTTTTTTGCTGTTGAGTTTAGTAAGTCAGTAAATGAGAATAATGTAGAAGGTCATTTCTTCTCAACGAATCGATAAGAACATCTGTAAAATTCAAATAGTGGGTGTTAGGGAACGAAATCAATAAGACTTCACTGGAAAGGATCACGTCAAAATCGAGCACCCGATGTCCTCTATTCTGAGAAACGTGACTAGACTAATATTGAGAGAATATAGAGAAACTAGACTAATATTGAGATCCAGCAATTCATTGCACTTACGCTACCATTGGAATGGAACACCTAATTCACTTAATTTGTCCTTCTTCCGTGTTTTTTCCCCATTAAATTTTTAGGGATGCCCCTTAGAAGCTTGGCAAAAGTTTCTCAGCAGTAAAGGCTGCCTCTATTGTTTTTGATTTCAGAATGAGGAAGATAACACTAAACGGCGAAAAAAACTAACCACAAACAAATACGTTTCATAGACCATTCTAAAACAGAATCCATCTATTTTAGACAGAATCTCTAAACATTCTAAAACAGAATCCATCTATTTTAGAATGGTCTAAGTCTAAACCGTCAAAACTATAAATCAGATGGACTAAAAAAAAGTGTAGATGTTTCATTTAATTGTATTTATTTTTCTCGGTAGGTGCTTACATCTATGTAATATCTCAAGGACAGTAAAGGCCTTTTAGTTATTCATATATTATATCTATTTAGGCGTATATCATATCTATATCGTATATCATATCTATATCGTATATTATATCTATTTAGGCGTATTGCTGACAAGGCATCGTTTGCCCAACCACTACGAAATTGAATTACGCAAATATCGGTCACGATCGTGCACCACGCTACGCTAATTATCCGTGAGGATAATTTCTTTCTTGATCACCCTACAGTGCTGAAATTTGAAATGGAGCTCCTTAGAGATATTTGGAATACAATTAAAGTGTACGGAGGAGTACTGATCTGCTGAGGGACCTCTGATCCTAGCCTTCCCTAACATTTTCTTCATATATATATAACTCGGCGCTTCGCTCCTCGCCGGGGGCTTCACCCCCCTGGACCCCCCTAATCTATACTCGGCGCTTCGCGCCTCGCCGGATCTTTTCTCTTTTCTACTGCGTAGAAAACGAGGATATTTTGCTATGCACATTTCGGGAGTTGTACGACCAAAAAAAATTTGACCAGTCAACAGGATTTGAACCCACAACCTTCGTCTCACGAGACAAATTTCGTTACGGACATTACAAAAAAAATTATTGGGGGTCGGCCTAAGAATTGCATAGCAATTAATATATTAATTACGATAAGAATTGCATAGCAAATTATCCTCGTTTTCTACGCAGTACAAAAGAGAAAAGATCCGGGGGGTCCAGGGGGGTGAAGCACCGAGTACATATATCTAATATATATATGTATGTATATATATATAAGTGTATATAATATTGAACTAGATTATGAATTGATAGTATAATAGTAATTGATAATAATAAACTAGTTCATGAAAGAATTGACATACAAGCTTAAAATAAAATTATTCGCAGATGCTGATGGTGAGGGTTATGGATCCAACTGTGCACAACCAGGCGTGTGTGAGGACGATTTCAACGAAAGGAAAAAGTTACATATGGAAGAATTAGAAAGTTTAAAATTGCAACGGGAGGATATAGAAAAAGGTACAGTCGATCAAAGTTTGTCTGATAAATGGATTAATATTCGGAAACGGTTATAAGCATCAACTCAATATGGTTGGGTAAGTAAAATATGGTCTAGTCGTAGGTACAACTAGTTAGTTGTACGAACCTAGTGAAAGACATTTTATATAGCGACAAATGTACTCTGCCTATGATGCATGGAAAAAGGTATGAAGTGGTTGCGAGACAAAAACATTCGGAAATTCGTAATGTGGTTTATGGATCAGTAAAAGCTATTCGTTCCTTGGTGCGTCGCCCAATGGTTTGATTGGAGATGACGGAGCTGTAGAAATAAAATGTCCATATTCATGCACTTTACTGACTGAAGAAGAAGGCTTGAAAAATGAGAAAATTAGAAATTGGTGATTATAGAAATCTAATGAATGGGTTTTCAATACTAATCGTCATTACTATTATCAAATACAAGGACAGCTTGCCGTTACGGATAGAAAGTATTGCTTATTCAGCGGGTGGACGTCTAAGGATTTGGAATATGAGGGCGTAGAACGGGATGAATCCTTTTGGGAGGAAAAAATGTTAACGCATTAGCAAAAATTCTACTTCGATTGCTTGCTACCAGAATTAAATGAACCCAGGCGTACAAAATCGATGCGAATTAGGGATCCACCATATATTGATGGAATCAAAGGGAATAAATAGATACTTAGTAGTGTCATGTTATAGTGTTATTACAGAGTTAATACTATTACATATATTTGTGAGGGCCTGTAGCGAAGTCAGGGCGAGGAGGTGATGAAGCCTGTGGTCTCGAAATGTACCGAGGTAGAGGCTGCAGTTGAGACTTCTCATTTATCCTGCTACCAGGCACATTATATTATTATATATTAGATTTTAGTCAACTTTAGTTACTGACGATTGGCCTCTGGAGATGATAATGGGAGACAGCGTGAGCAACCTCCTCGTGGTGCCCTCTGGGTAACGCTAGTAGCTCACAATAACAACGATTTTCATGTATTTACTTTCATACTAATTTGTGTATCAAACGAAATCAATTTATTCAATGTTATTAATTACGATTTGACATAATAATATATGAGTGTAAGATTTGTCTTTCCTGCGTGGTTTACTACCGTTATTTTTGTTCATTGATTTTTGATTCATTCTTCTGATCAATCTCTCTCTCTCTCTCTCTCTCTCTCTCTCTTTCACACACACACACGCCAAAGAAGATATCAACGTTTTTGCTTATGTATGTGAGGAAGAATGGCTTTCAGGCCAGACTGGTTTCTGTGAGAAAGGTTTATCTTTATAGGAGGGGTATCTAAACAGTCAAATATAGTCATTACTCCCCCTAAATCATAACCCTTCAAAACTGGGGGTGAACGACATATTCTCATATGATCTGATCTCATGAGTGGAGCGGCGCTCTACGCAACCGCCGCTCAGTGCTGGGGCTCCACACCCCCATTGTTGCAAAGAGACTATTATTGTCCTTCAAGGAGCTGGGGCCTTCGAGTTCCCTGACCCGCGTTATTTTAACACTGACAGTCATGGCACTGCTACAGTAGTTCTACCAGTAAGCTATTTCCCAAATTGAAATAGTTCCACTAAAATCTCTTTGTTATAGCAGGCGCCACTCTTACGTCCCCCTCTCAAGAAAGAAAGTCCACTGCATTTGAAACATTTCATATATATACAGGGTGTCTCAACTTAAGTAGGCAAGACTTCAGAGATCAATTCTACAAGTAATTTGCAACAAAAAGTGTCTCGTAAAGTGTTATTTTTTAGAGGCTTCGTTTTCGAGTTATTGACGATCTAAGATTTTTTTCGTGTTTTCGACCTTATCTCCTAAAAATGGCTGTGACCCCATCATTCTTTGAGTATTCTGAAACCTGAGGATACCGTTGGAAAGAACGTTAAATTTCCTATCTTTTTGATGCCAAATCATAATTATTCAAGAGAGTTAAGATACCGAAAAAAGAGGGCAAAGTACAAACTTTGTAAAATTCTAAAAATTTGGGTTTTTTCAATCTGATTCCTCCTTCCATAAAAAAAATGGACAGTCGTTTGCAATTACAGTGAAAACTTCAAAATCTTTTCAGCTTTCTAACGGTATAGCCAAAAAATTGATAAAAGTAACAACAAGGAGAAAAAACGGCTTTTGAATGCGAAAAAACGTGGTATTTTTAACGAAAATCGATGGATTTCAGGAAAAAACGATCTCCCACAACTTTATGATTTAAATGTCGAATTCTACGTAATTTTTCACGCTGAATCGAATGGTGACACTTGCAGACCTCTACGACTAACGAATAAGGGCGAAAGTGCCCTTCTCTGAGTTTCGAGGGTCAAAGGGCACTTTCGCCCTCATTCGTTAGTTGTAGAGGTCTGCAAGTGTCACCATTCGATTCAGCGTGAAAAATTACGTAGAATTCGACATTTAAATCATAAAGTTGTGGGAGATCGTTTTTTCCTGAAATCCATCGATTTTCGTTAAAAATACCACGTTTTTTCGCATTCAAAAGCCGTTTTTTCTCCTTGTTGTTACTTTTATCAATTTTTTGGCTATACCGTTAGAAAGCTGAAAAGATTTTGAAGTTTTTACTGTAATTGCAAACGACTGTTCATTTTTTTATGGAGGGAAGAATCAGATTGAAAAAACCCAAATTTTTAGAATTTTACAAAGTTTGTACTTTGACCTCTTTTTTCGGTATCTTAACTCTCTTGAATAATTATGATTTGGCATCAAAAAGATAGGAAATTTAACGTTCTTTCCAACGGTATCCTCAGGTTTCAGAATACTCAAAGAATGATGGGGTCACAGCCATTTTTAGGAGATAAGGTCGAAAACACGAAAAAAATCTTAGATCGTCAATAACTCGAAAACGAAGCCTCTAAAAAATAACACTTTAGGAGACACTTTTTGTTGCAAATTACTTGTAGAATTGATCTCTGAAGTTTTGTCTACTTAAGTTGAGACACCCAAAATATAGTGACAAAAACTTCTGATAAAACGGAAAAATACCTCAATATTTCGGCGACTTGCCCTGATCACGAGTAGAAATATATATATATATTCTGTGGCTGCAGGGTAAAGGGGGTTATATGCAAAAAGCTGATTGTTGGGAAATCGAAATTGAAAGTTTGTCTGAGTCCCCAAAATCGATATTTGGATGAAAGCCTAATTTTTTTGGTGGGATTTGTTCTTTAGTACATAGGGAAAATACTGCAGTATTTTCATATTATTATTCCATATATTACCATAGTTATGCATACTTTCATCAGATAAGGTCGCACTTGACTCCTTTTACGCTATTGGTTTGGATGAAAACTCCTTTTCAACTAAAAAAACTACGAAGAATAAGTAATTCATAAAGCTAAAACTTTTATTGTTATTAATGTAGCGAACATACCTGAAACAGGAAACTGAAAAATGTAAAATAATGAAAACAGTGTAGATACAAAAAAGGTAGATAAAAATTTGCTTGAATGGTATGTTGAATCTTCCTCATCGCTGGTATCATCGAGGGTGTTCGCGGATGACTGAGACGTCGGAATGTCCCTGTATAATTTATGGTAGACTGGTGATATAAAAGGGAGTAGGTCCACTAAATCCTTCTTTTTCTCCAATGATATTGGCTTTCGTTGTGAGTACTTGCGAGGCACGTCTAGTCTTGTCATCTTTCCCCTCCTTAAAAAACTGAGAGTCTTGAAATTGTCGCCTCCCTCTAATCGAAACCATCGAACTTCATTCCACAGGAATGATTCTTTGTTGGTATTTACAGTACGGAGTTGTAATTGCTTCTTAAGTAAACCAGCAAAGTCAAAAAATTTGGTCCTTTCCATCTCTGTCACGTTAAATGGAATTTTCTTCCCTGTATCTCTAATGAGTATTGCCCAGTCATGAGGATGTTCAATCGGCTGTTCGTACTTCTCCTTCTTCTTCTCGATGAGGCTGCGGGATGTATCACATTCCACGTGCGTATGCCCTGGTATTAAGAATTTGTGATTGATTTGGTCCAGTGACGGAGACTGTTGTAAAGCCACTCAGCACATCGCTGCTACATGACTATTCTTATTCTGACCAGGGCAACAGTCTGAATACATGGTCACGGCTTGACTTCACGTGGTAGCATTTTGGTAAAATACTCCAACAAGCACGAAGCTACTTCGTTAGCTCCTTTACCGGCCATTGGCTTATGCCATAAATAACAGTATGTCTGCCCATCATCACTGTCATAAACAGTCAAGTTGTAGGTCCATAAAGAACGTTTATAGAAAGAGATTGAATTTTTCAAATTGGGAGTGGGCAAGCATTGTTGGAGGTCAAATGTCAAAGTCTTTTTAGAAGGGTCATTTTTTGACAGCAGTTTGTCGTTGACTTACATAAGCTTGATCAGCTACACGGTGATGATTTTCTAAAGTTAATTGGATAGCAGGTTTCTCATCGTCGGGTGCTACTTTAATTTGCATTGTGAGTTTGTCACACGTTGCACAAGTATCGATTTTGGGTTTCTTAATGCTAAGTTTCAGGCTATGAAATTCATCACAGAAGACTCGATAGGAAACCGTTTTATTTCCTTTTGCTATTGATACACGCACATACTCTCATGCAACGATATTCTCGTATGATGAGGTGCCAAGTACTTCTTCTTTGAATCCCTTCGCGAGTAGTGGCTTTTGTAAGTCGCTTTTGTAAGTCGGGATCTCATTCAAGAAAACCCTCACTGTTTGCCATAATTTGGCAGCATCAGTACGCTTTGTATGAGAACCCCTAGAATCAAGCTCTACGATTCCAGACTGCGATGCCTTCTTCTTCTTTACTACGTTCTCTATGAATTTAGGAGTTTCTCCAAATATCTTCATGAAACAAGATTTACACACTTTTAAATGTTTCCTGTCAATATAGACACAATAATGAACTGTAACTTGCTTTGATTGATTAGCCCCAGTTCTTCTCACAGGATCAGAAAATTCCAGAAGGCTGCTAATGTAAGCTAATCTTCCCCCATTCCCCAGTATTCTTCAAACAAGTTCATTCTAACGCTATCTGTGACATGTGTACATGGTGTACATGCTATGTGTACATGGTTCTGGTTGGTAATTATTACTGGTAGGTTTGATTTTCTTCCTTACAATCGTGCTTTCCTCATCGCTACTCGACTCCATTTCAACACAAAAATGTGGGTCTTTGAATGAGTCATCTGAGTCAAGTTGGTAATTTAAATAGTTCAGGTTTTCTGTGATGGAAATTGGTGAACATGACCTTGATCTTACTTCGTCCGTATAAAGAACAGTTTCTTCTGGCAGATTCGTCTCTTGTAGAGGCTGAAAATCAGCTCCCACCATGCGCAACGTTTTCAAAGTCCGAGATGACATTGCACTTGTCACAAATTTACGGAGATGTGTGATCAAACGAATTTATCCAACTCACCAGAGTTATGAATAAACTGGTATAAGGACAAACAGAAAATTAATGATCGAAAGTTGAGATCAGATGGCCTTTAGGTACAGACCCAGCCGATCATACAATAAACAATCAATTTGTTTAGTCAACTGGAGTCTACTAAATGAACAGCAGACAGGAAACAACTGGCGACCAATATTTCCATGCTTGGCAACGGGATTCCCCACCCATGAGCACTTTTTGGCTACGAATGATTGCGAATAAGAGGGCATTTGCCTAGAGAATGCCCATTAAACCCCTTTTCCCCAATTAGCTCTAGCAAAATATAGTGTCAATGGTGTTATGTGCACATGACTCCCTTTGCGCTATGGCTAAATATTAGTGACAATGGTGTTATGTGCACATGACTCACTTCACACTATAGCAACTGAATTTTGTACACATAACGCCAAATACCCAACTGAATAGCTTCCCGTGTATTACCGCAGCACTTAGCGGTCTATACCCAATTGTCGAGGAGAAATTTTTCTATCTACCAGTCAAATATCTCATTTATCAAAATTCTGCACTTAACTCCCTTTACCCTGCAGCCACAGATATATATATATATATATATATATATATATATATATATATATATATATATATATATATATATATATATATATATATATATATAATTATTTACATACATATTACTACATAATATATATGTATAATATATATATTTGACAGACCGCAAATTTTAGGAATCCTTTTAGAATGCCTCGAAATGAAGTTTCGAAAGAAAGTTTGGAAAATATTAAATTTTTTGACCCATTGCAATAGTTTTATTTTTTTCAAAAGTCCGCTAAAACAGTTTTAAGTGTAAAAAAATAAATGATTATGACTGGCCACACTGTGTGCAGGACGCGCCTGCCAGAAGGTTAGGAATACAATTTTTTGCTGTCACTCCACAGCCAGAATAGCGAAAGATACGCCTCCAAAAACGATTTATAGGTCAACCAACTTGAAGAAATCTTACCCAAGTCATTTTCATCCAAGATCTGCCCTCTGAAATGCTCGTAGCCAGTATGGTTTGATAGCTGAACTGAATTGATAGCATCCACTTCAAAACCCAGAATCTGAAAATTTTTCGGACAGAAGGTACTTCATATTGATGATATTTATTGATAGACATCCATAATATAATAAGCAATATAAAACAATTGAATAAATTGTGGGAAAATCAATTTTGTCTGCAGACCTGGCAGGCTAAGACAAACAAGTATGACAGAAATGACATGTGTCAAGCGATTTCCGAGCTGAAAGTAGTGGCAACCAATACATCAAGGCGCAGGGTATGGTGCGGCAAAAGTGCCACGGAGTTACTCGAGTTGGGCATCCCAGCAGGAGTGCTCCGTGGTATCTCCAACCGTGTCCTGAGGGGTTCTTACTTAAACTGGCGGTTATTTTATAGGGGCGCTTCCTTTCATCCTTCTATCTCCTCCACCTTCTGCAACTCCCTAGATCCCTAGGGCAACCTCCCGATATTTTTAATTTTTAATTTTTTGTTTAATTGGTGAGCTCCCTCCACCTTCGAGATGTTTTATACAAAAAATAAATAAACTAATAACAATAATAAAATAAATAAATAAGTGTTGGTGCTATTGCAGACATGGTCTCCGCTAGATCGCGAAATATGTTCGATCGCTTCGCAATATTGTTACTCAAAGGCTTTCTCTATTTATCAGTTATCACTCTAACTCACTAACCGTCAACTGTAGTTTTCGTTTCGAGTTTCTATTTTTCTTTACAATACTCATTTTTGCCGATAAGTTGTATATATTCACACATCATCATGTAAGATCCCCAATGCCAGCCTTCTTGACACGCAAACCGATGTTTGAGCGCACAGGTTCTTGGTGACGCACATCACCCTTTTTCAGACACAGAAAGATACACCAATAACTATGAAGTAGGTATCTAATGGAATACCTATCATACAGATCACAAGGTGTCAATAAAAAACTCTACTTTTACGAGTCGTTCATGGAAAACAATCAAGATACCTGCCTACACTACATAGGTATATTTCAGATAGTTAATTTGGTTTTTCTCTATTTTCAGACTTCAGAGCCGGTTATTATTCATCAATCTGCCTGTATTGTTCTCTCGAGCCTCAGAATTTACATACCACAAAATGAATCATAAGTACTGTTCAGCATCGTTCATGTTCAGTACCTGCTTGTACATAATTGGGCATTCATTAGTAAAATTATTATTAGCAGTCATGTATATAATAGTGAAATAACTTATTCAAACACAGTGGTAATTAATTGAGAAGGTATATTGTATATATGCTTGAGTCCTTATTGCCATCGTATCATGCTATGTATTTTATTCCTAATCCTATTGGTATGGTATGGGACTCCATTTTAATTCAATGCTTTTTCAGTGGAGGAGTATTTCTAATAAATTTCCAGAATTTAACAAATCTGACCAGACCCTTGGACAACGAGTAAAAAACTGGACATCTGGCAACCCTGGTAATGATGAATACTTAAATCCTAAAAGGTGGTAAGCGAGTATACAACATATACAGGTTCCATTATGCTTTTACCGTTGGTAATTATGCCCGCTTAAAAGCTCACTGCTACTACCCCATTACCTGATAGGTGCCAGTGTGTGTGTGTGTGTGTGTGTGCTGGTAAGGATAAATGATTCAATTCTTAAAGGCGGTAAGCGAGTATACGATTAGCTAGGCTACCAGCCACGATCCACTGTGTTTTTACCCTTGGTAATTATGTCTGCTCAGTGCATAGCTCACGACTAACTGTTCCACTGCATGAATGCCGGTAAAGCTGGTTTCACATGGAGCGGAACGAGCGGAAAGATGGAAGGACGGAAAACCAGTGGAGGGGCGGCGGAGTCGGAAAGATTGTTCACATGAAGCGGTCACCTTGGTGAACGGAGTCATAACCTTCCTACTGAAACCCTCTCTGATCTGAAACCTCTACTTGCAGTTATCAACATTCCTGTCCAATGAGCTTGCGCTCTCCTCGACGGAATGCAGAAACGGTTTGAAAATGTCTACCTCCGACCGCTGTCCGCCCATACCGACAACATGGCAGCCAACATCCTCAACTGTTAGCTCAACAGTTTTTACCCTTGGTAATTATGCTCACTTACAAACACAGCTCATGGCTACCACCCTGGATACCTGCTAGGTGCCACTGTGTATGAGCCAGTAAGGATCAATGTTTTGATTCTAAAAGGCAGTAAGCCAGTAAGTATGATTATGAAACAAAAGCTATAGACTAGCCCATCAGCTAGTACGAACTAAATCACTCGTGACGAAGTTGTGGAAACCCATTTCAAAATGGAAGTTAGTGAAAAACGTTGTCTATTTCCACGAAAAATAAAGAGTTACAATGTTAAATCGATTTCGATGATTAGTTCATCATCAGTAACAAACAATAACTGAATACACATTAGAAAGGACACAGCTTTTATAGTCACAGGTGAAGGGAGATTGAATCCCATTGGTCAAGAGAAAGAAAAGGGGCCGGGCGGGTACAACCAATCAAGTGCAAACACAGTGACGGGGGATTATAACTAATTAGATGAAGTGATAGGGGGAAAAAATAACTAAATATGGTTTCAACAGTGTGAAGGGATAATTCCAAGCTTTATAGAAATGGACCTATCAGTGGTGAAATATATTGAGGTATATCCTCATTTAAACATTTACCAGATCTGTCACTTTTTACATGGATTATCTTGAGCAACAAATATTTACAACTTGTAACACAAATAATCTTCTCTATTGGTATAGATATGTCGATGATATTGTCATCCTATGGAAGGGCAAAGAAAGACAACTAAAGTCTTTTCACGAAGAAATCAATAAATTAGATCCCTTTATCAAATTTACCCTCGAATTCGACGGAAATAAACTCAATTTTTTAGATCTTTCCATCTCTTTGGTAAACGAAAAGCATGATTTTTCAATTTATAGAAAAGATACATACAGCGATATAACTATCCATAGTACTTCAAATCACCCTTTAGTCCATAAGCATGCAGCCTTCCATAGTATGATCAACCGAGCACTATCTATTCCAATGAGTGAACAAAATTTATCGAAAGAAAAATCCATTATCAAAAGCATAGCGGCTAGTAACGGATATAGAGGAGATATCGTTGATACCATATGGGATAAGGTCATCAGGAAAAAGAGTGGGGAAAAAGTTTCCAATCTGGCTAGGGAAGATGTAAATTTAGAAGAAAAACAATGGATATAAGTATACCTTATTATGGCAAAATTCTATCATCGAGAGGTTACAAAGTAGGTTTTAGAACTAAAAATAGTCTTAAAGCATTACTAGGATCCGTTAAGGACAAAATCAATGTGCAGGATAAAAGTGGGGTTTATAAATTAAAATGTTCTTGTGGCTTCGAATATTGCGGTCAAACAGGAAGGAAATTCAGAGAAAGAATAGACGAGCATAGGGAGGATTTCAGGGAAAATAAGGGTAAGTCTACATTTGCGAAACATCTTAAGGAATCCAATCATAGTTAAAATTTTGATTTGACGGATTGGCAGTTTGTGGAATTTCTTCATTTTTTTCCAAAGGGAGGTATGTTGAATGTACTTGAAAAATTCGAAATTATCAAAAGTGACAGATCTGGTAAATGTTTAAATGAGGATATACCTCAATATATTTCACCACTGATAGGTCCATTTCTATAAAGCTTGGAATTATCCCTTCACACTGTTGAAACCATATTTAGTTATTTTTTCCCCCTTTCACTTCATCTAATTAGTTATAATCCCCCTTCACTTTGTATGCACTTAATTGGTTGTACCTCCTGCCCCTTTCCTTTCGCTCGACCAATGGGATTCAATCTCCCTTCACCTGTTACTATTTAAAAGCTATGTCCTTTCTAATGTGTATTCAGTTATTGTTTGTTACTGACGATGGCCTAACCGTCGAAATCGATTTAACATTGTAACTCTTTATTTTTCGTGGAAATAGACAACGTTTTTCGTTAACTTCCGTTTTTCATCAACTAGGTGATGGGTAGCTTTATAATTAACATCCCACAACACTTGCTTTCCAATCAACAATGATCTACCTGTCACATATTATAGATATACATATATATGATAGAGATTGTAGAACCAATTTTAATCACTGATAGCTGAGGAAGAACTCGAGAGGACAGGATTGTCGAATCCTGGCCTAGTGAAACATAGTTTACATAGGTGTAGTAACATAGGTAATCAACCTGTATTGTTTGTCAACTCAATAATTCTGTAAATGTTTGTCAGCTAATTAATTAATGAAGTTTATTACATGATTGAGGCTATCAGGGGATGCAAATTTAAAGAATTGATGTATTCAACTACTTTTCCAGCAATGTTAGTAGTTAGGTAAGTACGTAAGTGTTACTTGTCCAGCACGTTATACAATAAAATTTACTAATAAAGGTAGACCAACCTGAAGCGGGAATGTGGCGCTCTTATTCCCAACGTAGCCCCGTACAACATGGCTCTGAATTGATAAAACTCTGGCAGGTTTCATTTTATCAGGAATTGAGCCGTGACCTGCGAAGTGAAGGTAAGGTAAATAACAATATTTCTAGGCCTTAGTATTCCATGAATATTTAACTGCGGAAAAGGGGAAAATATTGTAGAATCAAATAACGTGCCTTTCTCTAGTATTCTTAAAAGTTGTCGATGACGCTGAGAGGGCTGAGGAAAGATAATGGAAAAAATCAGCCTGAGAGCTGGAGGACGTCTGCCACTTGGAATGGGCGTGAACATCCAAGCCCAGTAAAGGATCGTTATCTTGGTCAATGTCCTCTTCAATTCACGAGGTCAAGGCAATAATTAATCATTTTGAACCAAAATAGGAGGGGATCCTTCACTGAATAGCTAGAAAGCGATGTGGATGTCCCTTCTGCAGTCGTGTTCTCCGTATGCTGAGGACAAAAGCGCTTTTTTTGTCTTGATCTTCGATGTAAAATGCGCTCTTCGCACCGCGTCTGGATCAGTATTTTATGCCAATGGTTTTAAAATGGGGATAATGAGATCTATCAAGTCTTACTCGTTCTTCAGAGAACTCACTATCATTATCATTTCCTTATCTATTATCATTAGAGATAAGCATGAACCTATGACCTTCCCAAATTTCATGGAGAAAAGTTATGGAATTAGGAAAACAACTTTCATGGAACTGGGGGAGGGTGTTACTTTTGGAAATATAACCAATAGCGGACCCGTTTTTCAACTGGAGTAATTTTTCACCAAAAGGCGAAACGCGGGCAAAGCAACAGTAGTAAACCAAGAGTATTTAGTTTCAGGCATTACCGCCAAGGGGGGGGGGGGGGGTTCTGTTTTCCACAGTGGAGATGCGCCGCCATCTTTGACTAGGGGAACTTCTCTTCAGACTTCTTTTTCACATTTATCCAATGGAAAAGGGGAATTTATCTGAGGGATAGCGTTATCCTCCGGATAACACAATAGAGGGTCAAACCATTTCCAGTTAAACCTATCTGGCGTTTTAATTTATCTGGTCCCTGGACGGCTGGATAACAATTATAACTGGAGGTTAATGAGATATCTAGAGCTTTCTAACCTCAAACAGGTTTTGTTTACGAAAATCTTATTTGAATCTCAAGTTTGGTCATCTTTATTTTTGTACCTTCCAATGGAATGGATATTTGGGGATTTGTCTTCAAATAGCAGCGATGGCGACGATTCTATCATAGCATATAATTCGTTGAATTTAAGAGAAGACCTTATGTACCAAATAAGACCCCGTGCATATCACCTAATAATATGGGACGAGTGTATATTTTTATTCCTATCACGAGTGTATATTTTATTGCTGATCACAATTATTCATTCATAATGTAGTAGTACAAGTACTTGTAACTATAATTCAAGTGCAATAGAAGTGCAAGTAATTGTAATTGAAACTTGTCCCCGACGGATACTAGTACTTGTGCGGTTTGAAATTGAAACAGGTACCTTCAGTAATTGTACTTCTACTTGGCAAGTACTTTCAAAGTACTTGAAGCTGTTGCATCACTAACTCCATTCATTACAGCAAGTAGGTAAGTACATTACAATTTTTGTTGCAAAATCAATACCGTCAACTCATACAACTTTGTGCACCCCGTTCAACATTGTGCCAATCTCGTTTTTTGAACCTTATGCTCTCTAACGGTAACAAACTTGAAGTTATTAGTTCGAAAAAATTCCCACGAGCAGCGGGATGGTAGAAGAGGATGCCGACGCTTCCACAAGTCTTCCCTGTGGATTTCAGTGCCGGCAAGGTAGCTCTTTCTCTAGTCCACTAAAAAGGAATTGTTCAGTTTGTGCTGGGAGTCTCCTTTGGATGAGTATGCTGCGGATTTCTGAATAGTCTGGTAAGTTCATATTTTCATCCCTATACTGTCAGCTACCAATTACAGTATTTGGTGTTATCAGAAGTTTGTTTGTTTCTATGATATGACCAGATATGTTAGAAACGGGAACTTAGGGGTACAACTTTGTGCCACCGTTTTTTTATTATTTCTGCAATAAAATTTAATACTTTCTCGTTGTATTTTTACAGAAAATGGGTGCTCAGAATCGGAGAAAGGTGGCTGGACGAGTTGAAGATTTGTTGGGATATTTTTGTATGCATTGTTAAGATTTTATATTAAAAAGTCCAGTCATGCAGCATGACCCCATGAGCGAATTTTTGAAGAAATCTTCGACATTTCAGTCGCTATTGATCGTGTTGAGAAATTTTAGTTTATGATTTTGATAGACAAACATGGAATCAAATTATTAACACATGCACAGAGTAAACTCATCAGTTGTGATTACATTTTTTTTTTTTTTTAAGCACCTACTACCTACGTTTTAAACAGCATGGTTCTAGGATTGGTTATACAGGGATACTTCCATAAGGGTAGTTCAATCTGAATTTGGACAATGTTTCATGCAAATATTATCGATTTTTACAACTAGCAAACGGCATTATTTCGATTTTTGACTGATTTTTCAACTTTGAAATTTTTGAAAACTTGATACCTACATATTCTTATAGGAAATTTTACGCTGATTCCGAATATACCACATGTTAGTATGCTGAAAAAATTATTTCGCACAACAAATCGCAAAAAACAGGCTATTTTGAAATTTTTGACTACATTTTTGAAAATTTCAACCCGAAGATGTAATCCGATCATGCTGACCAACGAACTTGAACTTTCGTTTTGTGTCCTTAACATTTTAAAATTTGTTTGAAGTTTCTAGCACAATTCTACGGACAGTTATCGTCTGGAATGACACATACATACATATATACATACATACATATATACATACATACATATATACATACATATATACATACATACATAAAAAAATGCGTTAAACTTCAGAATGTGATTCAGAATAGCCTGAAACGGATTTCTGCATAAAAGTTTTTCAAAAATTCACATTCTACAAATTTTGAGGCGAGAGCAATAGCTTAATTTTCTTCAAAAATTCGCTAAAACGAACAGTAAGTTGCCTTGCATTGATTTTTATATTCACCTTGTTTCAAAAATCGAAAAAACACTAAAAATTCCGAGGGCAAATTTTTTTTTGTATTACGTTGCAAAGTCAACATGCTGATTAACAAGATTCAGACCGCCACAATGAGCCACATTAGGTTTTTCATTTCATTATAGGCTAAAAAAGATGGTGGCTCAAAGTTGCACCTTCCTGGGGTAATTAATGTGAATTTAAGAATTTATTTATTGGCACATGTTACATAAGCCTCAATGGCTCTCTTAGTCGTAACATGAAAAAATTGTGCCACGAATAAATAGTTCCCATTCTATTCGCTGAACAGATGGAATTTTTTCCTTAGCGACATTTGATCACCGAGATGTGTAAGCATCTTGGGTAAACATTTCAACGAGATACGACGACAAATAAAGTTCTGACGCTCAAAAAACCAAAAAAGTGGCACAAAGTTGTATGAGTTGACGGTAGGTAATATTCCGTTTCGGAACATCTTTCCGTTTCCGAATGAAATCTATCGGAGCCTTACCTTTTCTCAAAAAGAGTTCAAGTCACGAGAAAGCTCCCTGAAATCAAATTTTGAAGCATCCAAAATAGCTCATATTTTACTTCAAAAATGCAATGATTACCACCGACTAACTCATTGTCTGGAATTCAGTATCAGTATTACCGACATATTTCTAGATTTGAGAGGAAAAGGGGTGGTACTTGCGTTGCTTAAGGTTCAAGTCTTGTACTAATTTCACAAGTACATGAACTAAAAAATTGGCAGGTACTTTTACTAATACTTGTCTTGGCTATTCAATTACAAAGTACTTGTATTTGCCAATGCAATTTTAAGTATACTTAAGTACTTTTGAGAACTTGCACTTGTACCTACCTACTCGCACTTTGTACTTGCTAGTACGATTTGGTCAACACTGGTTACTACCAATACTTCGATCACAGAGTAAAGTAGGTAGGAGGTTTGCTCAGTGGCTGTATTGGAAAAAACGAAAAAAAAATCTAAGCAAAAATTGCCCTAACTTGAACTTCCTGTTCCCAAACCGAACGGTGACAAAAAACTGTCGCAAGTCGTTCGACAAAATTATAACAGATATGCCAGCGTTGGTGGATCGGTGCTCTCGGCTCTCCCGATCTTCTCCTAACAAGAGGAGCGTCTCTGGAAAACCCGATCTACCGTAGTGAGTACCAACCGAGCGGTTCTAACCAAATACTTGTTCCTGCTCCGAAAACCAGTTGTACATTCTAATGCTCTTGCTCAATGTAACAGCTCTTATCCGTTGTCAGGTGGGTGCTTTGCACAGAGTAGAGTAGGAGTTAATGCTTTGAGTATTATTATTAATTAGCTTATACCACAGAGTAGAGTAGGAGTTAATGGCTTATACTCAAAAGGTGGGTGGACTTCAGAAGTCTCAGAGTCCCATTCCAGCATCCGTTGCCCGATTTATCCTGTTTAGCCCCTTATCCCTTATGGATGATTTCAAATTTCAGTGTTTTTATTGTGGGTTCTCCACCAAGTATAAATCCAGTTTGAAATCACATGTGGAAAACCACCTATTAAATTCAAATAAAAGTCATCCATCAAAATCTAGTCAGTATCGTTTCAAATTTCGAAAAAAAGTTAGCCTGACTTTAGGAATTGAACTCAAGACCTTCAGTTCAGGATTTCGGTGTTTCACCATTTGACCACAGAAGATCCTTACCTTTTTTCATATATATAGACCAATTCCTCCATATATATCCATCCAAAAATATCTCATCGGAACCTACTGTTCCTCTTTCTCATAATACAAAAAACGGTAACAAGTAACGGTCTCAAGTCGTTCCATCAGGTACTCGGTTGGCTCTCACCGCTGTAGATCGCGTTTTCCGGAGTCGCTCCTGTTTGTTTTTGTTGATAGTTGTTAATCATGAACCTAGGAGGGAACCTTCTCCCTCCTTGGTTCATGTTGCTAATGGAAGGGTGAAGATGTCAAGTGTTCTTTCAAATATTCAATTTCCAGTTTGTTTAAGTGCATTAATATACGATTCTCTCCGACGCGTAACTACCTTTCTTTCATGCTGAAAATGGCGTAAATTGGAGTCTGTGAATATGTGATAGGAAACTTGCATTCGAAACTTCATCTGTGCCTCAACGGATGAACCCCCCCTCCTATGAACCTGTGATTTCATCTATGAGCAGCTGGGTAATATTCTGCAGCTCTATTTCTATTATCCGCTTGCAATTTTGGTATAAATAATCATAATTTTGAATAATTGATATATCACAATCAGTTTGAAGACTGAGTAATTCAATCTTGTTTCTAAGAATTTGTCATTCTAACTGTGGACACTTTTATTTACAATGGGTTGCTTCGGTCTTTTTGAGAAGTGTAAATTCGATAAACTGGAAGATTTCAGAAAACGAGATTTATTTACCGATGTCACGTTCATCGTGGAAGGGTCAAAGCTGCGAGCTCACAAGGCCGTTCTTTCAGCTCGAAGTGAAGTTTTTGAGTTGATGTTTACAACCCCTATGACTGAATCTTTACAGAGTCAGGTCAATATAACTGATGTTTCCAAACCGGCTTTTGAAGCATTTATTTGCTTTTTGTACACGAACATCGCATCCTATGAAGTTATTGACGAACATTACACCGAAATGCTCTACTTGGCTGATAAATATATAGTTGGACCTCTGACCTTAAGATGTTCTGAACATTTGGGATCTAATTTAAAGCACTGTAATGTTGTAGAGCTACTGAGTTTAGCAGAATGTTACAAATTGACTTCTTTGAAAAAAAAGTTATTTACTTACATATCACATGAAGGTGAGGAGTATTCACGTTCTAACGATTTTGAAAAACTCATTGCAGATTTTCGGCTCTCTGAAATGGTTGTGTCTGGCATAACGCCCACTACGGTGTCCAAAAGAATTAATGTTACTCCTAATTTTTGGTACGAAGGCTGTGGCGATGAGACGATAGAAATAAGAAACAATGGTAACATTGTGACAATGAAGGTTGAACTAAGGTGTTACCGCAAGACCCTTTATGGCTACTTGGAATTGTCGGATGACGGGTATGGGTATTGGAATCGACCAGTTGAAATGCAGTTCAAATTCTCTGTATCCAGCATTGAGGGAACTCTTATGCACTCTGGCCAAGGCGACGTCTGGTGGGAATCTCAGTATGAGAGTGATTGTAGTGAGTGGAGCGTTCGAAGTGCCCCGGAGCGTAGGAGGGCTTTGTTTGAATATTGCCACCAGTCTAACATGGCCATCAGAAAAATCAAATTTGTTTATAGCATTACCCTCAGTCAGTGGGTAACTCCTATGAGGATGTACAGAAAACGTAAAGCTCCTGAAACGGATCATGAGGTCTGCGAAAAAGTTGGGCCTACCAGTGCTAGTAAAGTTGTAGGAGATTCATGTGACGTAGACCACAATTCTTTGGACCGTACCAGCCTGAGAATTTGTTCATTTCTCGAAAATGAAAGAAACCCCGAAAGTGGATTAGATGTCACAACGTGCAGTAAACTCAAACAATATGCTTCTAAGGGTTCGTTGCCAGAAGAATCTGAAGTAAATATTTCGCTGATTGTGGAGGCTCACAAGTTGTCTCTCACTGGCCTTGTTCAACACTGTGAGAAAGTACTTTCCTCAAGACTGAATGCAGAAAATGCTGTTGACGCGCTTATATTGGCGCGGCAGCTGAATTTGGAGAAACTTGAGTTTGCTGCTGTCAGTTTCATAGATTTACATCAGTTGGAAGTGGTGGTTTCGAAAGAATGGCCACGACTAAAAGACTATCCAGAGCTTGTAGCGACAATACTGAAGAAAATGTTGTCTAAACCAGATCCGTTTGCCCCTATCTCCAAAGCATCACACCCAAAAATTGTTTTGCCTCCCAAACCTCGTCCTGCTTGTAATAGCTGTTCCGATTGCGATGAAAACGATTACTCTGAAGTGGATGGCGATGAGACTGATGAAGATGAACAAGAAGACGAAGACATAATCAATATTTAGAATTGATCGTAGTTTGGATGCAATTTTGTTGTTTTATAAGAAGTGGATTGATGTACAAATATGTTTGAGTCAAGTTGTTGAAGTATAATACGGAGACTTCATTGTGATGGACAAATACAAGTGTTGATGTTTTTGTCATGTTTTTCCTTTAGAGAAACCAACTCACGCACTCAGCTGGATTTTTAATCCCGCCTCTAATTATCAAGTAAAAAATTTCTGTTAATGGATATACCTCCCCATTTGCATTCTCAGTTGGTTGTAGTTTTACAAGTCTGGCAGGCGATCTATCTCCACATGAGGGAGCTGAGAGAAGTCGTAAATTTAAGGCAAACTTATTCTACCCTGGATTAATGATGTGCATAGTCGTTCCTTTGGCGGACCGAATCCTGATCATTCACTCCGTACAAGGGTTCGGATCCTTGGACCATGTTCCAGGCTGTTCTGATCGGCTGTATACCAGTTGAACGCAAATCTCTAATTCAATATACCGCTTGAACGCCTAGAAATGCTTGGGAAAATACCTACCAATTGAGTCCAGGCTATTTCTGTGCAGTGTTGATGGCAAACGGTTGGCATTTGTAATTTCAACTCGTATCTCAATAATAAAATTTAAAAAAAGGTAAGCAAGGCTGCGGTCAGAGCATTCACTAATGATTGATTTATTCATACAACAATAATTATTTTGGACAAAACTAAACAACTACAATATAGCATAATACAGGAATCGCCGCTTCACAGTGACAATGTTCAAATTCTAGTATACCTACTATTTTGATAATGTTGACATTTTAATTTTAACTGTAGTATTATACTATTTTGCTCAGCTGTGTTAATTTCCTCCTAATCACTTGCAGTCGTCTCCATGAGACAACCAAATTTCTGCTCTAGGATGAACAGAAGAGGAATCGTCGACATTATTACTCACACAGCTAAGCTGATAATGGATTGGAGATATAATAGTTTTATCGCTCACTCAGCTGAGCTTGTGACAAAATAAAACTAAACTTCAAGAGTGGGGATGAACCCAAGGATATAATATTCAAACCTGAACTCTCAAATCTTGTTTGTAGCGAACTTTATTCCGCTAAACGAAGAAAATAAATTTGCTTGTTTACAACAAAATATATATACAGGAAAATCGGAAATGCTCAGGGTTCGGAATGTCACAGGTATAATAAATGCGGTAATACGGTAAAGATACGAAGTTAAATTCGGGAAGTTACAAAATCACTAGCTCGTGGTAAAGTGTATTGCTGACACTTACTTAAATTCTGAAGATTACCTTAATTCCGACAGTCGTGGAAATACTCAACAATATATTCTATTTTATACGTTACACTAGGCTGTAGGTGAGGAAGGATAGGACGGACGGCAGGCTTCCAAATCCAATAGATAACCAGTCTGTAGGTAGGTATCTAAAACTGATAAAATAAACGAAATATGCTTATTCTTTGCACGTTCTCACATAAGTATTTTGACGTCTGATCAAGTCTAAATTGCGGGACATACCGGTACGGTAGTTGATTCGCCACTCGTAGAATTTCCGATGTAGAGTAGACTATCGAGGGAGGTGATGCGGTGAATTTTCCCGAAGAATGTTTTCCACCAGGCAAAAGTCCTTGATGACTTCGGCGGATCTGCTACAGAATAAACGAAATGGTTGAATTCTTGAAGGAAATAAACGTGAGAAGAACAGCCGAGGATATGATGGACAATGCTTACCCAAGAGGTGAAGTTGTTTCAACAGAATTCGAGGTTCTCTGAAGTCGGAAGATCGTGGAGACAGCGGTAAGAGAGACTTGCTTTAACGGAAACTGAACTGGTTATTAAAACCATTCAAATTTACGGGAGGAATATATAAAAAAGGTAAAATTCGAGAGACGATATAGCCAGCAGAGCGCAGAACGAGAAAGACAAAGAAACGGCAGTTGTCCCCGGGTCCTGTAGGCGGCAGCAGCTCTGAGGTGAAAAAGTAGTCCCCATGTGTTGGGAAAATAAAATTCTTCATTTACCTACTAAATATAATTTTCAATGTTCATTTAAACAATAATAATAAAACAAACGGTATCAGTTTGCGAAGAACTCATTCCATTAAGTACAGCAGTCTTCAGAATAATTTCGGTGGAGCTGTAGCTTGTGGAGTCCGACTATGGGAGGCAGTTGACAGAGGCCAACCTCACACCGCGCAAATTTAAACGTGGCGGGAGATTTAAAATATTCACGGTACAGAATCCCCACCAGCGGTTGAGGTGCCGATGTAGGGTTTTAATTTTGCTGGGTGCCAGACACCAGCATCTTTGCCATGTGAATCCTGGAGTTTGCAGGTACCTCCAGGGCTTACTGAAAGAACTGTGAAGGGACCCTCATATTTGTGGCAGAATTTGGCTGCCGACCGGTCTACGGCTGAAGAAAGGTTGTGGGTCGAACGCAGAACCTTGTCACCAGCACGAAATCTATCTGGTCTTCGGCGTAAGTTGTATCGACGACATTGATCAGTACTTGACTTCAGGAGATTATTTTCCACTAGGTGATAGATTTCCTCCAATTTCTTCATACGCAGAGCCCATTCATCTGGGTCGAAATCCTCAGATCGAGTTTCGGTGTTGTGAGTGCTGGAACGGAACAGATGTAAAGGTTTCAGCTCACGGCCATAATTTAAAAATGCAGGGGAATATTTTGTGGAGCCGTGAACAACGCTATTCAGAGCGAACTGGATTTCGCCTATATATGAATCCCATTGGGTGTGACGGGATTGATCAATATAGGAACGTATGAGTTGACGAATATTACGGTTGGCACGCTCAGTAGGGTTGGCTTGGCAATGATACAGAGGTGTGGTACGATGCTGGATATTACATGCCTGAGCCAGGGAATGTACAGCGGAACTAACAAAATTAGAGGCGTTATCGGTAATCGATGTGGAAGGGTCCAAAGCGATTTAATATAGTTGCTCTAAACTTTGCAAGGATGATAGAAGATGTAGCACTTCGAATGGGCACCAGCTCGACCCACTTAGTAAAGACATCTTCGAAAACCAAGAAGTATTTGTTCCCTAAGGAACTTCGAGGAAAGGGACCCATAATATCGGCAGAGACCGTTTTCCAAGGGGTCGTAAGGTAACGTGGGTACATTAAACCTCTAGGAGCGGTGTTCGATGGTTTTACACGTTGACATATATCACATTTTTTTAGATATCGGACAATGTCTTGAAACATTCCTGGCCAGTAATAAAGTCTACCAACACGCCAGTGTGTTTTTGCCACACCCAGGTGTCCAGACTGCGGGACGTCATGGCATTCGGCCAAAATTCGGGAACGCATATTCCATGGAACGACCAGTTTCCAGTCCTCACTTGGGTCTTCAATTTCCCCCTTAAGAAACGACTTGCGATAATAATATAACTGATTGTCCTGTATCTTCCACTCCGGATGGTTTTCAGGATTGTTTCTTACCCTGTACATTTTCTGTATGTACCAATCATCCTTAATTGATTTGGTAATAGGAGCTGAAGTAGGAGAATTATCAGGAATAACGGTAGAAGAAACGACAGCGACACTGGTTTGAGAAGGTATCCTAGAGAGAGCATCGGCAACACAATTTAGCTTTCCCTTCCGGTACACTACCTTATAGTGGTAAGGTTGCAAGCGCAAGGTCCATCTTGCTAACCGGCCTGTTGGGTTTTTCAACTCCAGCAGCCACTTTAAACAAGAATGGTCGGTGATAACTGTGAATTCACTTCCCTCAAGATACTGTCTATTTTTCTCAATACCAAAAATTACTGCCAAGCATTCCTTTTCAGTAACGCTATAATTGCGTTCAGCGGATGACAGTGTTTGTGAACTGTAACTAATAACTCGTTCATTGCCATCATGCAATTGAACTAGTGCGGCACTAATACCACAGTGGCTGGCATCAGTTTGCAAAATGAAAGGTAACTCAAAATTTGTCCTTGCCAAAACAGGAGCTGAAGTGAGAGCAGCCTTGAGAGAATTAAATGCGGTGGACTGCTCCTCTGACCATAACCAAGTTTTCCTCTTGGCCAATAAAGAGGTCAGTGGGGCCACTATTGACGAAAAATCAGGTATAAATCGGCGGTACCAACCAGACATACCTAGGAATCTGCGGAGCTCAGTGACGTTTGTGGGGGCTGGGTATGAAGTGACCGCTTCAACCTTTTCGGGATCCACACTGATTCCATCAAAGTTTACCCTGTAACCCAAATAGCGAACTTCCTTACAGCCGAACTCACATTTTTCCGGATTAAGGCGAAGTCCTGACTCCTTGAGACGACGGAAAACTTCCTCAAGAAGAGTACAATGTTCATGAAAGTCAGATGTACATAAAAAAATGTCATCCAGAAACACAACCACTTGGGGATACAAATCCAAGAATATGGAATCCGCCAGGCGTTGAAAGGTACTGGGAGAATTGCATAATTCAAACAGCATAGTACGAAATCGGAACAAACAAAGGCACAACAAAGGACTTATATCACGGCTTTCCTCGTCAGCCAGAGTTACTTGTAAGAAAGCTTGTTTGAGATCAAGCTTAGATAGATATGCAGCTTGTCGGGGACTGTCAAGTAACGTATTCAAATTCGGCATTGGATACGAGTCTTTTTTGGTGATTGAGTTCACTCGGCGGAAGTCGATACAGAACCTATAAGAATCGCCCTTGCGCACCATCACAACTGGGGAACTCCAAGGGGAATTACTTGCTTCAACTATCCCAGACTCTAGCATACTATCAAGCTCTTTGTACTTTTGGAGAGTAGTTGTAAGCTCTTTGTTTTATTGGTTCGGCAGAACCCACATCAATTCGGTGCAAAATCCTAGAATCCTCTGAGCATTCTCAATGTCAGAGAGCCCTTGTTCAACTATCTGGTCCAAAACTTTACGTTGATAATCGGTAAGTTCCTTGATGCCACAACAGTGAACTCATTCCATTACAGCAGTCTTCAGAATAATTTCGGTGGAGCTGTAGCTTATGGAGTCCGACTATGGGAGGCAGTTGACAGAGGCCAACCTCACACCGCGCAAATTCAAAGTGGCGGGAGATTTAAAATATTCACGGTACAAGCTGACTTATTCCTGATCACCTTCAGTTGTCTCCAAGAGTCTATTTGTACCAAATTTCAGCACTCTTGGTGAACAGAAGAGAAGTTATCTTTATTGGTCACTCAGCTGATCTTACTTCATTAGGATTAGGTCTTTATCCTAATCACTTCCAGTAGTCACCAAGGAGCTGTGTACCAAATTTCTGCACCATCAAGAATAAGTTAACAACAAGCTGCTGATGATGGACTGGAGAGAAGTTAGTTTTATTGGTCTAACAGCTGTTCTGGCTTCCTCTTGATCATCTTCAGTTGTCTCCAAGAAGCTATTTGTACCAAATTTCAGCACTCTGGGATGAAGAGGAGAGATGTTACTTTACTGGTCACGCAGCTAATCTTTTCCTTGAGATTAGGGCTTCATCCTACTCACTTCCAGTGGTTATCAAGAGGCTTTGTACAAAATGTCAGTGCTCTAGGATGAAAGAGATAGAAGTTGGCATTTTTGCACAAACAGCTGATGTGACTTAATGCTCTCTTCCAGTTGTCTCCAAGAGGCTTTATAACCAATTCGAGCGCTCTAGGATGAATGAGAGAACATAAACACGAAACAATAAGTTCTATTGATGAGCAAACAAAGTAAAATAGTCGAGACATGCTGCGTTCATTACCGTCAACCTAAAACGGATTATTCCCCTATGCAAATCTGTGCTCAACTGGTAAAGTGGATTAAGGGGTAGGTACTCCTCCTCCTTGCACTCAGTAGGTCCTTGTGTAATATTCTATAGTGGCTGTGTTATTCTTTCAGAGAACCGGATCCAAAATCTGACCTCTCCTTTGGCCCCAGTGGAACGAATACACAACAGCCAATCGCATACCGACCTATTATGGTTATTTCAGTTTTTTATGGTTAAATCAGTAGGTAGTTCCAACGATTGACCTCTTTGTCACAGATATGCCCTGAGGATAATGTGAATACATTGAAAGCTTGGCAACACAAAAATTACTTATATTTCGGAACTCCCAACAAATTTACTAAAAACGGCTTGAAATAGTTGAATATATTTTTAGCAAAATTTTAGTCAACAAATTTTATTAACAACGAACTAGAACAATGTGAAATTTATGCAGAAAAAGTTACTTGAATTTCATAATTTTTGCTGAAAAATCAATAAAACTACCTGAAAAACTAAATCGCTAACGATTTTGGAAAATTTGATTATTCTGCGCAGCTCTGCAGCTGATTCTTCAAGGAATAATTTCTATAGGAATTAGGATTTGATGTACCGCTAAATTTAAGGTGGAAGTCCGCAGTTGAATGAACTAAAAGCTTACACGTAGTTTTTTTAATTTTTAAGAATTTTTAAAAATTATCTTGCCTCCCATGTTGTACTCTAATATGGATATTATTAATCCTCCGATTTCTCCAAACAAGGTGGAATGTAAAATGAGCATTGTGAACTCTGATATGAAATTAACGGATTGTTGACTCCACTGGTGAACGCTATCTCCCCCCGACCTATGAATCATGTCAGGGCAGGTGTTCCACACTCTTCAGGTATTCTAGTTCACTGAAGCACAACAAAATTTTTTATTAATTTCTGAGACCTTCGATTTTCGGCCAACTTTTCTGGGCTTCTGGACCACTGTACAGCGCACGCATAGAGGACCTCGGGCTCAGAGATGGCCTGAGGTGTAGACTGTTTCTGATTGGTCCACAGCACCAATGCGTTCTTTATGATGAGGAGTATGATAAACACCAACACCTGAGTACCTCTACTCTTCATTTCATTCATACATAGAATGTTAGGGCTCTAAATTTCCGAGGCTTGGGGGGGAGGGCTGCCCCCCCCCCCCTTGGATCCGCGTCGTCTTTTATTGAGGGTGAGAAAGAGAGATCAGCTTCTCTTATTACTTTATTAGCTAAGCGCTTTCGCCTTTATTGGCCTCGGCAGAGCTCTATATAATTATTTTTATTGATATCAGTGGTTAGGCTGACCCATCTTCTTGTCTTTGTTGTAAATTTGTTGCTGCTATACCTTTTAGCATGTTGTTGGAGGTAGGGGGGGGGTTTAATTTTAGTTTTAAAATTAATAAAATATGCAAGATGTTGGAGCAAGTACTTATCATTATTTAAAAAAAAAAGGCCAATAAAGGCGAACGCGCTTAGCTAATAAAGTAATACGAGAAGCTGATCTCTCTTTCTCACCTTCAACAACTCTAGGATGTATTCCTCAAAGCCCACTACCCCACATACGTCGTCTTTTACGAACTCAAGTTTTGACGTCCAATCATCGAAAAGTTGGAAGCAACGACCCTATCGGCTGCTTAGCAAAATACCCTGATCAGTAAGACACGATTGTGTAATCCAGATCTATTGACATGTCAAGAAATTAATTCTAATTCTCTAGTTTCAAGTTTATATGTTTGGTTTTACGTTTATTGTTTTACAAATAATTTTTTTTACGGGGCTTTCACAAATTCCCGCAAGAAACCCTACTTAGCATTTAGATTTTCAGTTTCTACGAGGGAACCTCATCACACCATCAATTTTGGACTATTTGATTCCTGAAATGAACCATGAATACCCTTAGTAAATGTTGAGAAACGAACCGATTTCTTGGTTTTTATTTTGGTTAACAACGGTAATAAGCTTACTGCTGGAGTAGGGTAGGTTGTAATAAGAATTATTCATAATCAAATCTCAAGTAGTTGTACAATCGATCAAACTGTAGGTAATGTTTGAACACCTGTGAGTTTTGATAAAAGTGGAAACACCGGCCGTCTCTTCAAGTGGTTCCTTTTGTGTTGGCACATTCCCAGAGCGCAATGAGTCCCCTGGGTCGTCTGGTGCTCGCATTTTTGGTAAGATGTTGAACATTCCTTTTGTAATAAGAATCGGTAACCACATGATAGGTGGCAACTGAGCTAATTGTATTTAAAATGTAATTGTATGTATTATATTGTGAATTGTAATGTAATTTTATGTAAATTTATTGCATCCAAGATGTAATTGTAGCTGAATGTTGTAACTGATTATCTCCCTATATACTTGAAAACGCTGGAAATGATTAGACAAAGTTTTATTATTAGCGAATTTTCGTAGAAAATGAAACTATTGCAATGGGTCGGAAATTTTTAAAATAAAAATTTTTGGAAAATGTCTTCATTGAAATCCGTTTTGAGGCATTCTGAGACGAATCCTAGAGTGTAACACTTTTTCATATATGTGTGTGTGTGTGTCCTTCCAGACGATAACTCTCCTTAGGTTTGAGATAAAAATACCGTTCTTGCGCCAAAAGATCAAGCTTTCCAAACGAAAGGACGAGTTCGTTGGCCGGCATTTTTCGAGCACATTAAATTGGTAAAATTTCGAAAATAGTGCTGAAAAAAGCACTAAAAATAGCAAAAATGGCTAAAAAAAACGTTAAATTTATATTTTTAAGCAGATGTAACGGGGTAAAAATATTTGATACCTCGACAGGAGTTCGAACTCGCGTCGTCACAACTACGAGAAATTATTAATAATTTCCCGCAGTTGCAACACTCTAACGACCAGAGCTAAGAGGCCAGGGTGACCAAACCTCTTCGACTGTGAGAATTATTTTCCTGGAGCGTAACATTTCCCCGGAGTCAAATACCAGCCGTCTCGGCTGGTTTGGGGTCGGACAAATGACGAGTGAAACTGCAGGCCGCTGGCTCAGCAGATGCTCGCTGGAACAAGTCAGCAGTCGAGCGAGGTCATTGTCACGGTGTGTTTTGACTCAAGTGAGTGAGGAAATGAAAGGCATAACAACAGGAAATGTGATGTTTACAGTCTATTGGCTCGAGGGGGATTTAATTAATTATTGTTTCGTATGACTTCGGGTCCTATTTCGGCTGCGCCACTGTAACGGGGTAAAAATATTTGATACCTCGACAGGAGTTCGAACTCGCGTCGTCACAACTACGAGAAATTATTAATAATTTCCCGCAGTTGCAACGCTCTAACGACCAGAGCTAAGAGGCCAGGGTGACCAAACCTCTTCGACTGTGAGAGTTATTTTCCTGGAGCGTAACATTTCCCCGGAGTCAAATACCAGCCGTCTCGGCTGGTTTGGGGTCGGACGAATGACGAAGGAAACTGCAGGCCGCTGGCTCAGCAGATGCTCGCTGGAACAAGTCAGCAGTCGAGCGAGGTCATTGTCACAGTGTGTTTTGACTCAAGTGAGCGAGGAAATGAAAGGCATAACAACAGGAAATGTGATGTTTACAGTCTTTTGCCTCGAGAGGGATTTAATTAATTATTGTTTCGTATGATTTCGGGTCCTATTTCGGCTGCGCCACTGTAACGGGCTAAAAATATTTGAAACCTCGACAGGAGTTCGAACTCGCGTCGTCACAACTACGAGAAATTATTATTAATTTCCCGCAGTTGCGACGCTCTAACGACCAGAGCTAAGAGGCCAGGGTGACCAAACCTCTTCGACTTTGAGAGTTATTTTTCCTGGAGCGTAACATTTCCCCGGAGTCAAATACCAGCCGTCTCGGCTGGTTTGGGGTCGGACGAATGACGAAGTGTAACTGCAGGCCGCTGGCTCAGCAGATGCTCGCTGGAACAAGTCAGCAGTCGAGCGAGGTCATTGTCACGGTGTGTTTTGACTCAAGTGAGTGAGGAAATGAAAGGCATAACAACAGGAAATGTGATGTTTACAGTCTATTGGCTCGAGGGGGATTTAATTAATCATTGTTTCGTATGACTTCGGGTCCTATTTCGGCTGCGCCACTGTAACGGGCTAAAAATATTTGATACCTCGACAGGAGTTCGAACTCGCGTCGTCACAACTACGAGAAATTATTAATAATTTCCCGCAGTTGCAACGCTCTAACGACCAGAGCTAAGAGGCCAGGGTGACCAAACCTCTTCGACTGTGAGAGTTATTTTCCTGGAGCGTAACACAGAATATTGCTCAAAAATAGTTTATTAACTATAATATAGAACATTAGAAAATTAATGTACAAAATTATGCTGAAAAATGTACTGAAATTTCATTAGAATGTGCTAAAAAAAATCTGTAAAAACCGCAAAAAAAGTTGAAAATCCAAAATCTTTTTTTGAATAGCAGATTAATATTTAGAACGATTTTATTGCCACAAAATTGGTAATTAACAATTTCTTTTAACTCACAGTCCTCAATTTTCGAAACAATGTACCATAATATAGTACCTATGATAATTTACGAAAATTCGCTGATACGATCATGCTGCATGAATGGAACTTTTTTCTATAATGTACTTAGGTGATAAAGAATCCGCATACATCAGTACCTATTCTTCCTTGTTCGATTCGTTTGTTCCAAATTAATTATTTTTAGGCAAGACACTAATGATCTCAGTCTTGATTTTTATCGAATTTTTGTAGAAAACAGTACGTTGAAATGCCTCCAAAACATTTTTGAACATTTTCTTCATTCAAATCCGTTTGGAGGCGTTCTGATAAATATGATAGGGTCTTGGACGAGTGAACGAGGCGAGTGGGCACATCTAGTTTCAACATCAACATAAGGCAAAAAAAAGTTCCACCATGCATATTATGGAGCGAATTTTCGTGAATTATTATCGTATCTATTATGTACTTAACGTTACATTGTTTTGAAATTTTTAGCTCTTTGAATGTAAAGAAATTGTTGATTACCAACCACTTTTATGGTTAAAAATAATAATAAAAAATAAATAGATCGTTCTAAATAATCGTTAAAAAATCGTTCTAAATAATATTCTGCGATACAATTTTCTAAAATTTAGATTTTTAGCTTTTTTGGCAGTTTTAATAGATTTTTCAGCAAGTAACAATGAAATTTAAGTGCATTTTCAGCATGATTGTGTGAATATACATTTTATAATGTTCTAGTTCATTGTTGAACTTCTGTTGACTAAATGTCTGATAGAAAATATAATTTTAACAATATTTAGCTTTTTTGTGATTTCTCGAGCACTTTTAAAAAATATATATTTGACCAATTTAATTTAGGTAGGGAGGTACCTACTCAAAAAGTGCTAGCCACCAAACTCATCCTTTCACTTGGAAAGCTTGATTCTTCGGCGCAAAAACGAATTTTTTCGTTTCAATCCTAAGGGAAGTTATAGCCCGTAGCCTCCTATACGAAGCAGCGTTAAACTCGAAAGCCCCATCTAAGGTTTGTTCAGACAGACCATTCTGAACGTGGTTCTCAGAACAGCGTTCTGGACAGAATGGGATGAGAACCAGTCCGAACCCCGTTCAGAACGTGTGTCACTCCGAACGCACTTCGATGATTCAGAATGGTTAACAGTAATTTTCCATAACAATGCGCGGGAAATCGAAGATAAATTCCAATATGGCGGGGCTTATGCGGAAAACAACCTGTGTGCATGCCCCGAACCAACCGTTCTGAAGAAAATCCAGAATCGGTAGAACCAGTTCGGAATGGTTCGGGATTGTCTGTCCGAACAGCGAACGACGCGTTCTGTGACTGTCCGAAAGGCCAAACCAGTCAAGCAGCATGATCGTATGAGCGAATTTTCATAAACTATCTATCGTACTATAGTATGTTAAATTGCATTGAAATTGGAGCAATTTTAGTTTACAGAAATGGTTCAAAAACAATTTTATGACAGAAAACTTATTCTAAATAAAATTCCACCGATTCAAAAGGGATTTTTGATTTTTAAATTTTTTTGCAGTTTAAGTAGGTACGTTTTTTTACAAATTTTAATGACATTTAAGTAAGTTTTTCATCATAATTTTGAACAAAAATTTTTAATGTCCTAGTTAATCGTTAAAAATTTAGTTTTGACTAAAATCCTGCAAAAAATAGAAATTTAACTATTTTTGGCCGTTTTTAGCCATTTTTAGTGATTTTTTGGGTACATTTTTCGAAATTTGACCAATTTAATGTGCTCAAAAATTGTTGTCCAACGAACTCATCCTTTCTTTTGAAATGCTTGATTTTTTGGCGAAAGAACGAAGTTTTTATCTCAATTCTATCGAGAGTTATCGTCTGGAATGACACATACATATATATATATATATACATATATATATATACATATATATATATATACATATAAAAAAGCGTTAAAATCCAGGAATCATTTCAGAATGCCTAAAACAGATTTCGATGAAGAAAATTTTTGAAAATTTTTGGAGCCATTGCAATAGCTTCATTTTCTAAGAAAATTCGCTAAAAGGGGCGTGGCCTAGGTAAAACGGTTCCGAACGGTTCAGGATGGTCTTTCCAAACGAACCTTTACATTAAGAGCGCACCGTTCGCAAACAGGTTACGCCACGCAAACGCCAAAAAGGCGGGTGCGTTTACACTACCCGAGCACGGCCAACCAAACAGTTGTTCTCACGCAAGGGACCTGAGCATTTGCGGAAAAACCGAAGCCGACGGATCAACCCCGCGCACGAACGAACGCTGTTCACTAACATTGCTCAGCGCGGGTGAGTGTTTTCACTGCACGCACCATCATAGTGACCATTCACAAACCCTGTTTGCAAATGGTGCGCGCTCAGTGTAAATGGGCCTTAAGATTCATATCAGAATGCCTCAAAACGGTTTACAATGAAGTAAATTTTCCAAAATTTTGATTTTTAAATTTTCAAAGCCATTGCAATAGCTTCATTTTTTTTTTTTTTTTTTTTTTAAGAAAATTCACTAAAATGGGGCCACGATGTCGGTTGTAGCTGGTACCGTACCTCAGTGAAGTGGTGCTGCCAACCTTTAATGCGACATAGGGCACTATGACCCCGTATTTGTTAAATCCATTGAGGGGTTCACTATAACCATTTATGGTATAACAATGATCATTTTTTAAGTAGGTACCTAACTAGAAAAATAAAGCCAGCGCAGTCTTCCCATTTTAGAGAGAACTCCTATTATTTACCTTAACATTTCACTGCACTTTAGTACGGGACATTTGAATCCCGTAAAGCAGCCAACGAGTTGAAATAGGATGGGTATAAGTTTTAAGTACAGAAATATCATAATATAATTATGCAATGTAATCATGGCAGCACACAGTTGCATCCTACTGCAGTTATGTTAACATTATGCTCGCAATTAGATTTATATGTTTCCCCAAATAAATCCTGTTATTCCAAATAAATGTCAACTGGCCAGAAACTCGCAGATAATTTTGTAAAACACAGCATCGAAATCGATCCGGCCGTTTTCGTGTCCATGTCGGACACACATAGACTTATACATCCATATTTACATTATACAGGTCGGCTGGTTCAGCGTGTTGAAAAACAATTGGGTGAAAATAGACAGCAACAAGTGGAGTGGAATGCCTCCAACAAGGTTTTTTCGAGGAAAGCACGTTTTTTGACATAAAAACTCACATTTCTCCCCCCCCCCCCACTCTTAATAAACTTTTCTCAACTTTTGATCCCATTTTTGGAATGAGCATTAAATCTTCTCTAAGAGCAGACGATTTTCATATTTATTTACCACCAACCAGTACCTATCTTTTATTAAAAACAAACTATTCTTTTAGAAATCGTCAATTTTTAAAAATTCGCCACTCCCTCAAAAACTGATTTATTTAACACTCTTTCTAAAGGAATAGTCAATTTTAATACTCTTTCTAAAGGTATAATCAATTTTAATTTTACGAAAATTTTTTTAGTGTTGAAAAACGTGGGTTTACTTGTAAAACGATCCTCTAAGAACCTCGAGTTTGAGGTGTGTTTTCACAAACTGAAAAGTTGTGAGTTGACGAGTATTAGTCAGTTTTGACGAATTTGGTGACATGACATCTACAAAATAAATCCAACGCGATCGGTGGATTTTAATTTTTTTTAAAACTGGGTCAGAAAAGTGGTGGACTTTCGTGGAATGGCCCTGTTGCTGTTTTTTGTTGGTTATTTTCATAAAGTGAAACAATATTGGTAATACTAGCCATGGAAAAAGACTGATGCAGAAAAATCAAAAACAGAAAAGCGATATTTTCATATTTATCCTGAATAGGTCATTTAAGATTGTATAACCAACTACCTACATTCGACTAGCTTTAAATATTCGTGGTGGAAACAAAACGTAGGCTCTTTCTTTACTGGATAAGTTTGTGTACCTAATCTAAAAACTCTATTAACCCAAAATAAAAAGTCCATGTTTATTTTTATTGTGGTGGGTAGCAAGATAAGAAAAGGGGAGAGGTAAGTAAATGTGATAAAATTCAACCCTATACCCCATGTAGGTACCTACCTAATAGTACCTATGATATGATATGGTACAATACTTATTTTCATGGATACTTCACAGCTTGTAGTTCATGATGCTCACTGCGCTTGTGTCTTATATGGGATCTGCCACCATGGGGATGGACGCCCTCAGTCCTGTCTATATAACGGAGACCCGATCAAAGTTCCTTATAACGAAACACTCTATGGAATCTTGAACAAGATTTGCCCCTACTTGGTCAGTCATGCAAGTAAGTACCTAGTGATTAGTTTATTTGCATGTTTCAGGTTCCACATTTGTGTGAGGGAGTTTGTCATATAATTATTATATTGTTATTCTGTATGATTATAATCTATAAGTAGTGGGTACCTACTTTTCTAATAGGTCTTTGTTTTATAAAATAAAATATTATAGTACGGTCTTCATTGAAGACTGTTTTCTTATGCTGCTGACATGTTAGACACAGTGTGCGGTGTCTTTTGATAGAATATATTTGAAAAAACCCATGAGAACGCGGATTTGGAATTTTTTTGTTGGCTGCCCTGTGCCCGCTACCCCTCATGCTCCGCCATGTTGGAGCTTGGCATCCTCACTTTTTATGTTCACCACGCATGAGTTCATATCGCTATCTCTTTTTTTTCTCTCAAAATCAACATTTTTTCTTTTTATCTGTGTTTTGGTCCTATTTCAATTTTTTAGTGTGTCCCGTTCGATTCTCGACAATGTTCAACATCTGTACGCTTGGATCCGGTGGGGGGGGGCAAACGTCAGGTGAGGTCAGAGACGCTTTGTGGTGAGGGTTCTGCGTCCACCGAAAAATCGGTCTGCGCCGCATTTTCTGTTAATCAGTTGATCAGATGATTTCATCGATGCACCGTCCTCGAGCTCTCTGAGGGGAAATTCGAGTGATAGGACACACAAGTGGGATAGATCGTTCTATCTCCTACAAGGTCAAGACACCTAACCCTAACCTCGTTGAATCCTGTGACTCCAATGAGAGATGAGCCAATAGGCGGAAAAAAACGTTTGAGGCAGTCTCCTTCGAGATGATATCATCATAGAGTGGACAAGAGACCAAAGCGAGGATCGCGGGGAAAGCCCACTACAAATCTTCGGGGTCATTCTTGTCTTCAACCTCGATGTTGGGGTCTTTTTCCTCATGCTTTTGGCTGCCTCCTTCAAGGAATTCCTCGGCTCTGAGGCCCAGCTCCAGCAACCTGAAGATCCACCGAACATTCTGACCTTCCAGTTTCCCCTGTGGGATATTATGGGGGTCAAACACTAGCCAGCCCTGGTGCCAATCACAATACATCCTACCATTATTGACAAATGGCAGAAGGGGGTACAACACGGGCTAAACCAAGAAGTCTTTTAGGACTTACAAAAGAAGTATGACCCTGAGGTCCATGCTTTGACATTGCTACCCCAATGGCTCTCGATGGCTCCCTCATCTTTCCATAGAGTGTGGCTGATCCACTTCCATTTCCTTTTTAAAATCCCAACAGAGACTGTTGGATTCTGTAGTGTCCTATCAAGGAGTTCCTCGTTGGATATCACATCTGGCCAATATATCCCCAGGATTTTCCTCAGGCAACAGTTAACAAACACCTGAATCCTCCGGGTCAGCATCCTCATTACTTTCCAGGTTTTGCAGCCATAAAGAAGGACGGGCTTCACATTTGTATTGAACGAACTGAGCTTGGTCCCGAGAGAAATATTCCTATTTCTCCAAACCGGGTACAGCTGGATGAAAGAGCCGTTTACCTTCCTAATCCTGTTCCTTACATCCTCATCCACCCCTCCTGCAGCATCAATGATACTCCCGAGATATTGGAAGGAGTCTCTCTGTTCCACAGACTCACCATCCACCGCCAGGTTGTCTATCAAGGCAACGTTGACCTATCTCCTTTGTTTTATTAACTTTTATCTTGAGACCTGCCATGGATGAGAGCTCGCTGAGATTACTGAGCTTGTAGGCCATAGCACAGAGTCACTGAGACAGCATGCAGATAACATCTGCGTAGTCCAGGTCTTCCAGGAGCTTGCAAAATCCCCACCGGATCCTTCTCCTCCTCCCTCTGAGGGCCTTCCTCATCAGGAGATCCAGAACCAGGAGAAAGAGGGTCGGAGAGGAGTGGGCACTGGCTGGCTCTGAGCAAATCCTGTCATTTACAGTAACATTGTGATAGGTACTGTAAAGAGTTTTTGAGTCACCTCTTTCTGCTGCTTCCTCTGCTTTAACTGCCTCCCATCTACCTGTCTCCTTTGATCCCTTCTCGCACCTCTTTTGACCAGCTTATGTAATCCATTGTACACCCTCCTCAGATATCCAGTCCTTCTTAAGTAGGTTTCAATACCCCTGAACTTTTTCGCATGTGTCCTTAATGACAACCGTTCCCATTCCTTATCAATATCCTGTTCCACAGCAAGGTCCTGGAATGCCTGAAACCTGTTCCTTAACTCAATTTTGAACTCCTCTTTACCGCTCTTTGACCGTAGCTTGCCATCGTCAAATCTTTTCCCCACTCTTCAAACTTGTTTCCACTTGCTACTATCTTGAGACGAAACAAGGCCGTGACCAGATGATGGTCAGTTCCAACATCTTCTCCACGCCTGTTTCGCACGTCTATCAGTGAACGGCGGAACTTTCAGCTAAAGGTAAAGTGGGTAATCTAGTTTTTGGTTATGCCATCTGGGGAAACCCAAGTCACTTTATGGCAATTTTTGTGAGGGAACAGAGTACCATCTATAACGAGGTCATTATCCACACAGAAAGAGGAGAAAATTTCACAATTTTCATTGATTCCGGCTTCTAAGCCTCCCATTATTATCTGTTTGAGCCCTTCGTTGTTGGATCCTACTTTGGCATTTAGGTCTCCCGTAACGAGCAGCAGATCTCTCTTTGGTTTACTGATGATTGCATGTCTCAAATCCCGATAGAAATTTTCATTATCCTCAAATACTGATACTTTGGTGGGTGTAAAACATTGAACTGTCATGATATTTCGGGCAGGCGATTTGAAACGGGCCGAAATAATGCAGTCTGACACTGGTCTCCATTCCACCAAACCTCTGGAAAAACTCTTACTCATCAGAAATCTGACTCCATTCCTACGTGCTGCCTGCCCTTAGTAAATAAACGTCATTCATCTCTGGTCGTTATTTGGCCAAAATTCTTCCATCTAACCTCGCTTAATCCCAACAGTTCTATACTGTAATTCTCCATTCCCTGTGTTGTGTTGTTCATCTTTCCAGGATCCACCGTCGATCTTATATTCCATATTCCAAATCGGGTAGGTAGTCGTTTTCATGCCAAAAGTCATTAACAGCAATATTAACTTCTCAACCAAGTGACAACAAAACAAGCGGCATTGTTTACAATATCCATTTATAACATAAATAAATATAAAACTACGACATGAATAGAAGAACAAGTACGAAAGAAATGCGTGATAAATCGAGAGCTTTCCAACGAGTGGAGAACGATTTTTGTCCGGTGAAAAATAAAGAAGTTTCATTTCTCCAGCAACGGCTTGGTTGTCAAAACAGCGTGACGGAAAAAAACGTAACGGTAAAATCGTATTCACACCCCGCTAAATTTTTCGACGCGGTGCGCCTATAGAAGTTTACACTTCAAAATATATATAGGTACCTATATATTATATATTCATCTCAGCACCAACCATCACCAGCCACCACGCCCATCTCCAGCACTAGCCAAAACCAGCCTCTGCCTTCAAGAATCTTCATTTTTTATTTCTGTTTATTTATTCTATTTAATAAAGAAGATTCATGAGGGGAGGGGGGGTTTGTATTTAATTTAACGCAAGATGTAAAAGGGGGTGTTGTTACTCCTCCTGCCCTCCCTTGGCTCGGAGAGGGGATTGGCCTCTCTTGGAGGGAAACCCTCCTGGGATCTTCATTTTAGTGAATTTTCATAGAAAATGAAGCTATTGCAATGGCTCCAAAAATTTCAAAATCAAAATTTTTGAAAATGTTTATAATTGAAATAAGTTTTGAGATATTCTGAAACGAATCCTAGAGCATAATGCTTGTTCCAATCTGTACATATGTTCACACAATTTTTAGAAAAAGAAGAACGCACGACACAAAACTAATGTTTATATTTTGGCTTAATATGCTTTTAGCGAATTTTCGTAGAAAATGAAGATATTGCAATGGCTCCCAAATTTTCAAAATAAAAACTTTCGTCAATGAAATCCGTTATGAGGCATTCTGGAACGAATCCTAGAGTGTAAATCACAGAATATTATGTAGACCGAGTTTTTCGGTCATAGAAACGGTAGTGAGCAATTTTTTGCTCTCAAATTTCAAAACAATGTAACAAAATACAATAGGATAATTTATGAAAATTCGCCCAAACGATCATGCTGCATGGCTGGACTTTTTATTTTTATATTTCTACTTATTTTATTTTTCAACAATATTGCAATATTTTGTATTTAATTTTTAATACAAACTGGAGAAGAGGGTGGAGTTATGCCTCCTGCCCCCTCACAGCTTGGAGAGGGGATGGCCTCTCCATGGCTCTAGTGAGTCTAGTGTAAATAGGGCGGGTGGAGCACAATTAAACATACCATCTAGTGCACTCACTACATTCTCATTACCCGATCCTCTTCAATACTGATATCGATGTTTCTACTAATTCTATATTTTTCTTCCAATATGACATCTCTACTAGGCAAACTTTCAGAGGCGTGGTATAACTCAGCACATTTTCAGTTGACGTTTTACTAAATTGTTCGATAGTGTAACCAAATTTACATTGTACTTGTTTGCAGATACGAGTGGCCTATGTTGCGACGAAGAGCAAATTTACAAATTGAAAGATGAGTATGAACAGGCCGCTGCAATCTTCAAAAGATGCCCGTCTTGTATGTACAACCTTGCATTAAATATGTGTCACAACTTATGCTCCCCTGACCAGTCAGAGTTTACTGAAATCACAGAGTTTGGAGTAGACGAAATCACCTTAAGTAATTAAAACAAATTATTATTATTGTTATTGTGTAACTTGTGCTTTATATTGTAATCTAACTTATCTTTAAGTCTAAGGGCGAAATTCATAGACGAAAATTGAGTCTGAGTGGTCCCCTAAGCGCATTTAATCTGATCCTCCATTTCCATGTTCCAACACTGATTTTAGAGATGGGTTTTCAAGTTTTGAAAATAATCCATTGTTGCTGTCACCCACTGCTAGCACAGGAACGAATGGGAAGTGCCCAAATCGTCCAAGTGCATCATACGGTGGCTTGAGCGTTGTTGAATCATATGCTGGAATTCATTCCTCGGATGTCAGGGTTAGTGGTCTCCCTAACCGCCGCTTCGAATGAATTATAAGGGCGTCTTACACCACGATAAATCGCTCGTAGGCACACTCTTTTGGTTGAGATGGGAACCATCACACTTGGTGGGCACATAATAATAATCAACGGTACTGTTAGTGTTAGAAGAAAAAAAAAACCTGTTGCATAATCCAAAATGATATGATCCTCCTTTGTGTTCTATTCTAGAGCGATACGTAAAATCTATAACAACTTATGTCTCTTCTGACTTCGTTGATTCTGCATATGCCTCGTGTGCATCAGTTGCGATGCCATCTGCTGGCAAGTTAGCTATGGATGCTGCATGTGGCCGTTATACAGCTGAAACTTGTAACGCTGACCGGTAATACGACTGTATCTTATTCCTGCATTTTAATCATCATATCTGTAGAACAGTGTCAGACACCTGATATCATTCTATCCGTTTCTTGCAGTTGGTTTGCTTTTCAAGGAGACCCGACCCAGAATAGTGTGGCACCCTTCAATGTTCACTTCAAGAGGCAAGACACGCCATTTCTCAACTTTAAACCACTGAACCCTAAAACATATAAATGCACTGAAGCACCGAATGTAAGCTTGATTCCATATAAAATTTCCTTTGTGTCTTCTAGTTGTTAAGATTATTAACCGAACCTCGGAATGATGTTAACTTAAATGTCAATGGTCTGTTGCAAGAGAAAGGCATTTGATTTTTATATGTTATGATTATGATTTGGGAGATATAGATAGCTTAATTAGGCCAATAATAGGACTATATTGCAGAAAAAAGGTCTTCATTGTGGGTATTTGACGGTAAAGGATTTACCTTTCTTGTATTACCTACCTATTCGGTATGGTCCCAAGAGTGTGTCCCTAAATTTCAGTGCTCGTGCTAAAAACACCATGCGAAGCAGAGGCAAACGATTTTCCACTTTCTGGGTCCTGCTCACGATTTTCGGCTTATAAAGCTCCAAAACTATGCAACGTAGAGCACTATTATCATTTTGTAAATATATTATATCCGAAAATCTCGAAAATTAAAGTACAAGTACAGCTCTGTAAGTCCAATAGGCATCTACCGAGATGCAGCCCTTCAAAGATTGGCATTTTTAATAAATTTTTAACTACTGGCCGTCTTCAACGTCTCAGACTGCAATGTTAACGCATACTGAGCCTCATATATGTTTATATATAATATGAGGTGATAGGACATTTAATCAGCTTACCCGTATCCTTCATGAACTTTTCATCCAATACCTATACAAATGAAATAAAGCATTGTTCAACCATGGTTTTTTTAGTGAAATAAATGCAAAATTAGGATAACTCTTTTTTTTTTGTTTTTGTTTCAAGTAATTTTCCCACGACATATTGATCGTACGAGTAAGAAGTAATGCTCAAATTAAAGCTAATTAAATTTCCGAGTACCCTACAACCATAACCCCATTTGGGGGCCAGAGCTCGTCATTGTTAAAAAAATGGGTTTTAAACATGATTGAAACGTTAAAATTGAATTTTTCGGGAAAATGGGATGTTTATGAACGGCTGATCTCGGTCCCTATTACATGTATAATAGAACTGTACCTACTTGCACTCAAATTGTCAAAAGTTTAGTAAAGTTTAAGAAAGGCAATAGTAGCCGAACCGCTGGGGTGAATCGTTCGGCCTATAAGCCAAAAACTGGCCGGAGTGGAATAAAAAAAGGTTTTTATCCCCCACCCCTATTCTGGTGGGATAAGGGGGGGGGAGGTCATCTATTTTTAGACAAATGATTGAATAATGAGGGTTACAATTCATATTTATAGGTATGTATATGATAAATTAATTACTACCTACACAAGCACCTCTGAAAGTACTCAAGAAAGTACCTCTGGATTTTTTTAATTAATAGAAACGGAAAAAATAATAATAAATGAATTATTCCGTCATGTTCACTGGATAAATCGAATTACAGAATTTAACTGCCAGCTGCAGCTGCATTGACTGTCCTTCGAATTGCCCGGCAGTCCCTGGTTACAGTACAGGAAAGCTGGACTTCGAAATTTTGGGTGCAGACGGTTTTTTGATATTGACAATCGTTGGATTCGCACTGTTTCTCACCAGTTTCGGTGTCAGCTGTTACTTCTGTCGATGGAAAGGTTCGTTGGTATCTTACACTAAATAATAATTCATGTTAGGTAATATAACAAGTAGGTGTAAAATGATGCTTCTCGCTCAAAATAAAGAACTAACAAGGATCAGGATTTCCATTCTAACCTCATCATCGTCATCTTCCTTTCTTCCAACGGCTCTAGCCAATCACAGAGCTTACCCTGGCAATCAAAGGGCTAACCCTCTGTTCACAATTGGGTCAGGGGTGCCCCGTGTTTGAGGGCTAACCTCCGTTCTATTTATGGGAGTCTTGTGTTAAAATTTCAGAAAAATGGTCTCGCGATTCAGTCACTTTTTTCAAATGGGTTCCAGTAAGAGTGTTCCACGCTAAACTGTTTATTTCTATTTTCGTTTTTAGTTAGCTACGTTTACCTGATGACTTCAAATTGCTTATCAGTTATGTGGACTTAAATAACTGGTCACACAAATGATGTTTTTGGGCTGAGGGTCTTTCGAAAATTACAATCACATTAATTTATGAAACGGGACAACTAATCAACAACTTCCTCGAACAGACATGTTTTGTTAGCAGGGAAACGACAGGTTTATTCATAGCCCAAAAACGTATACACGCTTCAATGTTTTTCCGTGCTAATGGAGAAATTCGCCTAATTGAAATTGTCCTTGAAATGTGGCCCCTAAGACTTTTCAAGAGCTTTCCAACGACTGGCGAACGATTTTGTACAATGAAAAATGGCAAAGGCACAGCCCCCTAGCAACAATTTGGTTGTAAGCGAGAATTATCTGAAAATTTCGTCACATGCAAAATCTGTCGGTTTGAAGGTTTTGACCTTAAGGTTTTAACCTTTTACAAGTAGTGTGCCAAACTGCCAAAGCAAAGACATCAAAATGCCAAAAAATGAAGCCTTGTGCCTAAAGAGTGATGAGTGTAGAATACGTTCTTCACCTCCATTTCAAATTTTAACTCCATAGGTTAAATTAATAGCAAAGAAATTAGCTTTGGAGATTACAAGGCAATGGCAACACTAGCCTTCTAGTACTTGGTGTTCAAGAGCACCGTCATACCCCCCACCACCAGCCTCCATATAATAAACCGGCCTCATTATAAACCATGATCGGCCTCCGTATGATGAAACAGGCCTACGTGTAGATTTCTATAGTTTGGTGGTCTGGATGCTCGCAACATCTCAAAAATAAAATATATCCTAAATCGATCCTTTTAGCAAAATACATTAGTTGGACAAACAGATCAGATTCACGCCTAAAATGAGGTCGAATATAAAGAAGAATTGGATCTAGATGGCAATGGTGATGGGGGGTTGGACGTGCTGTTGAACGTCTAGTCCTTCTAGATACTAGTCTTGTCCTTCTAGATACTAGTCTAGTCCTTCTAGTCATTTTTTCATGTCCTTGTTAGCTGACAATGTTATCGTCAAGAAGGTCTCAGTAAAAACGTTTTCTACGTTAAAAATTTAAAAGTTAAAATGTTTCTAATACACACAGTATTGCCAACATTGGGTGAGATTTTTGTATTTGTACTCAGGTGTTGGGAAAACCGTTAGACTGGATGAAAATGAAGTGGAAAATGATGTTACTGTTCGTTGGTACCATTACATGAGCGTAACGTTCGAAGAATACTTGGAAAAGATGTTCTATCACTGGGGTAAAAGTAAGTCACAGCTTATATATGTACTTGAGATTAGGAAGTGGTTTGCATCAGTAGGTATATATTTAGTTGGTAGTACCCACCGTACATTAAATTTTGTGAAATAAAATTGATGAATAAACGAACTTCTTAGTGAAGTTCATTCATAATTATGTCAGGGGCTCTAGAGGGTATTTTATTAACCACTGTAGTGGCCTTTGCCACACTCTGGACAAAGCTGGTTTCAAAGGTATTCAAAAAATCGCGGGACGGGTGCCTACAGGGAGGCTGTACCACCACCATCTCGCCCGGCCATGATGGCAGCGCTGACCGCGGCCCTTATCATTAGTACAAAGAGTCCCCAGGCAGGTCTATGATACAGGGCAGGGTAATGGGTGGGCGTAAAACACCCTCTAGTGCCCCTGACATAATTATGAATGAACTTCACTAGGAAGTTCATTTATTCATCAATTATATGTAGGGGCACTATCATTTATATGGAAGGAGGTTATTTTAGATCCGGGGTCTCCAACCTACGGTCCGCGGGCCACATCTGGCCCACGAGCAGATTTTGGCCCTCGGAAGAATTACAAACTGAAAAAGATTTTTTATTTGAAAATATATTTTCCTTAAAACGCTTATACCTGTAACTACGAGTACAGTAACCGTCTCTATTTTTGATCCTTCCGTTCTCGATAAGTGTTAAGTTATCTGTAAACCATCAGCGATCAGCCATTCAGCAATGGTCAGTGTTTTGCACGGACTGTACTGTAGTGGTGTAAGGGCAGAAAGCTTACCCCGACTGTACCTAAGGCAGGACTATTTTAGTCCTGAACTCATCATGTTATATTAAAAATGTATGGGTATTTGAAATAATCATTGAAATTTTCAGTGAAAGTAGGCCCAAGTAAAAATCATTAATTTTTTAAGTCCTACTTAGGTCTGGTATATTAAGTTCATTGCTTTTAACTGTCTTGAAAGAACATGATTTGAATCATTAAACAACAAAGATATATAAGGGAATATAGCTACTTAGAAAACTAAGCCCAGAAAAGCTCAATAACCACCCCACTGAGCACTTTTAATTAAAACAAAACTTCGTAATGGGGGGGGGGGGGGGGGGGGGGGGGGGGGGCTCGGGAAATATTAGTAAATTGTTGGCCCACCTTGTCTCAAATATTTTATAGTGTGGCCCTTCAGTAAAAAAGGTTGGAGACACCTGTTTTAGATGTCTACGTTTTTCACGGATTGCGACCTGGGAAGGATGTGTCACTGCAACTCATTGCAACAGAGTTTCTGCGCCAGATCGTACATATTGTTTTACGGATCTACTAGAAACTCTCTACTATATTATGTTACATTTTTTTGGAAAATTGAGAACTTTGAGTGAAAAGAAAAACAACTTTAAATGTTTACAAATTTCTGGTGGGGCTTCATTGTAAGTGTTTTCATAATTTTTCATTGACCGCTCGACAACTAATATGCATCATAGCCGACCTCCATTAGTAGAATTCACTAATCTTCCTAAACTACTTTCTAACCTACCTTCCTACTACAATTTTCACTCAATCCTGTTAAATTTTACACAGACCATTAAAAAACTGCTAGGTTGGTAGGTATGTTTACAATGAAGTTGGTAGGTAGGTACCTAACTTCTGTCACTGCTAAATCAAACCAGTTATCACAAAGAACGGAACTTTCAACATTTCAAAAGGGGGCAAAAACGACATTTCACTAGATATTTTATTAGAAAAAGCAAAATAAATAATTAAAACTAGCCTTGTTAGTACAGATTGGGAAATGTCGTGCAGTTTATTTTTCTTGTCCACTTCCACCTGTGTTTACCCAAGTTAATTAGCCTTGTATAATTATTGATAACTGTATCCGTTCAAATGAAATATTAGTTACCTACTGTCACTCTAGCTGTGGCGTCTCATCCGACCTTGGTATTGGCTTTGGCAAGTTGGTTCATCGTCATAGCATCCTATGGAATCAACTACATGATCATCACAACTGACCCCATCCAAATTTGGGCTTCTCCTTCCTCCACGTCTCGTGTTCAGAAGGACTACTTTGATTCGACATTTGGGCCTTTCTACCGCTCAGAGCAAATATACTTCAGGCCGAAAGGACTTGACAAAGTACCTAAATGCTTTAAATTACCATCATATTTATTATTCAATAGAAAAAGTTTCAGTCATGCAGCATGACCTCATGACAAATTTTTCGCTAGTTTATATATTTTTTAACACGTTTTTCGTAATTATGACTACTACATACAAGGTGTTCCCCTCAGGTATGATATTTTTTAGAGCTGAATCTTTTGTTACAAAGGGAATCAACTTAAAAGGCAAACACTACATTTGATAGAACTATAACGCATTTAATTAAACAAAGAAATTTGACTGACAAGACCAGTTGAGCGGGAAGACAACTTACAGACTACATTCAGCCAGTGGCGTAGTTTGAGGAGGGGCAGGGTGGGCAGAGCCCCTCCATAAATTATAGAGGATGCAGAATTTTGTTGTATGGATATAGCCAAATTAATAATTTTACGCTTCCAACTTCAGTACCTAACACCTTCAATTAAAGAACGTAATTAGTAAAACACAACTGGTTGCCAAGCGGTCTTGAGTCGCTCTTAATAAAGACATTTTTCTTAGGTTCATTTGTGTAGGGGCAAAATGGCTTGGACATTGTACAGCCCCACAGAGCATAGTAAAATCACCTAGTCAACAAAACGGAAATGTGGATACTACAAACTGAAATCAAGTCGTTCCCCACTACCTTCTGGGGCGAGCCCATATGCGATTTTTCTCTAGAAAAATATCCATTGTTCAGTATCCACCAATTCCCTTATGAACTTCCCCTACTTTTCACTGCCTACTTGATCAAGCTTGGTTGTTCGATTCAAAACAGTTTCCCGATGTATTATACCATTAATTTACGAATAAAATCCCAGTTAAAATAAAGCAAGAATACAATAAATAGAAGCCTGCAGTAGTGACTGAAATAGTTTAGTAGAAAAGATTAGAATAATCTAGTGTTGCAGTATTTATATTCTAACCTAGCATATTGAGTTTGAGTTTGTTTACATTTTTTTATGTTTCTTGATCTCGGTTTCATGCCCTGTATTTCATTTCGCGTAGGTATGTACCTGCTTATATAATACAATTGTATGCTATTGTCCAGAAAAAGTTATTTTCACGCGGAAGTAACAATTGAGGATAAACCTGTAAGACAGCAAGTCCACATAGGTATATGAATTTGCATGCAGTAAATCTAGAATAATAGTATAATAAACCTAGTGCTCCTCAATTCATCGGTAGATACCTATTCGTATTTATCGTACTTTTTCACGTTCTCATTAGTTATTTGGATAATATTTTTTTCTAAGTAGTATTATGCTTTAATAATCTATAGGTAGGTGTTTATGAATATGAAAGCGTCCGTGATTTCAGATCATTACAAAAAGCCATTGAGCACTTACCTACTTATATGAACGTTTGGCATTAACGGGGGGGAGGGGGTTTGGGAACGTTTGGTTTGTTTGGCGTTTTATTAAGATTCTTCGTATACTCAGCAACAAGCACTAGAAATGAATAGCAAAACTATAAAATAAAATTAAATCCTCGACTGTTGCCCATTATCTCGATATCCATTAATGATATTCCACAAATTAACACGAAGAAGACTATTTTTCAAGCTTGATATTTTGGCGAAAGAACGGAGTTTCTATCTCAATCCTGAAGTCATTTATTTAAACACATGCAAATCGATAAACTCTAGGATTTGTTTCAGAATGCCTCAAAATGGATTTCAATGAGAAACATTTTCGAAAATTTTGATTTGAAATTTTTGGAGCCATTGCAATCACGAACATGATTACATAATTTTCTTCGAAGATTCGCTTAAAACGGCTGTTTTCATTTTTAATGACCCTCTAACCCTCTATGAAACCACGATTTTATAGTCGGTTTCTACGTGATTTATCACGTTCATTCAAATTAATTGTAATACTTGCAGATCTCTCCAACTCCGTTATAACTAGAGTTTTACGTTTTAATTAACTGGTTTTGCCTCTAAAAACGCATACATTTTAGCATTTACAAATAAACGGAGTTGGAGAGGTCTAAAAATGTTATGATTCGATTCAGCTTGGAAAATTACGAAGCAGTAAATTTGAAAAATCAATTCGGCAAGCCAATGCTTCAGATTATATGTTAATTAATTAAAAGCTCATTGGTTGGTATTATTTATGCTTAATTTTATGCATTTTTAGGTATGAAAATGGCTAATAAGACTTGCTGCAGAGCTGGGTCTTTTTTGTGTAATGCTAACGTACGCATATTTCAGACTACTTTTGTTGGCTACTTTTTAATAACTCCACAATAAAAAGCAGTGTTTGAAATGTTTGACTGTATAGATTGACAATCTCTGAAAAGAAGTACCTATGTTCACTTTTAGATAAGTCATCCAACAGCTGATGGAGTTCTCGAATTCGGCCCTGTGTTTCACAAAGAGTTCCTCCTTAAAGTATTCGAACTTCAGCAGAAGATTGAGGCAGTAAGTAGTTAACATCCAGCACTAAAGGAAAACCGTTGCTATAAGCACTTCAATATTTCAAGAATTTTACCTATGAGATTTTTGTAGATTCCTGGACTGATTGACATATGCTACGCACCGTTGAGTCCAAAGAAAACAGCCCAGAAACTTGAGCAGTGCACCGTCCAAAGTGTGTGGGGTTATTTTCAGAATGATTTGGCGGCGTTCAATAAATCATACAAAGATTCCAGCGGCTTCACAGTAAACTACTTGGATACTCTTCATAAATGTTTGCAGTACGTTTTAATGCCTATATAAATGTCTGAATTTTGCAAAATAAACGTAATAAAATAAAAAAACGTCCTCCAAACTTGTGGGGGCTACGCAAATGCTAACTTTAACAGAGGGCTGCCACTCAAAAGCGCGGGGGCTTTGTTCAAATAGTTCCCGACAACACTAGTTAATCCGACCCAAAAGCGCCGCTAGTTTAAACTAAAGATGGAGGAAACAACCAAAGCGCCGAAGGTTATGGTAGTTAACGTTGACACATGATTGGTTCCCGTCTGCCTGACAGAAGCGCTGGTTTTACGACAAAGGACAACTGCGAAGGTGCTTGTTCCTTGTTGGACGAAAGCTAAGTCAACTTGATATCCATTTCCGAAAGCCCGAAGGGTGAAGTCCTGGAACATCAGTAGGTTAGAAGTTATCGACCTCCCATGCATAAAACCATGCTGCTTGGGTGAAATATGAGACGAAAACAATGGGGTCTACTGCTCAACAACTAATTTTTCAAAAATGCCAGGGATGGTTGAAATCGAGCAGATAGGCCTGTATTGTTCAATGCTCGATATGTCACCACTTTTATGAACTGGGGTTACATCAGAAACCTTCCCATGGATCGAAAAGACCCCAGAAGACAGCGATTTATTGTACAAGGCAGCCAAAGGGCTGGATAGGCTCTGTGAGAAGGGCCTGAATAAAACTGGAGGCACACCGTCCGGACCCATCCCTTTGAGCAATCCCAGGGAAACTATTAGGAATGTTCATAACGGAGTCTTCCATTAACTCCAAACCGCTCAATGACGCCACATCTAACGGTGGCCTAACCGAGTCAATAGATTCTGTAACAAAAACAGATGAGAAGTGATTGGCGAGGGACTGAGGTCCCGAAGATACGTTGTCTGAGGAAGGATGTTGGGACTATCTCTGTAATTTATATAATTCCAGAAAATCTTGACGTCGCTTTGAATAGACTTCTACACTGAGTTGACATGGCTGGCATGCAAGATTCTGGACAATTCTTGCTATAAGCACCAGTGCTTCCGTTTCACGAGCACTGACACATTTGCCCCTTTTCAGCCTTAAAACCAGCGCTTTTGTCTGGCACCGAACCACAGTTGAACAAGCTGACAGTACCTTATTATACCAGGATGTACCAGCACAAATTTATACCGCTCTATAGCAAATACCCACTTGCAGAATTGCTTTGACCTTTTTTAAAGGGTATTGCTTTGTTACGCTCCAGGAAAATAACTCACACAGTCGAAGAGGTTTGGTGACCCTGGCCTCAAAGCTCTGATCGTTGGAGTGTTGCAACTTTGGGAAATTTCCCGTACCTAGTTATAACGACGCGAGTTCGAACTTCTGCCGAGGTATCAGATATTTTTGGGCCGTTACAGTGGCCTAGTCGAAATAGGACCCGAAATCATACGAAACAATAATTAATTAAATCCCTCTCGAGCCAAAAGACTGTAAACATCACATTTCCTGTCGTTCACACCTTTCGTTTCCTCACTCACTTGAGTCAAAACACACCGTGACAATGACCTCGCTCGACTGCTGACTTGTTCCAGCGAGCATCTGCTGAGCCTGTGGCCTGCAGTTTCACTTTATCATTTGTCCGACCCCAAACCAGCCGAGACGGCTGGTATTTGACTCCGGGGAAATCTTACGCTCCAGGAAAATAACTCTCACAGTCGAAGAGGTTTGGTCACCCTGGCCTCTTAGCTCTGGTCGTTCGAGTGTTGCAACTGCGGGAAATTTCCCATAGTTGTAACAAGGCTAGTTCGAACTCCTGTCGAGGTATCAAATATTTTTTGGCCATTACAGCTTTTACCCATATTTGATATTCAAGAGCGCTAAATCCGAATATGGACAGATAAAATAATAAAAATGAATAAAAATAAGAATTGTGATTGGTTCAATAAGACAAATTTTTGTTGTTTAAACGAATTTTCGAAAAAAATAATGCTACCTACTGCAATGGATCCAAAAATTAAAATGACTGTGAATGTGAAGGTGAGGAAGACACAGCTGAGCTCTTTCTATGCATCTGTGACAGATTTTGGAGATCTAGGCAAGAAACCCTGGGACATCATATGATCGAAAGGACCTCTACTACAGACCTGGAGTGGGAAAATATTTGTTGAACTGAGTGACAAATTTAGAGAAATGGTGCAGCCGTAGAATCCCCAATTCAATAAAGAGCCATAACAGGGAATATGTCTTGCTCATTCCAAGGAAAGGCCGTGAAAAAATTATGCTTTATGGATTTTAATTTTGCTGATGGAATTGATTTGTGAACAATGAACCTGGAAGGGGACCATATAAAACCTAAGCCGCATATTCCCTAAAATTTTCATCAAAAGCTGATGGAAACTGTAGAAATAAAGCTTATTACACGGATTTGTGAACACATGGACAGACTTTATAAAAAAAAGCCTTCCTGTCCTTAAATTGGGTTTTCATTTATCGTTTCTCCCCTTAAACTGAAGCTTCTTCAGGTAAACGAAAATTAAATTCAAATTATAAAATTTAAAATTGTAAAATACAATATCGTTTTCTTGTTTTGATAAAAAGTTGAAGTTAAAGTTATCAGATTATGAACTTGTCAAAATAAAGAAACGTCACACGGACATACAGACAGACTCGGAAGCAAAGTTGTTCAGAGTGGTTTAAAACGTAAAATGTGAGTGGGATTTGACTACAGTTTACGCATATTTACACCATAAATAGGTAGGTACCTATATATTGTTTTAATGGTGATCTGAATATTTTGTTTTGAATAAACGTCTAACAATGTTTGAATGAGTAACTGTTAAGTTCCAATTTTACTGTAAATCTGTATGACTGGAACCTTTGATTTAACCAGCGTTTTGGAATGCGATGCATACTAACTTTATTATATTAATTTTATGAATATATTATTAACTCCAACGATAATAATTTTTATTCCTAATGAGAATCCATGTTGATAAAGGACAAGTCTGAATCCCGATTGCCTTGCTCCTTACGGGGGTAACGTTCAGTCTCAGCTCGCTGTTGGAGGTTTTTTGGAGCACGGTACCACCGCATATGACCTGGCGAACGCACTGGTAGTGACCTACATAGTTTCAAACCATTTGAACGAAACAGATTTACAGCCAGCTCTAGAATGGGAAACCAAGTTAGTATCTGACCACTATCGACGCGTATATTACTGCATCCACATTTATATAAAAGCTTCCAATCCAATGGCTTTATTCCAGTAACCCTACCATGGTAATTGTGTCATGGCTAGTTATGCCACATCAGTAACACATGCGCAGTTATGTCATGACAGTAATTTAGATAAAGAGCCTAATAGTTTGAAACGGAGGAGTTACATTTTTTCTCATAATAATATTTGTTAGCTTCATTACCAGCATGTACATATTTAGTTAAGAATTCACGAGGAAAAGCGTATTGATTTACAAATTAATTTAAAGAAGTAAAATCTTTTTAGGAAGTGTATTGAAGTATAATGAGAAGTAGAAGTATTGAAGGACATCCGCCCTGAGGTAACCTCCCTGATTGGCTAATTTAGGTCTGATGCTACCTACCTAATTTCCGTCCTATCACCATACGATTCCGAAATTGGAAATGAAGCTTCTCTAGGACACATAGAGTAGAATTACAACTTGTTAAACTTCTAATCACTCTCCGATGCTGAAATTTGAAACGTTGTCTCCCGAGAACACCCCAATCTGCTAAGTGATTTGAAAAACATTTCTGTGTTTATTATTACAGCTGTGGTTAGCTGTGGTTTATAATTTTTTTCCACTCACTAGTTTGTTATTCAGTTAGATTTTGAAGGTTAAATTTGTCTTTAATATTTATCAGATTCATCAACCTCTTGAAAAACTGGAGTTCCACGGAGATGCCAGATTTCATGGATATTGCTTTCTCAAGTGAGCGATCTATTCAAGATGAATTGACCAGAGAATCAGAAGCTGAAATTTACACTGTTGTAATGAGCTATGTCCTGATGTTTGTATACATTTCCATTGCTCTGGGTTCTTACAGATCATTTGACAGGATGTTTTTTGTAAGTAAATCGCGATTTCCGGGATTTCAAATCAATTAATTATTGGTTGAAGTACTACCTACTACTACCTCACTTGTCATCCAAGTTGAACTGCAAATGGGACAGGTCTTTAGTAACATATACCTTTGCTTAATGTAATGCTTCTGATTTTCTTTCTAGGTTAACAGTAAAATCATGTTGGGGCTCGGAGGAGTTTTCGTCGTTTTGCTCTCAGTGTCTTCAGCTATTGGAATATTTGGATACTTAGAAATTCCGACCACTCTTCTCGTAATTGAGGTGCGACTTAGAAAAATCGAAAGGTGATTTTACCTTTGTGAAAACATTATGTTTTTTGGTAATGTAGTATCAGAGAATTTCTATGGTCTCGAAAAAGTCGTGTGAAGCAGAAATGGTTCAACACAGATTCAAGGGGAGCAGATGCGAGTGCCAACAATAAGTCGACATATCTCTGTAGGTTGTGATGCTATTCCACGTTCGCTACAGAAAGTGAATTAGAAGTCGGTGACTTGAAATTACCTTAAACAAATTTTGATTTCCTGTTTTCACTTGGTTGGTGTTAGTTTTGAAAAAAAAAAAGTTACCCTCTGTTTTCAGAAAGTGATTCACCCTCTCACTTGAAAACCTCCAATTTAGGCCAGGGCTCAAAATATCGCTCCATTGCATCCCTCCAGTCTGTTCTGATCCGGAACAAAACGGAAAAATGAATTTTGGGATGAAGTTCCGAGAAATTTTAAGTTCCACAAAATAACGTTCCGAGCCAGATCAAAATCTGCTGGAACGATATTTTTTTGTTCCGGGTAATATCTTTCCTCCCTGCAATGAAAAATTTTTTTGGACCTCCCTTGGGGCCAAAACCACAAACATTTGGTTTCGAACTAAGCCTATGTACCCATTTCGGGACTCAACGGTACTCACTCATTTACTAAGCCTAACTACTCATTTCAGGCCTTCCCTGGGGTCAAAACCACGATATTCAGACATTTACTAAAACTATACACCCATACCGGGTCCTCCTTAGGACAAATACCACGATTTTATGTCGTTCTTAGCTGTATTAGATATCAAAGGAAGTCTTTTTAGAGCATTTCCTGATAGTTTGAGAACAAAAATAAGGCTGGATGAAAAAATTTTGGAATGAAGTACTTCCATTCCATTTCATGAAGTACATCATTCCGTGGAGTGGAATTTGACGAAGATCATACGGAGAAACTCGTTTTGCCGTCTTATACAGTTTATTGTACCTTCACCATATGTGGTTCATGTGACCCGCTATGGACAATATTTACATGTCTTTGGGTTAATAAATGTTTTATTATTATTATTATTGTGGTGAAAACCACCCCCTCTTTTCAACAGCCCTTTTCAGGGCTACCAAAAAGAGGTAGGCACAACACAAAAATATTTATAAGACGTCGAGTTATAACTCCGTCAAACAAAATATTTCACCAGAGAGAAAATACTAAATTCTCTCTCAAAAGTGAAATATTAAATAATAACACACAAGGCGACCTCCCTAAACATTTACTGGGCGAGAGAGATGCGACAAGCATCTCGAAACAAGTCGCCTTGAATGAGAAATCTCAAACAGAAAAACTCAAGGTCGTTCAGCCACCCCCGGGGACCCCGTCGCAGCGACGGACGTGGGGAAACCACCTCGAAAGACCAGCTCAGCTATCATACTCGCAGATACTGAGAAAACAATGTGCGAACCAATGAGATTACACAGTCGAATTAATGAAATTAAGCGGACCAACCAGGAGGCGGCCACCTCCCTATAAATACCCCGCTGGGAGCCCTCCGAAATTCATTCCACTCTCCGCTCTCGACGACTACACTTGGAAGTACGAAGAATTCTACACGCTCTACGCTGACGAACCTTCTGCATCCCGAGTTCATCTCAAGAACGGCTTCCTACTGCTTTCTACAAGGCATACCTTCTCTCCACACAGATCTCGCATTGGCATCTACGAGTCCAGTGATTATTCATCCTGCTCATTGCCCAACGTAGTTCATCTGTCAGGACGCCACCCGGTACATCTATCGATATTCTCTTTAGATCGTACGCCCGAGGGACGTTCCGAGCCGTGTCGCCCGGGTTTCGTAGCAATAAGCTCGTAACCGACCGCTGTGGGCACGCCGGTAAATTACTCTGCTCATCCGCTCTAATTTACCGTCCAAGGAAGTCTTTTTCAAGACTACGAGGTAGGACCCTGACATACGAGCATTGGAAAGACGCTCTGTCAAGCGAGTCCACCTCCCAAACCTTCTATTTTTATACATAGAGGCATCGAAACGAGCTAAAAACTCGGTTATTTCGATGGAACGTCGGCCGTCTTATTTCCTCATGCAAGGGGAGGCAGACGACGGCGAAGCCGGGCCGCGTAGCCACCGTAGCGCTCCCTACAGGCTACCCGGCGAATCCGCTGAACCCAGCGACGGCGCAAGGCGCGATCCTCACGCCCGGATCACCTTCTCACCCGACGTATTCGTTAAAGAAACGTTCGATCAAGCCTCGCCTATACAAAAGATCGAGGATACCTTTCAGACTCGCTCTGAAGCCGATCATTACGATTCGACCAAGCTGTCCGAGTACCCACGATATTCGACGCAGGCCTACCCGGCCGATCCGAGTGTCAAATACACTCCAAATGTGCAAAAAGCGAAGGATACTTTTCAGTACCTCAACCAAGCTCAACATATTCCCAGTACCAAACTGATCGAACCCAGCACCCGCTATGCGAGCCCAGTGCTCCACGCGGCTGCGACACGAACTACCTCCCATTTCAGTCCGCCAAGCCAGTTGACCTTGGCGGATCCGCTCACATTCCTTACGGGAATAACCCGGGGACTAACCCGCATAACCAGAATATAAATGTCCGACTTGGCCTACCTACGCCAAGTAAAACATATTTAAATCCACTACAAATGGTGACCCCGCCTTTGAACAGGCTTAACACGGAGCATTTCGTTCCCTCTTATGAAGCTAGTGGATTTCAGGGAACCACTGCGGGCGTGCGACCCCCGCCGGGCCTCTACGCCCCACATCTCACGCAACATCCCTCTACACAAAGTGGCTTTCAAGCACTTTTAGAGGAGATGGGAGATTATCAAAAACCAATCTTCCAAAAGAAGAATATCGATCGTGCACTCGCCGAGTTCGATCAATACTGCGTGCGAAAACACCTGAGAACGCAGAACGAATGTTTCTCAGCTATATACAAGTGGGTACCAGAAGAAATGAGGGAAGCTATCGACTCAGCTTACCTCACGGCACCCCACGCACCCTACGAAGAGGCCAAACAGCGCCTCCAGCGAGAATATGGGTTGTCCTTACAGGACAGGCTCCTCGCACTCGAGGACCCCGCATCTCTCGCCAAAAAACCCAGCACCAAGTACCACGAAATGTACTCTAAAGCTGTTGGGTATTTTTCAGAAGCTCTGATCACTCAAAAGTGGATCGAGACTCTACCCATCGAAGCACGAGGTATGGTCGCAGCTCAGCCTACCACGACCGCCCGGCTCGACCTAGCTGATACGCTACACGCGTACAAAACAGAGAATACTTCTCTGAACATACGAGGAGTAGAATCTACTCCGAAACCCATAAATACTGGTTTCAAAAAGGCCCTCTCGAAACAAGCTGAGTTCAAACCCCAACCAGTGGAGAGTAGGCCTCACAAACCGACGGCCTATGTCTGTCGAAACCACGCACGTTTCGGTAACGAAACTCGCAAATGTGCAGACCCAGAACACTGCACTTGGAAGACAAACACTGCTTCCAAAACTAGCAGAAAGGCAGCGGCTATAAGCCAGCCTAAAACCTGGGTTTCAAACGAAAATACTCAGAGGTCGGTACAAGAAAGTACCGTTCCAACCTCCGACGTAGAGAGTTCGGAAAACGAATAACTGCCAGTGTATCTGAGCCTATACACCGGCAGTCTACTGAGTATAAAAGGCTCTTTTTCAAGTGCAAACTAAATGGCACTGAATTTCTCATTGACACGGGAGCAGAAGTGAACATTCTGCCCCACAATGTCACAAAAAAATTGGGCTTGAAAATTCGTAAGTCCAACGTTAAGCTCACAGCAGCTAACGGAGCCCCTATAGACACACTAGGGCGAGCTGACACGACAATTAACATCGGCCTCGGAGACATGACCACCGATTTTATGATCACGAAAGTTGATCTAGCGATCCTAGGTATTCCATTCCTCGAGTCTTGGGATATCGGAATACGGGTCAAACACAAGTACATTTATAAAGATAAAATAAAGAGCTATGCCGATCAAAAAATAGCTGCAGTCATGAACAAAAAATTCACTGACGAACAAATAGCAGCTACTATCCCTCATCGTGACAATACCCCTCAACCAGAGGACGTGCAAATCACGGAGGACGAAAACATTCGCTCTATCATTGACAAATACAATGATAAAATGAGCAAACTTCAAGGTAAGTGGAAAAACAACGGGGTTTACCACCGTATAACCACGGAAGGAACACCAGTACACTTCCGAGCAAGACCCATGGCGGGCGAAAAACGGGCTCAAGTCAAAAGTACTTTTGACAAAATGCTTTCAGAAGGCATAATTGCACCATCAGATTCCGAATGGGCATCCCCGTTACACTGTGTGCCAAAAAAAGACGGGTCATGGAGAATCACCGGCGACTACCGTTTCCTGAACGCGAAAACGAAGAAAGACGCCTACCCTCCTCCTCACATTCGCTCTTTCCAAGCGAATTTACATGATACACAAATCTATTCGACAATAGATTTAAAATCGGCGTATTATCATATTCCGATGCACCCAGATGACGCTCATAAAACTGCAATTATTACACCTTTCGGTCTTTATGAGTTTAAGAAAATGAGCATGGGTTTGGCCGGAGCGGCTCAAACATGGCAAAGATACATGGACAGCATCATGCGAAAATTTGATTTCGCATTTGTATACCTAGATGACATCCTGGTGGCTTCTAAAAATTATAAAGAACACATGAACCACCTCAAACAAATTTTTGACAAACTAGGGGAACACGGACTTCGAGTAGGTTTTGATAAATGCATTTTTTCAAAACCTACCGTCGATTTCCTAGGTTTCACTATCTCGAAAGAAGGGATAATTCCTAAACGAGATAAAATAGAAGCCATAGAACAATTTCCTAGGCCAATAGACGTACGAAGTCTACGCAGATTCCTAGGTATGTGTGGTTTCTACCGAGCATGCTCAAGCAAATTCGCTCACACGGCACAACCTCTGTATGACTCCATTCAGTCAAACAAAAAAAATGACAGAACACCTATCGAATGGACACCAGAGAGAGAAAAAGCTTTCAACAGCTTAAAACAAGCAATGATCAAAGCAACATTGCATAACATTGCTCACCCACACCCTACAGCAGAGTGGAGATTAGTCTGCGACGCATCCGACACACACATCGGAGCGGCACTAGAACAGGAAATTACAGACAAACATGGCTCGAAATCTTACCAACCATTGGGATTTTTCAGTAAAGAAATTCCAGAACAATGGAAGAACAAAGCATCATTCGACAAAGAAATGTTCGCCGTTTAACAAGCTTGCATCCACTGGCACAATGACTTGGACGGCAGATCTTTCCATATTTGTTCTGATCACAAGCCTCTGCTAGGCACGATGCTTAAGAAAAATGCACATTTTTCTAAAATGAGATTAAGATGGCTAACATACATCTCTCAAATGACGAGTGACATTCGTCATATTTCCGGAGAGAGCAACGTCGTCGCCGACGCACTCTCCAGACCCTTCGATCCGGTTGAAATTCAAACAAAATCGATTTCAACCCAGACGGACGAGGGTCCACCCATAGCCGAAATTTCGCAAATTACGGCTGCAATAGAGTGCAATCTTCTACTGCACATTTCAAATTCACAAATTCGTTCTCCTCCTAACGCGGAGGACAAATTGAAACTCACACGAGTTGAATTCCCTCAAGGAGAGATTTGGTGTAACCTAGACCTAGGACACCCTAGACCTTATATTCCAAACGAAATAAGGCAAGAAATAATCAGCCAAATTCACAATTTGGGACACCCAGGTATACACTCTACAGTGTATAAAGTTAAACAAAGATATTTTTGGCACGGACTCCATGCAGATGTCTCCAACTGGGTCCGAGCGTGCGAAACTTGCCAACGAGCAAAAATCACGCGCTCCGTGAAGCTCCCTTACTCTGAATTTGAAACGGCTAACAAATTTTCACACGTACACGTTGATATTACCGGACCCTTACCTTTAGCTAAAGGAGGGAAACGTTACATTTTAATGATGGTTGATAGAGCAACGGGTTGGCTAGAGGCAGTCCCTCTTAACAACATCGAAACAACCACAATCACAAACGCCTTCATCAATATTTGGGTAGCTTCAAAGGGCGTACCTAAATACATCACAAGTGATCAGGGCACTCAATTCGAATCAGATCTGTTCAATTCCATTATGGAACGTCTCGGAGTAAAACATACTCACACGTTACCATACAAACCATCAACAAACGGAATGGTAGAACGCAGAAATAGATCTTTGAAAGAGGCTCTCAAAGCACAAAACGAAAATTGGCTCGACGCACTTCCAAAAGTTCTACTCGCCATGCGTACGGCAGTAGACCCAGCGACTGAAACTACGCCTTTCCAAAAAGTTTACGGAATTGACGTACCACTCCCAGGAGACATTTTCGTAACTTCTACGAACCTTTCGGAACCTCTTTTCTTCCGGCCTACGCATATTAAACATAATAATACGAAATATGCCGTAAACATGCCCAAAAATTTGGATACATGTACTCATGTCTATATCAGAGTGCCCACACAGCTCACCTCTCTGCAATGTCCTTACACGGGACCATTCAAAGTGGTTAAAAGAGATAAGTTTTCAGTTACAGTGCAAATTGGCGAACATACTAAAAAAGTTCCCAAACAGCAAATAAAACCAGCTTATACTCTACACTCGGACGAAGCTGTGTCACAAGGCCAAAATCAGGCAGAAAGTAAGGAGAAAACTCCCCGAAAATCCGCCAGAGGGCGCGTCCCCTCTACCAAATTCGACGAGAAGTGGGTGACTGCACTCGAAACAAGCCACGCCCATTTTTCTCGGGTAGGAACAGTGGGAGGTATAAATATGGAACACCCCACGACCGGAGAGCATACCAATCTTGACCATGGCAGCCTCCGAACCTACCAGACAAGAACACATGCTGACAGAGGAAGTCGAGGAGTTCCTCCTCGCCGAGGAGAACCTACCAGCTCCGCTCGGCCCGCTCCCGCCTTCACCGAAGAGGGAGACACAGCAAGCAGACAGCGCTCCCAGGGAAGTCGTGTGGAGAAGGCCCCAGCCTTTCCAGCCACCGGCTCCACCCGCCCAACCACTACCCACGGCTCCACCCGCTCACCAGCTCCCCGCGATACCACGCAAGTGGATCAGCTCGGGCGACGTGCCCGTGCCTCGGTGGGAAGAGATGAGCACTGCGGGGTGGACGGAGCCGGAACGAGCACCTCCGCAACAGCCCAGCCGCGGCCGCGGGCCAAACCCTCGCGGGTTTGGCTCCCGTCGGCAAAGCTCGGGCCGGCCACGGCCGCCCCGCGGCGCTCGTCGAAACCGACGAGGCCGGGGTGCACCACAGGCGCGGGACGCGAGGCCTGCACCTCCGCCTCCGCCCCAACTGGCGAGGTTCTCATACGGAGAATTCCGTGTGGACCTCCCAGTTCTCCCCCATCGGCGTCGTCGCTAATAACACGACGTCTTGGGGGGGCGCCTGTGGTGAAAACCACCCCCTCTTTTCAACAGCCCTTTTCAGGGCTACCAAAAAGAGGTAGGCACAACACAAAAATATTTATAAGACGTCGAGTTATAACTCCGTCAAACAAAATATTTCGGAGTTTTCGTCGTTTTGCTCTCAGTGTCTTCAGCTATTGGAATATTTGGATACTTAGAAATTCCGACCACTCTTCTCGTAATTGAGGTGCGACTTAGAAAAATCGAAAGGTGATTTTACCTTTGTGAAAACATTATGTTTTTTGGTAATGTAGTATCAGAGAATTTCTATGGTCTCGAAAAAGTCGTTTGAAGCAGAAATGGTTCAACACAGATTCAAGGGGAGCAGATGCGAGTGCCAACAATAAGTCGACGTATCTCTGTAGGTTGTGATGCTATTCCACGTTCGCTACAGAAAGTGAATTAGAAGTCGGTGACTTGAAATTACCTTAAACAAATTTTGATTTCCTGTTTTCACTTGGTTGGTGTTATTTTGGAAAAAAAAAAAAAAAAAAGTTACCCTCTGTTTTCAGAAAGTGATTCACCCTCTCACTTGAAAACCTCCAATTTAGGCCAGGGCTCAAAATATCGCTCCATTGCATCCCTCCAGTCTGTTCTGATCCGGAACAAAACGGAAAAATGGCTTTTGGGATGAAGTTCCGAGAAATTGTAAGTTCCACAAAATAACGTTCCGAGCCAGATCAAAATCTGCTGGAACGATATTTTTTTGTTCCGGGTAATATCTTTCCTCCCTGCAATGAAAAATTTTTTTGGACCTCCCTTGGGGCCAAAACCACAAACATTTGGTTTCGAACTAAGCCTATGTACCCATTTCGGGACTCAACGGTATTCACTCATTTACTAAGCCTAACTACTCATTTCAGGCCTTCCCTGGGGGTCAAAACCACGATATTCAGACATTTACTAAAACTATACACCCATACTGGGCCCTCCTTAGGACAAATACCACGATTTTGTGTCGTCCTTAGCTGTATTAGATATCAAAGGAAGTCTTTTTAGAGCATTTCCTGATAGTTTGAGAACAAAAATAAGGCTGGATGAAAAAATTGTGGAATTGAAGTACTTCCATTCCATTTCATGAAGTACATCATTCCGTGGAGTGGAATTTGACGAAGATCATACGGAGAAACTCGTTTTGCCGTCTTATACAGTTTATTGTACCTTCACCATATGTGGTTCATGTGACCCGCTATGGACAATATTTACATGTCTTTGGGTTAATAAATGTTTTATTATTATTATTATTGTGGTGAAAACCACCCCCTCTTTTCAACAGCCCTTTTCAGGGCTACCAAAAAGAGGTAGGCACAACACAAAAATATTTATAAGACGTCGAGTTATAACTCCGTCAAACAAAATATTTCACCAGAGAGAAAATACTAAATTCTCTCTCAAAAGTGAAATATTAAATAATAACACACAAGGCGACCTCCCTAAACATTTACTGGGCGAGAGAGATGCGACAAGCATCTCGAAACAAGTCGCCTTGAATGAGAAATCTCAAACAGAAAAACTCAAGGTCGTTCAGCCACCCCCGGGGACCCCGTCGCAGCGACGGACGTGGGGAAACCACCTCGAAAGACCAGCTCAGCTATCATACTCGCAGATACTGAGAAAACAATGTGCGAACCAATGAGATTACACAGTCGAATTAATGAAATTAAGCGGACCAACCAGGAGGCGGCCACCTCCCTATAAATACCCCGCTGGGAGCCCTCCGAAATTCATTCCACTCTCCGCTCTCGACGACTACACTTGGAAGTACGAAGAATTCTACACGCTCTACGCTGACGAACCTTCTGCATCCCGAGTTCATCTCAAGAACGGCTTCCTACTGCTTTCTACAAGGCATACCTTCTCTCCACACAGATCTCGCATTGGCATCTACGAGTCCAGTGATTATTCATCCTGCTCATTGCCCAACGTAGTTCATCTGTCAGGACGCCACCCGGTACATCTATCGATATTCTCTTTAGATCGTACGCCCGAGGGACGTTCCGAGCCGTGTCGCCCGGGTTTCGTAGCAATAAGCTCGTAACCGACCGCTGTGGGCACGCCGGTAAATTACTCTGCTCATCCGCTCTAATTTACCGTCCAAGGAAGTCTTTTTCAAGACTACGAGGTAGGACCCTGACATACGAGCATTGGAAAGACGCTCTGTCAAGCGAGTCCACCTCCCAAACCTTCTATTTTTATACATAGAGGCATCGAAACGAGCTAAAAACTCGGTTATTTCGATGGAACGTCGGCCGTCTTATTTCCTCATGCAAGGGGAGGCAGACGACGGCGAAGCCGGGCCGCGTAGCCACCGTAGCGCTCCCTACAGGCTACCCGGCGAATCCGCTGAACCCAGCGACGGCGCAAGGCGCGATCCTCACGCCCGGATCACCTTCTCACCCGACGTATTCGTTAAAGAAACGTTCGATCAAGCCTCGCCTATACAAAAGATCGAGGATACCTTTCAGACTCGCTCTGAAGCCGATCATTACGATTCGACCAAGCTGTCCGAGTACCCACGATATTCGACGCAGGCCTACCCGGCCGATCCGAGTGTCAAATACACTCCAAATGTGCAAAAAGCGAAGGATACTTTTCAGTACCTCAACCAAGCTCAACATATTCCCCCTACAGATATAAATCTTATGCCGGAATATTACAAAACGGCTCAGTACCAAACTGATCGAACCCAGCACCCGCTATGCGAGCCCAGTGCTCCACGCGGCTGCGACACGAACTACCTCCCATTTCAGTCCGCCAAGCCAGTTGACCTTGGCGGATCCGCTCACATTCCTTACGGGAATAACCCGGGGACTAACCCGCATAACCAGAATATAAATGTCCGACTTGGCCTACCTACGCCAAGTAAAACATATTTAAATCCACTACAATTATTATTATTATTATTATTATTACTCTGCAGGATGGCTCTACGTCGGAACAAAATAATAGTTACGATTTTGAGTCATTATTTTCGAAGCTTCAATTTTTTCAGAAACTTTATTTTGAGCCCTGATTTAGGCTGGCTTCACACTTAGCCGAGTAAACACTACTGGGTACCTGATTGTTGGGAAGAGAATTGAATAGAATGTTTCATATCTCTCCAGGAAACAGTGGTGGCTGGTTGAGGGCAGTCCCCTTGACCGAGGTTGGCTGCTGGTGTCGTGCTAGAAAGCTTTGTGCCAATGGGGCACAGTGAAAAAGACATGCAGTACAGAATGGCAGTATTTGCCATTCACCTCATGGCTTCTTCTACCTACCTCCTCACTTTTAGACGATATGCAAGTAAAATTTGCTTTAATAGACTTTTCATACTTTCAAACCTTTAGGGTACCGATCTGATTATGAGATGATTACTAGTCGGAATCATTAAGAATAGAAAAACTGAGTCCTTCAATCTTGGTTCCTGCGATTGGCTTCCCCGTGCTCTCTCCACTTGATTCCCTGCGGATATTGTTACTGATCAGTTAGGACGTCAGATGTCGTTACTCATTGTCCCTGAAATGAGACCTTACTTGTGCCAGAACGTCAGGTAGGGATGTGGAAACATGTAGTTCTCCGGATTATTATTTAGAACGGAAGTTAATTAAGAATATTGACTGTTTCAGCGAAGAAGAAAAAAGAGTCACTATGTTAATCCTTAGTTGAATTCTCGAAAACCCCCAAAACCTGTTATTTTTATCTTCAAAAGCTGCAGTCAACTATAAAGAGAGGTGGAAAACCTGCTGCCAACCTAGATTAGTATCTAAAAGATTAAGCTGAACATTGTAGAAAAAATGAAAACTCTGGCAAACCTCAAAAACTGTTATTCTTAACTTCAGAAGCAGTAGTCAACTGGAAATAGAGGCGGGAAACATGCAGTCAACCCAGATAAGTATCCATTGGATTTAGCTAAACATTTCAGAAGGAGAAAATTGGGAAAATCCGAAAAAACCATAAACTGTTATTTTTTAACTTGAAAAGCTGCAGTCTACCAGAAATAGAGGTGGAAAGCTCGTTGTTTGCAGCTTTTGAAGTTAAAATAACAGTTTTTGGGGGTTTTGCGGGTGCTTCCCCGTGAAAATTTCAAATTGTTCCAATGGATAATAATCTGGGTTGAATGTAGGTTTTCACCTCTGCTTCTGGTCGACTACAGGTTTTGAAATTTGGCTGACAAATTAGGAACTTACCATTCTAACCTTGCTGGCTGATTACCTTCAGTCACGTTACTATCACCCTGGGTATCCTTCAAAGGATGAAATGGGTTTTAAAGAAAATTTTACTTAGGTACCTACTTAAAGTGAAAAATTTGGTAGAAGAAGCGATCATATACAATACAAGTAGTTACCAGGAATGAAATAACCAACTTCGCTATTTGATGGACTGCACTTCTGGTTAATTCCCACCACATGTTTTCTGGATACTCTATGGACCAGGAAAATTTTCCGACCCACCAAAACATCATTACATCATACGCATGCGCAGATACTAAATCAAACTTTACGGCCGGAGTTTCTTTCAACCACAAGTACTTTAACAGCTTGCAGGAACTCTTTATTGCCAAGATGACTTCAACTATATATTCTTTCTGAATTGTTAAGCGTAGACCTATGTATGTCCTTACAAATGTGTTCTGAGAAGGGATGCAGACAATCTAGCACATAAAAAATAATGGTATCCTTTTTGTTGTTAGGTAATACCTTTTTTGGTCTTGGCAGTTGGTGTCGACAACATGTTCATCCTTGTAAAAACGTTCGTGGAAAACAAAAACTATTCTCCTGATGTTGCCGAGTGCATTGGACATACTTTAAGAATAGTAGGTCCCTCCGTTGTTCTTACTACTATCTCCGAAGCTACTTGTTTTGCTATAGGTAAGCACCTATTAGCTAACTTATTAGCTCTGTTTTTGAAAAAAGTAGATACAACAAATTTTAAATCACGTGATTTTGTTTTTGTGTTTGCCAGGTGGTTGGACTGATATGCCTGCTGTCAAAACGTTTGCTAACTATGCCACGTTAGCTTTACTCATAAATTTTTTTATGCAAATGACTGTTTTTGTGGCATTTTTATCAATAAATGGAAGGCGAACTGAAGTAAGTTTCATTTCAATAGGTATTTTACAGCTATTCATGTATGTTTAAGCTTTATTCATGTTAGTTCAAAAAAGATTGATACAGTTTAAAATTGGTGGTGAAGGGCTGAAAGTCTATGATAATTAGGTAGGCAGATGTTATTAATTTTTATGAATCTGAGGTATGTGAATTTTATGTCTACTCGCAAGTACGGTATCGACTGATATGTTTAATATTAGTTTACCTTTTATTGTTATTTTCTTTAGGCTAACCGATTGGACGTGTTATGTTGCATTACTGTGAAACCGAAAGTCTACCCTGATAATCAGGGTGAGTCGTGGGTGAACAAATTGATCAAAAACTTCTTAACACCCATAATCTTCAAACGAGGCATTTCTGAAATCATTGTGATTCTATTTATTGGTTGGTTTTTTGCAAATTTGGCTGTAATACCTCACATAGAACCCGGACTGGAACAGCAGCTATCTATGCCTGAAGGCTCATTCGTTTTAAAATATTTTGAAGTAAGTTAATGAGTCTCTCTACCTACTCTCTTTAGTTCCACAAGCTGATTAATTATTAATTATTATTTTTTTAACGTTCCAAGGCCATGAATGAGGTTCTTTCCATTGGTCCTCCGGTGTATTTCATTCTCAAGAAAGGCCTTGACTTGGAAAATGGAGAAGTTCAGAATATGATTTGCGGAGGCCTCAGGTGCCATTCAGATTCGTTAAATACTCAGATATACAGCGCATCAAAACGCACAAATGTGTATGTAGCTAATATATTTTAGATAGGGGCTGATATAATTTTGTAGGGGAGAGTTGGGCTCATAACAGAAGGCATTTTTCTGTTTTTATTTTTATTTTTTCACAGGTTAACTTGATTATCTCGTTATTAATCACATTGGCTAATGGGGAACTTACATGTGTTGGAATTTCACACTTTTGATCTCAGATTCGGATTCAGCGCACTTTAAAACCCCCTAGTTCCAATTGTAATCTCAAAAGACCGATTAGCTTGGCTAATAAACGGGTAGGAAGATTACGCATGACGTAGTAGTGCAAGGGAGCTGAGGGTTCCCCCCAGGCGGGCGGGTGCCATGAAGTCATCGTGCAAATGAATTTCAAGAGCCGTATTACTGGTCAGATACCCATCATATAGCACCTTTTTGGAAAGCTGCCATCAAGATCTTTCTATTGAGCAAATAAAAAATAACCATGAAAATTCCCCATTGTTATTAAAATATATATATATATATATATATATATATATATATATATATACCTATATGAAAATCGATTTTTGGTTGAATGTACCCCAATGGTGGGGCAGGATCACCAGACTGTGGGACACTTACACCCATCTTGCAAACGAAATGTACCTTGATTGATTTTGAAACACTAAAGTTCTTCAAACCTTCGTATTTATCAAACTGTAATGTAGAAAGTAAATGTTAAGAACCCAATCATTGTACATCAAAGGTTTCGTCATCGAACGTTCAAATTTGAAAAATTATAATTAAAAATCAACTAAGTTCTCCTGTTGTTTTTGGGACTATCTACCAGCTTGGATTTCGCATCACCTCTCTCATACAACTCTTGTTTTGTCGACAATAGGATATGAGAAATTTTTTTTTTTTTTAAGCGAATTTACCTAAAAAATGAAGTTTTTTAATGGGCTGCAAATTTTTAAAATTGAAATTTTCCGAAATTTCCATCATCGAAATCCGTTTTTTGGCCTATGAAAACGATTCCCGAAGTTTGCACTTTTTCACACAAACACATACTCACACACATATAATGTACTGTATGTGTGTCATCCCAATCGATAACTCTCCTTGAGATTGAGATTAAAAAAAAAAAAAAAAAAATCTGTTCTTGTACCCAAAAAATCAAGCTTCCCGAATGAAAGAAAGAGTTGGCCAGCATTTTTAGAACACGTTAAATTGGACACATTTCAAAAAATGTGCTTAAAAAACCCTCTAAAAATGGCAAAACAACGGCAAAAAATCGTTAAAATTTCTATTTTTTAGCAGAATGTTGCACAAATTAAGTTCATTAACTATAAAATAGAAAATTCAAAAATTTATGTACAAAATTATGCTGAAAAATTACTTAAATTTTATTAAAATGTGCTAAAAAAATTGATAAAAAGTGCAAAATTGCTAAAACTTCAAAATCTCTCGTTGAATAGCAGATTATTATTTAGAATACGATTTTTTGTCATAAAACTGGACTGGACTGGAACTTTTCAACGTAATATCCCTTATATTCCCTTGGTTCAAAGAGGCCATTAACTGTCTAACAGAATTATTACCGTTTTTCCAAGGGGAAAAGTGAATAAAAAGATAACCAATTCCTAAGTGGTTGCTGTCCATTAAGGTTTGTCTCGAACCGTTTTAGACTGACCACACCCAGTTTGGGCCATTCGGAGAGACTCAGCACCAGTTCTTAGGAGCCCTCCTAGGTCTCTTAGGTCCTCAAGTTCGTCCGGAGAAGGAGTCCAGAACCGTTAAGAACTAGCTCAAGTGGTTTGAGGGTTGCCAGAGCTTTTAGTTCGAGACATACGCTGTAGACTTTTTCACGCTAATCACAGATTACAGATATAAGACTCCCGCCTCTGTATTCCAGCTAGTCCAAAATCCGTTCAGACAACTGGAGATGGAACCAACAGTCCTGAACTTGACGAGGCATTTTGTTTTGCCAGATGGTGGGAAGCCTCTCATTCTTCATCATATGTAGCGATTTGAAGCCAAAAATACCACATTTTCTTGATAGGTAGGTGTTCGATTCTGCCCCACTGGTTGAAACTGCCCCCTCTCCCCTACCTTTCTACCTGTGAAATATGTAGGTATATGCATTGCGGTTCATTCTATACTGCACCTGAAATGATTTATTCCTATATTTCTGTTGTGTACTATTTTCAGAACTTACATAAATACGGCGGCTTCTTCTTGGTTAGACGACTTCAATGACTGGGCTTCTGTGAGTGGTTGCTGTAAAACGTACCCCAATGGAACTTTTTGCCCCCACAAAAGTAAATAAGATTTAATACTGATTTCATTCATTGAGTTTTATGGAGTAATAGGCTATGCACCAGGGTTTTATTTGTTTTTCCTTGAAAGTACACATAAAACTAAGCTTGTTCCATCACATTCAGAAACAATAGCCATTTCAGAAATAAATACCTAGTTCATTTACAATAGCCGAATCTGAAGATCACACTGACCGCTTACTCCTATCGGTTAATGGTATAGTTATCCGTTTTTATCCTATGTTAGGAATTTAGGTTATTAATTTATCAACATATTGACCTAATGTAGAAGGGTTTATGGTAGCCTTTACCAGCTCAAACAATTATAAATCAGGCATCAGAGAGAAATTTTATTGATGATGGTTTGATGGATAAAACCTGTCTAACGTTGTAAGCTCATCTTCATGTACTTAAGTGATATCCGACCACTTCTTCTTATTTTGTTGTTATATACATTATAGGATTGTTCCCCATCAGTTAGTTATCGTTAGTGATAATATGACGGTAATCTCTGTTTCTATATGCAGAACCTACTTACTATTACTACTCTACTCTATAGATATTGCTGCTTGCTAAATGTTCCCTAGGCTCTTGAAAATATTATAGAGATTGATATTCAATGGTTAGGTACTTGTACTCAATTTTATACTTTTTTTCTTGAAGGTGAAGATGTTTTGTGCACTAATTGCCCGGTGCATTTGAACGAAGATGACACCAGACCAACTACACATTCGTTTAGATACTATCTCCCATTCTTCTTACAAGACAATCCAGATGCTAGCTGCGCAAAAGGAGGCCATGCTGCTTACAATGGGGTATGTAAGATACTATCCCTGTTATCATCAGGTATCAAAGGTCAGGGGTATTGATGTAGCTTCATCAAATAGTGAAAAGGAGGTACCTGATCTACAGGTTGAGTAAACCTTGATGACTATTTTAAATCTAACTATTGACAAACAATTCAACTTCTGCTGCTGCATTTGATTGTATTTATACATTTGCATGATACTTCAGGCTGTAAATTATGTGCTGGACAATGACCAACTTCCAGTTGTAGCAGACACCTATTTTATGGCATTTCATAGTCCACTGAAGACGTCTCGGGATTATTATACAGCTTTGAAAATGGCTAGAGAAGTTGCCAACAATATCACGTCCATGTTGAAACATAACAACTCCACAAATTCCTCTGTTGAAGTTTTCCCTTACAGGTAATTCTTTTCTTCTACAACTTGAAAATTTAAATCATTAGGTAAATACTCTGTACAAAATATTTTACTCACAATTAATTTGTGAAAACTCATACCAACAATACAGATAATTCAGTAAAAACGCAGACTGTTAGGGGAAATAATTGATTCAGGAAAGAAATATTATTATCCTACTTTTGGTTTATTATTTCCAATAATAAGCCTATGTGATCGTGTAGCAAAAAATTTTTATAACCCCCCCTCAAACTTTGTCACTTTACGTTTCAAGGTATGTAGAACCCATATTTGAAATGTCCGTCCGCCGTTCGCCGTCCGCCGTCCGGGCCATAAAAGGCCTAAGAATTGACTTAAAAAACCCGTTCTTTCGCACATAGACTCCATTTGGGGTCTAGTTGGTCCTAACGTTTAACCATCCCGATCGCTTTACTCGCATAGATACTATGGGCCAAAAACGGACAAAAAAGTGTCTTTTTCGACGCGCGCACGCCTGGCACGCTGGCAGGGTGTCACGGTGGGTGGAGAGGGGAGGGCGGGGGAGTGGAGTGAGAGGAGGCGCCGGCGCCGCGGCTTGTGGTGGGTACGGCGCCGGCGTTCGTTCGAGGCATGAATATGTTTTTTTCAAGGTCATATTTGTGTGTTAATACCAAAGCTTTTCCTACGCATATTTAATAACATATCCTCTCGACTTTTCGTACGTACTTAGATAATGATATTATTAAGGCAATAACTATTTGAATAGATAGGAGCTCAAATCGAGAAATATAAACATGCGTATATAATTATAGAAGTATAGGTTGTGGCAACTCGAAGTACAACACGCCGAGGAGTCTGGACGGGCCTTATGACGTACGCTAGCCAACTAAAACTACGATCATACTCAATTGAAAAAATAATAAACCTTTGTGAAATAATTTGCAGCGTTTTTACATACAGATTGTTAATAATCCTTAAACCAACCTCTAAGTTTCATATGAAAACCTGAAGGCATGGGCTGTTCATCAGACTAAATATGATTTCTAATTGTTCATTTGTATTGTAGTTCTGATGATAAAGTCAAACAACTGCTAGGCTTCGTAACTACGAATCTGGTACATTCTACCAGGGACAAAATGGAAAATAGGAAAACATGCTATTGTAACTCTATGACTGCAATAACTTTAAGATTGATTGCTGAAAAAATTAGGGTATTTTAAAAATTAATTTATAGTTTGTGTTTTCCATTTTCAGTGTTTTCTATGTATTCTACGAACAATACCTTACAATTTGGAAAGACGGAATAACATCGATTCTTTTGTCACTGGTGACAATATTTGCTGTGACATTAGTTTTCACAGGATTCGACATAGTATCCTCATTGGTGATTTTGTTTACTGTTTCTATAACGTTAGCAAATTTGGCTGGCCTTATGTACTGGTGGGACATCAACCTGAATGCTATCACATTGGTCAATCTGGTCATGGTAAGTGAAAATACTTCCTTTTGCTCGTAAGATTTCAATGCATTGGGAAGGCTACTATGTAAGCTACCTATATAGACTCTTCTGATAGAACTGATATTGTACAGAAATACACGGCCCAACAATGACGGAACATTATAGAAAAATACTGTACTCGTGAAGAAAATCTAGTTGTCTAGAATTTATTTGTTCTGTTTTTGAAGTACCGAGATTGAAAACCTAATACCTTTGTTATGTTCAAGGAAAACTCTTACAGTTGAAGAGGTTTGATTGAATCGGCCTAATAGCTCAACCCGTTGGAAAGTTGCAATTAAAGAGAAATTTCTCCTTAGTAAGTAAGGACATGAGTTCAAACTATGTCCGAGGTATCTTTTTTTTGGGGCCATAACAGTTGGCCCATGTCAGTAAAAACCCGAAATAATCCGAAACACTAATTGAGGAGCTTCTGTTGCAAAGGTGAAAAACGCCATTTTCTTCGAATTTATGAACAAAAGCACTTTCAAAATTATGCACAAACCAGGTTTTATTTTTACCACTGTCGGTCAAATTTTTCTTAATATGTATCATAAGTACCATCATTAAAATATATAGAAGAATAAAATAGGATGTCACTGAAATATTGTATGGGCCTTAATAGAATTCTTAGTTTGGGAAAGTGGCATTTTTTCCATGCCAGGGAAATCAAAACAAACCAAACTGTTATCAAGCAGATAAGATGGCAACAATCGTCCGTAAACATCTTTGGATCCAAGCAGTGCTGCTCCCTGTATGGGTACTGGTGAAATAAAGACTTATAAACGCAACAGGTAGGTCGAGGGAGCAAGCTCGAATATATTCGTGCATAGCACACCAAAGCAGTCTCGAGTAGCCCGAGCATTCTCGGGAATAGCATGGCATGTAAGACACTTCCGTCCCGAATATATTCGGGGGTAGCATCGAAAAGGTTAAAGGGAGTAGATTTGACTAAGCTGTGGTCAGGGTATATTTATTAAATATAATCAAATAGGGGAAAATGAGATACTGCACTGGGGTGTAGGTATATGATGCGTTATGTGTGGGTGTTCAGGTGTTAATTGCTGTACACACAAAAGAGAGAGGTAGCTCTTACCTTGAGCCATGGCAAATCTCGATTGAGCTAGAGAGCGGCAATGCCATCGAATGACCCTGCTGCCGTTCAATAAGGGTTTGTTGGAACTGTTACAGCTTGATGTCTCAAGACATCATCCATCCAAAAAGAAAGGATAGTGGTGTCTTAAGAAGATCCTGAGATTTTGGATGTATTGAGTGCATGATATGTGCGCTATCCCTGGCAGATGACTTTGGCTACTGTCATGCACCTGGGTAATATGCAGTATTGCTGATAAACAGAGGAAAGCCAACCAAGCTGCACCCAGAAGCCAGGAATGTAAAACTGAGTTGAAGAGCAATAGACCCTAGAGTGGGAGATCGACTGGGTATTTAACTGACTTCAGGGAGGTCGGTGTATCCACTCTCCCATAAGAATATAGCCCTCTTCTTTCCTCAATCCACCTACCCAAAACTACCTCTCAACGCGGGAAAATAATCTGATTCCACCTCTCCTTGATCCATATATTTTAAATTTTCGATAGGGATTTTATCAGTTCATTTTTAGTCAGAGCAAATTTATGTTTATTTCTCAATTTCAAATGGCTTGGCTCAATTAGCACGAGTTCCATTTTGCTAGACTCACTTAGCCAATTTCCTGAGCACGCAGCCAGAACAGCTGCGCTAAAAGATCCGAGCTTTATAGATGAGTTTTGGGGTGTCAGGCTGTGCATAGAAGACCGTATTAGGGTAAAAACCGTGGAGTCTGGCTGGTAGCAGAACTGGTCAGTAAATACGCACATAGCCTTTTAGAATTAGAGTATGGATCCTTACCAGGGTGCACACAGTGACCCTAAACAGGTAGCCAGGGGATGGTAGCAGTGAGCTATGCCTTAAGCGAACATGATTGCCAAGTCAATTATTTACATAATAGTAAGCAGGGATGACTTAACTCACCTATGCTCAATAAATAGTTTACCCATTCTTTTATGGTTCCAATGTGGAGGTTCTTCAACTCCGCGCTGTTAACACGCAGACCAGCAGCCAACAGAGAGCTACTGTGAATACGTAATGCTTCCCATCAGAGAATCGGTTAGGCTGCCAGTGAAAAAGTGAGTTTGCCACCAGCCCTGCTACACTGTATTCTTAGGAAGTGGTATTAAGTGGTAAAGCCGTTGGAGCTCCCACATTTGAAGTTGTGGAAAGTTCTCATTCATCACTCTTCAGAATATTTGTACTTCGTCTTTTTTTTTATCAGTCTTATGGGAATTAATTGTTTTAGGCTATAGGCGCAGGATGTATTTTGCGACAACTTAGCCCGATAAAATTTTCAATGCGTCCAGTTCGGTTACCTCTAGGTTTCATTAGGGTTAGAACACCAGTTATTTATGAGCCACACCCACCTTTTTAACAATTTAAAAAATCGAGCTGTCTCTGAAGAATTTAATTAAGATATTGTTAGTCTGAAAGCTTGATCACACTATTGCCAGTCTACGTTGTTGGAACATTAATTTGACGCAGATTTGATGCACACAACCTCGAATCATCAAAGAAGGCCACTCCTTCTTATTAGTTCCTCATTAACGCATTTTCACTGGCTCTTCTCTCGGATATGCAGAGCTGCTCCTTCATTACAATTCATGTCCTTGCAAGAGCATGGTTCTTGGGTATAAGCAGGATGTATTTTGCGACAACTTAGCCCAATAAAATTTTTCAATGCGTCCAGATGAATGATTTCCCCGAGTTAAGTAATCGATCAAGATAGCAGTGGTGCATGTATAATCACATTGATAGCCTATTGAAAGCCCACTTTCACAATAAACTTATACATGTTTCATTGTGAAAAGGATGGCAATTTAGAAAGATTATAGCTGAATGTCTTCATGCGCTGTGCGAGTTGAAACACTTGCTGAGGCGGCTCGAGCTTAAACTCCTAAAATCCGGTCAGTTACACTAGCTAATCTCTGTTAGCCCTGATAACAACGATATCGAGCAATACGGCTGCGTACCAACAGCTGTTTGTTTGATGCACAGTAGGTAGTTGAAGTTGATTGACTGTTTTGATTAACAGCGAATTTATGCAACTTTGATTTATATTTGATTCCACGAATGAGGAGGATATCCGTCAAAGATGCTCGAGGAAGATCTGCCATCATATTCCACACTGAGGATTCTGAACGACATCGAGTTTTGGTGGAGATTCCGATTCACGATTCCAACAGTTCCAAAAGTCCTCGAATCTATAGACTCTCACTTGGAGTTCCCGTCGGTAAATTGGAAATTACTTTTACAATCAAATAGATGAATTATTATATAAAAGTGATATAGGATGATTAATAGCAATTTATTATCCCTGATAAATCAGCTGATTTATTGTTCCGGTGTTCAAATTGTCCAACTAGCAAATTTCATTGGACAGTTTGCCTAAACTCTGTTAGGGAAACTCCTTTGTTCCAAATTCTGTATTAATGAGTTTTGGGCTGGTGAAAGATGCCATGATTTAATTCTCGAGTTTATTTTTAATGGAGTTTGGCCAATCTCCATTAATTAAATTTTTGGTGAAAGTGGGCCTAAGAGACCAAAATCTCATTACAACCGAAGGAGCTGAGAATGATGTTTCTTAAGCAAACTTCGCCTTATTCGTAAGGTTTTTGGTGGGTTCAATTCAGTCTCATCTTTTTTTCTTTATGTGAGAGCAATCTTCAGTTATTTCTTTATTGATTTATGTAGTTTTTTGGGTTTGTAATAAATTATGGACGTGACTGAGGTTCATGGAGGGATGAAGAGGTTATCCCAGTTATTGGTTGGAGGTTTTGGCTGGTTATTGATGTGATTTTTCATTCGTCTCCCCGTCTGGATTAGTTACTTGATGCGGAAAAATCTTCTCAGAGACACCTGGAATTTAGAAAACTAAGTTTAAAAAGTGGGTGGCCCATACCTAGTGCACCATATCGGGCCATATATTTCTAAATTAAGTACATTGTACCCAATATTGGCCAATGTACTTAATTTAGAAATCGTTTAAAACTAGGCTTTACACTCAAAACTTTGGCACTTAACACATTCATTGCGGACCCCGTTTTCCCGTGTGATTCCTAGGCGCAGGATAGGATCCCTCCCCCTCCCCGAGTAAGGGTTACATGAACCATGTAAACACTGGTCTCAGAAAAGTGAAAACCAGGAACGGTACGCATTCTAGCGGTGGTTAGGATATCTGTAACGAAAATAATTTCTGTAGTAGTTAGAATACTTGAATTTACATTGAACCGTAGGCCAAACCTATCCTTGTTCAAAGAAACTATATCTAATTTCTCCCTTGAGAGGGAAAAACATTAAATCATGTTTAATGTTTTTCCCTCGCAAGGGAGAAATTAGATATAGTTTTTTAAGGTCAAGAAAAAAGAAAAGATTCTAATTAACCAAAAACCAACTCAATGAAATCATCAGAAATTAACAAGCGGTTGCAATCATGTTCACAATATCAATTATTGAGAATGATCACCTGAGTGTACACAATTATTCAAATAACCATGCTCATAACTCAGCTTGTTGGCCACGCACTTCGCAGTAGTTAACATAATATGGTTGGATAAATCGAGAGCTTTCGAACGAATGGTCAACGAATTTTGTGGGATGAAAAACGACGAAGTACCATTTCCCTAGCAACGACTCGGTTGTAAGCGGAAATCATCAGAAACGATTTCATAATTTCTCCCTTGAGAGGGAAAAACATTAAATCATACACTTAAACATAACTGTAAAGTTCTCGTAGGCGTGGTTTATGTCCCCAAAACTCCTCATAATTTTGATGCTTTAGAGAGTAGTTTATCATCTTTGGTTCCTTATTACAATGATGTCATTCTCATGGGTGACCTCAACACTAATCTTTTGACTAACAATGCTACTAGCAGAAAATGGCTCTCTCTTTTGTCTTCAATGAATCTCACTGTTCTCCCTTCTGCCCCAACTCATGTTTCTGAGAATAGTGAGACTTGGATTGACCATTTTATCTTGAACCGGCTGTCTAGAGTTCTCTCTTTTACCCAAGTTTTGTTACCTGCGCTGGGCAGGCATAAAATGTTGATCTGTTCCCTCAATTTCCCGGTCCCAAAATTCAAAAAGAAAATCATCCAATGTCGTAATTTTGATAATATCAATAAACAGTTGTTGGAGCAAGATATTTTGTCCCGAAATTGGAACTCGATGTATTGTATGTCTTCTACTGATGAAATGACTACCTTCTTTAACGATCAGGTCGTGGATCTTATTGATCACCATGCTCCTCTCCATGAGGTCAAAATCAAGCAACGTAACAATATTTGTTTGACAACGAAAATCCGTTGTGCTATGAGAATGCGAGATGTTGCTTATTTTGAGTGGCGAGAGTCTGGGTCCGACGCGGATTGGGATAGGTACTGTAGATTGCAAGCCTGGGTTAAGAAATTAATTAGACATGAGAATAAAAAAATCGGCCTTGATAAACTTGACCCTAAGCTTCCTCCGGCTGTTCTTTGGAACAATGTTAGTAAGTTTGGTCTTCGTGAGGATAAGCATGCTGATATTGGATCTCTCCCCGTTTGTGTAGATGAGCTCAACGCTCATTTCGTTGATGTTTCCTCTCTTCCTGTCCCTGAAACGCATTCAGAACTTACTCACTCAAGCACCAGTGTTCCTGAGTTCGCTTTCCGTAATGTCGATATTCCTGAGGTTGACATAGCAATTAGATCCATTTCATCTGATGCTACTGGGACTGACTCAATTCCAAGGAAGTTTCTTATTTTAATTTTACCTTTACTCCTCGATCACATCACATACTTATTTAATCATATTTTGACCACTTCTTCATATCCTTCTGCTTGGAAGTCTGCTATTGTCAAACCCCTAGCCAAGGTTTCTAATCCCTCTGTTCCTTCCGATTTTCGACCGATTTCAATTTTACCGGTTCTTAGTAAGGCTTTTGAGATTATAGTTCAGCTACAGATCAACGAACATCTCCTGAGAAACAGCTTGTTGTCGCCTTTCCAGTCGGGATTTCGACGGGGCTTCAGCTGTGAGACAGCTCTAATGAAGGTTTTTGAGGATGTGCGGTCAAGTGTGGAACAAAGGATGTGTACTTTTATGGTGTTGCTAGATTTCAAAAATGCCTTCGGCTCTGTTTCGCATACGTTGCTCATCAAGAAGCTGAATGCCCTCTTTGGATTCTCTACCTCTGCCTGCGCCCTAGTGTCTTCCTACCTAACGGGTAGGACGCAGTACGTATCACATGGTGGTAGCTCCTCAAAATCTCTCCCAGTCCTAGCAGGAATCCCTCAGGGTACAGTTTTAGGGCCACTGTTGTTTTCCCTTTTTGTGAATGATTTGCCAAATGTTTTGCGCTTTTGTCGATATCATATGTTTGCTGACGATTTTCAGGTTTATTTGCCTAGTAAACTTGGCGACTACCTGGTTGAGTCAGTGCATCAGCTCAACACTGATTTGCTGGCGGTTGCTGGGTGGGCCTTTAGAAATGGAATTTTGGTCAATCCTAAGAAAACTCAGGCCATCATATTGTATAAACACAATGTACCGACAGATCCCATTCCACCAGTTCTTGTTGATGGTGTACCTGTACCTTACCTGTCCCGTGTTAGAAATCTTGGTGTTTACGTTGACAAGACTTTATCCTGGGAACACCACATAACTCATGTGTACGGTCGAATATATGGTGCTTTGCATAGTCTTAGACGCCTGTCTCGTTTCACCCCCCATCCCCTCAAGAAAAGGCTTGCACATCTCTGGTTCTCCCTCACTTATTGTACTGTTCTACATTCATATCTTGTTCTCTTTCTGCTGCCTTATTTAATAAAATAAAAGTTGCATATAATGCCTGTGTCCGCTATGTTCATGACATGAAGCCTCGCCATTCAGTTCACGGATATACTATACTTTGTTTGCCTCTTGACGAATACTTGAATTTGAGAATACTTAAATTTCTGTTTCTATTCCTGAAAGGTTCCCCTCCTCCTTACCTGCGTTCTTTATTTCATAGGTCCACCTCTGTGCGGTCTGTGGGTATTCTGGTTCCATCTCACGAAGGATTTTTTTTCAGCAAGTCCTTGCAGGTGTATGGGGCTAGGATCTGGAACGCCCTTCCAACTTCTTTACGGTCGTTGCCCACCCTAGGGCGTTTCCAGTCGGCAGTCATCGATTATTTTATTACCAAAGAGTGAAATCCTGGACATACATGCAAACCCCCTCCCCTCCCCCCACCCTTTCGATCATTCTTCACTTTTTAAAAATTAATTTACCACTTATGTCTTTCTCCCTTAATTTGTAGTTTTTATTTTTTATCAATAGCCGTCATACACATTTTGTATTGTCCAACAACAATGTAATTCATGTCTGCATCATGTACTACTGTCTTGTACCCAGCAGAATAAAGGCTTATTATTATTATTATTATTATTATTAGATTTAGTTTTTTAAGGTCAAGAAAAAAGAAAAGATTCTAATTAACCAAAACAATTTATTATATTTATATACATTTTTATTTTACCATTAGATATTTCCGATGGGACTCATACCAAAGTACGCTTGCATACGAGTCTGCAACACATTGGGACATTTTATGTCTTTAGTTGCAGACTCGTATGCAAACTCTAAGAGCCACTCAGCTGATCCGGACCCTGGGCATCGTCAAGTAAATGTCCTAAAGAGGCTACATACGAAATTACAGCTTCCTAGAGTGTAAAGCATAGAAATTAGCTCTAAGAGCCACTCATCTGATCCGGACCCTGGGCATCGTCAATTAAATGTCCTAAAGAGGCTACATACGAAATTACAGCTTCCTAGAGCGCAAAGCATAGAAATTAGCTCTAAGAGCCACTCATCTGATCCGGACCCTGGGCATCGTCAAGTAAATGTCCTAAAGAGGCTACATACGAAATTACAGCTTCCTAGAGTGTAAAACATAGAAATTAGCTCTAAGAGCCACTCATCTGATCCGGACCCTGGGCATCGTCAAGTAAATGTCCTAAAGAGGCTACATACGAAATTACAACTTCCTAGAGTGTAAAGCATAAAAAATAAGGACAAATTATAATAAAAAAGTCCAGTCATGCAGCATGACCCCATGAGCGAATTTTTGAAGAAATCTTCGACATTTCAGTCGCTATCTACAACTAGCGAACGGCATTATTTCGATTTTTGACTGATTTTTCAACTTTGAAATTTTTGAAAACTTGATACATATTCTCATAGGAAATTTTACGCTGATTCCGAATATACCACATGTTAGTATGCTGAAAAAATTATTTCGCACAACAAATCGCAAAAAACAGGCTATTTTGAAATTTTTGACTACATTTTTGAAAATTTCAACCCGAAGATGTAATCCGATCATGCTGGCCAACGAACTTGAACTTTCGTTTTGTGTCCTTAACATTTTAAAATTTGTTTGAAGTTTCTAGCACAATTCTACGGACAGTTATCGTCTGGAATGACACATACATACATACATACATACATAAAAAAAATGCGTTAAACTTCAGAATATGATTCAGAATAGCCTGAAACGGATTTATGCATAAAAATTTTTCAAAAATTCACATTCTAAAAATTTTGAGGCGAGAGCAATAGCTTAATTTTCTTCAAAAATTCGCTAAAATAGCTTTAAGAGCCACTCATCTTATCCGGACCCTGGGCATCGTCAAGTAAATGTCCTAAAGAGGCAACATACGAAATTACAGCTTCCTAGAGTGGAAAGCATAAAAAATAGCTTTAAGAGCCACTCATCTGATCCGGACCCAGGGCATCGTCAAGTAAATGTCCTAAAGAGGCTACAAGCGAAATTACAGCTTGCTAGAGTGTAAAGCATAAAAAATAGCTTTAAGAGCCACTCATCTGATCCGGACCCTGGGCATCGTCAAGTAAATGTCCCAAAGAGGTTACACACGAAATTACAGCTTCCTAGAGCGTAATGCATAGAAATTAGCTTTAAGAGCCACTCATCTGATCCGGACCCTGGGCATCGTCAAGTAAATGTCCTAAAGAGGCTACATACGAAATTACAGCTTCCTAGAGTGTAAAGCATAAAAAATAGCTTTAAGAGCCACTCATCTGATCCGGACCCTGGGCATCGTCAAGTAAATGTCCTGAAGAGGCTACATACAAAATTACAGCTTCCAGAGTGTAAACTTCCATGCCAGAGTGTAAAGTATAGAAATTACCTATTAAAATGATTTAACCACCGCTTCACAAATCAAACCGTTCTCGCCGAACCGATATTCGGATCACCTGCTATGAATCAAATCATCGAAACACCAACTCAATGAAATCATCAGAAATTAACAAGCGGTTGCAATCATGTTCACAATATCAATTATTGAGAATGATCACCTGAGTGTACACAATTATTCAAATAACCATGCTCATAACTCAGCTTGTTGGCCACGCACTTCGCAGTAGTTAACATAATATGGTTGGATAAATCGAGAGCTTTCGAACGAATGGTCAACGAATTTTGTGGGATGAAAAACGCCGAAGTACCATTTCCCTAGCAACGACTCGGTTGTAAGCGGAAATCATCAGAAAAAAAACGTTGCAGATTTGCGTGTCGGAATTCACAGAACGACCCCCAGCCCTAAAACATTAAACATGTTAAAACAACCCGCTTAGAACCATTGACAACGGATTATTCTTAGTTTGGGGGCGAAATATGGGAGCGCAACCGCTGCCAGTAGGTGGTACGGAAAAGCCACTCCTCACCTAGAGAACAGCTTGACATTCCTCGGTCGAGCCTTTCTGCAATGAACCTCTTACTCTATGTATCTTCAAAAATATGTTTTCGAAAATGTTTTTTCTGAACTTACCTTTTTCAGGTATTTTCCGGAATCACTTTAACGAAATTCATTGGCATAGGAGTTTTGGCATTCTCGAGGACACAAATCTTCAGAATTTTCTACTTTCGGATGTATTTGGGAATGGTGTTGTATGGTGCAAGCCACGGTCTCCTGTTCTTACCAATAATACTCAGCTTTGTAGGTAAGTAAAGAAGTTGTGGTTCTTCCCAACGTGTAGGGGAGAGGCCTGTACCTAAGGACGTAATTTTATTTTAGTTTTTTCTTCACTGAATTGTGCTGGAAACACCTGTTGAAAACGATACTAATGCTCTTTGGTATTCGGATTTAAACCTTTTAAAACCATGATCAAATATAATACAATAACCCTCCCCTCCTTTACTGTCCCCCTTACCAAGTGACAGTTCAAAATCATCTCCAGTTAAAGGCTTTTATCTATAGGTGAAGCGGGAGATTTTTCATTTGAAGTGTCTTAAAGTGAATAAATAGGCACCTGAATACTGTACCAATAACTATTTCTTCGGTTTCGCTTAATTTAATGTTCATGGTAAAGAAAATATGAACACGAATTCACTCAATCTAAAAATAAATAAAATAAATCCTATGTAATTGTATTAAAAATTGAGTGGGAGGAACACAATTTTTGAGGATAAGCTGAGAGCTTTTGAACAACTGAGTGATGGACAACACTCCAAAAACTAAGAAAGTTCAGGGGTAGATAGCTAGCATCGAAGATTGGGAACAAAATAATACAAACTTACCAACCTGACAGTTCATGAAACTCAATATATGTACCAAGAGACAGCTGATCTGGAGTTCCTAGATACGTATGCCAGAACTGTTCTCAGGAACAAATAGGGGCCAATCTGTACTCTTAGCGCATGGCCAGAACGTGGATGCCTAGAGGAAGGATGTCGATGAGGGTGGCTATCGCACTAGTCATCCATATAAACAAATACGAATGTTTGAATGTGAGTGGTTAGAACGAGGAGGCAGGAGGAGCAATGCAGGATCGCTGTGATGTCGCATCCACACTCCCTCTTCTCTGATTAGCTGTTTCAAGGATGCACCCCTCTCCCCTGCAAGTTTCCGTTCTGTGATTCAATTTCACAGGCGCCTTTCTCCCACTAGGCCTCACTCCGGCCCTCTTCAGCGACCACCACCTAGCAGGAGGCTAGATATGGATGAATGGCGTGAGCCATCCACATCCTCCCTCAAGGCATTAGCGTTCTGACCACACCCTTACACTATCATGGTGGCATTCAACAAGTAACGACGAAAAACAGCGATAAAAATCTTGAAGGTGTGCAAGACCAAAGAAAGATGCATTCCCGGCATAACCTAAAATGGGGAAACCTGCGAGTGCTTGGAAACTGTCCGACTAAGTCCTGCGCCACACTTTGCGTTTTTAGTGCCAGGGACTCAGGCGCAATAAGTATTACAACCATGTGACAACTACACCGCACTGCAGTGACTCGCTTTTGGCCCGAGAACTCAAGTAAATTAACGCAACAGTTACGAGTAAGCAGGCAACAGTTGCATTGGGGTGAGCGCGACAGTTGCGTTGGTGTGTCACGACACTCGAGATTCAGGCGCTGAGGAGCTGCGCTCCATTGTGCACTTTGAGTATAAATAATATGGAAGGCTATTGCTCTTATCTCAACGCTGTTTTCCTGTCAGTTGATACATGCCGCTGGCGTCATGCTGGACCACGAAAACTACACTTCCCGCCACACACCTGCTCGTAGTACACAATAAGGCGTAGTAGATATTAGTTAGAAATTGAATCACAAAACACACTGCGTTGAACAATTGGAGTAAGTATATTCGAATAAGATTCATAGAAAACTATGATAGGTACTACAAAATACAGTATTAACGATTAAAATTTCATTTAACATCAGGTGATTCTGTATGACCTTCTCGAAAGTCGCGTATTTTACATGGTACTTCGTGACAAAATCGGCACCTACGTTTTGACGACTCAGCTACCACCCCATATCAACCACCGACTCCACTAATCCGCTTTCCATACTATTTTAATTCAAAGACTTTGCAAGCCCCACCCCGATGAGGGGATATCCGAGTCTCAGCGCACTCACGCATCACTTAAATTTTCTATTTCATGAGTATTGAGGTACTGAGGAGAAAAATGATCACTGAATGGTTTTCAATGGAATATTAATTGCTGAATTCAGTGAAATCAAAATTTTAGTTATATGAAGAGTACTTCTATATATTTTTCCAGGTAGAATAGAAAAGTACATGGGTGTACATGGAAATCGTTAAATGACTGCAAACAAAAATTAGGTAGGTTTCACATATCAAAAGAATGAAACTAAAAATTAAGTGAATGTTTACAAACGTTCAACGAATGGAACGTGGAATAATACCTATTAATTCAAATAAGTAAAATCCGTTCCATAATGAAAGTTTATTCTTGGTAAAAATTTTTTAAAAAAGTGTGGTGGGGGTTCCAAACCGACTGAAGACAAAAGTTTAAATCTTCAACACTTGAATCCTACACGAAATCACTGTAAACTTATACCACAAATCACCGCGAATCGATGTAATCATCCCTGAGGCAAAGTACAGGTTTTTTCCCCCTAAAATAGAAGAGAGAATCGTGCCAAGGGCGCAGTCAATTCCGCCTGATATGAATGTGTGAAGGCATAGTCGTCACCCACGACATCTGTTGGATTCCTTTTGCACCAAGAACTTTGTTAAAAACCGTGACAGAACGAACGTTATGACAAATGCCATTCATCGTCTGGTCCCTTGGGCTGGTTAACAGCATTTCCGATCAATCGTCGCCCCATGCTTACCACTCGTTGATGACATATGCTGTGAGTTGTCGGGAAAAGGTTAAATCAAATCAAAATAATATGTTAAAATTCAGATCAAAGTCTCTTGGAGCGTTCCTTAGATTCAAACCTCTCCCCAATTCATCCTGTGCAGATCTATTTTACATTATTATTTGATGTATAACGAATAAACATGTATTAAAGATAGAATACCAAATTACCTCCATTGCTTGATCTTGTATATTTCAGGAACTGACAATAAAGCTCTCCTATTTCTAAAAGCTAAGAGAAGAAGAGATTAGGCGTCTTGGAAATATTTTAATTTATGGCTGTGAGAAATGTAATTGTAATGAAATGTGAGTAATAACAAGAAATAAACACATTTCTTCTTGAGCTTTGCTAAAACCCTTCCCCCCCACCAATTTCATACTACTTCAGAACGTATCAGTGGTTGAATAAATCAGCAACAAAATTCTGAATTATACTGAAAGTATCTTTATTTTTTAATAATCACAGTAACATGTTGTCACGCAACTATTATAATTATTCAATTTTTCAAGTTGAACGAGCCGTCAACATGGAAGAAAATAATGAACATGGCAGGCTCGTAATGTTGGTAATATAACAGAGTCACACACAAGCAACGTAGTATTTCACATACAATTAAATAATAACGCAATTCACGAAGTGTATTCTTATAATTTTGAAAGTTTATTATTGTGTCACAAAATAATGACTGAATTTGCGACGCTCTAAGAAAAATACAAACCAAAGTGAAGGGAAGTATCGAAATAAAAGTCCTTCTCGAAGTTATAAGAAAAAGAACCACATATGAGCTCATTTAAACACCGAACGGCTGCATCGTAATAATTTATAGTGTGACAATCTAATAAAATGTATGAAAATCGGGTAAAAATAAACCCGAAAAATATTTGACACAAGAACCAACAGCTGATATAAATATATATAAATAGAATAGCGCTCTGTGGCGAGCGGCTTTCCCAGAAATTATCATCACACGCCTTCTCACTAAAAAATATCAAATATCAATCGCACTTCTTCGTTTAAGGGTGATGAAAAGGAATATCAAAAGCAGTGTCGTAAGTATTTATAGTGGTGTCACGTTTGCCAGCATAGAAATGCTCTGAGGTTACGATTTAAATTTTTGTTGCAAGTTTGATACGAACAACGTCTTTGACAATCATATACTAATATGATCGTATCATGATGTTTGTAGTAGGTAGTTGAGTTTATGAGAAGCAGGCCATGGAAATTGGTTTAAACGAATCGGGGATGGTGAAACATTGTCGTGATAGCGGGGCCTAGGCCCTATTGGCTAACATGGCTTGGAGTGGGGTGTGCGAGGAGCCAATCCTTCAACACGGTAGTGACGGCATACCAGTGCTATTGGCAGACTCGATGCTTCAAGGTGTTTTGAACCATGAAAGGCTAGTATTTTTCTATGTTCTACGATAATAATTTAATGTAAAACCTCTCATTTTCTCATTATGTGGCCTTTGTTCAGCTGAATTTTTACAAGTAAGGACAGCATTCAACGCCAATATGTAGGAAAGGAACAACAAATTCCTATAGGCCTCGTGCATAGTCTGAAGTACAGAGCGCTCTATCAGTGAAAAGCAGCAACGGTAGCTCTCAACGCACCCATATCACTGTGGTGTCTGTGGACCATCTCCCTCCTAGCTCTACAGAAAGTGTTCTTTCAGCTTTTCAGACACAAAGATTGCGGAAAAGAAGATTTACAAAACGGTTAATCTAAGTTTCAGTACCTACTGTTGATTGCAATGATGATGTCTGTGATAATTAAAGACACATTTTTCCTAACTCATTGCCAGAATTTTGATCAGAGAAAAAAAAGGTAAATGGAAATAGAAAATGTATGTCACTTCTGCCTCCTTCATTGAAACGGGTTTCCACAACTTCGACGCAAGTGGTGTTGAGTTATAGAATTGCCGTGAATACTTATATAATGGATCTCTCAGGTTTTAGAAGTGCACAAGGAGCGGGATGGGGCTGCAGCAGGCTAACACCAGGCTGGGCCATTCACGGCCCCCTCCCCACAGTGAACTCACAAACTGTGGTTCCTCCATGTCAGCAGGCTCCCGTGAATCACAATCCACGAAGGGAGGGTTAGTAGGAGGGGAGGGGGCCGCAAATGGTCCAATTTAGCAACAGGCCGTGTGCAGTTCTGTCCCGCTCCTTTTGCATTTTCAAGACCTGAGAGAGCTCTACCTAACATAATACTGAAATATTTTTTTACATGTCGGATACCACTATAATAAACTTTTCGAAGAAATTCTTTTTAAAAAAGATGAATGCAACAAAACAGATTTATGCTTGTTTATGCCATTCTAGGTTTAAAAAAAATACCTACCTAACCACCAAAAATGTTAAGTAATGGCTCTTATTAGATATTTTTAAGTTAGGTGAAACAGATGTACGCATTTTATTAAACTTACTTTTCAAGAAAACACTTCTGCCTTTGATCAATTTCATAGGACTATAAATCTGATCAGCCGAAAAACTTTGTAGGAGCTGACAAAAACAATCTAATAAGGCTGACACCTAGTCCATGAAGAGGGGGAGGGGGGTGTTGTGTAACTTTAATACGATGTGAAAACTTTTCCAAAGTGGTGAAACACCTTGGAGAACTTCTCTAGGTGTTGTGTGAGCCATATTTTGCCGTGGAAAACTTCCCCAGGTGTTATCCTTCTCCACTCGGAGAACTTTTCACCACCTCCATAGGTGGTAATGAGATTCACAAAATGTATTATATTAAGTGTATTGACACTGAGATTTAGGTGTTTCCCCGTCCTATATCACTCTGTAATTCATTGATATATATATATATTTTTTTTTGTTCATGTATTGAATATAAATCTAATCCACGATTTTCGTGGTCCTTAATGTTGATATGGAAAAAGAAAGAAATTTGTTTTCATTTCGCCACCAAGAGTTGAACCTTGGCGATTCTGGCGGAAATGCCTGAAACTAAGTTCTCTTGGTTAGTTTACTACTGTTGTTTTGCATGTTAGTGGAAAACTAGTCCACTATAGGTTTTCTCGAAAAGCTACAGAACACACAACCCCCTATGGTTCAAAGGTTTTACTACCCAATGCTTCTCGATGGACACAAATTTCCTTTGTTGAATAGCATCCATGCTGTTTCGTAGAATGGATAAACAATAATAATGATATACATAATTTATGGACAGACGTTTGCATAGTGAAAATAGGACGAGTTCAGAAGGTACCGTTGCTTGCCCGCTGTAGCCCTTGTTCTACTCCCGAAGGTTACACCAACTGCCAGCGCTAGAATATTTAGGTTTGTTCCATCCATCTCACCGCGGTTAACCCACGATCAGCACGTGGTCCACAGCCTCTATGATCGCGGTTGGACGACCGTAACCAAGATCCAACCATAGATGGAACGCTCAACCGCAAGTGAGGTAAAATAGCGTTAACCAGTCATTTCGTGTGACTTAATTCTGGATGTTACTAGATCGCAACTCAACCGACCTATTTTTCATTAGAAGTTTGAAGTCGTATGTCAACCTAATACGTGTTTTACATTTTTCAACAGTTTTGGTTTGCGAAAGTAATATAAAGTTTCAATTCAAATAGATTATTTCAGTAATGCCTGCCAGCGCGATTATTGGTTGTAGACGATACCGATCTAGTAGTGAACGAGTTTTTATTTGGACTAGGGACTAACTATTATAGGAAATCAGTTTCCAAAAACTAAAGAACTTCATTCGTTTAGACTGAGAATAAATAAACTGAAAAATAATGGAGAAAAAATAATTGAAAATTCCTCAGATCTCTGTACCTACTGCAGTGTAGGTACTACATAACTATTGCCCTGGCAGTTTCATCAACGTTTTAGACATATTCTTATTACTATACCTGAGGCAGCTTTACTTGTTTTATTGAATGAATGAAAGGATAGATTTGGTGGTTTATCGAAGTAAACAAGGCAGGTTGGTACTCCACCAAAAAAACGGAACTACGTAGTTACGCACAGCCTACCAAATTTGCTGTTGGTCAAAGTAAACTAAGTAGGTAGATTGTTGCTCTGCCAACGAATTTCAACTGCTTATCAACAAGTTTGTCGAATATCGAATCAGGAAATGTGCAACATGAATTTAAACCAGCTGTAAGGAAAAACCTTGAAATTCATTCTTCTGAATGTGAGACTTCATAAAGACGGGAGGGATTGATTGTCAGTTCAGTTCAACTCCTCCACAATTAATCTTTCCAGTTGGTTAATTTTCAAGTTCTCAACTTCACACACGACCACAGAGTAGAAGAACTAGACAACAAACTAGGCACATGACGTACGAGTAGGTTGAGGTTCTAGGTTGTTCTGTGGAGACCCACCCACCGAGCTCGAATTTCAAATGAGGAAGGTTATGAGTAGGTTTCAATTGCGTGAGGTTTCCTATAACAACCGGAATGAACCGCACTCCATCGGGCGGTCAGTTTTGGTTCGACCACGGTCGACCACGCTGCTATGATGGAACAGCGGTTCAACCGCTGTGTTGAGCTGATTGTTGGGATGGAACAGCGGTTGACGTTACTGCGCATGAGTCTGTCAAACATGGTCGACTGCGGTTAGGTGGATGGACCTTTTATGCACGAGGCCTGTAAAATCCTCCCTAATCGACTTGTAAAGTGAAGCCCTCTATCAGTTTCTGCAGTCCAAAAAACAACAACAAAATTGAGAAAAAGAAAAAATAGTCCTACCAACTAAATAGGGACATCCGTTCTCTCTCTTCACCTCATACTAGTATCTATTGGGTAAGTAACTCTTCGACTCTGCCCGAAGTCGTAGAATAAATTTCTGAATTTTACACGCGTTTTAGCAAAGTTCCAAGAAAAAATTAGGCTGTTGTAATGGCTCCAAAATTTTAGAAAATTAAAATGAAAAATCAAAACACGGTTTGAAACATTAACAAATGAGTCCTCAATTTAAACATTCTAATACAAAATACATGTGTTAAACAATCGACCTTGGAATCGTCATAAAACTTGAGTTTTCTAGCCGCAAATAAAAAATTGCCCTTAATTGAAACGAAACTATATAATTTGAGGGCAATCGTTTTTCACGTTAAAATCATACCACATTAGTCCAAACCAAATTTTCTGCCAAGTTGAATTTGAAAACTTTCAATTATTTTACACGTTTAATTTAGATTAAATACACTTTTTTTCAATATTCTGCCATAAAATCAATTCTAAATTTTTGTTATTTGTTTGCAATCTTTAGTAAATATTCAAGCTCAATAAATGGTTATTGGTCTGAATAAATTCGCGTTAACTTTAGGTAGGCGTAGTTTCTTGCTAAAACTCATAAAATTTATAAGAAGGAAATTAATTATTACATAAGATTCCAGTTGGTGTCTGTACTCTCGGAATTTCATACAAGTACTTTAATTTAAAATATCCCCCATTGGGAGTATCCCGTATTGCCTGTGGTTTTATCATATTTACGAGTCCAAAAATGTCTAAAGTCCCATTCAAGTTTCACAAAGTATTTCTAGGTAGTGTTGTAGGCGGGTGGTGGTTGTTGTATTGTTTCTAGGTTGTGTTGGTGTGTGTTGTAGGTAGTGTCACGCTTTTACGCGCTTCTAACTTTTTTAAACCTCCTTCTGAATTCATCAGTCTTGTGAGATCTTGTTTTGGAGAAAGTAGGGTTAATTTAAATCTCTAACCAAGATCAGATGTCGTTTTTATACTACATGGACACATATATATTATTTTAGAATGTTCCAAAACGTATTTCTAAACAGAAAATTTAGGAATGTCAAATTTTCTAAAATTGTGTACTTCTTGCAATAGCTTGATCCTTTATTTTAAAGAAAAAATTTCTAAAATAGAGCTCAGGGTTTTGGGGTGTCCTCTCATAAAAACGTATACAGAAAATCGTTGTTTACTACATGATAGTGTTATAAGATTCCACAGAAAAAGTTCGGTACTTTATGCATCGAAGAACTGTTAAACTAGAGTAGCTAGGTACGTCACTCTGCTTAGATAGATACACCCAATTCGTGATAAGGGTCAGCCACTTTCGAAAAAACGAATGCGAGGTTAACCTTCAAGTTCGAGGTAAATTTTAAGAAGTGCGACTAAAATTTGGAAGTTGTCAATCTTATCATATCCCTGTAGAATGAGTTACTGTTACCGCTCAAATAAAAACTCTTCATCCAATTAACAAACTATAACTAATGTTGTAGTTCAATATAGATAATCACTAAATACACAAGCCTTAGCTAAAATCAGACGTCTAGCGACGCTCACAAATTAAACTTGAAAAACAAAAGAAAACAAATACCGTGCTTTTTATTTGTCACACAACTTATAACATCGCCCTCGCTTAATGTAATAACTACACGACACGAAAAGAATTTATTATTTAAAAAATAATTATTAATCAGCCCTAACGCAGCCTTAATAGCTAGATCAACTTTCAGACACTACGACAAAATTAACGAAACCCGATACATCGAAAAATGAACACTTCAGTGAAAGCAATATTTTCTTGCCTCCTGTGGGAGGTTGAATAGCGATTTACCAGTCAAGTAGGCATGATTAAGGACGAATATTGGAATTTTGTGATTATAACACAGAAGGATATTTAATAATTAAGGGGAAATCAAAATTTGTTCAAATGCGGAATTTTAAAATTAAACAGCACGAAGGTAACATTTATATTTTTGCGCATTTACTTAATCATTCAATTTGTCGGCGATGCACTTAAATACAGCATCGAGAACGACAGTTAAAAATTTGATGTAACAACATTAACAATAGAGAGATTAATCTTTTTCATAATAAATTCAGCGAAGGTAGTATTTTTTTATCTTTGTAAGAAATGGACCGGCTGTGAATACGAAGTTAGCATTGGGAATAATTCTAGCTAGAAGGGATAGGGTTTATTCATCAGAGGGGCTAAATAAAACACGCAAAATTAAGGGGAAGCTGATAAACAAAGAGTAACTGAAGGAAATGAAACCATTGTGATCCAAACATGAAAGCAAAACAAATCAAGAATCAAATCTAAATAATATAGTAGCAATGTGAGTACTTTCTCCAGCAATCCCTAGCCAACGCTATAGATAGGCACAACAGCAATGGCCCATAACTACAAGTTAATAAGTGATATGAGATTAATGTAATTTCCTGTGGCCGACAGTAGGACAGTAGGTATAGTTTCTTTGCAGTAGTAGAAGCATAATTTTTCAGCCATGGACAAAATAAATCTGTGAACAGAGATTCATAGTCACGAATTATATGGAAGTTTACAACTAGCAACAGATGTGTAGAATGATCTAGTTTGCAGATTCTTGAGTAAAAACATCCTTTCGGCTAGAAAGTAATTTTAAACATTGAACATTAATAATATTAATTGTTATTGTTTATTCAACGATTAAAGCCTCACATCAACCAGAAAGGCGCAGCATTGAACATGGTGTCAAAGGGCACACTGCAAGGTACTCGATTTTAACACGTTCCGAGCGGCGTCGATTTTCGTGGAAACTCCTTGTGACGGGACCTGTTTTTTCGAGAGAAAGGCGCGAAAATGTTACTGAACAGGGGCCTTGATATCAATGGGGAACGAAACGGAACGCATTCTTTCGGAGGCCTGATCATCTACAATAAGTGTGTTAAACTCCACAGCCAACAGAATGCGTGATAATCTCGTCAGAAGGTGGAACGTAGGAGCCTATGTGCTCTCTGTAGCTGGATCGATCGATCCATTCCGCTCGGAACGTGTTAAGGGAAACCATGTTGCTCACCCTTACTAAACGGATCGCCCTCCTGAATTCCACAGGCCGATCGGAGGAAAAAAAAATAACATTCCTCAAAGAAATGTATTGCCGCACTCTCCACAAGGGATATAGCGATGATGTACTGGACCTACAGCTAATAAAAACCCCAAAAACAAAATTAAGACTAGATGATGTACAGGGTTACAACTAAATATAGAATTATACAGGGTGATTCCCTCGCAGATGCAAAAAAAAAAAAAAAAAAAAAAAAAAAAAAAATTGGGTGAAATTACATCAAAAATGGAGTAAAATGCCGCCAACTGCATATTTTTATCTCAATCCGTTCTCGAGATATGATTTTTAAAGGTTTTTCCAGGAAAACCGTGTTTTTTCCTTTTAAACTCAAATTTCTCCACTTTACTTCATTCAATTTTAACTTTTGACCACATTTTCGGAATCAGCATTAAATTTACTATAAGAATAGTGTACTTGGGTTCTTAAAAAGTACCATCCAAAGGCCCTCACATCAGCTCAAACATTGACGATTTTGAAAAAATAATATTTCTGAAAATCTTTAAAACTTTACTACTCTTCCAAAACGAATCCTGGAAACTGGCAAATCTCATGAAAACTGCTTCGTCTAATACTCTTTCCAACGGTATAATCAAGCTTACTTTTATTTTGTTATTTAGTGGAGAAAATTATGTTTTAATGTTAAAAAATGTGGGTTTTTCAATGAAATTGTTGGTTTTCTCGAAAGATGACCCTCCATGAACCTACGAGTATGGGGTCGGTTTCTATGTATTTTTTCACGCTGTATCGAATGGTAACATTTGTAGATCTCTCCAACTCCGTTATAACCGAGTTTTAACTTAAAATCGCAAATGTTTAGTTTGTTTGTTACGATTAAATGTATGTGTGTTATGGGGTAAAACTAGTTAATTAAAGTGTAAAACTCGATTATAACGTAGTTGAGAGATCTGCAAGAGTTTCCATTTGATCCAGCGAGGAAAAATACATAGAAACCGACCCCATACTCGTTGGTTCATGGAGGGTCATCTTTCGAGAAAACCAACAATTTCATTGAAAAACCCTCATTTTTTAACATTAAAACATTATTTTCTTCCCTAAATAACAAAATAAAAGTAAAATTGATAATACCGTTGGAAAGCATATTAGATGAAGCAGTTTTCATGAGATTTGCCAGTTTCCAGGATTCTTTTTAAAAGAGTAGTAAAGTTTTAAAGATTTTCAGAAATATTCTTTTTTCAAAATCGTCAATGTTTGAGCTGATGTGAGGGTCTTCGGATGGTACTTTTTAAGAACCCAAGTACACTATTCTTATAGGAAATTTAATGCTGATACCGAAAATGAGGTTGAAAGTTAAAATTAAATGAGGCAAAGTGGAGAAATCCGAGTTTAAAATGAAAAAACACGGTATTCCTGAAAAAACCTTTAAATAATCATATCTCGAGTACGGATTGAGATAAAAATATGCGGTTGACTCGGAGGTCCAAAAGGTCTCCACAGTCCTACAGGAAGTGGCGGATGGACAGATCACCCCCACATACAACATCACGACCTTCTGCGCTAATTAGGTGCCTGTGCGTAAGACGGGTATGGCCAGTGGCAACCCGATTGACCACTGTTTGATCCCTTCTTGAAAGTTGGGCTACGGAGGGGCCAACCGTGCACAACTCCAGAAGGAAACCCCAATCTACCAAGGTATCTACCACATCTGGGTAAATAAAGGCCTTGGCTGGGGTAGTCTGTTGAGACTTGAAAGGCGAATGAAGCGAATCCGGCAAAACGCTTTTCAAACCCTTCGTTGAGGTATACAATACGAGGCATCCTCTGTCAAGTCAAAAACCTCGTCCTCCAAGCATTCACCTTCCATAATCTCATGATCCGGATATTGGAAGCGGTGGAAACCCATTCTCTTCGGTAGATTCCAACAATGGGTCGTCACACGAATCAGAGATCGGTTGTGAACGTGTAGGCCCAGAGCATTCACCAATAGTGCTTTAAGGGTTACCTAACATGCTCCCTGTGAAGCACGGATAAGGAGATGGGCATCCCATATGAAATCGGGTTTGGCCTCGGATCTTCCCATAGAGAAGTCGGAACCCCACTGTTGTAAGGAATAAAATCCTCCATCTGTTGAGCATTACCTAACATTCTCTCTGTCGAGAGAATTATTCTCCAACTGTTAGTCGGAGTTAGCTTGTTTCCTTTTTAAACTGCCATCAGGGAGTTGGACTGAATCAACGGATGACATAAATCGTTGAAAAGAAAAATCGATAAAAAAAAATTTTAAAAAACGAAAAATTAAACACTATTGACTAAAAATAACTAAAACTCACCAAAGAGAACAGAAAAATTACTCCCGATAACGAAATAATGCACATAAACCAAAAGAATGACAAAATGGCGGTCGAGCCCAGGCTATGTGCCGGAGATCAGGAGTACCAACAGAAAAACGAAAAATCTTTTCAATTTTTATATTTTCTTTGAAAATGGTTCTCCTTGCAAGAGCACCAGCACACTCATTGCCATGAATACCCACATGGCTTGGCATCCACACTACCTTTATGTTTGTGCCCTATGTTGTGGCTTGGTGTAGCCGATACAGGTAGGCTTTGAAATAGCAGATCATCATTATATGTAATCTCGCTCGCCTCGATGGTATTCACTGTGTTGCAGCAGATCAAATAACTTGCATCAACAGTGTCGAACAGCCATTGCCATATCCCACAGCTCTGGTGTGAACACAGATAAAACAAAAGCGTCTGGTAAGCGTCTAGTGACTTGGAAGTTGGGGCTTTATAGAGCAAGGCCTACACCGTCATCAATTATTATAATTGGAAATAGGGTTGAACATGAAAAGAATAGATTGATTAGCAAGAAGATACTAAAAATACCTGTCGAGTACCATTTGAACTAATATGAAGATGGATAGAGATCAAGAATTATAATTATATGCAGCATCCATAGGAGGCCTTTGAAAAATAGTAGTAAAGAATCAACAATAGCTGATGAATGAACCATGCAAATAACGGATCAGAAACCAAACAACTTTTACACCACAACGAGCTCCAAAGCAGATCAGTTAAAATTGTTCCTTCTTACTTCCAGATTACACATATTTTCATACAAAACACTTTTATCGCAATACACCCAGTTTTTCCATTCAGAAAAATTATGGGTAGGGACCCCAAATATATATACAAGGGATGCTCAAAAAGTAAGCATAAAAGCAACCCCCCCCCCCCCCCCCCCCCGACTTTGGGATGGATATACTGGTTAAATCAAGACGAAAACTGCGGGCTGTATTCTTACTTTCTGGACGCCCCACGTATATAATACAAATGAAGATGTTTTTACAATAGTTTCGGGAATCCCTGAATTAGGATATAGGTTGGGTCAAGGAAGAAGAGAAGGTAGAGGTCATGGCCTACAAATAAGATTTTCACCGTGAAAACCTCAGGCAGCACTAAGCGAAAATAAAAGTCCATTCATGCAGCATGACCCCATGAGCGAATTTTTGAAGAAAAAAGCTTAACGTTACTGACGGCCGAGCAGAGCGAGGCCTTGGGTCTGCGTGCTAGTACGTACATAAATAGAACTTCTTCATAATTTCATTGCTGATATTTTCTAAGCCACAGTCAGTATTAAAGCTACATCAAGTCCTAAAACAGTTGAGCGTAAAACATTAAAGAGAGCGATCGAGAGAATTGGAGGACGGAATATTTCACAGAGTAAACTCATCAGTTGTGATTACTTTTTTTTTTTTTTTTTTTTTTTTTTTTTTAACAAGCATCTACTACCTACGTTTTAAACAGCATGGTTCTAGGATTGGTTATACAGGGATACTTCCATAAGAGTAGTTCAATCTGAATTTGGACAATGTTTCATGCAAATATTACCGATTTTTACAACTAGCGAATGGCATTATTTCGATTTTTGACTGATTTTTCAACTTTGAAATTTTTGAAAACTAGATACATATTCTTATAGGAAATTTTACGCTGATTCCGAATATACCACATGTTAGTATGCTGAAAAAATTATTTCGCACAACAAATCGCAAAAAACAGGCTATTTTGAAATGTTTGACTACATTTTTGAAAATTTCAACCTGAAGATGTAATCCGATCATGCTGGCCAACGAACTTGAACTTTCGTTTTGTGTCCTTAACATTTTAAAATTTGTTTGAAGTTTCTTGCACAATTCTACGGACAGTTATCGTCTGGAATGACACATACATACAAACTTACATTAAAAAATGCGTTAAACTTCAGAATATGATTCAGAATAGCCTAAAACGGATTTCTGCATACAATTTTTTCAAAAATTCATATTCTACAAATTTGGAGGCGAGAGCAATAGCTTAATTTTCTTCAAAAATTCGCTAAAAGGTAAAATAACCACATACCATGTAAAAATTGTGAATTCCTGCACTTGCGTAGGTATAATTATTTGTTATGAGCAACTGCGACTGAAACAAGATACTGCAATACAAACAGATATCATAAACTTGTACAGGTACTTGGATTAAAATGATAAGAGATTAGGAAATTCCACGAAAGTTTAAAATCCTGCGACTGAGTAACTATTGTGACGTCACCTGAGGGTAAGGCTTTGCCCCGATGACCCTTGCCTACCTTCTAGCTATGAGACATTCATCCAACAGATCGTATGAGCAGCTATTTACTATTTTCCTAATAGACTATACAACATTAATTGTCAGCTTTTTGAAAATAGGATGCTGTCTTTATAACAGAACTAAAGAATGTAAGTAGAGACACCACTAATCAAGGGACAAGAGCAAAATAAATTTCCACACAGTATCGACAAAAGTTTGGTAGTTGTCATCCGTAGTGAGACCATCAAGCCCAACCCAATCATCCCCCTCATCCTGTATTCCTTTGCCATGCTTTGAAACTCAGTGTGGATTATGGAGTCAGTACGAATTCAGTGTTTTAAATAATTGTTTGGTGATCTCATACCCACAATAAAGCAATAGGAATACACACATTTATCCTGTTCCTAAATTTAATATTTTATCGCCAATGTGCAGATTACAGCTCCAGTGGCTACAATGAGGTACAGAAAAAAAGGAAACTAATGAAACCACACATTCAATCGGAGGAAATATAAATGAGTAAATGTTGGGAAGGCAGTCAAGAATTGTAGTTTAGTGAAGGCGAAGGACGGCAGAACCAGTTTGGTATCTTTTCTTCAGCTCACAGCATTCCCTGCCCTATTCCTGTTTACTGAGCTTGGACCTTTAAACCACCATTGTGTTTTTATAATAGTTTATATCGTTATCACACATAGTAGGTATGTTTATCGTTACCTGAAAATTCAAATCAGACTATATATGGACCTTCGTATCGAGTAATTAGTCATACCTTAGCATTTGGGAGTACTGGTATCCATGGGAGATGCGGGCGATGGAGCAGGAGACGGTGAGCAAGGGGCTCCAACACCATATGGAGGAGGAATCGCTGGTTTGATGAACCTTTCTGAGGTCCTTTGCCGACCCTGCACACCGCAATTCACATTAAAGTAGAAAAGCTTTCAAGTTAGACACATCAGTTTTAAAATAATCAGTATTAAAATTCAAAGATTGAGGCTTACAGCTAATGGGGCAGGAGGCGAAGAACTTCCAGCTAGAAATACATTCGAATAGGACGAACCACATGCATAGCATCTACCAGTGGTGGTTTCTCTCGTACTGGTGAGAGCTGTAAACAAATACCAAACATAATTATAATGGCATGCAAACGGCGAAGGCAATTTTTTGGTTAATGCATTATTAAATAAATTGTTCGCTCCTAAATTTATGAATCTCAACAGTAGGTTCTTTCACATTGGTTTTTTGTTCTTTAGTATAGAAAATGGCAGGGTAATAACCACCGGCGCTCGTAGTCTGGCATCATATAAATTTTGGACAACCTTTGCAAAGCTAAGGTTGTTTCTGTAATTAGTGATCTGTAGTGTTCTTAATCGCCAGTTCTACTTAATTTTTTGCATCTATAATCCGTGTTTTCGATAACCGTTCGCATCTTAATTTGCAGCGATGGTTGGGATAGATTTGAAGGGTTTTGAGAGGAAAATTTCAAAAGTTTTGATCATCCACCACATCGATTCAAATATTGATCAAGTCGTTTGTGGCTGTTATGTCTGTGTTTAATATTGCAAAATAGGTGGAGAAAGGTTGAATCAGAAGGTAGTTGATAACAGTAGTATGTTTCATTCTCGCTAACTACTTTTGTAGGTACTTAGGTTTAACATTTATTTCTGTACAGTGTTGAAATAGATTTGATTCTAGAACACCTACATTCTCCAATTGCAGGTACTACGAAATCCCGGAATCCAAAAGTGTTTGGAAGGTGAAGGAGTTGTGGACTCCGTGTGCATAATATTAATGCAGTTTTTGATTCTTGAGATACTTGAAGAGTGCCGCTATTTCACAGTGGCCAAGTTATATTATTGTTATTGACCATGAAATGAACAATTAATAATGTTACAACATTCTTGACTGAATATATTTTAATTGGTATCGAACATTATCATTAAAACAAGGCGTTAGTTCAACATGTCTGTTGAACTGGAGAAAATTCGAAGACCGAAACTTGAATTTCCCAATACGCCCCCACAAGTGAGGGTCTGGTCTGGAGACCCAGTGCTTGGGAAGAAACCCTTGGAGAACGACTTGGTCAAGAAATCTGTGGCATGAGTTAAGTCGGCTTATACTCCACCTTCCCCATTTTATTTTCAATGGCTTCCCAGATAAACGCCTTACTTATCTCGATGTGCTTTGTCCATCCATGATGTGTAGGATTTTCTAGTTTTCGATCTTCATCAACAGATGCCCAAGACTGACAAAGAGTCGTTCATGTAAAGTGCTCCCTTGATAGCATCTGTTAATGAACAATATTCTGCTTCCGTAGTAGATGCAGCCACAGTTCGCTGCTTTTGTTATTCCCAAGATATCGCTTCCCCAGACATCATAAACACCACTCTACGGAATGATCTTTGGTCAAGTGAGCAATTTCCCCAGTCAGCATCCATGAACCCGATCAGCAGCTCATCAGTCTTCTTACAGACCAACTTCATGTCGGCTGTACCTTTCAGATACCTGAGAATGTGCTCTGTTTCCTTCCAATGCAACACTGTGTATTTATTATTATATTGGCTCAGACATTTTACAGCAAAAGCAATGTCAGGTCTAGTTCCTATGGCTATGTGAAGTAAGGAACACATCAATGACCTAAAAGGTAGCGGAATCATTTCCTCCTCATTTGTCCTAATATCATAAAAATTTGCAATTACATCAAGAGTTGTGTAAAATGGCTTGCAATTTTCCATTTCATACCTTTTGAGAAATATCCAAAGTGTATCTTTTCTGAGACAAGTGGATTCCTTTTTTTCATATGGGAAATCTATACCCAAACAATAATGGATGCGCCCCATCCATATCTTTTATTGTAAATTCTTTTTTGATGTTATCAAAACCATTCACTTCACCTCTTTCAATTTTTCAGAATTCCTGCAAGCCAATGTCAGGTCGTCAACGTACACTAATAGGGTACAAATTATGTTCCTCATCATAAACCTTGTAAATAAAGGCTCAGCATCTATGGGTTTCTTCATGCGTAAGCACTGAGTGAGTCGTTCATTTAACTTTTTATGCCATTGATGCCTGACAAAGATTTTGTCGTGTGTCAAACATTCGATAAATTGAAGAAAAAAAAAGTACGATTTCTTTCATAATTCGGTATAAGATAAATTTCTAAGTAGTCATAAGAGATGGACACTAACCTCCAGGGCTGAGAGGCCTAGAAGATGCAGGCGACGGGTTGTAAGGGCCGGGGCTTGATTCTGTCCTACTGCGAGAGATATTGGAAATATTGCCACCAGAAGCCATCTCGTTGTAATGCCGCTCTTCCTCCATTTCCAAACTAGAAAAGGAATCTCTGTCCCATTCAGGTTTATGAAGTGCAGGAAATGTCCCAACAGGTATTAAAGAATCAGGATTCGTAAGATTCTCATTCTGAGCCAAATCCAAGGGAAACAAGAACCATGGATTTTCCCCAAGATGTATTTTATCTGATATTGTTATTTAATCCACAAATCTGTTAACCGCTAAAAAAGAAAATAATTGAGAACTTACCTGCTTTCAGACTCTGAAAGATGTCTGCAGAGAGCTTCACGGCGTTCGACTTCAAGTTGCAGTTTCCTTTGAAGGCGAAGATTTTCTTCTCTAACGTGGCGTTCTTCTTTAACGTAGCGTTCCATTTTTTCAGTATCTGTAGAGAAATTCAACAAAATGCAGCAACTATTTGAACAAATATTTATGGTAAAGCTTATACAACCGAATGGGATATGCATTATGAAAAGGGCAGGCTTGGTTCCACCTCTCCAGCATTTTTCAAGTAGCAAACCGTTGGAATAGATATGTTGGGAACGGTGGAATCGAATGTAACCTTTCAACTTCGAGGCGTGCAAGTGCCAAGAGGGTCAGCGCACACTACGGCCAAATCGCCAATAAACGGAGAAAAATTCAGCATCCTTAAAATGGATCGTATTGACATGGGGTTTTATTCAATTCAGTGTTGAAAAATAAATCAGAAAAGAAAGATAAAATATTATCTTTCAGTGTCCCCACAGGCGTTTGTGGTCTTAATACTTTCTTTGTTCAATCAAACTTCCAGGCAAAATAGATATGATGATCTTTCAAGATATTATTTTACGGTAATACTGAGCTGTCAGGAATTTAAAAAAATTGAAAAAGTTTGCGAATTACTTGGAAGGTTCAAGTTTTATATCATGATTTCGCTTTTCTAATAAATCTAAACAATAGCTTACCTAGCTGGCAAGGATCGTAAAAAGAGGGACTCTTTTTGTGAATGATCTGCAAACCTTTGTGTGAATGAAAATCCTATTATTAACATTAGGTAACCTGATCATAAAGGCCTGAGATACAGAAAGTACAAAGAAAAGGGAGCTACTGAACCTTATTCCACTTTCTACCAGGGACTATTGAACTATACAAAAATGGATATTATGAAGAATAACATCCACACTTTACATTAATAAGGCTTTATTTGAAATAAGTGTCATCAAGTAACAACAGAGGGTGTGAAAATGTATAAACTTGAAAGACGAAAACGCGGGCCACTGCTTCACAGGTTTTGTGGTTCCTTACACAAATGGCTGCCATCGCCTGCAGGAGGGTCAAAAATATTACACAAAAACGCGAGCCTCGGGCTAAAAGGTTGAATACCGAAAAAGGTTAGATACTCCAGGCAGTAGCGAACCTAGATAAAGGTAACGTGACTCAGGTGACAAGAGTAAAAATCCTTGCAATGTTCAGGAGAAGGTATAAACTACTTACGCTCGCGTTCTGCATGTTGGAGCTGAACCCTCAAACGTGAAACCTCTCCCCTCAAAGTCTGTATGTGAGAACTGAGATTAGTAGCTGTGTCACCGTTGCTCATGTCCCTGGGGGAAGCAGGATCTGACACCGGCTGATCAAGCTTGATTTGGAGCATCCTAACGAAGAAAAAATTAAACCATCAATATTGGAAAAATCCAGTTGACAAATCCTAAGAGTTATGACACCTATCTGCCAATTTTGTCAGAGGTAAAATTAACTCTTCATGTGCATATTAAAAGTTTGTTGTACAAAGCACGTGGGTCACATACAAGAAAAATGGGGGCTGTATTTATCAATTATAATTTATGACATACGAAGAACTTGATCGGCTTAGTTTACAAGCTTTATACACACACACGCGTGTGTCATTTCAGACGATATAATGATCTTTCCTTAGAGTTGTGAATCAAAGCATTCCAAAATGAAGGACGAGTTCCGTTGAACAGCACTTTTTGGGCACAGTAAGGAGTTTAAATATTTAATGTGTGCTACAAAAAGCACTAAAAATGGCAAAATAGGTTTAAATTCACCATTTGTGTCTATCAGCAGAGCATTGATTACAAAAAGTTGTTATACTATTAACTAGGAAATTAATAAAACAGAAGTTAATGAAGAACGTTAACGACGTCTATTGTCATGATAATAAAGCGTTACAATGTTATATAGATTTCGATGGTTAAGTCATCATCAACAACAAACAATAGAGAGGTTTTTTGCTTTCTACAGAAGCTGACTGTACGTGGCCATAAGGCGTGGACGTAGGCGTTGTCAGCTGATCTGGTGATAACCAAACACCTAACGAACTGACACGAATTGGCTCCCACTCCGAGAACAAATGAATGCAGAACGCAAACTCTGCCTTAGTGAATTTACACTGAGAAGAGCTTCCAAAGCCGGCATTCTCGTCCAGCATGAATCAAACCTTCAAGTAAATATAGAATAGTTGGACCAAGGCATCGAAATCTAAAATGAAAAAAAAAAATCAAAAGACGTTACTTCAATTTTTGACAACCTTGGAGAAGTCTAATGGTGAAAAAAACAATTATGGAATGCCTCTTCATCCAAAAATCAATCAAGTCATCCGAAAAATCTAAAAAAGAGAACTTTAGTAGAAAACTTCAACCTTGTTGTTGGGTTTGTAACTTACGTGGAATTGTTAGGAACAATTCCTAGGTCCCTGGAAAGTAATGTAGTTAGAAACAACTTATGGAAGACCATGTTTTTGTACGAAGACACTGGTCAATTAAATAGTTGATTCCTGCTTAACCATCTTGGTTCTGTGCACCTTATATGATTCTTAATCCGATGTCAATTGACAAACCCAGCAAAATGTAAATGTATAAATGAGTACAATATAAGATCTAGTAAAACAGAACTATTAGGAACCCCTGCCATTATAAATGAGATAGAGGAGAATCATTTGGTGAGTTCTCATTTTTATTCTATTTGTTTTATTGGGAGTAGGATGAATGAGTCAGGTTATGATAAGACAGGCACAGTTCGTCATCGGAAATCGTATAGACCTTAGGGCCTGTTAGCGCGTTCCCCCTGGTTGAGGCCAGTGGAACTCCACCTTGAAGGGGGCACATACCCCAGCAAGGCCTACTTTCTAGCCGCCGCCCCCCTGGATACGGACAGGGGAGACTACAAGGGCGTGAAACCTACAACCCCCGCAAAACCATCCTCAAATGGGCAGCAGGCTGGACCAGCTCCCAGTCCAGCGAGGCACGCTGTTAAGAGCTGAAAGCCTGGGGCCCCACCCGCCCACGGTACCAGCATGTACACAGCCCTTAAAGGCCAAGAATGGTCACTGGCCCGGCACAGAGAAGAGGACTCTGCACCTACCGCTTAACCCCACTCCGTCCTGCATGATTGCAGCACATGTAGGGAGGCCACGGTTGCCCCTGGGCCTGGGTCCACACGTATGCCACAGGTGTAGTGTCGTTAGACACCCAGTACGGGAATACAAATAAGACAGGCACAGATAGGTCTCATAACCATGGAGTTTAGCGTTCAGGTTAGCATCCATCTTGTGTTGTCCCTAGGTAAACGCTCACGGACAGGGTTGCTACCATGGAAATCAAAAACTCACAACCACCCCTTACTTATTCCTTATTTATGGTAGCTGGAATTGAAACCCCCTATTCGTGGACTTTCGTTTGAGCCCACACACGGATTTTCCAGTGTTTATACCCCCACCCCTCACCACTACCCCTTACTGAACAGGAGTTGCGCAATTTTGATTCGTGCAAAGTGGTCAATCCGTTCAAAAGTTATGGAGGTACCCACATACATACTGACACTTTTCTTTATTAATATAATGATTCAATTATCAAGACGCAACGAAAATAAAAAGTGACCAGTGCTCCTTGCGGTAAATGTTGAAAAGCCTAAATCAGTGCCCCTAACCGAGTAATAATTTGTAAAAAATAAACATAAAACCTAAAAATTAATTTAAATCAAGATAATTCGAACAAGTTACACTAGATCTAAATAACGAGAGTGACAATTTTGATAAGGATGTTTTGAAATGAAGCCGATGGGATTGTTGCTATTCAAGTTTCGATGATTCTAAGTCCTAACGTATAATCCAATAACACCCCAAGTGCATCTCGGGTAATAGAAGTGCATAGGTAGGTACCACGGAACTTGAGAGGGTTATATTTGGATCCTGAAAAACTACCTTTGAATGATATAAGCATATCAATGGCAGCTTGTGCGCATGTACAAACATGAAATTCTAGCCCCATATATAAGTCTCACGAAAGTAACTGATTTTGATACCATTTTCTGATGTTCGTATAAGGAAGGATAAGGATGAACGATACGAGTGAAATCCTTGCAACACACCTAACTTGTTCAATCTGTCAGAGATAGGGGACGCCAGTTCATGCCAACTAATGGGATGAGTAGCCCACTATCTGCGCAGAAAGGCTACATAATAAATTGTGTGGCGTGTAGAGACTCTCCAAGTATCATTGAAGCGATTAGGGACTCGTGTTCTGATGGTGCTATTATAGTACGTACAGTACAATGTCCTCCATATATCGCTAAAGCGAACTAAAATTTTGGCCACAACCATAACTGTTATGTGGGTTCCAGGACACGGCCATGAGTCTGTTGATGCTCTAGCGGGGAGAGCCATTGGTGATAACACCATTGAGATGTTGCTAAGAGCATTGAGGATCAGATCTCCCACACGCAACACACAGCCAATTCTATCTGGCATGAGCAATGAAGTGAGTACTCTGGTATGCGCAGCACCCTTCCGGACCTGTGGCTGGTTGACAGTTTTATGGCCCAACTTGCGAAGAGGGATCAAATAGCAGTCAATCGGGTAGCCACGGACCATACCTGTCTAACCCACAGAGACCTGTTTAGCTCATGATGTGCTTGAGTGTGAAATGTGGGGTTGATTTGTCCATCCGCTACTTTTTAGAGAACTGCCCAGCCCTTATGGACCTCCGGATCCAATTTGGATCCCCCCCAGTGAGTTGACGTTCTGTCCCAGGCTCCACTCCCTGCTACGATACCTTACCGGGATTTACTATGAACTGTGATATATGTATATGCTTCTAGTTGTGGCTTTATTTTATGAAAAGGATATAACGGGAATTGACTGGAGTTGCCAATTTATTTTGATTGTAGTTCGCTTGCATAGTTTCAACTTAAGAGTGAAATAATTTACTACAATAAGTAAAAGAAAGTGTCATTCTATGAACACTTAGGTACCATAGATTTGTATTCCTTTTATTCAAGTTACATATTTTCTATTTGATTATTTCGAGTTTGCTTATCGTACTCACCAACAATTACATATTTCAACAAACATTACATGAAACCTAAATTTCAAGCAATTTAATTTTAAAAATGTGCATTTCCTTCAGACTCATCAACGTGGACTTCGCCATTCGATTCAGCACCAGTTGAGATAAGAGACCCTAAGGACGCGGGTGGTGATACCACGGAGCACTTTAAATTTAATTTCAACATGATTATCATTAGTAGCTGCTGTGCATGCAAATGTGAAATCCAGTGCTCAAGTTACACAGTCCAGCCGATTTTGATAAAATTTTTAGGGAATGTGCGGGATAGACCGCAGAGGACCCCCTTTCAGTTTTATTCTTCTCAAATCAATACTTCACTCAACACACGCGCAAACGTTAATTACATCATACATCATTTTGTCGCTTCCTAATTGACCGCATTTGAAGTTTTACACTACATCTAGATTTACTATTTCGCACTATGGAATTTTTTAGAATCATTAAAAACATTCAATGATTTATACACTCATATTACAGATACTAGGAAGCTATGTGCCACACCCAACTTGGCAGACGTTTTTTCGATTTTAATCGACACCTCTCCATGATTATCGTAACTCTTCATTTCCTCGGAGATTTTTAATTTGATCACTTACTGAATAAACCTCCCACGTCCTGATTTTAGTAAACTACTGTCACGACTTGACTTATTCATGAGAAATATACAAAGGAAACCAAGAAGCTCGAATGACAGCTTTAATTCGGGTAAACGTGGAAGCGAATACAGGAGCTGAACGATTTCTTCAAATATTGTACCTTTTCTCGGCCTCCAGTTTGTCCATACGTTTCCACAGCCTGTTGACGAGTGCTTCTTGTTCTTGTTCAAGAGTGTTCTCCAATTCAACCTACATAACAAAATCATACCATAGTGAAAATTTACTAATAAGCATAGGGGACATGACATATTTTTCCATTTTTCCAAAAGGCAATACCTAAAAGTGTCACTTACATTGAAGCATTGTCGCAGATATAGTGGAGCAATAATTTCATAGAGCTTGAAGGAATTTAGAAATTTGCAAGTGGAGGGAATTGTAACTATAAAGGTTGATCTCGGATTGCCTGGTGAAATCCACTTCCCTCAAACCTTTACCACTACTACCCCTGATATTGGCTAACTCTAATTATGTGGATGGTCTATATTCCTAACAGAATAACTGAGATATCCGACATTTTTTTCCGCACCCTCGACGTCACAAACAAATATAAAAAATATGTGCCAACCCATTAGAGGTGTGCGCATCCCGATATTTGTTGTAGCTGTTCCTACCTGCTCCAGTTCGGTTCGTTCCAAATCACCGATCCAGGCAGAGTTCTGAAGAGTTCTACCACAGAAAAGAAACTTCCTAGTAGGTCTGGTGGTATTGATATAGGTACTACGTGTGTACCATTCCCTTGAACCCCACCCCCTTTTGTAATCTTCCACCCTCCATCGCTTCTCTCCAGTCCCCTCCTGCCAACATAGCAATATGCACCTATAATCTTCCAACTCGATGGGTAGAATTCCCCGAAATGACGTCATTCAACAGAGGGCTGGAGATGGTAGATCTACCGATGGTAGAACAGTATCAAGAAGGAGTTCACTCGAATTGAAACCGGACCGGCATCGCTACAGATCGGGAACGCTTTGGAGATATGGTAGTGTAAGTCACAAAGTCTGATCTGCGACCTGGAACAGTTCTGGAGCAGATCCACTACGAGATCAGGTTCCACAATCCCGATCTGAAAGTACCGGCTCACCTCTACTCCCCATGCATGTTCCATCTTCACAAAATAACTTCTTCATGTACGAAACGAAAAATATCATGTACAAAAATAGCGGAGAAGCTGATAGGAGTCAATCATACGTAAATATATTGTAATAGACTTCAGTGGTTGTTTCTTCCCTGGACATGTGTTTCTGGTGGTTACATATGGTTGTTATGTTATCACGTTTTTAGAAAAGTTGTTGTTAAGTTTGTGTTAGAAGAAAATTAATACAAATTGTTTTTCTCCGTGTTAATTCGTTGATAAATCATAACATTTGGGGGCCCGTCCGGGATCAATATGTCCAATCGTCGTGGATCACGCTCTGCACCCAAGAGAACCATTTCTACACGTCGAACTGCTATGGCTATTGAAGATGAACCATTGTCAAATACTTCGAGCGATCAAACATTGGATTCTGATGGACAAAGAGTTCTAGATTCAATCCAGCAGCAGTTATTGGAATGCAGGGAACGGATTCGTCAGTTGGAACAGGAAAACACAGAGTTACGGAGAGTTGGGCCACCAGCACCCTTACAGCCTGATCCCTCTATATTTCCGCAAGTTGTAACAAATGTCTCAGGGCAAATGTTGCCAACATCAACCAAATCTATTGCTCAAGAAAGTAACGCTGCAGATCAATTGTTGGATGTTCAACTGCAATTGGCTAGCTTGAGGCAAAAACCTATTTCTCATGAAGGTGCTCTTATGCTGTATGAAGGGAAAACATCATGGGAGGATTATGCAGGGCACTTAGATTTGGTAGCAGCAGCCAATGGTTGGTCATTGGAAAGAAAAGGCCAGAAACTCGCCAGCGCACTTCGTGGACCAGCCCTGGGTGTGGTGCTTGCTACTGTTGCCCCAGAACAGAGAATGTCGTTTGATATTCTGGATAAGGTTTTGAAACGCAGATTTGGCCAACAGCACTTATCTCTGAAATGGCAAAGTGAATTACAATCGAGGCAGCAACGACCAAGCGAGTCTCTATCCGAATTTGCTATGGACATTGAGCGTATTGTCCATCTCGCAACTCCTGATTGGCCTGAGCAATGTCGAGATGAAATAGCCCTACACACCTTCCTACGGGGTATGCAAGACCAAGGGGCAAAGAAAATCTTATCTTGCTATGCACCTATTACTCTTCAGGATGCGTTAACTCGAGCTCAACTGATGGAAGGTCAGAGTACCACTAAGGAATCCTCGAATTTTGAGCCTGAGTGCTGGGGGTGCAACCAAAGAGGTCATATTCGTTCAAAATGCCCTCACAGTAAGAAACCTTCAGGACAAGAACTAGGGAGGCTGCCACCGGAAAACTGATTGGAGCCTTGGGAATGGGCTACGCCAGAGCTCCTAAAGATAGAGGCCCATACGCAATAATAAAGAGTGCAAGAACCATGGGAGAAGCATTATTTGTTGAAGCCAAGATTGGTAAGCAAGGTTGCTTCCTGCTAGTTGACACAGGAGCCACTGTGTCCATCTTACGCCCTGATGTAGCCAGAAGAAGTAACTTACCTCTACAAACATCTCGTTTTGCCTATTTAAAAACAGCATCTGGCCAGGAAATGGAGATACATGGTGAGTGCTCCACATCAATTCAGCTAGGAGAGAGAGATTTAACCCATCCCTTCCTGGTTGCTCAAATCAGGGATAAAGCTATCCTTGGTTTGGATTTTCTTCGAAGAGTGAACGCCTGTGTCCATTTGGGCAGGTCAAGTTTACAAATCCAAGGGGTTGAGATACCGCTGAGGAAAAGATGGCAATGTGCTGAACAAGCTCTACACATCCGAGGATATCAATTTTCACCAAAGGACATGCAAACTTGTCAACTCCAACCTACAGTGTCACCGCCAGATTGGATACATAAAGCTTTGTCACAATCTGATTTGGTTCCAGACTCTCTTGAATGGAGGAAATTATTCAGCTTATTCCAGAGATGTCAAGATGTGTTTGCTTCAGAAGGAAAATTAGTGGGGCGCACACACCTGGTACAGCATGCAATCGACACTGGAAATGCCCATCCATTAAAACAAGCTCCAAGACGCATCCCTTATGCTCAAAATGGTCACGTTGATACTCTCATCAAAGAAATGCTGGATCAAGACATTATTGAAGCCTCCAAGAGCCCTTGGGCATCGCCAGTAGTCCTTGTACCCAAGAAGGATGGCACTACGAGATTTTGTGTGGACTTTCGAAGACTTAATAAGATCACAAAAAAGGATTCATACGCGCTGCCTTGCGTTCAGGACCTGCTGGATGCTCTTCGAGGGTCTGCATGGTTCTGTGTTCTGGACTTGAAAAGTGGGTACTGGCAAGTAGAAATGAAGCCTGAAGACAAAGAGAAAACGGCATTTACCATCTATGGTAAAGGATTGTGGCAATTTAAAGTTATGCCATTTGGCTTGACGAATGCCCCAGCAACTTTCCAAAGACTGATGGAAGCAGTTGTCCCACAGGAACTTGCCCTGACGTACCTGGATGATTTGATCATACATGGACCAGATTTTGATGTCGTTCTCCAAAAACTTGAACAAGTTCTGCAGTGTTTACAAAATGCAAATCTGCAAGTAAATCCAAAGAAGTGCAGTTTCTTCAAACGAGAGACCAAGTATTTGGGCCATGTAATATCTAGTAAGGGAGTACAAACAGACCCTGATAAGACAAGAGCAGTTGCAGAGTGGCCAATACCAAGAGATAAACGAGATGTTCGCAGTTTTTTGGGCTTCTGTTCTTACTACAGGAGATTCATTAGGAACTTCGCTGACCTAGCTAAACCGCTTACCTTGCTCACTCAGGGAGAGGTTCCATTTGAATGGAGTAGATCCTGTGAGTCAAGTTTTATTCAGCTAAAAGAAGTAATGACGTCTGCTCCGATACTAGCATTTCCAGATTTGGCCAAGACCTTCATATTGGATTGTGATGCGAGTGCGCATGCAGTTGGTGCAGTGTTGTCCCAGGAGCATAATGGAAATGAACATGCTGTTGCGTATTTCAGTCAAACCCTCACCAAACAAGAACGCAACTATTGCGCAACTCGGCGAGAGCTATTGGCAGTAGTTCGAAGTATAGGTCATTTTCACCAATACTTATATGGCAAATCGTTTTGCTTGAGAACGGACCATGCAGCCCTCACATGGTTAGCCTCTTTTCATCGCCCTGAAGGGCAATTGGCACGATGGCTTGAAATGCTCCAGAGCTATAATTTTGAAATAATCCACAGGTCTGGATCAAAACACACAAATGCTGATGGGTTGTCTCGCCGTCCTTGTGGAGACAATTGTAAGTACTGTGCACGTAGGGAGCAAATAGAGAACACCCCAGAGATCCAAATGGTTCAAATACTTCTTGAAGACAACAATTTTCAAGAAGACCCAATGATAAAACAAGTTGTAACATGGTTAAAAAAGGGGAAACGTCCAGATAACGAAGAGCTCTCAAATGCAGATCCGAAAATCAGACAACTCATCCATCGATGGGACTCCCTTGAGCTGAATGAAGGAAAGCTATACCATTTATGGATAGAGAAGACGGGACATACAAGAAAACAGCTCGTGGTCCCACAAATACGTGTTCAGCAAGTTTTAAAATTGTGTCATGATAGTCCAACAGGGGGTCATTTCGGATTTTGGAAGACGCTGGCCAGAGTCCGACAGACCTACTTTTGGATAGGCATGACATCTGATATACGTTCTTGGTGTCGAACTTGTCAGTTATGCAGGAAATTCAAAGGACCAGGACGCACCTACCCAGCACCCCTTCAACAAACGGCTGTAGGAGCTCCTTTTGAGAGGTTAGGAGTAGACATTCTGGGGCCATTCCTGCAGACTCGGAGAGGAAACCGATATGTCCTTGTGGCGGCTGACTACTTTTCCAAGTGGCCAGAAGCAATTGCGCTCCCCAATCAAGAGGCTTCAACAATAGCAACAGCACTAGTAGAACAGATTTTCAGTCGCACTGGTGTATCCTTCGAAATCCACACGGACCAAGGACGGAATTTTGAAGCATCCTTGGTAAAGGAGGTAGGAGAAGTTCTAGGGATGCATCGGACACGCTCCACAGCCTTACACCCTCAATCGGCTGGACTGGTAGAACGTGTAAATCGTACTTTGACTTGAACATCTAGCCATGTTTGTTAACAAAAACCAAGATGACTGGGATGAGAAGATTCCCTTATTCTTGATGGCTTATAGATCAACACCACATGGGACGACTGGCTTCTCTCCTGCACAAGTGGTCTATGGAAGAGATCTCCATTTACCCGAAATTCTGATTCGCCCTCCTCAACTATCTAAAGTCTTAAATACTAGGTATGCCTTAGAGCTGAGAGAACGCCTAGATCAGATACGAACATTTGCAAGAGAAGAAGCACAAATTAAGATGCGCACCCAGAAAGAAACCTTTGATCGACGGGCCAGAGCACCACTACTCCAGGAAGGTGATTGGGTATGGGTTTATGAGCCAAAGAGAACTAGAGGACTCAGCCCGAAACTCCAACCTATGTGGACTGGGCCATGGGTGGTTAAGAAACGACACAATGAGGTACTATTTGAAGTACAAATGGGTAGGAAGACCGTCGCCTCCATGCCAATCGCTTGACGAAAGCAGAAGTGCGACCTGAGGACAGGTCTCTAGAGAAAGGGGGAGCAGTGTAATAGACTTCAGTGGTTGTTTCTTCCCTGGACATGTGTTTCTGGTGGTTACATATGGTTGTTATGTTATCACGTTTTTAGAAAAGTTGTTGTTAAGTTTGTGTTAGAAGAAAATTAATACAAATTGTTTTTCTCCGTGTTAATTCGTTGATAAATCATAACAATATGTTTGAGATGCGAGCTTGCTCAGGCAGGAATGTGAGGTTGATTTCAAACTTCTCAGGATGAAAGGATCTTCTTTCATTTAAAAATAGTACCTACCTACTTTTTCGCACCCATGGGCTCATTAAAAAAAGACACATTTCCCTCATTCTAAATTTCCAGCCAAGCACCATTTAAAAATTCAGCTACAACTAGGTAGGTAATTTTCTAACACAATAAGAGCGAAATTCATAGACCAATCCTGAGTGTGGGTGTACACTCACACTCACCTAAATGGAGGGTCACCCCCCACTCTCCGGTCTGAATTCATAGTTGAATGGGTTGGTTCTCCTAGTGGTTAGGGGTACACTCAGTTTACGTGAGTTAGAACATGCTATAGGGGAAGTTTTGATTTAATGGGAAAGGGGCAGGGAAATTCCTTCTCGCATTCCGCACTGGTAGATAAGTTCTGAAAGGTTAATATTTTCTTTGTATTCTTGCTTTTTGGGCTATTATCCTTGTCGGACCTTAAATAAGAAGAGTAATAGATATAATGGACTGTTGGGCAAAAAGAAGACGTGAGGTTTTGGGAGAGCATCAAGCAATGACATTTTCTTGGAATTCTCATTGATTGCACTATCCTGATGAATGGAAGGTACCAACAACTCATTCCACAAACCAAGATGAATCGGAAAAACATGCACTACAAACTTGGTATGTAGAGATTGCATAAAATCGAAAAGCGACCAACACTTCCAGCTGTAGTTTATAAATTCTTATTTTATTTTAAGCCCCTTCAGGATTGCTATCCAAAACTATGTCTTTCTCGAATTGGAATATTCTGCGAAATATTTAGCTGCTTACTGTATCAAATGGGATCTGTTGGTCACATGTACCAAACTACCGTTTAGGTACCTACCTACTCTCATGTGCCACTGTTCTTCAATATAACTGTAACATTCAAATTTTCAAAATCCAACGATCAATTTTAGAAAAGCCATATTTTGTTTATGAATCCCTAGAGCGTGCATTTGGAATGCCTTCTCAGTGCGCTCTTAGGGTCACTCTCAAATCTATCTATAAATTCTATACATAATCTATTAATATTATAGATTAAATTCTATTTCTATAAATTCCGCCCTAATTGTTCAGTGTTAATTAATCTTAGATAATTCATATGAATGGAGTTAGCTTACCTTTTCCCTCCTCAATTGCTCCAAATTACTCTGCTTGGCCAAAGTTTCAGCTTCAAGTTTTTCGATTTTCCGCATCAATTTGTTTACAAGACATTCCTGCTCTTGTTCCAATGTTTGCTCGAGTTTACATTTCTCTTGTCTCAACTAAAAACCATGGAAAAAAAAAATAAAATAAAATAAACAAAATCTGAAAAAAGGTTATGCAAGTACACAGTGTAGTAGTACATTGCAGTACAGAGTAGGAAATTAAAGGAAGAAAAAATTTAATTAAACTAACAAGGGGAGGCTCTCTCCAGTTTCTTTCAAAATTTTACTGGTTATTCTAGAACCTAAATAAATCGACCTAAACTAATTCAGCCATTCCGTTATTATTTTATTCAAAATTTCAAGAGTGTTCCTAGAAGAATTTATATGAGGGACATTGTAACGACCCACAAATATTTGATAGCTCTACAAAGTTCGAACTCATGTCTTCACTTGATTTGCCTGGGATGATCTCTATAGACAGGGCCTTTGACGACTGCACTACCGAAATCGATTTAATCAAACATCTTCAATTGCGGCAGTTTACCCTGAACATTTCCACAGAGTCAAATATCTCTCGGCTGATTTGAGGTCGGACGAACGGAAGAGTGAAACTTAGGCCGCTTGCTCAGTAGATGCTCACGCCAGATGAGCAAGGACATTGTCTTGGAGTTTCTAGACTCAGTGAGAGAGGAAGTGAAAATGCTACGTCAGGGAGTATGGTGCTTACACTCTGGCTCGAGAGGGATTATGTCTTAATGTCTGGGTGCAACTGCCATTCACTAAATGTAACGGCCTGTTCGACTGCCGAAAAATTGAAGAAAAAAATCCTTTTTCAAAACTAACAAAGACCAAAGATGAGACGGATCAAAAATCACACGGGTTTGGTTGGTCCTAAAACTTCAACATCGATTTTGATCAACCCTAAAGGTGAGTTATTTAAGGGCTAAAATATTTTGCAAGATCGCGACTTTTTTTGTCATTGATAGATATGGTCTCAATGAGTCGAATAAAACCACCTGTTAATCTGCTGTACGTCTCTCCCTATGGGCTATGACGTTGACATGAAAAAGGTCGTCAACATGAGCGCAATCAGAACTGGTGAGCGCGTAATAAAAATTTCGTTATAAACTACTGCTACGATCATATCAGCTGATATAATTCGAATGCATTGCTGACTTCACGAAATCGAGTTTATGTAACCTATAGATTGTAAGATATACAAGGTATGGAGGCGAACTGATCAGTTGAAGGACTTCAGAGGTTAATTTTCCTGATCAACCTACGATGCTGAAGTATGAAATAAAGCACGTTTGGAATACTTGAACACAGTTTTACGAGAGACAGAGGACCATTATTAGCTGAGGGTCCTCTGAGGCTGATTTCTTTTCTCATAAACCAACTGAAATACATCAATTTATTGTAATGAAGGATTTTATGTGCAGAAACAAACATAGTTTCAAATCAATATACAGTCTATACAATCCACATGGTGGAAAGACGACTTTGTCATAATTCGTTTTATTCCTTAACATTTACTAAGAAAATTAAAACTGAGGGGTCCTGGAGCTGTAAAGAAGTGAACCCTTCATCTAATTACAGAAGTAATAAACCATTCAGCAATAATTTGCAGCATTTTTTAGTCAAGGTACATTCACTTTTGATCCAGTCGTTTCAGCCTGTGCTGGCCAGCATACAACGGTTCCCAATTAGCTTACCTCTGAGCTTATGAGACTTACTCGCGTGTTAATTTTATATTTTAAATTTAAAGTCGACGTTTTTAACACGTTGATTGCCAGCTGAACCCAAAATGGTCCTATCGGAACTTTCTCATCAGGTAATTAGGCACAAAGTGTGTCTAGCTAGCCACTTATCCTTTTATGCAACTCTTAACAGTCCTAGCAACCATTTCAAGAAACAACGCAAATGTAACTTTGTTTTTAGAGATATTTAGCTTCCATTGCCACCCTTAGAGATGTGAATGATGAGTCACGGGTTCATCCACGTCAACTTCCAACTTCCCTTCAGGCCTTGCTGCTAATCGCCTTGTTGATCAAAACGGAAGTTAGTGAAAAACGTTGTCTATTTCCACGAAAATAAAGAGTTACAATGTTAAACCGATTTCGACGGTTAAGCCATCATCAGTAACAAACAATAACCACCAGTTATTGTTTGTTACTGATGATGGCCTAACCGTCGAAATCGATTTAACATTGTAACTCTTTATTTTCGTGGAAATAGACAACGTTTTTCACTAACTTCCGTTTTGAAATGGGTTTCCACAATTTTGTCGCGAGTGATTTAGTTCGCCTTGTTGATCGTTTGTTTGCACTTCAGTTTGATTTTTTCTGGATTGTTTTATCCAAAATGAATTACCAGCTGATCGAAAATCATTTGCGCAATCACTTACGTTTTGGAGAAAACATAAGTTTGTTCATTTCAATGAAATTCCTCACAATTAATTCCCAATTTCACCTTATCAACAATGTACTGCTGCTCAATCTTTGTTTACTCCATCATTATTTCTGCATTCCCACATTAATTTAGACATTGATTAGCTGAATAATATTTTTCATGGCTGATTGGAACAAATAATTTAGGTATCAATGAATTGATGAAAGTGCCTACCTTTCTATCCCAAATTTGAGTTTAAATATGATTTTGTAATTTTCCTTTTAGCTTTTACAGTTAGAGTGATTAGTTGTCGAGCATCTCCAATTTCTACATGCCGGTAAAATATGTGGTAGTTCATGGATCGAAATGAGCTTACCTAATTCGATTACGGTCGTAGGGGTAGCCAGTGTTACCTACCCATCATTATATTAATTCTACTTGCGCGCACCAACTCAATTTACATACTAAACTCTACAAAGTACTGTGTTCGTTGAGGATCCTCCTATCAAGATTTTATTTATCGGCGAATTCAACTGGAAACTGCAGTTTTACCGTTGCCAAACGCCTCCATAGTTTTCCGAGATGCTCCACAGGTGTCCTCACTACAGCCCCCATTTGGATGGTGGATATGAAAGGTTTGGATATTCCATCGGGTAATAGGGTAAGCCTTTAACCATTTAATATAGTTCCATAATATTTCTTGGGCGTAGCAAAGCCTACCAACCACGACGTATTCCGTGATTGGTGCCTACCCTAAGCCAAAACACTCCCCCCCCTCCAAAGTTGTGATTACCTTCAGGCCTCCTTGCATCTCCATCACGTGTTCAGTGCCTTTTAATTCAGCAATAAATACTCCGATATATATGCTACCTCAAATTCCTGACTCTTGAACATCTATGAAAAATACATACTAATTGTTATATTTTAACCAAGTTTGTTGGATTGCCCTTTCTATTTATTTCACAGTGACACTGGTAGGTACGGAGGACAATTGCCTGATATTTTCCATATTAAGCCTTACGAAATTTGAATAAATTACTCTACATTTTGTTATTTACTGAATCAGTATTATCACTACTTACAGTATTATCACTACTTATCAGTATTATCATTCGTACATCTCATTCACATATTTCATTTGAATTCGCCATATTTCCCTGAAATGAAAACAGGGTGGTGTTTCGAAGGTAACTAGTTGACATCATATGATTATTTTCTATTGTGCTGGAATCAGCTTTTCATAATAAGTCCCCAACTTGGGCCTAACCTAAAAACTCACTTTTTAATATGAATCAATAAAAACACTAGTCGCCTTATCCTAACTTGTAATGGCTTACTTGAAACTTTGAGTGATAAACAATGTAAAGAAGTAAATAAATCAATAACGAACCTGCGTAAGTTTACGGGACAAATCATTGGTCAAACATTCCTCTTCTTGTTCGTAGTGATGCGCGAGGGTTTCCTTCTCTTTCTTCAATGCTTGTATCTTTTTAAGCAAAGTATTGCTTATGTACTCTTCCTCTTGTTCTGCTTTGGCTTGCTGCAAATAGCAGACATACAAACTGGTTAAAATTGATCGAATAAAAGTATCAGTACTAACGTTGAGGTATACTACCACATATGTGTAGAAACAATAGAAAACAGATTCGGAAATGGCAGGTATGATAATTTCCGAGTCTAAATTAGCTGATGTTTTGCTTGTTTCAATCAGGGTTCAACCCCTCCAATAGTGGGCACCCCCCTCGCCACAGGTATGGACAAAGAAACCACCCGCACCAGCACCTTCTCAATCATAGTGACTGCTCTTTCTACCCCAAGCCGGTCTGTGATCTTCAGGTAGTGGCAGGCCCTACCACCACCTCACCCACCCAGGCCTCTGCCACCTCCTCACTGAACCACTCCCAGTTAGCTCGGGAGCAGCTGAACCTACCACACCACACAAACCAAGCCCACTACCCACCTCAAAGAGGATAGCAGCATGCTGACCTGTGGTGAGCATAGGATTAGCACGGGACAGTTTGCCATTGGATATCGCATCAACCTTAGGGCCAGTTAGCGCATTCCCCCTGGTTGAGGCCAGTGGATCTCCACCTTGAAGGGGGCACACACCCCAGAAAGGCCCCATGTTAACATTAACCCCACCCTGTCCTACATGATTGCAGCAAATGTAGAGAGAGGCCACGGTTGCCCCAGTACAGGACAGTGCATCATTGGAAAGCGTATAGACCTAAGGGCCTGTTAACACCAGTACGGGACAGTTTACCATCAGATATCGCATAGACCTTAGGGCCTGTTAGCCAGTACAGGACAGTTTACCGTCGGATATCGCATAGACCTTAGGGCCTGTTAGCCAGTACGGGACAGAAGAATCCAATATCTCCTTCCAAAGAATCGAAGTCGTGTTTAGGAGTCCTTCATCGTGCCTTGTGGTCTCCCCCCCGACAAGCTGGGAAGATCCTCCTGAGAGGAGACAGCACACCCAGTCAATGTCCTTGACAGCTGCCACGTACCCGTTTTGACCCACGGGTCGAGGCATGCGTTCTAGCACACATTACCAACTAAGCAGGTTGGTACCCGAGTTTATGGAAATCCACATAACTCCAAATGCCGAGGTCCGTGGAAGGAGACTCACCCCCGCGAGTCAACTCCCACGCACCTCTACCCCACATCTGCAGAATTGACTGCACGTTAGGGGTGGTGAAACCACTGCCCCCGCGAATCCAACCTCAACTGGGGGGCAGGCAGGTGGTGCTTCGACAAAGTCTATGCACCGGTAGCCTGGGGCTCCCCCCGCCCGCGGTACCATTTACTGGAGAAAGCGCCATACAGCACTTCTCCATTAAGGCCAGAATGGTCGCTAGCCCGACACAGAGAAGGTGTCTCTGCGCCTACCACTTCATCCTCCTGAGGGATCCCACAGCTCAAACATTATGAGGGTGTGAGGACGGGAGACGGTACGCATAGCCAGTCGGGACAGCAAAAATCAAACCGAAGCGTTCAACGCCATTGGGTCGACACACGGCCATGTGACAATTTCTACTGATTTCATTGGTCCTCCAACCTAACACAAAAACGCATAAATGCGTCGACTGCGGCAGATCCACGTAGGACACTGGGCTACTTCGGAGCCCCATTGAAAGAAGGATCAGCTTGTATTTTTTCAGGGTAGCTTGTAAAGTTTGTATTTAAAAACGTTTTTCACAAGGGGTTTCAGATTGGAAAAAAAAAAACTTTTCCGTAGTATTTTTTTTTTAATTTTATTTTAATACAGTGATATTGTTAGGAATAACCTAGCAGATCCTCAGGAAAAAATATTTTAATTTAAAGTTTGAAGACAGCACACACGAGTGTTGATATCTCAAGGGGGTGGGTGCGAAGTTGATGACTATCTGAAATGGAGCCACAATACAAGAGATTCGAACCACAAGGGATTCCACCGTTATATGATGCTGTTTCGAATTGCGCAGGTTTTCTCAGTTATCTCTAATACTTATTTAAAAATACTCAAAAACAACGTTTAAGAAAAACATTTCTAAGAGGAATCGACTCCTCAATTTCTAAAATCTTAAGTAGTTATCCTGTATACAGTTTATAATATTTCGTTAAAACTAAACGAGAAGAAGGTTTCAATCATCTAATGTCAATTGCTACTCGCGCTCTTTATCTTCTGAGCAGAATTGGTCTTATCATCTGTTCGGTAATATGGTCTTGGTCAAAACAAATACTCGTACCAGTAGCTTATTTCATTTGGAAGGCACTTGTTCGCCTCCAAACAATTCATAAGATATATGTTATATATTATATATATATGCTTCCCATTTCCGTCCGCTAGTTTCTTCTGGTTTGAAATCGGTGAGAGTAATTAGAGTAGACGTATCTAACTTGATCCGAAGTTTTCCATACGTGAGGCAAGGTACCTACCTACCTACCTATTCGCAAAATGGAGACATTCGCTACCTTTATTTCCAAAAGGGTTTGATTCTTTTCCCGACTTATACAGTTTTAAAGCGAGTTGAATTTATGGAATCGCATGGTAATAAAGCTAATGAAAATCTGCAAATACTTGACAACATCATCAGGTACATCCATGCAACTTCCCAATGACGAAAATACTTTTAGCGAATTTGTATTTGTATTTGAATTGATAGGGAGCCTCTCTAGGACAACTAGAGACGAATGACCTTGCAGGCTCCATCCTGAGCAGCTGAGTATGCTAAAAGTTATGTCGTCTTACAACGAATTTATAAGGAGCCGCTCTAGGACATCAAGGGACGGATGAAATGACAGGCTCCACCCTGAGCTCTAGCTAACCGATTCTAAAAGTTAGTTCTACTTACGCAAACAACGTATCATTAGAACAGTATCATTTTTATATTTACATTAACAGTAATATAATTAACTAACATAATTTACATTTAATAATATAATTAACGTTTAATAATATAATTAATAAAGTAATATAATTAACTAACATAATTTTCATTAACATTTATATTTACATTATTACATTAACAGTATCATTTTGATATTTTATGTTCTCTCAATTTGTGATCTGAACTGATTTGTTGAAGTTCAAATTGAAATTAGAATTTTTATCATTTACCTAAGTTAAAAAAAAAAAAAAAAAATTATTGATTGAAAAAAATTCCTCAACATTTGATGATTTGTGCTGAATTCCCTCACTTATCCCGACGCAAAGAATTCCCTGACATTTCCAGGTTTTCCCCGATTTTCCCAGTTGGGGGCCACCCAGGGGAAAATCGTTTCGTCTTCGTTATGTTGCGTTCATGAAAGTAAAGTAGAGTTCTGTAAAAGGGTGAGGTTAGTGACCATGTAAAGATTTGAAATTGATAAAAGACCACACAAATCCACTGCTGTTCCCAGCAATCTCCAGTAAAGTATCACCTCGACCCCAAAGTTTTGTTAAAATGCGAAACGAGATTGTCTAAAGCTCAAATAAGTCAAACCAAAAACGTCAACATATCAGAACATTCGTTTCAAAAAAACAAATAATATACATAGGTCTTGAAAAATAAATGTTTAAATAAAAATTGGAGAATTAAAACTTTTTTTTGTCCCTTCTAACTGGGCAAATATGCACTATTTGCTAGTGCCCACTATTTTGAGAAAGGTGGAATTTCGATGATCTCCACCCAAAATTTGGTTTAAAATGTCAAAAAATGACCCCTGAATTTTTTCAGATTTTTTGCATAACAAAAATCTACGCCGGTAGCTCAATTTTGGTTTGTGAAATACTCTTTTCTTGCCAATATCAGACTTTTGAATATAACTTTTACAAACTTCTTTGTAAAATTGTGAAACTACGTATACTTACGTTTTAGGGGTCGCTGAACTCGAATATGCAGTTAAAACACGTCGACAGCAACAACTTTTTATAGTTTGGTCAGTGTAAAATTATGAAAATTCGTATTTATACGTATTTCTGTTATAAGTTTCATTAAATTCAACAAAAAATGCAAATTTTTAATATTTAATTTTTGTTTCTATTTCATTGGTAATTAGGTCGCTAAACTCAAATTTGATGTTGAAAATTTGCTTTTTTGTTGAATTTAATGAAAATTCTAACAGAAATACGTAAAAATACAAATTTTCATAATTTTACAATTAGGTATGAAAAATTTTCATTTTTTTACGATTTTGAGATTCCAACTGTCAAAAGTTGTTGCTCTCGACTTGTTTTGACTGCACATTCGAGTTCAGCGACCCCAAAAATGTAAGTATACGAAGCTTCACAATTATACAAAGAAGTTCGTAAAAGTTATATTCAAAAGTCTGATATTGGCAAAAAAAAGCGTATTTCAAAAACCAAAATCGAGCTACCGGCGTAGGTTATTGTTATGCAAAAAATCCGAAAAAATTCAGGGGTCTTTTTTGACATTTTAAACCAAATTTCGGATGGAAAATCAACATCAAAATTCCACCTTTCCCAAAATAGCGGGCACCCTACTATTTGCACGGTTTTCCAGATAGAAGCCACTTGATTTTCATGAAATAGCCAACTTGTCATGAGAGCAAAATGTGTCTTACGAAACGGATTTTTGTTCCGTGAGATGGTACCTTAAATGTTCCTGTTTATGATAGTGTGTATGATTTCATAACTATATTTTAGTGAAATTTTGTAGAAAACTAAGCTATCCCAATAGCTCCGAAAATTTGAAAATGAAGATTCTCTACGTGGAAGTCCGTTTTGAGGTATTCTTAAACGATTTTTGTAGAGCAACGCTTTTTCATATGTATACATATAAAACTCAAGAGTTTTTAGTTTGTTATGCTCAATTTTACGAGTGTATAAGGGTAAAACTAGTTAGTTTAAAGAGTAGAATTTTATTATAACAGAGTTGGGGAGATCTGCGAGTGTTAACATTCGATTCAGCGTGAAAAAATACGTAGAAACTGACCTCAAACTCTTATTTTCTTAGGAGATAATTTTTCACGAAATTCCTCGATTTCAAAGAGAAAAAAACATGTTTTTCAACATACAAGCATTCTTTTTTCCCCTAATCAAGAAAGTAAAAGTAAAATTGAATAAACCGTTCAAAAGCTGACAGCTGGGAAGTTTTTCTAGTAACGTGCGCGAGAATTTCCTGGGTCTCGCGGGTTATAAAAAGTACGTAGTTCTTCATTTTTGACAATTTTTTCACTATGGAGAAGATTTTGTTTACTCAAAAAATTAAGGTAGGTTGGCCATTTTATAGTCTTAAGGCCGAAAACACGAAAAAAATTCCTAAAAACGTAATAACTCGAAAACAAAGCGTTAAAAAAAATCTCAAGTAAGAACTTTCGATCAGAAATTAGTTGTAGAATCCACCACTAGGAGGTTCCGGACCAAAAATGTTGACACCCTGTATAGGTATTTATGTCATAATACGCAACTCTGGGTTGTTCTGGGTGACCCAAAACGGACTTCCGCGTACCTATCTAAACACTTTTACTTTAGAGTAGTCATTTATGATATACAATAATGTACTAATGTCATATATTACAGAAATATTAACTCGTATTGTCTATTGTCTTAATATGGCTTCATCAACAAATTGTGAATTTGTTATAAAAGGATTTAATTAGACAATACTATGAGTTGAGAAAATTTGAGAATGAAAACATTCTTGTTAAAACAGAAATGTTTTAGAAACTGAAAAAATCATGTCTATACAAAAGGTCCCAACCGGAAATCTTGAGGTGCGCATTGCTACCTGACGTAAGCAGCAGTGCGACAGCCCAGGATATGAGGGTAGACAGTTTATACCTACATACCAACTTAGTACCTAGGTCATTTCCAGAATGTGATGAGAAAACATCCATAATCCATTCCTGAAATACCGTAGGCTAAAGCAAAACTGTATAAATCTGCATATATTAATTTACGCAAGCTAGGCGGAAGGAATGTGATGTGGTAAGTAGTTAGGTACTATAACAAGAACTGTGACCGGCAACGATGCCTCTCAAGCTAGGTGGGTAATTTCAAACGTAAGTATGGTTGACTACAAAATACGCTGGTTATAAATTAGGTGAAATGTACCAAATATTGATGGTGATAGCGAAATAATTCAATACATGATGGTTTGTTAGAATACGATTAGCTACAGATTACCAGTGAGGTAAATAGCATATAACTTTAAAAACCCAGCCACATAATTAAAACGAGTTTCCCATGAATGCAAGCAAGTAGGTCCTACATGAGTAGGAGATCAATGTACTTACGATAATCACAGATGCTTGACGAAGATTTCGATTTTCTTCCTGAAGAGCTTTGACTTTCAGCTTGTAGGTGTCAAGCTCGACTTTGAGGACCCGATTCTGCTGTTGCAAAGATTCAATTCTTTTCTGCAGCTGTTCCCTGGTTATGGGAGACGGCGGCATCATGATCGGACCTCCGTCTATCGAGCTGGAATCGCTCTCGCTGGCGCTGTCTGCCATTTTTCCACTATGAAAATTTTCCGACCTCACGTGGAACGAGATATTTGAGTGCGAGGAAAAAAAGTCTTTTAGCAACGGGTGGTGAGAATACGTGTAGCTGAGGGCTTCCGGAGCTCAGACAACGAGGATGGCTTGCGGACGGGCGTTATTCCCATAGTATTTCAACAGTGACATGTATACACGTTAATACAAATAACTATAAATTAAAACCACTCAGAAAACCGTGAAAATCGTTGGATCCACAACAACGAACCCAAATCCGAATGCAAAATGCAAGAGCAAAAGAGCACTGCTAGAGGGTCAGATTGACAGTGTTGTGTGATGTCAGGTAGACCGGGCAACGGTGTTATTGCTCTTGGAAGAAAGTATATGATTAACTAGGTATTTATAATATATTGGAGCAAATTGCATTTATTTATTTTATTGATGAAAATTTGGCACCCACGTAATTTGCTGCATAAGCTAGAACGGGAGAGTTAAAAAACATCCACAACATGGATCTGTATGGATCCATCACATTGGATGATGGAGCCGCAGGATGGAGCTAAGCACGGATTCCAAGAAAGTAAGAGATGGGGCTCCGAACCAACAAGGTTACCTACGCCTAGATAGGCTGGGCCACTTCAGCAAAGGTGATGATAGGATCCAAAAAACGCTGCAAATTATTTCTCAAAGGTTTATTATTTTTTCAATTGAGTTTGATCGTAGTTTTAGTTGGCTTGCGTACGTCATAAGGCCTGTCCAGACTCCTCGGCGTGTCCTATTTCGAGTTGCCACAACCTATACTTCTATATGCATGTTTATATTTCTCGATTTGAGCTCCTATCTATTCAAATAGTTATTGCCTTAATAATATCATTATCTAAGTACGTACAAAAAGTCGAGAGGATATATGTTATTAAATATGCGTAGGAAAAGCATTGGTATTAACACACAAATATGACCTAGAAAAAAACATATATTCATGCCTCGAAGGAACGCTGTACCCACCTCATGGTGCCGCGGTGTATTATATGGGTATAACACGTAAAAGTAATAAATATCCATTCTCCTACACCCCTCTGCTACGCCCCTGGTCACTCCAGCCACCACAAGGTGCCGCGGCGCCTCCTCTCACTCCACCCCCCCGCTCACCACCCACCGTGACCCCCTGCCAAGCGTGCCAGGCGTGGGTCTAACACTCAAAACCTCGAAAAAGACACTTTTTCGCCCGTTTTTGGCCCATAGCATCTATGCGAGTAAAGCGATCGGGATGGTTAAACGTTAGGACCAACTAGACCCCAAATGGAGTCTATGTGCGAAAGAACGGGTTTTTAAAGTAAATTCTTAGGCCTTTTATGGCCCGGACGGCGGACAGACATTTCAAATTTGGATTCTACGCACTTTGAAATAAAGTGACAAAGTTTGAGGAGGGGGGGGGGGGGGGGGGTTATAAAAATTTTCTGCTACACGATCACATAGGCATATTATTGAAAATAATAAACCAAAAGGAGGCGCGACTTAAACATGACCTAAAGTAATAATCACAATAAATTACCTCTAGTGAGAATGTCCTTCTTAGATTGGATGAAATTTTCAGGCAATGTGCGGGCTAGGGTGTAGACGGTCCTCCACCAGTTTCATCGTTCCGGACTCAAAACTTCACTCTGCGCGTGTGCAAACGTAAATTATACCAAGCATCAATTCCTCAGATCTTGGTCGTCCGATCTCACTCAAATTTGGATGATAGTTGGGGATGACGATTTGATCATCCCATATCGATTTCAACTTGATTGTATCATTAATAGCTACTGCGGCAATGTGAAATCCTTGTAATGACCTCAATTTTCACAGTTTTCATCCGATTTTGATGAAATTGTAAGGGAGTGCGGTTATGTAGTAGATGGTCCCCTATCAGTTTCATCAATACTTCACTCTATGCATGCACAAACATAAATTCCATTATATTTTTTCGGATTGTTATTGGCGCAATGGCATCAGTCATGTAGCCTTTAAACTATTTTTCATGTTTCAAGTTACTGAATGTTCGTCACTGAACTACAGGGTGGATTCGGATGGGTGTGAAAAATGAGACTGAAAACCAGCCATGTGTGTGTGAGTAGAAAGAAAATTGAGTAAAACGGCGTCAAGCGCAATTTTTTATCTTAATCCATTTTAGAAATATAATTGCGAAATGCCAAGGAAATTTGAGAAAATTTGAATGAACACAAAATGAAAATAAGTCATTTATGAATACCTAGCACCTACAATTGGGGAAATTAGGATTTGATTATACTTCCAAATAGGAGTCTTCGAATTAAGGGGTTTTATTGCCACCTCTCAAACTTTCCCAACTTCTCTCAAGTCGGTGAGGGGGGCTCCTCCCCTCCCCCCTATAGTGAAGCTCCTCTCTCTTTTACACAGATCACTGGTCTACAACAATTCTTAAACCCTGTTTAAACTGTCTTATCGAAACAAAGCATCACCCCTGGCAAAAGCATACACCTCTCCACAGCACCAGGACCCCACAATTTTACTCTTTTCAATAAATGTTAGGAAACAAAACGATTCATGACAAAGTCATCTTCCCACCATATATAAGGATTGCATAGATTGTATATTGAAAATTTTTTTTCACATAAAATCTTTTATTAATGTATTTATAAACAATTCATGAATTTCAGTTGGTTGAGAAGAAAATAAATCAGCCTCAGAGGACCCTTAGCTGATAAGTGGCTCTCTATATCTCATAAAGTTTTCAAGATGTTCCAAATGAGCAATACCTATTTCAAATTTCAGCGCCGTAGGTCAATAAGGTAAGAAATTAGTCTCAGAGGCCCCTCAGCTGATCAGTACCCCTTCGTACTTTTTGCAGAGATGTCCCAAAGGAGCTCCATCTTCAATTTCAGCACATCAGTCGATTGTCTAGGAAAGAAATTAGCCTCACACCCTCACAGTACTCAGCATAAGCACCTTTGTAACCGATTGTGTAACTTAATTTGGTGGACGAGGAGAGAAAGGCTGACTTCGTCTACAATATGCCCAAGTAGTACAGATGCTTACAGTTGTTTGCTCGGAAACTGTATAATAGACCATTGGGCCTGTTAACGGGGCCCCTCTTGAGGGAGGGACACTTCACAGAGGTGGTGGGCGAGGGAGGTCTGCACCACATCTAGGTTCCACTTCTTAGCCGCCATCCCTTGGGAAACTACAAACGGGTGTGAAACCACTACCCCCGCCTCAACTGGGTGACAGTTGCGGTGGCCCAACAGGCACTTGGAGAGAAAATTAAAAATACATCTGCACTTTACTTCCCTCCGGTCTATGTATACCGTCATCGATGAAGGCAACCCCCAACAGAAAATCATCGAGATAAAATAAACCACCTACTAACGCTTCAATAGTCAATCTCTATTTGACAAGAGTTGGGTAACAATGAACAATGAAAATCGAGTGATTTCCCGAAGTCAGCATTCCATTTGTTGCTGATAAGCATGTTCACACTTGGTTCAGGTTTTATTCCTAAGAAAATGTTCTGAAACTATTTCCCAAAATCATACTGCTACACCCTGCATGTCATAGGTTCTATGATTTTCGTGTTGTAGCTTTTGGATACGGAAAAAACACACATTCCTACTGCACATTTGTAGAAAGCAGCTATATATAATAGCGTAAATTACTTCAGAGCTTTGTGTATACAAGAAAGTAATGGTTAGAAGGAATGAGATAAAAAAAGAACTTTGTATTCTAAAAATAAATAACAAATAACAAAGATTGAATAAGAAAACATCAGGTTAAACACTAAAGTCACCCAATAAATCACCAAAGTCACGTACTGTACGTATCCGGAAAATACGTACTGGAAAGTATTTCGAAATCAAACTGTTTCACTCAGTATCCTTCACGAAATTTGCACAGCATTGCACAGCAATAAAGTATTTCCGATGCTATACGCGATTGTTTTGGAGAAGACTTGTTGTTGAGAATTTTAAAGGTTTTAGCCATTTCTACGACACTATAAATATGGATGCGTTTAGTCGCCGGTTTATTATTCACCAATATTGATTCTTCTTTAAAAAATGATGGGCTATTTATTGTGGTGTCTTTTGCAGTAGAATCTTGGATCGCATCATCCATAATTGAGTCATTATGGTCGAACTCATGAAGCAGGTCACTTATTTCCCCTGTAGCAGGATCACTGGTTGTTTTTCTTTGTTTGTTGGTGCTTCTAGAAGCTTGTTGGAATGCAGGGTCCGTTGGCTTTTGATTGAATACTTCGGTACCATCTATGCCTCTTGAGGGGCAAGTATTATTTTCCTTCCATTTCCGACTCATAAACAACACCCACGAAACAAAAATATTTCCAGCTGTTTTATCACTTATGTCAAACATCACTCCTAGCTCGAAATCAGGTGTCGCTCTTCTAAGCTTGATGAGAGTTATGAGGAACTGATCCTCTAGAGAGACATTCACAACTGCAGCATCACGATAATTCAGTTCAGAAACTCCAGGCCCCAGGGTACCAAAAACAAAAATGAATTTCTCGTAAGATTCCAAACCAGTGTAATACAAAAATAAAGAAGTTTTAGTTTTGAAATGCTCAACGGAAAAGATAGAATATCTTATCTGAGCCTGGACGCAGACATCTTTTTTTCTTATCTCACAACTTCTATGAATATTTAATTTTTCCAGTTGAGATACATTAGGAATGTCTTTTTCCTTCACTGTAATGGGAGTTGGGGGTTGTGTTGTTTCACTCAAGACATCTTTTTTTCCAGCCTCACAACCTGTATCAACAATTAGTTTTTTCAGTCGAGATACTTTGGGAATTTCTTTCTCCTTTACAGTAATGGGTGTTGGAGGTTGAGTTGTTTCACTCAAGACATTATTTTCTCCAGCATCGCAACTTGTATCAATATTTAGCTTTTTCAGTCGAGTTACTTTAGGATTTTTTTTCCTCTTTACTGTAACGGGAGTAGGGGGTTGAATAGTTTCACTTAAAACAACTTCACAAAGATCCCCTGCGACCAGATCCCCGTCTTCATTTGGAATAGAAACACTATGAGAATCAGTTGATTCAGTAATACTTTCCTTCACCAAAGAATCAGAACTCAAAATAGTGCGGGAACGGTCTCTATCATCCTTAGGAACTGAAGAACCAGTCTCCTTTGAAACCAGACCTAAGGAAGAGTGAGCTTCCCGGCTGTTTTGTGAAGTAGTTGGTGTAGGCTGGATGACTGGAGAAGGGCCGGGTTTGGGGTCTTCATCATTCGGTTGTACCTGTTTTCTCCAGAAAAATACGGATGGCACTACACCTTTTTTAAGCTTCTTCCTCACAAGGGGTGCACCTGGAATGGAAAAATAATGTCAGGTAAATTAATTGTTCAAAAGGTTTGAAATCCTAAAAATAGACTAACCAAGTTGCCGACCTAATAGATAATAAGTGTAAAATCAACTCACTCCAATGCCAGGTAAGGGAGAGAACTGCTACGCAAGAGTAGGTGCTGTAAAGGCGAACGAATTTTGAAGGAAAAGGAATTTTAGACCCTACTATGTTGGCAACTCTGCCCCCTGCATGGCTGACTGAGGTGATGCCATCTGCTTTAGCCACGTCATTGAGCTGACAGGAAGGACCTGGTGGATGGCCAGGGTGTGGGAAACCGCTTCTCATACTGATGACAACAAAGATGATCTCCAGCCAAGCAGAGAGAGTGGAAGCCGGGTGTGACATCATAACAATTCCCTCCCTTACCTAGTATAATCACAATCAACCAGGCACCAGTGCTGAGTTAATTGTACAATTATATGGTGTTAAGTCAAGAGCTGGTATTTACTTTAGTGGATTTATTTGTTGGTTATGTGGGTTCACCATATATGGTGGAACCATATACGTTTGTCTCGGTATAGGAATACCAAGAGGTATATTTGTTTGGTTCATATATTCCTGGGAAGGAATATTGGGATAGGATATACCCTCTGAGCCTCCTGTGGGCCAATGGGTTGAGCTTTTTGAGGTCACGTTGGCAGTGCCACTATAGGGCGAAGTTAGTCTCATGTCCACGCCTTCTGTCAAGGCGGGTGAGAATGTAACACCCGTGTAGTTTTTACAGGGTGTGAAAGGATGATTGGGCGATGAGACAGATGTCTTTGCCTCGTTGCCTATGCTTATATCTTCGAGAAGGCAGGAAGGACTGGCCTCCCGCTCCATTCCCGAAGGTGTAATTTAGTTCTTAAAAGAACTAAATTTGGGGACTCGCTTTCAAATGAAATTTGAAGGGTCCGCCTGGGGTCAACCACTTATCAATCAAGTGAAGCCTGTTTGATATAGTGGGTCCGCCAAAATCGGTCGATCGGGCTTGTTTGTAAAGCCTGCTGTTGATCGCCGGTTCGTCCCAGCGGGCATTCAGTGAATTACTTCTCTGACCCGGGTGGCGAGGCTTTCTGCAACTAGACGGTGTAGCCAACGTCGGGATACCGTCTAGCATCCCAACGTGAAGGGACTGAATAGGGAGAACTACGAAGTGTAAAGCTGAAAACAGACTACACTGGCATGACGTGGGATGGCGTAGTATGACGGGGGACCATGTGTGAAGACTAAATGTAAACAAAGGATTCGGACGATCACCAACAGATTGCTCTGACATGACGTGGTAATGGTGGGATGATGCCGTCTAGCGTATCCTACGCCTTAACACGCCACCTACGCGTCAGGTCAAAGTCAAAAGATTTGGATTTTCGTCAGTCGTGTGAAGACATCAGCCGGCGTCAGGTCGACTAGATAATTAAGATCAGTTTGTACCCACCTCAAGCAAACTGCCAGTCTGATCTCCACTGGTATCCTCTATCGTAGTTGAGTCGAGCGTTTCTCAATTTTCAGACCAACTAATTTCAACAAATGATAGAACTCATTTTTTTGGCATGTGGAAATACATATGACAAAACGCTCTTTGTCCTCCACCAATTCGGGCATCAAAGTTGAAAATTCGCCGTACAGGCCCCGCATGCTGTTGATGGGATGCACCCAGCACAGGCGATTGCCATCCCAGCAATTTCTTCCCCTTCCTCGTCAAGCAAGTCAAGAAGTTCTTGCATTGTCGAAGATTACACATCAACTGAACACACCTTCCACCCTCCTTTGAGCACGATATCCCAGCATCAGTCCCCCACCCTCACGTCACGTCAGCAAAGTGTGAACCTGTAGGCCCATCTCTGACATGGTCTGTTGCTGCCTGATCATGCGTCATCTCACGTCACGTCAACGTAGTCTGTTTTCAGCTTAAGAGTCGACCTATTCGAAAGGTTGATGTACAAAAAATAGATCCTGCTTCCTAGAAATCGCCAGTGGAAATCACTGCTGGAAATCTCAGAGAAGGCTCCTTGGTATGGAAATCTTATCCTGTCCAAGGCCCGGATCGGGTTAAATTATTGGGCCATGAGATGGGGTATTTATATAGCTTATGGAGTCGGGGGTGACTCGAGAATGTGTCACCCAGTGCAGTTTGCTGTGCACTCTGAGAGCGGTCGCTCGCTATCTGTGTGTGGTACACTACCCGCCACTAGGGCGCTCTTGGGTTGCTTACCCTTGTCCCAAGGAAGATATTGTAAACGGTAATATTGATTTGCCGGTCCACCATTTTTAATTGCCTTGGATGATCTGTAACGATCTGGGATTATCCTTCGCGGGGATGTTGCCTTCCCTGTTTTGACTTTAGGGAGCTCGGGATGATGAGAATGATTCCATATTTTTCTCATTTGTCTGCTTTCCCTGGGAAGTTGTCTTCCTCGTTTTGCCGCTAGGGAGCTCTTGTGCTGGAGCTTGGGATTATGTCTTCTATGTGGCCCATTGTCTTTAGTTATTAAAACTATGTTTATTGGTGGTAAATTCACCACATTTACTACACAGTTATTTGTAAAAACCATCCACTAGGGGGGTGTTCTTAACTTTTCGAGAAATAAACCACAGTGGACTAGTTTCCCAATGAAATAATTTTCCACCAACAGGCAAAACAACAGTAATAAACTAACGAAGAGTACTTAGTTTCTAGCATTACCACTAGAACCACCAAGGTTCAATTCCTTTGGTGGCAAAATGAATACAAATTTCTTCTTTTTTTCACTTCAACATTAGAGAGTTCCTAAAGCGATAGGGAGATAGAGATGAAGCGCCTTATCGTGAACGGAAAACACTACTGCGCATATGTGGGGATATGAGGCGTCTCATCTCCAATAAGACAGATTTATTTAACCTAAACATAAGACGCTTTATAAAGTTAAAGAACACCCCCCACGAAGTGCCCACAAGTACACCAGTTCCACCATTCACTCTCACAGGGTAGCCAGGATCTACGAAAGAGAAAAACAAAAACCAACAAGCACAATTTCTTGTTCAACCATTAGGAACTGCACCAGTGGAACTACCTGCCTTTCTGTACCCCCCTCCATCTTGCTGTTTTATTGGCAATTCATCTATCCATCTTCCCAACATTTGGCAGATCATCTTCCCCATTTGTCACTTAGCTTTTCCGCCATGACTTTTAGGAAATTCGGCAGCTAGATTGCAAAATAACCATCAACTGAACAGATGTGAGAGGCATAAATGTTACTCATCGGGCCTCACACACAACCATATATTTACGCTTTTTCTCTTCTGCTGACGAGAATATTGCGGCAACAGGTCGGGAATCATAAGAGGGAGCGTCAATGTCTGTGACACCATCAAATAACGCCTACCTCTGTGGTTCCCACACCCCCCTGCACGCCAAATCGCCTCTTAGACCTGGAGCTTGGTCACTCATTTTGGTTATTATCGGTTCCTTTGCACAATGTCCCCATGCAAGCATCATGGCCTCTCCCAACAGATCTCTAACCTCATTTAATATGAATTCCCATGTCAAAGTTGAGATAAGAGGGCGATTCGTCCTCTCGTGGGCAATAAATCTAAATTTCTATGCTAAGCTGAGTGTACCAGGCTTTTTGTGAAATTTGATACCACTGTAGACTGCCCACTGTGTAATTATAATTTGCCTGATTCAGTCTTCCATTTCCTCTGCGTTTGCCCTGTCCTTCGTGGCGAGAGATACTCTTTCTTTCTTGAAAATGAATTATCTTTTTATAGGCTTTCTTCATTACTCTCTCTTGAAGACATACTACATTGCAAAAAAATATTCTTCTTCGTTAAAAATTGTATAAGGACTAGATTTTTGTTCTTGAATGAGGGATTTTTGTACTAATTTTCTGTCTTCTGTATATTTTCGCCTTTCTTTCTTCTCTCACCTCGTGGGATTTTATAATGATGTAATGATGTACTTGCGTTGCTTTCTTCTTTATAATGTATTCTTTATACTACATTGAATAACGTATTGTTCTTTGTGTAACCTTTTCTTCATCTGCTTCTCATTGTTCATTATGTACCTTGCACTATGTCTATTCTGTATATCTATATCTAATTCTTGTATGATTCGTTGCACTATTTCTTTTCATTTAACGTACAGATTGTTTTTTCTTTCTCTCTTTCTGCTTAAATATTCTACCTTGATTACTTATGTGTTGTTTGAACTTTTGTACCGACGGAAGGCTTTTACAAATAAACAATTTCATTTCATTTCATTTCATTTCATCTCTAACCTCATTGTGTCTTCGTGTAACCAGCCCACCCTTTTCGCAAGATGCAAGTCGTTGGCTTTTCTTTTGTACCTTACTTCCAGTGTATCACGAAATTCTGATGGGCTGATTTCAAAGTTTTGTTTTCTTAGGTGGACTACCGACAACCAACCTAAGGACTTGGATGCTGAGGTATGAGACACAGAACGATTTACTGCCCTTCTGCTATCCTCTGGCAACCTTTCTAACGCGTTTTTCAAATTTCTGTCCTGTATTTCAGACCTCTGTCCCCGTGCTGCTCACTTCGCTTCTGCCACATTTCTCCTGTGTTCATGGACATCAAAGTCCCTTTTTTCTAGGAATGCTGAAATAAGTTCTCTTGTCCCTTCTTTAGATACCTCATGGGTCGTCATCACACCCACTGTTGGATCTTTCACCGCTATGTAACCTTTGTTTACAGGAAGTGAAAAAATTTCAAGTTCATCTTCTGAGACGTCACCCCCACTATGGCTGGGATAAACTTGCTTCTAATTACTGACCTCAAGGGATAATAAGGAATAACTCACTACTTGCATGAACGCGTTGTAGGGACTGCCATCTAAACTGTACCGACTTACAGAAAACTGTGTGAGCGGACTGTGATTGATGCACTCCTGCTTCTGACAGTTTTTCCATTTGTTGAATAGAATCCTGTACTTTAGCCTCAACAAACTGTTGCTTCCCTTCAAGTTGGCCTACGCAGCCTCCCAGGAATGCATGCCCTGACACACTCTCTGGAGCACTACTTAAGTAAGGTTCACATTTTCAATACGACTGGTCCGATCAGACGTATAAAAAATGGAATGGTCTGAAAAAGGAATGAGTAAATAGGATGCAGCAACAGGTTTCAATGCGGGCTATATAAGCGAACCCAATAACTCGTTCTTCAGATCACGTTTTTGATTTCGGTCTTTCTAGTGTCTAGTACGATTGGTAAATTCAGCTATAACACAACAACAAAATTTCCTCATACAGGAACAAGACAACATGCAAAAGTTCCAGTCATGCAACATGATCGTATGAGCAAATTTTCTAAAATTATCTATCGTACTATAATGTGTTAAATTGTGTTGAAATTTGAGCTATTAGAGTAGAAAGAAATAGTTGAAAACCAATTTGATATATAAAAAAACTAGTAATAACTAAAATTCGGTGATTCAAAAAACATTTTTGATTTTAAGAATTTTTTTTTTTTTTTTGCAGTTTCAATAGATTATTCAACATATATCAATTAAATTTAAGTATGTATTTCACAGCATTATTTTATGCAAACATTTTTTAACGTCCTAGTTAATTGTTGATAATTTTGTTTTGACTTAAGCTCTGCTAATAGTTAACGATTTTTGGCCTTTTAGCCATTTTTAGTACATTTTTTAAAATTTAACCAATTTAATGTGTTCAAAAATGTTGGGTCAACGAGCCCTTCCTTTCGTTTGGCAAGCTTGATTTTTTGGCGCAAGAATGGGATGTTTATCTCAATCCTAAGGAGAGTTATCGTCTAGAATATATATATTTATATATATATATATATAAATTGCTATGCCATTCTTAGGCCGACCCCCAACAATTTTTTTTGTAACGTCCGTGACGCGAAGCGCGAGTTCGTGGGTTCGAATCCCAGCCAGGCTTGAAAATTTTTTTATATCAAAATTTTTTTATATCCATTTTTTTCGCATCGTGGGTTCGAATCCCAGCCAGGCTTGAATATTTTTGTATATCCATTTTTTTAATGTAAAATGAACGAATAAAAATGTACAAAAGAGAAAAAAACGACTTTATTTTTTTAGCGTTTTCAGGCTAAGAATTGCATAGCAAATTATCATCGTTTTCTACGCAGTACAAAAGAGAAAAGATCCGCCGAGTATATATATATATATATATATATATATATATATATATATATATATATATATATATATATATATATATATGAAAACGTTTTAAAATCTTGGAATCGTTTCAGAATGCTTCAACGGATTTGAATGAAGAAATTTTTCAAAAATTCTGATTTTAAAATTTTCGCTAAAAGAAATTGAGTTGGTTAAAGATTCCCCAAGCGCCCAACCGTTTTTATTCCAGATACCGCGGTGCATAGTATGCAGTACAAAACCAGTACTTATGTTTTTACCTGTAGTATAACTTTCCTGCATGAAATCTTCAGGACGGAAATGTTTCCAGCACAATTTTGTAGTTTTTTTTACAACAAAACTCTTTTCGCGGCAGATTGCCTCAGTCCACTGTTTTCTCAACGTTTCATCCCTAGGGAAAACTGCGTTTCCAGGATTACTACACCCATATACGCAGCACATAACCATCGTAAAATTTAAATCAAACCTAACGAAAAGTTGAAAACCTAATGAAAACAAACCTAGAAAACTAATGAAAATAAACTTTGAATAAACAAATAAAGCAGATTCCCATCTTTTAACAGATTTGGTCTGTGGTCTTTAATTTTGTTGTCAAGAAAGTCTGTGGTTGTTCACATGGAGTAAGAAGAGGATTAGGAGAGCACTGATCTTGAGCTGTTTTCTAAAGAATCCGCTAGTAGCGCTGGCATATCCGTAGAATGACGAGTTGCCCATCCTGGAATACAATATACCTACCTACTATAAAATGAATAATAAATTGATGATGATTAATGTGAATAATTATATTATTTATACACGAATTGTATGATGTAATGAATAGTTTATGTAGGTACCAATTTTACTTTAGGTATACATAATGTAAAATGTGTAAACTACGAAAAAAAAAAAAAAAAAAAATCAGTCTCCTCACTCATTTAGGTTGGCTTCAGGAGAATGGGAAATCTTCATGGTTATCTTCTATTAACTCATTAGCAAGATACAGGCGTGAACATTCCAAAAAGGTGCTATATGGTGGGTATCTGCCCATGAAAACTTCTCTTGAAATTCATTTGTACAATGGCATCACGGCCCCCCGTGGAGGGGGGGCTTCGCTCTAATGCCGTAATAAGTGTGTTATACGTGATCTTTCTATCCGTTTATTGGCCAAAGTAAATGGTCTTTCGAATTGAAAATCGCTAATAAGAGGTTTTCAAGCGTACTGAATCCGAGTTCAAAAGTGTCAAATTCCAAAAGTTCAAAGTTCTCCGTTGTCATACCCTGTAGGTACCTACCTACCACCTGCCACAGCAGTTTTTGCTTTTTGAGGTCAGAGATCGTGTGTTTAGTATTTATCACATGATATACACATGTGTTGAAAAATATAAGTTATGAAAAAATCTGGGTTTTACTGCGGTTTTTAAGGACGTCCCTCTAAAGCTATGTCTTATAGGCAAGGCTTCGTTAATAAGAGGTAATCCTATTGGAATTGATTCAGGGGGATAAGGGACAACCCAAGCATGAGAAAAAAAATAATTGCATACAAATCCATTTCAGACTATTTTACGAGTAAGACCGAATAGTGAAAAAACCCATAGTGTATGTCTGTGTGTGACACAAATTTTGTTGACACTACCCAGGCCACAATCCTCAACTGATTTTTGAGATTCTTTCTTTGTTCGATCCCAGTTTCTAATCTAGTTGTGCAACAAACCTCGAGAATTTTGAATTCCGCGATGAAAGAGAGGAAATGGAGAAGGTAAAGCCGAAAAAACGTGTTTTTTTATTTCATTTTTTTATTTTAACAAATAATGTTGACGCTACCCAGGCTACAATTCTCAACCGATTCTCGTGATTCTTATATGGTTCAATTTCTGATTTAGTCCAGTTGTGCTAAAAATCTTGAGAATTTCGGATTTACTGTCGTGGTGGGGGATAGAAGGGATAATTACAAATTCTTTCAGGTGCTGCCCAAGCAACAAATCTCGACCGATTCTTATATTTAATCTGGCGATCATATGAAATTGTTTTTTAAAAAATTTTGTTGTTGAAATTTTGACTTAGGTATAATTTTAATTGCTAATTTAATTTTTTTATTAAAAAAATCGCTAATATCCCGTATTTGGAAACAATTCAAGTGTATGTTGGCATAGGCATGAAATTTCGATTCTGAAAATTAGTGGCCGCATGTGAAAATGGGGAGCGAAAAACGTGGTTGCAGGAACACTAGAGTGTATTTGAGGGGCGCGTGCCTTGGCTACGCCCAGCAACTGACCTCATCCGCGCGTGCGTACGAAACTGCTTACTCAAACTGCTTACCGTCTCTCGACAATTTGTACTTACTGCTTCTTCCACTTTTATCAAAGTATACTTACCCACTTTATCAAAGTGTTAGGTGGGGTTTTATTTTCATTTGTTATAGGAACGTCCATGGTAATAATTAGTTCGTATAGGTAGCTGGAACCTTAGTATTCGTGTGAAAACAACAGGAGGAGTTTGACGCACTGAACCGTAATATTCATTAGGTAGGAATCTAACAACCTCGTACCTACCTACCTACAATTAGAGATGAGCAAACACATATCCGAAAATACAAATATGTACCTATTTATCCTTTATTTTTTATAGTTGAATTTGTTTGTATGTACCTACCTATATGAATAAATTTGTATTCATATTTTGGCTACGAATATTCAAAACTAATACTCAAAACTATGAATATAGGAATTATATTCAACGAATATGAATATTTCAATACTTAAAGAAATACACATTACTATTCAATTATTTTTTAATGTAAAATAATAATATTCGCGTATTCAATCAATATTAATATCTCGATAGGTACCTATTCAAATTTATATTCTCATTCAATTTCACAAAACTTAATTTTTGTCTACTCGCAAAGATGAGTGAGGGAGCAAAATTGAATTCTAGTTATTTTTGGTGTTTACCAAAATTTTTGGTGTTTAAGTGAAGGGACTAGATCTCAAAATTCAACGTAGAATACCGAGAATTTGAGTAATTTATGATAATTTCAAAAGTAGGATAATGGACTAAATTTAAAAATCTGTCACAAATCAGTCAAATCCAGCCTTGAAAACTGTCAATTTGATTTTTTTTTTTTTGTATTTTCAAAATAATATGATGAAATTCACCCTTGAATTTGAGTGATCTTACAAGATAGGTAAATGGACTACATTTCAAAATGCATCGAAATTCTGCTTTCAGGAAAAGTATTGCACAATAACAGGTAAATATTATGAATATCATTTACAATAATAATTCATACAATAAATCATAACAAAATTCATTATTGACTATCATCAAATCGACTTACAACTGAGCGAGAGCGGGGCGATCCCCGCGTCGGGGAAAATTTCACCCGCAGAATGTTGCGGGGAGATCGGTGCCCGTCCGACGGCCCGCCGGGAGTGGCCAACACGTAGAAATGAATCACTCGTCCTACACCTGACGGGGACGCCCGCCGACGGAGACGGGCGTTTTTCGGTTATTTGTTTGAATTTTGTTGTTTGAAAAATGGAGGTATGCAGAGTGGGAGCGACGGGCCCGCGCAAGTGACCCGTCAGGTGTAACGAGAACACTGCGACGGTTTTTCCCCGTCCGGCAAACGCATAGCAACCGCCACAGCAACAAGCATTATTACAGTTTGTAGAGAACACTATCACCATCAATTTTGCACTGCGTTTTTACACCTTCATTCTCACACTAGGTCTGATTCCCACTACAATTATTTATGAGGATAATAATTCTAGTAGGTAGGTAGTTGAGATATGTAAAAAATATGGGATGTTAGCATTTTCCAGGAAAAAATTGTTCAAAATAATATTTATGAGCAAAATACAAAAAAATTGAAAAACAAAATTTTTGTTAGTTATTTTTTGGAAACTTTGTTATGTTCGCTCGATAGCCTAGGATGAGACAAACTCAAATAGGTACCTATATATTAAGATTTGAAAACTGATTAATTGGTGTGGAGATAATCAAGATTATCTATTTGTATCTTCCCTCTCTCTCACACAACTGTCGTCCCCTTTAGCCATAAGAATTCGATATAGTTTTGAAACATATGTAAGGAGTTTTAATTTCATCAAGGGAGGGGGTAATACTGATAAATCATGGTGTTTTAACAATTCTCGTCCGATTTTCGTGATAATTTTTTTGTTCAACTACTATGAATTGATTCTAGTTTTGGAAGTATGTCTCGAGTTTCGAATTTCAAACTGGAAGTTTTATTATAGGAATTTGCTGTCAGTGGAGGGAGTTAATGGGGGAAGAGGGGAGTCCGAGAAGTCATGGTAGTTTTGTTTTCTCTCTTATTTTAACTCTCAGCAAAATTATATAAAATCCATGCAAAGGGACGCCCCTGTAATGCATGCATTACTTACCAATGTGTTTACATTTTGATAAAGTATAGAGAAACTTAGGAGGCCTGTAGGTAGGTACTTATGTTAGTATTAAATAACAGTGAAATTGGAAGGAAATTAATTGCTCTACAAGTTTTTAAATAGAGAAATCCCATAAAATGCATAATTAACAAGCTATTAGCGAAAATCCGAACAAAAATATTGGCATTCCCCCACAGCCAAGAGAGTGGAGGTCCCTCGACGTCAAAAACTTGGATTCTTTATCCTCTATCATACTCAAACAACCCCTTCACATTTCATTAGGTAGGTACCTACCGTAGATGTACCCAACTTCGGCCACCCAAAAATCTGAAAACGATCTTATGACTAAGTAGGGCGTGAGAAAATTATGCTATATAGAATTTACGTTTGCACCTGCGCAGAGTGAAGTATTGATCTGAAACTTATAGAGGTTTCCGATCGTCTAAATCGGTTGGAAATTGTGGAAATATTATCAAAAGTTGTTCAGAATGGTCTAAAATGCAAAATGTGAGAGGACATTTGGATTTAGAAGACGAAACATTTTTTATCTCCTAAAAGTGAAACAAAGCATCCGCTACCTACCTATGTATAGGTAGACTCAGAAGCAATTGGCAGGCGGGACTACCATAAAAACTATCCTGTCAACTTGAAAATGCCTAGAAGGAGGTGAGATGGTAAATTACAAGATCTTCTCGCAAAGCATCCGAGAAATATGCCGTTCCAGGATCCACTTTACCAGACAAAAGTAGAATAACCATCATTCTCTCATGTTGGGTCACCCTAACGATTTTACAATGCCAACAGAAATTAAACCACTGACGACCTGAGATCGATTGTGCAGATGTGTTTTGATCGAGCAGGGATTAAGTAGGTAAACTAAAAGATTTTAAGATTAATCGACCTGGTTAAAGCTGGATAGAAGTTCCAGTCATGCAGTATGATAGTATGAGCGAATTTTTGTAAATAATCGTATTATATTATGTTATAAAACATATTGTTTTAGAATACATTGTTTTGAAATTTGATGAACTGTTTTTAAATTTGAGCATTTCGAGTGCGTATACCCTCGTTAACATAGCAGAATAAATTTAACTACTAATTTATGGCAGTAAAACTCTTTATAAATAATATTCTGCAATTCAAAGAAGATTCCGAAATTTTAGCTCTTTTCGGAAGTTTTTGAATAGATTTTTTCAGCAAATATTAATGACATTTGAATACCATTTTGTGCGTAAATTGTAGTGTTCATTTTCTAGTTGATCAACTTTTTTTTTGGATGAAATTCTGCTAAAAAATATAAATTTGACAATTTTTAGCGGTTTTTAGTGATTTTTTTTTTAGTACCTACCTACATTTTTTGAAATTTGACCAATTTAATTTACTCAAACAGTATTGGCCTACGAACTCATCTTTTAATCTGGAAAGCTTGATTTTTTGGCACAAGAACGGAATTTTTATCTGAATCCTAAAAAGAGTTATTGTCTAGATTTTTTTTACAAAACCCCCCTGAATGGCGGAGGGGGCACACCATCAAATAGAAAAATAAATAAATAAAAAGTGGGGAGGACACCCAGGTTTACCCAGTCAGCTCTAGGGATGAGGAGGAAGAATGGGATGAAAGGAAGTGCTCCAGTTCAAGTCAGAACCCCCCAGGATGTGGGTGGTGATACCACGGAGCACTTCCGCCAAGATGCCCTACTCGAGTAACTCCGTGGCGCTTTTCCCACACCATGACACAGTCTCAGCCATGACCTTAATGTTTTTGGTCGTCACTCCTTTTAGCTCGGAAATCGCTTACAGCAGGTCATTTCTGTCATACTTATTATTTTAGTCCGCCAGGTCTGCTCCACATCCACACTGCCACTGGCAACCTGTACATCCAGGATTATGGCAGACCCATTGGGCTTGGCGGCAACGATATCAGTCTTCTTGCCCCGGCCACTGGATGACAAAGCGCCTGCTATCGGCTTGGTAACTGCATCATGACGTAGAATGCGGCCACCATGACTACGAGGACAGCGCTGCACCACATGATACAGATTCTCATTTTTACATCCCCCCCCCCCCCCCTCCCGGACAGGCACAGGATGTCTACTGTCCCACGACCACTCCTTGAACACCTCGCAGAAGTGGCTAACGGTGATAGTCACTGGCCCCAATGCCTTCTCTAGCCATTCCAACCACTGGTAAAAAATGGGGGGATTCTGAGCAGTGTCGGAGTTCTTTACCATCGACTGACTCATGCAGTGCAGCAGCGAATTCAGCAGATGAGCTGGGTTTTGGAGCAGTTGGTGTTGCTCGGTCATACCACAACTTTTTCCTGACGAACTCAAGGTCAGCAGCAGTGCGGGCGACCACCCAGCTTGAGCTCCTAAGAGCAAGCAGGTACTGACAGATGGGATGCTGACTGATAGAGAGACAATACCGAGCCCACTGGCTCCAAACTTTCTTTAAATAATAGGTATTCTGTGAGTCAAAAAAGATTTGTTTAGCATTCATTTGCAATTTTATCTATTTTTATCAAATATTACTGAAATTTAACTATGTACCTAGGTACATTTTTCAGCGTAATTTTGTGCACACATTTTTTAATGTTCTAGTTCATCGTTAATGAACTTCTTCCAATTAAAATTATGCTAAAAATATAATAATTTTTATCCGTATGCAGCAATTTTTCGAGTCTATTTTTGGAATTTGACCAATTCACAGTGCTCAAAAGAGTTGACCAACTAACTAACACATCCGTTCATTTGGGAAGCTTGATTGTTTGTTGCAAGAATAGAGTTTTTATTTCAATCCTAAGGAGAGTTATCGTTTGGAATGACACACCTAAACTCTAAGATTCGTTTCAGAATGCCTCAAAACGGATTTCAGTAAAGAAATGTTTCGAATATTTTGATTTTAAAATTTTTGGATTTTAAAATTTTACCTTTATTTTTTACAAAAATCCACTAATAGATTCATTTATATTTTTCAACAGAATTTTAGTCAAAAGAAGGATAGGTATCAAAAATGAACGAGATAATTAAAATTTTTTTGCACAAAAGTATGCTGAAAAATGTACTTATTTTGAATTAATTTTACTTAGCTGAAAAAAAAAAAAAAAAAAAAAAAAACTACAAAAAAATAGCTATATTTCCAAAATCTTGTTTTTCTCGCAGAATATTATTCAGAACTAGTTTGTTTGCCATTAAACTGGTAGTTAACAATTTCTTCTCGCTCAAAACATCAAAACAATGTAACCTAATGTATTACGATAATTTACGAAAATGCGCTCATACGATCATGCTGCATGACTGTAACTTTTTTAGATGTAGTTCTACCTGATTTTTTTCTTTAGCACTATGACGCGGACATCCTGTATATGTACCTATTCCTACTGAAAATTATAATAGAACCTACTTGGAATAAATTATGTTAAATGTAATGTAACATTCTTCTAGAACTATTGCAGTAGAACAATCAATCAATCATCATCATCATTTTCAATTGTTTTTATTAAATTACTAAATAATTTATGAAATAAAGGGACCGTAAGTAACAAATCAACAATTTATTGGAAACAAATCAAGAGTCACACCAAACGGATGAGGTTATAGTTACAAATAGGTACTTAAAGAACAACGAAAAATTGGGTCAAACTTGAATAGCTGAAGTTGTGCTTCGTCCTTCTTAAGGAAGAAACAATCCATCGTCATCAACTTTGTTTATGATCTCACAAATGACAGAGGATTCCACACCTAAAATGTATTGGCATATGCTGGGTTCGAGAAGATATAACGAGACGCTTCCTCTGGATTGTGAACACTTCAATTTGACTTCGGTCTCTCTGGGCTTTCCAGTTTCTGGGCATATGTCACCACCCCCATAGAAGTAGGAGATGTGAGTTCTGTGGTATAAGGGTCGAGGACGTTTGTGCGGGTGTTTTTCCAGCCAATCCAAATGCGCCTGCCTATTCCAAACACCAAGTATTACAGAGTCCTTGACATTCTTCTCTTTGTTGTAATGATATTGCTCGACTTTATCATTATAACAGAATCTGTACCTCCACCACCCGTAACCACCTTCAGGACATGCATGGCCCTGGAGAAACTCATATGCGTTGAATGGGATGTCAGCCGGTGGGGGTGGTGAGCTCACAGGTGTTTTGGCTGGAGTGGCCAAAGGCCCACTCCCTGAAGGGGATTCAGCACTGGATTCAGGGATCTCAGACTCAACTTCATCGCCATCTAGGGACCTGAATTCCACCCTGAACTGCATTTTACCATCTTTGTCTTTATACTCACCAATGGAGTATACTGCGAACATTTTATCTGATTTCGAATCGCCAAAAGCAGAGAACTGTTTCTGTTTGGCTGCTTCACCCTCCAACATCATCATCGAAATTGGTTTAGCTGGAGCTCCATCTAGGGGAGAGCAAGTTATATCATTTTCACCAGTTAACTGTGGTCTGTACTTAGGGTGCTTACAGAGTTCTGAGGAAGTCACGATGGCTTCGTACTCACATGTAGACGTCTCTTTGATAATAAATATGTCGTTTTTTCCTCCCATAAAGCAGACATATAGGACACTTGTCCTACGAGGCTTACCATTCAAGTCGCAGATGGTTCCATCAGTATAATTCAGCTGCAAATAGGGAAGATTGATTCCTTCCAGCTTTTTGATAGGAGGGTTAATGTATGAGCCTTCCTCTTTCAACTTGTCCAATTCTGCGCTCAGGATTTTAGTCTTCATCGCGTCCCATTTACCTAGCGTGTATTCTTGTAGCTTCACCTTTTTGCCTTCTCTCTCTTCGTGATACTGTCGGATGAACCTACCATGGCAAAGTTCATAGCTCCAGTAAGGTTCCAGCAAAGTGGTGCAGGTTGACAGGGAGAACATAGGTGCTAGAAGCTGGACAGGGTTGGGTCCTGTGTACTCGTCGTGGTTTTCCTTGTCTTTTTCCTTGAAGGATGGCAAGACGCAGCGGTACTTCTCTTTCCTATGTGTGGTAACAACCATAGTTTCGCCTCCATAGAGTTGGTCGATATTTTCTAGCCCTTCCGAGCCCGGCCAGTTAATTTTATAGAGGACGGAATCATCAAAGCCTTTAAGATAATCCAGGTCTGCCAGAACTGATTCCAAAAGTGCCGGGAGAAGGCAACAAATCAAATAGCTCTGCATTCTATCTTGTCAAAGTGGTCACTGCAAAGATCCGGAATTCCAACGATTACTCCATTTTTCAGATACTAATACATTACACTTACCTTCAAGAAAGTTACATTAGGTAACTAAAAATAATAATTAAATGACAGATGATCAGTCTAAGAACACGTAATCACTTACATTAATTTACATTCGGTAGAGAAAGGGAACACAAAACAAACCAAATGACGTGAAGTTCTTCCACTTCCATTTTACTATTATGGCGTTGGAAGTATTTGCGGACAGTCGACATGTTGTCTGTCTTCTTTAAGCAACGTTTCGTAGAAAATGAAACTCCAATGGCGCAGTGGCTCCGAAAATTTTCCTAGACTTTCATTACGGAATCCCGTTTTTGAAATTCTGGTACAATTCCTGGATTTTAACGATTTTTCTTATGCATGCCATGACAGACGAAAAGACAAAAACTCTCAGGATTGAGACAGTAAATCCGTTCTCCCCCCCCCCCCCCCCCCAAAAAAAAAAGCAAGCATTCCAAAAGAAAGAACAAGTTCGTTAGACAGCAATTTTTTAACGAGATAAATTGAACGATATTTAAAAAAAAAAAAAAAAATTGCAAATAAAAATCGGAAATAAGGCCAAAAAAGTTCCAGTTATGTAGCCAGGTGTTATCAGAAATATTCGTAATTTACCGTAGGTACTATGTTCAATTTTTTGAACATGGGCGAGAAAAAGGCCTGGTTTGAACCTCCATTAGTACCTCTTTCACACAAACACACAGCCTACTCATTCCACCTACAAATACCTGACTGGCTTGTTGAAATACCCTCTCTTTAGGAGCTTTTCTGAAACAGGTAGTCAAGGTTCCTCAATCTGCCTCTAGGGTGGGTTAGAGTTGTCTCCTCTCTTGTTCATATGGTAGGAAATCATCACTGTAACAGGTGGGTCAGGTGTTGCACTCAAAGGTGGGAGGGTAGGGCACACACACAGCCAACTCATTCTCCCTACAAACACCTGACTGGCTTGTTGCAAAAGCCACTCTTTAGGAGCTTTTCTGAAAAATTAACTAAATTCAAGTATATTTTCAGCATCATTTTGTGCATAAACTTTTCAGGTATTGTTTCGTTGAGTTAACCCATTATAACGTTTGCTCGCTGACGCCACCAAACCAGTTTGCAACCCACTTGAGCTTGAGGTGTTCTCTGATCATTAGTGCACTCCCACCCACAGTCTCGGCCTGTTCGCAAAGGCTTCCAAACTGATTTCCAACTAGTTGCAGATCGTCAAACAGGTCATATATTTTTCCAGCTGACCACTTTCCGGCTGTTTGCTCCCTCCATTCCAAACTCCAATCCCCAACCAGTTTGACACTATTTCAAAAGTTGGCAGAAGTCGTGCATGCTTATTAGACGATTCTAAAACCAGTTTACAAGTCACTGCAAACAGCCATAAACTATTAAGGTTTATTCGCTGAAGCCACACCAGTTTGCAACCCGAATCTCGCAATGATTGCTCATAAGATCCCAGACCTGGTAAATTTCGTTACCAGTCCAGAAATTGAGCCCATGATCCCTTGCTTCCGAGTGACTTCAGAGTGCCTTAAGACCACTTGACCACAGAGGATGCCACGTAAGCTTTTTGAGATTCCAGTTCATTGTTCATGAACGTTGTACTAAAATTTTACTAAAAATATGAATTTTACATTTTAAGCCGTTTTTAGCAATTTAGTGTACCAGTATTCATTGTGATCTATTGGGGAAAGTTTCTGAAGCCTCTGGCCCCCTGTGACCTCTGACGGACAATTGTGTTCGCATGAGGATAGACAGTGCATACCTAACATGACCAAGGTGAACTTTTGATTTTTCTAAAGCATATATACCTTGGAAGGAGGAACCTACAAGAATCTATGTTTCAGCGCAATTGCAAAATCAATCCTCAATAGACAATAATCAAAGGCTCCCAAAAATTGTTAACAAATTTCAATCTTCCTTTGCTTTGACAATTATCTACCATTTTCCAATATCTGCACATAGAGACCCCTCGAGACGTTCTCAAAAGAACAACAACAACGTGCCATTTTTTCCACTAGCGTGACTCTTATTTTGAACTCGTATAGGGCATAGGTTTTCCACGGTTTTCTTTTTCGAGTTCGACTATTCTTTCAAGCTCAAAAGCGGGTATAAGTTCTTGATTTCCAAACGGATTAAAAGTTTCTTCAAATGGCTAGCGGTTAAGGAAAATTAAGAAGAAAACTACATTATTTTATCGGGTTGTAGTTATTCCCTGTCAGAAATTTTGTTGGGTGTAAGAACGTAAAGAGAATGGCTCGTTTACAACTTCTCAAGACCTGCTGCAAAACTTTACTAAAAAACAACTTGGAGCTCTTGCTGGTGAGAAATTTGAGTGTATCGTCACCTTGTGCATTGAAAAGTAATTTGCCCATTAAATGGTACCGTCCCGAGAAGATACCTTGTTACAAACCTCAAGTAAGCGGAGACCTGGAGCCAGTAATAGAACTGGATGTTAAGACCGTACGACCTCTTGAATTTAGGGATTCAGAGGAATTGAAAACGTAAGTAAATATTCCTTACATTTTTTAAAAATTACTTATCTGTTGGGGAGAATAGGGAAATACTACCACACTAAGAGAAATTGGCTGTAAAGTTGGATGTGTATTATTTGAATGAATGAATGTTTATTTGTGTAAAAAACCCGGATGGGTATCACAAGGTTGACATAAAACTGGCAATTTACATTAAGAAATAAACAGTCTGCTTACAGTTTATATGAAAAGTGAGATAGAGAAAAGAATTAAGCATATTCAGGAGAATTAAAACAAAAAATATTACTTACATGAGTACTACGAATATTATAATTGAAACTGAGAAAGAAGTATGTAGAAGTTACATTTTGGTATTTAATGAAGAAATATTGTTCTGATTTACATGATTAACATAATAGATACATAATTAGATTAAACACATTTCCGTAAATAGATAATGTAAAAGAAGAAAATTCATATTTTTCGCCGTTAATAAAGCTAAATAATTTTTTTATCTCGTTTGTGTCCGTAGTATGTAGTTAAAATTGAATAAACTGGTCACTTGACATTAACTCGTCAGAACAGAGCTCCCCAACATGGGCACTCTTGAGAACCATCCAAGTGCACTGTGAATTTGGGAACACTTAATTTGGCTCTACTGTTATAGTTCAACCTAATCTGAGCCATAAGCCGCTTCATCAAAATGCTCAGGTCCATCTCCAGGTAAGGAGCAGGGAAACCCAAAGAGCAAATTAATGGATAATAATCATTGAAATATGAGTTTTCAATGCGTTTAGCCTCTTTCTTCCAACAAATATTGGTCGAGAATTGCTGTACGTTCCCGACTGAAAGCGGATGTGTATTATTTTGTGTATTGCAGATTTTGTTCTATCATTTCACTAATGAAACATGATCTATTGGGTTGTGGCCATCAGGAATTTATTTTATTGGTTGTAATGTTTTAAAAATACTGATTTGATTGAATCAGGGATTTTATATGTATTTCTTTGTGGATCCAGGAATCCAATAAAAATTACTGATGTGCTTCATCAAGGTGTCCGTGTGCAATATTTCAACAGGATCGGGAATAATAACACTGTTTTTCTTCCTATATTCAGATCCTCCACGTTCCCTAGCCACTTTTAATTGTTATTTCTCCCTATAATTCTACAATACTTGCACATTTTCTGAAAACATAGGGACTGGTTGACTCAATATTCATTGGATTCTGATTCCAAGGCGATTGACCGGCTATCCTATCACCTATTGTCAACTTCCCATTGGGTTGTTGTTGTCTGCTCAGGCACACACGCTGTTTGATGTGGCCTGTGACAAGTGTTACAACTCATACCATTGCTTGAAATCTGTTCTCTTGGTTTCAGGGCTGATGAACAGGTGAAAAGGCTGTTTACTTTGGAATTTTTTCCTCACAGTAAGACAAGGGAAGTGTTGAGAGAAGAATACATGGGATCAGTGAAGCGCCATGCGCTGGATGACAGTTCACCTGAAGCAAGAAGTATGTACCTACTACTACCTACCCTACAGTTCACTGGCTGTTAGAAAATTTGCCTCACAAGACGATTAGTACAGACTGAAGCCTCAACTTTACCATGCTCTACCAATGATGTCAAAAACCATTTTCTTCATCTCGTCATATTTTCTTGTAGTGGATTTATATATGTTTTACTTGGTGTCGGTAGACCAAGTGGGACATTTATATTCTGATTATGCTGGTTAGTCCCCGTGTTATTCCTGTAAGGAATGTGAGCGAATCCGTCAAGGTCAGCTTGCTTGGAGGGATGAACTGAGAGATAGTTCGTGTCGCAGCCGCGTGGAGCACTGGGCTCGCATAGTGGGTGCTGGGTTCGATCAGTTTGGTACTGAGCCGTTTTGTAATATTCCGGCCTAAGATTTATATCTGTAGGAGGAATATGTTGAGCTTGGTTGAGGTACTGAAAAGTATCCTTCGTTTTTTGTACATTTGGAGTGTATTTGACACTCGGATCGGCCGGGTAGGCTTGTGTCAAATATCGTGGGTATTCGGACAGCTTGGTCGAATCATAATGATTGACTTCAGAGCGGGTCTGAAAGGTATCCTCGATCTTTTGTATAGGCGAGGCTTGATCTAACGTTTCCTTCGTGAATACGTTAGGTGAGAAGGCGATCTCGTCGTGAGGATCGAGCCTTGCGCCGTCGCTGGGACCGGCGGATTGGCCGGGTATCATGTAGGTAGCGCTACGGGGGCTAAGAGGCCCGGCTTCGCCGTCGTCTGCCTCCCCTTGCATGAGGAAATAAGACGGCCGACGTTCCATCGAAATAGCCGAGTTATTAGCTCGTTTCGATGCCTCTATGTATAGAAATAGAGGGTTTAGGAAGGTGGACTCGCTTGACAGAGCTTCTTTCCTTTGCTCGTATGTCAGGGTCCTACCTTGTAGTCTTGAAAAAGACTTCCTTGGACGGTAAATTAGAGCGGATGAGCAGAGTAATTTACCGGCGTGCCCCAGCGGTCGGTGACGAGCCTAGTGCTACGAAACCCGGGTGACACGGCTAGGAACGTCCCTCGGGCGTACGATCTAAAGAGAATATCGATAGATGTACCGGGTGGCGTCCTGACAGATGAACTACGTTGGGCAATGAGCAGGATGAATAATCACTGGACTCGTAGATGCCAATGCGAGATCTGTGCGGAGAGAAGGTAAGCCTTGTAGAAAGCAGTAGGAAGCCGTTCTTGAGATGAACTCGGGATGCAGAAGGTTCGTCAGCGTAGAGCGTGTAGAAATCTTCGTACTTCGAGGTGTCGTCGTCGAGAGCGGAGAGTAGAATGAATTTCGGAGGCTCCGAGCAGGGTATTTATAGGGAGGTGGCCGCCTCCTGCCGCCTCCTGATTGGTCCGCTTAATTTCATTAATTCGACTGTGTAATCTCATTGGCTCGCACATTGTTTTCTCAGTATCTGCGAGTATGATAGCTGAGCTGGTCCTCCGGGTTGGTTTCCCCACGTCCGTCGCTGCGATGGGGTCCCCGGGGGTGTATTACGAGCGTCCGTCGCGGAGCCGACGACCTTGAGTTTAGACGGGGACCTCGGGTGCTTTCTCTGCGTCAGTTGTTCAGACGGGGTCCCCGGGGTGGCTGCTGGACCAGAGGTGGTTGCTTGCCGCCTCTTGGTTGGTTCGCCTATTGTCTCTCGTGTAATCAGTGTTTCTGATTGGCGAGTAGGCTTGTTTGAATTGTCCTTGTTAGTTTTAGAGGACGTTTGATTTTCTGTTTGAGTTTTCTCATTCAAGGCGACTTGGTTCGAGATACTTGTCGCGTCTCTCTCGCCCAGTAAGTGTCTAGGGAGGTCGCCTTGTATGTTATTAGTTAATATTTCACTTTTGAGAGAGAATTTCGTATTTTCTCTCTGGTGAAATATTTTGTTTGACGGAGTTATAACTCGACGTCTTGTAAATATTTTTGTGTTGTGTCTACCTCTTTTTGGTAGCCCTGAAAAGGGCTGTTGACAAGAGGGGGTGGTTTTCACCACAGGCGCCCCCCCAAGACGTCGTGTTATTAACGACGACGCCGGCTGGGGTGTTTCGAGCGCCGTCACCCACCTCTCGTCGAATTTGGTAGAGGGGACGTGCCTTCTGGCAGATTTTCGGGGAGTCTCCTCCTTATTTTCTGCCTGATTTTTGTTTAGTGACACAGCTTCGTCTGTTTTTAGAGTGTAAGCTGGTTTTATTTGCTGTTTGGGAACTTTTTTCGTATGTTCGCCAATTTGCACTGTAACCGAAAACTTATCTCTTTTAACCACTTTGAATGGTCCCGTGTAAGGACATTGCAGAGAGGTGAGCTGTGTGGGCACTCTGATATAGACATGTGTACATGTATCCAAATTTTTGGGCATGTTTACGGCATATTTCGTATTATTATGTTTAATATGCGTAGGCCGGAAGAAGAGAGGCTCCGAAAGGTTTGTAGAAGTTACGAAAATGTCTCCTGGGAGTGGTACGTCAATTCCGTAAACTTTTTGGAACGGTGTAGTTTCCGTTGCTGGGTCTACTGCCGTACGCATGGCGAGTAGAACTTTTGGAAGTGCGTCGAGCCAATTTTCGTTTTGTGCTTTTAGAGCCTCTTTCAAAGATCTATTTCTGCGTTCTACCATTCCGTTTGTTGATGGTTTGTATGGTAACGTGTGAGTATGTTTTACTCCGAGACGTTCCATAATGGAATTGAATAGATCTGATTCGAATTGTGTGCCTTGATCACTTGTGATGTATTTAGGTACGCCCTTTGAAGCTACCCAAATATTGATAAAGGCGTTTGTGATCGTGGCTGTTTCGATGTTGTTAAGAGGGACTGCCTCTAGCCAACCCGTTGCTCTATCAACCATCATTAAAATGTAACGTTTCCCTCCTTTAGCTAAAGGTAAGGGTCCGGTAATATCAACGTGTACATGTGAAAATTTGTTAGCCGTTTCAAATTCGGAGTAAGGGAGCTTCACGGAGCGAGTGATTTTTGCTCGTTGGCAAGTTTCGCACGCTCGGACCCAGTTGGAGACATCTGCACGGAGTCCGTGCCAAAAATATCTTTGTTTAACTTTATACACTGTAGAGTGTATACCTGGGTGTCCCAAATTGTGAATTTGGCTGATTATTTCTTGCCTTATTTCGTTTGGAATATAAGGTCTTGGGTGTCCTAGGTCTAGGTTACACCAAATTTCTCCTTGAGGGAATTCAACTTGTGTGAGTTTCAATTTGTCCTCTGCGTTAGGGGGAGAACGAATTTGTGCATTTGAAATGTGCAGTAGAAGATTGCACTCTATTGCAGCCGTAATTTGCGAAATTTCGGCTATGGGTGGACCCTCGTCAGTTTGGGTTGAAATCGATTTTGTTTGAATTTCAACTGGATCGAAGGGTCTGGAGAGTGCGTCGGCGACGACGTTGTTCTCTCCGGGTATATGACGAATGTCACTCGTCATTTGAGAGATGTATGTTAGCCATCTTAATCTCATTTTAGAAAAATGTGCATTTTTCTTAAGCATCGTGCCTAGCAGAGGCTTGTGATCTGAACAAATATGAAAAGATCGGCCGTCCAAGTCATTGTGCCAATGAATGCAAGCTTGGTAAACGGCGAACATCTCTTTGTCGAATGATGCTTTATTCTTCCATTGTTCCGGAATTTCTTTACTGAAAAATCCCAATGGTTGGTAAGATTTCGAGCCGTGTTTGTCTGTAATTTCCTGCTCTAGTGCCGCTCCGATGTGTGTGTCGGATGCGTCGCAGACTAATCTCCACTCTGCTGTAGGGTGTGGATGAGCGATATTATGTAATGTAGCTTTAATCATTGCTTGTTTTAAGCTGTTGAAAGCTTTTTCTCTCTCTGATGTCCATTCGATAGGTATTTTGTCATTTTTTTTGTTTGACTGAATGGAGTCATACAGAGGTTGTGCCGTGTGAGCGAATTTACTTGAGCATGCTCGGTAGAAACCACACATACCTAGGAATCTGCGTAGACTTCGTACGTCTATTGGCCTAGGAAATTTATTGTTCTATGGCTTCTATTTTATCTCGTTTAGGAATTATCCCTTCTTTCGAGATAGTGAAACCTAGGAAATCGACGGTAGGTTTTGAAAAAATGCATTTATCAAAACCTACTCGAAGTCCGTGTTCTCCTAGCTTGTCAAAAATTTGTTTGAGGTGGTTCATGTGTTCTTTATAATTTTTGGAAGCCACCAGGATGTCATCTAGGTATACAAATGCGAAATCAAATTTTCGCATGATGCTGTCCATGTATCTTTGCCATGTTTGAGCCGCTCCGGCCAAACCCATGCTCATTTTCTTAAACTCATAAAGACCGAAAGGTGTAATAATTGCAGTTTTATGAGCGTCATCTGGGTGCATCGGAATATGATAATATGCCGATTTTAAATCTATTGTCGAATAGATTCGTGTATCATGTAAATTCGCTTGGAAAGAGCGAATGTGAGGAGGAGGGTAGGCGTCTTTCTTCGTTTTCGCGTTCAGGAAACGGTAGTCGCCGGTGATCCTCCATGACCCGTCTTTTTTTGGCACACAGTGTAACGGGGATGCCCATTCGGAATCTGATGGTGCAATTATGCCTTCTGAAAGCATTTTGTCAAAAGTACTTTTGACTTGAGCCCGTTTTTCGCCCGCCATGGGCCTTGCTCGGAAGTGTACTGGTGTTCCTTCCGTGGTTATACGGTGGTAAACCCCGTTGTTTTTCCACTTTCCTTGAAGTTTGCTCATTTTATCATTGTATTTGTCAATGATAGAGCGAATGTTTTCGTCCTCCGTGATTTGCACGTCCTCTGGTTGAGGGTTATTGTCACGATGAGGGATAGTAGCTGCTATTTGTTCGTCAGTGAATTTTTTGTTCATGACTGCAGCTATTTTTTGATCGGCATAGCTCTTTATTTTATCTTTATAAATGTACTTGTGTTTGACCCGTATTCCGATATCCCAAGACTCGAGGAATGGTATACCTAGGATCGCTAGATCAACTTTCGTGATCATAAAATCGGTGGTCATGTCTCCGAGGCCGATGTTAATTGTCGTGTCAGCTCGCCCTAGTGTGTCTATAGGGGCTCCGTTAGCTGCTGTGAGCTTAACGTTGGACTTACGAATTGTTAAGCCCAATTTTTTTGTGACATTGTGGGGCAGAATGTTCACTTCTGCTCCCGTGTCGATGAGAAATTCAGTGCCATTTAGTTTGCACTTGAAAAAAAGCCTTTTATACTCAGTAGACTGCCGGTGTATAGGCTCAGATACACTGGCAGTTATTCGTTTTCCGAACTCTCTACGTCGGAGGTTGGAACGGTACTTTCTTGTACCGATCTCTGAGTATTTTCGTTTGAAACCCAGGTTTTAGGCTGGCTTATAGTCGCTGCCTTTTTGCTAGTTTTGGAAGCAGTGTTTGCCTTCCAAGTGCAGTGTTCTGGGTCTGCACATTTGCGAGTTTCGTTACCGAAACGTGCGTGGTTTCGACAGACATAGGCCGTCGGTTTGTGAGGCCTACTCTCTACTGGTTGGGGTTTGAACTCAGCTTGTTGTGAGAGGGCCTTTTTGAAACCAGTTTTTATGGGTTTCGGAGTAGATTCTACTCCTCGTATGTTTAGAGAGGTATTCTCTGTTTTGTACGCGTGTAGCGTATCAGCTAGGTCGAGCCGGGCGGTCGTGGTAGGCTGAGCTGCGACCATACCTCGTGCTTCGATGGGTAGAGTCTCGATCCACTTTTGAGTGATCAGAGCTTCTGAAAAGTACCCAACAGCTTTAGAGTACATTTCGTGGTACTTGGTGCTGGGTTTTTTGGCGAGAGATGCGGGGTCCTCGAGTGCGAGGAGCCTGTCCTGTAAGGACAACCCATATTCTCGCTGTAGGCGCTGTTTGGCCTCTTCGTAGGGTGCGTGGGGTGCCGTGAGGTAAGCTGAGTCGATAGCTTCCCTCATTTCTTCTGGTACCCACTTGTATATAGCTGAGAAGCATTCGTTCTGCGTTCTCAGGTGTTTTCTCACGCAGTATTGATCGAACTCGGCGAGTGCACGATCGATATTCTTCTTTTGGAAGATTGGTTTTTGATAATCTCCCATCTCCTCTAAAAGTGCTCGAAAGCCACTTTGTGTAGAGGGTTGTTGCGTGAGATGTGGGGCGTAGAGGCCCGGCGGGGGTCGCACGCCTGCAGTGGTTCCCTGAAATCCACTAGCTTCATAAGAGGGAACGAAATGCTCCGTGTTAAGCCTGTTCAAAGGCGGGGTCACCATTTGTAGTGGATTTATATATGTTTTACTTGGTGTCGGTAGACCAAGTGGGACATTTATATTCTGATTATGCGGGTTAGTCCCCGTGTCATTCCTGTAAGGAATGTGAGCGAATCCGTCAAGGTCAGCTTGCTTGGAGGGATGAACTGAGAGATAGTTCGTGTCGCAGCCGCGTGGAGCACTGGGCTCGCATAGTGGGTGCTGGGTTCGATCAGTTTGGTACTGAGCCGTTTTGTAATATTCCGGCCTAAGATTTATATCTGTAAGAGGAATATGTTGAGCTTGGTTGAGGTACTGAAAAGTATCCTTCGTTTTTTGTACATTTGGAGTGTATTTGACACTCGGATCGGCCGGGTAGGCTTGTGTCGAATATCGTGGGTATTCGGACAGCTTGGTCGAATCATAATGATTGACTTCAGAGCGGGTCTGAAAGGTATCCTCGATCTTTTGTATAGGCGAGGCTTGATCTAACGTTTCCTTCGTGAATACGTTAGGTGAGAAGGCGATCTCGTCGTGAGGATCGAGCCTTGCGCCGTCGCTGGGACCGGCGGATTGGCCGGGTATCATGTAGGTAGCGCTACGGGGGCTAAGAGGCCCGGCTTCGCCGTCGTCTGCCTCCCCTTGCATGAGGAAATAAGACGGCCGACGTTCCATCGAAATAGCCGAGTTATTAGCTCGTTTCGATGCCTCTATGTATAGAAATAGAGGGTTTAGGAAGGTGGACTCGCTTGACAGAGCTTCTTTCCTTTGCTCGTATGTCAGGGTCCTACCTTGTAGTCTTGAAAAAGACTTCCTTGGACGGTAAATTAGAGCGGATGAGCAGAGTAATTTACCGGCGTGCCCCAGCGGTCGGTGACGAGCCTAGTGCTACGAAACCCGGGTGACACGGCTAGGAACGTCCCTCGGGCGTACGATCTAAAGAGAATATCGATAGATGTACCGGGTGGCGCCCTGACAGATGAACTACGTTGGGCAATGAGCAGGATGAATAATCACTGGACTCGTAGATGCCAATGCGAGATCTGTGCGGAGAGAAGGTAGGCCTTGTAGAAAGCAGTAGGAAGCCGTTCTTGAGATGAACTCGGGATGCAGAAGGTTCGTCAGCGTAGAGCGTGTAGAAATCTTCGTACTTCGAGGTGTCGTCGTCGAGAGCGGAGAGTAGAATGAATTTCGGAGGCTCCGAGCGGGGTATATATAGGGAGGTGGCCGCCTCCTGCCGCCTCCTGATTGGTCCGCTTAATTTCATTAATTCGACTGTGTAATCTCATTGGCTCGCACATTGTTTTCTCAGTATCTGCGAGTATGATAGCTGAGCTGGTCCTCCGGGTTGGTTTCCCCACGTCCGTCGCTGCGACGGGGTCCCCGGGGGTGTCTTACGAGCGTCCGTCGCGGAGCCGACGACCTTGAGTTTAGACGGGGACCTCGGGTGCTTTCTCTGCGTCAGTTGTTCAGACGGGGTCCCCGGGGTGGCTGCTGGACCAGAGGTGGTTGCTTGCCGCCTCTTGGTTGGTTCGCCTATTGTCTCTCGTGTAATCAGTGTTTCTGATTGGCGAGTAGGCTTGTTTGAATTGTCCTTGTTAGTTTTAGAGGACGTTTGATTTTCTGTTTGAGTTTTCTCATTCAAGGCGACTTGGTTCGAGATACTTGTCGCGTCTCTCTCGCCCAGTAAGTGTCTAGGGAGGTCGCCTTGTATGTTATTAGTTAATATTTCACTTTTGAGAGAGAATTTCGTATTTCCTCTCTGGTGAAATATTTTGTTTGACGGAGTTATAACTCGACGTCTTGTAAATATTTTTGTGTTGTGTCTACCTCTTTTTGGTAGCCCTGAAAAGGGCTGTTGACAAGAGGGGGTGGTTTTCACCACATTTCTCATCACTCTTTCATAGCGAGTAGTCGACTCACATCATTTTGGATCTGTTGGGTTATTAGGCAAAGATAAGTATGAACATCTAGGGTGGTATGCAAGTACGACCCTCAAACTTATGGGGTCCTCCTACCAGTAAAAGTTCCTAATGGACAAACCACCCTTAGTTCAAACTTTGGAGGGTACCTATACTCTGGAGAGTTGCCCCTCTAATGACCCTCGAACTCTCGTTCAATTCAAAGGTATAGTTCAGGAGTGCCCCTCACATCACATTTCGAAATTTCAAGGACTGCCCTCCAAACGTGAGGTGGTCATGAGGTCCCTTAAGGGTCTCTCCATACTCCATACTCCATCCGTCCTAATTTTCACCTTTCCGCTCTGTTTGGAATGTAAAAAGGGTTGATAAGAAATATATACCTACAATTGATCTGAGTCTGTAACAGAATGTCCCTAGTCTATTCCGATTTTCACCTGAGGTGATTATCAAGAGTTTACCTACAATACTTTCTCTGCTACGATCTAAATCACTCGCGACGAAGTTGTAGAAACCAATTTCAAAACGGAAATTAGTGAAGAAACGTCTATTTACAAGAAAAATAAAGAGCTACGATGTTAGCATTGTAACTCTTTATTTTTCGTGGAAATAGACAACGTTTTTTTACTAACTTCCGTTTTCTCCTCGCTGTTTGGAAAGTAAAAAATGACCAAAAGGTTAAGAAATATGTATAGGTATATTTGATCTGAGGCTTTAATGGACATATATGGATGCTGCCAGAAAAGCATTTCCTTGATTTCAGTGATTTTTTTCATCCATTATTTATATTGTCAGGTATGCTTTTGTCTGTTGGTGTACCTACCTACCTATACATTTTCTTCGATAAATCTTACGTCATTTTAGTAAGCAAAGTACAGTAAAACAATTGAAAAACGAACACACCTCACGTGCCAGTTTGTTGATACTAGTTCATTGGGATGGTGGTGGTGGATTTCTAGTTCTGCAAGTGTGTAGATGACCTTGATAGGCGTAGGTAGGTAGTTGAGAAGTTGGGCTCATAAATAAAGATCTTGTTTAGGTTCCCGACTGAACAAACATGAAAAGTTGGATATTCAGAACAATGAAGCTAACGATCCCTCATAGCACCCTCAAAGCAAACCACCATCCCTCAAACTGTAAGGGCATTGAACCTTTCTGAAACATCCCTTCCAACTTTGAGAGTCGTTTTGGCGTACCACCTCTAGAGATGGTTGTGGATGGGATGGGTTAGGGGCTCAGGCCAAAAATTCCTCTCCCGGCCAAAGCACCTTAACAGCCCCCATGTTTTTATGATCGACTACACATTGCTGGATTATCAGACAGACCTACTGTAGTGGATTTAAATATGTTTTACTTGGTGTAGGTAGACCAAGTGGGACATTTATATTCTGGTTATGCGGTAGGAACAGTGGGAGATACAAATATGGAAAACCCCACGCCCGGAGCTCATACCAACTTTGACCATGGCAGCTTCGACTCCTACCGACTCCGAACACATGATCACAGAGGAAGTGGAGGATTTCCTCCTAGCCGAGGAAATTCCGGCAACAATCAGCCCGCTACCACCTTCGCCGGAGAAGAAGACACCGGCGGACGCCAGCGCTCCGAGGGAGGTGGTGTGGAAGACACCAGCCGCATACACGACGCCGGCTACACCCGCTCCGCAGCTGCCCAGGGCTCCACCCGCTCACCAGCTCCCCACGGTTCCACGCAAGTGGATCAGCTCGGGCGACGTGCCCGTGCCTCGGTGGGACGAGATGAGCGCAGCGGGGTGGACGGAGCCGGAACGAGCACCTCCGCAACAGCCCAGCCGCGGCCGCGGGCCAAACCCTCGCGGGTTTGGCTCCCGTCGGCAAAGCTCGGGCAGGCCACGGCCGCCCCGTGGCGCTCGTCGAAACCGGCGAGGCCGGGGCGCACCCCAGGCGCGGGATGCGAGGCCTGCACCTCCGCCTCCGCCCCAACTGGTGAGAGTTTCATACGGAGAATCCCGTGGTCCCTGAGGTATTCCTGTAAGGAATGTGAGCGAAATCGCCAAGGTCAGCTTGCTTGGCGGGAGGAACTGAGGGGTAGTTCGTGTCGCAGCCGCGTGGAGCACTGGGCTCGCATAGTGGGTGCTGGGTTCGATCAGTTTGGTGCTGAGCCGTTGTGTAATATTCCGGCCTAAGATTTATATCTGTAGGAGGAATATGTTGGGCTTGGTTGAGGTACTGAAAAGTATCCTTTGTTTTTAGCACATTTGGAGTGTATTTGACACTCGGATCGGCCGGGTAGCCTTGTGTAGAATATCGTGGATATTCGGAAATCTTTGTCGAATCATGATGATTGACTTCAGAGCGGGTCTGAAAGGTATCCTCGTACTTTTGTGTGTGTGAGGCTTGATCTAACGTTTCTTTCATGAATACGTTAGGTGAGAAGGCGATCTCTTCGCGAGGATCGAGCCTTGGGCCGTCGCTGGGGACAGCGGACGAGTCGAGCAGCGGGTAGGGAGCGCTGCGTGGGCTAAGGGGCCCGGCCGCGCCGTGTTCCGCCTCCCCTTGCATGAGGAAGTAGGACGGGCGGCGCTCCATCGAAATATCCGAGTTTATTAACTCGTCTTCGATACCTCTACGTATAGGATAGAGGGTTTGGAAGGTGGACTCGCTTGACAGAGCTTCTTTCCTTTGCTCGGATGTCAGGGTCCTACCTTGTAGTCTTGAAAAAGACTTCCTTGGACGATAAATTAGAGCGGATGAGCTGAGTAATTTATCGGCGTGCCCCAGCGGTCGGTGACGAGCCTATTGCTACGAAACCCGGGCGACACGTCTCGGAACGTCCCAGCGGGCGTACGATCCAATGAGAATATCAATAGATGTACCGGGTGGCGTCCTGACAGAAGAACTACGTTGGGCAATGAGCAGGATGAATAATCACTGGACTCGTAGATGCCAATGCGAGATCTGTGTGGAGAGAAGGTATGCCTTGTAGAAAGCAGTAGGAAGCCGTTCTGAGATGAACTCGGGAGCAGAAGGATCGTCAGCGTAGAGCGTGTAGAATCTTCGTACTTCAGAGTGTAGTCGTCGAGAGCGGTGAGTGGAATGAATTTCGGAGGGCTCCGAGCGGGGTAATTATAGGGAGGTGGCCGCCTCCTGCCGCCTCCTGATTGGTCCGCTTAATTTCATTAATTCAACTGTGTAATCTCATTGGCTCGCACATTGTTTTCTCAGAATCTGCGAGTATGATAGCTGAGTTGGTCCTCCGGGGTGGCTTCCCCCCGTCCGTCGCTGCGACGGGGTCCCCAGAGGTGGCTTACGCGCGTCCGTTGCGGAGAGAACGACCTTGAGGTGTCTTCCCTGCGTCCGTCGTTTAGACGGGGTCCTCGGGTGGCTTCCCTGCGTCCGTTGTTCAGACGGGGTCCCCGGGGTGGCTGCTGGACCAGAGGTGGTTGCTTGCCGCCTCCTGGTTGGTTCGCCTATTGTCTCTCGTGTAGTCAGTGTTTCTGATTGGCGAGTAGGCTTGTTAGAATTGTCCTTGTTAGTTTTAGAGGACGTTTGATTTTCTGTTTGAGTTTTCTCATTCAAGGCGACTTGGTTCGAGATACTTGTCGCGTCTCTCTCGCCCAGTAAGTGTTTAGGGAGGTCGCCTTGTATGTTATTAGTTAATATTTCACTTTTGAGAGAGAATTTCGTATTTTCTCTCTGGTGAAATATTTTGTTTGACGGAGTTATAACTCGACGTCTTATAAATATTTGTGTGTCGTGTCTACCTCTTTTTGGTAGCCCTGAAAAGGGCTGTTGAAAAGAGGGGGTGGTTTTCACCACAGGCGCCCCCCCAAGACGTCGTGTTATTAACGACGACGCCGGTTGGGGAGAACTGGGAGGTCCACACGGAATTCTCCGTATGAAACTCTCACCAGTTGGGGCGGAGGCGGAGGCGCAGGCCTCGCATCCCGCGCCTGGGGTGCGCCCCGGCCTCGCCGGTTTCGACGAGCGCCGCGGGGCGGCCGTGGCCTGCCCGAGCTTTGCCGACGGGAGCCAAACCCGCGAGGGTTTGGCCCGCGGCCGCGGCTGGGCTGTTGCGGAGGTGCTTGTTCCGGCTCCGTCCACCCCGCTGCGCTCATCTCGTCCCACCGAGGCACGGGCACGTCGCCCGAGCTGATCCACTTGCGTGGAACCGTGGGGAGCTGGTGAGCGGGTGGAGCCCTGGGCAGCTGCGGAGCGGGTGTAGCCGGCGTCGTGTATGCGGCTGGTGTCTTCCACACCACCTCCCTCGGAGCGCTGGCGTCCGCCGGTGTCTTCTTCTCCGGCGAAGGTGGTAGCGGGCTGATTGTTGCCGGAATTTCCTCGGCTAGGACGAAATCCTCCACTTCCTCTGTGATCATGTGTTCGGAGTCGGTAGGAGTCGAAGCTGCCATGGTCAAAGTTGGTATGAGCTCCGGGCGTGGGGTGTTCCATATTTATATCTCCCACTGTTCCTACCCGAGAAAAGTGGGCGTGGCCTGCTTCGAGTGCAGTCACCCACTTCTCGTCGAATTTGGTAGAGGGGACGCGCCCTCTGGCGGATTTTCGGGGAGTTTTCTCCTTATTTTCTGCCTGATTTTGGCTTCGTGACACAGCTTCGTCTGTGTTTAGAGTGTAAGCTGGTTTTATTTGCTGTTTGGGAACTTTTTTCGTGTGTTCGCCAATTTGTACTGTAACCGAAAACTTATCTCTTTTAACAACTTTGAATGGTCCCGTGTAAGGACATTGCAAAGAGGAGAGCTGTGTGGGCACTCTGATATAGACATGTGTACATGTATCCAAATTTTTGGGCATGTTGACGGCATACTTCGTATTATTATGTTTAATATGCGTAGGCCGGAAGAAGAGAGGCTCAGAAAGGTTTGTAGAAGTTACGAAAATGTCTCCTGGGAGCGGTACGTCAATTCCGTAAACTTTTTGGAATGGTGTAGTTTCCGTTGCTGGGTCTACTGCCGTACGCATGGCGAGTAGTACTTTTGGAAGGGCGTCGAGCCAATTTTCGTTTTGTGCTTTGAGAGCCTCTTTCAAAGATCTATTTCTGCGTTCTACCATTCCGTTTGTTGACGGTTTGTATGGTAACGTGTGAGTATGTTTTACTCCGAGACGTTCCATAATGGAATTAAATAGATCTGATTCGAATTGTGTGCCCTGGTCACTTGTGATGTATTTAGGTACTCCTTTTGAAGCTACCCAAATATTGATAAAGGCGTTTGTGATCGTGGATGTTTCGATGTTGTTAAGAGGGACTGCCTCTAGCCAACCCGTTGCTCTATCGACCATCATTAGAATGTAACGTTTCCCTCCTTTAGCTAAAGGTAAGGGTCCGGTAATGTCAACGTGTACATGTGAAAATTTGTTAGCCGTTTCAAATTCGGAGTAAGGGAGCTTCACGGAGCGAGTGATTTTTGCTCGTTGGCAAGTCTCGCATGCTCGGACCCAGTTGAAGACATCTGCACGAAGTCCGTGCCAAAAATATCTTTGTTTTACTTTATACACTGTAGAGTGTATGCCTGGGTGTCCCAAATTGTGAATTTGGCTGATTATTTCGTGCCTTATTTTGTTTGGAATATAAGGTCTTGGGTGTCCTAGGTCTAGGTTACACCAAATCTCTCCTTGAGGGAATTCAACTCGTGTGAGTTTCAATTTGTCCTCTGCGTTAGGAGGAGAATGAATTTGTGCATTTGAGATGTGCAGTAGAAGATTGCACTCTATCGCAGCCGTAATTTGTGAAATTTCGGCTATGGGCGGACCCTCGTCAGTTTGGGTTGAAATTGATTTTGTCTGATCTTCAACTGGATCGAAGGGTCTGGAGAGTGCGTCGGCGACGACGTTGTTCTCTCCGGGTATATGTCGAATGTCACTTGTCATTTGAGAGATGTATGTTAGCCATCTCAATCGCATTTTAGAAAAATGTGCATTTTTCTTAAGCATCGTGCCTAGCAGAGGCTTGTGATCTGAGCAAATATGAAAAGATCGGCCGTCCAAGTCATTGTGCCAATGAATGCAAGCTTGGTAAACGGCGAACATCTCTTTGTCGAATGAGGCTTTATTCTTCCATTGTTCCGGAATTTCTTTACTGAAAAATCCCAATGGTTGGTAAGATTTCGAGCCGTGTTTGTCTGTAATTTCCTGCTCCAGTGCCGCTCCGATGTGTGTATCGGATGCGTCGCAGACTATTCTCCACTCTGCTGTAGGGTGTGGATGAGCAATATTATGCAATGTAGCTTTTATCATTGCTTGTTTTAAGCTGTTGAAAGCTTTTTCTCTCTCTGATGTCCATTCGATAGGTGTTTTGTCATTTTTTTTGTTTGACTGAATGGAGTCATACAGAGGTTGTGCTGTGTGAGCGAATTTACTTGAGCAAGCTCGGTAGAAACCACACATACCTAGGAATCTGCGTAGGCTTCGTACGTCTATTGGCCTAGGAAATTGCTCTATGGCTTCTATTTTATCTCGTTTAGGAATTATCCCTTCTTTCGAGATAGTGAAACCTAGGAAATCGACGGTAGGTTTTGAAAAAATGCATTTATCAAAACCTACTCGAAGTCCGTGTTCTCCTAGCTTGTCGAAAATTTGTTTGAGGTGGTTCATGTGTTCTTTATAATTTTTAGAAGCCACCAATATGTCATCTAGGTATACAAATGCGAAATCAAATTTTCGCATGATGCTGTCCATGTACCTTTGCCATGTTTGAGCCGCTCCGGCCAAACCCATGCTCATTTTTTTAAACTCATAAAGACCGAAAGGTGTAATAATTGCTGTTTTATGAGCGTCATCTGGGTGCATCGGGATATGGTAATATGCCGATTTTAAATCTATTGTCGAATAGATTTGTGTATTATGTAAATTCGCTTGGAAAGAGCGAATGTGAGGAGGAGGGTAGGCGTCTTTCTTCGTTTTCGCGTTCAGGAAACGGTAGTCGCCGGTGATCCTCCATGACCCGTCTTTTTTTGGCACACAGTGTAACGGGGACGCCCATTCGGAATCTGATGGTGCAATTATGCCCTCGGAGAGCATTTTGTCAAAAGTACTTTTGACTTGAGCCCGTTTTTCGCCTGCCATGGGTCTTGGATGGAAGTGTACTGGTGTTCCTTCCGTGGTTATACGGTGGTAAACCCCGTTGTTTTTCCACTTTCCTTGAAGTTTGCTCATTTTATCATTGTATTTTTCAATGATAGAGCGTATGTTTTCGTCCTCCGTGAGCTGTACGTCCTCTGGTTGAGGACTGTTGTCACGATGAGGGATAGTAGCTGCTATTTGTTCGTCAGTGAATTTTTTGTTCATGACTGCAGCGATTTTTTGATCGGCATAGCTCTTTATTTTATCTTTATAGATATATTTGTGTTTGACCCGTATTCCGATATCCCAAGACTCGAGGAATGGTATACCGAGGATCGCTAGATCAACTTTCGTGATCATAAAATCGGTGGTCATGTCTCCGAGGCCGATGTTAATTGTCGTGTCAGCACGCCCTAGTGTGTCTATAGGGGCGCCGTTAGCTGCTGTGAGCTTGACGTTGGACTTACGAATTTTTAAGCCCAATTTTTTGGTGACATTGTGGGGCAGAATGTTCACTTCTGCTCCCGTGTCAATGAGAAATTCAGTGCCATTCAGTTTGCACTTGAAAAAAAGCCTTTTATGCTCATTAGTCTGCCGGTGTATAGGCTCAGATACACTGGCAGTTATTCGTTTTCCGAACTCTCTGCGTCGGAGGTTGGAACGGTACTTTCTTGTACCGATCTCTGAGTATTTTCGCTTGAAACCCAGGTTTTAGGCTGGCTTATAGGCGCTGCCTTTTTGATAGGTTTGGAGGCAGTATTTGCCTTCCAAGTGCAGTGTTCTGGGTCTGCACACTTGCAAGTTTCGCTACCGAAACGTGCGTGGTTTCGACAGACATAGGCCGTCGGTTTGTGAGGCTTACTCTCTACTTGCTGGGGTTTGAACTCAGCTTTTTGTGAGAGGGCCTTTTTGAAACCAGTCTTCGTGGGTTTCGGAGTAGATTCTACTCCTCGTATGTTGAGAGAGGGGTTCTCTGCTTTGTACGCGTGTAGCGTATCAGCTAGGTCGAGCCGGGCGGTTGTGGTAGGCTGTGCTGCGACCATGCCTCGGGCTTCGATAGGCAGAGTTTCGATCCACTTTTGAGTGATCAGAGCCTCTGAGAAGTACCCAACAGCCTTAGAGTACATTTCATGGTACTTGGTGCTGGGTTTTTTGGCGAGAGATGCGGGGTCCTCGAGTGCGAGGAGCCTGTCCTGTAAGGACAACCCGTATTCTCGTTGTAGGCGCTGTTTGGCCTCTTCATAAGGTGCGTGGGGTGCCGTGAGGTAAGCTGAGTCGATAGCTTCCCGCATTTCTTCCGGTACCCACTTGTATATAGCTGAGAAACATTCGTTCTGCGTTCTCAGGTGTTTTCGCACGCAGTATTGATCAAACTCGGCGAGTGCACGATCGATATTTTTCTTTTGGAAGATTGGTCTTTGATAATCTCCCATTTCCTCCAAAAGTGCTCGAAAGTCACTTTGTGTAGAGGGTTGTTGAGTGAGATGTGGGGCGTATAGGCCCGGCGGGGGTCGCACGCCCGCAGTGGTTCCCTGAAATCCACTAGCTTCATAAGAGGGAACGAAATGCTCCGTGTTAAGCCTGTTCAAAGGCGGGGTCACCATTTGTAGTGGATTTAAATATGTTTTACTTGGTGTAGGTAGACCAAGTGGGACATTTATATTCTGGTTATGCGGGTTAGTCCCTGAGGTATTCCTGTAAGGAATGTGAGCGAAATCGCCAAGGTCAGCTTGCTTGGCGGGAGGAACTGAGGGGTAGTTCGTGTCGCAGCCGCGTGGAGCACTGGGCTCGCATAGTGGGTGCTGGGTTCGATCAGTTTGGTGCTGAGCCGTTGTGTAATATTCCGGCCTAAGATTTATATCTGTAGGAGGAATATGTTGGGCTTGGTTGAGGTACTGAAAAGTATCCTTTGTTTTTAGCACATTTGGAGTGTATTTGACACTCGGATCGGCCGGGTAGCCTTGTGTAGAATATCGTGGATATTCGGAAATCTTTGTCGAATCATGATGATTGACTTCAGAGCGGGTCTGAAAGGTATCCTCGTACTTTTGTGTGTGTGAGGCTTGATCTAACGTTTCCTTCATGAATACGTTAGGTGAGAAGGCGATCTTTTTGCGAGGATCGAGCCTTGGGCCGTCGCTGGGGACAGCGGACGAGTCGAGCAGCGGGTAGGGAGCGCTGCGTGGGCTAAGAGGCCCGGCCGCGCCGTGTTCCGCCTCCCCTTGCATTAGGAAGTAGGACGGGCGGCGCTCCATCGAAATATCCGAGTTTATTAACTCGTTTTCGATACCTCTACGTATAGGATAGAGGGTTTGGAAGGTGGACTCGCTTGACAGAGCTTCTTTCCTTTGCTCGGATGTCAGGGTCCTACCTTGTAGTCTTGAAAAAGACTTCCTTGGACGATAAATTAGAGCGGATGAGCTGAGTAATTTATCGGCGTGCCCCAGCGGTCGGTGACGAGCCTATTGCTACGAAACCCGGGCGACACGTCTCGGAACGTCCCAGCGGGCGTACGATCTAATGAGAATATCAATAGATGTACCGGGTGGCGTCCTGACAGAAGAACTACGTTGGGCAATGAGCAGGATGAATAATCACTGGACTCGTAGATGCCAATGCGAGATCTGTGTGGAGAGAAGGTATGCCTTGTAGAAAGCAGTAGGAAGCCGTTCTGAGATGAACTCGGGAGCAGAAGGATCGTCAGCGTAGAGCGTGTAGAATCTTCGTACTTCAGAGTGTAGTCGTCGAGAGCGGTGAGTGGAATGAATTTCGGAGGGCTCCGAGCGGGGTAATTATAGGGAGGTGGCCGCCTCCTGATTGGTCCGCTTAATTTCATTAATTCAACTGTGTAATCTCATTGGCTCGCACATTGTTTTCTCAGAATCTGCGAGTATGATAGCTGAGTTTGTCCTCCGGGGTGGCTTCCCCCCGTCCGTCGCTGCGACGGGGTCCCCAGAGGTGGCTTACGCGCGTCCGTTGCGGAGAGAACGACCTTGAGGTGTCTTCCCTGCGTCCGTCGTTTAGACGGGGTCCTCGGGTGGCTTCCCTGCGTCCGTTGTTCAGACGGGGTCCCCGGGGTGGCTGCTGGACCAGAGGTGGTTGCTTGCCACCTCCTGGTTGGTTCGCCTATTGTCTCTCGTGTAATCAGTGTTTCTGATTGGCGAGTAGGCTTGCTAGAATTGTCCTTGTTAGTTTTAGAGGACGTTTGATTTTCTGTTTGAGTTTTCTCATTCAAGGCGACTTGGTTCGAGATACTTGTCGCGTCTCTCTCGCCCAGTAAGTGTTTAGGGAGGTCGCCTTGTATGTTATTAGTTAATATTTCACTTTTGAGAGGGAATTTCGTATTTTCTCTCTGGTGAAATATTTTGTTTGACGGAGTTATAACTCGACGTCTTATAAATATTTGTGTGTCGTGTCTACCTCTTTTTGGTAGCCCTGAAAAGGGCTGTTGAAAAGAGGGGGTGGTTTTCACCACACCTACATGTACTGTAGTAATTATTTAGTATATACACTGATTTGATTGTACATCTCTTTGATGAGTGGCCCTCAATAGTGCACAACATTTATAACATGTCTGTTACGCAGTTATCTGAGCAAAATGGGAAGGTAAATGTCGATGCCGCTGGGGCTCCATTTGGTCCCTCCTCTCGGATAATTTTTTCGAACTAAGGCTAATTTCATCCACTCTCTTGACTCTGTTCGTGTAACGTGAGTTTTCGGGATACCATTTTGAGGGCAGCATTTTGGCTACACTATGAACTAGCTTACTACCTCTACACCCACTACTCGGCTATAGGTTACATTGTTATAGTAGATGCCAAGAATATTGTCCAGTGAAAGTGAACCGCGGCCCGCTCTTGGCCGACCCCTCTTCCATGCTTTAACGAACCCCCTCTTCGCTTCTCCCTCTAACTTCTTCAACCTGACCACTCCCAACTATAGCTTGAACTTTCACTTCTCTAAATCCCTACCTTGTACGTGTTTTAAGGAAATGTTTGAAAAACGAAGCGCATTGCAGTTGTGAAGAATAATTTAACATCAATAGAAACTAACTTCTATAGTAACACTTTTTTTTTTTTTTTAATAAAAAACTATTAGGTACGTGTTTGATTCACCTTTGATTATTATTTTCTAAAAGCCATTTTATTATGTCACCATTTTTCGTTTAAGAGGACGCTATTTTTTCTAGGAGCATTGAATGGTAAGAAGCATTGTCCATTATAATGACGCGCCGTTCTTCCAGGCCACTCAACAACTTAGAAAAACATTCTTTGAAAACTACACCATTCATATCCTGGTGATAATCACCAGTTTTAAAAAAATTGAAATACCAGTTTTGCTCCAGGAATGAATCTGTGTTGCGCTGATCCAGCATGAGTTATAATTAATCTCCCTCCTTTTTCCCCGGCCAGTTTGAGACCTCCTCTGTTGTCAGAGGTTTGCCAAACGTTTTTAAGAGAATGGTTTTGGATAACCCACGTTTCGTCCAAATAGATGCGAGATCAGGTTTCTTTTTTCAATTCGTGCATTTTTCTTAAAAATGCATTTCTGGCACAAGCAATATCACGCCGATCCATCAAAAACAACCTTCCATCATTGCATTTCTTGTATTTGAACCCAAGATTTATGAAAGATTCTGAACATAGAAAAGTTAGACTACCTTTAAACCAATTGATGATTCCATTATTTTGCTAACTTTTCTTAGTGTAGGATATTCGCCTCTATCATAAAACTCAGCCACTGATCTACTTACTATGTTAGAATCGTCCAGCCCAGTGACGGGTCTGCTATGTAGTTTTTCTTTCTTGGAGAATGATGCTTTGTTCTACATCTGCACTCAGTTCCAATTCGTCGTCATCTCCTTCGTGACACCCCTTTTCGACTTCAGCTATGATCCTTTGAATTGTTTTTCCACTGAGACCGACCGCTTCATCTATATTCTCATGTATGTGATGAAAAACTTCTCCGATGCTTGCATTAGGATTTGAATCCAAGTGATCTTTAATGAAAATATAAAAACTATAGATGTATTTCTTTGACTCTGAACGCGTATCTCGTGCTTTAGGCATTATGAAGAAGTGTTGGAAATGAAATTGAATAACCACTCGTCTTTACCGATCCACGTTATTGAACTTGACCAACCCTGTTTACAACTGAAACGCAACTGACAACCAGAAGAAGTAAAAGGATTCATGATAACTCACGAGATAATGAGCAATGACTCAAGGGACAGTGTCCGAATTAGGTTTCTAGGACAAAAACAGCTCCGGAGTTTACCTGGTCAGCATGTAGCCAGCCAAAAAGGGTTGGATTACCAAAAGTCTCCTTCCTCTCTAGGGTTATTGAGAGGGAGCTGCCGGAAAACACTTTCACTGGACAACAGTTTTGGAGCTTACTATAAATGATGGGACACTACATAAATATGTACTTGTAAAGTGCGCCTTTCCTCAGTTTCCAGGTTCACAGCGAATATCAGAGCATTGCAGGCACGTTTGGAAAAAGATCCAAAAAACGTGTGCGTAAGAGTAAAGTTAAAGGAGAAGATCGATAAAAGAAAGAGGCTTCTTCTGGAGCTGAGGGAGCAGGACTACAAATGCTACGAATTTTTGTTGGAAAAATTAAATTTAGAATACAAACCATATCCACCAAAGTGAGTTTATTACCTGTTTATATAAAGGGTCTCAGTTATTATTATTTTTGACATTTTCATGTCTTTATTTGGCATATAAATTTAAAAATCGTCACGTAACGATAAACCGTCCGTCTGTGTCTTACTTGGCTCAGCTGTGCGAGAAAAACGAATGTTGGTGTGTCGGTGCGACATGCCGGGACGGAGAAAAAATTGTGTCATACGTGGAAATGTATAAACGATTCTTAGATCAGTCAACGACACCTTTACCCAGGTTTTTCAAGCAACTTCGTTGTTCTTTCATTTTCTTTAGTGGTGTTGTTCTGCAAACTTGAGTTACTGACTGGTTTCTCTTGTATTATTAAGCACTGAATAATACAAAACGAAGGAGATCACTGGGGAAAATTATTGTTAAATGCGGAAGCAAGTTTTGTCATCACTTGCAACCGAAGTTGAGGGAGAGTGGAAAACGTCAAGTCAAATTCTAGAATGACAGTGGAGTCTTTCGACTACGTTGTGAGAAGTGGGGATTTATCCCCCTATGTACCCTTCGTGGTTATGAGTCCACAGGTCTGGACATTTCTGCACGTCCGCATTCAATAACCGCAGGATAACCATAAACAAAAAACAATAAAATTGCCGAAAATCGATCCAAAACAAATGTAGAACGAAACCAAATTCGTTTGACACGAGGCAGAACATGGCAAGTACTTATGTGTAAAATATAATAAAATGTTGGAGCTGGCCTCATCAATTGAGTAAACTCTCAAGTAACTTCTATCTGAATAGTACCCTGCAATTTGAAATGGAGCCTTTTTCGTACTGCTGGGTTACAATGACAATGTACATAGCCAACAATATCAGCTTATCAAACTCTGAACCTAATACCTTCCTTATTCTACGTAGGAAGATGAAATTTCAACGGCATTTTCTATTAGGGTGTCCTCATACTAGCGCCCGTTGTTGGGTTTTCCTTCTAGTAATTTAACAATTCCATGCTCCCACTGCATAAAATAATTCATTACTTCTAATGTCTCTGCCAGAAAATTTCAAATGGCATTTTTTCACTCCCCAAAGGTTATTATAATGCGTCTGCTATCAAGTTATGCCATTGAAGCGAAATTTGGGCTTCCTTTTGGGTTAAATCAGAAAATGTAGTTTTTTGTAGTTTTACTTCAATATTTTGTTTAATTATGATTTGTTGCAGAACTGTTTACATGAGGGTGGAAAGGAAGCGGTCTTTGCGAATGTTGACTGACGAATATTGCGATAATATTGTGCAAACTAAGTTGGACGCCTACAAAAAACAGCTGGACTCCCGAAAGGAATCTTTCTTGAAAAAGAAAATCGAGAAACTTAAGTGGATCATGAAAGAAGAGCTCGAATGTGGGGCTACTCCGACTGTCAGTGAGAGCGACGTCGAAGAAGTTGAGAAACAGCTTAGAGAGTGGAGAGAGGCTCGAAAAGCCGAGGAGGCAGAGAAACAATAATATCAGTTTCATATCCAATGGCTTGTTGAAGAAATTAATTAAATTGTACATACATTCTCACTAATTATATTGAGCTTTTTATTTAAATATCACACCAGGATTTCTATAGGATGGATAAAAATCAAGAGGACGATTTTAGAGCTCATTTCTGATCGAATGTTCCTCTTAAGAGATTTGTTTTAAACGCTTTGTTTTCGAGTGATTCAATTTCACATTTTTTTCGTGTTTTGTACAACATCATCTCTAACCATCCCTAATGACATTAAAACGGTCATAACTCCCCTTAGAATCACTGTAAACTCAAAAATAAGAACACTGTTGGAAAGAGCGTTATATTTCTACCTGATGCCAAACCAATATTTTTTGAGCTACGTCTAGGCTACTCGAAACGAAAAAGTGAAGGGAAAATTATGTGAATACGCTGGTGATAAGAAGTGACCAGTGCTCGCTCGCTCATCAAAGGTAACTTGGCTATTGTTGTTGAACTCCTAGTCCCAGGCGCACGCTGGTTGTTGGCACTAATTGGTGAGGCCCATGACACATAACTGAGTTAACTTGCTTTGAGGTTTAGGGCCGGTTTATCAATCGCATTTGCTCGCCTGATTAAAGTATGACTAAATCAAATCTCTGACTATCTTCGACACACCTGTTTATCAATTCAGTTTCACTGCTCAGTTAACCGATAATCACTGATTATTGTAGCCGAGCTCTTGGGGTTCAGTTACCGTTTTAGCTGCTCAGTTAAAAAATAATGGAATCATTCGTGACAGTTATGTATTAAACGCACACCTCGTATCGTCCATGTTTCTTTCTCCGTGTTTGAAAATTATGGACTCTGATTCTTACTGTGAATTAAAAGATTCTGATGTCTAAGATGAAAAAATCATGGACTGCTTGGGAAAGAACGAGGCCTTGCAGATTTGTTCTTGTTAATGGAAGATATGGATTTCCTTACACAATTCCATTTAATGAAAGGTACCTATATTATTTTTTCTGTTGAAAATTAAAAATGTATCATAGGCTTGAAGACGAAGGTTATAATTCTACTAGTTAAAGGTTCTATCTTCCTACCTTCCCAATGTGCGTCGTTCTGTGTAGGTACCTACCTAAGCACTTTTCACTTCGCCATCCCCTCGAATGCCAATGACTTAGCATTGTAGCTAGCTTGAAAACATTTTCTGGAACTACTGAAAAGTATTGGATGCATTAAAAGAGGGTGGAAGGGGGACAAATGAAGTTACTATTAAGGGTTAAAATAAAGTGTCCACGTCTTTTATTTATTACAAATGTTGGGAAAGTACAGTGAAACGTTGAATTTAACATCATGAGTTCATTTAGAGGTTGAGAGCTGGTATGTGTGAAAGTACAGTGAAGTATTGAATTGAACATCTGAGTTCATTTAGAGGTTGAGACAGGGTAGGTATGTCTTTCAACATATTAGTCGAAAAAAAAATAATAATAATAAATAACAGATAACTTCGGCGATTCACGGAAGAAAGGATTCGCCATTGATACAATGATGCAAAAGAAAGAGGTTATGGAAGAAACAAGAGCCTGAAAGCTGAGGCCTGTCAGTTGCTATGGAAACAACTAAATACTGCGCAGTGTTCCAACCTAATTTTGTGGGAATATTTTGCTGTTGTTGTAGCACCCGTGTTTTCCCCTGTGGTAAATTCTGATTAGTTAGCCAGCAGTCATTTCAAGATTGATGAACGGTATCTGAAAGTCCAACAAATTTTAACCTCTGGCTAATTGTAATTGGTGGTTAGTTAGTCAGAGACTTGACTGAGCATTGATTAACCGGCCCTCAATGTGATATTCTTATTCAATTGCTTGGCAGAAAATTCTCATCAATCGGGGCCGATTTAAAGTTTTTTCTTTAACCCGAATTTTCCATTTTATCGAAATCTTCAACTTGAAAGGTATGACTTCCAGATTTTGGAACTCTTCTTTTGGATTTGATTTATGAGTTACAAACTAGTAACCAATTTATGCATCAACGTATTTCCTGCAAGCCAAAGTAATATACCTGTTTAAGGAAAATAAATGACACATACTTAGATGTTGGTGTCCCTAAAACCAAATATTAAACAAATGCTAACTATATGTAAGTACATTTGAATTATAAGGAAATTAAGAGTTGAAATATTTAAATTACAAATATATTCCAATTATTGATCTGTATTATACAAAAATCCAAAAACCAAAATATTAAATCCTAAAACCAAATATTAAACAAATGCTAACTATATGTAAGTACATTTGAATTATAAGGAAATTAAGAGTTGAAATACGAGTATTTAAATTACAAATATATTCCAATTATTGATCTGTATTATACAAAAATCCAAAATTAATCATTTAGAAAAATGGTATTTGTGAGAGAACTCGATGCATTCGGTGGCCAATTCTATAATCCTTTGCGTATGATGTTGTGACGTGATTGCGATGCATTTGAAACAATAGGAAAGTACTGTAGCCGGCCACTGCTCCAACACTGTAACAAAGAGTTGAGGTGTTACAAAATCATGGCTTATGACCGATCCGATTACCCAACGAATCTAATGTTGTGGGTATGTAGGTACTACACCTTTTCCTCTGAAGTCCTGCGAAATTGAACGAAAGCGTAAGTGGATTCTTGCTATTAATCGAAAAAAGTAAGTCTAAAAAACTTCCTACATCAATTACACTCAACAATAGAGAGTTCCTAGAGAGCCGTCCATCTCAATACGGTGTGTGGCAACGAGAAAAATTTACCACACCTTAAAGTCACGTCAAGTCCTTAACAGATCTAGTTGTAATGCTAAATCCATGGAAGGAGGAAATTATCCCTAGGAGGTTATTTGAGCCAATGGGAGAAGATTATTTTAGACGATTACGTTTTTTCTGGATTGCGATCCGTTACCGTATCTGTACAGAAGGATGCGTCACCGTAACTCATTGCGTCAGAGTTACGGCACCGGATTGTCAATACCACACGACGTAAAGTGTTTTACGGATCTACTAGGAACTCTCTATTAATACCTAAAATTCTTGGCAACTCGGTAGGTACTTTTTACGTATGATGACATAAAAAGCATAATATGTTTGTTTTGGCTGTCTTTATTTTATAAACTCTTTCTCTTTCTTTATTAAACTCTTCTCTTTATAAACTCTGTCTTCTTTCTTCTGTAAACTCTTCGCCATTGGCCAATTGTATGGTTGGGTACGAATTTACACAGTGTCCCCAAAAACGTCCCCCCCCCCCCTCTGCTAAAATTGTTAATAATGGGTTAAAAAAAATTTTTTTTTTCAATCCATGTTTTTGTTGTAAGGATCTCAAAAATGTCAAAATTTCGCATTGCGAACGTGCGCAATTGACATCAACTTCGTTATTTTAAATGGGAACCCCCATGTTTTATTGCAGATTCGAATTCCACGTGAAATTCCATGAAGAAGTCACCCATCACTCGATTTTTTCAAGTGCGCGCAAACGTATGCAATTCCGCTCTGAAAGTGCAATAAATGTGAAATAGGTACCGAGTTTTTGAAGGTACTCAATTGCCACATGTAATACATGATTTTGGAGTATTTTTTCGTACTTAACCTCTTAATGATGTTCATTTATTGATATTTGTAACACCAACTTGAGAAATCACCAAAAAACCTACATTTTAGAACGCTATGTGCTTTGTGGAAAAGTGCAATTCTGGTCAGTTTTTTGGTGTTGTAAATAGGTATCAACAAATGAACATCATTATGAGGTACAGTAGACCAATTACTCTAAAATCATGTATTACATGTGGCAATTGAGTAGGTACCTTCAAAAACTCAGTATATTTATGGCACTTTTGTAGCGGAATTCACTTAAGACTCGAGTGATGGATAATTTCTTCATGAAATTTCACGTAGAATTCAAATCTGCGATAAAAAATGGGGGTTCCCATTTAAAATAACGAAGTTGATGTCAATTGCGCACGTTCGCAATGCGCAATTTCGTTATTTTTGAAATCCTTAAAGAAAAAATTGATTGAAATTTAAAAATTGTTCATTTGAACCATTATCAACGATTTTAGCAGGGGGGGGGGCAATAGAGCACTTACGAACCGAAACCTGACACCAATAACGTTTTTAACTTAAACTATGAGTATCAGGGAAATGACGTTAAACCAGAATGCGCGCGCTGTATTTACTCTTATTAATATACAATGTTCCACTCCGAAAATGCAGGAAAACTGCTGTGCTAACTGCTTTGAACACTTAATTTTTGCTATGTTTGTTGCTAACAGAAGTAGACACAATGCAAACTCGTTCAGATGGTCTGGTGGGCTGAATGATGCTTAGTCTCCACAGAAATTTTCCTGAGCCTAAGACACAATCTGAACTCAGGTATTTACGAGAATAAGAGACATTGTTATGGTATGAATGTGAATCAGTCTGTAAATTATAACACAGTATGAAAAAGATATCCATCATAATAAAGATCGTTATAAAACGAAAATAATCTATGTTTCTCGCGCTAATAATGTCAACTGTTAATTAGGTAGGTAATTAATAGTAATAGGACCACTCACAATTGTAAGGTTGGCTCCTTCGTCAAAGTTGAACTGAAAAGCAATGGTGGTGGGGACTTCGTCATTTAGCCCTCTAATGAAAAACCTGCGAACAACAGTGAGTAAAATCAAACTGACAATGGAACATAACAAATCCATTACTTCTAAGATAACTGGATGTGAAGCTTCCAATAGATATACCTACTTCATGGAACATGCTTCAACCAGTACTCCAACAAAAGAAATTAGTTTTCAACCTAAAATGCTGTAACATATACAAAAGTTCGCTCAAATGGACATGCTGCCCAAAGAGGGCTGCGTTAAAGGTTAATTTCATCCTTCACCTTTAGGACTAGGGAAAACCATCAGATAACTCCTGCCTGACAAAGGTGGTCAGCACATTTTTTCTCTAATGATTAAATTATAAATGTCTGTTGAAAATTACCCAGGTTTAAAGGCGAACATGGGGGTGATTCTGGTGTAGAACAAGGCAACCAAAGGCGATTCCTTGAAGATGATAGCCAAATACTGACTGTTCGGATCCCAAGCCATTCCAATAACTTCACCGCCAACACTAAACATTAGAAAATACCAGAAGATCAGAAAGTGGAAACTTACTAGGTGATCAGTGATCTCATGAGTTCCAACTCAACATTAAGGATGATTCACGTTAAACCTTGTCGACAACCCAGCAGGGGGTTCAACTTTAAAGAGTTTGTTTCACACCAGATCATTAAGGAATTGTGATCACTTTGAAGAACTAAACAGCCTTCCGGAGTTTCAATCGTTCTGAAAATCTTTGAATCATCTGGAAACATAAGGCAATTTGTGTTTGCAAGGTGCACAATAACACTATTGGTAAAGATTATAAATAGGAGGGGACCGTAGTGTTTCAATTTACTCGCTAGACTCTTTACCCAAAATCACAAGCCATACTATTGATGCGGTTTTCTGAACTAGAATGAGCAGCAATAGCAATTGCTGAAGAGGAATGAGAAAACCATGTTGCTGGACTTGGAGGGAGAATTTTCCACTCTACAAAAAATTGTAAGATGAAAGTAATTTCTTTGGTTATTTTTGAATGCCCCATTCTACTTATCAGTTTTTCATAATCCATTTTCGGCCATACTGTATTAAACTGTAACACAACTCAAAAAGGGAACCGTATTGAGTCCATGGAACAGTGTCCTTTCTCACTGAGACGTACGCACCAACGACAAGTCAGGCACTTGCCCCTCGAGGTGTAACGTGAGCAAATTCATAGAAAAGTCAGCTCAGGTTTTAGGAGTGCACAAAGAGCAGGGCGGGGCAGTGGCGGATTGATGCGAGATTGGACTGTTCGTGGCCCTCTCCCAAAGGTGAATTCGTGGATTGTGATTTGCTGGAACCTGCGGTGAAGAGAGAACTGCTGTAGGGAGGGGGCTGCGAGTTTATAATAGGCCTTTATGTTCGCAGGGGGATTTTGCGGTTGCAGTCCTGTCTGGTGCAACACAATGACACTTGGCCCTTTTTTTGATTGATGACGACTCATAGGCCATTGGCTCTTTCTTATATGATAAGGGTGAATTCAACCCAAGTCATCCTTGCTTAAAGTTTTAAGATTTTTTTTCCCTTGGCCAGGCTCATTAATTACCATAATGGAGCCATTACTATTTTACCCCTAAACCAGGGATTACCCTTCCTATGTTGGTCACTTTTAAGCCTTTCATACAGGTATCGGGTTTTTTCACCTAGAGAAGTGATTTGGGAGGGTGTTTTTCCCTCTGGTCTTTTTTTACGGCCCTGTGCAATGGTATTTCGTGGTGACCTGGTGGATTGCCTTTGAACAGCTGTTACTAACTATCCCTTCCTGAGGTTACCGTAATATAATTTAAAAATCAATCGACCATCTGGATGATCGATTGAATTTAAATTTAGGTAACAGAAGGGACGGGTTGGTGCAGTCCCACCATTTTAACGTTTTTTTCTGTTAACCCAGCCCTAGCCATCCACCAGCTGACTTTAAATTGAATGACGCAAGATGGAAACAGTGGAGCCAACATAAGAAATCAACAGTTTTCTTTCCTTTTCAGATTTCTCTTCAAAATTGGTTCAGATTCCCACACGCCGAGCGCTACTGCCACTAACCAACCCTTCCTGAGGTTAGTGTAATATAATTCATATCTCTTGTTACCTTTCTGCTTGTCTAATTCATCAATCCTTTATCACCTGGGTGTTTCAATATTTTTGTTATAGGGATATGTAATCGGGCTTGTCCCGTGTAATAAATAAATAAATTATCTCCACGCTAAAAAAAGAACATTACATTATCTCCTCACAATCCAAGGAACTCAAGATACACATTAGGAACCATCTAGACTAATCGAACTGTATATTATCCTACTCATATGTAACAACTAACTACTACATTAACAATTGAGATCATTCATTATTTTTAGATTTCTCACATGTGATCTCCTATTTCAACCAGTGCTAAATCTGCCACAGCTTGAACAACATTAGTCTGCTCAGTAGAAGAGTTGAAAATTTGTGTAGAGAAGTTGATACAGCACAAACAAGGGTTATTCCGAGTGGCGAAGAGCAAAACTGTGCCGTCCTTTGACCAGACTGGGTAAAGAGCAGCTCCACCAGACGTTTTCCAAGGATCAGCTGTCCAGTCATCCGTTTTCCAAACCCTGCGAGGAAAATAGAAACGAGATTCATGAGCATGATTTCATAGTTCACGTATACAAAAAGGCATACTTATAGTAGACAGTCCCAAATAATTTTTTGGAACCAAGCCAAAAACATATCTTTATTAAGAAAAAGAATGTAGGGAGGTATGTCAGTAACAAGAAGTGGACAGTCTTACCACTGCATCGAATGAGGGAGGCTATTACTGACAAGGGTATGCTATGCTGATGACCTACTCATCCTCACATAGTGCAGATATCAAAACATGGTAAAGGAAGTAACACAATGAGCTCTTCGAGTTGTGTAGAAGTGGTGTGGCGATGGTGGGCTACTGTGTTGCTTCTGGTGGGAAGACAGCATTGATGTTCCTTTGTACAGGAGTTTTGGGAGAAAATTACACAAGAATAATCAAAAGAATCTTTATTTTGTTCGAGGTTAGTAGTTCTCCCAACGAAGAAAGATCCAAGCAACCACCTGGGTAAGTAACCACTAATTCATGGAAAAATCTCACCTCGAGAGTAATGATGTGGGACATTTTGATCGAAACCACCTCACAATATTCACCAAAAACCTTTGAGGAATGAATTTGTATAACCAGGTAGTAATCCAGTCTGAATCGCTTGGAGAACTGGCAAAAAACCTCGTGGGGATGTTAGTAATGTCATGTCAGGTTATAGTTCATCAGATCTCGTAGTTGTTCTAATAACAAAACAACATTGAGACAGAGTGAAAATACAACTGGTTGTCTGTTGATCGTGGGAGCTGGTTAACCCTAGACAGACCGGAGTAGTATCCTTCACAAGGAAGCACATCCAGCAAGAGTCATGGACTCTAAAGATGTTTGATGAGAGACTTGAGGTGAGAGGGGAGGCTAAGTATCAGGGCATTATACTAGTTAGTAAGGTAATGTGGAACTCTCACCTTAATGCACTGTACTTAGGCGAAAGCTGCACACAATATGTAATAGGTTATGAGCACACAAAGAGCCTGTGGTAGAATTTTGGGCTTAGACCGAAGATGGTATGCTGGAATCACACTACTATAGTAGGACCTTTATGGAGCACCAATGTGGTGGAAGAATGTGCAACAGAAGTTCGCTTGTGGGGAACTAGAGGAAGTACAGAGATTGACACGTCTTTTATTTACTGGAGTCATCAAGAGCGCTCCTAGAGCAGGGATGTTGACCTTACATTATGTGGGACCCCCCAGGGACCCTGTTGAGCTTACTGCCCCTACATCTGATGATACAGTCCTCAGCTGCAGCAGAGGCTCACAAACATTTGTAATGGATGAATAGAGTCAACAGACTCCATTGCATATACATGTATTCTATGAAATGTTGTGACAGATATCCTCCATATGAAATGTGACCATACTGTTCTGGTTCAAGACTTCGACAAATACTACAATGTTAAAACCACTAGAAGGGCTGAATGGACGAGAACCAGGACTCCTGATCACTCTAGGGATGTGGTTAAGTACACAGATGGCTCCAGGATGGAGACAAGGTCACGGGCTGGTACATTTGGTGGGACAGCACACCTGTAGGTACAATTTTCTCTAGGCAGGTACACCACAGTATATCATGCAGAACTTTTTACAATACAGGTATGCGCGAGAGAGAATCTCGAGCAAAGAATAAGAGGGGGGAACATACTTATTTTCTCAGATAGCCAGACAGCCCATAAAGCATTTGCAGTCCTCACCTCTGGGGGCAACAATACCAGGTCCAGACTGGTCAGGGTGTACTGGGGAGCACTGAATACCCTGGGAAAACAAAGGAGTTGCAAGCAAGGAACGAGCAGAGCTGCTTGCAAGAAAGGGGGTAACTTTGCATACCGTTGGGCTGGAAATGGTCTTAGGCAAAGCAAGAAGCTCAGTAAAAGCCGCTTTTTGGTATTGGTTAAGGAAGGTAATGGCACTGGGAAAACACCCTGGAACAGAAACACGGAAAGCTGGTAATGAGACCTATAATCGCAGGAGCACAGCTGCACTCTTCTTTATAGAAGGAAAATGAGACTCTTGGTGGGGATGGTGACTGGGCTTGGGTGCTTCAGGAAACATCTGAATAGGATTGGAGCCTACACAGGAGATCCAGAGAGCAGGTTATATGGAAGGAGGAGGACCCTTCCATTTGCTCTTAGTGTCCAGCACCAGACGCTAAACGATTCAGAATTTTTGGACGCTAATAGAACCTAATAAGAGGGATCCTCAACCTGGTGAGAGGGGAATTGGCTCCAGAACTTATAGGTTGGAAACAGGGGGATGTTCTGCATAATAAACTATAGTTATGGTGCAGCGGAAGGAAAACTGAACTTCCTAGGACACTAAAAACAACAAGAATAATACTTTATCGGACAAACTTCCTCACACATTCGCTTTTTCCTTTAATACTTACTTCATCTAATGACGTTTCTTGTTTACATATGATTCGAGAATGATTTTTCACTGGATTACACTTGCCTACTTATATACATGCTTCTCCTATGCACCTGTAAGAAATACTACACAATAAAAATATTCAAAATTTTTGAATAAAGGAATGCATTGATCTACCTTGAAGAAGTTGGGCACAAAAATCCTAGAAGACATCCTAACATATCGGTAGAAATAGAACTTATAAAAAAGATAAATAGGACTTATAAGAAAGGGGGGGGGGGGGAGGAGAGCCATCCTCTTTTAGCACCCCACATCGTGAGCACTCCTTGAGGTAGAATGACTGACTACTTTTGTCATATCATGTTTGCTACGCTACAAATTATCGAACTTTTATCTTACAATTCATGTTTGTACACAGATCAGAATCTGGGGTTGGAATAGAAAAACTTTGAATCCTAAAAGAGATCAAATACGTTACCCCTGTTCTACGAGGTTTGCTTCAAGATCAATGCTCACAAATAAAACACCACCGTGACTCGAATGTGATTGTTCCCTCAAACCCGAAATAAAGAGCGGAAATTGAATGTTACAACCTGATGATGTCGGAACTGCTGCAAGCCATAATTCTACTGTAGTCTGGGCTCCAAGATACTTGAGATATTCCACCTATGGTTTTCAAATCAACTTTTCTCATCTCATCAGGACTCCAAACCGTAATGCAGTTGCTGTAACCATTGGATGTAACCAAATGATCACCCTGAAACAATTTTGAATAGTACAACTAATTATTATTGTTAATGTTGGCTGCAGTTCATGCAGTTTTCATGAGGGGGGAGGGGGGGGGGGGATAGTTGGTGAGAAGTTGAGTCTGATGTGATGTATCCTAGAATGGTGAGGCCTCAAGTTTAAAAGCGTTTGTTAGTTTGATTTAGGTTCGTTGTTTAAGAGAACTTCGAAAAAAAAAAAAAAAAACTCGTAGACCTTTTAAGAGTTAATGTAAACAACCCCAAAGAAAAGTTAATGAAAACTGTAAAAGAAATAGAATAAATGGTTTAAAAGATTTCTTTCTGGAATGAAGTTCGCATAATGAGCATTATCCACTGATGGGATTCATAAACAGCCATGTTGAAATCATCTTTCAACTACCTACGTTTGGGACATTAGAACGTAAGAATATCTGTTTGCGTCTGCACTCTAATAATTGTCCAATGACGAAGAAACTGAGGACTTTCCAAAAGCTAGCCTGATGGATTCTGTTAAATTACACCCATATTGATAAAATATATCTACATTTCATCTCTAAAAACAAATTTTTTTATTTTTGAATGCTCAATAATATCTAGTTGTTCCAATCGTGATGAAATTTGTTAACAATCATGAGACTACTACTCAGTTCAACTACTCAGTTTTCAAAAAAAAAAAAAAAGTAAGCAGATTTAAAAAAAAAGTTTTAGGGAATTCACCTCTGACGGTACGACGATGATGAAACCTGAAAAGGGGACCATCTAGAGACGAGTCCTCAAAATACCTAAGAATGTTATAGAAACCGGACTGTAATGTAGTGTTGCCCAGGATAAGGATTTGCCGCAGACATAAAACCCAAATTGTTAACAAAAATCAGTGAAACCAAGTGGAAATTTTCATTTAAAAGAACAAACAATGTCGATGATCCAGCACAAAGCTTCACTAGCCTCGAAAGTAAAGCAGCAATTTGAAAGAAATGTATTTTCAAGTTTTTTTTTTTTTTGCCTACTGTTATTCATACATGCTTACATCTGCATTCTATTAAGGAAAAAAAAAAAAAACTTTTCCAACAATGCAAGACTACGTTTCATCTCCTGACTATAAACCAGTGATGAACATTAATATGCATGCCTATCATTGTTCTTGTCACTTAGGCTAAATTTATCGGACACAGCGGTGGTAGTAATAGAAGTGGCAGTCTCTGCCACTCTGTTCAACATATGACCACTGTCGCTGCCGTTGTTTTGAAATGACACAAGTTGGGGGGGGGGGGGGGGGCAGGCTCACCAACATAGTTTTCACTGCAACATGGACACGGTAGGCACACAGCTACGTGAAAATATTGGTATTACTTGAGGGACGCATATCCCACTGCAATACATGGGTACTAGCGGCTTCATGCACTCTTTATGTATTTTGGATGTTACAAGTTCACACGGTTTGAACAGCCCAACATAGCCTGATCTTCTCTGCAGTGCTATGCAGTAAAATTTGGACGGAAACAGCAAATACAGGAAATTCGAAGCTGATTATTTTGTCAAAATGGGGCAGGGTTATGAAAATATTTCAAGCAAGTTGCCTTTAGGATCAACCATTTTAATTTATCCAACTTTAGCCATGAGACTGAATTATATACAAATGAAATTTAGTTATATGCGCTTTGACAACATATGAAAAGTGTTAGTTATGATTGTAACTTAAGTTGAGAAGGTAGGAATTATTCTATATAATAAAAATGCACAACCAGAATGATGATGATGAGGATCAAAAAGATCACCCATTTCGGCTCAACAGAACATCAACATACTGGTACTCAAATTCAAGCTCTGAATCTCCTGAATAATGTACAAAAAAAAAAAAAAAAAAAAAAAAAAAAAAAAAAAAAAACCCTTAGTTTTCCAACATTTGGAACCATACATATTCGTTAAATTTAAAAAGTGTCAAAAAACGAGGTTAGAACAAAAAACAAAGGGTGGCTCCCGTCGTTTGAAGAGAGGGATTTTTGAAACTTTCTCCGCCCACCTCCTACTTCCAAGGTGCCTTGGTTCTGCCTTCACCTGCGCTCCCACCGCCACCCCCGGCCCGTCAGGCCGCAATAGGCGCTCTGTAAAAATAAATTTTGCCAAGAAGGTGGGCAGTATAAATCTCGCCAAGGAGGTGGGCAGTATCAATCTTGCCAAGAAGGTGGGCAGTATAAATCTCGCCAATAGGGTGGGCAGTATAAACTGGATTATTGTTAAACAGTATTACTGGATACTGAATGGCGTCAGAGTGCAATGGTCCGACTGTCAGACTGCAATGGGCACTCTGCCAGAGCGCAATGGTCGGCTTGCCAGGCCAAATGGGCGGGGGTTGACAGGGGAAATGGGTCAGGCCACAATGACGGGGTTCGGCAGGCAAAGCCTGCAGGGGGTGTCCCCCTAGTATATTTATATGATGATGAGTAAAATTATTTTATTTATTACTAAATACGAAACAAACATACATCGAAGCTCCATGAGATACTTGTGACGTAGGAACCTGGAAGAAGGCGAGCACTAGTTGATATAGCAGGTCTTGTTATAACGTTTTGGGGGTCTATATCCCATAGATAAACCCCTGCGGAACAAGCTACAGCCAGTTCTCCAAGTGCTACAGGCCTGCAATGTCATATCATGTCAAGTACCTACATATATGTTGCATGGTTTATTAATTTTCATTATTTCTGATGAACAGATAAAAATGTATGTAACTACAATATTGAAATCAAACCTCCATTCAATACAGGTTATTCTTCTTTGAGCTTTTGACTTCAGTATAAGATTAAAATTTGAGTTGCGAGAATAAATCGTGACTGTATCATCTCTTGTAGCCACAGCAAGCTTGGTGAAATGTGGGTGCCATGCTATGCTCACCACTGGAAACTTTTCCCTTTCAGTATGGACATGACTCGTGTATTCCTGTAAAAAGCAGAAACTGAAAAATTTGGAGAAAGAAGCATTGAAAACAGAATATCGTACAACTAGAAATAATACTACAATTTTTAATACAATATGTATCTCGGTATGTACTGTGGTATGTATATGTACCTCGTAGCTTGGCACAATGGTGTATTTGATAACCTGCTGCATGCATTTCATGAACATTCTCGTGTACCTTGCCGGATATTTCAAAAGTTTTGACTCCTCATCAAGAATGTCCAAAACTCGGCCGATCCCACTTTCAAACCTAAAGTGAAAGCAAATCGAATAGTAGAAAAGATTCACTCTGTTATAAAGTAGAAACAAATTATTCAATTATGTCCTTTGAAAATGATAAAATATTTATATTTTAAAGATAATCACTCACCACGCATCCTCAATGCGCTCCAGAAAAGAGTCATCCCCTGGGAGAAATATAGAGCCTGTGGAAGCTGAGACCTTAGGGTGATTCAAGGCGTCTTTTGGGACAGCAATTCTTGGGAGGTCCGATACCTTTTGGATAAAAATAATTCATTCAAGTACGAAATTAGTTTGCATCAAGAAAAATCAAGAGGATTACATCTTGTATTATTTCCAACTTAGGGAAATGAAATGAAGTAATAACAATTTTTAGGGTACAGCGATGAAACTCCAATGATATGGGAATAAGAAACATTAAACCATTGCAAATCATTATACAAAGGTTTACTAAAACTGTATTGCATAGACCTTCTGCACAGGTCACTGGTCCATAGAAAGTTACCTATTAAACTGAGTCTATGGCATTATCGAAATATAACTACATTATTGATGTCATATACCAAAAGAAAATAAATGAATAAACTAAAAATAAAATAGAATAAAATGTATAAATAAATAGGAAAAAATCTAATAAATTACTGTGGAGAGATAGAGAATATTATATTTCTCTAAAGATATGAACCCCAGTCACTCAAGCCCCTTTTAACACTACCAGTCCCTGATCGATCAGCTAAGGCTCTTCAAAGAGCTATGGGATGTTTGCACATCATTCCCGATGGATTCCTTGATACTCACATAAGACCATTGATGCAGTCCAAATGTTTTCCGCTTTCGAATGAGGTAGTTGAAACGTTCAATCGTCTCAAACCTGACATTTCAAATGCTACAATTCAATAGATGAGGATGAGAGAATAGATGACTCAGGTCAGTTCCAACTTGAAACAGATGCATCCGATCACGCTATCGCCGGAATCTCAACTCAAAATGGACGCCCTGTGGTTTTCTTTTCGTGTACATTGAACCAAAGCCAACTAAAACCCCCCTTGATTGAAAAGGGACTGACCAAAAGTCGGTTGCTAACATGTTTGACATGGCTCACAAAAGCAAAATTAAAAACTCATGAGGTGGAGGCTAGAGCTTACGTGCTATTCATTTGATATATAATTTCGGCCTGGTCGAGAAAACAAGGCAGCTGATACATATTCTCGTGTGCCAGGAAAAGTGAATGATATCGCAGCCAGCAACTCATCCTATATGATTTGGAGGCATTACATGGAAATCTCTGCCACCGTGGTGTTCGAAAAATGCTACATTGGGTCAGAAGCAAGAACCTCCCCTTCTCATTTGATGAAATAGGCTGTGTAACGTCATCACGTTCAACTTGCGCCATACTAAAACCTCGCTTCCATCACTTTCAAGGTACTGTTGTGAAGGACACTGACACTACATCACCCTTCAAACGCCACAGCATGACTTTAAAGGGCCTCTCCCCAGAACATCATCAGGCAAGAGATATCCGTTGACAATCATCGATGAGTACTCCCGATTCCTGTTTGCCAACCCTTGTGCTGATATGACCACATCAATGGTCATCAAGAACCTACATGAGCTTTTCACAACATTCGGACTCCCAGCTTATGTCTATTCAGATCGAGGTGCCAACTTCATATCCTCCCAATGGAAGGAGTAGTTACACTCACGCGGCGTTACTACAAGTCGTACAACAGCGTTTAATCCACAAAGGAATGGCCAAGTAGAACATTTTAATGTCACATAAGGAAAACTGTCAAACTCGCGTTAGAAACCAATGGTTTGAAGCAAACGCAATGGGACACTGTTCTTCAAGATTCACTGCACGCTATACGCTCTTTACTCAGCGCTGCGACTAATACCATCCCTCATGAAAGGTTGTTCTCCTTCCAGCGACGCTCTTCAAATGGTACATCGTTGCCATCATGGCTGACTGTGCCATGAAAAATCCTCATGCGGAAAGATCTCCGAGGAGACAAGTACATTCCAGCTGTCGAGGAAGTTGAGCTGATAGAAGCCAATCCACAATATGCGCTGGTTTGTCTGCCAGATGGAAGAGAAGAAAACGTGTCATCGAGACACCTGGCTCCTTATGGGGACTCCGAAAAAAATAAAAGAGCGCAGGATCCTCCAGTGGTCCCGGAGCAGGTAAATCCTCTTCCAACTGGTGCTGTTGATGCATTAACACAGGAAGCATCTCAAGCGGAAGTTCTGGGCTCAGATATTAAAGTGGAAACACCCAGGAGAAGTTCAAGGATTAAGTCAAAACCTCACCTCTGAGTGACTACGTCCTAAACTAAAGGAGTGAAGAATGTGGTGATCCTTCTCTAGTGCATACCTACTTGACTATTTTGAACATATGATTTAGTATTGCCAAGGTTCATATCATTGTATACATCTTGAATTTCCTGCACTTCTTTACCATTGTGTTTTCGGTAAATAAAGCCTTGATTATTCATCACACAGGCTGTAGCACCCGATTGGAGGGATGGATGGAGCTTGAAGTTTGTGTTGAGCTAGTTCATTTTCAAGTGCGAGTGCGTGTTTTTCTCTCTCTGTTAATTTTTTTAATTGATTTGCCGCAATCCGAGGTATAGCAAAGATATTAAAGTACTGACTGACAGATCGGATTCCAAAGTGTATGTTTTGAAGAGGAATTCTCATGAACTTGGGCATAGATAGCAGTGATGAAAAATAAGCTGAAGGGATTTTTAAATTGCTCAACATATCTTTACTGAAAACTGTACAGAGAACAGGTCGCCAAGGAGTTGATGTTTATTACCATATTTGAAAATGTGGTGTACCTTGCTCTCCTGGCCTTTTCATTGACCGGTCTGAGTGGAATCTCCCAACTCTAGACCGAGATACCCGTTCTCAAATTCTCTTCCCCGTTCCTGGTCCCAACCTCTCTGCTAGCAAAAACAGTTTTTCATGGACAAGGCGTTGTATATACACGACCCGTTCTTTGGCGCCTTACTATTTTGCCAGACCTACATACTGCTAACTGCTCATTTCGTTGCGTATTGCGTTGTATCAGCCAAATTAGCACATTTTAAAACCAAGGTAGCATTTTAAACAATCAAATTTGCACAATTTTGATTCCAAGTCTACCTATAAACATTATTTTCAAATCAAAGGAAAAAAAAAAAACCGGAAAAATATTGTCATCTCCAAAATCAAAATTTTCACTTTTATTATAAATTTTAGACCACCAACTTTAGTTCATGTCTGTCTGTGTGTCTGCAAATATTTGTATCAAGCCTAATTTCCAAGACATTTTTAGGGAATGTCGGTTAGGCTGTGGATGGCCCCCTTTTAGCGAATTTTTGAAGAAAATTAAGCTATTGCTCTCGCCTCAAAATTTGTAGAATGTGAATTTTTGAAAACATTTTATGCAGAAATCCGTTTCAGGCTATTCTGAATCATATTCTGAAGTTTAACGCATTTTTTTATGTATGTATGTATGTATGTATATATGTATGTATGTATGTATATATGTATGTGTCATTCCAGACGATAACTGTCCGTAGAATTGTGCTAGAAACTTCAAACCAATTTTAAAATGTTAAGGACACAAAACGAAAGTTCAAGTTCGTTGGCCAGCATGATCGGATTACATCTTCGGGTTGAAATTTTCAAAAATGAGGTCAAAAATTTCCAAATAGCCCGTTTTTTGCGATTTGTTGTGCGAAATAATTTTTTCAGCATACTAACATGTGGTATATTCGGAATCAGCATAAAATTTCCTATAAGAATATGTATCAAGTTTTCAAAAATTTCAAAGTTGAAAAATCAGTCAAAAATCGAAATAATGCCGTTCGCTAGTTGTAAAAATCGGTAATATTTGCATGAAACATTGTCCAAATTCAGATTGAACTACTCTTATGGAAGTATCCCTGTATAACCAACCCTAGAACCATGCTGTTTAAAATGTAGGTAATAGGTGCTTGTTTAAAAAAAAAAAAAAAAAAAAAAAAAGTAATCACAACTGATGAGTTTACTCTGTGAAATATTCCGTCCTCCGATTCTCTCGGTCGCTCTCTTTAATGTTTTACGCTCAACTGTTTTAAGACTTGATGTAGCTTTAATACTGACTGTGGCTTAGAAAATATCAGCCATGAAATTATGAAGAAGTTCTATTTATGTACGTAATAGCACGCAGACCCAAGGCCTCCCACTCGGCCTTCAATACTGACCACATTGGACATCGAAATCTATGAATATTTACCTACATTTGTCTTTAAATCTACAAGATTAGTTAAATAATAATAAAGTATGAGTACCTCCTAATTATTTTTAATAATTTGATTCCATGTTTGTCTATCAAAATCATAAACTAAAATTTCTCTACACGATCAATAGCGACTGAAATGTCGAAGATTTCTTCAAAAATTCGCTCATGGGGTCATGGTGCATGACTGGACTTTTCATTTTCATTGTTGTCAAATAAACATTTCACTATGCGCATATGCACAAACTTAAATTACACCAAGCACCATTTTCTGGTTTCCTAATTGACCGAGTTTGACGTTTTATGCTACCTCTTGATTGACTAGTTCCTATAACTATAGGAAACCAGCAATGGAATCTTCAAGGATTATGTAAAACATTTCATTGATCTTCACAACATGTTACGGATAAAGATGTTATATGTCACACCCAGTGGTTGGACAGAGTCGCCCGCTCGACACCCCCTGCCTAGTGATACCATAAATCGGTTGGAAATCTCTCCAGACCTCCCTGCCTGGTCTCCTCCCCACATTGTGACCAGCAGCTAAGATTTACACCATCGGATTTCAGGGTCAATGGCGAACGGTCCTGATTTAGGGTCCTTAAATCTTGTTGTGTAAACCCAACCGTAATTCGAACGAAAATCCACTGAGCGATTAGGCATAAACATGCTTGGTCCTCCCAACAGGATCGGCTCCCACAATGGGGCACCGAACTAACCAGGTCCGCCACTAGGAGCGCAGGACCTAAGGAACATGGTATTGATATGAATTTTCCCTTGTTGATATCTTGTGTCAAACTTTTTCACTCTACAATTCATTCCCCCCATCATCAATTAGATTTTTCGACCATTACGCATCCTGGCGGAGCATTTTTAAACTCACTTGAGAAAATTAGAACATGTTCTAATTTTCACCTGTGGAGGGAAAACCCAGTGGAGGGGGGGGCGGAATGCGGCAGGGTGTTCAAATGAAGCGGCACCTCGCTAAACGGAATCATATCCTTCCTACTGAAACCCTCTCTGATCTGAAACCTCTACTTGCGGTTATCAACATTCCTGTCCAATGAGCTAGCACAACGCTCGACGGAACGCGGCAACGGTATACAAATTTCTACCGCCGACCGCCCATTCCGGCAACATGGCAGCCACCATCCTCAACTGTTGTCCCAACAGCCAATCACATTGCGTTCCGTCTTTCCGTCTCCGGACATACCGCTCCATGTGAAATCGGCTTTATGACCACCTAAGAAGGTAGTGAGAAGATGAGGTTAAGTGTATTTACAATGAGATTTTGGTATTTCCTCGTCCTATATCACTCTGCAATTCATTGAGTTATATTTTTAATATTTCATGTATTGAGTATAAATTAATCCACGAGTTTTGTGGTCCTCAATGTTGAAGTGAAAAAAATGAAGGAATTCGTCGCCATGGCGGCAACTAAATACTCCTGGTTAATAGAGAGTTTTTGGCGACTTCAACTCAACGTCACCCCTTTAAGTAGTCTTGAGGGAGCAAACGAAGATGCTAACCCAGAAGGAGCAGGGAGGACGGTTGCCTCAATTTTGATGTCACGTTAACGGTGGTTGGGTAACGCGATATTTTTTCCCAGCTATCTTGTTGTCTGCTGGTTGTCTATTCGACTTCTTTATTTCGATGTGAAATGCCGATTTTCAATCCTAAATTCGAATTTCATGTTGGTCTCAGTACAAATACGGGATAGTTACTCATTTTTAGGTCTCAATTCGTAAACAAGGCATGGATTTAACGCAAAGATAGTAAGCCTCAAGTGGGAAACACCGCGATTTAGTTGCTTTTTTAGGTCTTTAGTCGTTACAAACTTCATGTTTTTGGGTTTTAGGTTGGGTAATATATCAAGAAGTATGAAAAAGTATACATCTCTATGACAATGAACCAGGATTTTACCTGATAATCATCAGTGGAGGCAGCAGTTCACGCAATGTTCACGAGAAAACAGCTGAGATCAGGCTAACTAAGAACAATACTGCGAAGAAGTAGTGTCTTAAAACTCAGGTTCCTCTTTTAAAATATGTGAAATTATAATAAAAACAAAGCTCTAATCGACCAAATAGAGCCTGTGCGCAAAAGAACGGATTTTTTCCGATCGAGTTGAAGGCTAGTAAAGCGCGGAGGCGGACTTCAGATGGCACATTCGGTTTCTATCTACGCGACTTGAAACGAAAAATAACCAAGTTTGAGGGGTGTTCAAAAACCTACCCGCTATCAACAAAATTAGTTGGTAATGAGGCATTTGAAAAGAAAAACTACTATTATTTATTTCACCAGTATTCGAGTAATTTTGAGGTGCCCAGTAGTGTTACATTTATAGGAAGGTTAGGCTGGTGACGTGTGCCTTTAGGTCCCCAAACGTGTGACGTTAAATGAGCCATTCTAACGTACGACGTTGCTAACGTCCCCTCAAGGTCACGTACTCTTGGGTACGGTAGGGTGACGTTAAGGGTACGTTAGTGGTCACCAAAAACTCTCTAATTTACTACCGTTGTTTTGCATGTAGAGAAACAACCTTTATTCGCAAAAATAAGGCGAGCTGCCCGGTAATACGGGTTGCCAAATGACACAGCATTCTTTTCATTTCAGACACAGATTGTTACAGGGATTTTTTTTTGGGGTTATTTACATATAAGGTTTTACAGCTGAACTGATTTTACATTAGATTGCAGTTAATGGGATGATGTATGTGATGAAGTTAACATTAGTGGAGTGGGTTGAATGTTAATAATAGGAGAATGGTTGAGGATTTCATGAGTAGAGATGGCGGTGGATGATGTGAATTGTATCTCGATTATCTCGAAGAACGGTGGGGCAGAGTTTGGTAGGTAAGGGTGGTGTTGGTAATCTGGAATCTTTTGAAGAATCCCTGAAGCAGTGGCGAAGCTGTCCCCCTCACTCCGAACCAGAGTCCATGGACTTTGGTTCGAAAAGTAATCCACTCTTGGTTATTATCTCCAAAAGTTACAGAACACCCTGCCTGAGTTGGATCATCTTCAAAATGTCATTTTTTCCATCAGTACCCGAAGTTTAAAGCTATACAAAAGAAACATTTACAAAAATCTCATAGGTAATAAACGCTAGAAATCGTAATGCGAAAACGAACTGTTTGAAAGCGGCTCACGCTCTTCCGGTTATCAATTTCTTATCAAACAAGACTGTGTACCTTCTATATGGAAAAGGCGGGAACCACAACACCAATGACCAATAACTATAGCTTCGTTCTCAGTGCGCGTTCTGATATTTCTTGAACTTACCAGAACTGGGACGGAAAATCCAGGAGCATTCCGGAACTTGTGGAACCGCTTTCTGCACTGCGAACGATTTCAGAACTTGGAAGTGGAATAACCTGTGTTGTTTGTAACCTCACTGTACATATTTTAGCGAATTATCGTAGAAAATGAAGCTATTGCAGTGGGTCCAAAAATGTTTGAAAATTTTTTTCATTGAAATCCGTTTTGAGACATTCTGAAACGAATCCTAGTGTATAACGCGTTTTCATATATGTATACACGCATGTGTCATTCCAGAAGATAACTATCCTTGGGATTGAGATAAAAATCCCTTTACTACTTACATTTCATTATTATTTGCTGAAAATCGATAAAAGCTCCCCAAAAAAGCTAAAATTCCCAAATCTTTTTTGAGTCGCAGATTATTATTTAGAACGAATTTTGTTGCCATAATGTTGGTTATTACGATTTCAAAGTGTTCTAATTTCAAAACTATGTACCTAACGTAATATAGGTACTAAGATAATTTACGAGATTCGCTCGTACAATCATGCTGCATGACTGGAACTTTTTTTTTGCCATACTTTGCCATAAGGAAGGAAGTGGTGATGGTAGAGGGTGCTGGCCTGAAAACGGTGGGCTAACTCTTCCGCGAGCCCACGGCTTATTCTAAAGTGGTAAACGAACTCTTCGTCGTCAAACCTTGGCACGATTTCCTCAAAAAAATTTGAGTTTCTTGGATGTAGACGAGATCCAACTGTAACTTCGATCTCGTCCTCATCGTCTACAAACCACGGAACACCATCGTCGAAATTATCGCTATCTGTACTTGACGAGCTAGTTGACATTTCGAATTATAGAATAGTTTGGTAACGTATAGAGACTGAAAGAGAATGAAATGAAAGAAAGATAATGCAGCTGAAATTGTTATGATCGATGAAGCGAAATAAAACGAACGAAATAAAACGATATAAGGTTGTTTAATGAATAAATTCGATGAAGACGAAAGTTGTTTATTCCACGCAAAGACATTGTAATAGTAAACTAGACCCACTCGTAGCGCTAGTGTCGCGTTGCAAATTGAACAGTCTGTAGTCGGCCATATTGGGGGCAACATCGTTTATTTATGTGCAATGAAGATTGTATTATTATAGTTTATCTACTCATGAAATTTCTTTGATAATGCACAATGGTTAAAATGTGTGCGGCATTTAACTGCATAAATCGCAAAACTGAAGACTGCACACTCTCATTTCACAAGTAAGTATAGATTTTCACGATTTCCTAAAGATTATTTTGGTCTGTTCTAGGCCTCTTGATGTGGTAACGTAGTACCTATTGTAGTTGGTAATAATTTTCTTTTTACTAACCTATCAATATGCATGAGCTACAAAGTTTCAAATTAATCTAAACTTTGTTTTGTTTTTCCCACAGATTTCCTTTAAACAAGAAATTGAGAGAATTGTATCAAATTGTTTTTTGTATTGACATTGTATTGTACTATTGTATTGTATTGTATTGACAGAATTGTATGAAATTGTATGTAAAATGAAAGTAATATAATAACATAGAAAGTGCCATGATGTAGTTATTCATTTACTTATTCAATTGTTCAGCTCCTCTGATCATACTCCTTGCCCGATCCACGTGAACCCATGGTGTTTGTAAAAATGTGTCTTATGTACAACATATTGTCTCAATATTGAAATGCAGAGCGATTCTTCTGTTACTTTGGAAGAATGGTTCTGAGATAATTGCTTTTGAATAATGGAAGGATCTTTCACTTTAAAATACCTAACTAACTTATGCCCTAACTATTATAAGTACGGTATGAAAAGTACAATATCGCCATTACGCAAAACTACATGAAATCAGATTGGTAATAAATGCATGCATTACACGGACGTCCCTATGAATGGATTCTATATATATATATATTTGGTGAGAGTTAAAATAAGAGAAAAATGAAAATATCATGACTTCTCGGAATCACCCCCCCCCCCCCCCCCAATTAACTCCCTCCACCAACAGCAAATTGAAATAATAAAACTTCCAGCATGAAATTTGAAGCTCCTGACATATTTTTATAACCTAGACCGAATTTATAATCGAATTTAAAAAATGATCTCGAAAATCTGACTTGAATAGTTAAAACATCATGATTTATTACTATTACCTCCTCCAATCTTCCTCATCCATAATGAAATTTGAAACTCCTAATATACCTTCCAAAACTAGACAAAATTCTCAGATGAACAAAAAAGAATCACAAAAGCTGACGATATTAGTTAAAACATCATGATATTTTACTGTTACCCCCTACATTCACACTTTTTCATAATCAAATTTGAAATCCCTGATATAAGATCCAAAACTAGACCAAATTCATAGTTGAACAAAAAAAGAATCACGAAAATCGGACGAGAATTGTGGCCTAAATAAGTTTGTAAATCTTCATATTTGGTTAGATATTCCAAAGACAAGCAGCTCCCACAGTTTGTCTCTGTTGAAAATATTGCATAAAATTCATTTACAAACTGTGTTGTCATCATAATAATTGACGTTTTTAATGATTTTAGACTGGTTTTCATCAAGATAATACAAAATATGTTTTCTACGAACACTTATTCACAAACTATCTAGTCTTACAATTCAAAAAGGGCGCGTGAAGTTGCCCCCAATATGTCCGCCAATGCTCTCTTCAATTTGCAGCAGGCGGCGTCTGAGATCCACGTACAGTTGTAGGGCCTTGATTCCACGAGATCCGAAAAATAGTGAAATGCGCATGCGTTAACTACGTCCTTGCGTTCGAGTTCTCACAGTTCCGAAAAAAAACGGGAACTGTCAGAACCGTTCGGAACTGGGTTCCAAAGACACTGCGAACGCAGAACTTGGCGTTCTTGGCGTTCCGGAACTGGGCGTTCTGGCACTGCGAACGACAAAACTCTACTGCGCTTGCCCAGAACCGTTCCGAACTCCCAGAACGCGCACTGAGAACGAAGCTTATGGCTCATGTAAGTCTTAAATTTATTATCCTTACTTTATCAACATTTTTAATCCAGAAACTTGTACATTCCATTTCAGTTATATCCATAAATAGAATTTAATGATGATAATGACTATTAAATGCGGGAAATTGATAGAAATAGGATGCTTTTGTATAGCAAACTGTAAGGATCGATCAATGTTATAGCTATTGATCAATAAGTCTAGGATACAAGGATTTTAGAACTTTGAGCCTACTTCAATTTGCCAGTTATTAAGCTCTATGAACAAATTGAGAATCACCAGAAAGAATTCACGAATTAAATTTGCTACTTCAGGTTCAAAATCTTTGCTATTCTTAAAGCTATTTTCACATGCGTGAGGTCGTGGCCAGGTAGGTTTTCCTCCAGTTATCTATTCAAAAAGGTTGGTCAAACTGTCAGCTACGTGTGCCGATTTTGTGTACCGTTGGGGTCTACGTGTAAGGGAAAGCCTTGTGTTGTCTCATAAAATTCTTCCAGTGTTCTTCTCGACTTGTCTCTGATTCTTACTTACCATTGATGACAAACTCCACGTAATTTGGATAAATTCTGCATTCCAAGATCGACCATTCTCATAGTCCTTCACCATGGGCAGTAAGTTTTTAGTTTTGTAAGGTTTCATCGTTCTAAATCAGTAACTACCACCTAGGTGAAATTTCATCAGTCTAGTTACCTGCTGCATGTGAGGACTCCCTTTCAGTGCTTATTATAAATTGAAAATATGTGGCTACCTATCATTTCAATCTAGTAGTTAATTATCTGTTATTGCTTTGCTTTAAATTTGTCAATTATCATCTAGAAAAAGGTGTGATCTGTTTGACCGCATTCCTTCCTTAGAATGCTAATTTTATGCTTGATCATTTTTCTTGCTCCGTCAGAAGTGTTTCCATTCAACGAACGATTCGCGTGCACTTTAAATACAACAAGTATAATCATTTGGTCAAAATGAGCTGGAGTAAGCTGGGTCCATGTCGAAATGTTGGTGGCCTTACGTTACATTCCACTCCAGTTGTTTCTTCACCATTCACCACTGAATCAATCAATTGGAAATTCTTTCCATTTGGTGGGATGCTGACATAGATCAGTAGTTTCTTAAGTTAAGTTCATGTATTTTATAATTTCCAATCCGTTTTATCTGGTAGGTCTGGTAATTGCGTAACAATATTGATGCACTATTGAGTTTAACTTGTCATAAGGGTGATTTAAGATGTCTCAGTGATTATAAGTAGGCTCCTAGATAGAGCAGGTGTATTACCAGTAGCAAGATCTGTCTCCATTTGAATTTGAACTGTAGGTACAATACATTATAGAATACATACATATGTACTCCCTATTAGATTTGCACGACTTCAATAAATTCTAAGGTGCATAGTATCCATATTGCAATATAATGTCAATATTTATGATACATGTTACTTATAGAAGATTTACTATGACTTATTTGACGTATGTATAATATTCAGAAATAATAATGACGTATCATTTTAACAAATTATCGGGACCTTTCCTGTTATCCGACCGCCAGCGTATACAGGGCTGCCTCCTGATAGTATATCTTCGAACTATACAAATCATTCTGATCTATATGTCCAACTAATCTGAATTTTTACTAAGAGATTGACTACTTGATGTTATGTATTTTTGGGATGCGAGCATCCAGACCACAAAACTGTACACATCATTTTGATAACGTTGGTGGTCGTATGCTATCTGGAGGCAGCGCTGGAGGTGCTGGCGGTCGGAAAGGTCTAATTTTCTTAGTTCCAAAAATTTTTAAATCGAAAGTTTTGGAAAATTCCCCCAAGATTGACGAACTACTTGAACAATATAAAAGACGAAATGGATACGTAGGTACTATTAAAAGAGCAATTTATTATAAAAGAACAATTTAGTCTGCAAATGAAATAATCATGATAAAAAAAAACTATTTCAATCATAACAAAGTACATTATGTTCATTAAAGAGGAAGTGTGTAGTCTGTATATACTTGCAACAATATTTCTAAAGGTATTGACTACCTACTCCATTCTTTTACTGTGAGAGTTTTCTATAACTTTGTTTCAAGCCTGGCAAGTTTTTTCATGCATTCAGCACCATAGGAACTGTTAAACACACTAGTATACTGTACATACACATTGTGTTCTTTGTGGCTCCAGTTACTAACTTATTTCTCGCACCATGTTCCTGCCGTGATGAGGTCAGAAACATATTTGCACCGAACAAGAAATCGCAAGAGTTCGGCAGGGTTGGGTTTTTGGATTCAGTTGGAAGCATGGGAACTTGCAGTGGGGTTAGTTCAATTCTTCCATTAGACGAGACCTTGAGCTGACAAATTTCAGGTCCTCATCTCTGCCATTTGTTGAGTTCGGTAACTCAGGTTGCAAACAATAAAGCTGTTGAAACAAAGTTATTATATCTAGTGAAATAAAATCACAAATGCTAATCCTGTAAGATCAGTTAGGTTGTACGGACTTATTTCTAAGTAACGCTGCCCTTCCTGAAGTAATGTCTACTTTTCAAAGACTCGCTTCGTGTGACGTGTTGGACAAGTGTCAGAAGAGCGAAAAAAACTTGTTGTGTTAAAACAATGAAAAATTGTAGAAATAACAAGTTTTAAAATAGTAGTTGAGTTGATATAATGAGGGCGAAACCCTACTATACATCTCGACAAATACACAAGCGTAATATACAACAAATGAACATGATGACCTTTATCGAGGTCAAATCTTATGGAAGACCTTGGGGGCTTATTACAAAGATTGTTAGATTCCACAACCTTGATCAAGTTGTGACCCCCCCCCCCCTTTTTTTTTTTTAATTCCTTTTCTCACAACTCAAAGGGCAAGATTAAAGGTTTCTAATTTTCAAAATCTCCCGAGTTCAACAATTTTGAATGTAAGCGTAGCGATTTCATTATGTACTTTCGAATCTTGAGTAGAGTTTAAATCATCGAATCAGCCTTCCCAGGAACATTTATTCCCAGCCGTTCGCTCCATTTAATGCTAAAAGTCATCTTGAGGTGGAAGAGCACCGATAGATTTTCCTTTCTGCTTCACAGCCGGCATTCTAAATGCGATTGGTGGATGACTAGACCAAACAGGGCACCCTGATCAGATAGTAAGGCCTGAGACTAAATCCTGTTCATCCTATGTTGCTGGATATTTGAAATGACGATTCTTTGAAACTCCTAGGTACAAAATGGCTCTGATCTGCGGAGTTTGCAAAGGGACTAATTTATTTCTGTAGTTTTGCAAGTTTTGAAGCTTCATTTTCAAACGGAGTGTCGATTGGATGGGTGGGACTGCCTGCTAAACAATGCCGTCCCGCCAACGCCGGGTGCGTCATACGTAGCGTCTTCCGGGCGCATTTGCCGTTGCGGCAATTATGTTATTACCAAGATGGACACCATCCAGTTAGGTTGTATCAGCTTTTTGTACATTTTAGATACATATGAAGAATATTATGGGAAGGATCCAAGACGATGGGGAACCCATCCTGTGCTTTCTTCTCGTTTGTCGACAGGACAGTTTCATCTGATGTTCCAGGAACACAGGAAGTATGAAGATAAATTTTTTAGTTACTATCGAATGTCGGTTGCTTCTTTTGACGAACTCCTTAGTGCCGTGTGTGAGAAAATAAGGAAGAAATTTTTCCGTATCAAACATCGTATCAAATATCGTAATGATCACTCCAAAGGTGTTCCAGTTGTTCTGCCAGTGCTCACGCGGCAAATGCGTCCCGCTGGCGCTAGCGCTCCGTATGACAGGGTCCCGGCGTCACGTGCGCCGCGTCGCTAACGCGACCGTCCGCGTTGGCTGCGCTCAGCGTCCGGCTAACGCGGACTCGCCGACGGCATTAGCGTCCATATGACATGCTCCATAAGAACCCCATTGCCGGGTTGGAGCGACTTTAACGCGACGGCATCTGCGCGACGGCAATAGCGCTCGTATGACATGGCCCTAAGATGAAATGCCAATTCGACCCTTTTGACTTTATCAGGTTACCATCTGCTGTGGCTCGCCCCAGATGATAAAATCCCCAAGCACCTTATCCCAACTGACTTACCGTTTAGGAACTCTATTGACGATGTAGGGGCTCCCCCAGATAAGTTGAGTTCTCTCAAAGGCTAATTAATTTCCTGGTTGATCTGTGATAACAAGGTAGTCAGTTTTCTTCTTCTTATTTAAAAAAAGTTTTTTTATACTGCTAGCTTATAATTTTATGTACTAGGTACAGGGTTCTGATCGATGGAGTGAGCTAAGACACTAAATTCTTTAGTAGGTACGAGTATTTAAGATACGAGGGTTGAAGCGTCCTCGGTATTACTGATAACAATGAATAGGTATAAACCTTCCAGATAAGCTGAGTACTCTCCAACGCTAATATATATATCCCGCTTGAAGTGTCGTGCTACATTTTGAAATGGCGTCTCTATGCAATAATACACCCGTTTAGCGAGGCACAGGGTGTAATACAAAAGTTACAATAACTTCCGAGGCTTCTCTGGATTTCTTTCCTATTCAGCCAACGATGTTGCAAATTTAAATCGGCCCTTTTAATTTTCCGGTATACATAGTAGAGTAGAAGAGTTACAAACCACCAATAATAAAAATCTGAACCGATTATAAACGGAACTTTCGTGGGTGTCAAATTATAAGAAAAAACACAGAAAACCCAATTGGAAGGGTTGGTTGTTTGTCTTCATAATTTATTGCTTTGGGTTGTGGAAATAGACGAAGTCATACGCTTTGTTGGTGTCCCACGGAAAGGTCCCCCCCTCCCCTAATTTACCCTGAATTCAGCGTAAAAAATTGGGACCAACGCCATTCTTCATAATTTTTAACGTGTATCTCAGGTAAAATACTTTCACGCGCGCCACTTTCGAGCGGAAATGCGCACTTTTGGAGCAGAATTGCTCCCGTTTACGAGCACTTAAAAAATCGAATGATAGGTCGTTTCTCCATAAAATTTCACGTAGAAATCAAATCTCCAAAAAAAAAAAAGAAAGAAAAAAAAGTGGGTTCCTATTTGAAAAAACAAAGTTTGCATCTTTTGCCCCACTTCTGGCGCAAGTGGTGGGCGGGAAAGTACTCTTTCTGAGATCTAGGTAAAAAATTATGAAGAATGGCGTTGGTCCCAATTTTTTACGCTGTGTTTAGGGAAAATAAAAGGGGGGTAAATATGTATATATGAAAAAGCGATAGGAGGATAGATTAATGAAAACCCGGTTTAAGCTGTGTTGGTGCGCTTTCAGAATTGTTTTGAGACCCCTACGAATTGCTCCCAGCTCAAAGGAGAGTGTAAAGAAATACATATATACGGACTGACATCCTGAAAGACGTACATTTACTGGATTCGTAAAAACCATTTATCAGTTGAGTTTCGGTTGCACCGTTCTTCTTCGAATCTCTTAGGTTGTTGGAGCCCTACGAAAAGTTAAGGTTCCGATCTCACCAATTGTGAGATCAACCTACTAAAGCGCGTGAGTCACGTCCTCATGTTTCTCGGTAAAATATCGTTCTCTCATATTTCTGTCATCAAAGTCATCATGCTTTACGTGACTCTTCGATGCCAACACACTGTAAAATTGTTGATGTTGACGAAACAAACACTAAATAAAGTGTTAGCCATTATTTTTAGAAAAAAACATGGTTTTGTGCAACACCTTTCGTTGTGAATTTGCCCTGTCTAATGTATTTTCTTTTATTTTTTCAGTTAAATTCTTAGAAGTAATAAAGCCTTTCTGCAGTATTTTACCGGAGATAGCAAAACCTGAAAGAAAGGTTGGTGGAACTAAATTAATTTCACTTTCAATGTCTATATAGTTATACACTCTGATATGATTTTATAAATGCCTTTCTTGATATATTCGAATTTCTTCTTTTAATTTCAGATCCAATTCAGAGAAAAAGTATTATGGACAGCAATCACACTATTCATTTTCTTAGTATGTTGTCAGGTGAGTTATTTTCGGCAATTTGGAATTTGATCCCAATATTTTATGCCAGTTATGTGAGAACTTCTCCTATTAATTAATTTTCACCTGGGAGCGCCATTTACCGCCATCTTCCCGTATTCATCAGGTCATATCTCACAAAAACCCTTTTTGTAATTGGGTTTAAAAAACAGAATTATAAAAACTCAGGTTTAACCAATAAAAACCTTTATTAATAAAACTAGAACAGTATATAAAATAGAGTGTAATATTCATTGAAGTATATTATTTCGTTTTCAAATCTTAGCAGAAAATTTGAAAATTTATGTTAGGCTAAACTTTATTCTAATTATGCACTTGGAAATTTAGGTACCTAACAACAGGATTCATCGTTGGAAGAAAGTACCTAACGGAAGTTAGTGAAAAACGTCTATTTCCACGAAAAATAAAGAGTTACAATGTTAAATCGATTTCGACGGTTAGGCCATCATCAGTAACAAACCGTTACTGTTTAACCGTCGAAATCGATTTAACATTGTAACTCTTTATTTTTCGTGGAAATAGACAACGTTTTTCACTAACTTCCGTTTTGTAATGGGTTTCCACAACTTCGTCGCGAGTGATTTAGTTCGTAGAAAGTACCTATTAAAAAAGTCCAGTCATGCAGCATGACCCCATGATCGAATTTTCGAAGAAATTTTCGACATTTCAGTCGCTATTGATCGTGTAGAGAAATTTTAGTTTATGATTTTGATAGACAAACATGGAATCAAATTATTAAAAATAATTAGGAGGTACTCCTTTTGTATCGCCGGAAGGCTTTTACAAATAAACAATTTCATTTCATTAGGAGGTACTCATACTTTATTATTATTAAACTAATCTTGTAGATTTAAAGACAAATGTAGGTAAATATTCATAGATTTCGATGGAGGGAGGCCTTGAGGTTAACGTTACTGACGGTCGAGCTAGTAGTACGTACATAAATAGAACTTCTTCTTAATTTCATGGCTGATATGTTCTAAGCCACAGTCAGTATTAAAGCTACATCAAGTCCTAAAACAGTTGAGCGTTAAACATTAAAGAGAGCGACCGAGAGAATCGGAGGACGGAATATTTCACAGAGTAAACTCTTTTTTTTTTTTTTTTTTTTCTTTTTTTTTTTTAAACAAGCACCTACTACTACGTTTTAAACAGCATGGTCCTAGGATTGGTTATACAGGGATACTTCCATGAGAGTAGTTCAATCTGAATTTGGACAATGTTTCATGCAAATATTACCGATTTTTACAACTAGCGAACGGCATTATTTCGATTTTTGACTGATTTTTCAACTTTGAAATTTTTGTAAACTTGATACATATTCTTATAGGAAATTTTACGCTGATTCCGAGTACACCACATGTTATTATGCCGAAAAAATTATTTCGCACAACAAATCGCAAAAAAACAGGCTATTTTGAAATTTTTGACTACATTTTTGAAAATTTCAACCTGAAAATGTAATCCGATCATGCTGGCCAACGAACTTGAACTTTCGTTTTGTGTCCTTAACATTTTAAAATTTGTTTGACGTTTCTAGCACAATTCTACGAACAGTTATTGTCTGGAATGACACATACATATATACATACATACATAAAAAAATGCGTTAAACTTCAGAATATGATTCAGAATAGTCTGAAACGGATTTCTGCATAAAATGTTTTCAATAATTCACATTCTACAAATTTTGAGGCGAGAGCAATAGCTTAATTGTCTTCAAAAATTCGCTAAAAGACTTATATAGACCTCTGACGAGGCCAATAAAGGCAAAAGCGCTTAGCTAATACATTAATACGAGAAGATGATCTCTCTTTCTCACCCTCAACAACTATAGGATACTATTTTTGGGAAAATACACTTTATGATATCAAGTAATTATGATCCTCTCGGTCGCTGGTATGTTCTATGGTGCAAATAACTGTATACCTACCTTAATACTGTATCTACACTAAAGTACATGCAATAAAACGAGAAGAAACGTCTGTCAAGTTTTTTGTCGCACATAGCTTCCTCGTATCATTCATAACATGAATTTATAGATCATTAAAATGTTTCAACTTAGAAGATTCCATGGAGGGCTCCCTTGAAGTTGGAGCAAAATCTATTAATTAAGCAAAGCGAAAATCACGCTTGATGGATATTACGTTTATGCTCGAAAGTATTAGTGAATCGGGTGCAATCATCTACTGTCTCAACCGTTCAATCCCGAAAATTTCATCGAAATCAGATGAAAACTGTGGAAGTTGTTACTACATAATGATATGGTCGTAACGAATGTCAAATAGTTTTTTCCCAACCACCCTCCAAATTTGAGCGAGTTCAGGTGAATGGGCCAAGAGAGAAATAACGCTTGATAGATTTTACGTTCGTGTATGTATAGATTATTTCTGAGCGATGAATTCCAGCAGATTGATTGATTGATACGAAACCATAACCCCTGCTCATTCACAGAAAATTTCCAAAATCAATGCAAACTTTAGAAGTTATGCTTTTTACAAGAATTTTACATCCGAGCATGTGCAGTAGCTACTAATGATAGAAATTGATATGGAATGGTTCGTTTTTTTACCTACTACCCTCCAAGTTTGAGGATAAGGACAATTAGGCCGTGAGAAACTAATCTTGATGGATTTTATGTATGCGCATGCGCAGATTGAATTATTGAATTTTCTGACTTGAGAAACTAATAGGGGACTTCTACTGCCTAACCCACGATAATTTCATCATTATCGAACGAAAAATATAGAAGTTATGTGTGTTGCAAGGATTTTCGGACACGCACGCCCAGATAAGACCAAAGTTGTTCAGAATGGTCTAAAACGTAAAATTCATGTCCAAATTTTGGTTTTGTCCAGATTTTTTAAAATCTCGAAAGTGAAATCGATGCTTCCACTACCTATAGATTGACTCAAAACAACAAAAGTGAATACACTAATATAAGAGTACAACCCGCCTTCTGGCAATCCTTAAGCTGTTGTTATTCACATTTTTGTACCGGTGGGCGGTAGATTACCGTCGATGCATCCAGATGAAGGTTAATATGGAGTAAATATGTATATTAGTAACAAAACTAACTTAATTTACCTGATTTGCTGTTTTTCTAGATCCCACTTTTCGGGATCATGAGTTCAGACTCTGCGGATCCCTTCTACTGGATTCGAGTTATCTTAGCTTCGAACCGAGGAACTTTGATGGAACTGGGTATCTCCCCCATCGTCACGTCTGGATTGATCATGCAGCTGTTAGCCGGCGCTAAAATAATAGAAGTCGGAGACACTCCGAAGGACCGAGCACTATTCAATGGAGCTCAAAAACGTAAGACATTCTCTTTGTAGAACTACTTGATACTTTGTTTGCTCAAATTATCAAATCCAAATCATCAAATAATTTACCGGAATCAAGTGATAATTAGACATAATTCAATGGATGCATAATCCAATAGGCCTTTCTGACCGTGAGCAGATATAAAGATGGAAACAAACTTAGCAATCTGACGTACAATTGACTGGAATGTGGCCAAACAAATTTGACCCCTCTTTTGCCAAGCTTTCGATAAATTCATTATCTTCTTCATGGCCTGTAGTATAATAATATGCTATATTCAAGGTTCAGTAGTTCCTATTAAATTAATGATAATGTAATCATGAAGGTATAATCCCAGGTGCCTTCTCCTGTGATAGGTGTCCCCTCTCTATCTCTTTGTCATGTCTCTCCGCATTCATCTGTTCTTTCATTCTCATCATTCTATCTAATCAAGGGTTGTGGCGCTCTTCTTTTATATTAATGAATCTGTTTTCTTTGCCATTGTGGACTGATTTGGCTTTCAACATTGGTGCACGTGACGTAATTACATATTGATTTTCAACGTTTCGACGAGGAGCCTTATCACTTTTCGATTAATTCGATTTTGGTATATACGATTTTCAAAATAGACCTAATATAAAACAAGATAATAATTTTATCGAAAGTTTGACGAAAATGGTGGAATCATTTCTTTGGCCCCATTCCCGACAATTGTACGACTGATTCCCGTGTTTAATTTAGGCCCCACCGTTTCTTCCCAGGAACTGGGGCTTTCTCAGAGAGCTTAATTATTGATAAATATAAAATTTAAAATTATCTAACAGTGTTTATCTCTATGTAGATTTTATAGATTCGACATGTTTCAAAGCTTGTTAAGTTAGTTTCTAAAAAATAGACCACCTAGTTTTATTCTTTTCTGTCCTATTTTTTGTTTAATTGTTTATGATGATGTTTCCAGTGTTTGGTATGGTGATAACCGTGGGTCAAGCCATAGTCTACGTCATGACTGGGATGTATGGGGATCCAGCTGAAATTGGTGCCGGAATCTGTTTACTTATCATCGTGCAGCTGTTCGTCGCCGGTCTCATCGTTCTCCTCCTTGACGAGCTCCTTCAGAAAGGCTACGGACTAGGCTCTGGAATTTCCCTCTTCATTGCTACTAACATTTGTGAGACCATCGTCTGGAAAGCGTTCAGCCCTGCCACTGTTAACACTGGTAGGTACTCCTCACACTTTGATTATTTATATTTTTTTATGTGTATTTTAAACTCTGTGTTATATTTACTCTTAGCGTTGGGGTTAATATTGTATACATGGTACTTTTAAAGTAATTTGAAACTTATGTAGAGGAAGCTGTCCATTGAGAGACCTATAAAATAATACTAGTGTACAAATTATCATTAACATACTTTTCGGAGGGTTCCAAAAAGTAGTAGTACCGGGGGCGAGCACTTTCGATGTAAAGACTCATCATCAGGCTATCGATACAGTGCCACTTGCTTACTGACGATAGACTCCTCCGAAAGGTATATAAATGATAATTTTACTATTATTAATAGCGGAAATAACCCTTCAGTTGTATACAAATGTTATTAGTAGATTCAATACAGCAGTAAACAACGGTTTGGCAAATTTAAGGACCTCAACAACAACAACAATGATAATAAACGAGCTTCTTTTCAACTGTAAGTGTAGGGATTTTGAAAGGCTAGTGCATCGCTTGATGGTTCGGTTTAGAGCTTGGTTGACCGCAGCTAACGCCCAACATCTTTCTGAGTGAAGCAGTTCAGTGGCTGCTGAATCGCACTCTCACTGCTGGGCTAAGTAATTTTTACTCGCAGTCTTATTCCCCACTTTCTTGTGTGTAATGAAGTTAGCTCGTATCATATTTTAATTTTATACATTGAATTTTAAGAGTGATTATCAGTTGAAGTTCAGTCTGCTAATATTGTAACGTGAAACAGGAGGATTAGGATGGGAGTACTTATGTCGAGATGGTGAATTCATTTCCGAGTCCTAAAGGAATGATGGGTAATTAGGGAATTAGTTATCCCATCTAACCTTTGTGTTCTACCTTGAGGAGGTATAGCTTTGTGCACCGCTATAGTCGCCCCTCTTTGGCATGATATTATTACTCGTCAAATTGAAATATTGTTTCATAAGCAAACACTTGTCTATGTGAGTAAATTACGTTATTTTGATGGTGAATTTCAGGAAGAGGCACAGAGTTCGAAGGTGCTGTCATCGCTCTTTTCCACCTTCTTGCGACCAGACAAGACAAAGTGCGAGCTCTCAGAGAGGCATTCTATCGACAGAATCTCCCCAATCTGATGAACCTTTTGGCTACCATTCTCGTTTTTGCGATAGTCATATACTTCCAGGTGGATTACCCTTCCAATATTTAGTAGTCTATTTTTTATACTAGGCTATTCAACCATTTCACGACCGAGCGCTTGTGAGGCTGTCTGCTCTCCCAGCTCGACTATTACGAGCCCTAGTTGTTGCTCTTGACCGAATTTTTTCAGCTTTCTCGAAAGATTTGTCGCGCTTCACTAAAACCACTCTAGCTTCATCAAAAATGGTCCACCCACGCTCAAATTTGGAGGGGATACTTTTGAATATGCAGAATCAATTTCTACATTAAAATAACCACGTTTGATGATTTTAAATTGAGTTTTGGGTCGTATATATATAATTATTGGATAATATTCATTTAAATATTATAAAAGTTCCAGTCTTCCTCTTCATCAATAAAATCATTGGTAACAATTTCTCGCTAATCTTCGTCCGTATAAACTCGTTTATTCAACATATAGTCAGTAGTCAGATGGACAACCACTACGCACAAAACCACGCACTTGAAAACAGGCCACAATTCTTCCTTTCTGAATATTCTCTCGTTTCCAGTCGTTGCTCACATGGTATTTTCATTGCACTTGCCAACGTTCTAGGATACTATCCAACAATAAATCAAAATAAATATGCACAAACACTAGCACAGTTGTCGTAACTTTCACTCTCAATTTCAAAGGCCATAAAAAACTTGTCCCAACTTCTCAAACTCCAAACAATTTTTTTGCTGCAATCTAAGAACCCCTAGTTGTCTGAAAATGTACATAAATATGCCGCTAGATCGCAGGGGAAGACGGAAATTGCGAAAATGTAGTGAGAAACACGGTGCGAGTATAATTTGTCGTTGGGCCGGAGCAGCCTCTTGAGCCTTGCGAGTTATCTCGTCTCAGTGCCACAGTGGGTGATGGGGTTTTGCAAGTGTAGAACGTACTCGTCGCCGGTCGTGAAAGGGTTAACCTGCTTCAAGTTGACGTGTTTTGTTCATTTTTGTATAACCACAGATTTAATTTTTTATATTAGTATTTAAAAAGATTTTTTTTGTTTGTTATCAGGGTTTCAGGGTCGATCTTCCTATAAAGTCCGCCCGCTACAGGGGACAGTACAGCAGTTACCCCATCAAACTTTTCTACACTTCAAACATCCCTATTATCCTGCAGTCTGCTTTGGTTTCAAACTTATACGTTATATCTCAGGTAAGACTTTCCTTATTTTTTATTCAAATATTAAGCCCCAATTGAAAGCTTTAGATAAAACACAGTTTTTCCCATTGCAAATTTTTCATAAAATCACATCAATTTTGTTGTGAACTTCCTTGTATGGTGAGGTTTTTATAATTTCCGATCCCCGTTCCGGTTCGACCTTACTACCCATACCAACCAATGGTCGGCACATGCGCCTGAAACACTTAGCTGTGCTCTAAAACAAATAATGAAAGGATAAGCAGAGCCGCAGGCATCAATTCGTTAAAATCTACTCTTGCTTTTCACTTCTCATACCTCCTTTATACCTTCTCCTAACTTGAAATGCCCGATGATATCGCTTTTCCAGACTCTAAATCTTATCCCACACAAAGTGCATGGTGATATTGTTTAGCCAAAGGTTGTGTTACCTTTTCAGCAAGGAGCATGGTGATTCGTCGAGCCTTGTTTTCTTATACTGAGAGTGATGGTTGTATCACTCTGCCGGACTTTACCCATCTCAGTCCACAATGATACCGCTTTGCTGGGCTGATCCTTACAAGTTCCTTCAACATATCTAACCTCTCACAATATCTAAGTTAGGACAGTCAGTAGCTATGGTCTGTCTCATAACCTGCTGGCAGCGGCCGACATGAGATCTAAAAAATGGGGAATTTTCCCGATTTGTACCATTGTTCAGGTGTTTCTATCCCTCGAACCCCCCCCCCCCCCCCCCCCCCCCCTCCCCACAATCCAAGGGCCATTTTTCTGCTGATAACCTGTTTTTTTTTTTTTTTTTTTAATTCAATGGTCTTGTGAGCTCCGTCTCAGAAATTATTAACTCGTTAACTCAGTAGACGAGGAGGAGATCAATTGTCATATACTTGAATCTGTTCCTTTGACATGCTCACACATCTGCAACATAACGTAAATCTCGAGTGAATTTGGAGAACACATGCTTTGAAGTACTGAGAAGAGCTTCCAAGATTAACTACAGAAACATACCTTCCTCCACTTTTAGGAATCCCTTATTCCACAAAACTGGAGGTGTTGCTCCTTCAAGCCAATGGATGTCCCGACCTTTTCGCTTATCTGTGTTTCACCAGTTTCATCAATCGACTTTCTCCCCTCAAAAACGAACGACGAAACCTTAAACGTCGAAACCCCCATGATTTTCGCAGTGCGAACTCAAATTCACATCAAATTTAGTTAAACATTAAATATTTTGAGAGCAATTATAAAGTTTACGATTTCTTATCAGTTGCTTAATCTGTCATGAAAGAACAATGCATTGCAGAAGCGAGTTGAGCAGGTTGAAGAAGGCAGACGGGTGCACTACCATGCGCATACAATTATCTGTTCTTTTCTTCCCTGTTGCTTGTCTGCCGAGGTGAAATGAGAGGCTGGTGCACTGTGGACGCTTCCGTAGGTACTATAATAGCTGATTAGGAAGAAAAAATGAAATCTTCGGGTCAACTGTTGAATATAAAGCTCTTCGATAATCCAAGAAGGAAAAAAGAGTCCTCTTATCAACCAAGTCAAAAATGGAGCCCTCAGATCAGCTGAGAAAACAAAAAAGCTTTTTAATCAGCTGATTTAAAATTGAAGCAGAGTTACATAATAGGTTTGTTCCATCCACCTCACCGCGGTTAACCCACAGTCAGCACGCGGTCCACAGCCTCTATGATCGCGGTTGGACGACCGTAACCACGATCCAACCATGGATGGAACGCTCAACCGCAAGTGAGGTAAAATAGCGTTACACCAGTCATTTCGTGTGACTTAATTCTGGATGTTACTAGATCGCAACTCAACCGACCTATTTTTCACTAGAAGTTTGCCGTCGTATGTCAACCTAATACGTTGTTTTACATTTTTCAACAGTTTTGATTTGCGAAAGTAATAAAGTTTCAATTCAAATAAATGGTTGCAGTAATGCCTGCCAGCGCGATTATTGGTTGTAGACGATACCGATCTAGTAGTGAACGAGTTTTTATTTGGACTAGGGACTAACTATTATAGGAAATCAGTGTCCGAAAACTAAAGAACTTTATTCATTTAGACTGAGAATGAATAAACTGAAAAGTAATGGAGAAAAAATAATTGCAAATTCCTCAGATCTCTGTACTGCAGTGTAGGTACTACATAGCCATTGCCCTGGCAGTTTCATCAGCGTTTTAGACATGTTCTTATTACTATACCTGAGGCAGCTTTACTTGTTTTATTGAATGAATGAAAGGATAGATTTGGTAGTTTGTCGAAGTAAACAAGGCAAGTTCCAAAAACGGAACTACATAGGTACGTACAGCCTACCAAATTCGCTGTTGGTCAAAAGTAGACCTAGACTTAACGCTGTTGGTAAGTAGGTAGATTGTTGCTTTGCCAACGAATTTTAACTGCTTATCAACAAGTTTGTAGAATATCGAATCAGGAAATGTGCAACATGAATTATTATAAACCAGCTGTAAGGAAAAACCTTCAAATTCATTCTTCTGAAGTTTAGACTTCATAAAAACGGGAGGGATTGATTGTCAGTGCAGTTATTTCGCGAGTTTTGCAGTTACGCAAATTTGTGGGACAAAAAAAGTTCGATATAATTCGCATACAATTTATTCTATGGCACTTCGTCATCTTCCATCATCATGAGAATTTCGATGTCCTCATCGCCTTCAAAAGTACTTGGAGTGAACACTTCATCATCTTCCAATTCATTTTCCGCCAACTCCTCTACAATTAATCTTTCCAGTTGATTCATTTTCAAGTTCTCAACTTCACACACGACCACAGAGTAGAAGAGCTAGACAACGAACTAGGCACACGACGTACGAGTAGGTTGAGGTTCTATGTTGTTCTGTGGAGACCCACCCGCCACCCACCGAGCTCGACTTTAAAATGAGAAAGGTTATGAGCAGGTTTCAATTGCGTGAGGTTTCCTATAACAACCGGAATGAACTGCGGTTCAATGGGCGGTCGGTTTTGGTTCGACAGCGGTCGACCCGTGGTCGACCACGCTGCTATGATGGAACAGCGGTTCAACCGCTGTGTTGAGCTGATTGTTGGGATGGAACAGCGGTTGACGTTACTGCGCATGAGTCGGTCGACCACGGTCGACCGCGGTTAGGTGGATGTAACAAAGCTAGTGTAATAGTGGATCCTTCATCGCAACATAGTAACTAATCGGACCTGTGATTCTCTAAAAATTGTTTTTTTGGGTCAATCCATCAACATTTGAAATTTTTGGTATGCAAACTAAGAAGAGTTCTTTAGAGGTAACAAGCAAACACTTCTGGGATCAGCTGTGTCATTTGCGGAACATAGATGAATCAAAACTGGAACTCTCAATTCATTAACACTTTAGTGTCCTCCTTAGAACTTCCATCTCTTACCTTCCAGCTTTCCATTAGGATTATGGAGCTTTCCTTGAGTTTATCTTGAGAAAAAATAATTATCATTTATCCCCCCCCCCCCCCCTTCTGTAGTCATAATCCTACAGGCTAAAATTGAATTGTTGATTGTATTTGTATTTCCTTAACATCTTCATTTGATTCCCAAACATTGGAGTGTGTACCTTGAATTGAAGTTTACTTATATCTTGTATGCATGATGCTATGGCAATATAATGGTGATCAAAAGTGGGTTCTGTTCAATTTCAAGCATTCTCTCTGACTAAAAAGACTTTGACCATAGAAGGGAAAGAGCTTAACTTATTTCTCTTGCTATCGAGCTTCCGTAGAATATATTATATTGCCAATTTTCATTGCCTGAAACTGAATAATTTGATGGATTGACTTCCTTGGTCAGTTGATTGATTACTCAGTAAGTAGGAAATACTAATCATTCCAATGAATCTAGCTGCTTCAACATTACTATGTTTGATTTTGCGGCTTTTTTCGTCCAAGAGGTTCAACACTCCGCAGAACATCTGTTGGGTTTCTTAATATGTGTTACCTTATTTACCATAGCTCATCATTATTAAGAAAACGTGCAGGCCCATTTTAGATCCTTACTACGTATTCTACTGCAAATGTTTCATGTCCAAGTCCTTCTGATGTTATGTTTTTGGGACTGAAGGTAGCTGTGCATTCGATGAGATGATTCGTTTTTCAGTTTTACTCTTTTGGAGTAAAAATCAAACTTTATCTGCTCGTCAGTGGATCTTTATCCTAAAACTTCCGTTTAATTTCCTTTCAGATGTTGGCTGTTAAATTCCATGGGAACGTGTTTGTGAACCTCCTTGGAGTTTGGGCGGACGTTGGTGGCGGTGGTCCTGCCAGGGCCTACCCTGTCGGCGGTCTTTGCTATTACCTTTCGCCACCTGAGAATTTGGGCCACATCCTTGAAGATCCCGTCCACGCTGTTCTTTACATCATCTTCATGCTCGGCTCCTGCGCATTCTTCTCCAAGACCTGGATTGAAGTATCTGGATCTTCCGCAAAAGATGTGAGTTCGTTGCCTAGTTGAACTTCGCTCTATGATCAATTTCCAACTGCTAATTCCAGAATATAATGAGAAATCTAGGTCACCAAGTAGAATAGAATCTGTAAGGAGGTTGCATATTTACAAAAATGTTTTCAACTTCTTGCATGAACTCAAAGCTTCTCTACCTTCAGTAGAAGCAAAATGTTTAGGTGATGTTAGTTGAATGTATTGTTTTATGTAAAATTTCATCGACCCATACACTTATCATTTTTTCATTGGCAGCACTGCAGGATTTGTTGCTGTCTTGTCAACTGCGTGTAGATTAAATGCATTTTACTATATCATTATTCTGTTTCTAGGTTGCCAAACAGCTGAAAGAGCAGCAAATGGTTATGAGAGGTCACCGTGACAACTCCATGATCCACGAGCTCAACCGGTACATCCCCACTGCCGCAGCTTTTGGAGGCCTGTGTATCGGAGCACTCTCTGTCCTTGCAGACTTCATGGGCGCCATTGGGTCCGGAACTGGTATCCTTCTAGCCGTTACCATCATCTACCAGTACTTTGAAATCTTCGTGAAAGAACAGAGCGAGATGGGTGGCATGTCCACGCTCCTCTTCTAAGACTTGCCTTGACATCGAAGGGCCCTCTCCTTTTGTTCGCAAGCTGCTCTAAAGAGCGATACAAAACAAAAAAATCGCAAAACTGAGAAGAAAAAAATCACTGAAACGAAAGGCAAAAACCTAAAAAAAAGGACTCGATTTTCTGAGTTTTATTAAATGCACCTATAAGAAAGTTGTGCTCATGTGAACTCGAACTTTCTCTTTGATACCAAACGAAGATGTCAACATCGTGCAATTTCGAAAAGGGGAAGCTTGAGTTGTACAAATATTTATTTATATAAAATCATGTAAATACTTTTGTGGTTCATTCATTATGTCCGTTTTGACGTAACGTTCCTGTTTAAGAGAAATCACCATGTTCAAACCAGTGACCTCAAATGATTTTCTATGCTTTTGAAAAACTAAATCATGCTACGCTCATGGTTGAATAATTATAAATAATTGTTTTTAAAAATAAAACAATGGATTTAGACTCAATATTTCGCATTTATTTTGCTGTTTCATTTATGATAATTTGTTGGTCAATTTCATTCAAGTATCGCGTGAATACATTTTTTCCCCAGCGTTGTTTGTTAGTAGGTTCTAAGTGATATTATTAGGTTGTTATGGCTAAAGTTTTATTTTTGTCTGAATCTTAAGGTCTCATTTTTTCTCGAATATTTCTAAGATAAAGGGTGAAAATAAAAATTTGTGCTTGGAACATCTTAGCGCATATTTGTAATAAAAACAGTACTAATAATTCTTAATAGGTATTTATATTGTACAATTTACTTTTGTACTGTGGAAGACACTATTAAAATTGTGTCCAAGACGGCTCGTTAGTTGTACGAATTTGTTTACACCCTATGACCATGGTTCTGAGTTGATACCATTTTATTTCTGGGCGTCTTGACTTGAAGTATGGGATCTGTGTTATCACGCATTGCTTCACCTAAGATTATCACGCTGCATTTACAGTCTAGGCGCATGGGAGCAGAGGCAGAGACGAAGGATCAGCGAGCGATCTCGAGACTCCGAAGTTCACCGATTGCCTTCTTCCCATCATCGTACCTGACTCCCAGCCCCTCGCTTGCGCCCCTCTTCTCGGAAAGACGTTTCTACGAATAATTTAAAAAAAAAACTAGCGCTGCTGAGGATGCAATTTGCTTCCCGGTGTAATGTAGAACCTAGTTTGTCCGCATTTGATATAATGCAGTTTTTATTGTAATATCCAATTTCTAATCAGCATTCGAGTACATTCACACTTCATTCACATTCACACTCTTATGAATAAATAGACGGAAAATATATGTACACATAATACATAATATATTTATGTAAAGGTAATAAGGTAACCTTACATTACCTACTTATGCTTTCTCACTCCCTGACGGTAGTGGGAAGCTTTGTGTTCTTGCAAGGAGTCGAAAATTGCTTTCCTCCAAAATCAAAATTTTGTATCACTTGCTTTTTGCGTTTCACAGCTTGCAGATCAATTTTGAATTTTGTATAGCATATAGAGACCTAGACAAAGTTCTACAACGCTCTTTGATATCTCTGTAGGCATCATAGACACAGTCCAGTCTCAAACTCCTATGCCGAGATTTCGCAAAATTTTTGAGGTGAACAAGTGAGACCAGTTCACGCAAAGAACACTTAGTGAATGAATAATCCACTGCAATGGTCCTGGGAACGAACTTATCAATGGCGTCTAGGAGTATATTGTAAAAATCAGCCATAGAATCATCAAGGGGAAGAGATGAACTAACATCCCAATTGTGAGAAAGCAGATTCATTCCCTCATAATCTCCTCGTTTGTTGTTATATTTGAACTGCTTGGATGAATGATAGGGCTTATCATCAGATGAGATAGTCACCATGAATCGAAACGGTGGGTGAGCATGATCCTCATCAACCAGTGGCTCAGCAGGCTTCACCGTGACTCCATAAAAGTCAGATAGGAGGAAATAGATGACATTTCCGTGAAAGTTGGGTAGGTTTCCTACCCTGTTTCATATTGAAGAACTGAATGAATTCGTGGACAGTAGAGACTTTAAAATTAGATTGGATTAAGATCGTGTCCTGATTCCATGGAGCCCAGTCAACATTAGGCAAGTTATAGTACCCAGCCAGAACGACTCTGAAGTTAGGGTAAGCTGTGGTGACAAGTCTAGTTCCTCCAAGTGCCGCTTACGGTAGGAGGTAGGAAGATAATCTGGTAAATAGACAGCACCAACGATTAGCCTGAAGTTGGGCAAAACAGCAAACATCTGCTCCACTATGTCAGTAGAGCGCCACTCCAGAGATTTAATAAGAGAAGATATGGCAACAAGCACTCCTCCACCGGTACTCTTGAAAACATTATTGGAAGGAGATCGATCTGTACGATAAATATTGAAGTTTTGAAGCCTAAGTTCGGATGTATCTACGTGAGAGGAGCCTGGTAGTGTATGTTGAAAAGCTTTGTGTTAATACCGCGGACGTTTTGATAAAAAAATATAAAAAAGTTAATGAACTAGGCTGTTGGCGTTTTGTGACTGATGGGTGGAATTTTTGACAAGTGATGGCCCCCATGGACATACCTGATTGTCAGATCGCCCTCATCTCCACCAATCCGCTCCTTTAATATTTTACGAAGATTGGACGAATTTAGTCCGTCAGATGAAATAGAAAGAGCCGGTGAAGGTGATGACCTATTCGCCTACAAAACTTTGGACGCGATTTCTATTGAGCTTTCATAGGACGTGGCTTATCTCGAAGAGAAGCCCCAGGGCGTGCAATACGCTTCACAACATTCCGCAAATCAGGTGAGATTTACTTATAAATAGGTACTGTAATTATACTTACTTAAATTTCATCAATTTTTGCTGAAAAATCGATATAAACTACAAAAAATTGCTAAAATTCTAAAATCTTTGTTGTCTGGCAGAATATATATTATGAATACCTATATATTACTAAGTACTCGTACTTAGAACTAGGTTTTTTGCGCTCAAACTTTGCACTCATGTGCTCAAATTCCATAACAGTGTAACATAATATAATACGATAATTTACGAAAATTCGCTCATACCATCATGCATGATTGGAACTTTTTGGGGTCGAAGCGTTTTGGTTTTTGATGTTCTACAATAATTTTGGAGCGTATGAAAATCTCAGTAGAAAGCACGGTTAAAAAATTACTTATAGGGAAATAGTAGAAAATTTCAATTTTTGCCATTTTTGTGATCCATTTTGTATACCGGATGATTTGAGATGGTAGACAAAAATTTTTACTTTTGGAGGTAAGGTACATAAGTTTTTTGTTTGTTAAATATGTAATAGCGATCAGTCATGTTTTTGGTCCTAAGCTCCTGGACTATACGTGGAAAATCCAGAACTCTCACCATAAAATTTAGACAATAAAAATCAAATTTAAAAATCCTTTGGTACGTAATTTCAAATTTGATTTGTATTGAACTAAGTGTAACGACAATTTTAAATTTGTTGGTCTTCGTCAACTATTCAAATAAAGATAAACATATAGGTTTAAATTGTCCAAATTAAGAAACGTTGGAAATGGTAGCTCGAGAAGTTCGAAATTTTTCATTTCAAGCTGTTGGGAAATTTTGAGTTTCATCCCCAATCAAAACTTTTTGTTGGTATGATGGCCCTAAGTTACACGTACCTACCTACTAGGTACGCGAGTAGGTCCTCACCTGCACACGAGTGTCAGCCTGCAAATAAGTGAATGGCTTAACCCGCTTAACAATACAGTAATGCAGTTAGTCTCTTTTAAATGACAGGCGCTCTTACAGTGCCGGTGATTCGAGTGGAATACAATTCAAACGGAACAATTTTAATTATCCCAAGGCCCCTCCCGCACAATAATCCAGAGTTTAATGTGAAGATTTGTACTTGGATGATGATGAGGATTACCCACTGGTCTGAAATTATTTTTGTTTACAACTGGTTCCAAGTCTACCTAGTTAGGTTTTCACTTGCGGGAGGTAAAATTGTTTTTTATCAAAAAGTCCACTAGCGTTTTATGTTTGAGACAATTTTAAATAACTTTCGTTTCGTAGGTCTGTCTGTGATATGCCAAATTTCTAGTTTTCACCCAATTTACATGAAAATTTCAGGGATGATGCGGGTCAGGCTGTAGATGCTCCCCTATCTGTTTCGTTGCTCGCAAACTAATTCATTCTTCGCATGCGCAAACGTAAAATCCGTCAAGCATAATTATTTTACATCTTAATCGTCCGATCTCGCTCAAATTTGGAGGATAAGTAATTAAGAAAACCATTAAATTATCCCATAAAAATTTCAAGACGATCGTATCATTATTTGCTGCGGTTGCGCGAATGTAAAATCTTAAATTTGATTGCAGATGGAAAATGACGATTTCATTACTACCATACCTACCTATGAGTTTCATCAAGAGCGTACTGTGGTCATTAGCAGCTTACTACGAATGTGCGAGCCTCAAACCCCTTGAACATCAAACATAACCCACAGTTTTCTTTTGATTTCGATGACATTTTTAGAGATTGAATGGTTGAATTATATTATAAGATAATTATATTCCAATGTTAAATATTCAATAATATTTAATAATAATAAATATTAAATATTCCAATGAATTTGCAGGATAATTAAGAAAACAATTAATTCATCCCATATAAATTTCAAGACGATCGTATCATTATTAGCTGTTGCGGATGCGCGAGTGTGAAATCCATGTTACAATACATTACCTACCACTACAGTTTTCATTCGATTTTGCTGAAAACTTCTGCTTTGTTGAAATCAAGAGGAGGGCCCCTATATATTTCATCTCTCAAAAATTAATAGTTTTCACTGGGCTTGGATTTTATGACTCCATCAGGGAGTACAAAGTCATTCGAGCTTAAGCCTTGGTGGGCATAACTGGTCATTTTATCTCTACTCAGCTAATCATTATTTAAATTTAAGAATAATTGTTATATGTATTTGTATAAAATTTGTGCCAGTAAATGAATAAAATTCCCCAATCTGATCTTCTAATTGAGTGCAGTAGAAAAATGACGATTTGATTACCACCATATGAGTTTCATCACGATCGTTCCATTAGCTGCTACTGCGCATGCCTCAAACCCTAGTGTCAACAAGCATGTCTTCTATAGTTTTCTTCCGATTTCGATGACATTTTCAGGGACTGAATGGTTGAATGATCTTATAAGAAAATTTAATCCAATGATCTATACAACGTGTAAATAATTAACCGTATGCAAATAGTTAACCGTTTTGTAATGATTTGCATAGTTTTTGACCATATTATGTTCAGCACAACTTTAGGCACACATTTCTAAGCGTTGTAGTTTACAGTTGACGTACTACCTACTTTTTCTATATAATACTTACTCTGTTTTAAAATATATTTGACGACTATACTTAGACGTTTATGCCAATTCGGCAATTACAAAGGACCACTATTGAAAATAATAAATAAAAAATCGGACAAGAAACCATTCGGTAGGACAGTCAAATTTCAACCGACGGAGTAGGTAGGTATGTATATTTGAGGCGGTCACATCAAAGCTTTTTCGTAACGCCTACTATCCTATAGCATCTCAGGCAGACCGGTCTTGTCTATTTAATAAATTAAATATCACGTGCACATCAATTCTACTGTATGACAGTCTGTGGGCAGGCATTGGAATTCTGACCCAGCAGTAGTAGAAAATTCGTGGTTTCTTAGATCAACGTCACGTCAATGTTTGGACTATAACATTGTATGCAGCTAGATAGACGTCTGTATGTATCCAGTTATAAGTAATTATATGTTTTAATACTGATAGTAATACTCTACTTTAGTAATACTCATATAAGACATTTGTCGTAGTCTTAGGAACCATCTAGTACGAGGAGAGATTAGGTGGCTGTACTAGTACCTAACTTAATCATTGTTATAATCATCATAATCATATACGAGGAACTATACCTAATCATATTCATGTAGAGTACATTGACAGATTCTTCTAGGTTTCTACAACTACATAGCTTTATGATATTCGTAAGTTCTTCGGTAGGTACATCGTAAGTTTTACGGTGGGTGTGATTTTTGATGAGCTAGTGAAATGGGAATAGCAAAGCATTAGAAAAGTGTTTTATTTTATTGTTAAATTGTGAAAAATTCTGTTTAGAAACAAAATCTGCCAGATTTATTTTGCTCTTGCTCGATCCATATTAGAATATTGTTTGCCGGCTTGGAGCTCATCTTACTCAATCCACATGCAAAAAATAGATAAAACCCAGAAAGCAATAGTAAGAGTATTATGCCGTAGATCCTTTTATGAACATACTTCTCCCCAGTGACGGATTAATAGAATTTCGTGGGTGGGGGCGGTCCTGTACCGGGAGTACCCCCCCCCCCCCCTCGAGAAATTTTTTGAAAAAAGACCTTGGAAAACTAGCAGTTTTAGAGGTTATAGACCCACACTTTATCAGGTACACGGTATGTAAAAATCAACATGAAAAACATAATTTTTATTTGGTAATTTTTATGGCAAAATTATATCGAAAAATGCAGGGAATGAAACATAAAACGCTGGAGAACT